>CM076850.1:99428380-100764630 GCA_039519185.1 Astragalus membranaceus
GGTTTCTTTCAAACAGAACAGTCCAAGTACAACTACAAACACACTGCCAGGACATGGGAGGCCGTCGACCAATGCAATAGATGATTCTACTGGACATATGATAAGGGGTGTTGAGACGGTTAAAACTCCTTTAAGTGCTATTCATGATGAGTTGTGCCGATTTGGGGTCATCAAGAAAGGATGTTGTCAGGAGAATGGTTGTGCTGATTCCCTGTGTAATGGGGCCTGTGAAACTTTTAAGCTGGTATTGCAAGACTTGATGGACCGCCGTGTAGTTCAAGTGTGTACTTTTGAAACAGAAGGGAGTGTGATGACTCTTCAGTCTAATAATGGCAGAGAGGCCAGAAGGCCAATTGAGATTTTATATGATTACAATCCGAGGCAAGTTCAAGCCAAAGCTCAGCCTATAGTCATTGAGATCCCTGCTCCCTTTCCATATGAAAAAGACAGTGCGGTTCCTTGGAAATATAGTACTCTGCCATCAGGGGAAAGCTCTCCAAACTCATCTGCTGTCACCAATATATTAGGAGTAAGTGGGATTACAAGAAGGTGGTAGAATGTATGCTCCGGAAACTCTTCGGACTGAAACATCTAAGGCTACTGAAGATAGGGGTCGTAAGGGAAAAGAGAAAGAGTCAGAGATGGCTCAGGGCAAGAAGACAACAGAACAAGAAGCCGATGAGTTCTTGAAGATTGTCAGACAGAGTGATTATCAAATTGTTGATCAGTTGAAGCAAACTCCAGCAAAGATCTCTATGCTGTCGCTACTGCTCAGTTCGGAAGCCCATCAGACTGCGTTAATGAAGGTGCTCACCGATGCCCATGTTGCCCAGGACATCTCTGTGTGCCAGTTTGATGGGATAGTTGGAAACATTGTAGCAGCTAATCATTTGACTTTTGCTGACGATGAGTTGCCCCCAGGAGGAAGAAAGCACAACCAGGCTCTGCATATCTCCGTCAAATGCGGAGACTATGTGTTGGCCCGAGTTTTGATTGATAATGGGTCCTCCTTAAATGTCATGCCAGAGTCCACCATGGACAAGTTGGATGTGGACTGCTCTTACATGAAGCCAAGTTCGACGTTGGTGAGAGCCTTTGACAGGTCAAAGAAGGAAGTGCTAGGGGAAATGGAGTTCCCGATTCAGATCGGACCTGAGACCTTTTATGTGAATTTCCAGATCATGGACATTACTTCATCATATAGCTTCCTGTTGGGAAGGCCGTGGATCCACATGGCGGGAGCTATTCCGTCTTCTTTGCACCAAAGAGTCAAGTTTGTGGTAGATGACAAGATTGTTTTTGTGTTCGGTGAAGAAGAAATGATGGTCAACAAGCCATCTCCATTTCGGTATGTGGAAGCCGCTGAAGAATCTCTGGAGACTTCCTTTCAGTCCCTTGAGATCGCAAATGCTGTATTTGGAGGAAGCGAGCTTTCATCCCCTGGGTCAAAATTGTCAAGGAATGAGGAAATGGTCGCCAGGATCATGTTAGAACAAGGATACAAGGTGGGATGTGGTTTAGGCAAGACTGGTCAGGGCATTCTTGCGCCTATTCAACTGAAGGAAAACCGAGACCGTTGTGGGTTAGGATATCATCCAAGTCAAGCTGAAAGAAAGAAGATGGCTGAGGAAAGAAAGGATAGATGGTTAGCCAAATCAAGAGGCCAGGATCCATGGTCCAAGAGAATTCCTATCTGTGATATCCGCCAAAGTTTTACAAGTGCAGGGTCGCTGGACCCAAACCAGATTGCTGCCATCGGGGATGGATCTGGAGATGAAGTGGGTGAGACCAGCCTAGTCCGCCGTTGTCTTGCCGGTGAAAAGTTGAAGAATTGGGAAACTACTGACTTTCCCGTGGCTTTTAATTCAAAGTAATAACCTGTAATGCAGCTCTGTGGCTCTGCCCAAGGCCATAGGACAAGTTGCTAGGGGCACGCATGTTTTTATCCTCATTGTCATCATCATTAATAAAAATGGTGTTTTTGAATTTCATTAATAAAATCATTTCTCTTTCTTTCATTGTGTCTCTCGTGCTTTATTTATTTATTTTTTGCTTGCTTGCTTCGCTTTTCATTCTGCTTTTCGCTTCTGCAAAATGCAGATCAACAATAATTGTCTCTGAAAATAACAGTGCCAATGATCCACATTATGACTTTGATCACCCTATTAATCAAGCCGATGGGGATGTTGGGGACAACTGGGAAGCTCCTCCAGAACTTATGAGATTAATGGAACAAGAAGAAAGGGTAATTCAGCCCCATGGGGAGTCAGTCGAGATAGTCAACTTGGGTACTGAAGAGGACAAGAAAAAGGTCAAGGTTGGTACTGCAATGGGGAGTATTGAACGCAAGAAGTTGATTCAGCTCCTGTTTGAGTATGTTGACGTCTTTACGTGGTCATACAAGGACATACCGGGTTTGGATATGGATATTGTTGAGCACAGATTGCCAGTAAAACCAGAATGCCCTCCGGTAAAACAGAAGCTGAGAAGAATGAAGCCGGAGATGTCGTTGAAGATCAGAGATGAAGTGAAAAAGTAGTTTGACGCTGGATTCCTAGCAGTTGCCAAATATCCACAGTGGGTTGCCAACATTGTTCCGGTCCCAAAGAAAGACGGAAAGGTTAGGATGCGCGTTGACTACCGTGATCTGAACCGAGCAAGCCCTAAAGATAATTTCCCTCTACCCCACATCGATGTTCTGGTAGATAGTACAGCGCAGCACTCAATGTTTTCCTTCATGGACGGATATTCAGGCTACAACCAGATTAAGATGGCTCCAGAGGTTATGGAGAAAACCACCTTCATAACCCTTTGGGGAACCTTCTGTTATAAGGTCATGCCTTTCGGACTGAAGAATGCCGGGGCAACCTATCAAAGAGCAATGGTAACTCTGTTCCATGACATGATGCATAAGGAGATTGAGGTTTATGTGGACGACATGATTGCCAAATCCAGAACCGATGAAGAGCATATTGTCAACCTGCAGAAACTTTTCGAGCGTCTCAGAAAATACAAACTCAGGTTGAACCCAGCCAAGTGCACATTTGGGGTGAGGTCAGGAAAATTGTTAGGCTTCATTGTCAGCCAGAAAGGAATTGAGGTGGATCCAGACAAGGTGCGAGCCATCCTCGAGATGCCGGTGCCTAAGACAGAGAAAAAGGTTCGTGGTTTTCTTGGAAGACTGAATTACATCTCCCGATTCATTTTCCAGTTGACTGCTACCTGCGAGCCAATTTTCAAACTGCTGTGCAAAGTTCAAAAGTTGAAGTGGAATGACCAGTGTCAAGAAGCCTTCGAGAAAATCAAGGTGTACCTTCAGAATCCGCCAGTCCTAATGCCACCTGTATCAGGCAGGCCTCTCATTCTATACCTTACCGTGTTGGACAATTCTATGGGTTGCGTGCTGGGGCAGCACGATGAATCAGGGAAGAAGGAACATGCCATCTACTACCTGAGCAAGAAATTCACTGATTGCGAGACAAGGTACTCACCATTGGAAAAGACTTGTTGTGCCATTGCCTGGGCTGCGCATCGATTAAGACAATACATGTTGAGTCATACTACCTGGTTGGTGTCTAAAATGGACCCGATCAAGTACATATTTGAGAAACCTGCACTCACAGGCAGAATTGCTCGGTGGCAAATGCTTTTATCAAAATATGACCTCCTGTATGTCACCCAAAAGGTGATCAAATGCAGTACATTGGCGGAGTACCTGGCACATCAACCAATTGAGGGCTATCAGTCAATGCAATGCGAATTCCCAGACGAAGACATCATGGCATTGTTTGACGAGGGGAAGTCCCGAGAAAATGAAAGATGGAGGATGATATTTGATGGTGCGTCCAACATTTGGGGACATGGGGCTGGAGCTGTGTTAATTTCCCCTGACAACCGCTTCATCCCAGTCACTACTAGACTGAGCTTCTAAGTCACTAATAATATTGCAGAATATGAAGCGTGTATCCTCGGTATCCAAGCAGCCCTAGAGTGGAAAGTCAAAAGGCTTGATGTGTATGGTGATTCAGTCTTGGTTATTCATCAAGTAAGAGGTGATTGGGAGACCAGAGATCCCAAACTAATTCCTTATTGTGACTATGTCCAAGAACTGATGGAGTCTTTCGACGAAATCACTTTCAAGCATATCCCTCGAAGTGAAAACCAATTGGCCGATGCTTTAGCAACTTTGTCTTCAATGTTCAACATCAACTGTGACAGGAGTTTGACCCACATCAGAATCCAACATCGGAGTCTGCCTGCACATCATTACTGCACTGCAATAGAGGAAGAGTCTGATGACCAGCCATAGTATCATGACATCAAGCAATACATCATCAACAGAGAATACCCTCCTGGGGCATCGGAAAATGACAAGAGAACTCTTAGAAGGCTGTCGAGGAATTTCTTCTTGAGTGGCGAGATACTCTACAAAAGAAATTATGACATGGTACTCCTGAGATGTGTTGCGAAGGAAGAGGCCGAGAAGATTATGAAAGATGTCCATGAAGGCTCGTTTGGAGTTCATTCCAGTGGGCACACCATGGCTAGAAAGATTTTGAGAGCCGGCTAGTACTGGTTGCAAATGGAATCTGACTGCTACAGCTTCGTGAGAAAGTGCCACAAGTGCCAGATTTATGCCGATCATATCTATGTACCACCTGCTTCATTAAATGTTCTGGCTGCATCTTGGCCATTCTCCATGTGGGGGATGGATGTTATCGTTTCTATCGATCCAAAAGCGTCAAACGAGCATCACTTCATACTTGTCGCCATTGACTACTTCACCAAGTGGGTTGAAGCTGCCTCATACTCCAGCATAACTAGCTCTGTGATTGCTAGGTTCGTAAGGAAAGATCTAGTTTGTCGCTATGGCCTTCCAGACAAGTGTCAAGGATTACCAAAAGGGATTTAACCTCGTGCTTTATCATGTGTTGATACCTAGATTGATTTGAATTTTTGCATCATCACTTTGTGTACTCTTTCTTGCAAATTATGTGGTTAATGTTGATCTTACATATGCATGCCATTAAACGTTGGAGACTAATTGTCATCCTTGTGCGCAAATGTTATAATTGGTAATGTGTATGCCTATGCTTGCATTGATGATTGCTTTGCTTGCAATTTGTTAAAAATCGCGCTTTGGTTCTTGACTTGGAAATTGATTGAATTATCTACTTATTCTTCTTTTGGATGCCACGCCATCCCAACAAACTCTTTGTGATCAATATCACCCTCAAACTCTCTTCCCCTTTCGTCAATTCAATTCTTTTCCAAAGCTTTTTCCAAAGCTCAACTTTTCTCAAGTTGTTTTCATAAGACAATCAAATTCTTTCTAAGATCAATAACAAACCCTTTTGAAAGGTCATAAGGAGTCAAGTCGGACGTACGGCCGATGTTGACTAGTGTCCTAAGATCGGAGTTTTACAACTCAAACATCTTGGGATACTTATGAGAATTAAAGCAAGTAATTAACAACTTGAACCCTATTTAAAAAATGAGTAAGGAATCAAGTCGGATGTACATCCGAGTTGGTTAGCGTCTTAGAGTTAGCGAGCTGTACAGTTCGTGCGAGCCTAAGATACTTGCTCAAGTAAAAGCAACCAACCTCACAACAAATCTTTTCCTCAAATAATTTAAATCATTTTCAATAAGTAGGGGGCACGTCGTCTGTACAGGCGGGGATGTCTATGTTTTAGGGAGAGTGAGCTGTACAGTTCAAGCCCGAGAACCCCTGCAATAAAAAACACCAACACACCAAAGTTTCTCGACAGAGGAGAACTACGTAAGCTTTGAATTCTCCATCGCACCGGGAGATACGTAGGAGCGGGTCACATCCCGTCAAGCATAACAAATAAAAATCATTTTCACAATAAGTTTTCAAACAATTATTTTCAAAAAGAACCGAGAACTACGTAGCTTTGATTTCCTCATTGCATCTGAGGATACGTAGGAGCGGGTTCGCCCCGTCAAGCACACTTTCAAAAAATACCAAAAAGATTCTTCTTTCCCCCGTTTTCAAAAGCGCTTTCTCAAAAAAAAAAGTAGAACGATCGTTTCAAATCAACTCTGTCAAAACCACACATCAAGTTAAAGGTTCCCTTTCGGTAGAAAGGAGGTGCGGGGTGCTAATACCTTCCCCACACCTAATCGACCCCCGAACCTACATCTCTAGTTTTCAAAAGACCATCCGCCTTGAAAAGACATTTTTTTCAATGTTTTAGTCTTTAAATAAAAATATTGATGGCAGCTTCATACTTTTTCCACGTTGTACAATGAGAAGTCCAAACCGGATTTTTCGGGGTGCAACAGGGTGATCCGGTGGTTCCTGACTCAGTTGAGAGGTACTCGGAACCGGTTGTGTCCAAGAAACAAAAGAAGAAACAGAAAAAGAGTGTGTCAGTTGGATACAATCTTCGGTCCAAAGCTAGCTCAATATCTGTCACTTTGAGTTTGTTTTTTCAGCCGTTTTTGGCCTGCTTTGTTGATCTGTTTTCATTTGGATGGTTGGTCTAGGGTGTCTTGCCCAAGTTTCCATTTTGCTGCTTTGTTTGCTTTTTCCCTGGCCTTGGGTTTTGGTTTGGTCCCCCCCTCGGTATTTTTCTATACTCCTTTTTTCTTTTTAATATATATTAGTCTTTGCTTAAAAAAAAGAATATTACTTAACAACATCAACCACGACAACAGTCTTATCATATGTACCATTTTAACAACAGCAACAATATCAAGAGGTTTAATTCGCAACGCAACAAATATCTCATTTAAACAACTATAAAGTCACACAACCAGATTTAATGGGGATCAATTATTAATTTAGTCAAGACTAACCAACCTCATTTGACAAAAGAACTCAGGACATAGAATTTGAC
The DNA here is from genome assembly GCA_039519185.1 of Astragalus membranaceus. Taxonomy (NCBI): domain Eukaryota; kingdom Viridiplantae; phylum Streptophyta; class Magnoliopsida; order Fabales; family Fabaceae; genus Astragalus; species Astragalus membranaceus. Next base: position 99,435,247 of record CM076850.1, read on the forward strand.
TATTAACATACACTAAATTCACTATTTCTATTCAATCAACACTACGACATTACCAAGTCATATTCCAACAATCAGACACATATATAAATATCACTAAATAATCTTCCCATCGCAATGGCAATGGTACTAATTCGCTTAAGGCTGCGCGAAGTTTAGGGATCATGGGACATCCCTATTGCTCATCGTCTCACCTACTCACTACTAAAGAGTCAAACTACCCCCTTACCTCGATAAAAATAGTCTGTGGTATCAACAAGAGCAAGAAAGTCTGTCGGTAGCGGCATTTCGACACTCAACATGCAAGAAGAAAAATCCACAGGTTGTACAGAGAGTGAAATACGACTGGACAAAAACAATAGTAATTATAAACAGAATATTTTGGAATTTCTAAAACTGAAACGAAGTCTAAAGGAATAAAAACCTGAATTACGGTAACTGTCTCACTGAAAAAAAAGGTCTGACGTCAACTTCGCCGAAACGAAAAAGAGGCTAGTGCTTCCCGAAGGTTTCGACGCGTAGAATCTGAAAACGGCGTCCGTTTTTCCAACCCGGAAACTGTGGTGGTCGGAAAGTGCAAAAAACAGTCCGCCCAGAGTTAAAATACGTGACAAACGATGCTTCTTTTGATGAAACGGAGGCTGGGAACAGATTCAGAGGACAATTTCGAGTTGGGTAGTGAAATTTGAGATTAAACCGTGACCAAGTGTGGGAGAGCGAAGACAAAGAAGGAGGAAGCCAAGGGTTCGGTTTCACGTTGCTGCGGTTGAGTTTAGATGACAATGAACAGTAAGTCTTAGTTTTAAAAAAATATGGGTGGACAGAAGGGTGTGTGCTTAGAAATATAGGGGGTGTGGGCATTGAATTTTCTCCTTAAAACCACAACAACATGTAATGTATCAAAGCCCCCTTCTTCTTTCTATTTTTTTTCTTTACAGCACTACTAAATACTTATATATAATCAATAAATATATACTTATCACAAAATAATAAATCCATAATTTAATGCTACTATTTAATAAAAATAAAATAGTAAAATAATAATATATCACTAAAAATATGTACTAATTGCTAACAAAAGCACACAAAAAATTATCACACAATTACTAATACATGCACAAAATTAGTAAATAAAACGGGGTGTTACAACCACCACCACATAGCTCGTTTCTCTCTCTCTCTCTCTCTCTCTCTCTCTCTCTCTCTCTCTCTCTCTCCCTTACACTTCTCCTTCTCTCTCTACCCTAATACCCTTCACCACCACCACCACCACCACCACCACATAATAATAATAATAATAATAATAATAATAATAATAATAATAATAATAATAACAATAATAATAATAATAATAATTATATAAAAAACAGATTTAAAAAATTTAAAATAGTACTTAATACAATTCATTCAGATTGGGACACCTGGCTGTCAGACTTAACGACGGAATTTGAATCCCTCGCTAATTAGCGAGGGAATTAGCGACAGAATATTCCCTCGCTAATTAGCAAGCGATTCAAATTTCCCTCGCTAATCCCATTAGCGAGGAGCAATTTAGCGAGGGACTGTTTCCCTCGCTAATTCCCTCGCTAATGGGCATTAGCAACGTATTTGGGGCATTTAGCGAGGGAAAAATCCCTCGCTAATGAGAATTTTTTTTGTAGTGAACAGTCAATAGGATCTACAAATCACTCATAAAATAAACAAGAAGGAGAATTTCCTCTAGCCTGGAAGATAAAGAAAAAAATCCTATCGAGAGATCTCCCGTAGTCTGGAACACCTCCAGAGAAAATACAAGAATTCCTCAGATCCGAAATAACCCATATGACCGTATGCCAAATGAGCATCAAACACTACAACATTTTGACCCTATGGCAACGCCTAAAATTCCAACACCTAAAAAACCGTTGCCTTAGATAGCAATGGCAACGGTTTTTTGCCACCGTTGTTGATACAAATTTTTTTTACTAAATTTTTTTGGCAACAGTTTAAAACTGTTGCTTAAAGGTCTAAGACAATGGTTTTTTAGTTGAGCTTTTAGGCAACGCTGAGAAACCGTTCTCATATGTTGAATTATTAAAAAATTAAAAAAAATAAAAAAAATTGAGCTAAAGTATCAGATACTTTTACGCGTAAAGATGAGACCTCTTCCTCCCTCAGCGAATCTTCTTCCTCTCCATCAGATACCATCGCCCTTCTAACCCTAAATTTCCCGTTCAAGGATCCTCTCGAACTCTCCCTCTCCCTCAGCGAATCCTCTTCCTCCCTGTAACCTTGCACTCTCAAACTCTCCCTCTTCCCTCAGCGATTTCACAGTTCAAGGATTTCATACAAGACAAACTCTGTTCTTCTCTCACAAACTCTCACACTCGATCTCGCTAATCTCTCTTCTCCAGATTTTTGGATCCCCTAATTCCCTTCATTCATTCACGCGAACCTTCTTCAGTGAACCCTAAATCAGAAATTCATCGTTCCTCTCACACAACGATTCATCGCTCCTCTCTCACAGAAATAGGATCCCCTAATCCCAATCGCATATCACGATTCACATGAACCCTAATCCGAAATCGCACATCACAGAACCCCTAATCCCAATCGCACATCGCATGAACCATCACGCATCGGGTCTTCTTCTTCTACATAGTTCGTTGGTGATTTTTGGGGTTTGAAACCAAGCATTTAATCGTAAGTCACACTTCTCTGTTTCAGTTTTGTAATTTGTGCTTGTTATTTTTTGGTGGTGGAAATTTTGACTGGTAGTATTAGTTTCTGGGTTTTCAGTGCTAGTTACAGTGCTTAATGGTGGAATTTTGGTTTTGTTTTGGAATTCCATGTAACAATGTTGTATATTTTCTGGAGTTTTGGTTTGATTGTTTGTTCTGTGAGAGTTTTAGTTGCAATGAGTTTTTTGTTCTGCGATTTATAAGCCTAAGAGAATTAAGAACTCATTTATGGGTATATCTTCCTCTTAAGACATCTTTATTTTGTATGCTTTCATTGCTTTGCAGGATCTTTCTTAATAAACATTGAAACCAACTTGACTCAGTGTTGAATATAGAAAGGAAGCACAAGCTGCTACTTGAGAAAGAATTCTACATTCGATTGATTAAGGTAACTACCAGTAGCACTATTTTTAATTTGAATATAGCAAGGCAACACAAATTACTTCTTGAGAATGAATTGTGTATTCTTTTAATTAAGAAAATTAAGAAAACTAGCAGTAGAATTAGTTTAAGTTGGGCATAATCTGGTGTATGTACTTTCTGTTATATGTCTTTTAATTAAAAAAAACTGCTTTGTTTGTGTTGAATCTTTACCCAAACAAAATAGAGATCCAACTAAAAACTGCTCTGTTACATGTCTTCTATATTATGCTTCTATACTAGAATGAGATTCCTTAGGTGGATGCCTGTGCGAATCGACCTACTTTGTTCACAGTAAAAAGCTAGAGCAAGTCTTGTTATAATGGCATACTACCCTACACTCCTCCTTACAATCTTCTGTCTGGGCTCGGGTCACTTGGTATCAATATCAAGCATCAACAGTTGCTGAAAGCATGAATCCATTAATTATGAGAGAAGACAATGCTTGCTTTAATGTATTTACTCTTTAGTTCTTCATTCTGATATGAATTATATAGTAATTTCATCAGGTGTTAAGTCATTGAAGCTTCAAGCGCGATCCTGGCGCAACGATCAACGGACCTGATAATCGCTCACCAGAACTCGACGCCGCATCAAGCCTTAATTGATCAAATGATGGAGCCTGAACCACAGAAACCAGTATGGTGTGAGAGAAAACAGGCTGCAGTACAAGAAGAATTAAAGAGGATGATTCATCTGCCACCAAACAGTTCCTATGTTTCACATCGTCGAAAGGTTCTTAATAAAATTTTGGAACTTATGTCAATTCAGGTACTCACACCATTCTTTATTATTAGCTTTCTTTTGTTTCAAAATAAGGTTTTCGTTTCTAAACAAGTTTTATTTTGTTATGTCAGAGAACTATATCTCAGGACAAAGGGTCGGAATTGCTTTTTGCTGGTCTCTCGTTGTGAACGAATTATTATTAATAGTAATGGTAAGTTTTGTGAGAATTAATTTTAGGTTTTATTGTTTATATCTGTGCTGTGATTTCTGTATTAGATGCATGATTTTCTGGTTGCTGGTTTACTGGCTTTGTGTAAAGAAGTTAATAATCACCCAAATTTGATACATGAAACTAACTCATAATGTTTCCTATAAAACACCTAACAAAACAAAATAGATAAGATTACATGGCTGGAAAGTAAATCAAGCATCAACGAATTAAAGGATTAAATTTAGGCATCAATTAATTTTCCTGCTGCAAGTTAATTAGTGCCAAATAGAATATACATTACTGTGTGCTTTGATTTCAGTTTGGAAAGCTCAAACATTCATTGTTGGTTTCGGTGTTAGTTTAATGAAAGAATTTGTGAATCCTTTTATTGTGTTAAGACTCTCCATTTGAGCAATTTCGTGTTGAATCAGCAACAGTTAGTTAGATCCAAGTTAGAGCAGTGGAACTAACTGAAACAGAATCAGTTAGATACTCCTCTAGTATATAATGTAATCTCTGTAATCAGTTCCAGAATTAATCAATTCATTCATTTCTGATAACAAAATCCTTTCTTCCATTTCACAATGAGTTCCATTTTTCACTTTGAAGTTGTTCCCTCACTTTAGACTTAGTAATTTAGTAAATTATATAAGCTTGTTTCATGAGATTTTGATTATGAAATGATCATTTTGATTGTCCAAGTCTTTGTTTTCTTCCAAATCTGTCGATAAAAGTTGCTCTTAGAATATCCTCCTCTCTTGTTCTTCTAATTGGAACTGTTCCTTCAGGACATATTTCACCAGAATCACTCCACACCTGAAAAGTCTCACTTACCCTTTCTCCATTTCTGAATTAGCCCTTTGGCCTATATCCATTTTGGTTGGTTCTACAATGCTTGCCATAAGTGTATGGAAAAAGTTTCAAAAATTGGCACACGATTTTATTGTGCAAAATGTTGCAAAGCTGTCAATGCAGTTCCTAGGTAACTAACTTTCTTACTGATTTTTATATTTTATTCTTCATCTTTTATTAATAATTTTAACCTATTAAATTTTGCTTTTGAATAATTTTCAGGTTCTACTACATGTTATTGGCAGCAACAGCTATTGGTAACTAACTTTCTTTAACTAAGGTGGCGGCAACAGCTATTGATACTACAAGTTCTACTACCTTTGTTATGTTTGACAAATTTGTATCCATTTTTATTGGTCAAACAGCACAACAACTAATTGATGGATATATGTGTTGTGAGGTTAAGCAAATAATGGAAGGAACTATCTCAGGTTGAGACATATATCTCGTGGTCATCAGGGAACGACAATGTAATTTCATTTGCTGGTTTAGTAGATTTCTTTAAGTATACCAATTTTTGTTTACTGTTACAATTCCCATAGTGTATTTTGGCAATTATGCAGCCCTTTTGACTATATCCATTTATCACTGTAATACAGGTGTTCTGTTAAACGTTAATTACATGTTCTCGGTATCAATCATATTCATATCAAAAAAAAAAGTACAGCTATTCATTTGAAATGATGAATTAAAAAGCAATTTTTTGGTGATGCTATTGTTACTAATGTTTCTGCAATTTTTTGGTGATAAATTAAAAAGCAATTTTTTGGCAACCTTTTTTTGTTGTTGTCAATAATAGCAACGGTTTTACTCATATACGAGGATGGTTTTTGAGCGAATTCTTTTAAATTATTAGGCAACGGTTTTAACAGTGTTGCCATATGTGGCAACGGTTTTTCAGTGTTGCCATAAATGGCAACGGGTTTTTAGTGTTGCCATATGTGGCAACGGTTTCAGCCCGTTGTCATTTCCTGAAGATCAAAACCGTTGCGTTTAAGTTACTATTGGCAACGGTTTTAGGTTTGCGTTGCCATTGGTTGCAAAAAACCGTTGCCTGTATTTTAGGCAACGCTCGCAAAAACAACGGTTTCAAAACCGTTGCCGAAAGCAAAGACACGGTTTTTTGGCTTTACGCAACGGTTTTCAGGCGTTGCCGTAGAGTCAAAATGTTGTAGTGAAATCACACCTGCATCTAGTTGGACCACCTACGTGGACAAACTGAAGGAACAAGGACGGGAGATCCTGCTGCATCACGAAATCAAAACCCAGCCAACTGACGGTGGCATGCCAGATCGCTGAAGCATATCTGCAAGTACAAAAGAGATGAAGGGGGGACTCCTGGGCCTCCCCACATAGAATGCAAACAGTATCGACAATATATTGTACAATCCCTCTTATAAAAAAGCTCAGTCTAGTGGGTACTCGATCCAAGAGAAGCTGCCATGAAAAGGCAACCACCTTGGAGGGAGCAAAACTCTTCCAAACCTTGTTATTAAAACACAAGAATAGTATGTTATTAAACTATTTGATGGTTTCAAAATAGATTCTTAAACTTAAGAATGTAACCTTCAAAAAACAACTTAAGAAGGTAATTAAGTCCCTGAACCTGTTAATATTTTCTAGGCAAAATTATGTTTGGGGTTAGTTTATTTAAAATTTTGGATTCCTCCTTTAAGTTTATTTCTATCCATTCAAGTCCTTTATGTTTCCATTTATGTTTCAAATAGGTACTCCATATTCCAAATTTCTCATTCATGTTTCCGTTTATGTTTCAAATTGGTACTTCATGTTTCAAAATTGTCCTGCATGTTTCCGTTTTTGTTTCATATTGCTCCTTTATGTTTTTGCTTGTTTCTTAAATTGGTCCTTATAAATTAACGAAGTAAATGGAGGACCAATTTGAAACATAAACGAAAACATAGAGTACCAATTTGACATGGATTCCCAATTTAAAACATGAATGGAAATATAAAGGACTTAAGTGAGAAAAAGTAACTTAAAAGATGAATCTGAAATTTTAAAAAAACTCAAAGGACCTCAAATGCAATTTTGTCTATTTTCTAATTAAATCATTACATGTTAAAATTTTAAAATAATCTGTAATTAGATCTCGATAATTAAGTTAAATATTTTATAATTATGTCCCTAAACTTATTGACTTGATTACAAATGATTTAAAAGTTTAAGAACTGAAGTATAAACTATTTAAAGTTAAAGGTGTTGATTAGATTACAATAATCTAATTACAATATATTTAAAAGTTGATAGAAATATTTATCATCATTCTTAATTGATATACAACGTTCGAAATTCTTATGTTCCACAAAAAAACAAACGTTTGAAATTCTGAATTCCTTTTCCATCTATCTGCTGACCCTTCCATCATAAAAATGCCTAACACATACTATGCTATAATTCGAGTCCACTTATCCACTAATAGAACTATTAATTATGAATTAATTTTATATATTGATTGCAAAGAAGCACAAGGGCAAGGCTCTAATATAACATAACATGATGAAAATATAGGAAGACGCGTGCGTGAGTTACTTTTGTAATTGCAGGAAAGGAAAGCCAGAAGATTGTTGTAGTAATTAGTATACTTGAAACGTCGTCATGCAGTTTGGACCAACCAATTCCACCAACTACTATATATAACCATAACAAAATACTTCACCCATTTCTCTCACACAAAACTTGGAGACAAACCCGTTACACCATTCCCTCCCTTTATTCCCCGCCGCCGGCAACACCACCACCACAACCACCACCCCTAATACTCACATGTAGAATGCACTCACACCCCCACCACCGCCCACAGCCAGAACCTCCTTGGCACTCTTCCACTCCCAACGTCAAATAACAACAAACACAAACATATCCATTTTTGTTTCTCTTTTGTTGTTGGTTGGTTTGAAAAAAACAATACAACAACAACAACAACAACAACAACAACAAAATGTCAAGCATCGTGAAAGAAATCCTAGCTAGGCCAATACAAATGGCTGACCAGGTATCAAAATTCGCAGACGAAGCACAAAATTTCAAACAAGAATGTTTAGAGTTAAAAGCCAAAACAGAAAAACTAGCAGCGCTTCTCCGACAAGCCGCAAGAAACAGCAGCGATCTTTACGAACGTCCAACAAGACGTATCATAGATGACACCGAACAAGTCCTCGACAAAGCACTCACACTCGTCATCAAATGTCGTGTCAACGGTCTCGTTAAACGTCTCTTCACAATCATCCCCGCCACCGCTTTTCGTAAAACTTCCATGCAACTTGAGAATTCCCTCGGTGATGTTCAATGGCTTTTAAGAGTTTCCGCTTCCGCCGATGAACGCGACGATGAGTATCTCGGTCTTCCACCTATTGCTGCTAATGAACCTATTTTATGTCTCATTTGGGAGCAAGTTGCTATTTTACTTTCTGGTTGTTCTATAGAAGAACGTTCAGATGCTGCGGCTTCGTTGGTTTCATTGGCTCGTGATAATGATCGTTATGGGAAACTTATTCTTGAAGAAGGTGGGGTACCACCACTTCTTAAATTATTAAAAGAAGGAAGATTAGATGCTCAGGAAAATGCTGCTAGGGCTATTGGTTTACTTGGAAGAGATCCAGAAAGTGTTGAACATATTGTGAATTGTGGTGTTTGTTCGGCTTTCGCGAAAGTTCTTAAAGAAGGTCATATGAAGGTTCAAATAGTTGTTGCTTGGGCTATTTCTGAACTCGCTGCTCATCATCCTAAATGTCAAGACCATTTTGCTCAGAATAATGCTATTCGTTTGCTTGTTAGCCATCTCGCTTTTGAAACCATTCAAGAACATAGCAAATACGCTATTGTCAGCAAACAAAACATGTCTTCTTTTCATTCTCTTATTATGGCCAGCAACAATACTGATAATAATAATAACAACAACAAGGTTGTTGGTGTTTCTTCTCATGATGATGCAGCAATTTCTCACCCTAGTGGGAACCAAACTTCTAGCCAAATGCATAATGTGGTTGCTAACACATTGGCTTTGAGGGGAAATGATTCAAACGTAGACAATAATAATAATAACAATGCAATTGCAAAGCAGCAACACAACAACAATAACCATGCACATGTATCTATAGCGGGGACAAGTATAAAGGGAAGGGAATTTGAAGAACCAGAAACAAAGGCACAAATGAAGGCAATGTCTGCTAGAGCACTATGGCAACTATGTAAAGGAAATGTAACAATCTGTCACACAATAACAGAATCAAGAGCTCTTTTGTGTTTTGCAGTTCTATTGGAAAAGGGAACAGAAGAGGTACAATCTTATTCAGCATTGGCTTTAATGGAAATAACATCAGTGGCTGAACAAAATTCTGAACTAAGACGTTCAGCTTTCAAACCAACTGCACCAGCTGCAAAAGCTGTTGTAGAACAGTTTCTTAAGATAATTGAAAGAGGTGAATCTGATGATTTGCTTATACCTTGTGTAAGATCTGTTGGTAACTTGGCACGGACATTTAGAGCAACTGAAACTAGATTCATTGCACCATTGGTGAAGTTGTTAGATGAAAGAGAACCAAATGTTTCAATGGAAGCAGTACTTTCTCTTATAAAGTTTGCTTGTACAGATAACTATCTTCACGAGACTCATTGCAATGCTATTTTAGAAGCAGGTGGTGCTAAGCATTTGGTTCAATTGGCTTACTTTGGGGAGATAATTGTGCAAATTCCTTCTATGACTCTTTTGTGTTTCATAGCTTTGCATGTTCCTAAAAATGAGACGCTTGGACAAGAAGAAGTGCTAACAGTTCTTGAGTGGTCTACCAAGCAAGATCATCTAAAAGATGAACCTTCCATTGTAGCAATATTACCAGAAGCCAAAAGTCGGTTGGCACTCTATCAATCTAGAAATACCTGGCACTGATTTAGCATATATATATCTGCACAACAATGAGATTGATTCATATGTAACACCCCACCCCACCACAAATTTGTTTTGTTTTTTGACAGTATTGCATGAGAGTAGTGTATATAGATTATTACTAAATCAGCAAATGTTATCTTGTTACATTCCAATGGGATTTGCTTTTGACTTTTTTTATTGGGATGTCTGCAATTTGATGCTGTGATGCCTAGATCCAAGTATAGCTCTTTGTGGGTGCTACATGGAATTGAAATTAGCTCATAATTTAGAAGCTATGTAGTGAAAACATATTGAATAGTGGCATTATGTATCAACCATATATGAGGTTATTAATAAGATATGACTAAGAACTTCATTTTTCTTGATATCAATGAATTAATCAAATGCAGCAACAACTGACAGCAATCTATTACAACCTTATTGGTACTAGGGACATATAAAGCTTTATCACTAATAAAAGGGAACATATTCTCTCGTGTTTATTTCTCTCAATTTCTATCGTGTCTTTAGTAGGGGTGTTGAAATCTAGATCAACCTAAGGGAAAATTGCATTCAGATCCAAGTCGAACTGGAAACCGCAAAAAGACGCTTTGATTTGGATCTATATTATGGTGATTTTTTCAATCAATCGATCGACTCGATTCGGATGGCGGTTTTTTTTCTCAAACCAAACCACGAATATTATTAAAAAATGAAAACATACTTAGTCCAATCACATTCACACAGGGCCGACCCAAGACCCAAGCAACTAAAGCAAGGACTTTGGTCCTCAAAAAATTTTAATAAAAAAAGGGTGTCAAACTTTTAATTTTATGTAATTACTAGTAAATTCCATTCTCTAACAAGAAATTGTCGCTAGCTCAAATGCTAATTGTTGCGCCCGAAAAAGTCCCCGAGGGAAAACCTTCCTCGTTCACAACTTTTCCTAAGATAATGAAGCCGCCACCAATATTTATTAAGGAAAATATTAGGAAAACCTTTTTTGGAAAGCGATTGGTCTTGCGAAACTAGAGAATAGGGTTCGGGGGTCGGTTATGCGCAGGGAAGGTGTTAACACCCCACACGTCCTCTCTACTGAGAGGGAACCTTTAATTAAATGTGTGGTTTTTATATGTTGACCTGAAAATATTTAATTTGCCTCTTTATTTCTTATTGAAAATGAATTAATAATTTAATAAAATTTTTTTATTTTTGGAGAGAAAGGGGGAAAAAGAGAAAAGGTTTTTAGAAAAAAGTGCTTGACGGGACATGGCCCGCTCCTACGTATCTCCAGGTGCGATGGAGAACTCAAAGCTACGTAGTTCTTCTGTGTAGAAAATGTTTGTGGGTTGGTGTTTTTTAATGTAGGGGTTTTAGGATTGTGTGATCTGTGTTGGAGGACCACTGGGGGTCTGAAGGAGCACTGGGGCTCTGAAGGGCCACTGAGGGCTGAAGGAGCGCTGGGGCTCTGAGGGACCACAGTTCACTTATCTTAAAACGATGATTAACCCGGCCGTACGACCGACTTAATCCCCTACTTTGAAAATAAGACTTTTGCTTTTGAAATGAAGGAGATCTGTTTGTATATTCTTTAATTTTAGAAATTGTTTATTTTTGCGCTTGACAGGGGCGTGGCCCTGCTCCTACGTATCTCCGGGTGGAGAATCAAAGGCGACGTAGTTCTAGGTTCTTTCGAAAATAATTGTTGAAAACTTATTGTGAAAATGATTTTTATTTGTTATGCTTGACGGGATGTGACCCGCTCCTACGTATCTCCTGGTGCGATGGAGAATTCAAAGCTACGTAGTTCTTCTTTGTCCTGAAAACGGTTTTTGTTTTTTATCTTGTTTAATTTTGAAAATCAAGCTTTCATGATGATCAATCGAGCAAAGGCTCCAAGTGATCACTACTAGCACTTCATTGTTAATAATCATGCAAGCAAAGGCTTCGCAAGACTACTAACAAAGTTTTTGATTTATGTGAAAATCTTTAGGAAAATTAGGCATTCATGATGATCAATTGAGCAAAGGCTCCAAGTGATCACCACTAGTACCTCGTTGTTAATAATCATGCAAGCAGAGGCTTCACAAGACTATTAACAAAGTTTTTGATTTATGAGAAATTATTTTGTCTTGAAGAGAATTAAATTAAATTAAAAAAAACGAGAAAGGGGGCGAAATGGTAAAATAGGGTGTTATTAGTCGCAAGGGGTTGTATAATTAAAAACGGGGGTGTGAAAAACAGAAGCCCAGTTTGTAGGCTGGCCTGCGAATTTATGGGCTAGCGTAGGGGGGTGCATAATGGGAAATGAGGGGTGGAAATAGTATTGAGTTAAACCGAAATGACTAAAACGCCCCTAGGCTTCCACACTATATAAGGCATTTGAAAGAAAAAAAACCTAAACCTAATCATTTTCCCTTCTCATGCGGCGCCGTCCCCATCTCCATTCCCTCAACCCTAATTTTTGTTCCTTCACCATTTGCGCCGCAACCAGAAACCAGAAGAGAGAGAGAGTTTGACACGCAAAGAAAAAAGAGAGGAGGGGATGCGAGAGGGGTTTCCGGCGAGAGGTGTTGCGAGACTGAGAGAGAGACGAACGGAGGAAGAGAAGGGCGTGAACTTCGTGAGGAGGAAAGGAAGGAGAAGAGGGGATCTACGGTTCTGGCCAGGAAAGAGAGGGATTTCGTGGAGAGAAAGAGAGAGGTAGGCGACGCGGAGAGAGCAGTGGTGGTGGACGCAGCGTCGTGACGGCGGAGGGGGGAGGACAACAGTGTTTTGTTCGCGGTAATTCACGGGGCTTCGCGACAGTCCACGAGGCGGCGACGGTGACGCGGCTTTCGTTCTCAACAGCTATGGGGCGACGACAACGGTGGCGATTCACGGCCAACGACCACCGTCTACGGTGGTCGGAATCTAAAGGGTATATTCTACTATGTTTTTTTGCTTTTTACGGTTCTAATCTCCATTCTCTGAGTTCTGATCTTCTGTTTGTTTCTTTTGTTCCTCTGGGAGGACAAAGGTTGACGGCTGACGACGTTCTGTTTAGGGCCAACTGGGACGGTGTTTGAACAACAGCGACAGGGCGCTTTGGGGGAGACGACCACCGTGTACGGTGGTCGGAATTGGTATTGTTCCGATCCGTCCTTTTTTCTGTTTCGGTTCTGATTTTACTTGTCTTTAGTTTCTGATCGCTAAATCCTAAATTTACAACTAAACCTATTTGATTTTACCCCTAGTCCTAATTTCCTCTTTTTGAAAATTAATTTTTGTTACTGAGCCTATTTTAATATCCAGTTAATCATAATTTATTTTGTATTTTAAGAAAATAAACTAGGCTGAACCCTAATGTATCAAATTTAAAACCAAAACTACATCTATTCACAGCTCTATTGCTCACGGTACCGATAAACAGAATCTAGTTATTTTTAATTCCTATGTACGATTTGGTTATAATAAAGCTACTGATCTTAAAAGCCTAAATTGACAGAGTATAGTGATAGCCAACCTTTTCTTCCAGCCTCAGATATTCTCTCCATGCTTGCTGCTGCTGCTTCCTGCTGCTACTGCTGCTTATTGTTGCTTCTTCTGTTTTTCCTTTTGATTTAGAAATTTTGATGCTTTGTGACTAGGGTTTCTGTATAAAACCCTAATCTTTGGTTCTGAATTTCAGTGTATTTTCTGTCTGTGTGAATTGCTGTCCTTTTCTCTCTTGATTCAGCTTGTTTTTATAGGCAATTTTTAGGTTTAGGAAATTAATTTCTGATTCTAATTTGATTTGTTTTCCTATTTCAGGTATTGGACTCTTGGGCAACAAGAATTAGCCCGTGGATCTGCTGCTGTTTGTGTTTTCGTTTCTTTCTGATTTCTTTTTGTATTTTCGTTTTTCTATTTTTTGTGTTTTTTAGAATTTATTTTGTAATTTTGGATTTTTTGGATTATTATTATTTTTGTATATTTTTGGATATTTGGACTCCTAAACACTATTAAATTGTAAATGAAATAAAATTTGATTTTTTTGACATTTTTGGACTCAAAACAAACTAAATAGACAAAATAAAAAATAATAAAAGAAGTTGAGCTAAATACAAAAGCGAAATCGGGCCCAACTAGACAAATGCGCTAGAACGAGGTTCAAATAAAACAAATAGGCCCGTTAACACTAAAAATTAACTAGGAACCACGTTCGTGGGCCCAACCCAAAATGATAAGCCCAATTTGTATATGTGTAGGCCCAATAACCCAACTGTTGGCCCAATTACACAAATGGCATCTTAACGACACTCGCATGACACCGACACGCGTTAACAGGACTCGAGACCTTCAAAAAAAATGCGACCTAGTAAATTAAAACACTATTAACAAGAGCTCGGACAAAATTGGGGTATAACACTAATTAACAATAATACTGGTTATGTTGACAAAGGTTCAATATCTGCTAGGGCATGTTTTGTTTAAATTTTTTTGATTCATTTGTTGCATGACTCTCCAACTCAAATTAAATAAGAAAAGCCCAATAAAAAAAGGCCACTAGTTGGCGATAAAACTTCTTACATCAAAGTGGAAAGACACAACCACCACAAAGTCACAAACAAATCACCCACCAACCTTAATTCGGAAAAGAAATCGTACCCCCTCAGATCTAGAAGTAACATGATGTCACAGGAAAACTGTGAGATAGAGTAACAGTAACTAGAACAATCACTGCTAGGGTACAGAGTACCGGTAACAGCAGCAGCAGAATACTGGAGTTGCAGGGATAAGAATACAACTCGGAGTAAGTTGCTGAAATCTAGGGTACAAATGATAAAAGAGGTGAGAGATTTATGATTGAGTAATTGATTGATGCCTTTTCCAATAAATGAGGGCCTATATATAAATAGGCTAATGATTGGAACAATAGATTCCTAGGCATATACTATGATGCTGACAGCTATCATGACAGCTCACAAAAATCTAGAAACATCCACAATAGGACAAAATAACGACTAAAAAGGACAATGCACATAGTGCTTCTTTTAAATGAAAAGCAATGAAACAGTAAAAGTAGCAGAGTTACTGAAATCCTGAGGTAACTATTGAAATACTGTGACAATATCCTGGGCTGGACCACACCCTTGTCCTCATGGGTGAAACTCTGGGACGGGTGGATGAGTTGATGATAGAATTCCCATGAAGCCTGCTCAAGTGGAAGGTTCTTCCATTTCACCAAAACCTTGGTAGCATGACTGTTACCATGTTTCACCATCCTTCTCTCCAAGATGGCTTCAAGATTGCCCTTTTGAATTAGTGATGCACTACGCATTGACTGAGTTGCTACAGCAGCAGGGTTGGGACTGTATTTACGCTGTGACACATGGAATGTTGTGATTGGCCGAATCAGTGGGCAGACTTAACTGATAAGCCACAGTGCCAACCTTAGCAGTAATTTCAAATGGACCATAGTACTTAGGAAGTAGTTTGTGATTAATGTGGCTCCTGAGAGATGATTGCCTGTATGGCTGTAACTTCAAATACACATTGTTCTGTACCGAGCAGCTTTTTGGTAGACTGCTGTTGGTATGTCCCTTGCTGTCGTGGCAGTAGGTCAGTGAGCGCCCCGGGGGGGTACCTGCAAGCCACTAGCCGACGCTCAAGTCAGTATATCGAATATATGAGTGAAGGTACTAAGGATTAGAGATTGAACCTTTTTAGGGCAAAGTATGCCTGTATTTATAGGAAATCGTGCCCCTTCGTGGATCGTTGGATTGGTAGAGTCGATCTTGACCGTCCAAGCATGTTGGGCTCGCGTGAGTTGGACATGGGCTGGATTGATTGGGCTAATCCATTCCAATTGCTGAATGCACCTCCTGGTTTTGCTGATGGGACCCCTCGGTCCACTCCAGAACAGTTGCCCCCCAAGTCGAGATTATTCTGGTGGATGGTCTTGGCTTGACGGAGTTTCTTCGGCTTGTCGGATTTGTGATGTGGCGAGGTACGCGGCCTCAGTGATGACTGCGTTTCGAGGTCCCCTTCTTCATGGACTTAACCTAATAAATAGGTATGTAGAAACTTTGCTGCGTGGTGAAGAAAAAATCTCTTTGGGGCACCAGCTTGGAGAGGAAAATCTATTCCTCGAAGCACTGGTTTGGAGAGAAGACAGACGATCGGATCCTCTTGCTCTGACACCGAATCTCCTTGGTAAGTTTTTTGCTTCCTTTTTGTTGATGGTGCCCCCTGTGGGTGCCTTGGGCGCTGTTTTGGTGAGAATGAGGGAGGCGCCCCCTTGGACGCTTTGTTCCCTGTATTGACGATTTGTAGCCATGGGGTGGCGCCCCCCCATGGGCGCCTTACGCCAGACAGGTGGTTGAGGAGGAGTGTCTCACACTTGGCGGTCCGCGAGATGGATTGGCCCCCTCATGGGAGTCTCGTACTTAGTAGTTTGCAAACATGGGAGTGGCGCCTTCATGGGTGCCTTGTTATTTGGCAATGTGCAAGGATGGGGGAGTGGTTCCCTCGTGGGCGCCTCGTGCTCAATCATTTGCATGAGTGAGGTTGGCGCCCTCATGGGTGCCTTACACTTGGTGATTCGCCCAAGTAAGAGAGTGGTGCCCTCGTGCTCGATGATTTGTACAAGAGAGGTTGGCGCCCTCGTGAGTTCCTTGCACTTGATGAATCAACCATCGGGGAGAGTGGCGCCCTCGTGGGTGCCATGTGCTTGATGATTTGCACCAGAGAGGTTGGCGCCCTCGTGGGTGCCTTGCACTTGGTGAATCACACACCTAGGGGAGTGGCGCCCTCAGGAGCATCTTGGGCTTGATGATCGGCAAGAAAGGAACTGGTGCCCTCATGGGCGCCTTGTGTTGGGCGCGAAGCATTTTCTGACTTGGCGCACTGCCGGGTGCTCCCTTGGGTATCGGTTTCGATCTTAGGTTTCGCTTTGTACTTCCTTCTTTGTTGCTCATTTTGTTGCTTGTTTTGACTTGCTCTTTGATTTGATATTTTCAGGCTTTCTTCCATCAAGGGGACTTGTCCTTTTCCCGATTGTTCACCCGATCTTGCTGCTTCTCTATCACTTGGTAATTGTGGTGACACTTAGTTTCTTTTCTTAGCCTCTTGGCTTTCGAGTTCGTCTCGTTTCTTTGAAGCCTCCCACCTCGGGGTAGGGTGTTGTTTGACTGGTACTTAACTATTTGTGTTGCCCCCTGTCTATCAGGTTAGGAGATGGTGAGGATGATGGAGACATCCTTGACACATGGGGTGTCGACCTCATTCCGGTAGTCCTTTTGGGGTGATCTCTTTGAAACTTTTAACTTATTCTTTGAGGTGGTCTTTTAATCTTGTTGTACTATGTAGGGGTGAATGAAGAGGGGGATCGGTTTATCTTGGATAAGAACCGGCTTCAGGTGGACCTACATGGAGCGTTGGAAATCGCTTGCCAAAGTGTCGAAGCGCTAAGTCATCCCGATGTTGGCGCCTTGTGTCAAAGTGCTCTTACCAGGCGCCCTCCTGCCAGGCGCCCTCCTGGGTTCTAGGCGGGGGGACTGTCAGATATCATCCCAATAGTGTTGACTTCGATGTCTTTGCCCCCTGACCATTTCTCTTTGGTTGATTTGCTTTTCACCTGTACTTTTTCTTTTATTTGCTGGATGGCTGGATTTTGCCTTATAGGATTTTACTGTTTCGATGATGACTTCTATGCCATACATGATTTTATCTTTATTCACCCTTTCTTTTGGCTCGTTGAATTGTGCAATATCTCTTTGTCGTGACCGTGACTCATCTCCTGGTGTTGGCGCCTCCCTGGGCGCCTTGAGCCAAAGTGCTAAGTTCTGCTGTTGGCGCCCTCCTGGGCGCCTTGCTGGACGCTTGTTTGTTCCTAAGAGTTGGCACCCACCTGGGTGCCCTTGGGTGTTGTTCCCTGCTTGCGTGTGCTGGGTGGCTTTTTGTGGAGCAGATTTTGCAAGACAAGGTTCGGTGCTCCCGTGGGTGCCTTACTGCAAAGTGCTGACTACCCCGTTCTGAAGGATTTGCTTTCAGACTGCCCCCTTGCCAGGCGCCCCTCTGCTGGGCGCTGCTTGTTCCTGCCAGGCGCCCTCATGGGCGCCCTCCTGGTCCTGCCAGGCACCCTCATGGGCGCTGGTTGCTTCTGCCAGGCGCGCTCACGGGCGCTGGTTGCTTCTGCCAGACGCCCCCAATGGCGCCCCCTGCTCTTGCCAGGCGCCCTCTTGGGCGCTGGTTGCTACCTTGCAGGCGCCCTCATGGGCGCTGTCTGATGTTGCCAAGGTGTCCTGGCAGGCGCCCTCATGGGCGCCGCCTGATGTTGCCATGGCGCCCTCATGGGTGCTGTCTGATGTTGCCCAGGCGCCCTGCAAGGCGCCCTCATGGACGCTGTCTGATGTTGCCAAGGCTCCCTGCCAGGCGCCCTCGTGGGTGCCAGGTTGGGCATGTCCTTAGCACTCTGCTGGTCTTCCTAATGCAGCATAGGTTGAGTGCGATTGGCCAGGAGATCCAAAGGGTGACTTACATTCGAAGGCTGGGCAGGCTGACTGGTACCCTCGTCAGGTAGGGTTACGACGTTGGTCTCAGGAGTGCCCTCTGTAGGGGGTGCGGGTATGGCAATGCTCTGAACCCGGGGTCTGCCTCTGGAAGCCATGGAGCAGCAAGAGAAAAGTTCGAGTAATGATGATGTGAAAGATAGAAACCTCCCACTGTGGTCGCCAATGTTCTGTACCGAGCAGCTTTTTGGTAGACTGCTGTTGGTAGGTCCCTTGCTGTCGTGGCAGTAGGTCAGTGAGCTCCCAGGGGGTACCTACAAGCCACTCCGACGCTCAAGTCAGTATATCGAATATATGAGTGAAGGTACTAAGGATTAGAGATTGAACCTTTTTTAGGGCAAAGTTTGCTTGTATTTATAGGAAATCATTCCCTCTCGTGGATCGTTGGATGGGTAGAGTCGATCTTGACCGTCCAAGCATGTTGGGATCGCATGAGGTGGATATGGACTGAATCGGTTGGGCTGATCCATATGACTTGCTAAGCGCACCTCCTGGTTTTGCTAATGGGACCCTCTGGTTGACTCCAGAACAGTTGCTCCCCAAGCCGAGATTATTCCGAAGGATGGTCTTGGCTTGAAGGATTTTTGTCGGTTTGCCGGATCTGTGAGGTTACGCGGGACACTGCATTTGTAACAACCGTGTTCTGTCATAGGAGAAATTTTTTCTAAGTGTTGCTTTGTTTGTCTTGTCGGGTCGTATGGTATCTTTTTGTTGCGACCGTGACTCACACCTCCTTCGGTGTAATCCTTGTGCCCGGCACCAAGCTAGGGTGACGTATCCTGATGTTGGCGTCGCCTTGTACCAAGTGCTTTGAGATTGGCGCCCTCTTAGGCGCCTTGTGCCAGGATGCTCTGAGATTGGCGCCTTCTTGGGCGCCCTGTGCCATGCCCCCTGATGTTGGTGCCCTCTTGGGCGCCTTGGGCCAAGGTGCTAAGACATCCTGATGCTGGTGCCCTCATGGGCGCCTTCCCGGGTGCTTGTTTGTTTTTGAGAGTTGGCGCCCTCCAGGGTGCCTTGGGTGTTGTTCCCTGCTTGCGTGTGTTGGATGGCTTATCGTGGAGCATATTTTGCGAGACAAGGTTCGGTGCTCTCGTGGGTGTCTTACTGCATAGTGCTGACCACCCTGTTGCGAAGGATTTGCTTTCAGACTGCCCCCTGCCAGGCGCCCCTCTGCTGGGCGCTGCTTGCTCCTGCCAGGCGCCCTCATGGGCGCTGGCTGCCTTGACTGGCGCCCTGCCAGGCGCCCTCATGGGTGCTGGCTGCCTCATTGGCGCCCTGTCAGGCGCCCCTATGGGCGCTGTCTGTCTTCTTTGGCGCCTTGTCAGGCACTCTCATGGGCGCTGGTTTGTGTAGACGTGTGCTTGGCACTTTACTTTATTTTTTGCTGCTCATCTTGTCTTTTAGCCTGCTTTTTTATCTTTTTTGTGTTTGAGCACGTCTTAAGGTGACAGGCGTATTGGGCTTGTACGTAGTGGATATGGGCCAAGTTGATCTACCAGATCCGTGGTGTTGCGCGAAATGCTAACTCCTTTAAATAGGCGGGTATTTGTCTTATGGTCCACATTTTCTTATTTTAAAATTTCGTGGAGGAGTAGGGACCAATCCATCATTGGAGCGCTTTCTTGGAAGGTGGAAAGGAGTAGGGGCCAAGTAATTGTTAACCCTAGCGCCTACTTCAAGGAGGAGGAAGGAGTAGGGACCAAGTCACCAACCTAGTGCCTCCTTAAAAAGAAGAGGAGGGAGTAGAGTCCACTTGTTTCAACGTCTTTTCTTCCTGGTAAGTATTTGTTGTTCGTTACCGTTTATTTACGTTGTTGACAGTGCCGTCCTGCCAGACACCCTCATGGGCGCTGGTTGCTTCATATTAGCGCCCTGCCAGGCGCCCTCCTGGATGCTGGCTGCTCTTGACTGGCGCCCTGCCAGGCGCCCTCATGGGCGCTGGCTGCCTTGACTGGCGCCCTGCCAGGCGCCCTCATGGGCGCTGGTTTTGTGTGGACGTGTGCTTGGCACTCCGTTTTATTTTTGCCGTTCCTCCTGACTCTTAACTAACCTGCCTTCTTACCTATGAATTTTCAGGGCTTGCTTGGTGCCGAGGGGAGTTGCTCTTACCATCATCCATTGACGTTCCCGCGAGTCTTTGCGACTTCTAATTTACTGAGGTAACTTCCGGGCGGACTTCTTTGATGATATTTCTAGCTTCTTTGTTCTTTTGAGCATGTCTTGTCTTGCAAATTCTCCAACCTCGGGGGAGGGGGGGTTGTCTCTAAGTTTTCCTGTCTGTCTCGTGACTGCTTGTTCTGCCCCCTGTCGCGTAGGTTGAGAGATGGCAAGGACGAAGAAGACGGCTCGGATTCACCCTACCGCTCACCTTGCTAAGAGTCAAGCTGACGACTTTGAAGAGGGGACTGGTGATACCGTGCCTTCGGAGGGGACTGGCGCCCTTGGCTTTGTTGATACTTCTTCTGATGATGATCTGCCGCTTGAGCATGAAGTGGTGGAGATTGGTGGTTTTAGTTATGACTGGGTTGCTCGTGTTGTTTGTTCCTCCGGGAGCATCTACCTTCCAGGAAAAGAGCCTCCCCGCTGTCTGCAAGATGCGTTGGGAGGCGACTGGCGGGTTGAGGTGGTTGACCCCCAAGATAGGGTGTGCAGAGTCCCCGACGGTAAAAAATTCATGATGTTTCCTAGTATGGTTTACAAGGTGCGGGTTTCCCCATTTTTTACACCCTTTCAACTGGAGGTTATGAATCACCTTAAGATAGCCCCCTCTCAGCTCCACCCAAATTCGTGGTGTTTTGTGAAGTGTTTCGAGCTGGTGATGAGAGTTCTTCAAAGAAGATGCAGCTTGAGGGTTTTTATGGTTATCTTCGAGGTGCAGCGTCGTCGAGATACTTCGGATGGCGTCATTCGTTATGAGTTTGTGCATTTGAAATGTCAGACAAACTATGCTTTCTTTCAAGTGTACTCAGATAACCAGCATGATTGGAGGTTCAAGTATTTTTACCTCGTTCCCTCTAGTGAAAAGGCCGTCGCCAGCATGGGCTTCTTTGATGAACAATGGCGTCTGGTTCGGGATAAGTTTCGCCTTGGGTGGTGTAATGTCGATGCTGACCGCACCTCTCGGTCTTATCGCGTCATCCCATCTGTGTTATCTGATCCTGAGCAGAGGAATTTGAGCATGCTGAGGAAGATCGTTGGTGGCTTGTCCACTATGGCACAAAAGTTTTTGTGTAGTGAGCTGTCCAAGGCTTCCACTGTTCCTGAAGCTGCCAAGCTCTTAGGTTGCTTGTTAGGTCTTGATGTATCTTTGTTTTCTCTTTTGATAAATTATTTACTTATGTTGCTGATTCGCTACTTTGTTGTTTTGCAGATAAGATGGCCGCTCCACTCTCTTTTAATGAATTGGCCTCTTTGGCCGGACGAGGAGACCTTTGGATGCCGAACCTACCGAGGTCAGGAGCTCGGTTCCTGCTATATCTGCCCCTGCGCATCCCTCTATGGGACCTCGCCTCAGCTTAGGAGCGCCAAGTCGTGCTGGAAGGGACATCTCCGGGGTGCCGAAGGTTCCAGTCGACTCCAGCACCTGGGGGACTCAGAGTAAGTCCAAGCGCCAGAGAAGTTGTCCCTCCCCTGGTTGGGCTTCCTCCCCCTGCTGACGAAGAGGGTGAAATTATCTTCTCTCCCGAAGAGCGTGATCATTTCTGTGAGCATCCTTTCGCACTTGCCGCGCACATGGTTAAAATTGGGGAAGACCTGCATGCGAAGTGGGAAACTGAAAAGAAGTGTGGATCTCGTTCAGGTAATACTCTTGAGTCATTTCTTACGGTATTCATTAAACCTGCACGGCGCACCACCCCTGCCAGGCGCCCTCATGGGCGCCGCCTGTTTTGACCTTGGTGCCCTGCTGGCGCCCTCATGGGCGCTGGCTGCTTTCTTAGAGGTGCTTTGCCAGGTGCCCTCATGGGCGCTGGTGGTGTTGGTTTTAAACTTTGTCGTGTTTGTTTCTCTCTTTGCTTAGGGGTGATCGAGGAAAGGGATCGGCTTCTCTTGGATATAAGCCGGCTTCAGGTGGATTTACACGAAGCGCTGGAATCTGCTCGTCGGGCAAGAGACGCTGCTGGCCATTATCAGAAGCAAATGGAGGAGCTCAAATCTGAGTTGGACAGTATGAAGAAACAGAAAGATGCGGCCGAGGAAAGGGTGCGGGAGATGGTCGGGCAAGCCATGGACTTCTCCTATGCTGCCTATGATAAAGCGATAGGTCATGTTCAGTGCATGTACCCGGATGCAGTTCTTGAGTCGAGCATCTTCCGGTTTGACCATGAGGCTGTAGATGGGAGGATTGTTAGATATCGTTCCAACATGGTTGATTTCGACGTCATTGCCCCCTGATTATTTCTTCTAGAAGTTCAGTTGTTCTTGACTTGTAATTTCTTTTTGTCCTGTTGGATTTCGTTGTACGTTTGCTTTATGGAACTTGACTGATGATTTTACGTTATATCCACGTTTCCTTTGTCTTGCTTATTTTTCACGCTTCTGAACGTATCACCTCCTATCGTCTCGTGGCAATGTTATCTTTGTCAGGAGTTTATCAGAATCGATTCGATTTAAATTCTCCACTAGAGGTTGCGACATTTTGCGATGTCGCTTCGCCCATCTAGGGACTCTGACAGGAGTTTATCAGAATCGATCCAAACTTAACTCACCCATCAGAGGTTGCGACCTTTTTGCTATGCCGCTTCGCGCCTTAGGTCTCTAACAGGAGTTTATCAGAATCTATCCGAATTTAACTCACCCATTAGAGGTTGCGGCATTTGCGATGCCGCTTCACCCATCTAGGGACTCTGACAGGAGTTTATCAGAATCTATCCGAACTTAACTCACCCATCAGAGGTTGCGACCTTTTCGATATTCCCCTTCGCGCCTTAGGTCTCTAACAGGAGTTTATCAGAATCTATCCGAATTTAACTCACCCATTAGAGGATGCGACATTTGCGATGCTGCTTCGCCCATCTAGGGACTCTGACAGGAGTTTATCAGAATCTATCTGAACTTAACTCACCCATCAGAGGTTGCGACGTCTCTTGATAGCCGCTTCGTGAACTGAGTAGGTCGACTCGTGCCTTGGTTCTGCCTGGTTGCCTGGTCCCCTGTTGTTTGAGTCGGGACTTGGCTTTCAGACCGACCTCTTGCCAGGCGCCCTCCTGGGCGCTAGCTGCTCCTTATAGGCGCCCTGCCAGGCGCCCTTCTGGGCGCTGGTTGCTTCTGTGCTGGGCACCAGTTTCTCTTGGTTTTTTCTAAGGTGCTAGAGCAAAAACTGTGATTTGCGAAACAATATCTAGAACCGTAAATAGTAAGGTTTAATTCCTTTGCACGGGTGTTGTAAATTGTTTTGACGTGTTAAACCTAAACAACCAACTTCTTAAAGTAGACGTGTTAAACTTAAACAACCCACTGCTTTAAAGAAAACGTTCTAAGTATTGGAACTATGAGCCAGATGCCGAATAGAGGAATAGGTCCCGCGTTCTCCCTCGGGTGGATCGTGAGCTTCTTTTTAACCTCCTCAAGGAGGTGAGGACATTCTCCATCCGGCTTGAACTTCTTCACATCCTTTTTTGTCTCCTTGGTTTTGGGTTGGCTTTCCGCTTCTTCTTCACTTCTTGAGTCACTTCTGGCCGTCCTAGTCTGTCAGATTCACCTCAGCTTCTTCTCTGAACCCCTTACCCGAGCTTCTTAGCTCGGCGGTCTTCTTCTCATCTTTAAAGCTCATGTAGAAACATCTGCATGTTGCTCCCAGGTCCGCCTGGAGGGTCACCACCTCACTCTCCAGAGTGTAGAACTTCATTTTCAGATGGACCGTTGAGGTGACCGCCTCCAGCTTCCCCAACGTGGGCCTCCCAACGATGCACTGGTAGACCGACTTGCATGGGAGGACCAGGAAGGGTGTTTTCACAGTTCTGAACAACGGCGGTTTACCGTCGGGGTTTTCGTAGGTGACCATTAGCTTTAGGTGGCCGAGTGGCTTAGTCTTCGATCCATTAAACCCAGTTAGCTCCCCTCCTCGGTATGGAGTCAGGTCATCGGGGGAGATATTCAGCACTTGCAGCAGGTCTTCGAAGATGATATCTACTGCACTTCTCTGGTCAACCAGGATCCTTCTTACTTCGACGTTGGTGATAATGGCAATGATCATCAGTGGGACGTGTTTGTTCGGTTTCCCATCGAGTAGATCATTGTTGTCGAAGGATAGGGGCGGTCTGGTTGGCCCTTTCCTGGCGACTGAGGTTGACGCAATGTTGAGGATCTCCTTCCACTTCCTCTTCATTGATTTGTTTGACCCCCAGTCATCATGGGGGTTTCTCCCGTGGATCACCATGGCCACTGGCCTTCCTTTGGGCCTCCAGGTGTCCTATTTATCGGTTGATTCATCATTGCCATTTTCGACCCCCTCATCGACTGGGGCTTTCCCCTTCCTAGGGGACCTTGATCTACCTTCGGGGGATCGGGCTCTTTTGCGCGAGCCACTCGGTTCCCCCTCCTTCTTCACGTACTGTGACAACTTTCCTTTCTGGATCAGCTCCTCAATATCTTCCTTCAGTGCTCGGCAGCCATTGGTGTCGTGGCCTCCGCTTTGATGGTAGCGGCACCATTTCTTCGAGGGGTTCTGGCCCTCTTTCAACACCAAAGGCTCTGGCCTCTTGATATCTTTGAATTCAGCGTTGACACATTCATTCAGGATTTGCGCCCTTGAGGTGACGAGGGGAGTAAGACCTGAGAGTCTTGGGGGGCGTCCCTCACGGTGTACGCCTCCTGTTACCTTTTGCCGGCGTACCTCCTGGGTGACTTCACTGTCGCCCCCTGCCTTGCTTGCCTCGCGGTAAGCCATATCATCCTCATCATAGTTCATGTATTTCTGGGATCTTCGAAGGAACTCACCCAAGTTTCTAGGCTTGTTGATGCCTACATCTACCTGGAACAAACTTCCCTTTCTCAACTCGTCTTTCATCCAGAACAACCTTTGCCTGTCCTCCAAACTTCGAACGCTCAAAAGCTTTCTTATTGAAGCGCTCAATATACTCCCTTTGTGTCTCGTGGCTACGCTGCCTGGCGGCTCTCAATACTTCTTCAGATTTGGGCTTTAGCCGGGAGGCAGTGAAACGTGTCGTGAACATTCTCGCCAGCTGCCCCCATGAGGATATGGAGTTCGGCCTCAGCTCTTGGAACCACTCTAATGCGGAACCCTCGAGAGTGAGGGGGAAGATTTTGCAAGACAAGGTTCGGTGCTCCCGTGGGTGCCTTACTGCAAAGTGCTGACTACCCCGTTGCGAAGGATTCGCTTTCAGACTGCCCCATTGCCAGGCGCCCCTCTGTTGGGCGCTGCTTGCTCCTGCCAGGCGCCCTCATGGGCGCTGGTTGCTTCTGCCAGGCGCCCCCAATGGCGCCCCCTGCTCCTGTTAGGCGCCCTCATGGCGCTGGTTGCTACCTTGCAGGCGCCCTCATAGGCGCTGTCTGATGTTGCCAAGGCGTCTTGCCAGGCGCCCTCATGGGCGCTGCCTGATGTTGCCATGGCGCCCTCATGGGTGCTGTCTGATGTTGCCCATGCGCCCTCACGGGCGCTGTCTGATGTTGCCAAGGCGCCCTGCCAGGCGCCCTCGTGGGTGTCAGGTTGGGCATGTCCTTAGCACTTTGCTGGTTTTCCTGATGCAGCATAGCTTGAGTGCGATTGACCAGGAGATCCAAAGGGTGACTTACATTCGAAGGCTGGGCAGGCTGACTGGTACCCTCGTCAGGTAGGGTTACGACGTTGGTCTCAGGAGTGCCCTCTGTAGGGGGTGCGGGTATGGCAATGCTCTGAACCCGGGGTCTGCCTCTGGAAGCCATGGAGCAGCAAGAGAAAAGTTTCGAGTAGTGATGATGTGAAAGATAGAAACCTCCCACTGTGGTCGCCAATGTTCTGTACCGAGCAGCTTTTTGGTAGACTGCTGTTGGTAGGTCCCTTGCTGTCGTGGTAGTAGGTCAGTGAACGCCCCGGGGGGTACCTGCAAGCCACTCCGACGCTCAAGTCAGTATATCGAATATATGAGTGAAGGTACTAAGGATTAGAGATTGAACCTTTTTTAGGGCAAAGTATGACTGTATTTATAGGAAATCGTGCCCCTTTGTGGATCGTTGGATTGGTAGAGTCGATCTTGACCGTCCAAGCATGTTGAGCTCGCGTGAGGTGGACATGGGCTGGATTGATTGGGCTAATCCATTCCAATTGCTGCATGCACCTCCTGGTTTTGCTGATGGGACCCCTCGATCCACTCCAGAACACACATAATCCCCCACAGCAAAATGTCTTTCACTCCTTCTATTATTAGCATGCTGGATCATTCGATTTTGTGCCCTCAATAAGTTGAACTTAAGCAATTTAATGACTTCCTCTCTTGCTGCTAGTGATCTGTCCACAATGACAGAAGCAGATTCTCCAGGCAAGTAGGGTAAGTAAGTGGGGGGAGGTTGACCATAAACAATTTCATAGGGAGTGACTTGAATAGAAGAGTGAAAATTGGTGTTGTACCACCATTCAGCTAGGCTAAGCCACTGTGACCAAAAAGATGGTTTAGATAAACACATACACCTCAAGTAAGTCTCCAAGGCTTTGTTCACAATCTCTGTTTGACCTTCAGACCAAAATTTACTTAAGAACAGAGGATCACGATCACTAGTAATACTACTAAGCATACCATGTAACTTGAACACATGATCCACGAACACCTGAGCCACTTCAATAGCAGTATATGGGTGAGAGAGAGGAATAAAATGAGCATATTTGCTCAATCTATCAACCACAACAAAAATGACATTCTTGCCCTTAGAATTAGGTAAGCCCTCAATGAAATCTAAATTGATATCATGCCAAATTCTATCAGGAATGGGCAAAGGTTGGAGTAGTCCAGGTGAGGCAGCTTGATCAGGCTTGCTGGTTTGATAAACTCCACAATTTCTAATGTAGGATTGAATATCTTTGTTGAGACCCAGCTTCCAAAAGAACAAAGATTTAACCCTTGCAGCTGTTGTATCTCTGCCAGAATGACCACCAAGTGGTGAGTCATGAAGCCATTTTAGTATGAGAGCCTTCAAAGAAGGGTCAGAAGCAACCGCCAGTTTTCCTTTTCTTCGAAGTTCATCTCTAATCCAAGTATATTTAGGGTGACTAGCAGGATTCACATAAAGTTCAGAGATAACTTTCTATAATGAGCTATCAGAGGTCCACCCCTGCTGAATCAGTACAAAGAGATCCTGATGAGCATTGTCCAACAGCATAGGTAAGAGTTCAGCACCATGTTTTCTTGAGAGAGCATCAGCTGCAATATTGGCAGACCCTTCTTTATATTGAATATCAAATTCATACCCCATCAATTTTGAAATCCACACCTGCTGGAAAGGTGTATTTAGTCTTTGTTCTAAGATATGCTTAATGCTCTTTTGATCAGTCTTAATAGTGAATGGTGCATAAGTCAAATAAGTACTCCACTTTTGAATAGCATAGATAATAGCTAAGAGTTCTCTTTCATAGATAGAAAGTGTTTGCTGCTTAGGACCTAGAGACTTGCTAATATAAGCAATAGGGTGGTTATCTTGCATCAAGACTACCCCAATCCCTTTGCCAGAAGCATCTGTCTCTAAAGTGAACCTCTTGGTAAAATCAGGTAAGTTGAGCACTGATGAAGTAATTAGGGCCTGCTTTAAGGAGTTAAAAGCAGCAGTTGATTCGTCACCCCATATAAAAGAGTCTTCTTTCAGCATGTCAGTTAATGGTCTAGCAATGGTGCCAAACCCTTTGAAAAATCTTCTATAATAGCCTGCCAAGCCAAGAAAACCACGTAGCTGCTTCAAATCTGAGGGCAATGGCCAGTTCTGAACAGCCTGGATCTTTGCTGGGTTGTCCCAAGTATTCCACCTTGATAGTTGCAAATTGACACTTAACTTTGATTAGAAACAATTGTTCCTGTCTAACAATGTCAAAAACCAAGGACAAGTGCTCCACATGATCTGTTAGTGTCTTACTATAGACCAAAATATCATCAAAAAATATGATTACAAACTTCCTAAGAAAAGGTGTAAACACATGGTTCATTAGAGCTTGAAATGTGGCAGGTGCATTAGCGAGCCCAAAAGGCATGACTAGATATTCATAATGTCCACAATGAGTTTTAAAAGCTGTTTTATACTCCTCACCCAAATCCATTCTAACTTGATGATAACCACTCTTCAAATCAAGCTTAGAAAAAATTATAACTCCACCTAGTTCATCCATTAGGTCTTCAATTAGAGGGATGGGAAACCTATATTTAATAGTGCTAGTGTTTAGTCTTCTAAAATCAACACATAGTCTCCAAGGAGCCATCTTTCTTTTTAACTAACACAGTAGGTGATGCAAAAGCGCTAGTGCTATGTTGTATGATACATTGATTAAGCATATCTCCTACCAATTTATCAATAACATTTTTTTGAATAGTAGAGTATCTATAAGGTCTTAAGTTAAATGGTTGAGTACCTTCCTTTAGAGGAATACGATGATCAAATCCTGGCCTTGGAGGAGGCATTTGTGAAGGCTCCTGGAATACATCAGAGTAAGCATCAAGCAAAACTGCAACCTCAGGGGGTAGCTCAAGAACTCCATCAGCACTGAACAGATTACAAGTAGGGATTGTCAGTTGTGTAGCAGTGTCATCAACCCTTAGAAAACATAACTCTGCTCCTTGTTGCAAAGCGTGAACAAAGATCTTATTGTTAACCAGTTTGATTGAAGGAGTTTTAGCTCCTATAAGTGTGAACTTCCGCCCTTGTGTGGTAAACTCCATTTGAAGTTTATCAAAATCTCACAGAATCGGCCCTAATGATTTCAACCATTGAATCCCCAAAATTACATCATAGCTTCCCTGAGGAAGCACTATCATATCAGCTGTGAATGAAGCCTGTTGCAGCTGCCAAGTGAATCCTTTGCATACATAAGGTGCATGTAATTTGTGGCCACCACCAGCTGTGATAGGGAGCATTTCCACAGCTTCAAGTTTGCAACCTAGCTTCTTAGCCAACTCTAGGTCCAAGAAATTAAGAGTACTGCCCATATCAAGTAAAATGTGGAGCAATTTCTTATCAAACGTGCCTGTGACTCTCATTGTTTGGTAACTAGAAGTGTCTGTCATAGCATGTAAGGATAGAAGGGGGGTTTCTGTGGTAGGGTTTGGGTTTGTTTGTGTTTGGCTAGGCTCAGTAGGTTCATCCTCATCAATTTCAAGCACCATTAATTGATGTTTGTGTTTTAAGTGATGGCCAGGAGTGAAGGGCTCATCACAGAACATACACAGTCCTTTGGCTCTTCTTTCAGCCATATCAGCAGGGGAATAGGTTCTAGAAGTCTATTTGTAGAGAGGTTTGGTGGGTTGGGGGTCATCTGGTGAGGGCAAAGTGGTGGGTTTAATGATTGGAGAGGATGGTTTGGAAGGCCCGGTTTGATATTTGTTGTAGGGTTTCAAGCTAAGTGATTTGGAGGAATCGTGTAGTTTAGCTAACTGGGCAGCATGGGCTATTGTACAGGGATTAAACATGCGCACATGCATTTGTGTAGTGTGTTCTAAGCCAGCCAAGAAAATACTCAAAGAATGCTCAGGGATAATACTAACTTGTGTTAAAGCAAGTTCAAAAGCATCAATATAATCTTGAACCTTACCAGTTAGTTTGATTTGAACAAGGGAAGCCAAAGGATCCTCATAAGGATCACCAAAATGTGTTGTTACATCAACAACATACTGCTGCCACTGAGGGTAAACATCAAAATTTGTCTCATATAGTTAAGATGCCACTGCAAAGCAAGACCCTCTAGGTGGATTGAAGCTAATCTCACCCTAGATGCAGCTGGGGTATTATCTAATAGAATAAACTGATCACATTTATAAAGCCAATCACGCACATTTTTACCATCAAAACGAGGGAACTCCACTTTAGAGATTCTGGTGGCATAGTGATGAGGGGTAGGCTGCGGGAGTGGTGGGTTGAGGGTAACAGGGGGTGGAGGTGGTGGGGGTGGAGGTGAAGGGGTGGATATGGTAGTATGTTGCAATTCTCTTAAGATATCGCGTATTTCCACCATGCCATCATTCATACGAGTAGCAAGTTGATCAATCCTTGCGCCAAGTTCCTCTGTGCATTTAGTAAGTCGTTGTTCAACATCAGCAATGGAGCGCGTCATGTTGCAGAATCGAGCTGAAAATGATACCAATTAATTGTCACAAGGAAAACTGTGAGATAGAGTAACAGTAACTAGAACAATCACTGCTAGGGTACAGAGTACCGGTAACAGCAGCAGCAGAATACTGGAGTTGCAGGGATAAGAATACAACTCGGAGTAAGTTGCTGAAATCTAGGGCACAAATGATAAAAGAGGTGAGAGATTTATGATTGAGTAATTGATTGATGCCTTTTCCAACAAATGAGGGCCTATAAATAGGCTAATGATTGGTACAATAGATTCCTAGGCATATACTATGATGCTGACAGCTATCATGACAGCTCACAAAAATCTAGAAACATCCACAATAAGACAAAATAACGACTAAAAAGGACAATGCACATAGTGCTTCTTTTAAATGAAAAGCAATGAAACAGTAAAAGTAGTAGAGTTACTGAAATCCTGAGGTAACTATTGAAATACTATGACACATGACCCAAAGAGACTCAAATTCTTCTGAGCATTGATCATGGCAACATCGATCAATATAAAGAGTAGTGTTATATAAGTCGAATTTGACCAAGCTCAATGCCTAGCCCAATAATTTTTGGTGCGTTTGGGTACCCACCCCATACTTTTAACACCAAAACTGAACCAAGTGAAACTAGTTATTTTATGACCGAGTTGGATTGGCTATTGAATTTAAATAACTGAATATTAACTGAATCGAATTCAGTTATTTTATGAAAGAAAGAACTGGATTTAAATTCTATAAGTGTAAAAAAATGTACACTTACATCACTTGAATATTAAAAAAAATCATACAATTTCACTTCTTAAATTGAATAAAACACATCTTTCAATGCTTAAAAAAACACATCTTTCAAGACTTAAAATTCATCCACAATAACCAACACGGTGTGGTATAAGTGGTAGGTACTTTGGCTCCTTAACTATCTCGTCAATGATTGATCATGGCCGGTGCGTATGGGAAAATATATGTTGGATAGGTCAACTACCTAAATAGATCTTAGTACCTCGAGGGATTAATCTCTGGAGTTGCGCGCATGGGATACTTGGTTTAAAAAAATTCATCCACAGTTTAGTGAGTTGTTACATATCATTCAAAAAAACCAAAACACAATCAAAAGTAAGAAATTCGGGTTCACAATCGAAAAACTTGACTTTCACTATTTTGTTATCTATGATATCAGAGGTGGGGGTTCGCGAGTTAATAATTATGAACCCACTCACTAGGAAAAAAAATAGCTAATTGTCGATGGATCGTGATTTCGTTGCTAAATCCAGGATTACCGACGGACATGGTCGTCGATAAATAATGAGAAGGATGTCTCAATTTACCGAGACAATTATCGATGGTTTTGCCCGTCGGTAATTTAGGAATACATAAAGTTTTATGTTTCTGACAGCTTTGCACATCAGTATAAAAGAAAATATTAATGTTAAACAATACCGAAATTCTTTCCCGTCGGTAATAAAGTAAGTCAAAAAGTTACTTTATTACTGACGGTCAAGTCTGTCAGTTACTTCTAATTACTTCATTCCAGCAAAGAGAAAATTCATTTCACTCTCTTTCCCTCGCTCTTCTTCTCTCTTTTCCATCTTCCTCCACCACAACGTTAATGAGATAAAGTGAAGAATGAAATGAGACTTTTCATTATTCCAGAAACTGTTACAAAGTGATACATATATACACGGTTGTGATTGAACAAGAAATGTAACTGAAATCTCTGCAGTGAGAAATGTACACACTTTACCTATTCAACTTGACCAAACTTAAACACTACAATTACATTTAAAATACAACTCAATTGACACTACAATTACATCAAAGTATATCACTATTACTCCCCCCTCAAACTGAAGGTGGGAGAACTTTCAGTTTGCTTCGCAGAGAGAGGAATGATGCAGCAGGCAGTGGTTTGGTCAGAATATCAGCTAATTGTCCAGACGCAGGCACATGAATGATACTGAGAGACTTGGCAAGTACCTTCTCACGCACAAAATGGATATCTAACTCCAGATGCTTGGTTTTGGAGTGCAAGACAGGGTTGTGAGCAATCTGTACAGCGCTCTGGTTATCACATAGTAACACAGGAAAGTGATGCTGAACTCTGAGTTCTTTGAGCAGAGAAATGACCCAAAGCAGTTCAGCAGTGGTGTTAGCTAGCCCTCGGTACTCTGCTTCAGCACTGGAACGAGCCACCAATGATTGTTTCTTTGAGCACCAAGATATCAAATTTGAGCCAAGGAATATGCAGGAACCAGAGGTTGATCTGCGGTCATCTGGGTCACTTGCCCAATCACTGTCACTGTAAGCTCTTAGAGACAGTGGAACATCAGTGGCACAAGGTTGAATCAGCAAACCATGAGTTGCAGTACCTGCAAGATACCGTAGGATCCTTTTCACTGCTTTGAGATGAGTCTCCAATGGTTGAGATAGGAATTGACAAGCCTTGTTGACTGAATAAGCAATTTCTGGTCTTGTGAGAGTGGCATACTGCAGAGCACCAACCAGTGAACGATACTCATGCGGATCAGCAAGCTTATCAGTCCCAAATCTGCTTAACTTGGTGCTGGAAGCCATGGGGGTGGGCATACTGTTGCAACCTGTCATTGAGGCTTTGCTAAGCAAGTCTCTGATATATTTGTGCTGATATAACAGAATTGCCCCATTTGGAAAGTACCTGAGTTCAAGCCCAAGAAAATAGTCTGGCTTCCCCAAATGTTTAAGGGCAAAGGAGTGATGCAGCTTCTTAATCAGATCAAGAATCAATGAGGAAGCAGACCCTGTGATAAGTATGTCATCGACATACACTAAGACAAATAGTTGAATCCCAGGAGCTGTGTGCACAAATAATGAAGAGTCACATTTACTAGGTGCAAAGCCAAACTGATGGAGAGCTTGTTTTAACCTTTCATGCCAAGCCCGAGGTGCTTGCTTTAGACCATACAATGATTTATGAAGTCTGCACACAAGGGATTTATCATTACATGTGAAGCCAGGGGGCTGGCTCATATAAATTTCCTCCTCAATATGCCCATTAAGGAAGGCATTATTGATATCTATCTGCTGAATATCCCATTTGTTGGAGACAGCAAGGGAGAGGAGTATTCTGATGGTGGCAGGCTTGATTACAGGTGAGAATGTTTCACCAAAGTCCTTGCCAGGCAGTTGGTTATAGCCTTTGGCAACCAATCGTGCTTTATATTTGTTGATAGACCCATCCGGGTTTTCTTTAACTCGAAAGACCCACTTACACCCTATTGCTTTCCTGTTTGGAGGTAGAGTGGTGAGACTCCAAGTGTTGTTATCAGTAAGAGCTTTAAGCTCAGACTCCATAGCAGTTTTCCAGTGAGCTGAGGCAAGAGCTTGCTTGACAGTGTGAGGCTCACAGTGAGTAAGGAACACCTTTGGTTTGAGTGAACCAGTATCTTTTCTTGTAACCATGTGATGTGTCTTGGTTGGAGCAGGAAGAGGAGGGTTGATGGGTGGGGGTGTATCAGGTACAGGGGCAGTGTGAAGGGTGGTGTTTTGGATACTGTTTGATGGTACAGGTGCTGTATCAGGTACAGGGGCAGTGTGAAGGGTGGTGTTTTGGATACTGTTTGATGGTACAGGTGCTGCTGGTGGACTGGGCTCAGGTTGGAGATTGGCTGCAGGACTTGGTTGGACAGGTGTAGTTTCTGTAGTGATAGGTGGAGAGTGAGGTGAATCTGGTGTAGGTGGAGTAGGGGCATCTGTAGAGGTGGGAGAGGTGAAGGTGGGAATGAGGAGAGCACTATCTGGTGGTGATGAGTGGGGCTGAGTAGTAGCATTGGGAAACATGGCTGGATATGGAAAGGCATACTCATTAAAGATAACATCTTTAGAGATGATAATTTTCCCATCTTGAGTTAAACATTTGAAGCCTTTGTGACTTGAAGATAACCCTAAATTGACACATTGTGAACTTTTGAAGTGGAATTTGTGTTTGTTATAGGGGCGGAGATGAGGAAAACAGGAACACCCGAAGGTCTTAAAATGAGTATAGGTAGGTGCTGTTTTGTAGAGAGCCTGGAAGGGTGAAATGAAGGTTGAAAAACCTGTGGTGGGAAGTCTATTGATGAGATGGATAGCATTGGTGAAGGCATGATCCCAAAACCTAAGGGGAAGGCTAGCATGAGACAAGAGGGTGAGCCCCATCTCTGTGATGTGCCTATGCTTTCTTTCTACAGAGCCATTTTGGTGAGAGGTGTATGGGCATGTGAACCTATGGATTATACCCAACTCATTGAGAAATTTGGTGAAGGGAATGTACTCACCCCCACCATCAGACTGGACAGCTTTGATGGTTGAAGAAAATTGAGTTTGAATGAGGGAATGAAACTGTTTAAATGCATGTAATGCTTCTGATTTTTGTTTTAGGAAATACACCCATGTGAATTTGGTAAAGGCATCTACAAATGCTATATAATAGAGGTGACCCCCAGTGGAAGGAACAGGTGATGGTCCCCACAAGTCAGTGTATATCAGCTCAAATGGTGCTGTGTATTGTGTTTGTGATGGAGGTGCATGCAGTTTGTGTGACTTACCAATACTACATGAATTGCAAAAATCAAATTCAGATTTATTTGAGCTAGCAGGCACTTTACAATGTTTCATTACATGAGAGACTATTTGGGGATTTGAGTGGCCTAGCCTAGCATGCCAAAGGTTAGCATCAACAGATATAGGTGAAGTGCTAACAGAATTAACACAAGGTACATTTAAATTGCAAGCAACAGAGTTATTAACAGCAGAACAATTAACCACAGAAGTGTCAGCACTAGAAGTAACTAGATTTGCCTGTGTCTTAGAGAGAGAAGGCATGGCAATAGGTAGGCCTTTGAAGACATATAGCCCACTGTTGTCTAGAATGCCTTTTAAAACAACTTGCCTAGAGGCCTGTGACACAACAAGGCAATCAGATTCACGAAATAGAAAGGAAACATGATTGTCCTTAGCAAATTTGGAAATAGACAGCAAGTTTTTGGTGATATTAGGGACAAGCAATAGATTATTCAAAACTAGGTTAACATGAGGGTGAATGGGGGAAATAAACTTAGATGAGCCAACTGATGCAATGCGGGCACCTTGGCCATTGCCCATTCTAACTTTAGTGTTGCCTTTATAGCGTGTATGCTTGTGCAAGTGTGCCTTATTTGCGGTGACATGGTGCGAAGCACCAGTATCACCATACCAATCTTCCTCATCAGCATCATAATAACAGGAACAAGGAGAGTTGATACCTGTGGCATCTAGTGCCATGGCCTCTGCTAGAGTGACTTGAGGAGTGGCGGAAGTTGTAGCACCATCAGCTTGTGTATCAGAGGTCGAAGGAGCTTGAGCAGCATCACTCTGTGTAGCCGGTGCCGGAGGAACGAAGGTCTCATCAAAGCGAAACCAGCAATCTAACACAGCATGTCCATAGCGACCACAGAGTTGGCACGTAGGTCGATTACCACCGGTACGAGCACGTCCACGTCCGTGATTGCGTCCATTGCGACCACGTCCTCGACCAAATTGCGATCCACCTCGATATGGCTGGTGTTGAGCAAAATTAGCAGAGGCATTGTGGTTGGCAGTAGGCGTAGCTTGAGCAACATTTGCAGTGGCTGTAGTGATTGCCAATTCTTGTCTATACTTGTCAAGTTGAGATTCTTGAACAAGTAGCAGAGATTCAATCTCGCTGAGAGAAGGAGGATCTGTTTTCCCGTAGATCATCATAACGAAGGGATTGAATTCTTCAGGTAATCCGTCAAGAACTACGTCAGTGAGATACGTATCGGTGATGACTTCGCCAACCGCCGTGAGAGAATCAGCGAGTGTGTGAACCTTGGTGAGGAACTCAGAGATCGATTTAGAACCTTTCTTTGTGTTTTTCAACTCGTTACGGATTTGGCGAACCTTGGCTTTAAGGTGCGAGAAGTAGTGTTGATGTAGTTTCTCCCAGATCTGCCAAGAGTGTGAACAGCTAAGGACTCTTGGAAGCACAGATTCCGATAGCGTGGAGAGCAGCCAGGTGAATAGGGTTTGGTCTTGCACAAGCCATCGCTCGAACTCATCGGAAACAACATCGGCAATGCGATCGGCGTCGGTGGCATACTTCGCCGGAATTTTAGGGTTCACCAGAAACCGTTGGAGCTTGTGCATCTTGACAACGCCTTCAACCTGTTGGTTCCAGAGGAGGAAGTTCTTGTCATCAAGCTTAATTGACAGCTTCGGTCCATTGGTGAAGTTCGTAGGAGTGGTCGATTGCGAGCCGAGTTGAAAGACGGAGGAGTTATTGTTCGCCGGTGAAGTTTCAGATGTCGTCATAGGAGACGGTTAGACGATGAGAAGCGCGGCGGAGTTATGATGAAGGCACAGGATCAGAAGAGGCGAATGATACCATAATGAGATAAAGTGAAGAATGAAATGAGACTTTTCATTATTCCAGAAACTGTTACAAAGTGATACATATATACACTGTTGTGATTGAACAAGAAATGTAGCTGAAATCTCTGCAGTGAGAAATGTACACACTTTACCTATTCAACTTGACCAAACTTAAACACTACAATTACATTTAAAATACAACTCAATTGACACTACAATTACATCAAAGTATATCACTATTAAACGTCAGATTCTTCCTCCACCACCATTGAAGCTCCGATGTGCCACTATAATGATCCTCCATTGCTTTCTCCACCATGTGACCGTTCCACCACCGCTCCTCTCTCCACGCGTTTGGCCACCATGTACCAACAGAGATCAACCACCGTATCACCACCGCACCACCATCGTGCCTCCCATCGAACCACTGCCACTATCACTGCTTCTCCAAATTATTTAGATAAATTAAGTGTTGATATAGTTTAGGTGTTGATAGATTTAGTGTTGAAATTAAGTTTTTGATGTTGAAATTAGGTTTAGGATTTGATAGAGATACCATTGAAATTGAAATTGAAATTGTAGGATTGAAACTGAAATTGAAATTGAGATTGAGATTGAGTTGATAGGATTGAAATTGTTTGTGTTGTTATTTTGTTGTTGGTTATGGAAAGGGTCTAGAACTAACCCTCATCACCCCCTTTATTTTGGACAAAGCTGACCCTCACCCTTAATTACT
Organism: Astragalus membranaceus; assembly: GCA_039519185.1. Lineage (NCBI taxonomy): Eukaryota > Viridiplantae > Streptophyta > Magnoliopsida > Fabales > Fabaceae > Astragalus > Astragalus membranaceus. Next base: position 99,472,966 of record CM076850.1, read on the forward strand.
ATTATGTTGTTAAATATATTGTTGTTGAAGGAAAAGAGTGAGGTGCTGACCCTCACCCCTATATTTGGCTCAAAATCATCTCCATTCACTACAAGAAAATCGACGATTTCCGACGGCAATTTTCTCCGCAAATGCAGCATTTTTCGTCGCAAATTGACGTTTTCGACGAACTTTCCGACGGACAAAAATCCGTTAGAAAATCGCTCGTCGCAAATCATTTTCCGACGGATGTTTTCGTCGCAAATATCTCCGTTGCAAATCCGTCGCAAATTTTCGTCGCAAATTCGTCGCAAATCCGTCGCAAATTCGGCGCAAAAAAAACATTTCCGATGAAAATGTCCGTCGGAAATCCGTCGAAAATTAAAAAAAAATAAAAATAAAAGTCATACATCCAAAATACTATTTAATAGTGCCAAATTGAATCAAGCCTTAAGAGAAAGAATCTGTGACAGAAGTGTAAGTTCTAGTAACAACAAAAACAACCCCATCATCAAATGAAAAGTAATGAACAAATTAATACAAAGTCTCAATTGCACCACAACACTAATAAAAAATTGACCTAAATTAGTAATGGCACAACCAAGGCACATAACGTGCAACTCGAAAGGTCCATTGATATGACCGAGGGAGACTCCTAAAGCCTTCTCTTGATAAATTATCAGGTAAAAAAGGCCACCAGTAATTTATCATTGGAACTACCAACAAAACTGCTCCTGATAATCTGCTACAAAATAATATCTTACATTATGAAGAGCAAGAATAGAAAAAATCTAAAGCATAGTGAAGCTACAAGTTATAGAAATTACTATAATATATCAAACAATGGTATATAATAATGTGTGTTTTCTAAAGTATAGTGAAGCTACAAGTTATAGAAATTACCATAACCTGCTCTGTCGAAGTGGAGGAAATATATCCCTAGTTCGATAAGTTCCTACATAAAAGTAAGAACATAATCACTATAATATATCAAACAACAAACAAAATTTCTGAAATTATTCAGTAAACTTCAACACTCAAGTCAAGGCCTTAAAAAAGGGTCTGCAGTTGCAATTAGTGTCGCGCTATTAAGGTTTTTGATGTTTTTGTGACTTTTTGAGAATTGGTCTCACATTTCACAAAATTAAGAGAGTAAATATAAGAGGAGAAAGTTTGTACCGGAGAAGCAGGCAAATGTATATCTTTGGAGTCACCATATCCATGAATGACAATGATCTTGTGCTTAGCTTTTTCCTGTGGAACACCAAATTCGCGGTAGGCCAAATGCCTTCCATCACTGAGTTTGACTCTAGGTGAAGTAACTAGAGGACCATTAGCAGATCCACATATTTTAGGAGCTGGAGGCTTTATGAACATGTAAGCCCATCCTATGAGAATCACCACCAATGCCACTGCTACTGCTATTTGATTAACCATTTCTAAAAATAAACTACTATATCAATAGATAGCAATGTAAACAAAATTAAAAGAAGTAATGTTGTATTGTTGTTTGTATTAACACAGTCAATCTGAACTGAAGGGTCAAGAACATTTGTCACTTTAATAATTTAATCAAGGGAAAAAAAAAGTCAGAGCATATGCCTCATTACAGTAGATAGACATCAAAGTTCTGCATTCACAACTATTTATTGCTTTAACCCCCAAAATTACTATTAAAATTTATTTTTAATTAGTTGGTAGGTCGCTAAACTATTTGGTAATTCCAGAATCATCGTTGAGAATCCGATCCTAACAAAGAAAACAAGACTAGGCTAATTGGTAATTCCAGAATCATCGTTGAACAACCATTGCTTTTAATTTCTATTTTAGAGACAATAGTTGCATAAGGCAAATGATTCAAGCTAACACTATAGATTCAAATGAACAACCATTGCTTTTAATTTCTAAAAGAAGCAAGGGATTAAAAACAATAACTATAATGTTGTATTGATAACTATGAACTCAAAGAAGCCAACTACTCAATGAATTCATCATCCTTACTAACCATGGATAGTGAAGTGTCGTATCACATACTTTCTAAATATGATTCCAAATAGCAAAGCACAAAACATATCAAAGAAAGGACTTCAAAAAAGCTTACATTGCAGCATTGAGGGATTTGTTAGCAGATGCAGTTGAACTTCTAGATCCCCCAGCAACTGCAGCAGCTGGGAATGCATGTATCAGATTAGGATGTGCCTGCCATATAAAATCCCGTTTCAGTAAAAATTACACCAGAAAATAAGCAAGAAAATAGAGTACTGTAGAATTATATATCACACACACACCTCATCTTTTTCTAGCTTTGTAAACACGAAGTTGCTGTTGGTCCACATGGATTCAACTTCCTTTGCAGCTGGTAGGACATACTGTCTCACTTTTAATAAAGTAAGTTTCCTCTCAATCAAGGAATGCAGGCAACGGAAGTAACCCTAAACAAAAAACAAGAAATTTTTAGGCACATATATAATTGCTCAAATTTAATAACACTAAGGACTTAATTCTGAAGTAAATAAACTAAATAACCTGTCCTTCAACCGAAGAAAATAACACACATAATTTCCAAGCTTTATGGTTTAAACTCAAACTTATTAAGAGAAAAATCGATAATATGAACAGACTCAGTGCCTATGCAAACAACTCACTAAGCTTCAATATTGGAGCCACACATTTAAAACATTCCAATTCAACTGGAATCCTAGAGGACACAATACTATGAATGAACCTTTCAAATCCTAGTAGAATATCCCTAAAAGCAAACAACAATACGCAAAAAAGGAAAAGTTTCGGTGTTACCATCGTGAGCGTGAGCACAACATCCTTGCACAATTAAAAACCTGAAAATTAGAAAACACACATTATTATATACCTTTACAACGAGATCAGTATGACGAGAGTATGTAAGATGAAGCTTACAATAGCCACCATCATATATGCAATGCCCCTCTAAAGCTTCTCTGGCAGCTGCTGCCGTTGTGAATCAGTGCAGCTGATACCAGGGTACTAAATCAGTGCCTGAGTTTTCCCATTCTTTTCGAACATAGCAATTTTCTGGACAGTACCAAATGAAGAGAACACCTGTAAGATAGACAATCAATATAGAGTATAATCCACGCACAAATTTGGACATTTTAATGACAAATGTAAATTCTCACCGTGTGAAGGACATCAACTGTCACAGCATACTGCATATTTTCAATGGAAGCCAAAAGCACATTGCTCTCAGGTTCTCTCCTCTTCCCATAAGGACCAAAAGCAGGCTGAAGATTATAAATGGTTAGCACGTACTCAAATAGCATTAGCAAAAGTTATTAAAGATTGAAACAATAAAACACCTGTGCTGCCCCCTCAATACGTCAAATGCAAGACCACTGTAACCAGTCTGTATAATCACAATAAAGAGAGGAGAGATTGCACTAGAGAACGATTTGAAAATACGAGTGAATGTTGATGGCAGACGGCTTGGATGACAGCAGTGGGAAAAACTAAGGAAGGCTGATTTCGTGTCTTTGCTGAGAGTCACTCTATTAAAATGACATACTACAATGCACCTCTGATGATGGTCAATAAGGAATGAAAGGCAGATAGCAGATACTTTAATCTATCCTTTTCTAAAAACACAATCTTCTGTAATATCTTTGAAGTCTCTATGGTTTATGTGCCCTGGATATTTTGGTCAAATGTCCTGAGCAAAATTAAGACGCACAGCACGATGCAACAATTCTTGCCCATTCATTTCAAGTGCCTATCCATTCATTTCAAGTGCCTATCCATTCAACGAACACAGTCAAATAAATTTAATATAGCACTCATACAGATAAATGAAGCATACATCACAGAACAAATCCAGACTGTTCTTGCCCATTCATTTCAAGTGCCCATCCATTCAAAGAACACAGTCAAATAAATTTAATATAGCACTCATACAGATAAATGAAGCATAACACATCACAGAACAAATCCAGACTGACTTCACTGGAATGAATTTGTAGAACTTAAGCATCGTATAAAAACATGCACTGGTATAAGCATTAGCATGAAGAAAACAGGAAAATAGAGTGATAGAAAGTGAAGGGAATAGAGAAAAGTTGTAATGCAAACAGAATAGAAGTTCCAAAATGTCAGATAGAGTATATCTAATTATATTGCAATGTTTGCATAGAAATAGAACTGTCAGGTAAATAATAATAATAATAATAATAATAATAATAATAAGTATTTTGATAGTGTCCAGATGTATTTTGGAACTTCTAAAATAATTTCTACAGATTGGGAAGGGGAGTGTAAAAGCTTACATTTTTTGCTGCCTCTGCCGACTCAAATTTAACATGCCCAAAGCCCTTAAACCTCCCATCCGCATCTGAAGCGAGACGAACATCAACAACATCTCCAGCATCTTTGAAGAAATTTTCTCTGAATAATTTCAAAAATGGATAAGTAATTATATATCAAGAACCAAAAACGCACAAGAAGAGTAGTAGATAATACATACATGTCAGCTCGTTGCACACTTCAACAGTTCGAAGTAGATGCTCCACGAATCTTCAGTTACAGTTCACGGTGGTTCTTCAGTTACAGTTCTCACGAAAAAAACCCCAGTGATGTTTGATTCTGTCATTGCAATCTTCGATTAGGGTTCGCGTTTGTAGAGGGAGCGATTTGAGGATAGGTTCGCGTATGAAGAGGAAGGGATTAGGGCTCGTGATTTCAGATTTACAAATTGGGGACTAGGATTTTTCGTTTGGAGAGGAAGGGATTAGGCGATGGGTTTGATTTTTGGTTCACTTGAAGACGGTGGGACGAAATGGTGGTGGTGAGCGGCGGAGGACGAGCTGAGAAATGGCGGAGGCAGATGGAGGGTGAAAGACGAGAGGGAGGGCGACTGAGAGAGAAGTGAGAGTGGAATGCGTGAAATGAGAGGGTTCGTGGGAAGAGCTTCCCTTTAATTTGGGATCTGTTACTTTGCGACGGACTTTTAGAGGTTTTCGACGAAAATATCCATCGGAAATTTGCGACGGAAAACAACTTCGTCGTAAACGTAAGCGGGAATTTTAGCGCCTCTTTTGCTGAATATTTGCGTCGACTTTTTTGTCGAAAAGCCGTCGGAAATTGCGACGGATAAGAGTTCGTCGGAAAATTTTGTAGGAAACGGGGCTTATTCTTGTAGTGATTGAGATAATTTTGAGATGATACTAACATTTTTGTTGGTAATATTACTTGGATGAAAAAGGGTTTTGTGGTGTCGTTGACCGCCATATTTGGCTTGAAATCATCTCCATTTGATCATATCAATGTGATTGATTAGATAGGTTATTGAGAATGTTATGCGAATCTAACGCCTTATTTTTAAATGTGTGTAGATCGATTTTAATCAATTGAATCGTAGTGGGGTGTACGATAGGTTATTTCCAAGAAGAGCGGGTTTGAAAGTAGATTTTGTAATTGGGGTTGAGAGTTTATTATGGTAGTGAAGCGGCATGATATATTTAAACTTGTAGGGGAATTAGATGTCCGTGCCTTGTTTGCGAGGGTATACCTATTAGGAACGAAGATGAAGTCATGTACCACTTGTATAATTCGAGATTAAAGCTTAATTACTGAATTTGGGTTGACCTTGGGGAAAAACTTCCAAGTTTTAACTTAGGGGCTTCAAGTAGTTCCGGTGTTGGTCTTGCATCTAATGAAGAATTTGAATTGATGGAAAACATGATTTGTGATGCTCTCGGGGCTTAATGTTCCATTTGATGAGCCTCAATATGACAATGTTGATGAACTTCCAAATGACGAAGCATGGAGATCTTTAATTTGTTAATAGAGACAAACAAACGTTGTTTCAAGGCTCACCACAGTGAAAATTATCTATGTATGCAAAGTTTTTAGCTCCCAAGCCCATGAGCCCAACTCACCTAAACTTTTTACGAACCAAAAAAAAACCTAACATTGATGTCTATTTGGAACGTTTTGACGTATGATGCAGCACATAAGCAGAACTTCATGATGAGAGCAACATTGATGCGGACAATTTGCATGTCCCCAATATTGCATGGAACATAGAAAGGCATTTACGTTGAAATACAGGGAAAAAGTTCTTAGTTTAACTCGCATCGTAGATTCTTACCATTAGATCATGTATTTAGAAAGAACAAAAAATGGGTAGTCGAAAACATGGACCACCGCCTTTGTTGATATCACGAGAAATCTAGAGCAGGGCTCTGAATTTTCCACAAACCACGGAAGCACGTACGCTTCCCCGATTGGATGGTTATGGAAAATGGCATAACTAGACAAAAAGAAGTTTATTTTGGGATCTCCCATATTGGAAAGATAATTTATTGAGCCACAATCTCGATGTTATGCATTACGAAGAATTTCTCTGACAATATATTTAACACTGTGGTGAATGTGAAAGATAAAACCAAAGTTTGCTCGAAGCTTAATGAGCTCTTATCACCCAACTCACTTAAAAAAAAAGCAAAAAAAAAATTAAGTGAAAAAAAAAACATGGATAAAAACGAATTTTGACAAAAAGATAATGCTACAAAAAAGGACAAAAACAAAACCATTAATTTTGTTTCAAACCTGTTAAGATAAAGGATCCTTGTTTTATGGAATTGCAGTTGCAATCTTGAATAAATCAAACTAATCCTAACCTGCCATATGAGATCCTACTCAATCAGTATCTGTATTCCCAAATTCAGATAACGTTATTATTAATTCTCTTATCCCAAAGAATATCTTGTGCTACTATGGGGAAAATATTTCTCCTAATCACTATGCAGATATTGCTCACAGTTTTTGTGATTAATATTATGTATGATCCCTCAACTACATTTACCTTTTGGAGTTGTCTATTGATATTTGCCATATTTATTTTTTGTTTAGTATCTTATAAATCAAAAGCAGATGCATCAAGGATACGTGATTTCATTGATGTGATCTACGATCGTCACGAGTATGAGATAGAGTCTCAATTTGTAACGGCTAGAAGGGAACATTATAGACAAGATTCACATATCACCATTCCTTTTTGTACAAGAACACATATTGCTACATGGGCAATGAGAGCCTTGCCTCCTGTTAAAAGCTTCAATGGTAGTACTGATCAAACTATTAATTGTCCTATTTGTATGGAAGAATTCAGCCATGGAGAGTTGATTCAGCCTTTTGGATTGTGTTCCCATGAATTTCATTCATTGTGCCTCAACTCGTGGATATTCAGTGGAAAAACTACTTGTCCTATTTGTCGTGAGGATTTGACAACAATTAGGTCCACCCCCAGAAGAGTTGCGGAAAATTACGGTCAAATACAACTGAGGATTTCATAAACACAGTGACATTGTAGGAATATTAGAAATCTTGATGTAGCAGTTTCAATTGTGGTCGCCGGTGGTATTTAGAACCGTGATTAAGACCGTGTTTTATGTTTTACTGTTTTTTTGGACGAAACCTAATTGTTTATAATGTATGTATAAACTCTTTTCTAGAGGAACCTATTGGTTACTATTGTTAGTGATTTTGCATTACTTCACATATTATTTTATGTCTCTTTCATTGAATGATTTGTAACTGGCCAGGTTGGAATACTTCTTGTTCTCCTACTAATATATTGAAAATGTATAGCTCTATTTTCAAATTCATGCTAATATCTTAGGAATTCAGTATTCTTATATGATACTCCTCCTATCAATTAATTAATTTATTATGATATTGATTTTCTCAGGAATTCAGTATGGATGATGTGTCTGAGCTGTCTGTGAAAAACTTGTGGAGGGTGTTTGATGCTGGTATGTATCAATTTCTCTAGCTGACTGATTTTGAATTTTGGGTCCATATGATTGTAGAATTTAAACTTTATATGATTCAGTCCTTAAATTATGTTTAACTCTATGTTTTTGCTGCTATCATTTGCTGAGATGAAAGTGATGTAAAGGTTGGTTAATTCGTTGGTTGAACTGCATATAGTTTAAATCTAATAGTGACTAAATTGTAAAATGACCTATACACATTTCCTATGGGTCAAATGGTTCTCCCACAGGATTGTAATTAGCCACCTCTTCTGAACAGTCCTAATGATGATACCTTGAATATAAAATGAGATGCAGAAAGTTCAAAGCTTTTGTAACTGAGATATTTACATGCATATCATGTTTATATAATATTGAATGATTGCTGTAATTATATTCAGATATAATCTATTTTTGATTTCTGTAAACATGTTATTGATGGATGAAATGCCCACGATCCCTTGGCAAAATTATAGATGTGAATGCTTTATCGTTATGGCTTTATCATTATAACGACATGCATGCCGTGAAGCAAATACACTATTGCACTCTATTTTGTCATTTAAAGGCCAGAGACTCGTTTTATCCCTCAAAACAGCCAGAAAATGTGGTTTTCTTATTGCTATTTCAGTTTGACTGAAAATCAATTCAAAGCTATTGTAGCTAGCTTAAAGAAAACTATTGTAGTCGGCTCTATTGGATTAAGATTTTAAAAGTTTTTTTTGGTAAGAAAGTTTGTTGGGATTCTTTTGGATGTGGAAATGATTTCTTTGAGACCCTCCTACATAGGAGGTGGCAAGGAGAAATGTCTTCAATTCAAACAGCTTCAGAGTTATGGAAATGTCTTGACATGCAATAATTGAAAGTTTCTAAATAAACTAGAAATGTCAATATTGCACTCATGTAAGTTTATAGCAAAGTAGAAAAACATTCTTGTCGATGTTCTCAAATCATTAACCAATTGCAAACAATTTGTTTCCCCTTCACATTGAAAAAGCTCATTTCAAAAGCAAAATATAAAGTCTTTCACATAGCAATTGCTTCAGCTATATAAGAATCCGGTGGACCCATAAAAGACCAAGTTGCAGCACCGTTAAAAGAGCTAAGTACTAAATGTTTCCATTTACCTCACTGTAAAAAAAACTTTCAAAACAAACATTGCAAATACTAAGTGTTTCTAGTTACCCATCTGCTGTTAGTTTTACCTAACAACGTTGGTTTTGGCTTCCATTTGGGATCTAGTTACCCCCTGCAAATATCGCGTTTATCCATTTACCGCCCTGCAAATATTAAGTGGGATCTTGTTACTCCCCTGCATATATTAAGTGTTTCTAGTTACCTCCGGCAAAGTCAGTATAGACTTAACGTTGTTAGCTAAAACTAACAGCAGAGAGTAACTAGAAACACTTAATATTTACAAGGTTTGTTTTGAAAGTTTTTTTTTGCAGGGGGTAAATGGATAAACGTGATATTTGCAGGGGGTAAATGATATTTAAGCCTAGAGAATAATATCAATGTTTAGCATATTATCTCTACCTATTTAAGGGTAATACTTTTTAGCGTAATATTGTTTAGGAGATCCCAAGTAGGTAGCTCAGTTAGCGAGCTAAGGGATATCGAATGAGTGCACCAAAAGAGTGCAAGAAGGAGGTCCCGGCTTCAAACCCCAGAAACTAACATTCCCCCACCCCCACTAACATTACTTATCAAAAAAATTGTTTAGGAGGAGGAGGAGGTGGTGATAGATATGATCAAGAGAGTTCTTGGAGTACGTGGAAGGAAACCTACAAGGAATCTCAAGCTTTGTTTGATTTTGAAGATCACACTATTTTAATTGCATAATTTTAATTGCTTTATTAAGAAAAACAAATAAAGGCTTTAATGTCTGTAGAATTGCTTATTTTTAATACATGTCAGCATAAAAAATATTGCAAGTCAGAATTCTGTTATCCACGTCAGCATTTTTTGTAACGTTTGGTTAACAGAAAGAAATTTTTTAAAAATGTTACTTCTACAGGGACTATTTTAAAAAAAATTGTAGGGACTAAAAGTGGAATAAAAATGTTACTTTTACAGGGACTATTTAAAAAAAATTGTAGGGACTAAAAGTGGAATTTTTTTAAAAATGTTACTTTTATAGAGACTATTTAAAAATGTTACTTTTACAGGGACTATTTAAAAATGTTACTCTTACAAGGATAAAAGTGGAATAAAAAGTTATAACTCATTCCATTATGTTCTCTTTACAAACAATGGAATGAGAATTTTGTTGTTCCGTCATAAAATACCCAAACAATAAAATGGAAAACAAATTCCATTCTGCACCATTCTGCACCACTCCATTCCATTCCGCTCTCATTGTTTTAGACTATCTAAACATAGGCTAAGGCAAATGGTTCTCTCAGAAGGCTTATTCCAACTAACAATATGAGTCAGCTTTTGGTCACGAACCTCAACCTAATGAACCTCAACCCCATAAGCCAAGCCAATTACCCTACACATATGTTTATTGTGGTGTAATTACAAACTTGTGTAGGACTTATTAGCAATTAAGAAGACTTTGTGTATTAGTTTTAGTGATTGGTTAAAATTCATTTAACTGTAAGTAGGCAATGGTAAATTCTCAGTTTAGCTTTGCCCAAGTGTTATAAATACACATTGTAATAAGTCAATACCAATTGAATGTGAAAGTTGTTCCCTATTCTTGCATTCACTCTCTCTAAAACGAGTTTTACAATATTTCGACAGCTCCCCTCCCTTTTCGACAGCCCCCCTCTTTCTTTCGACCTCTCTTTCTCTTGTTCATTTTCAGTGTAATAATCCAACAAATTAGCATCCAGAGCAAGACGATCCACGACCACGCACGACGGAGAACGCGACGGTAACACACGACGGCAACATGGAGGAAGCTTCAAGAACCAGTGATCAGGTGTATGCGAAACTTCCAATCTTTGACGGCAACAATTATGAACGATGGATGGCGCAAATGAAGGTTGTCTTTAGGTATCAGGGTGTTTTTGATGTCATTCGCAGTGGAGTGACACCGCTTGGTGCAGCACCAACGGAGACGGCGAGGGCAACTCACCGTGAACAATTGAAGAAAGACGACAAGGCGATATACTTCCTCCATCAATGTGTAGATTCGAATGTCTTGGAAAAGATAATTGAATATGAGACGACCAAAGAAGCTTGGGATGTTCTTGCAACCACTTACGCCGACGACAACCAAATCAAGAAAGTGAAATTGATGGCTTTAAGGCGTCAATTAGGTCAATTGCAAATGGAACCCAATGAAGAGTTGTGGTGAAGTAGTTACTGATTCAATGAAGGTCGAAAAGGTGATCATGGGTTTAACACCCAAATTCGACAATATAGTTGCTGCAATTGAACAATCGAAGGACCTAGATACCCTGAAACTGGAACAATTAATAGGCTCTTTAGAAGCTCATGAATTGAAGTTAAAGAACAGAGATGGTGTCAAGAAACATGAGAAAGAAACTGAGAAGCCATTGTTTACACAATCCCAGAAGAAAGGAAGTGGTGGTAATGAATCTTGGAAGAAGAAAGGTAAAGGAAAGTGGAAGAGTAACAAGAATGAGGGTGGAAATCCTAAGCAAGAATCTCAGAAGAAAGGAAGTGAGAGTGATGGCATGGGAAAGAAGAAATCCAAGGAACACATTCAATGCTACAACTGTCAAAAATGGGGCCATTTTGCAGATGAATGTCTGAATCCTAAAGTGCCTAGGAAGAGGAATGAAGAGGCACAGTTAGCGCGTGACTCTGATGAAGAAGCTGTTGCATTAATGGCAACAATTGATGGAGAAGTGATGATGTTGATGACAGTTATTGAAGGTGGTGGAGTAGAATGGTGGTACTTGAATACAGGCTGCTCTAATCACATGACAGGCCACTTAGAATGGTTTTGTGAAATTGAAAAAACTGTGAGAAGAAAGATCAGATTTGGTGATGGCAGATGTGTCATTGCAGAAGGAATTGGAAAGGTAGCCATTAGAAGGGAAGATGGAACAAAAGTAATAGTGAGTGATGTACTTTATGTTCCACAAATGAAGAGTAATTTGCTTAGTTTGGGGCAATTACTAGAGAAGGGCTATTCAATGAACATGAAGGAAAATTACATGGAAGTTTTCGACAGCAAAGAGAAGGCAGTATTGAAAGTGTCTACGACAAGCAATAGAACTTTCAAGGTTGGTGTGAACTCTATTGATCAAAAATGTCTAGTTTCACAAGTAGATGATATAGTGTGGAAATGGCATAAGAGGATGGGACATTTGAACTTCAATAGCCTGAAGATGTTGCAGAAAAAGAATATGGTGGTTGGCTTGCCTCAAATTGAAAAGCCAAAAGAGATATGTCGAAAATGCTGTGAAGGAAAGCAACCAAGGAAGTCATATAAATCTGCAATACCAACTAGAGCAACAAAGAAGCTTGCTATCATCCATTCAGATGTGTGTGGACCCTTTGAAGCCAAATCCATTGGAGGTAACTCATATTTTGTGTCCTTTATAGATGACTATACTAAGAAGATGTGGATTTATCTTATACAGAAAAAGAGTGAAGTGTTTAGCATTTTTAAGCAATTTAAACTGTTAGTCGAAAAACAGTGTGATAGTTCGATTAAATTGCTTAGAACTGATGGTGGTGGTGAATACACTTCACATGAGTTTGAGGATTTCTGTAAAAATGGGGGTATAATTCACGAAGTAATGGCTCCATATACTCCTCAACATAATGGCACAGCTGAGAGAAGAAATAGAACTCTGCTTAATATGGTAAGATGTATGCTGAGAGAGAAGAATCTTTCACATAAGTTCTGGGCAGAAGCAGTATATACAACTGCTCATATACTGAACAGGTGTCCAACCAAGAGACTAGAAGGAATCACACCTGAAGAAGCATGGAGTGGCGTGAAGCCAAGTGCAAAGCACTTCAGAATGTTTGGTTCACTGTGTTACAGGCATGTGCCTGAACAAAACAGAAGGAAACTTGATTCTAGAGCACAAGCAATGATACTGATAGGCTATCATAGCACTGGTGCTTATAAACTGTATGATCCAATTCACAAGAAGATTGTAATGAGTAATGATGTGATTATAGATGAAACAAAAGAATGGAACTGGAAGGAATCAACTGAGCAAGCTACTAGTAAAGTAACTAGCATTCCGACTCGACAGTGACCAAGTCGAAGATGAGGAAGAAGTGAATGTACCTGAACCAGCTGTTGTGAATGTGCCTGAACTAGCCTGTTCCTGATGATGATAATGTGAACAATGTTGAGACTATGGATAATGACAATGTGGAGCAATTGAGAAGATCTGATAGAGCAAGATTCCCATCAGTAAGACTGCAAGGCTATGCCCTGTACCCTGCAGGCTTGTGTGAAGATGTTACTGATATAATGCACTTGGTTCTCATGGCAGAGTCAGAACCTATATCACTTGATCAAGCTCTTTCAAATCCAAGGTGGAAAGCAGCAATGGTGGATGAATTAAAGTCAATTGAAAAGAATGAAACCTGGCAGATGGTGAATCTACCAAGTAACAAGAGAGCCATTGATGTGAAATGGGTCTACAAGACTAAGATGAAGCCAAATGGTGAGATTGCAAAATATAAGGCTAGGTTGCTTGCAAAGGGCTTCTTGCAACAGCCTGGACTTGACTTTAATGAGATATATGCTCCAGTTGCAAGGATTGAGACTGTGAGATTGATAGTAGCATTGGTAAGTTTGAGAAAATGGAGTTTGAATCAACTTGATGTCAAATCTGCATTCCTCAATGGGCCATTAGAATAGGAGGTCTATGTGAAGCAGGCACCTGGCTTTGAGAAGAAGGGCATGGAAAACAAAGTAATGAAGTTGAAGAAGGCCTTATATGGACTCAAGCAAGCACCTCGTGCTTGGAATAAGAAGATTGATGCCTCACTGCAGAAGCTAAACTTCACCAAGTGTTCGACTGAACATGGTGTGTATGTAAGATTGAACATGAATGAGGACTTGATAATCATTTGCTTGTATGTGGATGATCTATTAGTGACAGGAAGCAATGAACAAGAGATAGTGAAGCTTAAGAGGCAGATGATGACCGAGTATGAGATGACTGATCTAGGAAAATTGTCTTATTTCCTTGGCATGGAATTTGTGTCCTGTGAAAAGGGAATTTTCCTGCATCAGAAGAAGTACATTACAGATGTACTTAAGAGGTTTAAAATGCTTGAGTGCAAGCCTGTATCTACACTAGCTGACACTACTGTGAAGTTGCAGAAAGATGCCACTGATGAAGGTGTTGATTCGACACTATTTAGGCAGTTGATTGGCTCACTTAGATATGTCTGTCACTCAAGGCCAGACATAGTCTATAGTGTTGGAGTGGCAAGGCAGATACATGGAAGTGCCTAAGAGAGCTCACATGGTGGCTGCAAAGAGAATACTTAGATATCTCAAGGGCACTATCGATTGGCGAATTCCGTTTCCCAGAACCGCAGGGCCTGAAACTACTGAGTTAGTAGGTTACACTGATACTGATTGGAGTGGAGATACAGAAGACAGGAAGAGTACTTCTGGTTACATGTTCATGATGGGTCAGGCTCCAATAGCATGGTGTTCAAGGAAGCAGAATGTTGTAGCACTGTCGAGCTGTGAAGCTGAGTACATTGCAGCAGCATTTGGTGCAAGTCAGGCACAATGGCTACAATTGTTGCTGCATGAACTGAAAGTGAAGTGTGAAGGTGCTATGAGATTGAAGGTGGACAACAAGTCAGCTATTGATTTAGCAAAGCATCTAATTGCTCATGGAAGGAGCAAGCATATAGAGATCAAGTATCATTTCCTAAGAGATCAAGTGGCCAAAGGGAAACTAGCAGTGGAGCACTGCAGTACAGAAGATCAGTTAGCAGCATGCTAACAAAGGGTTTGAAGACCAGCAAGTTTGATGCTATGAGGAGCAAGATAGGAATGCTAAGCCTTGCAAGTTTGAATTAAGGAAGAGTATTGTGGTGTAATTACAAACTTGTGTAGGACTTATTAGCAATTAAGAAGACTTTGTGTATTAGTTTTAGTGATTGGTTAAAATCCATTTAACTGTAATTAGGCAATGGTAAATTCTCAGTTTAGCTTTGCCCAAGTGTTATAAATACACATTGTAATTAGTCAATACCAATTGAATGTGAAAATTGTTCCCTATTCTTGCATTCACTCTCTCTAAAGCCAGTTTTACAATATTTCGACAGCTCCCCTCCCTTTTCGACAGCCCCCCTCTTTCTTTCGACCTCTCTTTCTCTTGTGCATTTTTAGTGTAATAATCCAACAATGTTGAGATTGCAAAGCTACACAACGAGACCGTTATCTTTCGAAAGAAGTCTAATATTTTAAAAGAAATTGTTAATTTGTCTTTACTAAAATTATGTATCACAATAATAACTACTAATTATTTTGATTTTCTTTTGTTCGTAAGACCAAAACCAATTGGAGAAGTCGATGTTGTTAAACCGAATATTTTTCATGATTACTATTAGTACATGATACTCCGTCCGTAGACAAATAAAAATACATATTTTTTATAAGGTAACTAATTACTTGAAATTTATTATTATCAAGTATCAATTCTTTTTTATCAAGTATCAATTGAATAGTTGTAACTTTATCAAAAAAATTGAATAGTTTCTTTTCTGATACAAAAAAAATTGAATAGTTCTTTATAAACCGGTTACTCTTCTTCAAAAGCTATTTTTGTGTCCTGCCTCTAATTCTTTTATGCCCCGTTTGGTTTCTTGGCATCCTGAGGCCGGATCTGAGGTTGTTTTAAATGTGGATGGGGAACAACTTTGGTAATGCAGGTGCATCGGGATTTGGTGGTGAGTGTTAAGAAATTCAGCAAGTGTACTGAAAACGTTGCAAGTAATAAAATTACGGTAAGTACCGATCGATTCCACAGGGATTGCGTGTTGTAACAATAGCAAATTTGATTAATTCTAGATTGTGAAAATTGATTTGATTTTGAATTTAGTAACGTGAAAATAAAAACCGTTGTTGAAATTACGAGAAAAACGATTAGGGGTCTAATCCTCTCCCCTCACCTATCTTATGGACCTTCAGCTAATTACAAATTAATTGTTCGAAACACCAGATTCAATTCACTAAAGTAGGTTAAGGACAATTCCTTGCCTCAAAACCCCTTTTACCTAATTGAGTTACCCTAATTCCTTAGGTGAATCATGCCAATTAGTAAAGCAATAAACTTAAGAACTAGAGAATTCATGCATCCAATCCCATATTCCTATGGTGATCACAAGTACATGATCTAATACCCCATATCAAGCATGCTACCCATATCCCTATGTGATCGCATACCTAAATCATTATAATTATCATATGTAACTATAAAGCATTACATTCAGAGGCATAGACTTAGGATGAATCAAACAACTAATCGTATTAACCATAACAAAGAATCCATAACATAGGTTTGGGGAGAATCATCTCTCCCTAATCAAAAGAATTTAGCTACACATGGTGAAAAGAGTACAACTTAAAATAAAGGAGAAGAAAACAATAGAGGAAGCCATAGAAGCCATAGAAGCCTTCAAAACCTTGTTCCCAAGTGAAGAGAAGACCCCAAAATCGCACCTCCAAGCTGTTCCAAACCCTAGTTGCGCTCCCCAGACCAAGTCCCTCAAAATTTCGCTGAAATTTCCTTAAAACCCTAATTTTGGGGACCCATCGCGACGCGACACGAGTCCATCGCGACGCGACACGAGTCCATTGCGACGCGATGCTGCAGTTTAGTGAAAAGTCGCGACGCGAACCCTCCTGGTCGCGACGCGAGATTTGACAGAACCAAAATCTTCCAATTTCTTGCTTCCATCGCGACGCGAGCCCTCCTGGTCGCGACGCGATGGTCTTCAAAAATCACTCCTTCAATTGTTTTGCACCACTGGGCAAGTGTCTGGTTCGCTAGTTGATGCCACAACACCTGGAGGTCTTCTATTACAATATAGCACCAGAAATATGGAGAAATCGCTTACAAAAGGACTCTTACTACAATTGTCTAAAACCTATGCTAATTCCCCAGATAATGACTGAAATACAATCAAACTCAAGCCGTTTTTGGCCTTAAAATTGAGCAACTTATATCATATAATAGAGAGTCAACAGTGAGCTGAGACAATCTAATGGTAATTGGATTTTTGGATTTATGGGATCTGTGGGACTTTCTAATAATCTTCATGTCGAGTTAATGGCTCTTTACCATGGTCTAAGATTAATTTGGGCAAAGGGATACCGCAATGTTGTTTGTTATTCTGATTCTACTCTAGTCATTCATCTAGTGCGTAATTCCGTTAATCCGTGGCACCATTATGCAGCTATAGCTTGCAATATTAAGGAGCTCATTGCTAGAGATTGGGATGTTTAGTTGTTTCATACTTTGAGGGAAGCAAATGCAACTGCGGATTATTTGGCTAAAAAGGGAGCATCCAATTCAGTCGGCTTGCAAGAGTTGAAAGACCCCACTGATGGCATCAACTTGTTTCTTCAATCTGATGCTGCTAGAGTCCTCTTTATGAGGATGTAATTTTTTGTTTCGTTTTACTTTTTGTTTTCCTACTCTTACCAAAAAAATATCAATTAAATAGTGCTTACTTACACACACACACACACACACACACACACACACACACACACACACACACACACACACATATATATATATATAATGGCAAGAGTGTATTCCTATACGTATTTCAAATGTATAAGAAGAATACACGGTATCTATCTTTTAACCAACCCACCAAAGTCAACAAAATGATGCAAGCTGATGCAATATAAATTAAAATTAAAATAAGATGATACAAGGCCGAAAGAGAGAGAGAGAGAGAGAGAGAGAGAGAGAGAGAGAGAGAGAGAGAGAGAAACCAAGAGCGTGAGGTAGAGACAGAGGTTTTCGGAAGAGGGAGAAAATGAGAGAGAGAGAGAGAGAGGAGTAAGAAAGGGAAGAGAGGAAGACGGTGGGACGGGCTGACGCCGGCGAAGACGACGACGGTCAGGCTAAGATGGCTACAACATCGATGGTCCCTTTTTTTATGGTGGAGGGTAGGTTGATGACGGCGGTGAGAACGCCGGAGAAGAGTATATTTTCAAGATTCAGGATAAGCTCTGTGTAACATCCCGTAATTACCTAAATTAATTTAATTAATTTGGCAAGAGGTTATCATGAAATGGTTAGTTGGCAAGCATTGTTAAATTATGTGAGGCTTTAAATAGATGATTTATTATGCCTAAGTTCTAAGCTAATTTTATTGAGTTAAATCACCTAGAGCTCATGGGGATCCTTAGGAGGAGAGTACCAGCTGAAGGGTAAATAGGTCTTTTCCCCAACCCACTTAAACCCCCCAGCTGAAACTCAAACAAACCCAAACACTTTATGATATTGGAGCTGAAAAACAGAAAAGAGGTAGAGAGAAGGAGGTGAGAATTCGAGAGAGAGAGAGAGAGAGAGTGGAGAAGAAAGAGAGGGATCCTACCTCAAAGGTCCTTGCATGTCCAATATGAATCCATCACCCTCCACCATTTTCCTTCTTCTTCCCATTGACCCCATTTTCTAAGAAAACAACCTCCTTAACTCCAAATCACCATTTTTGTCCATATGAAGCTCCAAGCTCCAAAAATGGAGTCTAATAGCTGAATACGGTTTGCATGTTCATTTTGGGAGACACAAAGTGAGTAGCAACCTTCATAGGGTAGATTGGGAGTTGAAGTTCGAAGTGGTAGAGGCCAAGCTCTATCGGTTCAGTTTTTGGAGCGTTTGGAGTAGCGTGGAGTCGAGTCCGAAGCCGTTCGTGAGGTTACTCCAACCGTGTCCTTCCGTTGATCCGTTGGTTACGTGATTGTCATCACGTTAGGTGAGTTCTATACTCGCTTAGGGATGTTTTTGACATTGAGTCATTTCAAATTCTAAAACGATATTGTTTAAATCCGCTTTGTGAAAACTTGACGAAAACCGTTTTATCGAAATATTACTATGTTTATAACCGATTGCTTGGTTGAGGATTGAATGAATGGATTGATTGTTTATCGCTTTCACTGGTCTGGTATAATAATTGTCACGTTAGGATATCGATCAGAACGAAATCGGAATCGAAATGGACTTGAAAAAATGTCACGAAACCGGAAAATTGGCTACTGGCAATGACGCACGGATCGTGCCTCACAAGGGCACGGATCGTGCGGATCCTTCTGTTACCCCAACTCAGCGTTTTTAAAATTTAAGACACGCACGGGTCGTGCGCCCTTGTGGCACGGACCGTGCGTCCTGTAAGTTTTTCAAAACTGAAATCTAAGTGATACGCACGGGTCGTGCGCCTCTGGGGCACGGATCGTGTGGATCCTTCTGTTACCCTAACTCAAAATCCTTTTAAATCCGTTCTGAACGATTCCGATTCCTTTCCGATTGATTCCCCAATGTTTCCCAAGGATGGAAACCTACTTATGTCATGAAATGAATGAAGTTTGAGGTAAATCTCACAAGCATAAATGTTAAAGAAAACCGTACTTTTACCTCGTGGAAGGATAGACGGTACATGACTGAAATCATAGACGGCCCATTGCGGGTACATGTATATATAATGTATAATAAATACAAGAGGATAAGGGTGACGACCCTTAGAGGATTAGCATACTAGGAGAGGGGAAGTCATGAGCCCCAAAACCTAGACTCAAGAGGTTTCACCCACTAGAAATAGCGGGATGGGTTCACCAAAGCCAAAGAAGTGCCTATAAAATAGGTAGGCTGAGGTGTTATGCTAAAATCATGGAACAAAATATTGTATGCTTTAGGTGTTGCTTAGGAGGGCCATGAGCATAGAGGTTACAGGAACTTAATATATTTCCACGTGGTTGCTTTTAGGGCCACGAGTTCAAAGTAAAGCATAATGAACCGCTAGAGTTAGTAAGGGGTCTCGATAGGACTCACTGAGATAATGTTTATCTCACCCTTCATATTTGTGGTTTTTACAGAGAAACAGGGGAAAGCAAACGTGACTAAGCACGGTTAGCCAGTGCGACTCATGGATCTACTGGAAATTGGATTTTCGCTTAGCCCTTTGTATTTTTATTTAGTTATGTCACCGGTTGTATGACTTTCATTGTTTAAGTTGTAAAATCGTTTCCGCTACTTTATGTTTTGAGTATTGAACACCAGGATTATGTACAAGTCTTAAGTTTTGAAACTTAAGCATTTTCAAGAAGTTTACGAGGTTCAGAGAACCATTTGATATGTATTATCGAAAGTTTTAGTAGTGTTCAATATTTCAACAACAGGAAGTTACTCCGATGTATGCCATTTAGTGCATTTCGGTGATTCTACAGGTTAGAATTTATCGGGGTGTTACACTCTGCATCGATCTCTCTGGCCTCGCCATCGATTCTCAAACATTGCAACATTTCTCACTACCTTCTATTTTCCTTCTTTATTTTCTTTGGATTTGTTACTATTTTGTGAATTTTCCCCTATTTCTCTCTGATTCTAGGTATCAGGATTTTTTTCCGATACAAACTGCATCAGCTTCGTGAATAGCATGATATGAAGCCGGAAACAATTGCCAGCTTAGTCTCTACTCTTCTCTATGAGAAAAGGTAAATCGACTTAGATCCGATCCTAAGTTTTAATTTTTTAATGAAAATAGTGGTTTATTTTGCGAAGTAAATTCAATCTTTGTATTTTTTACTATTTTGTAGATTTTTTCCTGTTTCTCTCTGGTTCTAGGTATCAGCGGTTTGTTTTTCGGTACAAACTCTATCAGCTTCGTGAATAGCGCGATATGAAGCCGTAAACATTTGCCATCTTAGTGTCTGCTATTCTCTATGAGAAGAGGTAATTCGATTTAGATCCGTTTTTTATTATTTATTTTTTTATGAAAATATAGGTTTATTTTGCGAAGTAAATTCAATGATGTGTTTGTTTTAGTGGAAGAAGGAAAGATCCGTGGAATGATTATTAACACCGTGCATGAGTGAAACAGGTTTGTACTTAAATTTTGGCCTTTTGATGAGTGAAACAAAAGAGATTTTCATGCATATTAGTGGTGGAAGTAGAAGGATTTCGTTATTATTTAGGTTACTTTTAGTATTTGGTTTACATTGTCACTATGTTGATGAAGTTGGTTTAGATCTCCAATTTACTATCCCCACAAGGTAATTGCTTTCTTCTCTTCAAAATTTCATCAATAAATAACTTACCAAACAATGCAAGATCTTCTCTATTTCTATATCTGTCACCTTTAGTTTTCAATTGAGTACTTAACAAACACAATGTTTGCAAAATTTAAATTTTTTAATTGGAAATGGAAATTAGTTTTAGATATAACTTCTAAAAGGGTCTTCTTTAATACCCACAAAAAAATCTTGGAAACCCTCCAAAAAAATGGGTCTTTTTTAGTTCGATGCTTTTGTTCTTTGTTTTTTGTTTATTTTTTTGAGTTTTGTTTTTCTGTATATATTTCAAGGGTTAGTTTATGATATATTTGTTTAAATTTCTTAGGTTAGATGTGACTGAAGGAAAAGGAATTTGAAGTTGTTGAAGTGAAGGATGAAGAAAGAGGAAAAGGACGGGCTAAGTGATTTGCTTGCTTTTTTCAATTATTTTTTGTTTTTATTTATCTACTTACATTATTCCTGGATAAGATACTTAGAGAAGAAACAAAATAAAAGATTATTTTTTTAACGCCTGATTTATGGATATTCACCTTTCAGGCAGTGGCTGATGCTAAATATTATGGAAATGCGGACGTTTATCATATGTTGAAGGCTCGTGGAGCAAACGTGTTGGTATCGTACCTTTCTTTGCATTGTTAATTTGTTATATGTATCTGTTAATGTGAATATATGATGTACTGAATTTGGAGGTTTCCTGGTTGGTCATTTTTTATGTTGTTAGAAAACCAGGAAGACTCTAACGACTGTTGCAAATCCTTGTGAAGTCCCTCAATATGAACTCAATCTGTTTGTGATGCTTTTGCAGATATATATGTTCTAATACGATTCCGTTCATGGACAATTGAAGCCTTTTGATGTTAGGGTTTAGGACTCTAATACTCTTCTCTTTAGTGAGCAGACCGTTACCGTTTTTGGATTTATGTAATTTTTCTTTTTTGTTTTTAAGTAAATAGATCTATGATCTGTGGTGTGATTGATTCTAGAAAACCAGGAAGACTCTAATGACTATTGCAAATCCTTGTGAGGTCCCTCAATATTAACTCAATCCATTTGTGATGCTTTTGTAGATATATATGTTCTAATACGATTCTGTTCATGGACAGTTGAAGCCTTTTGATGTTAGGGTTAAGGACTCTAATACTCTTCTCTTTAGTGAGCAGACCATTACCGTTTTTGGATTTATGTAATTTTTCTTTTTTCTTTTTAAGTAAATAAATCTATGATCTGTGGTGTGATTGATTCTGGATCTTGTGATTTCAATTCATGATACTTTCTTATCTAATTTATTTATTTTGTTGTATCTAAATTTCATTTTTAGAAATGGTAAGGAGATTCCATGGGGTGAGGCTGGTGCTGATTTCGTTGTTGAGAATAAAGAGAGTGCTCACCCTCTTTCTTCTCTGCTTTACAACTTATATTTACAGTGAGTGATACAAGACAGACCCGAGTTTGAGAGAGATAGTTGAGGAGTTCTGAAAATAAATTTAGTGAGGAGTGAGAAGAAAAGGAGTGACGGTAGAATGGAAGACGAGTGTGTACTATTTTTATCCTAATCTTCTGTTGTCCCCTCTTATTTTCTTATGATCTATTCTCTTTTTTACCTATTTGTTGCCTTGACTAAAAGGGAGAGAGTCAGGGAGACAAGGACGAAGAGACTGACAGGAAGGTGAGGGAGAGTCAATCACCATTGATCCCACGACGGCCACCATCACTGTCGATTGCAATACTGTGCTTCAGGAGGTTTGCCGGAATTGCTGCTGAGAATCGGAAGGTGAATTGATTTGGTCATTGGTTTGACCTTTGTAGTTGTTAAACAGGGTTTTTTTTTACAAAAGGAGATGTTTTTTAATGTTTATTTTTAGGATAGTTAAACAGAGGTTTGACCTTTGTAGTTGTTGTTGGACCACTTTTACCGCAGAAGATGGAGAGAAGTCTAATAGCGTTTGTTGCCTACGGAATTTTGGAGCCCAAAGTGATTTAGTGGATTGCACTGAATGAAGGATGCTGCAAAAGTGGAAGGGTGCATCAGGTTAGGTCATAATTTAGAGTTTGTGGTTTGGAGATTTTTTTAGTACTTGCATCCATTTAATAATGGTTCACTTTTAAAACCAAAATTTTTGACAATGACACAGCATAAGTTAATTTCACTGACCAACATCTACTATATGTTATGACTCTAACTATAGAAGGGTTTTTCCTTTTG
The DNA here is from genome assembly GCA_039519185.1 of Astragalus membranaceus. NCBI lineage: Eukaryota > Viridiplantae > Streptophyta > Magnoliopsida > Fabales > Fabaceae > Astragalus > Astragalus membranaceus. Next base: position 99,496,154 of record CM076850.1, read on the forward strand.
TTTGATGCATCCAGATGATTTCAATTTTGAAGGATATTTGGATGTTGTGTCAAATCAGGAAGACTTGAGTTCTATTAAGTTGAAGATGGTGGTTAAGAGCCATAATGGGAGGGAGTCAGGCTTTGCCAGATTGATTGAGTTTTTAAAGATTATAATGGGGTTGCACTTATCAATGATAAACTTTTTAAAGGTAGTAGCACAACACTAGATGAATAGGTTCTTAGTTTTTCCATGTCTGTTTCTACAAATTATTCTTTAGGAAATTTAAGGTTTTTTGTTTACCTAATTGTCAAAAGATGTTCAGGCGGAATGATATATACTTTCAACTATATTTGTTCCAAACAATAATAACAAATTCCCAATATGTACTTTACTTTTCTACTCACCTGAATGTATGAATGGTAGGACTTTGATGCCTATCTTTTTTGTCTTTATATATAATAGCAACTATATTTTTTGTCAATAGCAAGAGTGTATTCCTATGCGTATTTCACTTGTATAAGAATACACGGTATCTATCTTTTAACCAACCCACCAAAGTCAACAAAATGATGCAATATAAATATGCAATATAAATTAAAATTAAAATAAGATGATGCAAGGTGATGCAGGTAAAATAAAAAGATAGGAAAAGAATAGAAAGAAAAAACAGATACTGAAAGAGGTATTCGGAAGAGAGCGAAAATGAGAGAGAGAGCGAGAAAACGAGAAAGAGAGCAGGAAGAAAGGGAAGAGAGGAAGACGGTGGGGCGGGCTGACGCCGGCGAAGACGACAACGGTCAGGCTAAGATGGCTACAACGTCGATGGTCCCTTTTTTCATGGTGGAGGGATGGTTGATGACGGCGGTGAGAACGCCGGAGAAGAATACATTTTCAAGATTCATGATAAGCTCTTCATAGGTCTCTCTGACCTCGCCACCGATGCTCAAACTTTATAACATTTCTCACTACCTTCTATTTCCCTTCTTTCTTTTCTTTGTATTTGTTACTATTTTGTGAATCCGTCTAAAGTTTATAACATTTCTCACTACCAAATCCGTCTAAAGTTTATTTTTTTGGAAAGTTCTACCATACACATTAAGTTTTGTAGGGTATGATACTTTGTTGGGAAAATTAGGACAATATTTAAATTTATTTTAAAATAATTTAAAACAATAAAAATGAGGTGTCATTGAGTAATTAGGTGTAGGGTATCATACCCATCAAAACTCCATAGGTATGGGAATCTTCACCTAATTTTTTTTTTGAAGTTGTCTAAAGTTTATTTGAATGCTAATCTTTGTATTAAATGTAACATCCCTAATTTTTAAATGTGATTCACGGGGATTATAAATAATTTCTTGGACGAGTAAAATGATAATAAGTGAATCGAGTGTGGGTTAGTCGAGACAACGTTAAGTTATGACTAAGTAGGAGAAAACTTAGGCAAAAATATGGATTAGAATGAATTAATGAGCCAAGGGCATTTTGGTTCTTTCCAACCATTTAACCCTTAGCCCATTAAAACATAAGGGCCCTCTCTTCACTATCATTTCAGCTAAAAGAAAAGGAAAACAGAAAAGAGAAGAAGGAGAGAAAAGAGAGAGTGGGGCGAAAGGAAGAAGGAGAAGGGAGAAGGGGAGAGCCATGGATCCTCCTTGCATGTAAGTAACCTATGCTCCTTTCCTTTCCATTTTTCGAGCTCTTTCCATTGAGCCTAGTCTCAGCCTTCCATTATGCTCCTAACTCGAATTTCCATAGATGGAGCTTGAAGCTCAATATTGACAAAATCTCAATTTTCTTGCTTGCATGTTGTGGGCTGTCATGGGGGATGCAGTTCTTGGAAAAGTTTGAGTCCTCATTGCTGAACTAAGTCAGTTAGAAAGAAGTTCAGTAGCAAAGAAGCTCAAGTTTCAAAATAGGAGCTGTTGGTCTCGTTTGAAAGCGGTTTGGAACGATTGCGGGGATTGTTCGTGTGATTACGGTTCGATCATTTCGTGCTCCGGCGTGATTTCCGGTGAGTTCGTCAAACCGGTGAGTTTTACTCACGTATAGGGTTTTGGCATTTCGATCTTGATGATTTTGATATACTCAATATTCTGATTCCGAGACGATATTTGAGTGGAAAGCCGTTTTTCTAAAATATCGCGTATTGCGGTTTTTATAAAAATATATATGTACTATGTGGATTATAATTGTATTGGTATACTGCTGGAATGATGATGGTTTTGTTGGAAATTGGATTGGGTTTCGATTGGAAGCGATCGGAGAAGCCAAACGGAACGAAACGAATCTGCTACAGGCAGCACGGGTCGTGCCACCTTTAGCACGGGTCGTGCTAGACTTTCTGTTTTGGAGTTTCAGTCTAGCACGGGTCGTGCAAGGTTTGGCACGGGTCGTGCAGGACCTTCTGCCACCGGTTGCCAAAATTTCGTTTCGCCGCTCCTTTTGATTCCAAACCTCTTATAATCTTCTTCCCAACCAATTGTAATGATATTACCTTGATAAAATCATTGTTTTGAAGGTGTCCAACTTGATTTTTAAGAAAAGGTTTTGAAAGTATAAATGTTCGAAAAACCGAAAAGTAGACCGCGTGTGAGTACATGTTTTTGAATAATAAACGGATTACACGTCCAATTTGGTATTGTATTATAACGCCGGATGTCTAGTATCGTATTCATCAAAACGGGTTATAGAACAACGATATAAATATATAGATTATATCGAATATAGAAGTCGGCCCAATGCGGGTGTGATATATAGATTATATCGAAAATAGGAGTCGGCCCAATGCGGATATGATATATAAATTATATCAAGTTGGGTGATGACCCGACGAATAGCATACTAGGCGGGGAAGTCATGAGCCCCTACCCTAGTCCCTGGAAATGTTATGGAATAGTTACTAACGGGGGTTTATCGTGATTGTGGCTGTTGCACAGACGATGTTATGCTAAGTTCAATGCACGATTCGCCGGGAATGTGGCTGTTGCACCGTCGGTGTTTCGATTTGTAAGCTTGTAATGGTATAGTAACTTACAAGGCTTAAAACAAATTATAACACATTAAATATTGTGATTGTGGTTGTTGCACAGACAGTGTTTTGTTAAAAATGTATATATGTAACACCCCTTTTCTACCCGAAAAATTTTCGACAAAAATCAGAGTTCAAAACATTTTTTGCTACACCCACAAGGAATGCCACATTTTCACCATTAAAACATCACACGTCAATAAATAAAATCCACCATTAAAAATAATACGATACATAGCACGCCATAATAACTTCATCACCAGGCAGCGGAATAAAAATAAAGGTTCAACCAATAATCATAACATCACCATAAAGCTTCAGAAATTAAATATTAAAGACAACTAATAAAGACTAGCGTTCATCCCCCCGAGTGCTACGTATCAGAGCGACGACACTGACTCTACTAGCGAAGGTAGACATGCCTTCACTCGCAATCACCTGCACGTTACCAACATAGGGGTAACATTCAAACAGAAGGGGTGAGATATCTAACATTATAATAGCATATATGATAGGCAATATGCTAGAGATACGACAACTATATCTACCGCTTCACAACAACATCAAATTACAAATCACCATAGAATCATCACCAACATCATGAGTAAGTATATGAGATGCAACCCACACCAACGGGTATATGCATGTGGTACCAATCATCACCAATAAAATAGCCAATAAGGGCATCATCACCTGTATGAGCATCACCATCATCACCTATAGCTCCAAGGCCGAAGCCTTCATCACCAAAATAATGCATATGAAATATATGCGACACCATGAACAATGCACCAGAGACAATCAACAACAATAGAAATTTAATTGACACAACATCACCAATATCAATAAGTGGTCATAGACCCATCACCTATCACCGTAGCCAATAAAGTAGGCACATCACCTGTTACATCATCACCGATAACACCAACACCGAAAACACCAATAGATATACAACAGACAACAACATTAATTTTTGGCAACCGCAACATTAATTCACAGCAACAGTAACATCTATTTTACGGCAACAACACATTTATTTTACAGCAACAGCAGCATTTATTTTACAGCAACCAGCACCTTAACTTACAGCAACAACAACATTTATTTTACAGCAGCAACAACATTTATTTTACAGCAAACAGCACCTTAACTTACAGCATCAGCAACAATTATTTTACAGCAGCAACAACATTTATTTTACAGCAAACAGCACCTTAACTTACAGCATCAGCAACATTTATTTTACAGCAGCAACAACATTTATTTTACAGCAAACAGCACCTTAACTTACAGCAACAGCAACATTTATTTTACAGCAGCAACAACATTTATTTTACAGCAAACAGCAACATTTGTCTTACTGTGACAGCAACGGTATTTTTAGAAAAACAGCAATATTTGTCTTACTGTGACAGCAACGTTATTTTTAGAAAAATAGCAACATTTGTCTTACTGTGACAGCAACATTATTTTTGAAAAACAGCAACATTTGTCTTACTGTGACAGCAACATTATTTTTAGAAAAATAGCAACATTTGTCTTACTTTGACAGCAACATTATTTTTAAAAAAACAACAACATTTGTCTTACTGTGACAGCAACATTATTTTTTAGACATGGCAGGAACTGGCGCCCAGCAACAGGGCGCCTAGTGATACAGCAGCACGACAGGAACTGGCGCCTAACAACAGGGCGCCTAGCAGACAACAGCAACAACAAAAACTGGCGCCCAGCAACAGGGCGCCTAGCACAACAACAACACAGACAGACATGGCGCCCAGGGGCAGGGCGCCTAGCACCACAGCATCAAAAACAGACTTGGCGCCCAGCAACAGGGCGCCTAGCACATCAGCAACAACAACAGACTTGGCGCCCAGCAACAGGGCGCCTGGCACAATAGTGGCAACAACAAACTTGGCGCCCAGGAGCAGCGCGCCTAAATCAGCAACAACATCACAGAAGCTGGCGCCCAGGAGCAGGGCGCCTAAATCAGCAACAACATCACAGAAGCTGGCGCCCAGGAGCAGGGCGCCTAAATCAACAACAACATCACAGAAGCTGGCGCCCAGGAGCAGGGCGCCTTCACAGGCAACAGAACGTGACACAGGCTTGGCGCCCAGGAGCAGGGCGCCGTTTCCAGCAACCAAGACAACATCACCAAATTGCACCAAACACCAAACACCAAACTTTCACCACGAACAATAACCAAATTCCAATTACAATCATCATGAACACATTCAAACATCAATAAATCAACACCAACAAGATCAAAGGGACAACATAGGTCCTATCTCCCACATAATCCCCATCATACACCTTATTATAAGGATAGAACCCACCCTTACCTTAGATTTGCCGAATACGAGATCCCCTTGCACGAAGACTCCAAAGAACCACAGCAACAAGAGCTCCTCTCCTCTTCCTCCTTGGTTGCGCTGTTTCCTCTCTTCTCTTCTTCGCAACTCTCTTTCTTTCTTTTCTCAAAAATGCGCTAATGCTCCAAATTTACCTGATTCAAACAGCTCGGGATCACGGGCCCCCGTCTACTGCTCAGCTTAATTACTAAACACCACTCCCTAATTTAAATAAAACATCATTTTATTAATTTAATATGACTATACTAATAAAATACCTAAATAATTTAATTAAATAAATAATTAAATTATTTGGGCGTTACAACTCTCCCCCACGTAGAATATTTCGTCCTCGAAATTTACCTGATTCAAACAGCTCGGGATAGGATTCTCGCATCTTGCTCTCCAGCTCCCACGTCATGCTCTCTCCGGCAGCTCCTAGCCAGACTACTTTCACCAACGCAATCTCCTTACCTCTTAGAATTTTCACCTCATGATCTTCGATTCGTACAGGCATCGTCTCCACCGTGAGATTATCCCGTACCTCTACATCATCCATGCGGATCACATGAGATGGATCTGAAATGTACTTCCGAAGTTGCGACACTTGAAACACGTCATGCAAATTCGAAAGGTTAGGCGGTAAAGCCACTCTATATGCAACATTCCCGACTCTCTCTGAAATCTGATAAGGACCAATGAAACGAGGAGTGAGCTTCTTCGACTTCAAAGCGCGTCCAACACCGGTCACTGGAGTGACTCTCAAAAATACATGCTCACCCGCTTGAAACTCTAAATCTTTCCTCCGCTTGTCGTGATAACTCTTCTGTCGACTCTGTGAAGCCTTCATCTTCTCACGAATCAACTTCACTTTTTCAGTTGTCTCTCGAACAATCTCCGGTCCAAGCACCACACTCTCTCCGGACTCATACCAACACAGCGGGGCTCTACACTTCCGACCATATAATGCCTCAAAAGGTGCCATCCCAATACTAGAATGGTAACTGTTGTTATACGTCAACTCTATCAGTGGAAGGTAGGAATCCCACGAACCTCCTTGTTCCAAAACACAAGCCCTCAACAAATCTTCTAATGACTGAATTGTCCTCTCTGACTGACCATCTGTCTGAGGATGGTATGTCGAACTCAACCTCAACTTAGACCCCAACTTCTCTTGCAAACTCTTCCAGAAATCTGAAGTGAACCTCAGATCTCTATCCGGAACAATACTCGTAGAAACTCTGTAACACCCCGATAAATTCTAACATGTAGAATCACCGAAATGCACTAAATGGCATACATCAGAGTAACTTCCTGTTATTGAAATATTGAACACAACTAAACTTTCGATAATACATATCAAATGGTTCTCTGAACCTCATAAACTTCCTGAAAATGCTTAAGTTTCAAAACTTAAGACTTGTACATAATCCTGGTGTTCAATACTCAAAACATAAAGTAGCGGAAACGATTTTACAACTTAAACAATGAAAGTCATACAATCGGTGACATAACAAAATAAAATACAAAGGGCTAAGCGGAAATCCAATTTCCAATAGTTCCAAGAGTTGCACCGGCTAACCGTGCTTTGTCGCCTTTGCTTTCCCCTGTTTCTCTGTAAAAACCACAAATATGAAGGGTGAGATAAGCATTATCTCAGTGAGTCCTATCGAGACCCCTGACCAACTCTAACGGTTTATTATACTTGAATCTGAGCTCGTGGCCCTAATAAGCGACCCCGTGAATACATGATGTTTTCTCATAACTTGTAGCCCTAATAAGTGACTACTCGTTAAATTTCCGATTTTTCCTGATGTAGCCCTAATAAGCGACTACGGATCATATTTTAACATGAACTTAGCACAACACCTCGAAGTCTGCCTTAGCTAAGGATAGGACGTCTCAGTGAACCCATCCCCACTAATCCAAGTGAGCAACATGAGAGCCTAGGTTCTGGGGCTCATGACTTCCCCTCCCCTAGTATGCTAATAACTAGAGGATCATCACCCTCGATATACACAAGGTATACCATCTACCTTTCCCCGAGGGAAAGTAACTTGAATTGTGTTTACATGAATTGAGAGTTTTTATGTCTTTATAGACTTACAATCAATTAGCTTATATGACATGATGAACTTGAAGTACGTTATCTTAACATGATTGGACTCAAGGTCCGTTAACATTTCTTGACATATGTTCTCTCGCGTTCTCTAAGTACGGTTTTCCGTTACGTTCATAACACACAGGTTTTCTATCAAACATGTTCAATTCCATGACATCAGTATCTTTACATTGTTGGGGAACCATGAGGAATGGATTAGAAGGGGATTAGAATCATTCGGAATGGACTAGAAGGCGTTTTGAAACAGGAAATCAGAAGGTCACGCACGACCCGCGCATATAGGTGCACGACCCGTGCGCATTTCAAAGAAAAGAGGTGAAGTTTCAGAACCAGGCGCACGATCCATGCGTCAAGGTGCACGACCCGTGCGCAGTTAAAATAATTTTCGCGCACAGTCACAAATGGGGGCGCACGATCCGCGCGCAGAGGCACCCGATCCGTGCGTCTCCATCAGTTTCCAGAAATATGTATTTTCAAAGGCATTTCCGTTCCGTTCCGATTCCAATTTCCGTTCTGATCGAGACCCAAACTTAACATACATTAAAACAGCATATCACAGCAACACAATCAATTCAATCCAGCACATTTCAAACAGTCAAGCACATCTTTTATCGTTTGAAATCACAGTTTTTGGAAAACGGTTTTCGATTCATTTCCCGTCGAGACTAAAACGCACAACACTTAATTTTCGAAAATGTGGAGACTCAGAACACAAACACATTCCCTAAGCGAGTTATAGAACTCACCAATTGCGATGAAAATCGCACAACAACGAATCTATCAGTTGACACGATCAAAAGAACTGCACGAACGGTCCTCGAATTCGCTCCAACTAACTCCAAAGAAGGACTGATCGAACCTAGCTTTCCACAACTTCTAATCTATCTACCCAATCTCTTCTCTAATGCTGGAAAATAGTTCTATCACAAAATCTGAAGCTCCAACATAACATGCAAAGCTTGAACACCTCTTTTCAACATTTTGAGCTTGTGGAGTGCAAAAATGATGATTTGTGATGGAGAGGGTTGCTGGGTATCAGTGTGTAGAGGGAGAAGAGTGATGAACAATGGTGGTTCCAGATTGCACATGCACTAACTTTTCAGGGAGCTCTCTCTCCTCTTCAAGCTCTCTCTCTCTCTCTCTTGCGACCTCTCCTCCTTTCTCTCTAACTTCACCGGTTCTGTTTCTGAAAATGGGGCTGAGGGAGGGTGTTTTTGGCTGAGTGTTTGGTCCAGCTGGTTTAAGTGGGGCTGTGGGGGAGATTACTATCCTACCCTTCAGCTTATTTAACCTCTCCTTGTGACTTCTATTAGCAATGAAGCTTGACTTAAAGCATTTTATCTTAGACATTAGACACACAAGTTCTAATACTTAATTCAAACAATTAATTCACTTTTCAAGCACAATATATATATATATATATATATATATATATATATATATATATATATATATATATATTTGACTAAGATGATATATATATAACTTGACCTCTTGCTATTTTCAATAATTGAAATTAGCCAAATAGGGGATGTTACAAACTCCATGAAGCTTCACAATATCCCGGATATAAATCTCCGCCAACTTCGACACCGGACACGTGATGCTGATAGGAACAAAATGAGACGATTTCGTTAACCTGTCAACAATCACCCAATTTGCATCATACCCTTTCGCAGTATTAGGCAATCCCGTCACCAAGTCCATCGAAATGCTATCCCATTTCCACTCGGGAATTTCTAACGGTTGCATCAGCCCAGCAGGCTTCTGATGCTCGACCTTTGACTTCTGGCAAGTCAAACATGCATAAACGAATTGCGCCACATCTCACTTCATACCAGGCCACCAAAACAACTTCTTCAGGTCTTGATACATCTTTGTAGCTCCCGGATGAATACTTAACTTACTTCTGTGACTCTCTTCAAGAATGGCTCTCTTCATGTCTGCATCATCGGGAATACAAATCCTACCACGGAACCTCAACACACCTTGGGGATCCAACCTGAAATCCTCATTCTCAGATCGATCAATCCCGGCCGTGAAGTCTACCAGTTTAACATATGATTTCTGGGCTTCTCTGATGCTGTTCAGAAAATCAATACCAATCTTCAACATCCCTAACTTAACACTCTGAGGTGTCACTTCACAAACCAGACTCATATCTCTGAACTCCTCAATCAGTTCTAACTCATTAACCATCATTGCCGACATATGCAAGGTCTTCCGTCTTAAAGCATCAGCCACGACATTAGCTTTGCCTGGATGATAGTTCAAACCGAAATCATAGTCCTTCAACAACTCCAACCATCGTCGCTGCCTCATATTCAACTCCTTCTGGTCAAACAAATACCTCAAGCTCTTATGGTCACTAAACACCTCAAATCTAGAACCATAGAGATAGTGCCTCCAAATCTTCAGCACAAAGACCACTGCAGCTAACTCCAAGTCATGAATGGGATAATTCTTCTCATGAACTCTTAACTGTCTTGATGCATACGCAATAACCTTCCTATCTTGCATAAGCACACCACCTAAACCCATTTTTGAAGCATCACAATACACCACAAACGACCCTTCCGGATTGGGCAACGTCAAGACAGGAGACGTTGTCAATCTCTTCTTCAATTCTGCGAAACTTTCTTCACAGCAGGCGTCCCAAACGAAAGCCTTTCCTTTGCAGGTTAACTGAGTTAATGGAAGTGCTAACTTAGAAAAACCTTCAATGAATCTTCTATAATAGTTGGCCAATCCCAAAAAGCTTCTAATTTCAGTAGCCGACTTCGGAGCTTCCCAATTCAACACTGCTTCTACTTTCGACGGATCCACCGCAATACCACTACCAGAAATGACATGACCGAGAAAACTCACCTCCTTCAACCAGAACTCACACTTTGACAACTTCGCATAGAGCTTATTTTCCTTCAGTACCTCCAATATGAACCTCAGATGCTCGGCGTGCTCTTCCTCTGATTTAGAGTAAATCAGAATGTCATCGATGAATACCACCACAAACCGATCTAAGTAAGTATGAAAAATACGATTCATATATTCCATAAATACTCCTGGTGCGTTGGTAACACCGAACGGCATCACCGAATACTCATAATGACCATAACGGGTTCTGAAAGCCGTCTTCTGAATATCTTCGTCCCTCACCTTGATCTGATGATAACCTGATCTCAAATTAATCTTACTGAACACTTGAGCACCCACCAACTGATCCATCAAATCGTCTATCCTCGGAAGTGGATACTTGTTCTTAATTGTCACCTTATTCAACTGCCGATAATCCACACAGTGTCTCATACTACCATCCTTCTTCTTAACTAACAACACAGGAGCTCCCCACGGCGATACACTCGGCCTCACAAACTTCTTCTCGAGCAGATCCTCAAATTGCTTCTTCAACTCAAACAATTCGGATGGGGACATCCTGTACGGTGCCATAGAAACAGGTCTGGTACCAGGTACAAGATCAATAGAGAATTCAACTTCCCTCTCTGGCGGTACACTTGGAATCTCATCAGGGAAAACATCAGGAAACTCGCGCACCACCTGCAACTCTTCAATGATAGCTTGATTCTCAACAGACAACGATGCCATCAGCGAGAATAACTGAACTCCTTCCTTCATCAACTTCCGCAACTGACTAGCGGATAACAGACCAGACTCCTTACGCTCACACTCAGCCACCACATGACCCTCCTTACCACAACGGTAACACTTCTTCACTTCAGCTCTGCACATGTTACTCTTGTGACCAGCTTTGCCACATTTGTAACATACAATACTAGCAGGAGCATCTCCCCCACTAGTCTTCTTGCCAACAGCAGCTTTCTGTTTACCCTTACCAGTAGGAACATCATACGGCTTACCACGACTTTGAAATTTGCTCCTCTTCTCATTCATAATCTTGTAGTGAGCATTGTTGTCTTCCTCATAAATTCTGCAGCTATCAATCAAGTCGGAGAAAACACTCCTTTTCTACCCGGAAAATTTTCGACAAAAATCAGAGTTCAAAACATTTTTCGCTACACCCACAAGGGATGCCACATTTTCACCATTAAAACATCACACGTCAATAAATAAAATTCACCATTAAAAATAATACGATACATAGCACGTCATAATAACTCCATCACCAGGCAGCGGAATAAAAATAAAGGTTCAACTAATAATCATAACATCACCATAAAGCTTCTGAAATTAAATATTAAAGACAACTAATAAAGACTAGCGTTCATCCCCCCGAGTGCTACGTATCAAAGCGACGACACCGACTCTACTAGCGAAGGTAGACATGCCTTCACTCGCAATCACCTGCACGTTACCAACATAGGGGTAACATTCAAACAGAAGGGGTGAAATATCTAACATTATAATAGCATATATGATAGGCAATATGCTAGAGTTACGACAACTATATCTACCGCTTCACAACAACATCACAGAAGCTGGCGCCCAGGAGCAGGGCGCCTAAATCAGCAACAACATCACAGAAGCTAGCGCCCAGGAGCAGGGCGCCTTCACAGGAAACAGAACGTGACACAGGCTTGGCGCCCAGGAGCAGGGGGCCGTTTCCAGTAACCAAGACAACATCACCAAATTGCACCAAACACCAGACACCAAACTTTCACCATGATCAATCACCAAATTCCAATTACAATCATCATGAACACATTCAAACATCAATAAATCAACACCAACAAGATCAAAGGGACAACATAGGTCCTATCTCCCACATAATCCCCATCATACACCCTATTATAAGGATAGAACCCACCCTTACCTTAGATTTTCCGAATACGAGACCCCTTTGCACGACTCCAAAGAACCACAGCAACAAGAGCTCCTCTCCTCTTCCTCCTTGGTTGCGCCGTTTCCTCTCTTCTCCTCTTCGCAACTCTCTTTCTTTCTTTTCTAAAAAATGCGCTAATGCTCCAAAACCCTAGCTAATGCCTTCACCTATGCGCCTAGGCCCTTGGGCTCTTGGATCACGGGCCCCCGTCTACTACTCAGCTTAATTACTAAACACCACTCCCTAATTTAAATAAAACATCATTTTATTAATTTAATATGACTATACTAATAAAATACCTAAATAATTTAATTAAATAAATAATTAAATTATTTGGGCGTTACAATATTCGTTAATAGTTCATAAATTTAACTATGTAGCAACGATTTTATAATGGAACCGAGTGATTGTAAGGGGGCACGGTAGAACTCACTGAGATATGCTATCTCACCATATCATTATTGTGGTTTTTACAGAGAAACAGGGAAAAAGGAAGACAAGGCAACACGAGTAGGTGATGTGCTTATGACGAAGCCGAAGACTTGTAGTCTTGATGTTTCGGATCGTTCTTCTTTTGTTGTTTCTGTTTTGGTTATGTAACTTATATTTGATATGAGTTGTATGAACCCATTTCCGCTTATCTGTTTATGATATTGAACCTTAATTAGGCTCGGTGTTCCTTTTGGATTTTGAACCAAGTGAACTTCATGGAAATGAAGATGGATGAATTTGAGATATTATGTTTTATTTCGAAAAAATTTAGTATTTTCAATATTTAAACAGGTATTGTGTCCTCTGATTTTGGCTAAGCTGTGCATTTCAATGTATCTACATGTTAGAAATATTGGGGTTACATTTGGTATCAGAGCGGTTCGACCTAGTCGGACTTAGATGTTAAGAGTCTTTTACGTCTTCTAAGTCTGATTCTTCTTAGTATGCTATTAGACAGTGAGCCTGATCAACTCAATACTTTGTGCATATTTCGCAGAATCATGGATGGAAGATCATATCCCATTTTCCTTCCTCTTTCCATTGGTGCTAACCTTAAACACTGAATCCCCCTCCTACAGAATTCACCATTTATGAACACCTTCAGCCCCTCATACCCAAAACATAACCTGACTTGTTGCATGTGAGTTTGGAGAGCTGGAGAACCTACTTTATCACCTACTCCACGAATTAGAACAGTTGGGAAATCACCTGGGTTGCTGAGTTCGAGTCATAGGCAGGTGGAGAGTTCGAGTTCAGTTAGGAGTGTTTGGAGCGATCCGGAGAAGTTCGTGAGTTGCCGTCGCTCGTGTTTGCAAAGTCTCGGTGTCTATTGCTATTGTCGTCCAAGAGGTGAGTTCTATAACTCACTAGGAAAACCATGAATATGTGTATTGTTGTGTCATTGAGTTTGTAGGTGAATCGGAATGGACATAGGAACGATCGGAATAGAAAAGAAAACGTGAAAAACTGTTTTTCTGAAATACTGTTTGTCACGCACGGATCGTGTGTATGGGCGCACGAGTCGTGCGTGAGATTCTGGAACCACTGGTGCTGTTTTTGAAAACACGCACGGGTCGTGTGCAAAGGCGCACGGACCGTGCGTATCCCTCTGATGCGACATTTTGAAATACGTCCTGAGTCGTTCCGATTGGTCCTAAGTCCCTTCCCATCCACTCCCCAAGGTTCCCCTAGGATGGGAACACCGTAATTATACATGTTTAGCTTTGACTGAAGTGGTAGTATTGGTCGGGAAGTAATTCGGGATCGGAAAGGAATGACATGTTAAATGATGGACACGCACGGATCGTGTGTATGGGCGCACGGGTCGTGCGTGGTCTTCGGGTTGCCTCTTTTAAAAAGTGTTTTAAGTCATTCCGGACGATTCCAATTGCTTTCTAATCCCTCCTTCCACCTTCCCCAATGTTATTATGATTGAATTTCCCTGAATTGAGTGGTAATTGATTGTGATTGGATCTAAATTTTGTTAGTACCATACAATTGGTTATGTTTGGATTATGCTCAGGTTAAGTGAATGCTCATGTGATTGACCATTGATTTCATGTTATGAAATTGTGTTTGATGTATTGTGCTGGATTGAATGGTTTAGTAAGATTGATAAGTTAAGTTAGCGAACCTTAGTAATCCATGAGAGATCACTTAATAATTAGACTTAGTTAGTAATTAGATCACCTTAGTAATAAGTTTATGTTCAGTTCAGTTCATTGTTCAGTTAAGTTATTGTAATGTTTAAGTTCATTGTTGAGTTCAGTTCAGGTATATCATCATATATACCTTTTAGTCGGGGTGACGACCCTATTCAGTTTAGTGTGCTAGGGGAGAGGCAGTCATGAGCCTTATGAACCTAGGCCCCATTAGGGACCCAGCCGATTAGTGGGGACGGGTTCACCGGAAGCTTATTATGCCAAGTGACCGGTGACACGCTATAACTTTAGTTAGTGTTGTTTCTTGTAACCGGCTTGAGGGTTATGAGGACAACGTTTAGTTTAGTTTATGAGTTGCGTCTTGTAACCGGCTTAAGGGTTATAAGGACAACTTCAGTTAGTTAGCCACATAGTCAATTCTGAGGACTATGAGTTAGAATCAGAATAATGAATCAAGCATAATTGAACCGAGAGGTTTAGTAAGGGGTCACGATAGAACTCACTGAGACAAGTTGTCTCACCCAATCCATTGTTGTTGTTTTTCAGTTAAGCAGGGAAAGTTGAAGACCGTTAGGCACGGCTATGGAGACGCTTGAGGAGCAGCCGCTATCTTTATTTCTTTATGTCTTGTATTTCAGTTTCCTTTGTATTTTTGTATTTTTATTCAGTTTCTTAAGATGTACGATGGTACGACTTATGTTTTTAAGTTGTAAATCGCTTCCGCAGACTTTCTATTTTTAGTACTGAACACTAGTTGAGTGGTGTAAGAACGCTTTATGTATATTATGTTCAGTTGTGTAAGCGAACTTGATGGGTTTGTAGCATCGAGTATTAGTATGTGTTCAGTATTTAAAAAGGAAGTCACTCTGATGTATGCCAGTCGTGCGCTTCGGTAATTTCTACAAGATAGAAATTAACGGGGTGTTACAGGAAGGGTAGGAGAAACCCACCTATTGATCCTCACCAGGAATGGATGCAGAATGTAATTGAAACTCAGCAGAAGATGATGAACGACATGATGCTAATACAGCAACAACAGATGGCTCAAATGGCTCAAATGCAACAGATGCATCAAGTGCCTCAACCACAACCAAATGAGCCAGTCAGTGTACCACAACCTGGGGATCCCAACGGGATGTATTTCCGGTTTCTGAAGATGAAACCTCCAATCTTCAAAGGAGGATCCGACCCAATGAAAGCTCATTTCTGGGTGGATGCCATGGAAAGAGTTTTTGTGACATTACAATGCAATGAAGAAGAGAAAGTGATTTGTGCTGGCATTGCTCTGGATGAAGATGCTCATACTTGGTGGACTAATGCACGCAGGATGCTTCAAACCCAAGAGACACCTCTCAATTGGGTTAATTTTAAGGAATTGTTCCTAGGTCACTATTTTCCCGATGCTTAGAGATTTGCCAAACAGATTGAATTTGTTAGTCTGAAACAAGGGGACATGTCAGTTGGAGAATATGCTGCGAAATTTGAAAGATTGTCTCAATTTTACGAAGTAGGAACTCATGCTCCTAATGACAGGTAGAAGATGATTATGTTTAAACAAGGTCTTCGTGGTGATGTGAACCAAGGTCTTAGTTCCTATACTATGACCACTTATCCTACTTTGGTACAACAAGCCCATACCGCTGAAGAAGATATCAAAAGGATGTATGCCGAGAAGAGGGATTTCTGGAAGGACAAGAGAAGGGGTAACGAATCAACCTCTTCCAACCCTAGACACAAGGGTAATTCTGACAAAGGGAAGCAGGTACAGACCAATGATTCTTCAACGTATAACAAATGTTCTTTCTGTAAGAAGAATCATAGAGCTAGATGCCAAGCTGTGCAGAATCAGTGTTACTTTTGTAAAGAAGTGGGCCATTATGCTAATGAGTGCCCGACGAGAAAGGCTTTTCTGGAATCTCCTAATGCTCCAAGACAGGCTCGAGTCAACACCTTAGACGCTCAAACAATCAAGCCAGATGATAATCTCATAAAGGGTACAGGTTCTATATTCCATCACTCTGTTAATATACTGTATGATTCTGGAGCTACTCATTGTTTTATCTCTGAAGCATGTTCTGAACGGTTAGGATTAACGGTATCTTCTATATCCGAACCAATAACCATTCGTACGGCTGCAAAGGGTCGTGTTCGAACCCAATCATTATGTCTTAACTGTTTACTCACTATAGAAAGCACGGAGTTTGTAGTTGATTTTATCTGTTTGCCTATGAGGGGGATGGAGATCGTCTTGGGAATGAACTAGATGACTTCCAACCATGTTACCATTGATTGCTTCAACCGTACCATTGGGTTTCCTTCTGAAGTGACGGAACATTCCCTGCATGCAACTGATAACGTTATTTCTTTCACTTCGGACAGCCAGTCTCTATTTCAAGGTGCGGAAGCTTTTGTTGTTATATTATCTACATCAACTGAAGCTGGATTGGATTTATCGTCTATCCAGGTTGTTAATGATTTCCTAGATGTTTTTCCTGATGAAGTTTCCTCTTTACCTCTGGATCGAGAGGTAGAGTTCTCTATAGATTTGGTGTCGGGTACAAGGCCAATATCTATAGCACCTTACAGGATGTCTCCTCTCGAACTAAAGGAACTAAAATCCCAACTTGAGGAATTAATTTCCAAGAAGTTTATTCGACCGAGTGCTTCTCCATGGGTCGTGCCACCTTTAGCACGGGTCGTGCAAGGTTTGGCACGGGTCGTGCAGGACCTTCTGCCACCGGTTGCCAAAATTTCGTTTTGCCGCTCCTTTTGATTCCAAACCTCTTTTAATCTTCTTCCCAACCAATTGTAATGATATTACCTTGATAAAATCATTGTTTTGAAGGTGTCCAACTTGATTTTTAAGAAAAGATTTTGAAAGTATAAATGTTCGAAAAACCGAAAAGTAGACCGCGTGTGAGTACATGTTTTTGAATAATAAACGGATTACACGTCCAATTTGGTATTGTATTATAACGCCGGATGTCTAGTATCGTATTCATCAAAACGGGTTATAGAACAACGATATAAATATATAGATTATATCGAATATAGAAGTCGGCCCAATGCAGGTGTGATATATAGATTATATCGAAAATAGGAGTCGGCCCAATGCGGATATGATATATAAATTATATCAAGTTGGGTGACGACCCGGCGAATAGCATACTAGGTGGGGAAGTCATGAGCCCCTACCCTAGTCCCTGGAAACGTTATGGAATAGTTACTAACGGGGGTTTATCGTGACTGTGGCTGTTGCACAGACGATGTTATGCTAAGTTCAATACACGATTCGCCGGGAATGTGGCTGTTGCACGGTCGGTGTTTCGATTGGTAAGCTTGTAATGGTATAGTAACTTACAAGGCTTAAAACAAATTATAACGCATTAAATATCGTGATTGTGGTTGTTGCACAGACGATGTTATGTTAAAAATGTATATACGCTAATAGTTCATAAATTTAACTATGTAGCAACGGTTTTATAATGGAACCGAGTGATTGTAAGGGGGCATGGTAGAACTCACTAAGATATGTTATCTCACCCTATCATTATTGTGGTTTTTACTGAGAAACAGGGAAAAAGGAAGACAAGGTGACACGAGTTGGTGACGTGCTTATGACGAAGCCGAACACTTGTAGTCTTGATGTTTCGGATTGTTATTCTTTTGTTGTTTCTATTTTGGTTATGTAACTTATATTTGATATGAGTTGTATGAACCCATTTCCGCTTATCTGTTTATGATATTGAACCTTAGGCTCGGTATTCCTTTTGGATTTTGAACCAAGTGAACTTCATGGAAATGAAGATGGATGAATCTGAGATATTATGTTTTCTTTCGGAAAATTTTAGTATGTTCAATATTTAAACAGGTATTGTGTCCTCTGATTTTGGCTAAGCTGTGCATTTCAATGTATCTACATGTTAGAAATATTGGGGTGTTACATTAAACTAGTATGATACCCGTGCATACACACGGGTGCTGTCGTATTCTTTTTATGAATAAACTTAGACAATATTTAAATAGTATGAACATTACCCCGTGAAAATAAAGACAAATTTAAAGTAGATAAAAAATGAGTTTCAAATAAAAAATAGATAAATATTAAAATCTAAAAATTTAAAAGTATCATTTAAAAACAATTTGTGCATTTATCCCGTGTTTTTTTTATATATCAGTGCAGTGTTTTTTTATATATTAGTGTTGTTATTCCGTGTTTTTTGATATATCAGTGCAGCTATCACGTATATATATATATATATATTTGCAATTATCCCCGTATTTTTTTTATATATCAGTGCAGTTATCCCGTGTTTTTTTATGTATCAGTGCAGTTATCTCATAGTTTCAATTGATTATTTGAGTTGATTAGTAGATTATAGTAGATAGTAAAGGATAGATAGTAGATTATCAATAGAAATATTTATCCCGTGTTTTTTTATATATTAGTGACAATTATTTGTCCTTTTTTAGGTATTAGTGACAAATATTTGTCACGTGTGTTTTAAATATTAATCAGTTTAAATAGTCATTAAGTCTTCTTGTTTTTTTTATAGTAGGTTTATAGTAGTCTTCAAAAATTATAATTATCAACGACATATATTAATCTCGTGTTTTTTAATATATCAGTACGACAGTTATCCTGTGCTTTTTTTATATATCAGTACAGTTATCTCGTAGTTTCAATTGTTTATTTTAGTTGATTAGTAAATTATAGTAGATAGTAAAACTTAGATAATAGATTATCTATAAGAAATATATGTTTTAAATATTAATTAGTAGTTTAAATCGTCATTAAGTCTTCTTGTTTTTTAGATAGTAGGTTTGTAGTAGTAGTCTTCAAAAATTTTAATTATCAATGACAAATTTTTTATATATCAGTACAGTTATCTCGTGTTATTTTTATATATCACTGCAGTTCTCCCGTGCTTTTTTATATATCATTGCAGTTATCTCGTAGTTTCAATTGATTATTTTAGTTGATTAGTAGATTATAGTAGATAGTAAAAGATAGATAGTAGATTATCAGTAAGAGGTGATAGTAGATTATCAATAAGAGTGTAAACAAATTTTGGAGCGAAAAATTAAAATTTTAAGGTGATAACTTTTTCCAAAAAGGTGATAGTTTTTTTTAGTGTGACTCATTTACATTTTTATAGGTAATTTTAGTAGAGTAGTGTTTGTATAAATTTAGAAATATAGTTAAAAAAACTAAAGTGGAAGTGATAAAAGAAAAAGAAGAATTGTTGTTTATGGAAAAAGTAAAAAGAAAAAAGGAAGAAAAAGAATGTAAGAGAAAAGTGAAAAGGAGGAAAGAGAGTGTAAGAAGAAAGAGAAAAAAGAAAGAAAGTGAGTGTAAAAAGAAAAAGAAAGAAAGAGAGGGTAATGACATTTTTACCTTTAAATTAGATATGTGTCTTGTTAGTAAGAGATCCAAATTGGTAATTTCATAGGAAATTTGTTTGTATAAATAGACTAATAGATTATAGTAGATTATTGCAGTTATCCCGTGTTTTATATTAGATTATTTGAGTTGATTATTAGATTATAGTAGATTATTGCAGTTATCCCGTGTTTTTTAGATAGTAGGTATATAGTAGTTTTCCAAAATTAAAATTATCAATGGTAAATATTAATTATAAATTTACAAAAAAAAATTATAAATATCAATGGTAAATATTAATCCCGTGTTTTTTTTATATACCACTGCAGTTATCCCGTGTTTTTTTATTTATCAGTGCAGTTATCTCATAGTTCAATTGATTATTTTAGTTTATTAGTAGATTATAGTAGATAACAAAAGTTAGATATCAGATTATCAATAAGAAATATTTGTTTTAAATATTAATTACTAATTTAAATAGTCATTAAGTCTTCTTGTTTTTTAGATAGTAGGTTTATAGTAGTAGTCTTCAAAATTTTTAATTAAAGTAGTGTTTGTATAAATTTAGAAATTTAGTTAAAAGAATTAAAGTGAATTGATAAGAGAAAGAGAATGTAACATCCCCAATTTAGCTGTAACACCCTAATATTTCTAACAAGTAGAAATACTAAAATGCACAACTTAGTATACATCAGAGTAAAATTCATGTATTTGGATATTGAACAAAATTAAAAACATGATATAACTCATCAAGTGATCAATCTTATTCCCTATTATTCAATATCAAAAACAGCAATAGCGGAAACGGTTTACAACTTCTAATACATGTACAAGTCATAATATCGAAATTACATTAAAACTAGGGGAACAAAATGAAGACAAAAGCTAAGTCTTCGGGTTCTCCATAAGGCCTCATCTAACCATGCTTTCTCGCTATGTTCTTTCCCTGCGTATCTGTAAAACATCAACATATAAAGGGTGAGATTACAAATCTCAGTGAGTCCTATCGAGACCCCTTACTACACACTTGCGATTCATTTATTTCTTGTTCATTTAATCGTAGTCCATTTAGGTCCTACGTGCATATAGCTTTTCCTGACATGCCATAGTACATCTCCGGTAAAAGCTCTGCCTTTACCTTCGAACCTCTCCACTAGCTTCAAACATCTGAGGCCTAGGTTCTGGGGCTCATGACTTCCCCTGCCCTTGTATACTAATCAACTGGGTCGTCACCCGCGCTTTGATATAATTTATATATCCTTACTTGATTGAACATTTAGTTCCATGACCTTAAACAATTTCTTGAACATATAGTTCCATGACATTAAACAGTTGCTTGAACATTTAGTTCCATGACATTAAGCATAATCCATGTTCGCTCACGAGTACTACTTTACGGTTTTTGAAACAATTATGACTTCCAAAAACAATTTCTTTTTAAACCTTGTAATCATGTTAAAAAACAGAGCATCATTGGTTCCATGACATGAGGGATGGTTGGGAAGAATATTAGAAGAGGTTTGGAATCGAAAGGAGCGACGAAACGAGAATTTTTCACCTTGAATCCGAACCACACGCACGGTCCGTGCCCTAGGGGCGCACGACTCGTGCGTGTTGCACCATTTTAATTAGCCAACAACGAAACTGGCGCACGGTCCGTGCCACTGGGGAACACGGTTCGTGTGCTCTGTTCAGTATACCAACATCAATCTGTTTCTCTCGTTTCGCTTCTCCGTTCGCATCCAATCCGTATTCCGATCAAAATCCAACCTCAAAACAGATAATACCAAACAATATTCCAGTCCAAACAACATCATTCAATCACAATGCATCAATCAATCAATCATTCATAACTAAACACAATTTTGCAATTACGGTTTTCGCAAAACAATGACTTTCAACGAAATCGAACGAAACGAAGAACAAAATCAAATTCTCAGTCACATGCAAGGTTGACACAATAAAATTGAAAAACCCTAAGCGAGTATAGAACTCACCTTTCGTGATGATAATCACGCACAACCGAGAACCCACGCAATACAAGCAACTACGTAATTACTCGAACGGTCCCCAAAACGCTTCCCGACTCCAACGCAGCTACCCGAATGCTCCAATAGCTACCCAAAACGAATTTGAACCACAATGTGGCCTGTGTATGTGTACTAGCAACTGAGTGTCCAGCTTAAACCACCACATGCAAGTTTATAAGAAAATTAGGAAGGTTGGGGTGTTTGGTTTTGGTCTCTACTGTTTCCAGCAACCATGAGCCATTTTAAAAGCAACATAACTCAGTCAATTCTGAACTAAATTTAGCAAAACGAGTGTCTATTGTGAATTTATTTTTGTCTAGTTTCTGAGGGTTTAGGTTTCAAACTGATACCCTATGTATTTAGTGAGATATGGTTAGAACAATACAGCTAGGTCCAAACTGCCACTGATTCACAACGCTAACTTGTCTGTTTAATTTCTCCTTCAATACTCAATGAAATTAAATGGTTCTTGTGCGAAAACTGAAGGATTTCGTGTCTAGTATCTAAAGAAGCAAAAATGAACTTAAACGGAGGTCTGTACAGTGAGTTACGAAGGAAATACCAAAAGGTGTCAAAACTGGTTTACTGCAGTATTTGCTCTTGCATGTTGCTGATTGGGCCTTGGGATAAGTTTCTAGGACAATTTCAGAACCTACATTGTGTTTTCAAGAATTAGGAAGAAGATTGGGTGCTGTGGTTCGAGTTTGAGGAGTGTTGGAAGATACGGAGCCGGTTCGTGAGATTTAGGTTTTTCATTCGTCGAAGTCTAGTTGTCGCCGTTGTTGTGTGCGATTTTCATCGCAAAAGGAATCGAGTCAAAAACCGTTTTCACGAAATTACATTTTTACGATAATTTACACGATTGATTGAATGATACGGTGATTGTTTGAATTGATTGAAGTATTGGTTGCTGTTCTGGACTGGAATACTGTTTGTTGTGTTAGGACATCGATCGAAATGAATTTTGGAATCGAAACGGAATGGAAAGAATTTACGAAAACAACAATTTCTGGGCTACTGATGAACACGCACGGATCGTGCGCCCCAGTGGCACAGACCGTGCGCCTCGTTCGCAGGTGGCCTGAAAAGTTTTAAAACATGGCACGGACCGTGCGCCCTAGGGCACAGACCGTGCGTACTCATCGCATTCGTGTTTCAATTTTTTTTGAAAACACGCACGGGTCGTGCGCCTACTAAGCATGGATCGTGCGTAAGCTTCTATTACCCCTTTTCAAAATGCACTTTAGTCCATTCCAAATGATTCCAAGTTCCTTCTAATCATTTCCCCAATGTTGCCCAATGATTGTAATACATGAATGTCATGAAATTGAGTATGCTTGAGATGAAATTTTCTTAAGTTATGAAAGTGAGGAAAAATCGTACATTAGTATACGCGAGTGTACACAAGTCATGTTAAGATAAAGGACTATAAGTCCGTGCAAGTTATGTAAATCCTCAATTCATGTAACAAGTCAAGTTACTTTCCCTAAAAGGAAAGGTAGAATGGCATACATATAATAATATATGTATATAAAGGGTGACGACCCCAGATTATTAGCATACTAGGGCTGGGAAGTCATGAGCCCGAACCCTAGGCCCCTTCCATGTAGCCCGCTTCCCAAGGTCAGTGGGATTGGGTTCACTGAGAATCATGAAAATAGAAAGTGATTCGACGTGGCGTGCTAAGATAAGAAAAGAATAAGACATGAACTGTAGTCGCTTATTAGGGCTACGGGTTAGCAGAAAATATGTTCACGTAGTCGCTTATTAGGGCTACGAGTTCAAAGAATAAAGCATAATGAACTGTTAGTGGTAGTAAGGGGTCTCGATAGGACTCACTGAGATAATGTTATCTCACCCTTTATTATTGTGGTTTTTACAGAGAAACAAGGAAAGGCTAAGGCGAAGAAGCAAGGCTAGACGGTGTGCTTTATGGAGCTGTTATTGAAGAATTATTTTTATGGCTATGCCTTTTTTCCTTTGTTGTCTTTGTAGTTCCGATTGTATAACTATTACTAGCTAACAGTTGTAAATCGTTTCCGCTACTTATGTTTTGGATATTGAACACCAGGTTGTATAAGTTTTAAGTCATGAGACTTGAGTACTTTATGTTAAGTTTAATGAGGCTCATTAAACCGTTTGATAATTATTTATCGAAGTTTTTAGTTGTGTTCAATATTCACGAAAGGAAGTTACTCTGATGTATGCCAAGTTGTGCATTTTGGTATATCTACAAGCTAGGAATATCGGGGTGTTACAGAGAATAATTATTTATGGGAAAAGTTAAGTAAAAAGAAAAAGAGGAAGAAAGAGAGTGTAAAAGAAAAGTGAAAAGGAGGAAAGAGGGTGTAAAAAGAAAGAGAGAAAAAAGGAAGAAAGAGAATGTAAGAGAAAAGTGAAAAGTAAGAAATAGAGTGTAAGAATAAAGAGAAAAAAAAAGAAGAAATAGAGTGTAATGACATTTTTACCCTTAAAAATTTGAGGTGTCTTTTAGATTAAAAATGGGGGTATTGGTAAAATCATATATGGTTTAGTTGTATAAATACTAGTAACATACTCGTGCATCCGCACGGGTCGATCGTGTTATGTGGTATGATTATTACTCAAACTAAAATTAAAATTTTGAAAACTCTGTTCTAAAAGTAGAGGTAGAACAACAAAAAATGTAATAGTTTTATTGTTTTGGGATAAAATCAGAAGTTAGTAAAAAACAAACAATTTAACCACAAAAATACAAGGACATTTAAATTAGAATTAGTTAGAAAGAGAGGGCACAGTAGTGTATGGTAAACAGGAGGAGTAAGTATTTTGCATGCTGGGGGAACAAAATTAATGCATTGAAAAGGACATAAGGAAATAGAAGATGGTGGTGATATATAATATGTTTACTTGTTTAGTATTAGCATCAGTGTGTGAATTATATTTGGTTCATAACTATATAACAGAATGAGTATTGTGTCAAGATAGAAAGAGTTGCTTGGCCCATTAGTTGTAGCTGGGATTAGATAAAAATCAACTATATACTGATATAAAAATCTGTTTACACACAGATTAAGGAACAAAATATAAATGAATAGACATTGATAAAAAAGAAGTACTTCAAAAAGCATTCCAAGGGTGATATCTGTAACAATATATTGTATTTGGAATCCACCTCAAAAGGCTATTTTCTCTTGATCATTTATGATGGCTCTCAACATAGAGATTTGACAGGGGGTTGCTTGTGAGAAGTTAAATGAGCAATATCCAAACAAAAATTTCCCATGAATAGATTCAACTGATAGTAATTAGTTCATCTTATGACTTCCAAATCATTGATAAAACATGCCACATACCTACACATAAGACCATGAAATTAATTGAGCATGATATGAATTCAAACACACAAGCAAATAACACTCTTCAACTGAAAGAAAATTGCACCCACAATGCAACATTTCAGCAAGACCAGTATTTTTCAGAGAACATGAAAAAACAATAATACTTATGATTAACCAAATCACTATAATATTCATCTTATTTCAAGTAAAGGCATCAAGCTCTAAGTTTTATAAAAAAAAAAACTTCACAAAGGAATTGATATAAGTCTTGACAATTCAACTTTCATGTAAGAAAGTGAGAGTAACAAGTATAAAAAAAATTAATATAATTCAAGAACATGACAACTTACAATTCAAATGCCCCAAATGTCCTTCCAAAAGAACATTGACTAAATATTTCCAGGCCTTTTGCAAACAGATTTCAACATCCTTTCCATGTAAAAGGCATACATATAAGTTTACCTTATTGTCTGCCAGCCCCAAACATCAAAATTTGTTTATATCGTCTATCTTTCGCCGACCAGCACTGGGAAACCACCACCATCGTGCACCACCACAATCTCTCTCTCCATGTCGTAAATCCTTCCTCTCTTTCTCTCTCTCTCCTCGGTGTTCCTCTCTCACCCACTATTTCTGTAATCTCTCTCAAAACCCCACCCCCATGTTTCCCATCCTCACTCAGTTTTTTCAAACTCACCATAGTCCTACTCAGTTTTTTCAAACTCATTCAGTGTAGAAAATTTGAAAATGAGAAAGAGAGAAGATGAATCAATGGTGGTCAGAATATGGGTAAAAGTTTCAGATCTAGGGATTTTAAAATTGTTCAATAATCCTATTTGAATCAGATATGGTTTTGTAGAGGATGTTGAGAGCATCTTAATGATTATTAGTAGGGTATTGTATTTCGCTGTCGGCGGTGGTGGCTGCAAAATTGATCAGAAAGGGAAACAGAGGGACAGAAGAAGACGAAGTGAGGGGAGGGAAAGGAGAAGAAGAGGAGTCAGAAATATTATCCCGTGAATTTTGAGTTCTTGCCGTAAAAAGAGAGGGAAAGTAAAGTTGATAGCTTGAATGGTTGTTCCGTCAAATTACCAGTTTGTCCTTCTACAAATTTAATGGTTATAAGTAAAAGGACACATGGCAAGTAGTGATGAAGGCTATTATAGGTAGTTCAACTGTGGTTTACTTGATTAAATAGATATTAGATTAGATAATTTCATAGGAAGTTTGTTTGTATAACTAGATATAGTAGGATACTCGTGCATACGCACGAGTGCTGTCGTGTTCTTTTTATGAATGAGCTTAGACAGTATTTAAATAGTCTGAACATTACCCCGTGAAAATAAAGACAAAGTTAAAGTAGATAAAAAAGGAGTGTTTCAAATAAAAAATAGATAAATATTAAAATCTAAAAATGTAAAAGTATCATTTAAAAACAATTTGTGCATTTATCCCGTGTTTTTTTATATATCAGTGTAGTTTTTTTATATATTAGTGTTGTTCTTTTGTGTTTTTTTTATATATCAGTGCATCTATCTCGTGTTTTTATATATATCATTGCAGTTATCCCCGTATTTTTTATATATCAGTGCAGTTATCCCGTGTTTTTTATTTATCAGTGCAGTTATCTCATAGTTTCAATTGATTATTTGAGTTGATTAGTAGATTATAGTAGATAGTAAAAGATAGATAGTAGATTATTAAAAAGAAATATTTATCCCGTGTTTTTTTATATATTAGTGACAATTATTTGTCTAGGTATTAGTAACAAATACTTGTCACGTGTGTTTTAAATATTAATCAGTTTAAGTAGTCATTAAGCCTTCTTATTTTTTTAGATAGTAGGTTTATAGTAGTTTTCAAAAATTATAATTATCAATGGCAAATATTATTCCCGTGTTTTTTTTATATATCACTGCAGTTATCTCGTGTTTTTTTATATATCAGTGCAGTTATCTCGTAGTTTCGATTGATTATTTTAGTTGATTAGTAGATTATATTAGATAGTAAAAGTTAGATTGTAGATTATTAATAAGAAATATTTGTTTTAAATATTAATTAGTAGTTTAAATAGTCATTAAGTCTTCTTGTTTTTCAGATAGTAGGTTTGTACTAGTCACTACAAGAAAAGTTGGTTTTTTCGGCGGGCAAAATCCCCCGGAAAAGTCAAAAATCCGCCGAAAAATTAGACTTTCCGGCGGATTTTTCACGCCGGTAGCCAGCTTGCAGCAAACGCTTCTCGACAGATCTCGTGCCGCCGAAAAATCCGTCGGAAACTCCCAAAAAAATCGCATAACATTACCGGCGGATTATCCGCCGGAAATCCCGCCAGAAATGCCGTTAAATCCGCCGAAAAAACTTTTTTTTTTTGAAAAACACAAATCTGCCAGAAAACCCATTAAATCCGCCGGAAATTAATTTTCGTTTTATTTAAAAAATTAATATTATTTTATTAAAAACTTTAATATTGATAAAAAATAAAAGTTAATAATTAATTTTATTATTAATTAATAGACTATAGTAATTAATTTTAAATAATTAATTAATTTAATTAAAAAAATTCAAAATTATTTAAATTAATAATTAATTTAAAAATCCAAATTTACTCCAACAACGTCAGATATCATTCCTTGATAAACATTTAACGGTTGTATAATTTGGCCTTCAGATGTCGTAGTCGCTGGATAACTACTTGATGTGGGAGCTACTACTTCAACCGAAATATTAACCACAGGAACTGAAGCTTCCTCTGGTCCTACTTCCCCGTGACAACACCACAATTAGTAACTAACTCATATTATAAAATAATTCATAAACTAAAACTATTAACTCTTGTTACAAACATACCTTAGATTGAAGAAATTTGTCAAAGAGAGGAAGAGATTTAGTAGAGTGAAGAAGAGATTTCGTAGGGAGGAAGAGAGGAATTTCAAGAAGAGAATTTGGGTGCGAAGAAGAAATGTGGAGAAGTTATATATATATATATATATATATATATATATATATATATATATATATATATATATATATATATATATATATATATAGGAAGAAGGGGGAACGGCCGATTTTTCAAAAATCCGCCGAAAATGAAACCTACCGGCGGATTGAATATATTTTCGGCGGATTAGGGGATTTCCGGCGGATTTTAAAGACTTACCGGCGGAATTTTTAAATTGGCTTAAATATGTTTTAGGCCCCTGCAAATATAGGGTGTTTTGGTTTAAGCCCCTGCAAAATTATTTTTTTGTTAAAAGCCCCTTGCAAAATGACATATTTTGTTATAAGCCCTTCTATGACTAAAATGTTAGCCTTAACATGGAATGCTATGATTGCTGGATATGTTGAGAAGGGCTTATAACAAAATATTTCATTTTGCATGGGTTTTTAACAAAAAATTTTTTTGCAGGGGCTTAAACCAAAACACTCTATATTTGCAGGGGCCTAAAACATATTTAAGCCTTTTAAATTTTAAATTTCGCGTATTCTCAAAAATATCTGCCGGAAATGGAGTTTCCGGTGGATTTTAGCCGTTGTGTCATTTCCGGTGGATTTTAATGACTTAGCGGCGGATTTTTTAAATTTCGTGTATTTTCAAAATATCCGTCGGAAATGATGTTTTCGGCTGATTTTAATGACTTACCGGCGGATTTTTTAAATTTTAAATTCCCACTGTTTTAATGATCCGCCGGAAATTACCTTACCAGCGGATTTTGTTTTTTATTTTAAAAATTATATTTCGTCCACAATAATCCGCCGGAAATACCTAATAATCCTCTGCAAAATTTTCGGAGGAAATAAATCCGCCAGAAAATCACACAAATCCGTCGGTAATGTTCCGGCGGATAAAATCCGTCGGTAATTCCTAAAATCCGCCGGAAATGTTCCGGCGGACACTAATCCGCCTGAAAGTCCAAGGCGGAAAAATCCAATATTCTTGTAGTGAGTAGTCTTCAAAAATTTTAATTATCAATGACAAATTTTTTATATATTAGTACAGTTATCCCGTGTTATTTTTATATATCACAGCAGTTATCCCGTGTTTTTTTATATATCATTGCAGTTATCTCGTAATTTCAGTTGATTATTTTAGTTGATTAGTAGATTATAGTAGATAGTAAAAGATATATAGTAGATTATTAGTAAGAGGTGATAGTAGATTATCAATAAGAGTGTAAACAGATTTCGGAGCGAAAAATTAAAATTTTAAGGTGATAACTTTTTCCAAAAAGGTGATAGTTTTTTTTTAGTGTGACTCATTTACATTTTTATAGGTAATTTTAGTAGAGTAGTGTTTGTATAAATTTAGAAATATAGTTAAAAAAACTAAAGTGGAATGATAAGAGAAATAGAAGAATTGTTTATGGGAAAAGTAAAAGTAAAGTGAAAAGAAAAAAGGAAGAAAGAGAGTGTAAGAGAAAAGTGAAAATGAGGAAAGAGAGTGTAAGAAGAAAGAGAAAAAAGGAAGAAAGAGAGGGTAATGAACATTACCCTGTGAAAATAAAGACAAATTTAAAGTAGATAAAAAAGGAGTTTCAAATAAAAAAATAGATAAATATTAAAATCTAAAAATGTAAAATTATCTTTTAAAAACAATCTGTGCATTTATCCCGTGTTTTTTTTATATATCAGTGCATTTATCCTGTGTTTTTATATATATCATTGCAGTTATCCCCGTATTTTTGTATATATCAGTGCAGCCGTGTTTTTTATTTATCAGTGCAACTATCTCATAGTTTTAATTGATTATTTGTGTTGATTAGTAGATTATAGTTGATAGTAAAAGATAGATAGTAGATTATCAATAAGAAATATTTATCCCGTGGTTTTTTATATATTAGTGTCAATTATTTGTCCTTTTGTAGGTATTAGTGACAAATATTTGTCACGTGTGTTTTAAATATTAATCAGTTTAACTAGTCATTAAGCCTTCTTCTTTTTTAGATAGTAGGTTTATAGTAGTTTTCAAAAATTATAAATATTAATGGCAAATATTAATCCCGTGTTTTTTTATATATTGTTAAATAAGTAAGCTAGTTCGACTAGCTGTTTCGACTTAGCTAGTTCGACCACTCTCAACTAGTCTGTCGAAGTAGAGGGTGTCGAAGTTTCGCTTTAGATTTGATTTTATGATTTCATTAATTGCTAACTCAGCATACGTAATGTACTATATAAACAATCTCAGTGATGCATTGTGCAGAGCACACGTTTTCAGTTTTCACTCTAACTGAATTCTGTTATTCTCTCTCTCTCTCTCTCTCTCTCTCTCTCAAGTGTGTGCATGTGTGAGTGAACACAGTGAATCAAAAACTTCCAACAAATGGTATCCAGAGCATAATTGTTGAAGTTTCAGAGTGTGAATCCAGAGTGAAGAAGACGAGTGAAGTCTCAACGGTGAGAGTGAATCACGATGACGACGAACGGCCATTTTCAGGTGAACTTTCCAATCCTCGATGTAAGAAATTACGATCAGTGGAGTATGAAGATGAAGGCGATCCTTGGATCTCGGGATGGGTGGGATCTAGTGCAGAACGGAGTAACTCCATTACCGGTGAATGCGACTGCTGCGCAACAAGCAATTTACAGAGAAACGAAGAAGAAGGACTGGAAAGGATTGTGCATCCTCCATCAGTGTGTGAATCCTGCAGTTTTTGAGAAAATTGCTAGAGCGGAGACAAGCAAAGCAGCGTGGGACATTCTTGCGAGTTCCTACGCCGGAGATCAGAAATTGAAGAAGGTGCGACTTCAAACTCTGAGAAGACAGTATGAATTGCTAAGAATGGAGGAGAGTGAAACGATTTCTGCGTACTTCATGAGAGTGCAAAGGATGACGAATCAGATGACGTATTGTGGTGAACCGATGTCTGATGAAATAGTGGTGGAGAAGATTTTGCGATCTGTGTCTTCGCGTTTTGATCACATCACGGTGGCGATCGAACAGGCGAAGGATCTATCAACGATAACGATAGAAGAACTTCAAGGCTCACTTGAAGCGCATGAGCAGAGGATGAATGAGAAGAAAGTGATGAAGTCTGGCACTGAGCAAGCTCTAGCAGTGCAAACAGGCAACAAATCAGGTGGAAATCAAAGAGGACGTGGTAGAGGCAGAAACCATTACAGAGGAGGAAGAGGAAGAGGTGATTTCTATAACTCAAATTCTTCCAAATCGAAACACTGGTGATAATAGTAACAGTGATGAGCAAGGAAGTGGTAGTGGTGATAGCTATAGAGGAAGAGGGAGTAGAGGTGGCAGAGGATATAGAGGAAGAGGGAGAAGATTCGACATGAGCCATATACAGTGTTATAACTGTGAGAAATATGGACATTTTGCTGATGAGTGCTACAGCAATGTTAATGGCAATGATGCTAAAATGACTGAAGAAGAGGAAGAGAAGGAGGAATCTCTGTTGATGGTGATTGAGGAGACAGAGAGTAGTGATGAAATAGTGCAAATGGTGAAAACTAAGGAGGAAGGTGAGAGTGGTGAGCATTGGTTCCTAGACACGGGCTGTTCGACACACATGACAAGGAGGAGAGATTGGTTTGTCGAACTTGACTTTTCGATCAAGTGCAGAGTGAGGTTTGCTGATGATAGAACCATAAAGGTGGAAGGTGTGGGGAGAGTAATGATAAGAAAGAAGGATGGTTCACTGTGCTTCATTTCTGGTGTACTGTATGTGCCAGGGATGAAGAGCAATTTGCTGAGTATTGGACAGCTATTGGAGAAGGGATATAGGATGGTGCTGGAAGACAATGCTATGAAGGTGTATGACACTGAACAGAGGCTGTTAATAAAGGCAACTCTCTCCAAGAACAGGACATTTAAGATCGAATTATGTAACATCCCTAATTTTAAAATAACATTTCTAAAGCGAACTTTATATAATCGCTAATCGAAGTAATTAATAATTCGGAATTTTATGCCGAGTAATTAACCGTAGAATTAGTGGGGGTTTTGACCTAAAAACCTTGAGTTAATGAACTAAGGGCATTATGGTCTTTTCCCAAACCATAACACCCTCAGCCCATACACCCTCCAACTTGAACCCATCTCACATAAACACAAGTTCTAAAACAGAAATGGAAAAACATAGAGAGAGTGGAGAGGGAGAGAAGTCGAAGGTGAGGGAGAGAAAGGATGAGGGCAACAATTCATCAAACCCCCATGCATGTTGAAGATTTAGCCACCATTATATCCCATTTCTTCTCCTCTTCCCACTCATACCAATATCAGTACCAGATGCAAGCTGAATCATTCTCACCTCCTCTCTACCATTTTCAGCCACTCAAGCTCCACATGGAAGAAATGGAGTCTTTGCTCACTTGATGCCTTGCATGTGCACTTAGAGTTAGAAGAGAGGTACATCTGAACCCACTTTATGAATTGGAAGTGTTTTGAAGGTTGTAATGTTGCTGGTACAGAAGGTGGAAGCTCAGATTCGAAATGGCAAGTGATTGAAGATGGTGATCAAGCTAATCAGAAATTCTGGGTAAAACCCGTTTTACCTACCTTCGGTGATTGTATCGTATCTCCCTGTACACAACTCCGATGATCGTGATTCTTGTCCCTATGGAAACTAGACACAAAGATCTTCATTTTGGGCACAAGAACCGCATGATTGCATTGAGAAATGAGAGAGATATCATGCTCACAACTTTCGGATTAAGAACCAGCCACTGTTCTGGAGCAGTCTCCTTGTTTTGTTGATATCTCCCAAACTACTGGTTGCATGCAAGTGAATCTTTCTCCATCAGAGAGTAGACAAAATTCTCTTCACAATGGGCACTGATTTTAAGGACTTTGGTCACGTATTGACCTAGCTATGCTCGTTGCAAATTGACGGTTTGTTGTTGGAAGTAGCTGGAGCGGATTCGGGAAGATTCGTGGGATCCCCGTTCGTCCGAGTTCGCGAAGCTTCGGCGTTGGGAGCGATTGTCATCGCCAAAAGGTGAGTTCTATACTCACTAGGGAAACTATCATGTGTTCTGGTTGAGTCTCGCGTTTTAAAAGAAATTGGCGACAAGCCGCTTTGCGAAAACCCGTTTTAAATACCGAGTTATGTTGTTGTTTGATTGAGATCGTGTTTGATATTTATGGTTGTTATGATGAGTGATATATCGAGTGTTTGCCTGGATGATATTCTGTTATTAAAGGTTGATAAGTTAGGTTTCGATCGGGAAAAGATTTGGACACGAGACAGAGTCAAAAACAGCACGAAATGGCCATTTTACAGGACGGTGCATCAGGCACGGATCGTGTGCCCTGGCACACGGATCGTGCAGATCCTTCTGATGCTTTCTGTAAAATTTCCATTTCAGCGCATGGATCGTGCGCCATTAAGCACGGGTCGTGCGTATCTGTCTGACCCAGATTTTTAAAGGTGTCCAAACGCTTCCTAATTGATTCCAAACCTATCCTAATCCCTTCCCAATGTTATGAAATGATAAAATAACCGTAATTCATTGGAATTGCTTAAGTTTAATGATAACAACCTCATGTCATGATTGAATGATTATTGACGGCCCAATGCGGGTATACGGAACGTGATATGGATTTGATTGTCATGCTATGATTGTGATTGATATATTCTGCTGGACTGATTGGATTATTATCAGGACAAGTTAGAAGAGTAAATCCTAGTAAGCCGTGTGAGATCACCTAATAATAAGATCATGTTAGTACAAGACTAAGTTAAGTACAAGTTCACTGTTAAGCATAAGCTCATTGGTTATTGTTCATCGTTCACTGTTCACTGCTCATTGTTCATGGTATATACTATATACATCATTGCTGGGGTGACGACCCTGTTCATGGATTAGCGTACTAGTGGGAGAGGAAGTCATGAGCCTTATCCCTTAGGCTTGTTACATTGTTGTCCCTAAGGTAGTAGAAATGGCCAGGGACTGGGTTTGCCGGAATCTTTAAAATAAGACCCGGTGATATGCTAAGAATCATTGTTATTGCGTGTGCTTTGTGTGTCGCTTAGAAGGGCCACGAGTACACGTTGTATGTTCCCCGTAGTCGACTTAAGGGCTACGATTCATGAAATCAAGCATAATTGAACCGAGAGAGTTAGTAAGGGGTCTCGATAGAACTCACTGAGACAAGTTGTCTCACCCAATCCATTGTTGTTGTTTTTCAGTTAAGCAGGGAAAGTTGAAGACCGTGAGGCACGGCTATGGAGACGCTTGAAGAATTGCTGACGACATTCCTTTTGTCATGTTATGTATCTTTGTATTTCAGTTTCCTTTGTATCTCTGTATATTGTATTCGGTACCTTAGATATACGATTGTACGACTTATGTCATGAAGTTGTAAATCGCTTCCGCAGACTTTCGGTTTTGAGTATTGAACACTAGTTTGAGTTATGTGAGGACCGACTTTGATTATATTATGTTCAGATATGTAAGTGCGTTTGATGAGTTTCATCGAAGTGTAGAATGTGTTCAATATTTTAAAAGGAAAGTCACTCCGATGTATGCCAGTAGTGCATTTCGGTAGTTTCTACAAGTTAGAAATTATCGGGGTGTTACAAATTAGGTGTGCTGATGCAGTAGTGCTTAGCCACAGCAGTCGACAAGGAAGAGTGGCTATGACATTTCAGATATGGACACTTGAATTTTGGTGATGTAGATATCTTGTGTTGCAGGCTAAGTTTTGATGATGAAGTGGTTAAGAGGTTTTGATGATGAAAAAGACAAAAGTTAAAGTTGATAATAGGAAAAAGACAAAACCAAAGTTGATAGCCAAAGTTGATGAGAGTGACCAAAGGCAAAAGGTAATGAAAGTGACAAAGTATCAAAGTCACAATCCAAGACAAACAAGCTCAAGAATTGAAGATTCAAGTTTAAGGGTAGTCCTTAAATATAAGGGTAGTCCTTAGGGTTTGGGTGTGTCTTAGGAAAAAGTGTAAGCTCTTACGAAGGTCAGCTCATCTCTCAAAGTCCCATGATTTTCAAAATGCATGCATGCACACGTAAACACAAGAAGCATTTTTGAAAAGCATAAAATCGATTTTCTCTATTCTATTCTATATATAAAAATCGATTTTCAGGTCAATACAAAAGCTAAAGAATCGATTCATACTAGTTTCACTAAGTATGCAAATCGATTCCTAAGTATTTCTAAAAAGGAAGAATCGACTCATACTATTTTATACTAAGCATAAAAATTGATTCTCAAGTGTCTTTAAAAGGAAAGAATCGATTCATATTATTTTTACCAAAGTGCATAATCGATTCACAAGTATTTTTCAAAAAGGAAAGAATCGATTCACACTATTTTTCACTTAGCAAAAGAATCGATTCCTACATGTCTCAGGCAAGCCAAGAATCGATTCATACAAATTACATTGAGTATAAGAATCGATTCCTAGCCTTCCTGGATCTCAAGAATCGATTGTTACTCTTTCTCAAGTAAAGCAAAATCGATTCTCACTTAAAAGAAGTCATACATAAGAATCGATTCCTAGATCCAATGTTTTCAACAAAGAATCGATTCCTACATTATTTTCAACGTAAACTTGATTTTCTCATAGCCTATAAATAGAGGCCTCATAGCCTCCATTTCTAACCAACCCATTCTCACAATCTATTCTTTCTGAAAAACTCTTATATTTTATTTGTGTTCTTCTCGCACCGCCGGTTCGTCAAGAGCTGATCTTTTGCTAAGAGTTAGTTGGGGTTGCGTTCTTCAAATTGTGTAATCTGCCTACGTTAAGAGGTATTTCTGTATTTACGTTTTTTATTATTTAATTATTGTGATTTGTACTAGGGAGTGGGGTATCTCTCTAGGGTAGCTGTTTGTACTAGGAAGTGGGGTATCTTTCTGGGGCAGCTGATTGTAACAGGGGTGGGGTATCTCTTGTTATTGTTATATTAGATTTGAGGGCTCTCTATAGGTGGGGTATCCTAGGAGGAGAGTGCCTGAGTCTGTAAAGGTTTCCCAAGGCACCTGTAAGCCTTGTTGTTTTGGTTAGTGGAAAATCTCACAAGGGTGTGAGGACTGGACGTAGGTCACTAGGAGGTGACCGAACCAGGATAAATCTCTGCGTGCTTTACTGCTTTCCTGCTTTACTGTCATACCGCTTTACTGCTTTATATTCTAATTCCTTCGCTTCCACTTAACCTGCGCGGAAATTGATCTAAGTCATTGAAAAGGGGAAAAACGTTTTCGAAAGATCTGAAAAGTTTTTAAATCTCAATTCACCCCCCCTCTTGAGACTGAAGCCACTTGGTAACAGGTGATTTGAACAGGATGCAGAGCAAGACAGTAGTGAAAGGTCTGCCGCATATGCATGTTCCAAAGGATGTATGTGCAGAGTGTGTGGAGAGTAAAATGCCTAGGGGTTCCTTCAATCCAAGTGTGCCCAGTAGAGCAAAGAGGAAACTGCAGGTGATTTTCTCAGATGTGTGTGGCCCCATAGTGCATGAAACTCCTGCAGGTAACAAGTATTTTGTTACATTTATTGATGAATTCACTAGGAAACTTTGGATTTATTTGATTAGGAGGAAGAGTGATGTGTTGGGAGTATTCAAAAAATTCAAAGTCCTAGTCGAAAAACAATGTGGACAGACTGTCGAAGTGTTAGGAACTGATGGTGGTGGAGAGTATGTGAATACTGAGTTTAATGAGTTCTGTGAAGTTGAAGGAATAACACATGAAATCACACCTCCATACACTCCTCAGCATAATGGAGTGGCTGAGAGGAAAAATAGGACATTGCTTAATATGGTGAGAAGCATGTTAAAGAGTAAGAATATGCCTAAGAGATGGTGGGGAGAGGCAGTCAATATTGCGGCATATATCATTAATCGAAGTCCAACAAAGAGATTGGAAGACATCACCTCTGAGGAGGCTTGGACAGGTGTCAAGCCAAACGTGTCGCACTTCAGAGTATTTGGATCTGTTTGTTTTCAACGCGTGCCTGATCAGCAGAGAACGAAGTTAGATGATAAAGGAGAAGTGATGGTTATGATAGGTTATCATTCGACTGGGGGTTACAAATTGGTGAATCCTGTGAATAATAAAATTGTGATAAGTCGAGATGTGGTGTTTGATGAGGGGAAGACATGGGAGTGGAGTGACAAGGGAGAAAGTTCGACTGCTGTCGAACAGAATTTATTCGACTTACCTGCTGGTGTCGAAGAGTCAGAACTTGAAGGTGAAACTGAGCCTGTCAAAGAGAATGATGGTGAAGAGGGTAGTCGAGAAATACCAAGAAGATCAATGAGACAAAGACAGGTTCCTGCAAGACTAAGTGACAGTGAGGTGATGACTGATAGTGCAGTCAATGACGAAGGTGATATAGTGCACTTTGCACTTCTTGCTGAGACAGAACCAGTGACTTGGCAGGAAGCAATGCTGAATTCGAAGTGGATGGAAGCTATGAAAGAGGAGATTAGATCTATAAAGAAGAACATGACTTGGGAATTGGTCGAATTGCCCAAAGGAAAAAAAGCAATAGGTGTGAAATGGATATACAAAGTGAAAGTAAATCCTAAAGGTGAAGTAGTGAAGCACAAAGCAAGATTGGTGGCTAGGGGGTTCCTACAGAGGTATGGTGTCGACTATGAAGAAGTCTTTGCACCCGTTGCAAGACTTGAAACTGTGAGAGCTGTGGTAGCTCATGCTAGTATGCAAGGGTGGAAGATACATCAACTTGATGTAAAATCTGCCTTCTTAAATGGAGAATTGGAAGAGGAGGTGTATGTCGAACAACCAGCAGGTTTTATTCGACAAGGAAGTGAGAACAAAGTGCTGAGATTGAGAAAGGAATTGTATGGCCTAAAACAAGCTCCACGAGCTTGGAACAAGAAGATAGACAAGAGCTTGATCAACATGGGGTATGTGAGATGTATTTCTGAGCATGGGGTGTATGTGAAGTCAGATGGTGGTGATGTGATAATCCTATGCCTCTATGTTGATGATTTATTGGTTACGGGTAACAATGAAAATAAAGTGGCAGAATATATTCAAGAAGAGAATGATGAATACTTTCGAAATGACTGACCTAGGAGAGATCTCCTATTTCCTAGGGATTGAATTTCGAAGTACTAGTGAAGGAATGCTGCTGTCACAAAAGAAGTATGCTTCTGATATACTGCACAAGTTCAATATGCAACACTGCAACAGCGTTGAAACACCAGCCGAGGTAGGGCTATGGCTCGACAAAGAAGCTGATGAACCAGAAGTGGATGCAACTGAGTTTCGACAGGTGGTTGGGGCACTGAGATATCTCTACAACACCAGACCTGACCTTAGCTTAACTGTTGGTCTGATTAGTAGAGTTATGGACAGGCCCAGAACATCGCACCTAGCTGCTGCTAAACGAATCCTAAGATATGTCAAAGGCACTGTGGCATATGGAATTCTGTTGCCTAGTAAATGCAGAGACAATGAGAAATGCCTCTATGGCTTCAATGATGCTGATTGGGGAGGTGACAAATCTGATCGAAAGAGCACTGCTGGCTTTGTGTTTCTGCTTGGCTCAGGTCCCATCTCATGGAGTTCTAAGAAGGAATCAGTGGTGGCATTGTCCTCATGCGAAGCTGAGTACATTGCTGCTCAATGGGAGCCTGTCAAGCAATCTGGCTAGACAATCTGATGCAAGAGCTAATGATCAAGAAGGAAGGTGCTGTGGAGTTATATGTCGAAAACAAGTCTGCAATTACCTTGGCGAAACATCCAGTGGCACATGGACGGTCGAAGCACATTGAGACACGTTATCATTTCTTAAGAGACCAAGTCACAAAAGGAAGGCTGAAGCTAAGCTACTGTAGATCAGATATGCAGGCAGCTGATTTGTTCACCAAGGCAGTGAAGGCAGAGACATTCAAAAGGCTAAGGAGCATGCTGAATGTGATTGAATGTAATAAGTTTACGTAGATAGATTCTACTGTATTTTGTTGTTATTTGCTTATGTTAGTAACTAGCTTAAGGGGGTGTGTTAAATAAGTAAGCTAGTTCGACTAGCTGTTTCGACTTAGCCAGTTCGACCACTCTCAACTTGTCTGTCGAACTAGAGGGTGTCGAAGTTTCCCTTTAGATTTGGTTTTATGCTTTCATTAATTGCTGACTCAGCATACGTAATGTACTATATAAACAATCTCAGTGATGCAATGTGCAGAGCACGCGTTTTCAGTTTTCACTCTAACTGAATTCTGTTATTCTCTCTCTCTCTCCCTCTCTCTCTCTCAAGTGTGTGCGTGTGTGAGTGAACACAGTGAATCAGAAACTTCCAACATATATCACTAGTTATCTCATGTTTTTTTATATATCAGTGCAGTTATCTCGTAGTTTCGATTGATTATTTTAGTTGATTAGTAGATTATAGTAGATAGTAAAAGTTAGATAGTAGATTATCAATTAGAAATATTTTTTTTAAATATTAATTAGTAGTTTAAATAGTCATTAAGTCTTCTTCTTTTTTAGATAGTAGGTTTGTATTAGTAGTCTTCAAAAATTTTAATTAGCAATGCCAAATATTAATCTCATGTTTTTTATATATCAGTGCAGTTATCCCGTGTTTTTTTATATATTAGTGCAGTTATCTCGTAGTTTCAATTGATTATTTTAATTGATTGGTAGATTATAGTAAATAGTAAAAGAGAGATAGTAGATTATTGTAGCGACCTGAAAAATCCGGGCGAGGATTCCTTGAAGGTTCAAAAATGAAGCCGCCACCAAAGTTTAGTTTAAGGGCAAACATTGGAAAATCCCTTTTGGAATGGATAAGGGTCCTTGAGACCAGATTTGGGTTCAGGGAGTCGGTTATGCGTGGGGAAGGTATTAGCACCCCACGACATCCTTCCTAAGGAAGGTTACCTGCTAACTAGTTGTAGGAAAGAATATTAGTTTTGAAAATGTTTATTTTTACCTTTTTATTGTGAATTAAAAAGAAAGGAGAAAATTGATATTTTATTTGAATTTAAGAAAGGGATTATTTAGGAGAAGACTGAAAAAGGTTTTTTATTAGTGCAATTGACAGAGGTCAGCCGCCCTCTGCTCCTACGTATCTCTTGGTAGAGAATCAAATCACACGTAGTTCTTGGTAGAAAAATGTTTGTTTGTTTGTTGGTATTTTTTAATATAGGGATCTTAGGACTCCTGAGTGATCAGTTCATTTGTCCTAAAACGATGACTAACCTGACTGTACAGTCGGCTTAGTCCCCTACTTTGTGAAAAATAGAGTTTTTGGAGTTTGGAAAATGGTTTGAAGTGTGTTTGTTTAGTTTTATTGGAATAGGGGTTTTAGGATTCCTGAGCCGTACGGTTCATTTACCCTAGAACGCTGACGAACCCGTCTGTACAGTCGGCTTAGTCCCCTAATTTGAGAATTTGATTTGTGGAAAGAAATGTGTTTGTGTTTATTTTAATTTAGGAATTATTTGTTTTAAATAGGGATTTTAGGCCATGATCCGTAACGGTTCATTAGTGAGCTAAAAAGCAGACTAACCCGACTGTACAGTCGACTTAGTCCCCTATTTATATTTTTTGAGAATGAAATATTTATCTATTTATTTTTATAGGTTTTCTGTAAAATAAAATAATAAAAACGAAGACAGAGGGTGCAATGGTAAAATGGGGTGCAATTTGCAGAATGGGGGTGTATTATTAAATAGGGGGCGTGACTATGAGTAGTCCATGTTTTGGTTTCTGGGCTGGGCTGCGAATGGGCTAAGCAGATGGCGTTGTAGTTATGAAATGGAGGCGGTGCGTGTAGTAATCTGATTATTTTGATTTTTAAATAAAATAAGTAAAAGGGGGAGAGTATAAAAGAGAAATTAGGGTTTTTGCAAAACCTAATTTCATTCTCCTCTATCTCTTGCTGCGCCGCAGCAGTCTTTCAAGAGAGAGAGAAGCTTGCGAACTTTCAGGAGAGGGAGAGGGAGATGGCGAAAATCGTGGAGAAGAGAGAGAATGCGTGATGATACACGAGAGAGAACGAGAAAGAGAGAAACAATGAGGGAAGGGAAGCGATGGCGGTGAAAGAGAGAGAGAGTGTGACGACTCCGGTGAGGAGAGGGAGGACGACAGTGACGGTTTACTAACGGCGAACGACGACGACTTACAGTGGTGACGGGGAGGACGACAGTGTTCGATTAGGGTCTTTGCGCGTGGAGGAAAAGAGGGACGGTGCGACTGAGAGGGATAGAGGGTATGGTGCTTGTGACGGTGACGATGATGACCGACGAGGCTCGGACCGAACGTGGAGGCGGTTGTTCGCGACGGTGACAGAGACGACCACCGTACGGTGGTCATTTATTTCGGGTTCAATCTTGAAGGCCAACGCAGGAGAGGAACAACGACACTTCTGATCTGTTGAGGACGACGGCGACGGGGTGTTTGGGGGCAAGCGACCACCGTCTACGGTGGTCGGAGCTAGCAGGTTAGCTTCTGATTCTATCTTTCCTCTGTTTCGTTTCCTCCTCCCTACGTCCTATTCTGTTTTTCTTCTTTCATTCCATTCTTTGATTTTCTGGTTTTGGCTAACCGATTCCCTTGCTATTTCATTTTTGAAAGAGAGATCTCTAAAGGAACTAGTTCTTTATCTCAGTACCTATTTGAAGCCCTAATTTCTAACTACTATTTTTTAAACAGAATACTAACCCTAATTTTCAACTAATCTATTTCGGTATAATTCCTAATAAACCATAAACAGCACACTAAACTGATTTGCTTTTATCCCTAATCCTAATTTATTTTGAAAATCTGTCTATAATGTTGTTCTATGTTCTATGTACAAGCTTGATGATTTTTTAGGAACCTAATCTGTTTACAATCCCAATCTGTTCTTAATCCTAATTTACTTAT
The DNA here is from genome assembly GCA_039519185.1 of Astragalus membranaceus. Taxonomy (NCBI): domain Eukaryota; kingdom Viridiplantae; phylum Streptophyta; class Magnoliopsida; order Fabales; family Fabaceae; genus Astragalus; species Astragalus membranaceus. Next base: position 99,538,143 of record CM076850.1, read on the forward strand.
AGTATCAGTACTTCTAAAAACATAACATAAGCTGAACCCTTTGTAGTTCATACGTACAGTTTACTAATTTCATAAGTTGATCGAATACTTTTTTATCTATATACAAACCACAACTATAATTCTTTGCAAAATAACCGGTTTATGAATGTGCAAACCAACCTCTTTTCTAGCCTCTCAGAGTCTCGTAATATTGCTCTGCTACTGCTGTTGTTCCTTCTAATTGCTACTGCTGCTCTATTGCTTCTGTTTCTGAATTTTTGTTGTTTTGCGATTAGGGTTTCAGCGCGAAACCCTAACCTTTTTGCTCTGATTTTCTGGGTGCCTTTTTGTGTGTCTGTGAATTGTCAACTTTTCTCTGTGATCCAAGCTTGTTTTTATAGGCAATTTTTAGGCTTAGGAAATTAATTTCTGATTCTATCCTGATTTTGTTTTCCTATTTCAGATTTGATACTTGCTCAGCAAGAACAAGATGTTGGGCTGGAGGTTGGAGAAGACTTGGTGGGCAAGGAACCAAGAAGGCCCAGCTGCTGTCGAAGCAGCTGTCATTTTGGGCTGATGCGCCCTTTTTTTATTTGTGTTTTTTTGTATTTTTTTTTATTATTTTCGGATTGTATTATTTTTTAATTTAATTTTTTTGGATTTTTGTAAATATTAATTTTTATTTAATCTGATTTTATTATCACTTTGGGATTTAAATCTAATTTTATTATCATTTTTTTATGGCTTTTTGGTCAAAAGGATAAAATAGGTCCAAAAAACCAGCCATAGGCCCATTTATCAAAACTCGCCCAAAAGTTAGATGTAGGCCCAAACGGCCCAAAACATTAGGCCTAAGCCTGCTTATTAAAAACTGATTCAAAACAAAAAAGCGTAAGCCCAATTAGATAAGCTAACAAAAACAGCCCAAAAGGTTGGACATAGGCCCAATTGGACAATTTGGTCCGACTTTAAACAAAACAGCGCTTGAAATGCCATGGGCTTGTGACACGGGGCTAAAGCGATTATGATAAAAAGACCGGGCAAAATTAGGGTATAACAGCTGCCCCTCTTTATTTATATTTTACTAGAAAAGGTGAATGGTTTTCAGATTTTCGTAGTAGAAATAAAAATAAAGATAGAATAGACTCTAATTTTGTCCGCTTAAGGGGGAAAGATGAGTTAGGGAAAAGGGGGACGATTAACACTTGTCGTGTTAACCGGGAACAATAAAGAAACGATCACTTGGGATCTGGCGGAGCACTGGGGCTCTAAAAGAGCATTTGGGCTCTAAGGGAGCACTGGGGCTCCAAGGGGTTGCCTAAACCCTAAAGGACCAATTGGGGTCCGAAGGTGCACTGGGGCTTTGAAGGACCACTGGGGGTCCAAAAGAGCACAAACTAGCAATGGTACTAGTAAAATGGTATGCTCGGGGGTGGCCTTTTTCGAGTGGCCGGAGGGGCAGGATCAGGTCATTGACCTAATTTGCTCACCTCCAAGGACGTCCACCATGTCTTAGGCTGACACAGCTAGTCTGAAGGACCTGGGGTCGGATGATCCGTCGCGCTCAGTGGCGACATAGTGATCTTGAGGGTAGAGTTCGAAGTCGTTGCTTTGACATGCGAACTGAACTGATGGACCTGGGGTCGGATGATCCGTCGGTTGCTCGATAACGCGACGTGCGATCTAGAATGAATGACCATTGGAGGTCTAAATTAAGACAGCTCTGGGGCTGCGAGGGACTGCTGGGGTCCGAGGCTCTGAATTGTGATACGAGACCAGTGATTGGAGCACTGACTTTGAGGAAACAAACTACTGGGTTTGATACATGGCGTACTTCTCTAACACATGCCTATTGAATGCATTTACCTGAGAAGGGAAAAGCTATTTATAAAAAATGCGATGAATGATGCATGCGTGCAATATAGGTGTGTGAAATGGTAGGTGTCCGATGGGATGAATGAAACGTATGTGAATGCATGATGGAATGATTTATGCTATGTGGATGATTTTTCTTTTTGGGTCCTCCTTTTTTCTTTTCTTTTTGGCCTTTTTTTTTGTTTCTTTTTTTTGGCTTTTCTTTTTGGGCTTCTCTTTTTGCTGGTCCTTCAACTCGCAGGACTTCCGACATGAGGCTATCAAGTGCATTCGTACTGCTAAGTCAATTGCGCATGACTGGGACTTATCATTTGAGATGATCGCGCATTTATTGCTCTATTCATGCGGTTCCTTTCTTCCTTATAGGTATTTTCATGAAAGACTATATCCCTTCTGTGATTCTCGAAAATTTTGTAATGATTGTAATGCTTTTGATTATGCCACATGTTTGACAATCCAGTATCAATTATCACAAAACATCATTTCGAAAATAGACGGAAGTAAAAAGAAAGGAAAGTGTTTGATGTTGACATTGGAGGCCAAATGTGCAGAAGGCACACCGACTTAAGATTACGTCAGGAATTTTATTGAAAGAATAGGAAAGCTGAAATTAAGCAGACTTCTCGGTAGTTAGTGTCCTTGGAGTAACGGTGCCGGCCACCCATGTTCACGACCTTGATCACTCATCATCCGACTTCTGAAAGTGTTGATTGCCTCAATGTTTGTTTTAGTCCAACTTCCTGACCCTAATTTTTGCCTGAATCGCCCTTTAGAGTTTTCAATCCATCGGGTCGCTCTAATTTTTGCCAAGGCCGCCCTTTCGGGTTTTCAACCTAGCGAGCTTATTTTTGCTTGGATCATCTTTCTCATTTTTCTATACTCCTTTTTTAAGCAGAGTTCACCGGGAGTGGGGGGTCTTCTCTGTCCATTTTTGTGAGAATTAAGGCTCTTCCAGAGAATGATTTCTTTACCATGTGAGGTCCTTTATAGTTAGAGGTCCATCTCCTGCGGGAATCTTTTGGGTATGACTTTCTTGGGCACCAAGTCTCCTTAAAATTGTTGAGGAAAGACTTTATTTTGTTAAGTTTTCTTTGTTCTTTTCTGGTATGACATAAGACAACCGTTCTTTTGTTTGGTGAGGTTTAATGGAAGTACTACTCCCATCGTACGGGGTTGCCCCTGTTGAAGTATGAACGAGGTCTGCTCTCCATGTAAGGTGAAATGTCACTATCATCCCTGATATTCTTTGTTTGTTGTTGCAACGGCCCCATTTGTTTTTTTTTGGGCGGTATGGGAAGGGATCATGATGCTCGACTTGGAGTCCTTACGTAGTCCTTTCACCATTGTCTGTGATGATTTTTTAGGAAAGCCGTAACGGCAGACCAAATTTCTCGACAATCACGGATTTGTTACACCAGTGGGCGTCTTATGTCGGACAAGGTGATGTAAGCGAACTTTCTTGATTTGCTATCCTTTGGATGTGATGTTAATTTTAACACCTTTTTGTCTTCTTCTATGCCCAAGTTGATCATTTCGTTTGATTCCACGCGAGGATGGGTTACTTTATCCTTTTGTTCTGTTATTATCATTACCTCTGGAAGAGTTTCCCAGTTATCTTCAACATATTCCTTGGTTTGATTAATGGGGCGATCAAAGTTATGACATGAGTTACCGACGTTGTTATTTTCAAGGACAAGTTATTTAGGTCTGCATTAGTAGAAATTGGAGAAGGATAAAAGAAAAGTAAAGCGAGCAAATGAGCAAAGAAGGAATTTGTTGGAGAATTCAAAATGCTATTTTATTAATATTGATACCGGAAAGAAACATGCGTGCCTTTATTGAAATGTCCCAAGGCTTTGGGCGAAGCCATAGGATTTGCATTACGTAACATTACTTTGAACCGAAAATCATAAGAAAATCAATAATCTCCCAATTCATGAGTGCTTCAGTTGCAGGACAAATGTGCACAAGGTTGATGATGCTGTTTTTTAGCCCTTTGATCGCCTTTAAAAGCATTGACGGATGACTTCTCATGCCCCTGGCAAAATGTTAGCGCCTTCATTCAGAGCATCCTCATTGAAGCTCAACCATTTGGATTCGATCAGATCCTGAATCACATGTTTCAGCGCCTTGCAGTTTTCTACTGAATGCCCAATTGCGCCTGCGTGAAATTCGCAAGTGGCGTTCGGGTCATAGCCTCTCGGGAAAGGAGGTTCAATGGGCCTCATTGGGCGGGGGGAGATTAGGTTGTGACTAGTGAGGTGGTCGAACAGATCTGAGTAGGATGCGGGAATTGGATCAAACTGTACATGTCTTCTTTCTGGGTAATTTGGTGGTTTATGGCTTTTAGTGGTTTGGGTAGAGAGGTGCAGGGCTCGAGGATGGTTTTTGGAAGTGTAAGAGGCTTTCACTGATCTTGTTATGGAGTTAGTTTCCCCTTCATTACCTCTAACAAATCCCGCGAAGGGCTTCCTTGGGTTATTGGCTTCGGCCGAACCATGAGAAATTTTCCCGCTTCTCATTCCGTTTTCCAACCTTTCTCCTATGGTGATCATGTCTGAGAAGTTAGAGGATACACTCCCGATTAATCTGTCATAAAAGGGTGACTGCAATGTATCTATGAACATGGATACCATCTCTTTCTCTAGTAGAGGCGGTGCTACCCGCGCTGCCAATCCTCTCCAACGCTGGGCATACTCCTTGAATGATTCATTGTTTCTTTTCACCATATTCTGCAACTGTGCTCTATCGGGAGCCATATAGATGTTGTATTTGTACTGCTTTAAGAAAGCATCAGCCAAATCTTTCCAACATCGAATGTGGGTGCGTTCCAACTGCATGTACCAGCTTGAGGCTGCCCCGGTCAAGCTGTCCTGAAAGTAATGGACGAGCAGCTTGTCGTCGTGTGCAAATGCGGCCATTCTTCTACAATACATAGTCAGATGGCTAACGGGACAAGTTACCCCTCTGTATTTGTTAAAGTCGGGCACTTTGAACTTGGGTGGGATAATCACATTAGGGACGAGACACAGATCATATGCATCCCTTGCGCCGACATTGGATCCTTCAATTGCTCTCAGGCGCTCTTCTAGTATCTGATATTTGTCCTCGGGCTGAGAGTCCTCCATTGAGTAGTTATGAGAGGGTCCTCTCATGTTGTAGTGGGGAGGAACCATTGGCATTGCGGCGGAGTTCGGTGTAGGAGCATGATGAATTTCTACTGGTGACGGAGTATAACCCTGTGGAATGATGTCATACCCTAATTTTGTCCGTTAGATTAATGTGATTTGTTTTTCTAAAATAATAATAATCTTGTAGACATTCGATTTTAATCGGTTTCTTGTTTCATTTTCGAAAATCCCAAAAAAACGTGTTCCATGCATTCGTGTGTTTTCCTTTATTCACCATGACATTTGCATCGAAGTATTACATTTGCATCACATTCGCACTCTCATTTCATACACTCATTATAATAAGAAAAAGGGCAAAAAGAAAAATCGCTCATTCCATTATATTCATCATTCCGCCAGAATTAATCAGCACAATCACATTCATATCTTATCTGCATTCACATATGTTGTTTGTCAACCTCCATGTCCCATCAACTTCAACTCACATCATCTGCCACGTTTCATTCATCCCTTCGGACACCTACCATTTCACATACCTATAGTGCACGCATACATCATTCATTGCATTTTTAGACATGCCAAGTATAGATAGCTTTTCCTTTCTCAGGTAAATGCATTCATTAGGTATGTTCCAGGCAGGTACACCATGTACCAATCCCAATAGTTTGTTCCCTCAAAGTCAGTGCTCCAAGCGCTGGTCTCATACCACAATCCAGAATCTCAGTACTCCTTCAGACCCCCAGCGGTCCCTCAGAGCCCAAGGGCTCCTTCAGACCAACAATGGTCCTTCAATCCAGATTGCACGTCGCGTTATCGAGCAACCGACGGATCATCCGGCCCCAGGCCCTTCAGACTAGCTGTGTCCGCCTAAAAAACACAGTGCATGTCCTTCGAGGTGCGCAAATCAGGTCAATGACCTGACCTTGCCACCCATGGCCGCTCGAAAAAGGCCACCCCCCAAGCAGACCGTTTTACTAGTACCGTTGCTAGTTTGCGCTCCATCAGACCCATTGGTCCATCAGGCTTAGGCATGCCCTTCAGACCTCGTCGGTCCTTCAGTTTAACTCCAATCAATGCGCCAAGCATCGACTGCGAATTAGACCATCAGAGCCCAGCGCTCCTTCAGATCCCCGGTGATCCTTATTTACTTTTGTTCTATGTCAACCCAATTTCTCAAGAATTTCTAAAAAAAAATAAAATAAAAAAAAATATATATAGTCTTGACAAAATTAGTGTCTTTTTATCTTTATTTCTATTTTACTCGAGAAATTTGGAAACTCCTCATACTTCCTAATAAAATATAAATAAAGAGGGGCAGCTGTCATACCCTAATTTTGTCCGTTAGATTAATGTGATTTGTTTTTCTAAAATAATAATAATCTTGTAGACATTTGATTTTAATCGGTTTCTTGTTTCATTTTCGAAAATCCCAAAAAAACATGTTCCATGGTGCATACGTATTATTTTTAGTCGCGTACACGCGTTAGTCTTAATGTTTTTGCATTGTTGCGTGCACATGTTATTTCTAACCACATACGCGTGTCATTCCTAATCGTGTGCGTGTCGTTATTCTCTTTGCGCGCGCGTGTTCGCATCTCGTCGTGTAACTATGTTTATCGTCATTGTTATTAGTTTAATTTATTACCATTGTTATAAAAAAGCTAATAAAAATCAGGTGTGGAATAAATGTTTTCTTATTATTATTACAATCAATCTTTGTTACAAAAAGGGGTACAACCAAAAGAAGTCAACTTTGTTACACATCTGGACAAAAAAATAATATACAAAAAAGTACAAAGATTAAAAGCAAAATAAAAATAAATCTGGCAGCAGCATTTGAGGAGTGGAGCCAAGTGTCCCTTCTTCTTGCTCCCTTGTTTTTTTCCAAAATCAGCAGCAACCAAGCAGCTTTGGGCAGCACCTCCTTTGCTGCCTTGTCTCCCACAACTCTGCTCCAATACCTTCTCTGCAAAAGCATAACAACAATTTTTTGTCTCATTAATTTGCCTCCTCTATAAAAACCAACAAGCAGAAATCATGAAAGGAGGGGGGACAGATACAACACAGGGGAACAAAACCGTGGGAGAAACACATAATCAAAAATCAAAAGAAGAGAAACAGTAAAAGAGGGGAGAGGTTTCCTCCGAACCACCGCCGCTGATGCCGCCGTGACCTCCGGCGAGCACCATCCCCACCGGCGCCTACCACAGTCAACCACCAAAAAACCACAGAACCATCGTGCACCACCACCTCTCCACCGTAACCCACTATCTCAGTCCTCTCTCTTCGCCAACACACCCCCCAAAACCACCATCACTACCACCCACGACTTCTACCTCTATCCATCCTCTACGCCACCGTACCGCCACAAACGCAAACCACCGTCGCTGTCGTCGTCTTCCGGTCGTCGTCGCTCGTCCGGCGTCCGTGCCGTAGTCATCGTCGTTTTCCTCTGCTCATAGGCTCCTCCTCTCTCTCGCCGTCACAACGCCGGCGTCTCCACGGCTCCCCACCGTGGCTGACTTCCTCCGGCGAGGCCCCCCATCGTTCTGACACCACCATCGTAGCAGCATCGGGCGTCTCCCTCCCTCCGTCATCGCACCCTTTCTCTCTCCGAACAGCACCGCACTATCGCCGTCGTCGCGCACCGCCGTTGTTGGTCACCATCGCGATCCTTCTCCCTCTTCTCTTCCTCTGCGCGTATCTCTCTCTCTCTCTCTTCGTAATCCTTCTTTCAGCGTAACTCTCTCTCATTTTCTCTGTTTCTTTTTTTTCAAAACGGCGCTGAGGAATAGGGATGAAAATTACGGTTTGGTTTTTATTTGCTTTGCTTTATATAACCCAGCTTCTGTTTAGTTTTAATTTGAGTTTTTTTTAAGTTCAGGCATGTTTTTCACACCCCCTGTTTTATTTCAACAACACCCCCTGCGCAGCCCAGTCCAAAATGAAAACTGTTTGGGCTCTGCTACCTCCACCCCCACGTTTGCTTCATACCGCCTCCCTGTACTAAGCCTTTTTGTTGCGCAGGACAGCACACAAAAAACGAGTTGGGCCCTGCTTTGCGCACCCCCCCTTTAAAATACAACACCCTGCTGCTAACTGCCGCCCCCTCTTTCTAACAGCACCCCCTGTTTCTCTTTTTTAAAAAAATTTTCTTTTCCCTAAATAAATATTTTCTTTCACAAACCTATTTTTTCCCAAATAACGAATAAATGTTTTCCTAAACATAGAAATGGTTCGTTACTAATGGTCACTCTGAGCTTAGCTCGTTTGACCGTTAATAACAGCTTTAGTTATCAAACGAGCTATGAGTGACGACCACTCTGAGTTTTACTTGTTTGGTCGTCACGAATACCTCTCCCAATTTCAAAATAAATAAAAACACCAACACACAAATATTTTCTACCAAGAACTACGTGTGATTTGATTCTCTACTAGGAGATACGTAGGAGCGGAGGGCGGCCGACCTCTGTCAATTACACTAATAAAAAAAAACCTTTTTTTTTTCTTTCAAATTCATTTATCTCATTTTTCTCAAAAAATACAAAAAAATAACTAAACGTTTAGTGAGTCCTTTTTTATTATTATTGTTACTATAAGGGTAAAAACATTATTTTTGAATTAATAAATGTTTGCACATTTAGTTAAAAGGTAACCCTCCTTAGGAAGGATGTCGTAGGGTGCTAATACCTTCCCTACGCATAAACGACTCCCGAGCCTAAACCTGGTCCGCAAAACCCCCTTATCCACTCAATAGGGATTTTCCAATGTTTGCCCTTAAACTAAACTTTGGTGGCGGCTTCATTCAAGAACTTCGAAGAATCCCTCCTCCGGATTTTTCGGTCGCTACAGCTGGCGACTTCACTGGGGACAAATTAAGAGAGTCAAGCCTAGTTAACTAAGTGTGTAAGTTTTTATTAATTTTATGTTTTGTTTTTGCCCTTATGCTTATTTTATTTATTTGTAGGTATTTCTTTATATTATTGAACCTTAGGGTAGACGACTTTTTTTGTTGTTGTTGTATATCTTTTCCAATTTAGTTAGTTTAAGTATTTTGCCCTCATCACACACCTCACTTACACTTTTGCACACACCTTTGAGTGGGGCCCTATACCCGGGTCTGCAAGTAACCTAGGACGAGTGGAGATTATTAGTGACAGTCATTCTGGATTTTATCTGTCTGACTCTCATGAAAGTCTCAACCAGAGTACGCTCTTTCATGGTATCCCACACCAGGTAGCTCGCTATCGTTGTGGATCATATCATGAAAGGGATTTTGGCTCTGGAGACCTTTGTGAGGAAGTGAATAGAGACAATTGAGAGATTGATCACATAAGTGACCCTAGACCATGTTAAAAATCTCAATTTAGACATGACCCACCTAGGACACAGGGGCATTATACTTACTCTCTTATCAATCTGGTTAGCATTTCTCCAAAATTAAAATCACTCAAAAAAAAACATTTTATGCTTCTTTCCTCCATTTGCATGCATACGAGACGACATCATTCCTTTCATTCATCATACAAAAAATTATCATAAAATAAAATCATTCTTATGTATCCCATTATCATTGCACTACCATACATCTCATCATCTTTAAAATAACAAAACGTCATTTTTTTTATTTTTCCATTTTATCCTAGTTGCATCATCTCTCATACTCATACATCGCATTGCTATTATAAAAATTCATTTTTAAATGCATCATCTTCATGCATCATAAAAAAACAAGGACAAAAGTCATTTATTCCTATCCATCTCAAATGCATCAGTCCTTCAACATGCGTCAAAACAAAAATCATAAATTTCTTCATTATTGCATCATTCATCACCCAATAGCATTTTGTTTGCTTTTTATTCTAGTTGAAGCATAAAAAAAAGGGGATAAACCATCACGCATTTCATTCATCTCCATTGTTGCTCATGTACAACAAACATCCATATATTCATGCATTATACTTTATAAATACTAAAATCATTCTTCCATAAGCATTTCATTGTTATTGCACTATCATGCATCGCGAAGATATCATTTTTTTTTTCAAAATTGCATTCATCTTGCATATCCGTACACCAAAAAATATTACCCTCATATTATATAAAGGTTATGTTCATTACTCATTTCCACGCATTGAAAAAGGTCGCTGCAAGTGTCATGCATTTTGTTTCCTCGCACACAAAAAAATTACCCATATAACGTTAGCATATCATTTGATCAAAAAACACCATCATCATATTTAACATGCACCGACATTCCTTCATAATCGTTCAAAATCATGATCACACAGTATAGGTATCACATCATTTGTAAAGTCTTGAATTACCTTTCAAAAAAAAAACATAACCTTCATGCATCATTTCCCTCATGTTGTCATGCATCAATTCCACATTCACGTATCATTTTCCAAATAAAACAAAAAAAAATCATTTCATTATAATTGTATCATTTGTCATCCAATAAATCAAAAATAAGAGTCTGCCTACATGTTGCACTACCTCTCGGAAAACGAGAATAATTGCATTAGAATCAAACATTTATTTCTTCATGCATTCGCATTTTTCATACATATCTGTCATCATGGGCATTATATTTTGCTAGAAAATAAAAAATCACCATAGAACGAGTAACTTGTTTTCATATCCATCTCGTTCTCATGGTACTAACATGCATATCATCCTCCAAAAAAATAAAGACGCTACATAGTTGTCCAACTTTCATCATCTTGCATACTCAAAAATATACTATATTCGTTACTCCTCTTCATGCATAGAAAAATAAAAAATGCATTAGTCATCTGGCATGCAAAATAAAAGAAAAATAATAAAATGATGTCACTTTCTTGCATTATTCATCATCATATTGCATTGCGTCCGAAAAATCATTTCGGATAGTCAATCTTTTCAAGCGATCATTCATTCACATTCCTCGCATCTGCATCAGGCCACATTATTCGTTCATTCATACATTGCATTTTTCTTTCTTTCGCGAAAAAGAAAAGAATAAAAAAAAACATGATCACAGTGAAAAATTGTGATAAATAATTGAATATCTCATTTAGCATGCATTTCCATTCATTCATAATCATTCACAAAAGTCATCATCAAATAATATATGCATTTCATCATTTGCAACATCATGAAATGCATGTAAAAAAAACATAGCATTCACACACCTTTTCACTCATCCAAAAAAAAAACTGTTGTCTCATTAAATCATCCATACGCCATTTCATCCACACATCGTTTATATACTGTTTCAACATGCATCATTTCAAAAATTATATCATCATTTTCGCATCATTCATAGATACGTATTTAGCATTTCATTCTGATACATGAAAGAGGCTCTGCATCGGTCATGTGCCGCATTGTCTCCAAAAATCATTTAGAATAACTGACATTTCCAAGTGATCATTCATGCACGCATTTCATGCATTCGCATCTGCATTTTCGTCATCTATCACCATGTGTTCCTTCATGCATCAGGACACAAGGGGACGTTTAACTTGATCATTCTTTTGCGTGAGCATAGTTAGTCTTTTAACTAGAAAATAAAAAAATCATCAGGCATTCATAATAGAATACAGTCATTATCTTCATCCCATTATCATGATACCAACATGCATCTCATCATCTATAAAATAACAAAATATCATACTTTTTAAATTACTTCATCTTGCGTAGCCATACGCCAAATATGAGAAAATAATATCACCTTGATATTATAAAAAAAAAAATTGCATTCATTCAAACGCATTACTCCTCTTCATGCATCATAAAAAAGGTAATGAAAAATAAAATTTCTTTATCCCAAACCACCTCACACGCATCAGTCATCCATGCATAAGTCATTAAAAAACACAAAAAGTCATTCATCATCCGAAACATATTTTAGTTAGCAATAAACGACGATTTGCATCATCTGCATGCTATATTGTCTTCAAAAAGTAAAAAAAATCGTTTAGAGTAGCTGATCTTTCCAGGAGATCATTCCCTTCACGCATTTCCCGCATTTGCATATTCATCATCACGTGCATCACATTTTTCTAGAAAAGAGTAGAGAATAATCATGAACACGATTTCAAAAAATTGTGAACATCTCATTTTTCTTGTATTTCCATTTTAGGCGTCTGCATTTGCATCATGCATATACATTATCATGTGTTCATCCTTACAAAAAAAAAACATGAGCACATTTTTTTAAAAAAAAGATTGATGAGAGATGAGGCGGGGTTGATTATTTATTCTTCGAAAAAGTTTAGCTTAGCTATAAACTCAAGGTGTTTTCAGACACTCAATTTTCAAAAAAGGAAGTTATTCACTATTTGCAGCTCATTCATTTCTTCAGCAAAATGATGCATCTCATCAATCCCATGATAAATGATCCAAATGGTCCATTTTTGTTAACTAATGTGTTATCAAAAATTTCTCCTATCATATCGTTGACTATGTTAACTCTCTGTGAAGCATTCTTATGGTGAACTTGTATGCAACGTGCATTTATTCTTGTCTGAGTCAGTTAATGTCCACATCTTTCCATTGTATCATCATCCCTTTACACGCCCGGTCCCACCCCGACCACCCAGTGCATATTCTCCACACAAGTACCTAGTTAGCCATTTGGTTTGTTCCCAATGATGAAATTTCATGAGCTAACACTTTAGGCCCCAAGCTGGGGCAAATTTGTGATCACTGGATATCTGGTCAACATTGTATTCCCTTGGTGCAAGTCATTTACAAAAAATAAAAGGCCTGTTAGGTTGAAAATTTGCGAGAGCAGCCTAAGAAAAAATTAGGGCAAATAAAAGAAATAAAGAGAAAAAAAGAGCGGATATATAAAAATAAATAATTTGTCTTTGAATTAATTCTTGAGAAAAACAAGCAATCTGGATTTGAAATGAAGTTTGGTCGTCTTCCCGTATCCTAAAAAAAAGGGGTTCTCTACTCCCTTTGAGCAAAAAAATCAAAAAAATCTTTCAGTCACCCTAGACAAGGATCAATTCCACATCAAAAATGGTGTGTCGCTTTTATCAGCTCACTCTACAAAAAAAAAGAGAAAGAAAATCACAGAAAGAGAAATTCAAAAAAGAGGATAAAAAAAATCCTCAAAAAGAAAAATCAAAAGCAGTAGAAATTGTGAGTTGATACATAATACCACCGAACACAGAAGATATCCTTGTCCGAATAAACCTACAAACACCTCCTTAGGCCAAATTATCATTTCTTCCACAAAACCCAAATCATTGGCCTCGAACACTTCTCTGAAGCTACTTATCTTTTAAAAAGGTCAACGTATCAATAAATCATCAAGCACCTCTCTGAGCCCGTTGGAACCTATGCTCCACAAGCCCATAACCATTGACCACATTACCCCATAACCGTTGACCACGTTACAAACCTTTCTTTCATAAACCTCTAAACACCGGCCACATTACAAAGACCATGCTGATCAATGACTGATTGCTTTCGTTTTCTCAAAGGTTTAATTTTAGGACAAGTAAGTTTATTTATTTACAATATATTTGCTGAAAAAATCAAAAAAGGAAAGTTAAAAAAAAGGGGGGGGGGGCTTGCACTCCAATGTTCATTCAAATTGCACTGATATCAAGACAAGGTTTAGTGATCACCAAGCAAAATTTTCATCGTATCAAAAACTCAGGATTATCATAGTCTGTGGGAGTCACCTTCAAAGGGCCAAAAGTTTGGACTAGGACCATCAAGATCACAAAGTGGGGCATACCTTTCACCTTTCATGCTTCTTGAACTTGGGGAAAATGTCCGACATCCATCCCATTCATATACCACATCCAATCCATACACCAATTCTAAACACCCATGACCCAAACTCAGTCACCTTTCATAACCCCACTAGAAGCAATCATTTGAAATACCATTCCAAAGTGGGGAAATCCCGTCACCCTTCACTCCACCTAAAGTCGGGGAAATTCACCCTACACCCATCTCATCCCCTCGTCATATTCACGTCCATGAGACCACACCGGGGCAATTTCTCAACCCACCATGCTAAATACAGCCTCTTGCAAACTCGAGTCGGGGCAACCTTGCTCTCGTCAAGATTGGGGCAACACCAAATGTCGTGGGTTGAGACAGAATCGCTTGTTTTCCACCCTTCATTCCAAAGTCATGGTATTCCCAATTCATTATTTCCTCTACAACCGTGGCTATTGTCACCACTAGACAGAGGCAGGTTATGCACTCACCTTCACCGGTAGTCTAAATCGGGGGAGTTCCACCTTTCATGGCTTTGGCAAAAACCTACCATTCATCCCCTCACGTGTCATATCTGTCATACCAAGTCAACTGACTCATTCATCTGTATTTGCACTACTCTACATGTTTATGCTTCAAAGAGAGAAAACACAAGTTAATAATGTGAAGTCGGAAACTCACTCAGCTAACTTTGTGGACCTAAAAATCAATCATCATGGGGCACCATCATAGGAGAGCAAAATAAGCGAGTCTACAAATACGGTCAAACAGTTTCGTACATCAGTGTCTGTGAGTAACAACCTTGAGGTTGCCATGTCTGAATTCAAACCTCTTTCCAAGGAATGATTATTCCAAAGCACTCACCTCTCTACCCCTCGCATCGAAAGTATCATTTCTCATCTCAAAACAAAACACATCTGCATGCATTACTATTATACCATATCATTGCACCATACATTGTATGTCAACAACAAGTCATGCATCTACCACAACTATTGCATTTAAGCATTACCTGTGCGCATTCATCCATTCATTCAAAAAGGAAAAAGAGAGAAAACCAAAAAGACAAAAATCATCCAGATTGCACCCGTTACCCCCACCAAAGCATAAATCATCCCATCATGCAACCAGCAGTACATTTGCATTCGCATTCGCATACACAGCTTATCAATTTCTGTTTCCGACCAACTTCAGCATCCATCATTCACAGGCCTTTTGTAGTCCATTTACTTTCGTATTGCACATTCATCACATTGCATACCTATAACACTTTTTTTTTGCTTCGATAGAAGTGCCAAGTGCCGGCCTCATCGTTGCCAAAAGCTTTCTATATCATCAATCATATTATTTGCTATGCATTCACGTGTTTCCTTTATTCACCATAGCATTTGCATCAAAGAATTACATTCGCATCATATTCACATTCGCATTGCATGCATCAAGAAAAGAAGTAAAATAAATAAGAAAAAGCAAAAAGAAAAGTCCATCCATTACATTTATCATCACACCAAAAATTAATCACTACAATCACAATCACATCTCATACACCGTGTGTCAACTTTCCCATTCCGTCAGTTACAACACCCATTGTCTGCCCCATTTCATTCATCATCAGGTACCAATCATTGCGCATTCATCACATTCCTTGCATAACATTTTTGCACCAATCATGTCATTTACCATGCGTTCATGGGCTTCCTTTTATTCATCATAGCATACAATCATTACAATCACATTCATATCTCATCTGCATCCACATACAACCGTTTGTCGACTTTCTCATCCCATCAGGTTCAACACCCATTTCATTCATCATCCCACAAGATACTAATCATTGTACGTTCGTCACATGCATAACATTGTTTGCTTCGATAGATGCGCCAAGTGCCGGTCTCATTAAAAAAAGTCTTTTTCATCACTAGTCATATTATTGTGCCATGCATTCGTGTGTTTTCCTTTATTCACCATGTATTTGCATCGAAGCATTACATTTGCATCACATTCGCACTCTCATTTCATACACTCATTATAATAAGAAAAAGGGCAAAAAGAAAAATCGCTCATTCCATTCTATTCATCATTCCGCCAGAATTAATCAGCACAATCACATTCATATCTTATTTGCATTCACATATGTTGTTTGTCAACCTCCATGTCCCATCAACTTCAACTCACATCATCTGCCACGTTTCATTCATCCCTTCGGACACCTACCATTTCACATACCTATAGTGCACGCATACATCATTCATTGCATTTTTAGACATGCCAAGTATAGATAGTTTTTCCCTTCTCAGGTAAATGCATTCATTAGGTATGTTCCAGGCAGGTACACCATGTACCAATCCCAATAGTTTGTTCCCTCAAAGTCAGTGCTCCAAGCGCTGGTCTCATACCACAATCCAGAATCTCAGTACTCCTTCAGACCCCCAGCGGTCCCTCAGAGCCCAAGCGCTCCTTCAGACCAACAATGGTCCTTCAATCCAGATCGCACGTCGCGTTATCGAGCAACCGACGGATCATCCGGCCCTAGGCCCTTCAGACTAGCTGTGTCCGCCTAAAAAACACAGTGCACGTCCTTCGAGGTGCGCAAATCAGGTCAATGACCTGACCTTGCCACCCATGGCCGCTCGAAAAAGGCCACCCCCCAAGCAGACCGTTTTACTAGTACCGTTGCTAGTTTGCGCTCCATCAGACCCATTGGTCCATCAGGCTTAGGCATGCCCTTCAGACCTCGTCGGTCCTTCAGTTTAACTCCAATCAATGCGCCAAGCATCGACTGCGAATTAGACCATCAGAGCCCAGCGCTCCTTCAGATCCCCGGTGATCCTTATTTACTTTTGTTCTATGTCAACCCAATTTCTCAAGAATTTCTAAAAAAAATAAAATAAAATAAAAAAATATATATAGTCTTGACAAAATTAGTGTCTTTTTATCTTTATTTCTATTTTACTCGAGAAATTTGGAAACTCCTCATACTTCCTAGTAAAATATAAATAAAGAGGGGCAGCTGTCATACCCTAATTTTGTCCGTTAGATTAATGTGATTTGTTTTTCTAAAATAATAATAATCTTGTAGACATTTGATTTTAATCGGTTTCTTGTTTCATTTTCGAAAATCCCAAAAAAACATGTTCCATGGTGCATACGTATTATTTTTAGTCGCATACACGCGCTAGTCTTAATGTTTTTGCATTGTTGCGTGCACATGTTATTTCTAACCACATACGCGTGTCATTCCTAATCGTGTGCGTGTCGTTATTCTCTTTGCGCGCGCGTGTTCGCATCTCGTCGTGTAACTATGTTTATCGTCATTGTTATTAGTTTAATTTATTACCATTGTTATAAAAAAGCTAATAAAAATCAGGTGTGGAATAAATGTTTTCTTATTATTATTACAATCAATCTTTGTTACAAAAAGGGGTACAACCAAAAGAAGTCAACTTTGTTACACATCTGGACAAAAAAATAATATACAAAAAAGTACAAAGATTAAAAGCAAAATAAAAATAAATCTGGCAGCAGCATTTGAGGAGTGGAGCCAAGTGTCCCTTCTTCTTGCTCCCTTGTTTTTTTCCAAAATCAGCAGCAACCAAGCAGCTTTGGGCAGCACCTCCTTTGCTGCCTTGTCTCCCACAACTCTGCTCCAATACCTTCTCTGCAAAAGCATAACAACAATTTTTTGTCTCATTAATTTGCCTCCTCTATAAAAACCAACAAGCAGAAATCATGAAAGGAGGGGGGACAGATACAACACAGGGGAACAAAACCGTGGGAGAAACACATAATCAAAAATCAAAAGAAGAGAAACAGTAAAAGAGGGGAGAGGTTTCCTCCGAACCACCGCCGCTGATGCCGCCGTGACCTCCGGCGAGCACCATCCCCACCGGCGCCTACCACAGTCAACCACCAAAAAACCACAGAACCATCGTGCACCACCACCTCTCCACCGTAACCCACTATCTCAGTCCTCTCTCTCTTCGCCAACACACCCCCCAAAACCACCATCACTACCACCCACGACTTCTACCTCTATCCATCCTCTACGCCACCGTACCGCCACAAACGCAAACCACCGTCGCTGTCGTCGTCTTCCGGTCGTCGTCGCTCGTCCGGCGTCCGTGCCGTAGTCATCGTCGTTTTCCTCTGCTCATAGGCTCCTCCTCTCTCTCGCCGTCACAACGCCGGCGTCTCCACGGCTCCCCACCGTGGTTGACTTCCTCCGGCGGGGCCCCCCCATCGTTCTGACACCACCATCGTAGCAGCACCGCGCGTCTCCCTCCCTCCGTCATCGCACCCTTTCTCTCTCCGAACAGCACCGCACTATCGCCGTCGTCGCGCACCGCCGTTGTTGGTCACCATCGCGATCCTTCTCCCTCTTCTCTTCCTCTGCGCGTATCTCTCTCTCTCTCTTCGTAATCCTTCTTTCAGCGTAACTCTCTCTCATTTTCTCTGTTTCTTTTTTTTCAAAACGGCGCTGAGGGATAGGGATGAAAATTACGGTTTGGTTTTTATTTGCTTTGCTTTATATAACCCAGCTTCTGTTTAGTTTTAATTTGAGTTTTTTTTTAAGTTCAGACATGTTTTTCACACCCCCTGTTTTATTTCAACAACAACCCCTGCGCAGCCCAGTCCAAAATGAAAACTGTTTGGGCTCTGCTACCTCCACCCCCACGTTTGCTTCATACCGCCTCCCTGTACTAAGCCTTTTTGTTGCGCAGGACAGCACACAAAAAACGAGTTGGGCCCTGCTTTGCGCACCCCCCTTTAAAATACAACACCCTGCTGCTAATTGCCCCCCCTTTTTCTAACAGCACCCCCTGTTTCTCTTTTTTAAAAAAAATTTCTTTTCCCTAAATAAATATTTTCTTTCACAAACCTATTTTTTTCCCAAATAACGAATAAATGTTTTCCTAAACATAGAAATGGTTCGTTACTAATGGACACTCTGAGCTTAGCTCGTTTGACCGTTAATAACAGCTTTAGTTATCAAACGAGCTATGAGTGACGACCACTCTGAGTTTTACTTGTTTGGTCGTCACGAATACCTCTCCCAATTTCAAAATAAATAAAAACACCAACACACAAATATTTTCTACCAAGAACTACGTGTGATTTGATTCTCTACTAGGAGATACGTAGGAGCGGAGGGCGGCCGACCTCTGTCAATTGCACTAATAAAAAAAAACCTTTTTTTTCCTTTCAAATTCATTTATCTCATTTTTCTCAAAAAATACAAAAAAATAACTAAACGTTTAGTGAGTCCTTTTTTATTATTATTGTTACTATAAGGGTAAAAACATTATTTTTGAATTAATAAATGTTTGCACATTTAGTTAAAAGGTAACCCTCATTAGGAAGGATGTCGTAGGGTGCTAATACCTTCCCTACGCATAAACGACTCCCGAGCCTAAACCTGGTCCGCAAAACCCCATTATCCACTCAATAGGGATTTTCCAATGTTTGCCCTTAAACTAAACTTTGGTGGCGGCTTCATTCAAGAACTTCGAAGAATCCCTCCTCCGGATTTTTCGGTCGCTACAAATGACCTGTGGTGCAGTCGCAGGACTTGAGAAGTGAGCTCGTGGTATTTCTGCATTTGTATTTTGAGCTGAAGGTCCAGCGATTCCCGAAGGCCCTTCCTCTGGATTGGCTTCCATGGTAGGAGGAGCGTAACCAGCTGGGAGACCGTAAGGGGGCCATTGGTAGCTCTGGATGTTCACTCCAGTTGTGTGTGGAGTCTCGGAGCTGGGAGGAGGAGGAAGACTTGTAGCATTGTTCTTAGTATTCTCTGTTGAAACACCTTCGTCTACATTTCTTCTCTCGAGGAGTTTCACGAACTCATACATTTGATCTTTCAGCGCCATCATCTCGGTCATTTGATCTTTCAATACCATCATCTCGCTCATTTGATCCTTTAGCTTTGCAATGTCTTCTCTCAGAGCCTGATTATCCTCTTCGGCCATTTTTCTTGTTTGGGAACGAGTCCGGTAGCGATGTTGATGAACCAGCTTTCCCTTTTTCTCTCTGTTTATTTTTTCAATTTTTTCCTTTTTTCGTAAGTACATGAATGGACTGATGAATGTGCATGAAATGCAAATGTATGATTTCGTGTTACGCAGGGGAAATTGTAAGTTTCTGTTTGACGCAGAACTGAAAGAAACTTATTTTATTAATGCAAATGTTTGGTCCATCTTGTCAGAAAGAAAGTCCTACAATTCCCTGGCGGTTATAGAAATGTATGAAAAATGAAATGTTAATGTAAAAAAAACTTCTTTATTTTTTATTTTTTTATGCCATGCAAAAGGGAAAGGTAAAAATGCATGAGGTATGCTAAAAAATAATTTGCCAAAACAACATATGATTTTGAAATTTTTTCTTTTAAGAAGACCGGAAAAATGTATCAGTGTTTGTTTGAGTGCAGGGGTATGAGGCTCCTTTGTGTCCTAAAAGGGTTCCTTAGAGAATAGGTCTAGGGCTTGTCTGTTGAGTGAACCTTTCAAAGGGTAGCTCTACAGAGTCCTACATAAGGTTCCTAGAGCCAACGACCCCAGTTAAGAACACTGATCAACAACAATAGGCAAGCTATTAGGAGTGCCAGCATTCTCAAGAGGGACCAAACTCTAGGTGAGACTTTCGTGACCACCCAACAGGACGCACATCCAGTAGGCCATCACTACGCGGTCTCGTTCTAACTTAGGTTATTCTCCAGTCCGGGTACAGGACTATTCTCACGTGTGTGCAAAAATGTGATAGTGGAGTGTGTGAAGGGGAAAAATAGCAAGAATACCCCCCAAGCTGCAAAACAAACAAACACATATACAAAAAAGTGGTCTTCTATCCTAAGGTTTACATATCACATAAATACATAACATGCAACAAGAATAAAAGATGAAAGGGAAGGGTAAAATAGAACATTTAATTAACAACTAATCCTACAACTAATTAGACTAGGTTTGACTCTCTAATATATCCCCAGTGAAGTCGCCAGCTGTAGCGACCGAAAAATCCGGGCGAGGATTCCTCGAAGGTTCAAAAATGAAGCCGCCACCAAAGTTTAGTTTAAGGGCAAACATTGGAAAATCCCTTTTGGAATGGATAAGGGTCCTTGAGACCAGATTTGGGTTCGGGAGTCGGTTATGCGTGGGGAAGGTATTAGCACCCCACGACATCCTTCCTAAGGAAGGTTACCTGCTAACTAGTTGTAGGAAAGAATATTAGTTTTGAAAATGTTTATTTTTACCTTTTTATTGTGAATTAAAAAGAAAGGAGAAAATTGATATTTTATTTGAATTTAAGAAAGGGATTATTTAGGAGAAGACTGAAAAAGGTTTTTTATTAGTGCAATTGACAGAGGTCGGCCGCCCTCTGCTCCTACGTATCTCTTGGTAGAGAATCAAATCACACGTAGTTCTTGGTAGAAAAATGTTTGTTTGTTTGTTGGTATTTTTTAATATAGGGATCTTAGAACTCCTGAGTGATCAGTTCATTTGTCCTAAAACGATGACTAACCTGACTGTACAGTCGGCTTAGTCCCCTACTTTGTGAAAAATAGAGTTTTTGGAGTTTGGAAAATGGTTTGAAGTGTGTTTGTTTAGTTTTATTGGAATAGGGGTTTTAGGATTCCTGAGCCATACGGTTCATTTACCCTAGAACGCTGACCAACCCGTCTGTACAGTCGGCTTAGTCCCCTAATTTGAGAATTTGATTTGTGGAAAGAAATGTGTTTGTGTTTATTTTAATTTAGGAATTATTTGTTTTAAATAGGGATTTTAGGCCATGATCCGTAACGGTTCATTAGTGACCTAAAAAGCAGACTAACCCGACTGTACAGTCGACTTAGTCCCCTATTTATATTTTTTGAGAATGAAATATTTATCTATTTATTTTTATAGGTTTTCTGTAAAATAAAATAATAAAAACGAAGACAGAGGGTGCAATGGTAAAATGGGGTGCAATTTGCAGAATGGGGGTGTATTATTAAATAGGGGGCGTGACTATGAGTAGTCCATGTTTTGGTTTCTGGGCTGGGCTGCGAATGGGCTAAGCAGATGGCGTTGTAGTTATGAAATGGAGGCGGTGCGTGTAGTAATCTGATTATTTTGATTTTTAAATAATATAAGTAAAAGGGGGAGAGTATAAAAGAGAAATTAGGGTTTTTGCAAAACCTAATTTCATTCTCCTCTATCTCTTGCTGCGCCGCAGCAGTCTTTCAAGAGAGAGAGAAGCTTGCGAACTTTCAGGAGAGGGAGAGCGAGATGGCGAAAATCGTGGAGAAGAGAGAGAATGCGTGATGATACACGAGAGAGAACGAGAAAGAGAGAAACAATGAGGGAAGGGAAGCGATGGCGGTGAAAGAGAGAGAGAGAGTGTGACGACTCCGGTGAGGAGAGGGAGGACGACAGTGACGGTTTGCTAACGGCGAACGACGATGACTTACAGTGGTGACGGGGAGGACGACAGCGTTCGATTAGGGTCTTTGCGCGTGGAGGAAAAGAGGGACGGTGCGACTGAGAGGGATAGAGGGTATGGTGCTTGTGACGGTGACGATGATGACCAGCGAGGCTCGGACCGAACGTGGAGGCGGTTGTTCGCGACGGTGACAGAGACGACCACCGTACGATGGTCATTTATTTCGGGTTCAATCTTGAAGGCCAGCGCAGGAGAGGAACAACAACACTTTTGATCTGTTGAGGACGACGGCGACGGGGTGTTTGGGGGCAAGCGACCACCGTCTACGGTGGTCGGAGCTAGCAGGTTAGCTTCTGATTCTATCTTTCCTCTATTTCGTTTCCTCCTCCCTACGTCCTATTCTGTTTTTCTTCTTTCATTCCATTCTTTGATTTTCTGGTTTTGGCTAACCGATTCCCTTGCTATTTCATTTTTGAAAGAGAGATCTCTAAAGGAACTAGTTCTTTATCTCAGTACCTATTTGAAGCCCTAATTTCTAATTACTATTTTTTAAACAGAATACTAACCCTAATTTTCAACTAATCTATTTCGGTATAATTCCTAATAAACCATAAACAGCACACTAAACCGATTTGATTTTATCCCTAATCCTAATTTATTTTAAAAATCTGTCTATAATGTTGCTCTATGTTCTATGTACAAGCTTGATGATTTTTTAGGAACCTAATCTGTTTACAATCCCAATCTGTTCTTAATCCTAATTTACTTATAGTATCAGTACTTCTAAAAACATAACATAAGCTGAACCCTTTTTAGTTCATACGTACAGTTTACTAATTTCATAAGTTGATCGAATACTGTTTTTATCTATATACAAACCACAACTATAATTCTTTGCAAAATAACCGGTTTATGAATGTGCAAACCAACCTCTTTTCTAGCCTCTGAGAGTCTCGTAATATTGCTCTGCTACTGCTGTTGTTCCTTCTAATTGCTACTGCTGCTCTATTGATTCTGTTTCTGAATTTTTGTTGTTTTGCGATTAGGGTTTCAGCGCGAAACCCTAACCTTTTTGCTCTGATTTTCTGGGTGCCTTTTTGTGTGTGTGAATTGTCGTCTTTTCTCTGTGATCCAAGCTTGTTTTTATAGGCAATTTTTAGGCTTAGGAAATTAATTTCTGATTCTATCCTGATTTTGTTTTCCTATTTCAGATTTGATACTTGCTCAGCAGAACAAGATGTTGGGCTGGAGGTTCGAGAAGACTTGGTGGGCAAGGAACCAAGAAGGCCCAGCTGCTGTCGAAGCAGCTGTCATTTTGGGCTGATGCGCCCTTTTTTGATTTGTGTTTTTTTTGTATTTTTCTTATTATTTTCGGATTGTATTATTTTTTAATTTAATTTTTTTGGATTTTTGTAAATATTAATTTTTATTTAATCTGATTTTATTATCACTTTGGGATTTAAATCTAATTTTATTATCATTTTTTTATGGCTTTTTGGTCAAAAGGATAAAATAGGTCCAAAAAACCAGCCATAGGCCCATTTATTAAAACTCGCCCAAAAGTTAGATGTAGGCCCAAACGGCCCAAAACATTAGGCCTAAGCCTGCTTATTAAAAACTGATTCAAAACAAAAAAGCGTAAGCCCAATTAGATAAGCTAACAAAAACAGCCCAAAAGGTTGGACATAGGCCCAATTGGACAATTTGGTCCGACTTTAAACAAAACAGCGCTTGAAATGCCATGGGCTTGTGACACAGGGGCTAAAGCGATTATGATAAAAAGACCGGGCAAAATTAGGGTATAACAATTATCAATAAGAAGTGATAGTAGATTATCAATAAGAGTGTAAACAGATTTCGGAGAGCAAAATTTAAAATTTAAAGTGATAATTTTTTTCCAAAATGGTGATAGTTTTATTTTGTTTTTTTAGTGTGACTCATTTATATTTTTATAGGTAATTTTAGTAGAGTAGTGTTTGCATAAATTTAGAAATTTGTATAAATTTAGAAATTTGTATAATTGTTACTAATTATTTAAATTTTCTTTTGTTCATAAGAGCTAATACAAGTGGAGAAGTCAACCAACACCGTTGGCCCAGTGGCTTAATCTACCCTGGGACACGGGGGGTTGACCCGGTGCTCCCGGGTTCGATTCCCGCAGTGGACAAACTCGGTGTTGGCCAGTGCGAAATTTGATCCTAGCACGACCGGAGATTAGTCTTTCGTTGAAAGCGTTGGGACACTTTGGGTGCTTTGTTTGACCCGACCCGAAGATGGTGATGGAGAAAGGAAGAAGAAGTGAAGAGCGTTTACTGGGTGCTTTGTTTGACCCGACCCGAAAATAGATTTGGGTTTTGGTTGATGATTATGGGATCTCTCTATTGTCACTACTAACCTATTTCTGGGTTTGGATTAACAATTTCTAGTACAGAATCCATAACAAAAACTGAAAAACTAATTGTGGTGTTTGGTAATAGTTCCAAAATTGGCTTCCGAAAATACCTATTTTGAGGAGATTTCGGTAAGTTCTAAAAATTGGTTTCCGGAATTAGCATCTTTTGAGGTAATTCCAAAAAGTTTTAAAATTTTGAGGGGTATTTTAGGGATTAAATGGGTTATGAGAGTATAAGGTATTAAAAAGCCTTATTTCTATCTCCACGCCATTTCGTTTATTGATTTTTTTGATAAACAACGTTAATGGAAGTAGAAAAATATTAGTTTATCTGATTTGAACCCATGACCTCTTTCTAGTACTCTTTTTTGGTGCACTCCTTGATATCCATTCGGCCCGTAAAAATCAAAGCCATAGCACCGTAACCACCGTGTGATGAAGAAGAGATATTTTGGGAAGAGTGAGAAACATCCGAAGCGATTTCACAAAATTCAAAGTTAAAAAATGAAGCAGCGTTGACCTCTCCCCTATCAGTGGCAGCATAGCAGCAGTTACGATCTCATAATCCAACGATCAAAATTCAATTCGCAGGAAGCCGAAAAACCCCCAACCACAAGATGGGCTTCAGAATCCAATTCGTCCCTCTGAATCGGATTAGATGGATCAGAAATCGGGGCCACATCATTCCCATAAAAAGATAAAGGCCCATTAATATATCCTAAAACGATAATAGGACGAAAATTTTGCATTTGGAAACTGCACGAATTAACTACAGCCGTTTGATATATCCTAGGGCAATTTCGTTTTACCAATAACGGTTAGATTATTAGGGTTAATGTGAAAAAAGATGAGAGGGTATTACGGTAATTGTGATTTACGTTTCGGTGACGTGCCGCTCCACAAATGTGATTGCGAGTGATGGTTATATAAGAGCACCACACATCAAAGAGTTTAGGGTTACCGCAAGTTGGTAGAGAGAATTTTGAGGGTTTTTTGAGAAAATTTGAAGATGAGTTCGTCGAGATTGACAGGGAAGGTGAAATGGTTCAATGATCAGAAGGGGTTTGGATTCATAACCCCTGATGATGGAAGCGAGGAACTATTTGTTCACCAATCCCAGATTCGATCTGAAGGTTTCCGTAGCCTTGCTGAAGGAGAATCCGTTGAGTTTCAAATCGATTCGGATTCTGATGGCCGTTCCAAGGCCGTTGATGTAACTGGTCCCAATGAGGCTAACGTTCAGGGAACCAGACGCGGAGGCGGCGGCGGCGGAGGTGGATATGAACGTGGTGGCGGTGGCTACGGTGGTGGTGGATACAGTGGTGGTGGAGGCTACGGAGGTGGTAGTCGCGGAGGCGGTGGAGGATACGGAGGAGGGGGCGGATATGGTGGCGGGGGCGGATATGGTGGCGGACGAGGTGGTGGTGGCGGACGTGGTGGTGGTGGCGGCGGTGGCTGCTACAACTGTGGTGAATCTGGTCATTTGGCCAGGGACTGCAGCCAAGGCGGCGGTGGTGGAGGTGGCGGCCGATACAGCGGCGGTGGTGGAGGCGGTGGCGGCGGAGGTAGCTGCTACAGCTGCGGTGAGTCTGGACATTTCGCAAGAGATTGTCCTACCAGTGCACGTTGAAGATCTTTGCCGGAAAGTTTGGGGTGGGTAGGTTTTTGGATCGTTCTTGTTTTGAGTCGGTTTTTTATTTTAATTTAATTTCAATTTCGAGTCTATGTTCCGCAATAGCATTTAGGGCTTTTGATGCTGGATCTCTATATTTCTGCTGACTTTGGATTTTAATTTTATAAGTAAATCACATTTGGGGTGTTATTTTGTTGATCTGCTTCGATGATAATGGTTGGATTTTGCGGTATCCTAATATTGTTTTCTCTGTAGACTATCTGCGCGGCTTACCTAGGCTATTATGATACACGATCGATCGTGTTATGTCTCTCGGATTCCTGAATGTTGGCACATTTTGTTTGTGATTATGTCTGTGCCTTTTTGATGATTTACTATGAAAATAGTGTGGTATTGAGATCGTTTGAGGATTTATGTTATTCGAGATGATAGTTTGTTTGTGCCTTTTTGTTGATTATCTGGAATTATGCTTTGTCGATGATGATCAACCTTACTAACCCTATTTAAATGTTGAATTTTGAACGTATGTATCTGAGAACTGTTATGTTAGAAGTATTCCATATTTGATGGAATGTCTTAGACTTTTTTGGATTCTGCAGAACCCTAATCCGTTATCAGAAAATCCTTTCACCTGGTAACATGTATCCAATGGTTTGTTTATTCTTGATTTGTGTATAAAGATGTTGAGATCATTAGTGCCTGGTGACTGCTTCCTTAATCATAGCCAAGCAGGTTTAGGAGCTGAAACTTTTTGATAAAACCTATGGGTTAGGGCTGGCTCATGGTTCTACATTTTTTAATAATTAGTTACATATTACTGTCTCTACTAAAAAATTCAGGACAATTGGCTATCCTAATTCTGTTTACTCTGAAATATATTAGATAGAATTTGTTAGGTCTAGCTCAACCGGCAAATGTCGAAATTGTTAGGCTGAATATCATCTCCCTGTTTCAAACTCGGGACCTCACAGTTGTGTGCGTAAGTTTCTAGTGGCAATTGCCCTTTCGTTTACAAACCAAAAAATAAAGAAATGCACTAGATAGAGATAGGCACTTCTGAAAGACCCTTTGATTTCTTTTGTATCGTGATTTGGTCGTTCAATGGAATAGTTACTTGTACTTTGTGTTTAGATGTTATAACCCGTTCAGGGGTTCACCCATCACCCACTTGAGCATATTCTCAGGATCTTTCTCACTTACTGCTTGGTATAAATTCCACTAGACCAACCTTTGGTATAATCAAAATTTTGGGGACTGAGCTTTCCCATATCCTCCTTGGCACTGGGGACGTATGCCACGAGATTAAGCTTTGTATAATTACCAACAAACATCAAACATAAATTGGCCACAGGAAGCCCTATCCTTGCTGAAATTCCACTCTAATAATAAACCATAAAACCCCTTTGGAAATACCCTCCCACTCCTAATTCTCCCAAAAAAACACGCAACACTCCATTGGAAATACCCTCCCACTCCTAATTTGTCCTCGTTGGTAACCGTAAAACCCCATTGTTGGTAATTATAATGAACCATAAAAACATGCAACAATTAAACCTTAACAACGCTAAGTCATAAATGTCAAGACTAAGTTGATTTGAAAGCTTGTTAATGCCTTGAACACCAACACTATTATGAATTCATGAAAACACGAGGACGAATTGCCAAGCTGCGGCTAGACATGGCAATGGGGCGGGGCGGGGACGGGTTTAACATTCCCCATCCCCATCCCCGATTTCCATATTCATCCCCGTTCTCCGTCCCAAACCCAACGGGGATGAAGAATTGATCCTCATCCCCGTACCCAACGGGTTCGGGGATCCCCGTCCCAACCCCGTCCCCGCATTGGAATTCATTTTTTAAAATTTAAAAGTAGTTTTTACCTGTCCCAAACCCAAACCCGAACCCGAACCCGTCCCCAAACCCAAACCCAAACCCAAACCCACACCCAAACCCGCCCCAAACCCGAAAACAACATTTATTGGTTTATATAGTTGACTAATAAAACGAAAACAGACATTCTGTTGAATCATCAATCTGAACAACAAATATACACAAATATCATGTTTAAAATGAACATGATATTAAAATGATATCAGAACATGATATTAAAACGAAAACTGAACATTCAAATAAATCATCAATCTGAACATGATATCAATCTGAAATAAACCATCCAAATAAACCAAATAAATCATCTTAAAATGAACAACAAATAACTCAGTATATCATTCTGTTGACGTCTTCACTCTTCAAAGTGGGAAGTGACACAACTAGTCAATAGGGGTAGAGCGAGAGAGAGGAACCATACATACCTGGGAAAGAGAGGAACAGTGAGATCGAGAGAACCAGTGAAAACGAAAGCTGCAGCAAGCCAGCAACTGTATAGAGAAACAGTGAGATCGAGAGGGAAAGATAGGTAGAGCGAAGGAGAATAGAGAAACGAAAATGAGGGAAATAGGGGTAGAGCGAGAGAGAAGAGAGAAACGAAAATGAGAGAGAGAGTTCTTACCTGAGATTGTGAGACAAATTGATCGATGGTCGATGGAGAAGAAGATAGGTGAAGAAGATCGATGGCCAGAGAGAAGAAGAGGCGCTGTTCACCGTTCAGTTTCAGTAAGGGCGTGAAGACTGAAGAAGAGGTGCGTTGTTCGTGAGGGTGTGTGGGGGGAGGGGACTGAGGGCGTGACTGAGGGCGTGAGGCACTTTTAGTGTCTAGGGTTTTTTTGAGGGCTTCTAATTTAGGAAGGGCATTAATGTAACTTCCTGCATTCGGGGCGGGTTCGGGTACGGGACCTATATCCCCATTACCCGTCCCATCCCCGTTTTTCAATTTCAGGGAAAACCCAAACCCAGTCAAAGCGGGGAAAACCCGTCAAATCGGGGCGGGTTTGGTTCGGTCCCCGCGGGTATGGGTTTCGTTGCCATGCCTAGCTGCGGCGTGTGTTTGTCAAATTACTTGGTTCACCACCATTTGAAGCTTTAGTTACGGTGGATCTTTTCTTTGGTTGTTGTCGTTGAAACCAGTGAAGCGCTAGCTTGTTGCCCTTTATCTGAATCAGGTTTTGCAATGAAATTACCATCTTTCTTCATATTTATATACATTCGCTGATGTTAGAAGCTCCTTTTTGTGGCATAGATTGAATTGCTTATCATATAGGACAATTCGATACCTAAAACAACTTCTAAGGTGGGAGATGTTTCACACATTGTTTGTCATATCACATTTGATATGAGACTCAATACATATTCCTCATATCCATGATTAGACAACTAGAACGTGATGCTTTAGTTGATTTCATAAAGAATTTTAGGTTTTCCTTTTCATAAAGGTGTGTTTGGTAGAAGAGATAGAAGGAAGAGAGAATATTTTCTCTCTTTCCTCTTTTTATTGTTTGGCACACTCTCTTTTCTCTTTCTCTGGTCCATTCCTCTCTCTTCAATCAAACACACTCTTAGTGTAAAATAGTATTAAATCAATTTCCTCTCTTTCCCTCTATCCTATTTTTCTCTTAAACCAATCAAAACATCTCTCTCTCATTCTGCCCCTATTGGGCTTCTATGAAATATGAAGAAATTTTTTTAAAACAAAGTGGAACAAACCGACCAAATATTTGTTTTAGTATTGTTATAATAAGTAGGTTGATGAATGATTAAAAGAAGTCTCACCATTTTTCAAAAAATAAAAATAAAGAAGTTTCACCAGTCTACCGCTAAGAGAACTCTAAGGTTGTTGCAAGGTACCTTGGGATATGGTGTTTCACTGCTTTCTTCCCTAGTGAGATGGGTTAAAACAGAAGTGTTCTACTTAGATTCTAATATGCTGATTGGTGTAATGATAAGGTGGACAAAACAAGTATTTTCAGTTATGTGTTTGAGTTCATGAAAGCATCAACTTCTTGGTGTTCTAAGAAGCATCCTATAATAGCCAATTAGCCATGCCCTCTTTCGAGGCAGAGTATATTATGTATAGTAGGAAGCTATGTTGCCTGCCCGGCCCTATAGTTGGAATCTTAATTGGCTGAGTTGAGAATTGAAGTGTTGTAGCCTATGCCATTGATGAATCTTGCCAAAAATTCAGAATTTATAAAGAATTTACAGTCGACAATTTGTGATTGTGCTATGAGCCTACAGAATTTGCAATCATGCTATCAAACCAAAGTAGGGGAACAGAATAGCTAAGCTTTATCTTCTTCGCAAATGACAATATTAGATTTCCTACATACTCATCGTTGAGCAGGTCTACCATTTCAAATAGCAAATACATTGAAAATGAAAGTCATTATTATAAGAAGAAAAAAAGTACCTTGTTACCTTCGTTGAGTAGTTGAAGTTTACATAAGCTGAGAAACAACTCTTTCTTTGATGAACATGGCAGTGAGGGAGAAGCCACACTAGAAACAATTTCTTGATAATTATGCCATTTTTTCCCCACAGGACTACAAAGCTTGGAGATCAGATCTACTCACGTCGAGAGTGGAAGTAAATGATAAAAAGTATGCAACTTGCAAGTTATCGTACTTTTATATTAATGTTTCTATGTTGCTAGTATGACGACATATTTTTTTCAATACGCATTACTATGACAACATAGAGTCAATATATGAGCACACATCCAAAACAAACCCATTAATTTAATTGTTGATCCTACTTCAGTTCATTAATTTAATTTCTAGGGTCCAACGGGGACCAGAGAAGCCTATAAATCTAGGAAAAATATTTTTAAACAATCATACACCACCACAACAACAACCTTGTCTTGTTGTGTTGTGGTGTGTGCTTGTTTAAAAATATTTAACACTAACACTATGTTTGGTGTGAGTAAAATAGGGAAGAGAGAAGTAGATGAGAGTGAAATTCTCTTGTTTGGTAGATGAGAGAAATAGGAAAGAGAGAAAGAGATGGTTAAGCTGGAAGAGACCCTAACATCTCATTCAAGTGCTCTTGGGTAATCACTAATTTTGCACATTTTTTAATCTCTCAAAAGTTGAGAAATGGGGAGAAATAACTCACTAATTATTCATTTACAATTTTACCCTTATCTTACTCGCCCTAATTTCTTACTTACCTAATTAAATTAAATTATTAAAATAAATATTTATCTAATTAAATTAATTGTTAATAAATACTTAACTAATTAAAATAAATATGTAATTAATTTAATTAATTAATAAATTATATATTTCTCTTTTCTATCTTTCTCTCCAACCCCAAGAGATGCGTCTCTCTCTTCCATTTCTTTTCTCTTTCCCTTAAACCAAACAATACCCTATTTCTACTATACTTCTAACCTCCCTCTCTCTCTCTCTCACACTCTCCTCTCACTCTTTCTCACTTCTTTCTCTCTTCTCTATTTCTTCTCATACCAAACAAAGCATAAGAGACATGTGATTGGTGAATGATGTGATAAGAAGAGAGAGATAGATTGAAATTGAGGTCTTTTTTTGGTCAAGATTCAATGATTTATATTGATAAGTCGGCAAGGCCGAAAACACTTCAATCACAAATTGGCCCAACAACTCTGAAAGGCAAACAATGGACCAAAATACAAGGGCCCAACAACAATGCAACTAGCAAGGTCTTGCAAAAACTAGGCCGAAAAAAAACTAACCAAAATACCAACAAGGAAAAACCGGATGGTCATCCAAGTACTAAAGTTGTTGAAGTAATTAATTAAAGCCAAAAACTACCCCAATCAAAAAAACCATATTCTTATCCTAAAATGGGCGAGAGAGAAACCCTAGCTCCAACTCGAAAACACGAAGAAAAGGAAACAACAACATTGGGATATATTCTTCCTCTCTCAATCACAGATCAAGACAACAAAACATGACAATCACGAACAATTGCTAATCTGAGGGCATTTCGAGGGTTCAATTGCCACGAGCCAGATAAAGCCCTTTCTTTAGCTAAGGAGGCGATAGCATGAGCAATAGTGTTTCCCTCCACGAGCTACCCAGGTAACACCACTTCCTTCAAAACTTGATCGGATCCTGTTAATATCATCCACAATGCCTATGATCTCACCCCCGTGTTGATTGTTTCTGCATGTCTCAACAAGAGCCTAGTTATCAGATTCAAAAATCACCCACCTAAGATGAAGGTTTCAACAACAAGCACGAAAGGCGCATGCATGGGTTCTCTTGAAAGTTGTATTAGATATATAGTTTGGTAGTTATTGTTAGTCTGTTAGGTAATTCGGTTAGAGTTAGTTTTATAGTTACTAGTTTGTTACATATTAGTTAGGTGAGATTGGATCTATATATATAAGGTCAAACTCTCATTGTAATCAATCACCTTTTATATCAATTTCATTTTGAAGAATATTAGAGTCTCTTAATCTTTTCTCTCTTATCTTCCATGGATATCATATCCTTCAATATGGTATCAGAGCAAATATGGTATCCTCTATGAAGATTGCTTCCGTTGCACTTCACTATAGGTTCTTTATTTTTCTTTAATCAATTTCATTTTTGTTTCAAGTTCATTTTACTTTCATTCTTTCTTCTTCTCGGTGTCTCTCTAATCTTTTCTATGTTCTTGTCTAATATGTGATTCTTTGCATTTGTGATTCCTCATTTGCGACTTTCGTATCACAATTTTCCTTGATTGCTCTTTTGCGTTTTGCAATTTCTGAGTTTGTGATTCTCCATTGCGTTTGCATTTTCGATTTCACATGCTTTTTGCTTTCCTCTCTGTGAATCGTTCTTGAGTCCGATTTCATCTCAGTTTCGTTCTTCAATTATTGTTCGAAACTCCTCCTATTTTTGTTGCGGTCTTTGGTTTTGCTCTTCAATTCATGTTCAAAATCTCTTCAATTCTTGACCGTTTTCTCCTTCCTCTCTCGCTTCTTTGAGAGTGTGTCTATTTCTGCAACTTTTCTTCTCCAATTCGATTCTTGAAGTCTCTAAATTTCTTTCAACTCGTTTTGCGATTCTTGCAGTTCTGTTTTGCGATTCTGCTTCATTGTCCTCCTTTCATTTGTTTTTTTGATGATTGTGATCTGAAGCGAAGTTCCAATTTCATTTTGGATCGAGTTTCGATTTCATTTTCGATCTTGAATCCGATTTATTTTTCGATTTTGGTTAGTCGCTGTTCTTCGGGTTCTGAGTCGTTCTCCGCAAACCATCGCTTTTCTCCTTCATCTTGAAACGATTCTAATCTTGAATCGCCTCCTATTTCTGTTTTAACTCTTGATTGCAAATTTGATTTCAGTTGCGTTCTCCTCTTTTTGTTCGTTTCTCGTACAGTTCATCGATTTCGATTTCCTGTATCGTTTTTTCTTGACCTTTCCTCTTCATTTGGAAAATGAATTTTCATCTTAACCTCCTTCGACCTCTGATCTGTTACTCTTTTGCATTTCTTTGCGGGCTTGTATTACGGTGATGTCGTTCTATGTCCTTCTGAGCGACGACGTGGTGGTGCAATGGCGTGCGTTTTGTCATCGTCCTTTTTCAGTTCTGATATCATTGCAATCTCTCGTGTGCTTTTCTGCATTTCAGTGCGTTATCAAAATCAGCCATGCGGATTCTGTTCATGTCGCCAATGTTCTGGTGTTCATCTTTGTGCAATTATTTACCAAACAACATTCAAGTTGTTTGATGAAATGCCTCAAAGAGATATCCAAGCTTGTGTAAGTGATTCAAGCATGCCACCGAACTCATGAGATTGTTCACGATAAACTGATGCATAGAGGTTACTTTTATTTCTTGAAGCTTTTTTTGGCCACCTCGAATATTAGTATGAAGGGAATAATTTGGCTTGGAATCACCGAAAATTGGAAGTGGTGGAAATTGTGCTCTTTTGGTTGTTATAACCCCTTATATCATCATATGATTTTGGCATCGTGTCTCTGGTCTCAGCTCAGAATAATCTCAGATGAGTAAACACCTCTTGGTTCTACTTTATGCTTTTGAACATTTGAGATGACGTGGTTCTACTTTATGTTTATGTACGCCAATCAGCAGTTCAGATTGATCTTCTGAAAATTTCAGTTTTGATCTTGCTTACCTGTTAGTTGGTAATTAATGCTCTTTGAAGATAAATTTGCTTATTAGCTCCATGTTGTTGTGGATTCTATCTTTGTCTATGATGGTTTAAAAAGCAGTAATATCAAAAACTGTTTATCATTGATACTATGTTGGTTCAAGTTTGGATTTATGCATGATGCATCCAATGTTACCAACAAGTTCATTGCCAGCCTTCTACTTGGTTGTGGCGGCAATTATTAGTACTTGTTCTGTCAGCACCTGGTGGTTTCATTGGATTTTTGGTTGCTTTGACCATCTACATGAGTCTAAGAGAGTTTGCTGGCTTCTTGAGGATTGGTACTAGATGAGGACCATGGGAGTTCCTCAGGAATTGATTACTCTATGCAAGCTTATGTTTGGCCCTTCAATTGGTTGTAGATTTTTTTGCCGTTGTATTCCCGGCATTTTCATTGTAATTTTCTTTTGTCTTGATGTATTTTTCTATTGTTCATGTCAAGCTAGAAGTGTTGTGAATAACTTCTAGCTTGCGGGGGACTATTAGATATATAGTTTGGTGGTTATTGTTAGTCTGTTAGGTAATTCGGTTAGAGTTAGTTTTATAGTTACTAGTTTGTTACATATTAGTTAGGTGAGATTGGATATATATATATATATATATATATATATATATATATATATATATATATATAAGGTCAAACTCTCATTGTAATCAATCACCTTTTATATCAATTTCATTTTGAAGAATATTAGAGTCTCTTAATCTTTTCTCTCTTATCTTCCATGGATACCATATCCTTCAATAAGTTGCTGATAAGACAGTACCCCACACAACCCTTGCCATTGTCATTGTCAAAAGAAACATTTTGATGTAAAGATTACTAAATAAAAATGAAACTTTATAAAAAGAATAAATTATAAAAAGATAAATTAATCCGAGTCAAAGATAAAAATAATTTTTTTCGTAAACATATTTAAAAACAAATGATTTTATGTTCAACTTCCTTTTAACTAATTATAAAATAAATTTTATCAAAATTAGTCCCAATAAGATAGCTCATAGCTCAGTTGGCAAATTAAGGGACATGAATGAAGGAGTTGCAAGAATGAGATTCAGGGTCCAAATCCTGAAAACTAACACTCCCCACACTAACATTTGCTTATAAAAAAAATATTATCAAAATTAATTTTGGTACTCCAAATTCAAACACACGCTAAAATAAAATATAACTTAAATCTGGCATCTAATTATATTTTATTTTTGACCAAAGGTAAAATTTTATTAGTCCCTGGCGTTAAATCATGCTGACTGGACTAACGGAAAACTGAGTTGGCTTGTACACGTGTATTCTTTTTAATCTATGTGGCAAATCAGCTAATCTAGTCACTTTTTTACTATGCAGTGGCTTTTTTGTTTCTTTTTTTAACAAAATTTTCTATTTTATTAAAAAAAAATTCAAAAAAATTCGATCTTCTTCCTCTCCTCCGGCAGAAGATGCGGCGGCGATGACCTCCGGTACGGTGGTCGCCGGTGAAGGGTACTCCGATGACAAAATTTTTTTGAGGGATTTCGAAGAGGATGGCATGAGGATTCTGAATATCAAACTCATTTTTTGATTGAAGGTCTGCGAAGATCGTGATCTGTCAAAAAAACAACACCACCAACCCACGGTTACATCCACATCACCACCAACCCAAAACCAGTTTTCATCAACATCATCTCGAAATCGCAACGAACATCATCACACAGATCGGTCAACAATGAAATCGCAACTCACAGAGATGGAGAAAGGAAACCGCTTTCTAGAAATCAACTTGTTCTCCTCTCTCTCGAAATCGTTTATTCTGGACATCGTATTGTTCTTCTCCTCTTCTCCTTTGTGTTCTGGAAATCAGATTTTAGATTTTTGTGAGATGGTTTTGGTTAATGTTCAGATTTGATTAACGTTCAAATTATGGTTTTTTGTGAGATGGTTTTGGTAACAGATTTGCAACTATAGGAAATGAGATTGCCACTCGAAAGAAGGAAGAATGGGTAAAAGAGAGAGAGGTGGGGCGTTGGAAGTCGTGTAGTGACAACACAATAAAATTGACACATAAGCAGTGCCACATCAGCTCCGTTAGTGAAAACTAACGGCAAAGACTAATAATGAAAATTGGAAAATAAGATGGGGACCTAAACACCTATTTTGTTAATGTAGGGACTAAATTTAGAAGGTCCCTATTTTGTAGGGGCCAAAAACATATTTTACCCTAAAATAAATAAGGTCAAGACTTTTTAAAAAACCTATTTAGCTAAAAAGTCCAGGCCACGGGCCATCAAAAAAGCCTTTTTGACATATTAAGCCGGCCTATTTAAATAAATATAAATAATTTTTTTTAATATCATTATTTTATAATTTTGTACTTTGTGTTTACCATTATTTTGCTAACATTTTTTTTAATTTAAACATATTGACCTACATTAACTTGCGCAGCAAGCAATTATCTATTGGTGGGCGTGTCACTCTAATCAATTCAGTATTGGCTTCCCTCCCCCTTTACCTTTTTTCTTTTTACAAAGCTCCAAGGAAGGTTATAGATGAGATCATAAAGATCCAAACGAGATTCCTTTGGGGGGGGGGGGGGGGGGTGATGGTGAGAATAGGAAGATGGCATGGGTGAGTTGGGATAATATTTGCAAACCAAAAGTGATGGGTGGTTTAGGAGTAAAAAATCTGGAATTATTTAATATAGCCCTGTTAACTAAGTGGAGATGGAGGATATTAACGGAGGGAGGCGCTCCGTTGTGGAAAGAAGTGTTGGTATCAAGATATAACTTGAAGGAGAGATGGCCTACGGAGATTGAGTATAGACGGAGGTGGGGGAAAACGTCAATTTGGTAGCGTGATTTATGTCTATTGGGGGCTAATACACAGTTACATGATGGGTGGTTTGATGATTTGATCAAAATTAAATTGGGAAGAGGGAATGTGGTGCATTTTTGGACTGACAGGTGGTTGGGAGGGGATTGTTTTGCTAGTTTGTTCCCTCATTTATTTAGTAGTAGCAGTCAAAAGGATGCGGTGGTGGGGGATATGGGTTCTTGGACGAATGGAGTGTGGCGGTGGAATAGGGAGTGGTTAGAAGAGGCAAATCGGGTGGATGCACAAAGCGCTGAGTATTTACAACAAATGTTGCATTCGGTTCAGCCAGCTGCACAGTTGAGTGATGGATGGGTTTGTACGTTGGATTTAATTAGGGGGTTCACGGTCAAGCTGTGTTATGTGAAAATGTGTGATTTTATTGCAGGTGCTGATCATGGAAGAGCTGTTGTAAATGAAGGAGTTGCTGTCCCTGCTGATGCTGTTAATGGCAGCGCTGTTTCTGGTAGTGCAGGCGCTGCTGTCACTGCTGTTGCTGTTAATAACAGTGCTGTTTATGTTAACGCAGGAGCTGCTGTTGCTGTTTCTGTTTCTGCAGAGCCTGTTTCGGCTGCTGCTGTTGCTGTTAGTGCAG
The DNA here is from genome assembly GCA_039519185.1 of Astragalus membranaceus. NCBI lineage: Eukaryota > Viridiplantae > Streptophyta > Magnoliopsida > Fabales > Fabaceae > Astragalus > Astragalus membranaceus. Next base: position 99,575,781 of record CM076850.1, read on the forward strand.
CTTCACTGTTGGCCGATGCATCTGTTGATCGTGCTGCCCTTGGTTTGCCTGATGCTGGTGCAGATCTCGCTGGGACAGTTTCGGCCAGCAGTGAGCGTGTGTGGCAGCAGTTGTGGCGCAATGACTGTCCCTCAAAAGTGCTAATTTTTGGTTGGAGGGTGTTGCTAAATAAGATTGCCACCAGTGAAGCATTATTTCGAAGAGGTATTTTGCATGATGAAATAGACAAGTGCTGTGTTTTATGTTTTGAAGAGGACGAGACATCGTTACATTTGTTTCTTCGGTGCCGAGTGACAAGGTCGGTATGGCAGCAAATTTACGCTTGGATGGGGGTGTCTTTTGATGAGGTTGATGATGTGAAGACTTAATTTGTAGAATTTGGGAATTTGATACGTGGGAAGAAACTACGAGGAGTTAAACAACTTATTTGGTTGGTGGTCATATGGAATATTTGGTTGATGAGGAACAAAATCGTGTTTAATGGGGAGGTAGCTTCGATCCCAACGGTGGTTTCTGGCATCAAGGATAGTGCTTGGGGTTGGTTCAAAGCTAGAAAAGGAAAAGCCTGCGGGCTCGGATGGTCGGATTGGTATAACTGCCCATTGGGGTGTTTTGCCACATTGTAACAATATAAACTCTTTTTTTGTTATATGTATTGCAGTTGGGGGAGAAACAATGGGGTAGATTGTCTTCTTCTCACTGTTGTGCTGTTTGCACGGGGTACTCTTTTTCCTGCCTGAGTCTTTTTTTCAATGGGTTTTGGCTCAGGGAGGTTTTGAGGAGGCCCTCCCCCTTTCCTTTGTTTCCATTGTAAGGGTTGGGCACCCCTTCTGCTCCCTTCAATGAAACCTGTGCTTATCTAAAAAAAAGGATGTCGTATAAAGATATTTCCCTAAAAGTTTTTGTTAGATCTCAAATTAGAACTTAATCTCATTGATTTATTAGCTTGTTAGTTTATTTACAAAAGCTTACACCATTGAAAAGTTGTAGGTTTACTTAAAAAAATAGTGAAATAAGCTTTTAAACAAGCTTTCTAGCCTGACATGTAAGGCTTTCAGGAAGTCAAGCCAGACCTCAAAAATAGTTCTACGACAGGCCAGAAGCCAAACTCAGCCGGGGCAGTTCCTCTTTGTAGATGTGGTAGCTAGTGCTTGCTTCCCAAAAAAAGAAATAAAGAAATAAATGCCCATCTATACCTATTCAACTATGCCACCCCAAAATATTATTAATCTAGAGCAGAGCGACGGAAATAGGAAATAGCACTATTTAGAGTTTGCCAGGTGGCTAACTTCGTAAAGTAAATGGCACTATTTAGAGTAGAGCAACCGAAATAGCGTGTGCTTGAATGCGGAGCCTTTTGTTGGTTACACAAATTTTAGGGTGAGGAGATGGCGACTTAGTCCAAGACGGAGAAAATTTTTGAGCTCTTTAAACACACTTACAAAGAGAATCACATTTACCTCACCCAAATAGAGTAGTTCAGATACAAATCATTTACTTTCTACTGTTTTACACTACAAATGAAAATGAAAGTGAACATTTAACTAATATATTAATTTTGTGATCAATTTTTTAAAGAGGGACCACCGTCGATTGAACCAAAAACGCGGAACAAGATAGTAATCACAATTTTTAAGTTGTTTTGTAAATTAGTAGAAATGGGAAATTCAAAAATTTATCACTTGATTTATAGATTGATTTGTCTTGTTTTGACACTTCCGGTCTCTACAGAAACTACATAGAGTTTCTCAGCAATGAAAATTGTCAAGACGACTTCGAAATACAATGAATGATGAGTTTCTTGCAGCTAGTACTAGACGTAACTAAATGCTATGGGTTGACACTATTGAGTTCCTTTTACATATACAAAAAACTACCTTTTTATTTCACCACCACATAAAAAACGGGCTAACTCTGCCACCGGCGCTCAGACCTAACATTTTCAATATAGATCAGGTCCAGGTCATGCAATGCCTAGCTCAACCCAAGCTACTTCCACTATTTAAGATAGTGTGCTATATGAAACGTGACGAAAATGTGTTAGAACCCGCTTTGATCCTATTCTATCTAATTAAACAAAGAGATGAAATATGTCTCCGAAGTTGATAGCATGCCATATTATTCCCTTCTTTTCTTTCGAAAAAGAAAAGCTGAAATGTAGTTAAACCAATAAATGGACAAGATGACCTTAATTTAACTGAAAAGACTCAAGGCTTTATTACTGTATGGCTGAAATTTCTTCTTTTCCTTTTTTCTATGCATGTTCGTTCTTTCCCGGGTTATTGTGCATGTCTGTTGTATAAAAAAAAAGCTGTTTATGGTTTCAGAACTCGCATGAAAGGTCTGTTTATTTTAGATAGATCATAGTAAATCACATTCTCACTGTTTATTTCACTAGCTAGCCTTTTGAGGGAGGGAGATAATTATTAGATTCCCCCACCCACCCAAAAAACTCTCTATATGTTACGTTACATATATACATATATATACTACAGTTTTTATAGCAGCCTTATTTTTTAGGCTGGCATGAACATATATCAGTGCGTACGTATAACAGAATATACGGCACCTCTATTGTGTGCCTTTGTTCTTTAATTGATTGGGTTTTGTTTGATTTGGCGCTTTTCCTTTTCTTTTCTTCATTGACAGAACTCTCTCTGCTGCTCTTTGAATCGTTGCAAAAGCCTGGGAAACATGCTGGAAAGGAAAAGATGCGCTGGAACTATAATTTTCCTCTATCTAAGCTGAACGTTATGCCTTTATTTCATCTCTAATCATTTTCAAGCCAGCTGCACTTTCGTTGTTGTCATAGAAGAAAAAGGCAGACCAGTTTCATTTTGTGTTTTGCATTTCCGAGGATATGGAACATCAGAATTCTCTTTATTATGCTTGTCACTTCTATTTTGGGGAGAAAATTTCTAGGGATATTGAGGTTTATTTTAACAGAAAACACACTTTAATATACTCCATCCACTTAAAAAGTGAATTTAGTACAGCATAATTTGTATTTAAATCCATTCAAAAAATGACTTTTGTCAATTCATATGAGTAGTTTAGATGACTTAGATTAAAAAATGATCTCAGTGAAGATGATTTCGAGCTAAATACAGAGGTCAAAAACAACACAAAACCATTTTTCATTCAAGTAATGAAGGAAACTAATTCTAATTTCTAACAAAATTGTTATTATCATCTTGAAATGATTTCAATGGAAGTGATTTCAACCCAAGTATAGGGGTGAGGGTCGCCACCTCACCCTATTTCCATCAACATCGGTCAATTTAACAACAACTTAATAACAATTAAGGGTCAGAGTCACCCTTTTCATAACCATCAATAAAATAACAACAAACAATTCCAATCCTATCAACGCATGAATCTCAATTTAAATCTCAATTTAAATTTCATTTTAAATTTCAATTTCAACTCCGACACAATTTCAATTTCAATCCTACACAATTTCAAACATCTCTAACATATTTCTCAAACATATCTAACATATTTTAACACTAAATCTATCCCTAACTTATCAAATATACCTAAACTAGTTCATTGCAACTTTCCAAACATGTTTCAACTAACTTTGTCAAACAATTTCAACTCCTACACAATTTCAAACATCTATAACATATTTCGTTTATCTCAAACATCTCAATTGTATTTCAACACCAAATCTATCACTAACATATCAAAAAACACCCTAAACTAACTCATTACAATAACTCAATACCCTAAACCAACATTAACTTATCATCCTAAACAAAAAACCGAAAAACATGAAAGAGAGAAGAGAGCTAACAGTATAAGGACCGAGAGAAGAAAATGGAGGCGGCCACTACCACATTTTTGGTCTTTGGCAACACATGTTTTTCCAATAGGTGAAAAATGTTGCTTAAAAGGTATTAGACATCATTAAAAAAATGTTGCCATAAAATGAGCATTTTACACAACATATTTTTCGCAACATTGAGTAAATGTTCCCTTAAAGCTATATAACTACATTTTTAACCCGTAACTAAACCAATTTATTTGCAACAACTAATAAATGTTCCTTTAAATTTAAATGGGAATAGTTGATAACCGTTGCCTTAAATTTTCTAAAAAGCTATATTTCTTACATGTTACCATTAATTAGAGTTAACTTTGGTGGAATTTTTTTCATCTTCTGAAAAATAGACTGTAACCTTCCATCCTTGCTGTCAAAAAAGCTCTTCCCTCCTAAATTGAATTAAAGATTACTTTCAAAGTGATAACAATTTTATAATCTGGCGGTAGTATTTTATTTTTAACATGGCGGTAAGTTTCCCTCCTAATCAAAATATTCATATTATATTTTTTTGGAAAAATTTAAAACTGAATAAAAAAAGCTAAAAGAAAAACCGGTAATTTTTTTTCCGCCTCTCTCGTTTAGAAACAACCCTCTTGCTAAACCCTCGCTCTCTCAATCTCACTCTCCACCGCTTAACCACCGCATTTGTTGCGTTCAGCCCCCACTGTCATATCATTGGTCGCGTTCGCCCCACAACCAAAAACACCGAAGGTACACGTTTCTTCTTGTTTTTATCCTTTTATTTTTGTTTCTGATTATAGTATGGTTTATATTAGAAGACACTGTTATTGTTGTTGGAGACGTGCACGATTATTAGCTTTTTCCGTTTCTGTTGGATTGATCCCATTGCAGTGTTGGTGTTGTTGGATGTACCACGCGGACATCGAAGCGCATCCGTGTTTGTCTGTACGTATCATACCCCCAAGCGGCCATTAATTTTGTTTTTGTTTGCACACCCAATCAGTTGATAACCGTGTTACCCATTGTTTGCACAAGAACAAAACCCTCACTCAAACTGTTTCGAGGTTGAAATTTCATTTCTCAAACTGTTTCTCGTTTGTTCTTCTTGGTCCTTTAAACTGTAAACCTATTTGTGAAATTGGAGATAGTGATTGTTGTTTTTGCTTGATGAGTTGTTGGTTTTTGTTCTTCTATTGTTGTTCATCATTTTGGTACTTTGTTTTAGTAAGGCTAAAATCCGTTTTGGTCTTTTATTTTTCACATTTTTCTCATTTACGTCCTTTATCTTTCAAAATGTTCGTCTACGTACTTTATCTTTTCAAAATAATTTAAAATGGTCCTTCTGTTAAGTGAAAGCTAAATAGGGCTTACGTTAATAAAAAAATCTGATATATTTTTTAAAAAACAGCAAACTCTGTCTCTCTATTTTGGATCTAGTATATATCTCTCTCTTGCATTCATTTTCTGCGTGGGGGAAATTAATTAACGTGAAATTCATTTCCATTTTGTTCGTTTTATGCGAATAGGAATTAGGGATAGATATACTTTTTTTGTGAGTGCTGCAATTGCAATTCCAAGAGATTCATTGATTAATTGAAAGTTGATGGCTGCTCCACCGGCAAGGGCTCATGCCGATTACGATTACCTCATAAAGCTTCTCTTGATCGGCGACAATGGTAAGTGAATCCTTCTCCGCCTTCTTCGTATTTACTTCTTGTTATCTTAAACTGTTGAGTTTGTGCTTGATGCAAATGTACTTGATTTTAGAGTTGAATATTTTCATCATGTATTTTAATTTGAGTGAGTGTTTCAAGTTTTGACTCTTTTTTTTGTTACCACAATGCAATTATATTGTCAAGGAGTTCATTTGCAAATGTCTTCTGATCCTAGTTTGAAAAATCTAGGGGAAGGTTCTTCAAATTAAACCTCTTTGTCCTCTGTGATACAATGATTTGTTCAATTTAAAGTACACCACCAAATATAATCTCAGGCTATCTGGAAGCTTCAAGAAAATGCTTTGAAGCTTTGTTTTTTGATGGGTTCTGTCGGTGTTTTACATATGCTTTGCTTCAACGTGATAAAATAGTTCTTTCCACCCTCTCTTGGTGTGATTTTTTGTTAAAGGATGAATTGAATAGAATATTTATTGTAAACTAAAGAGAAATGATAAACATTGTTGCAATGCTACTGGATCTGAATTGAGTAGCCAGTTTGCGATATAATGCACTAGCAATTGTTGTTTTGCCTAGTCCTCCCATTCCCCAAATTCCTACTATTCGAACTGGCGCTGACTCAAGGTGCAACAAAGATTGTATTTGTTCAATATGCTTATCAATTCCAATCATTCCCTTTTCTTGAAATATCCATTACAATATGTTCGACAAGTGTGTGTTCTGGTCTGACACATAATAAAAAAACTAAAGCATTAGTCTTAAATCTTCAAAAAATAACCTAGAGGAGTTAATAAGAAATAACATGATGATTTGATAGAGTCACAATAGATGTGATGATGTTATATAATATAATTTCTTTTGAATTTGTCATTTATATTTTCATAGGACAAGTTGATGAAAATGTTGTGCAGATTAATGGTAAGAGCAGATAAATTTAATTAGTACCTAAATTTAAGACCAGAACCTCATTTAGGCAGCTTTGTGAATATTGGAGTTTGGATATTGTAAAAGTAAGATTTAAATTGATTTTAGTGCAAGTATGAGAAATACATAATAAATGGTTGTTTTATTCTTATTAATTTAATATGCAGACAACTAGTGAAAGGAACAAAAGAAGCAGAGCTAAGCAGAAGTGGAGGCATCAAATGGGCCCTAGAAACTTTGCAATAACTCGTGAAAATTTGGTAATGTTCTTTTGTGCTTTGCCAATGATGTTTGGGTAGTCCCTAATGTTCTTGCACTTGCACCGTTGAAATCTATCTAATTTTGAGAAAACTGATTTTCCTTGTGTTTTGTTTTTGTAGCGTGTAAAGGAAAAGAGAGAGCCCACCCAAGCAGAAATTTTTATTGAAACTCGGAAAGGGAATAAAGAAAAACAGTTGGATCCAGAAATAGTTCGCCAAAGATTGTTCGACAACCACATTCTTCTACATCTACACACGTTCCACATTGTAGAAAGGTAACTAATATATATATATATATATATATATATATATATATATATATATATATATATATATATATATATATATAATAATTGTTTTATTATATCTACATCATTCAAAAAATTATTACATTATAACTGTTTTTCATTCTTATATGCAGAACGATATCATTGGAGAAGATGAATATGATGTGTTGGAAGATTATCTCGATGAGTTTCAAGATGAAGAACTTTGATTCCCTATATATTCATCTTGGATTTGTTTTTTATTATAAGTTCTTCCTTTAGGATTGGAATTGATTAAACTACGATGTCAGTTTGTTTATGATTATGGATTCGAATTGGTGTTTGAACTAGTTTGATTGTTAAAAAAAATTTATATATTATATATTTTGCATTTAATCCATTTATTTTAATTTACCAATTATATCATTAAAATTTAAAGCTAACTGTGTTGAATATATAATCAAATTTTAGTTTTATTTGTATGTTTATGGATTATATATAATGTTAAGGTAAAGATGTTTGTTTAATGTAATTGTATTTTTAATAATTTTATGAAATGAAAATAAAATTAAGAGTAGAGTTGCAAAATATTTTTGGTACTTTTAGCTACAAAGTTACATGTTAAAATTGTTCCTTATACACCATATACAACACTTAAAAATTGTTGTCTATATAAAAGACAACAGTTATAAAATGTTGTTTTGTTAATGTTTAGGGAACAGTTATGACCTGTACTTAAATTTAGCAACATTCTCTAAATGTTGCGTTAGGTGTGGACGATAAATGTTGCCTCTTCGTAACCTATAGGCAACATTTTTTGAGAATGTTGCCAGAAAGAGCAAAAAAATGTTGCCATAGACAATAGGTAACACTGGCTTAGTCTACACTTGGAAAATGTTGCTACCAACAATCCATTGACATGCCTTTAATTCAAGAGGAGTGCTACCAACAATTCCTTTAGCACTCTTTTTTTCAATACTCTCTTTGTAATTGAGTAAAATTGATGTGGGTCTGGTTAATTTAAAAGGACCTATTTCCAAAATGGTGGGACCTGCATGTATTTTATCCAATCATCAATAGACTATTGAAGAGAGTGTGCTAAAAAAGTGTTGCTAAAATTTTTCTAAATTCAATTACCCTGTCATTTGTTCGATTTCTCAAGAAGATTACCAACGTGGATTAAAATTACAACTGGCAAATTCGGTAGCCTAGTCTAGCTGCCAAAATGTAAAAACGCATTGGGTCATGCCATGGCATATATCTATTGGATTGTGTTTTTGTAGCTCAGCACAGCCCAAGACACAATATATTTATTGACAAACTATGATTTTTTTTCCTAGTTTTCTTCTTTTTATTAATAAATTTAGAGTGGAATGTCAATTTAATTGAGATTTCTCTTGATTTTACATGCCATTTGGCTTAAAAGCATGTTTAGTTACTTAACAAAATTTGAAATTACCAAAGAGAGTAAACATACTTTGTGCAATTTCATAAACTTTTTTTTTGTTGTATTTCTCATTTTTCTTCTTGTGGAACAAACCATGAGAAAGTCACAAAGTGCTCAACTCTATTGAAGACTAAGTGCTAATTCAGATCATTTAAGTGGCTGGTCTATTAAAGTACAAGTTGCATTTGATAGTTACATTACTCTTAATTGTTTCTTTTCATTTTGTTCTACTTCTGTTATAATAATCCCAGTCACCAAATGGTGCTGATGTGGCATCTCATTGGACTAGTCAATGAGAGTGAGTCATCAGCCAAGTGGATTGTATAAATACTGTTTACTCAATTGAATGAGTAACCGTTTCGTTCATTTGCTCTCTCTCTCTCACTCAAAGCGTGCGTTTATGCGTGAACTGCAAGTGAATTGCAGAACCTTGGAGCAATCGCTCCAACAAATCGGCATCTGAGCTACGTTGATATATAACGATTCTTAAACAACGATGGCGAACAACGGTGGAAGTAGTGACCAATTTCCGGCGAAACTACCTCTCTTCGACGGGAAAAACTACGATCGATGGATCGTCCAAATGAAGGTCGTTTTTCGCTATCAAGAAGTCCTTGAAGTAATTCGCAACGGCGTTGTGGCCACCGGTGGCGATCTGCTTCGTGAACAACAGAAGAAGGGTAGCGAGGCGTTATTTCTGATCATCAATGTGTTGACGTCGATGTATTTGAGAAGATCGCAGAGTATGAGACAGCGAAGGGAGCCTGGGATGCACTGGCACTTCCGTACGCCGGAGATGCTAGCCTGAAGAAGGTGAAGTTACAAACGTTGCGACGGCAGTACGAAAATATCAAAATGGAGGAGAAGGATTCGATTGCGGAGTATCTTAGCAAGTTAACTCTGATAACGAATCAGATGTGTACCAACGGTGAGACCATTATTGAGAAATTGAAGGTTGAAAAGGTATTACGAACCCTAACTCCTAAATTCGATCATGTCGTAGTAGCAATTGAGCAATCGAAAAACCTAGAAACTATGAAGCTTGAGGAACTGTAAGGTTCACTCGAAGCAAATGAAATTAGGTTAAAGGAAAGAGTAAATGAAAAGGAGAAAGAAAAGGCCACTGAGGAGGCCTTACAAGCAAAATTTAAGAAGAATAGTGGTAATTGGAAAAGAAAAGGGAAAATAAATTTGAAAGGAAAGAACCCTAGGGTAGACAACTTTGATGATAGTGACAATGTTGAGCCTAGTAGGGGTGAAGGAGAGAATAACAAGAAAACGAAGAAGAAATCAAATAAGAAGCATATATTCAGTGTTACAATTGTCAAAGGTGGGGACACTTTGCAGATGAATGTGTTAATGAGAGAGTACTTAGGAAGAATAAGGAAGGAGAGGCTCAATATGCTGACTGTTATGGTTCTGATACTGAAGAAGAAGTTCTAATGGCTATAACTGATAGTGAAGGGAAAATAGTTGAATTCTGGTATCTTGATACAGGTTGTTCAAACCATATGCCAGGCAACAAAGTCTGGTTCTGTGAACTTGATGAAACTGTGAAGAGAAACATCAAGTTTGCAGATGGTAGATCAATCAAGGCAGAAGGTATTGGGAAGGTTGAAATCAGAAGAAGTAATGGTAAGAGAACAGTGATTGTGGAGGTGCTGTATTTTCCTGGAATGAAGAGCAATCTACTCAGTTTGGGTCAATTGCTTGAGAAGGGATATACAATAAAGATGGAGGATAGTTGCATTGACCTTCTCAATAGCAGGAACAAGGTAGTGCTCAGGGCACCTCTGTCCAAGAACAGGACCTTCAAGGTGGAAGGTGATGCACTTGGCTACCAATGTCTCAATGCTTCAGCCTTCAACTAATGAAGTGAGTTGGTTATGGCATAAGAGGTATGCACATTTGAAATTCAGAAGCTTGAAACAGCTTGAAAAGAAGAAGATGGTAAAGGGACTTCCAGAGATTACTGAACCTAATGTAGTATGTGGTGAATGTTGTGAAGCAAAGCAACCTAGGAACTCATTCAAATCCAATATGTGCCTACTAGATCCACACAGAAGTTGGAGGTGATACATTCTTATGTTTGTGGTCCTATTGAAACCAAGACTCTAGGAGGGAATCTATACTTTGTCACATTTATAGATGACTTCTCTAGATTGATGTGGACCTACTTATTGAAGAAGAAGAGTGATGTGTTTGAAGTATTCAAGGAATTTAAGAAGTTGATTGAGAATGAAGGTTGCAACAGGATTAAATGTCTGAGAACTGATGGGGGAGGTGAGTACACCTCCCTAGAGTTTAACAAGTACTGCAAAGATGAAGGTATAAGTCATGAGGTAGTAGCTCCTTATACCCCTCAACACAATGGGGCAGCTGAAAGGAGGAATAGAACTGTCCTTAACATGATGAGAAGCATGCTTAAGGAGAAGAAAGTCCCACATTGTCTCTGGGGAGAAGCTGCTCTAACTGCCACTTACTTACTGAACAAGAGTCCCACCAAGATATTGAATGATCTTACACCATATGAGAAATGTTGGAATAAGAAACCTAATGTGAAGCATCTCAGAATCTTTGGGTCACTATGTTACAGACATGTGCCTGAACAATTGAGAAAGAAATTAGAAGATAGAGCCCAACCAATGGTGCTAGTAGGGTATCATGTAACTGGCTCGTATAGGCTGTTTGATCCAGTTAAAAGGAAAATAACAGTGAGTAGAGATGTAGTGTTTGAAGAAAAGAAAGGTTGGGAGTGGAATTCTGAGATAGAAAGGGATGAAACCACAGATTCTGCTAGTATAGTGACACTTGATCTACTAAATGAACAAGATATTGAACCTGCTACAGATGACGAGACACAAGTAAGAAGATCTCATAGGAACAGACAAGCACCATAGAGACTACAGGATTTTGAAGTGTTCCCTGACACAGCAATCACACCAGATGGTGACCTAATGATGAATGTGCTATTGTAGCTGAGGCAGAACCAGTAACTGTTGAGAGTGCTTTAATCAACAAGAACTGGAAGGCTGCAATGGAAGAAGAGCTTAAGGCTATTGAAAAGAACAAAACCTGGGAGCTAGTCACACTCCCCAAGAACAAGAAAGCAATTGATGTTAAGTGGGTCTACAAGACCAAGGTTAAACCAAGTGGTGAAGTGGCAAAGTATAAGGCCAGGTTGGTAGCAAAAGGCTTCCTACAGAAATCTGGACTTGATTTTAATGAAGTATTGCTCCAGTAGCAAGAATGGAAACCATCAGATTGGTTGTAGGATTAGCTAACTTGAGGAGTTGGAGTATGAGCCAACTTGATGTCAAGTCAGCATTTCTGAATGGGCCCCTAGAAGAAGAGGTGTATGTGTGCCAACCACCTGGATATGAATTGAAGGGACGGGAGGGAAAGGTGTACAGGCTACACAAGGCTCTCTATGGCTTGAAACAGGCGCCAAGGGTATGGAACAAGTGCATAGAGACCTTTTTGCAGCAACTACAATTTGAAAAATGTGTGTTTGAACACGGTGTGTACACTAAAACTGGCAGCAGAGGCACTCATCTCATAGTGTGTCTAAATGTTGATGATATGTTGATTACTGGTGATAATGACAGTGAGATTGCTGAGTTTAAGAGTAAGATGATGAAAGAATTTGAGATGAGTGACTTGGGATGTCTAACCTACTTTCTTGGCATTGAGTTTGCAAAGACTAGCAGAGGCTTATTTCTTCAATATCAAAAGAAATATGCCACTGACATCTTGAAAAGATTCAAGATGAGTGGATGCAACAGTGCAGCAACTCCAGTTGAGACAGGACTGAAATTGAGATCTGATGGTGATGAAACTCTGGTAGATGGAACACTCTACAAGCAAATAGTAGGTTCACTGAGATATCTAGTTAATACAAGACCTGATATTGCATACGGTGTGGGACTGATTAGCAGGTACATGGAGAAGCCCAGGGCGCCTCACATGGCAGCTGCCAAGAGGGTCTTGAGGTATGTAAAAGGCACAATTGATTTGGGAATTCTATTTCCCAGCAGCAGTAGTACTGACACGGAAATCTGTGGCTTTACTGATTCGGATTGGAGTGGTGATACAGCTGATAGGAAGAGCACAAGTGGCTATTTGTTCATGTTGGGAAGCACACCAATATCTTGGTGTTCAAAGAAACAAAATGTGATTGCCTTGTCCTCTTGTGAAGCTGAATACATAGCAGCTGCACAAGGAGCTTGCCAAGCTCAATGGATTGAAAAACTGGTGATTGAACTGAAGCTGAAAGGTGACTATGTGATGAAACTGAAGGTTGACAACAAGTCAGCCATTGATCTGGTCAAGCACCCTGTCTCTCACGGCCGTAGCAAACACATTGAAACAAAATTCCATTTCTTGAGGGATCAGGTGAACAAGGAAAAGTTAGAATTGTTGTACTGCACGACCACAGAACAGTTAGCTGACTTGCTAACCAAACAACTTACTGTGAAGAGATTTGTGGAGCTGAGGAACTTGATAGGAATGAAGAAGCTTAATGATCTGAATTAGGGAGGTGTATTGAAGACTAAGTGCTAATTCAGATCATTTAAGTGGCTGGTCTATTGAAGTACAAGTTGCATTTGATAGTTACATTACTCTTAATTGTTTCTTTTCATTTTGTTCTACTTCTGTTATAATAATCCCAGTCACCAAATGGTACTGATGTGGCATCTCATTGGACTAGTCAATGAGAGTGAGTCCTCTTGCCAAGTGGATTGTATAAATACTGTTTACTCAATTGAATGAGTAACCGTTTCGTTCATTTGCTCTCAATTCGGTTACTCTCTCTCTCACTCAAAGCGTGTGTGTGTGCGTGAACTGCAAGTGAATTGCAGAACCTTGAAGCAATCCCTCCAACAAACTCAACTACCTTAAGGCTATAAAAAAGAGAATAAAATAGAAGAAAAATAGATTATAATTAAGTTTATGATGACAAGGGCAATACATAATAAATGCAGGATGTGACTGAACTTTCTGCTATATCATTCTCCATATAACAAAAACATACACTGCATCATGCATAAATCAATTCGTAGAAGCCTCGAGTACAATGCTCAGTGGTGATGAGGGTGGTGAAGAGGGGAAGGAGCGGTGGCATTAAGCTGCTGATGTGGCATAGGTGGTGGTAAAGACGGTTGAGGACACTGATAACACTTGGTGAAGAGTCCGAATGTATCAATCTGGTGTACGAAGTTGATCATGCTGGCCCACCCACCAAATCCAAAGCCCACTATTAGGACCCACACCACCACAAATACGTTTATCACGAACGTTCCCTACCCATCTTCCAACAAACTTGGGAGGTTGTTCCACCGCATTCTGCATTACACACACAGACATAAATTAAATTAAATGAATGTAGATGTAAAAAGAATAATGGTAAATGAAAAATAAGGAAAATGTATAATTTAGGATAAAGTGCCGGGTTTGGTCTGCTAGACTGTGACAATACGCTAACACTTCACAATCATAAATTTTCTTTCTATATCCACGGCAAGTTACTTTGAATAATAAATGAAATAAATTCAATCACTGCTGTGCTGCGCTGCTTTGCTCAGTCAAACTATTGGGCTACGACAACTAAAAATAAGTTTCAGAATTCGGAAATAGGACAACCCACATGGCTACTTTTTTTTTTAATTTCGTTTTCTTGTTTGGTCTAGCTTTCTTTTTGCTACAACAGAAATAATTAATGTGTTCTAAGTTTGAAGTCCGTGAAGTGTCTAGAGAATCATAATATAATTAGATAAATATAGAATATATATATATATACCTGTCGGGCAGAGGATGATTTAAAGGTGAAGATGTGAGCAAGAGCGGGTATAATGTAAACGGTGAAGCTAACAAGGAGAGATCCAACGGCTGAATTGATAGGACCAAAGAATGGGAATATGATGGCCAAGAACCATATGGGTATCACCACTGGCAATCTCACCAATGCACGTTTGCACATGCTCTTACATTCATGCATTCCTACTGCTTTCTCCCACACGAAGTATAATGGTGTGCATGCAAATCCAAATGTTATAAACTGCAATTCATTATAATAATATTCCAATATTATATATGTTAATCATTCAATTCAATTACAATTAATAGAATATAATTAATGAGTATGAATGTGTGTTGTACGTGCCTGGTGAATGAGCATTAAAACGACAGCCATGTCTCGGAAGTGTGATTTAGGGAGAAGAGCAAAAGCATTGGAGTGATTTAGAAGCATGTCTCCAAATGCCCAATACACTGCTACTGCCGATGGAAGCGTTAGTGTCAGCACATACAGTGTTGCCAGTAAATATATTGCCTTGAACTTCTGTGGCTTCCACATCGCATGCATTATTTCCCTGTGTACCATCACATACATTAATATACTAGCTATCATCTTTATTTTTATGTATCGTAATTCATAATTACCTAAACAGACAATAAGACAAACGACACCTCGTTAGCACAATATATTTAATCTTTAGCATAATAAAGGCACTGCTTTGCTTTGGGTGAAGAATAAGAGAGCAAATAAATAGTAGGAGAATATTTTGGTTCAAGGTTTGGTTTTTCTGTGTTATGGGAGAAGAGGCCTAAAGGATCAGCTGTAGCTATCACTGAGAAAAGCTGGGTGATTTCCTAATGATAATAAAGCATTAAAGGATGGAACCATTTTAGAGAAAGAACCTTGGCTTTCTAGCTAAATGCTAAAGGAAAATATGCAAGTATTCCAAAGAAAAAGGACACTTTTTTCTCCCACGCCTACCAAGGGTATTTTGGGGTTAGAAAGATATATTTTTCAAATACTAATATTCTTTTTTGTTCTTTACACAATGTGTTTGTTTAGAGTTTGTCAAAACAAAACACGTGTTTAGAGTCTCAGCTAACATTTATTTTGTCCTTTTGGAAAAACAAATGTGAAAGGCACACAATGTGCAGTGTTTGCCACGCTATTTTTATATCACCTTATGTTGGAGAAAATCATAGATTATGTTTGGGGAAAAATTAGCAGATAGCGAATGAGGTCACAGCGGATAAACTAGTGGATTGAATTTAATTATAGTATTTGGTAAAATTAGCAATCAAACTAGCTTATAAATATAAAATGACATAAATAAACATTTGTAATTAATGTTTAAATATGACACAAAGTATTCATTGAACGGAGGATAAATGAAATATTTAATTAAAATAACAATGATAAAAATGAGAGAAAAATGAAATGTTATAAACTATATAAGCTCAAACACTACTTCAAGTAGCATTTAAAAAAATGTTATAAACTACTAAAAAATACTAGTATAAGCTAGTTATTTTTTTTTGATTCGGACCATTGATGACTACCCACAGAATGTCCCAACGCTTTCAACGAAAAATTAATCTCCATTAAAATCAAATTTTGGTATAAGCTAATTATGCCAAACATTTTAAAAAAAACTCATCCACAATAAGCTTTACACTATAAGCTATAGATTGGAATTAACTAACAGAGTTATAGTCTACTGACATGAACTAAGTGCAATTGACTACCTTCAAAATTAGATACAGTAATGTAGATATTCTCAAGTATAAAGAATAAAGAAAAATGCTTTTCATATTAACAGAAAAGGCTTTAAGATGCATGGGTGATTAGATTGACGTTGAGATTATGTGTACAGAAGTCAAGGTTGAGTCACTATCAAAATGACGTTAAGCCCACATTGTTACGGGGTTAATTCGGGCAAAGACATGTATACTAAGGAATTTTTTAGTAACAATTGTTAAATTTTTCGGTAATTATTATACAACACTTCTAATTAGTATATACTAATCACAATTTAGTATTTGTGTGGTTAGTATATGCTATTAACTATTATACAACAATTCAATAATTAGTACATAGTAATCACAATTTAGTACTCGTGTGGTTACCTAATTTTTTTATTAACGAAGAAATGGCTATTATGTCCTTTAATAATAATTACTAAAGAATTTATCACTACTCTGAGTCGTACTTGTTAATTCGCTTTCGCATTTGTTACTAGCCACTATAGTACTGCTACTACTACCAACCAACCAGCTAGTGATATGTCCAAAGGCAAAGAAAGGCAAGGGCATGTGTGAAAGAAAGAAAGAAAGATGGATGTGTATGAAAACGTAAAAGATAAACTAAAAAGAAACAAGGTAGTAAAAGACAGGAATATTTATATAATATATCTGCAAGTTTCTTACACAGTAACAGCATGTCCCCCAAATGTGTAGAGAATGTTTGTGGCCCCCGTAAAATATAGAACCAATTTGGCCGGACCCGAATGCTTAACTCCTTCCACCTAAACAATCAAAATAACATTTCCAAAACAATTATTAATTAAATTATTTAATTATCATAAAGAGAGCAGCATATATATAATATAAAAAACAATAATCATAACTAATTAAATAATATTTGTAAAATTATTATAATTACTACCTGACCGTGAAGGAGAGAGGCAAGTGTGAGATACCAAGCAGTGTAAGTGGTCATGACAAGACCTAAAAAGGACCAGATTCTGTAATTGTGAAAGGAGGGAATAAAGACAGTGGTAGCACAACAAGCTCCGAAGATGTAAGTCCAAGTCCTCTTGTCCAGGTTGTCGTTTATGTAATATATGTTGCTGAGAACAATATTAATTTAATCAATTAATTAAAACAATATTCATTCATTCATCACAGAGAGAGATGCATGTGATGTGGGTTCCTTCCTTGTTTTAATTTAAATTAAACAACATATATTATATAATATATGACTAAAATAACAAATAATGAAGAAAGAGTTAAAAGGAAGTGAGATTTAGTTAGTGGGAGAGTAGGTAATTAAGGTACCTTGCACAAGCTATGAGCTGAATAACAGATCCAAACAGAAGAAATGTGCAGTTAAATGCCAAACCAACGTTTCTCCAATATTTCCCAAGGAGTCCATCAAGAACTTCAAACCACTGCATATATTATATATATCATTCATTTCTTTAAACACTACTAGACAGACATTGAAACTACTGAGAATTCAAAAACACACATGGTATTGGTAGCTAGGTAGGTGGTATTATGAATGAATGAGTGATTAATTTATACCTGGATGACATGGCTTCTGAAATTAACTTTTTCTCTTTCTTTTCTTGTTCTGTATTCAACATAGAGTACACTAATGAGGTATGCTGTCCAGCTACCAAGCAAACCGTAGAAGAGTTGAAAAAGTATTCCAGAAAGCATTCCCAGCTGGGAAAATGAGTATGGCAACGTAAGCAGAACTTGAGCCACCTGACAAACATGCATGGAATTAATGGAGGTGAGGAATGAGCATAATATAAATTAAAAGAGTTTTGCCAAAAACAAAAAACAAACCTGGTTGGAAGCACAACTAAACCAAGCATCATAAGCTGAACCACCATGCCATAAGAAGCTTGATAATTTGGACTTTATGTCTTTAGGCTTTCCTAATTCAGTTTCCATTTCTACATAGTTCCCAACTATTACAGTTTCCACCTCCTTTTCCGTTGCCATTTTGTTTCTCTTCAAGATCGATATATCAGTAGCACTTTCTTTCTCAACTCCTCCTTCCTTTCACTCTATTCTTTACGTGGTCAGTCACTTACTCTATGTGTTGTTTTGGGGGAGGAGATTGGAAAGGAGGATGGGAAGGAGTTATGGAGTGGTGGTACTATATATACTAACAAGACAGGACACAAAAGGGTAAGAGTGACTACTGTGTATGAAAGGTATTGTAGAGAGGGGTTTTGGGAAGCGAGTAAAATAAAATAAAATAAAATAAAATCGCTTTTTGTTTTGAAGAACTAAAATAAAACAAACAGCTCCTGAGGTGAGGTAATGTGCTTTGACGAAATTCCTTTGGTTTTGGTGGAGAGTGGAGTACCTTTTTGTAATTTACCTTAATGCTCGCTCAGTCATCACCATATATATATATATATATATATATATATATATATATATATATGTATATGTATATTAAACTACTATAGGTTAAAAGCCTCTGCAATCAAATATTTTAATTTTACTAGTTACCAAGCGTGATCTCTTCTCCGCACGAGCGAGCCTCTCGCGTCCCGAGCTAATCATATTTGCTAATTTCACCTAAGTATTATTTAACTTAATTGGTAATAAGTTAGAGATCTATGAATGAATTGAACAGTATATATATATATATATAGTTATTATACAAGTTGTTTTTGCACCAATGTTGAATGTTCAACAAAGGTTAATTTGACCCCTGAATTTGAGTGGTTTTGCAATTGCCAAAGTTGAATCTAGTTTTTGCTGTATTTGATAAGCACAAATAAAACAGAAGGGCACATGAAAGTAATTAGTAATTTAGGAGAACAAGGTAAGTAATTAGAGGAGAGGAAAGGAAGTAGTAGTAGTAGTGTAGGAAATAATAACATAGTAGACCGCATGATTGCAGCCAAACGAGCGTGGTCGCTTTGCAAGCTTGCTTTTATCACATCACATGGCCAACTCTTCCTACACTCCCCCCACCAATTTCCATGCTCATACCCCAATTATAACTCCTTATTCCACACCCATTTTATTTAATCTATACAAATATCACGGCATAGGAGATTGAACTAGGACAAATACACCGCAAAACATTGGTAAATTTGTTAGATCATGCACCCCTCCTCCACATCCAAATTCTTAATACTATTAATTAATCTTGGTTTTCCTTGCCAACCCAATATATTCTCTATTCTCTAATATTTATTATAATTCTTTGGTATAAACCCGATATCCTCTGTGCGCAACTGCACACACTAATCCCTCGAGCCGAGTAGGACCGACCACAATAGGCGCCAAATCTCTCCCATGACCTAAGTTAAGCTGGATTCTCTAATGTTATTATAATTCTTGATATATATAAGAAAAAATAGAGAAAGATAATAATTAAACAAATATTATTCATAGTTGATCAATTCAATTCACAATCTTTTTTCCCTCCTCCAAAAAATAACTGCTATCATAGTTTTTTTACTTTTTTGTTGATGTACCACTATTTTTTCTCAAGTAAAAACAAAGGAATAAAGCCAACTTTTTTAAGTTCTGTCGTACATTTATTCAACAATATTTCGAACCACTTTTTTTGATACATAGATAGAAATACTAGTACATGACATCTCATGGGTGAGGGTAAAGCAGTTTATTTCTTTCACCCCTCGTTTTCAATGTCTTGAAAAATATTCTGACAGTGGTCCAAATTTACCAGCCTTCACATTTGTCTTTTTAAAATTTTTTGAATGAGTGAGCTACTAACTGATTATTCCCCTTCAACTCATCATGATATTCCATAATGAGTTTGTCTTTTTTATGCACTAAGATAAAAAATCATTTACCTCTAGTGGTGCAAAATAAAAAAAAAAAGAGAACCATGATTTGAAGGTCTAATCTAATGTATACTATAGTTTTGGTGCAGTAAAACATATTGATGAAGAATGTTGGAAGCTAGCACATCAAACTTCTAGTGTAGTCATGCTTTCTAGTCTCTCTGGGACCAGAAACATTCTCTGTGTCTGTTGCTTGTGTCTCCTTGACCACTTCCATTTATTGCATACATTCTAGTTTGTTCAAATTTAGTCTTAGGCTTTTGGCGGCATTGATTTCTATCACTAATATATTAATGCAGGTGAATGTGGTTATCAACTAAGATTACTACTGGCCACCACCATTGTAATTGTCAGGTGAATTGGTGGTTAACGTGGGTGTCTGCATAATTACCACTCTCAGTTTGTTTTGCACGTTTTCAACCAATTTCTAAGCAAAATGATGTTTATACATAAATTCCATTTTCATAGGACGGTTTTATAATTTGTTTACAGCACTTTGCTTCATGTTTACGCTCCTTGAGGTAGCTAGTTCATGCGTCATATATGACGAATTGCGGCGTTATGTTAGATATTTTTGTTTCAAATTGCAAAAATAGCAAATCAAGAGAAGAAATTAGATTGAGACAAGACATGCATGCTCGTTTATTACTTACAGTCCTAAATTGAGGTAGGGGACCATAAATAAAAAGTTACAATGTTCAATTTCAATAAACAGAAACAGAATTTTAAAGTTTTAACTGCATGCTTGAATTTGTCGGAGTAACAAACTACTAACAATATCTACTATATGTCTTCTAAAGTTAGGATAGTGGTGAAGCTGATAGAGATTTTTGGAAAGTCAAACATATAAAGAGCAATGATTCTTCAAAGTTCTTGCTTAATTTGGTTAAAGGGTTGAAATAGCTATAAGTTGATGCTAACCATTTAGTTAACTTAAATTAGCATGTAGAATGTTATCATAGCTTAATCATCTATCAAATTTAAAGCATGCAATTTAAATGCTTACCATATTTGAAGCTATCTTAATTTATAGTATTATATATTATGCTTAATTAAAGATGAGAAAAATTGGCCGTAGGGTTTGGTCACTTTGTTTTTTGTCTTCTAAAGATGATTATGTATTGCAATGATTAAAACTCCTTTCTTGCTGTGGTATTTTTTGTGGGTCTCCTCCCTCTCTTCCTGTGTTGATCATCAAAGATATACACTTTTGGCTTTTGGAAGGCATGGGAATGGTATAGAAAACCTGCATTGACCTTGTGGTTCAATTTAATAACGTGGGTCCTTAATGTTACATTACAGCATTAGTGTTTGACTGCTTCTTGAAACAATGGTGGTCAACCAACCTTATTAATTAGCATCGATGCATGTCTATGTCTATGTTTTAGATATGCAATATAATTTGTATGAAGTATAATTTCTTCACAAACACCATCATGTCAAGCCATCTTTATTGCCTCCATGCTGGGACCTCTTCTGTGACCAAAAGAATCCTATCATAAAATTGAACTTTTGCTTCACTTTAGTGCCTTCTTTTGCACTGTGAAGATTGCGAATATTTATTCTGTTACATTTGCCAGCTACTTTTGTCTTGGCAATTGATAGATATATCTTGCAATATATTTTAATTATTGAATATATATTGCCTCAGGAATAAATCTTTCAATACTATTTCCTAATTGAAGTTGTGCTGTTTCTGGCTCCATGAGAATAGTATTCATATTAGAAAGCAAATTGAATCAGCGACACGAAAACAAAATATCTTCAGAGTTCAGATATGTCACAACAGTTTTGAGTTCACAGTGGAAGTGGCCCCTAGCTAATTACCATAAATGTTTATATTTGCTGCAGGTGTGCTTGTTCATTTGCATTACATTTTTGGTTATAATTTATAAAAGTATAAATATATATATATATATATATATATATATATATATATATATATATATTTGTGTGTGTGTGTGTGTGTGTGTGTTATTATTTTCAACAGATGACGAGGAAAAACTTGTTGAACTTGCAAAGTTTTATCCACATGAATTCTCTTCATGCTGATTTGGTGAAGCTTGATAATGAATTTGGGAGTTACATCATTGATATGCGTAGTAGGAATGTTGAATTTGCATCTTTGAAATGATTCGGTGATCTAGCAGAGAAGTTGGTTGAAAATGGAAGACATATTGTTTATCCACGCGTTTATCTTCTGTTGAAGTTAGCAATGATTTTGCGCGTAGCCACAGCAACTGTTGAAAGAGTCTTTTCTGCTATGAAGATTGTGAATACTAGGTTGCGTAATCAAATGGGTGATCAATCGATGAATGATTCTCTAGTTACTTATATTGAGAAAGAAGTGTTCATGAATATTGACATTGAGTTGATCATTCAACGATTTCAAAACATGAAGTTACGTAGGGGAATTATAAATATGTAAGTGTTTTTTTGACTAGCTTTATGATTTGAACAATTATGTCTTTACTCCCCCCACACTAGCATGAAGCATGGTCCTCAATGAAAAATGATCAAATAGAAACAAAAAGAAATAAATGAGAGAAAGAGAGAGTAAGAGTGACTTCCCTGAGAGAGCTTGCAGACTGAGCTAATTCCTAAAAAACGAAAACAAAACATAAATGAGAGAAAATAAAACACAGGTTGCCTCCTGCGAAGCGCTTGTTTAACGTCCCGAGCCTGACGGTACTAGAACCAATCCTTGAGGGCAGCGACATAGCTCACTTGAAGCAGCCCTTCCTCAAATTGCTTCACAAGCTGTCCATTGACCTTAAAAGTGGTGCCATCTTCATGAGATACCTCAAGTACTCCATAAGGAAAAACTTGAGTAATAGTGTAGGGGCCATACCACCTTGAGCGCAACTTTCTTGGAAAAAGACGCAAACCTGAGTTATAAATTAAAACTTTCTCACAACATGAAATTCACGCTGCTGGATGCGCTTATCATGCCACTTTTTAGTTCGCACCTTATATAACCGGCCATTCTCATAAGCTCCTAGACGGAGCTCATCCAATTCATCTAACTGCAACAACCTATTTTCACCTGTAAGCTGAGCATCAAAGTTTAGAAATGTTAAAGCCCAGAGTGCTTTATGCTCTAATTCAACAGGCAAATGACATGCTTTTCTAAAAACAATGCAGTAACTGTCTTTTCTTGATGCACTAACCAAAAACAATGCAGTAACTGTCTTTTCCAAAAACAATGCAGTAACTGTCTTTTAAAAGCAGTTCTGTAGACCCATAATGCATCATCCAATTTCAATAACCAATCTTTTCTTGATGCACTAACTGTCTTCTCTAAAATCCTTTTCAGCTCTCTGTTTGAAATTTCAACGTGGCCACTAGTTTGTGGATGGTAAGGAGTTGTTACCTTATGAGTGACACCATATTTGCTCAAAAGATTTTCAAATTGTTTATTACAAAAATGAGTGCCACCATCACTAATAATGGCTCGTGGAGTGCCGTATCTGGAAAAAATATTTTTCTTTAAAAATTTCACCACCACCCGAGCATCATTAGTGGGTAAGGCTACAGCTTCCACCCACTTAGACACATAATCTACAGCAACAAGAATACATTGATTTGAAAAGGATTTAGGGAAGGGGCCCATAAAGTCAATTCCCCATACATCAAATATCTCACATACCAAAATATTGTTTAAAGGCATCTCCACGCCTAGAAATGTTGCCACTCCTTTAACAACTATCACAAGCTTTCAAAAATTCATTGGCATCTTTAAATATAGTAGGCCAATAAAAACCACATTTGTAAAACTTTATATGCAGTTCTATTTGGGCCAAAGTGGCCACCTGCCTCTTTAGAATGACAATGCTCAAGGATAGAAGTTACCTCTGAGGCGTGTGAAAGATTAGGGTTACAGTTTAACCCTTGCATTTTGCACTTGGACCGGGTCAGTATCCTGGTGGGCTTAAGTGCACAGTAACCTACAAGAAACAAATTGGGTCAGTTCAAATATAAATCCTTGGGCTTATTTCTTTCTAATTACACCACCACAATTTCGTCTTTACACCAACATTGCGGGACTGATGAAGTTCGAGATTATTTGGGACCCTTTATTAAAGAAGACATTGGATTAGGTTCTTTAGTCTTTTCTTCTATGATCGGATGTATGTTATACTTCTAATTGTGTAAGTTCTCTTAATCTTAATGGGGTGACACTTTTGGTGTACTTGTTTACACCAGAATTAGTCGAGCACTAATATTCGGCTGACGTAGAATCCGCTAGCCGAGGGTTGAGGTAGAGCTGTCAATTTTGGCCCAGTCCAATGGGCCGGCCCATGGCCTAGTGTTATGGGTTGGGCTGGGTCCGGCTCGTTAAATAGAAGCCCAAAAACAAATCGGACTGTTTTGGCCCAACCCTATTGGCCCATGGGCCAAACTGGGCCAACTTTTTTATGTTATTTTGAGCAATTTTTATGATTTCCTTTGTTAAAGTTAGATTGGGTTGTGGGCCAGCCCATCGGCCCTGTGTTTTGGGTTGGGCTACACAAAACATGGCCCAGTCGACAATTGGGCGGGCCCAGCGCAGTCCACTTGTACATTTTGGCCCAGTGGACCAGACCGGGTTGGGTCAGACCACCCATCTTAACAGATCTAGGCTGAGGGACTGACCCTCGTCGGCAAAATACATAATTAGCCGCTTAAGGTCTAATTTGGCCACACGACTAAGATAAGCAACTGAGGAGCAGTTGAGGTGCCTACTCGGCTGAAATTTGTACTTAACAAAGAAAAAGGTTAAAAAGGAAAAAGGCAGTTGGGCCATACTTCCTACACCCCATACTCACTAGACACACCCCCCAATATCGCCAAATATCCCTGCTTCATTAAACCCACTTTTCACACTCTCCCTCTCTCACACACCCACACACCCCTTTCCAAACCCATCTCCATCAAACCCTTCTCTCTCACACACACTCTTCTCCTTCTTCATTCGCCTCCCTCACTCTCTCACTCACTTCAAGTAACATCTCTCTCTCTCACTCAGTCAAGCAATCACTCAGGTATGTTACTCTCACTCTTCTCTCTGTTTGTTTTTTGTTTTTTTTCTGGATCTTTGCAAGGTTCGGAAGTTTATTTACCAACCCGTGTATAGTTACATGGTTCGGTAGTTTGTTAACAAACGGGTTCGGCCTCAAACTTCCGTACCTGCTTTGTTGCTTTTTTTAATGGAGCGTCCGGAAATGAATTTCCGAACCAGTTCAGATGTAAACTTCCGAACCCTACTGGGCACTTCTGATTTTCTTTTTGAATTTTAATTTAGGTTTAATGGTTTTTTTGGGAATGGAAAAGACTATAGGGGAGGTGGTTCTTCTAGACATGCACGGGACGATGATGACAGAGTGCGTCCTACAGCTTCCATTCGCAATAAGAATGCGCAGATCCGTGGACGCGGATGGGGCGGACGGACTGGGGTGTATATCGAAGACCCACCACATGCTGATGCTGCTCTTTAGTATGATGATATTCGGTATGATGCTGTTGATTTTGTAGCTGCTGACTTACCTGGTCCAGCTCCTATTGATGTTGATGCTGATGCTGATGCTGATGCCCCAGTTGGTGAGCCCTCCACATCGGCTCCTTCCACATTAGCACCCGCCACATTCCCGTTCCCGAGTGGTTCGGATGACAGATCGGTATTGCCTACCTACGGCTCACACGTAGCCCGGAAGATATGGGAGGGGACGGTAAGTTTATTCTTATTTAAACTAGTATTTTACCCGTGCTTGCACGGGTGACACTGTATTTGTTATATTTGCTATGAAATTATAAATACGTTGAAAGTTGCAAAATGTAATAAAAGAAAAAGGAAAAACTCGATAAAAGACTATATTTCAAATTTATTAAAATACTTGTGTTCCAAAAAGTTAAAAAAAATCGGTATCTGATAATATTAATTACAGAGTAAAAATCAAGAAAAAAGAAAATGAGATTTGATATATGATATGCACCTTCGTTGTCGCTCTCGTTGCTGCTCCCGTTGTCGCTCTCCTGTTGTCTTGCCGCTCGCGTTGCCTCTCCCCATTGCCCCTCCCATTGTCAGTCTTTCATTGCCGCTCCCGTCGCCACTTGTTTATTTTTTTATTCTAGATCGTTTAATATTAATTTAATCATTTTAAATAAATTATTAAAAAAAATTATTTTGGAATTTTGGATAGTGGTTAATTTTTTTAATAACAGTGTAAAAACTAGAAAATCATATTTAATATAAGATATGAACCCCCGTGGTCGCTTTCGTTGCCGCTATTGTTGCGGCTCTCCTATTGCCGATCCTATTGTCAATCTCTCACTGTCACTCGCGTTGTGGCTCCTGTTGCAGCTCTTGTTGCCGCTCCTCGCTGCCTCTCTAGTTAATTTTAGATCATTTATTATTAATTTAATCATTTTAATTAAATTATTAAATTATTAAAAAGGTTATTTTGGAATTACTGATAGTGGGTAAAACTTTTTTTGACAATTGTTAGTTGTTAAATTGATTAGTTTTAGTAGTTTTATAGATAGATTATAGTAAATAGCAAATTCTAGATCATTTAATATTAATAGTTAGCAAGATGTCTAGATTATACTAAATAGCAAATTCTAGATCATTTAATATTATAGTAGTTAAATTGATGGGTTTTTTTTACAAGAAAATTGATTGGTTTTAGTTGTTTTTAATAGTTAGCAAGATGTCTAGTTTGGACAATTTGCTAACACTTGATTTTAATACTAGTACTTCACCCGTGCATCCGCACGGGTGACACCGTATTTGTTATAATTTGTTATAATTTGTTATAAACCTATAAATTCTTTTAAAATTTAATACCCAGTGACTTTCAAGTAACCTATAATTTGCAAGTTACCAATGCCCTCAAAGTTGCATAGGTGTCATTAAGTTAGTTCCACCAAATATGTAAATTTGGTAACACATGTTTTTATTTTTATTATATTATTATTATACTACTTTACCCATGCATCCGCACAAGTGACACTGTATTTGTTATAATTTGCTATGAACCTAAAAATACTTTGAAAAATGTAACATTTAATAAAAGGAGAAGAAAAAATTCGATAAAAAAGCTATATTTCAACTTGCTTAAAAAACTCGTGTTGTAAAAAGTTTTAAAAAAGTCAGTTTATTCTTCTAATCTATAACCTTTAAGGCTATAGTGGATACAAAGAAAATTTAGGCGCCAAAATGGTTGCCTTTTCATATCTTTTTTTTTTCAATTAATTTTTGTTTGTTTTGTGGTCCAAAAGAATATGCAATCATTACAAGTATGACCCATCATACTTTAAAGGGGTATTTTGGAAACATTACAACTCTATAAAAATTAATTTCGTGAAAAAATATGTAAACTCCGACGCTAAGTAGTGTGTTTTGGGGTACTTTAGGTTCGAGAAAAAATTTTAGATGTTCAATACGCAAAGTTCGTTTCTCAATAATTAAATTGGTGAAAACGAAAATTAATTTCGGGACAAAATATGTAAAGTGCGACGATAAGTACTATCTTTTGAGGTACTTTAGAGTTCAATTTTTTTTAAATGTTCAAATACGAAAAGTCCGTTCCTATAACTTTATTTTTTCCTCAATTTTTTTTGTTTTCATTTTTAACTGAAATTACTCAAGTGAACATTTTTCCATTTTAAATTTTAACCTCAATATTTGTCACTAAAGTATTTTGCAATGTTGTTTAACTACCTAACAAATTGTAATATGCATAATACTATCTATTTTTACATTTTGATATCTCGTGCATCGCACAGGGGTAAGATCTAGTCTTAATAATGGAGTAAAAATCAGGAAAAAGAAAATGAGATCTAATATAAGATATGCACCCCCCGGTTGGCGCTCCTGTTGCCGCTCCACGTTGCCGCTCTTCGTTGTCGATCTCGTTGCCAGTCTCTCGTTGCCTTTCCCGTTGCAACTCCCGTTACATGTCCCATTGCCGCTCCCGTTGACTGTCCTGTTGCCACTTGTTTATATTTTTTATTCTAGATCATTTATTATTAATTTATTTATTTTAGTTAAATTAGTAGATAATTTTAAAAAAATTATTTTGAAATTTTTGAAAGCAGTTAAATTTTTTTTTAAGTATTAGTGGTTAAATTGATTGGTTTTAGTAGTTTTAGTAGATGATAGTAAATATTTTGATATTTTGACAAAAAGAATTGTTTTTACTATTTAAAAATATTAGATTAAAACTATCAAATATTAAAAATGTTAGAATTGTTTTTAATTAATATTTGATTGAATTAAATACAGATAGAGAGAGAGAGAATTGAATTGAACTGATTTGAAAAAGAAAATAAAATAAAAGTAAAATGCATAATGCTGTAAAAGCTGCACAGTGCCAAAAAGAAGATCATGTGCTATCATGCCTTGTCATACTACCTCTCTCTCTCTCCCTCTCTCTCTCTCTCTCTCTCTCTCTCTCTCTCTCTCTCTCTCTCTCTCTCTCTCTCTCTCTCTCTCTCTCTCTCTCTCTCTCTCTCTCTCTCTCTCTCTCTCTCTCTCTGTCTGATGCAAAAGGCTAAAAAACTCCAAAAAGCTACACAATTTTTAAAAGTTGGCTGACACAAAAACTGCAAAAGCTGATGAACTTTTGTCTTTTAGTGACACTTTTACCTATTTGCCCTTAAAATTGGACAAGTGGCATACACAGAAGAACTCTAAATTTGACAATTTGCTAACACTTGATTTTTATATATTGTATTGATTAGTAGATGATAGTAAATATTTTGATATTTTGACAAAAAGAATTGTTTTTAATATTTAAAAATCTTAGATTAAAACTATCAAATATTAAAAATGTGTTGTAAAATAAGAGATAATAGACCAAGAAGAAGAATGGAAGATGAGAACTTTTTCTATTCTTTTCAAGTGTACCAATACACATAGGAGATAGTCCTATTTATAGGGTAAAATGGAAGTGAAAGATCAACCTATGAAGAGCAACTATCAAAGGGAGTAATCACAAGTAGTAGTGGAAGAGAAGTGGACATCCATTTATTTATAACACCCCCCCCCCCCCCTTGGATGTCCATCAAGGATATGCCTCATTAAAACCTTACTAGAAAAAACCCAGTGGGAAAAAATCTAGTGAAGGAAAAAGAGTACAATATCCTTTTGCGGGAATTACAAAATATATTTATTTCTCCCCCTCTGCCAGACAATCATTTTTGAAACGCCGAAGACCAATCTTTTGTACCAGTTGTTCAAAAGTTCTGCTTGGGAGTGACTTTGTGAAAAGCTCTGCAAGATTATCACATGAACGAATTTGTTGAATGCTTATATCACCATTCTTCTGAAGATCACGAGTGAAGAAGAATTTTGGAGAAATATGCTTTGTTCGATCTCCTTTAATGTAACCCTTTTTCAACTGAGCAATGCATGCAGTATTATCTTCATAGATGGTCGTTGCATTTATTCTTCCAGAAGACAAACCACAAGTCTCTTGTATGTGTTGAATCAGAGACCTTAGCCAAATGCATTCTCGACTTGCTTCATGTAGTGCTAAAAGTTCTGCATGATTCGATGATTTTGCCACTATGGTCGGCTTCACAGATCTCCATGAAATTGCTGTACCACCACAAGTAAACAAGTAGCCTGTTTGTGATCTACCATGATGAGGATCTGACAAATAACCTGCATCTGCATAATCTGTTAATTCTAATTTGGTTTCTTTGGAATAAAACAACCCCATATTCATTGTACCTCTAAGGTAACGAAGTATATGCTTGACTCCGTTCCAATGTCTTCGTGTGGGTGAAGAACTATATCTTGCTAATAGATTGACAGAAAATGATATATCAGGACGTGTATAATTTGCAAGGTACATCAGTGCTCCAATTGCACTGAGATATGGTACTTAAGGACCAAGTGGTTCTTCACCCTCTTCTCGAGGTCTAAATGGATCTTTCTCCACATCCAGTGATCTAACAACCATAGGAGTAGACAACGGATGAGATTTGTCCATGTAGAAACGTTTTAAAGCTTTTGCTATATAAGCCTCTTGATGTACAAAAATTCCATTTTTCAAATGCTCAATTTGTAATCCTAGACAAAACTTTGTCTTTCCCAAATCCTTCATCTCAAATTCTTTCTTTAAGCAATCTATAGCTTTTGGAATCTCTTCAGGAGTTCCAATAATATTTATGTCATCAACATATACAGCAATTATAGCAAATTCTTTTCCAGATCTTTTTACAAAAATACATAGACAAATAGGGTCATTTGTATATCCCTCCTTTAGCAAATATTCACTGAGGCGATTATACCACATGTGTCCAGATTGTTTTAGCCCGTAGGGAGACTTACTCAATTTGATGGAGTAGTCCTCTCGAGATCCCGGACTATGTGCCTCAGGCAAGTTAAATCCTTCAGGGAGCTTCATGTAAATGTCATTATCAAGTGAGCCATATAAATAGGCTGTGACAACATCCATCATGTGCAAACTAAGCCCTTCATATGCTACAAGGCTAATTAAGTACCGAAAAGTACCTGCATCTATATAACAGGTGAATATGTTTCATCAAAATCAATGCCAGGTCTTTGTGAAAACCCTTGAGCAACAAGTCGAGCTTTGTATCTTGCAATTTCACCATTCTCATTTCGTTTTCGCACAAAGACCCATTTGTATCCAACTGGTTTCACACCTTCAGGTGTTCGGACTACAGGTCCAAAAACTTTTCGCTTGTAAAGCGAGTTTAATTCTGCTTCAATTGCATCTTTCCATTTTGGCCAATTCTCACTTTGTCTACAATCTTTAATGGATTTTGGTTCATGATCCTCATTACCATTTATCACATTTAGCGCTATATGATATGAAAAAGCATCATCAACGTTGACATCCTGTCGGTTCCATTGTATTCCATTAGTGACATAATTTATTGAGATCTCTTTATTTTCATGACTTTCAGGTACCTGATGGAAACATTGATCACCTTATTGTGGATGGAAGTATAGTCAAGAAGTAGATTTTCCTAAATATTCCAATAATAATAAAGTTTGAGAGTGTCTTTGAATTTCCTATCATAATAAAATGTTTTGAATATCCTATGCTAATAATAATAAAGCTTTATATTTAAGTGTGTTTTCAACTTCTATAGATTATGTTCAAATAATTCAATCATAAAATTGTTATTCTTTCTCATGCTTCTCTCTTATCATATTCTTTTCTTCTTTGGATAGAATGAGTATTGACACTAGCATCAATAATGGAGATACGTGTCTTGTCGATAGCGGAACTACCCATACAATTTTAAAAGATGCAAAATATTTCTCTTATTTAGTGAAGCGAGCTAGAAACCAATGTTAGTACTATATTTGGCTCTTCAAAGATAATTGAAAGCTCCGGAAGAGCTAATATACTGTTATCCCGGGGAACAAATTTACACGTTGAGAATGCATTATATTCCCCCAAGTCTAGTAGAAATTTATTAAGTTTCAAAGATATCTGTTTAAATGGATATCATATTGAAACAAGAGATGAAGCAGATATTGAATATCTCTATATAACAAGACATACTTTGGAAAAAATAAGTGTAGTGGAAAAGCTGCCCGCCTTTTTCTCTGGTTTGTACTACACTTATATCAATGCAATTGAAGCACAGGTTGTTGTAAACGAGAAATTTACAAATCACAAAAAATTTGTTGTTTGGCATGACCGACTGGGCCATCCCGGATTCATAATGATGCGAAAAATAATTGAAAACTCATGTGGTCATCAATTGAAGAACCAGGAGATTCTTCAATCTAATAAGTTCTCATGCACTTCTTGTTCACAAGGGAAGTTGATAATTAGACCATCACCAACAAAAAATAGAAGTGAATCTCTCAACTTTTTAGAACGAATACATGGTGATATTTGTGGGCCAATACACCCACCATGTGGGCCATTTAGATATTTTATGGTTTTAATTGATGCATCAACTAAATGGTCACATGTTTGCTTGTTGTCAACTTGCAACCAAGCATTTGCGAGATTGCTAGCTCAACTAATTCGAATAAGAGCTCACTTTCTTGATTATCCTGTCAAGAAAATACGTCTTGACAATGCTGCTGAGTTTTCATCTCAAGCATTTAATAAATATTGTGCCTCCATTGGAATTGACATTGAACATTCTGTACCACATGTTCATACACAAAATGGACTTGCAGAATCATATATTAAACGTATAAAGTTAATTGCAAGACCACTTCTCATGAGATGCAAACTTCCCATTTCCACTTGGGGACATGCAATTTTGCATGCTGCAACATTGATTCGCATCAGGCCAACAAGTTATCACGACTCTTCCCCTTTACAGTTAGTTTTTGATCAAGAACCTAATATTTCCAATCTTAGAATTTTTGGATGTGCAGTGTACGTTCCAATAAAAACTATAATATGGTACATTGTCTGCTATGCAACTTTTACTATTGACCCGAATTTTTATTTATTTAATTATTAAGTTTCAAAGCAATACCAAACAAGATCCAATAGTAAACAACCTAATCTATTCAGTTATCTATATTCAAAATAGACGAGGTAATCCCAAAAAAAATCTGAAAAGAAAGCAACGTTAGGATATTAAACTATTACAGATTTGAATAATAAACTATTACAAGTAGATTTAGAATATAGATTTAGAGAAAAAAAAACTTACAAGTAGATTTAGAACATAGATTTAGAAAAAAAAGGCGAGGATATAGATTAAAACCTTACATCAGTAATATCAGAAATACTAAACTATTACAAGTAGTAATAATAAAATCGAGGATAATATCAGAAATAATATCAGAAAACCTTACATCAGTAACATCAGTAAAATCGAGAATACAGATTTAGAATAAACTATTACATCAGGAATCAGTAACATCGGAAATAATAAACTATTACATGAATTTATTTAGAATTAGTGTTCAACAATTGTCTTAACATTATCATCTCTAAGAAAAGGCATCACATACAACATAACAAGTGGTATCATGGAATCAAACAATAACCAATATTACGTACCTTAGGTTGGTAGAACTTAGACCGTAAGAGCTTCGTGCTGATAACGTGTTGTAAAATAAGAGATAATAGACCAGGAAGAAGAATGGAAGATGAGAACTTTTTCTATTCTTTTCAAGTGTACCAATACACATAGGAGATAGTCCTATTTATAGGGTAAAATGGAAGTGAAAGATCTACCTATGAAGAGCCACTATCAAAGGGAGTAATCACAAGTAGTAGTGGAAGAGAAGTGGACATCCATTTATTTATAACAAAATGTTAGAATTGTTTTTAATTAATATTTGATTGAATTAAATAGAGATAGAGATAGATAGAGAGAGAGAGAGAGAGAGAGAGAGAGAGAGAGAGAGAGAGAGAGAGAGAGAGAGAGAATTGAATTGAATTGATTTGAAAAAGAAAATAAAATAAAAGCAAAATGCAAAATGCTGTAAAAGCTGCACAATGCCAAAAAGAAGATCATGTGCTATCATGCCTTGTCATATTACCTCTCTCTCTCTCTCTCTCTCTCTCTCTCTCTCTCTCTCTCTCTCTCTCTCTCTCTCTCTCTCCGATGCAAAAGGCTAAAAAACTCCAAAAATCTACACAATTTTTAAAAGTTGGTTGACACAAAAACTGCAAAAGCTGATGAACTTTTATCTTTCAGTGACACTTTTACTTATTTGCCCTTAAAATTGGACAAGTGGCATACACAGAAGAACTCTAAATTTGACATTTTGCTAACACTTGATTTTGATATATTGTATTGATTGATTGATTGATTGATTGATATTGTACTTGATTAACTAAGTTTTTTCAAATGTTATGTTTTCTTAAATATTTGACTAACGGATACCATCACAAATGTAAGAACGTGAACCACTGAAGATTCATAACCACAGCCTTAGTGGGATAGCCATCATACCCGAGATTGAGGACTATATCAAGGCATCTGGTCTGTATATCCCCTTCAAGATTTAGGGTTCACCAACATCAATGTCGGGTTGGTAAAATCCTTTGTTGAGAGATGGCAGCCAAACACCTGCAGCTTCCACCTTCCGGTGGGTGAGATGACGATCACAATACTCGTTTATTTTAATTTAAAATTCACATTTTATTCATGAAGTGTGTAATCGTTCATCACAATACAAGCATGGCGAACTACAAAGTTAATAACCAGAAAGCATAAGGAACTACAAAGTTAACAAACAGAATTACAAGAAAAATAATTTCAAAGTCCCTGTCGCAAAAGAAAAATGATTTCATCCGGAATGCGCATTGTTTCGACAAACAACTCCAACAGACGGTATCTTGGAAAATGTGAATGATTTTCCATCATGGTGCATACATCATCGTCTTCAAAAGTGGGCTTGCGGTAAGTAATACTACGTACTTCTTTACGCCACTCTCCCACTTGAACCTTTCTCTCTGCCTTTTCCTTCAACTGAGTGAACGTGATGTCCATTTTCATCCTACAGAACACATGATTGGGACATCGAAACTAAACACCATCTTCCTTGGAGGTGATACTTTCACAGTGATGAAGGACAGTCAGGAAGGCGTCATCTAAGTACTGGGTTGATGTCAACTCCATCTCCATTTCAAACGGTGAGGGTGCTTGTGAAGAAGCAGGGATGAAGAAGCAGAAATGTTAGTGGGTGTTTGTGACACATAGTGAAAACTGAGAACCTAATTATAATAGGTGTGGTCAAATGTGAGCCGTTGATTTTAATTGTTGATCATAAATTAAAACCGTTGAAATTCTATCCATTGTGGCACGATTTCCAAATAAAATTTTAGCCACTCCTTTTTCTGACACATTTGACTGATTTTAGGTCATTGATGATAATGGTCGGTGGAATCTGGGTCGTTGAAACACACAAAAATTCTGTCAAACAAGTCTGCCATAATTTTTAAAGGTTCGGTACTTGGAGATCGTACCTGTTCGGTAATTTAATTCCGGACACGTTCGATTATATATTACCGGACGTGTTAGAAATTCATAAATAGGGATGTCTACCTAGGTCCAGCTCTTTTTGAATCCGTGCTGGTTTGGTTCTTAACTTCTGGACTTGTTAACAATGTCATTAATGGGGGTGTCTGCCAAGAAATAACATCTGGCACTTTGGTTTTGAGCTGGTTCGAAAGTATAGTTCCGAACCTTCATAATCCCAGAAAAAAAGGAAACGATCGTTTCATTAATGGCATTTTGGTCTTTTCACATGGTTTAGGGGGTGTCCAGGGAGTAGCTGGGGGTTGTAGGAAGTATGAGCCTAACAGTTCAACATGTAAGACACAGCCCGGGCCCAAATCGAGAAGTTGGGTCAACTCAGTGCAAGGATGCTTTTATTTGCGCCCATCCATTCCCATTATACTTTTTTCGAGAAGACTCCACCTCAACTTCTCTTCTTCTTCTTCATCTTTATCTTCTTCTTTGAACCCTCTTACATTTGCTAC
This sequence comes from Astragalus membranaceus, assembly GCA_039519185.1. Classification (NCBI taxonomy): domain Eukaryota; kingdom Viridiplantae; phylum Streptophyta; class Magnoliopsida; order Fabales; family Fabaceae; genus Astragalus; species Astragalus membranaceus. Next base: position 99,610,941 of record CM076850.1, read on the forward strand.
ATTTTTGCTTGGTCATTACTTCCTACAACCCCCCGCTACTCACTAAACATCCACTGACCCTATGAAAAGACTAAAATACCATTAATGAACAAAATAGTTCCAAGCGCGTCCCTTTTTTTCTTGGATTTGAACAGGTGCGGTACTTTAGTACCGAACCGATATGGCACCTTAATACTGTGGCATATGTTTTACCACACACCCTTAGTACGGTACTAACGTACCGAACGAATTCGGTACTAAAGTACCGTACTTGTAAAAGCAACAGAAACACTTGTAGTTACTCTTTTCTCATGCATTGTTTCAGTTTTCTCACCTTCTTTTTGAAATATTTGATTGTGCCTTTCTCTTGGTTGTTCATGTATTACAATTGATATGAAAACCTTCCCTAGAACTAGTTGCTTGTTGGAAATTGAGAGTAAGAAAGGGAGGAATCAAAGCTCTTGGTGGATCTAGAAGTTTTGATAGATTTAGAATCTATCCCTCTTGCATACAGAAATTGACAGAAATTTCATTAAAAGCCGGCCCTTTTCAAATCATGCGCTCACAGTTTTTGTCAAATCATTTATGGGGTTTGTTTTTTACTTTGTTGGATATGATTTAGGTATGACCATATGGAGGTGGTTTCAGTTCACAATACAAGTACGGTACCGTTCGGTACTAAGGTACCCTAATCTTCCAAAACGTAGGATGGAGGGGTTCGGGAACGTGTTCCACATGAAAGTAATTTTAGAATTTTGAGGGATGGAGGTTGTAGGAAGTATGGGTATTTTGCTTTTACTTCATCAAGTCCTATTCTTGCCCCATGCTAAGGAGTCAAACGATTCCTTTTAAGAGTTACTATCACATATTGTGCTTCTCCTATACTTTTTAATTTCAATCGACCCTAGAAGTATACTTATTGTTATGAATATTGTTATGATAGTAAGAATTTGGAAGTCATGGATAACGGATAAACTAGAAAATTGAATATTTAGGCTCTATCTAGTAAAAAAGTAAGAATAACGAATAAGCTAGCAAACTGAATTTAAAGTATTTAGTAAAATTACACTACAAAAAAAGCAGGATAGGCGACGGATTTTTCCGTCACTAATGGTCCAAAATTCGTCGCTAATGTGACTTAACGAGGGAATTAGTGACGGACAAAATCCGTCGCTAAAAAGAGCCTCACTAATATTTAGCGACGGATTTTCAAAAGTTAGCGACAGATATGTCAAAAGTTAGCGACGGATTTAATTTTTTTTTTAAAAAAATTAGAGACGGATTTTTCAAAAGTTAGCGACGGATTTAATTTAATTTTTTAAAAAAAAAACCTGTTTTTTTATGCCACAACAGTTACCTTACGAAGCAAAAAGAAAGGAAAAAGAAGGGAAAATTGCAGATTGAATGAACCAACAGCAACATGAAGTAAAATCCTGGAAAATTCAATGTGTTGTTAACCACTTAGCAGCAGACATCAGACATCAGTTTTTTTCCTTCCAATCCAAAACCAAAAGAATTCACCTATCAGTAACTGCAACCCATTTCCACCAGTCTCTATACCTGCAAGCGAAAAAACTGAGCACCATGAGAAAAAGAATAAACCTTTGAAACACTATTTTGTAGCTTATAAGACTATTTTTAAGATTAACCAATGAGGAGAGAGAGGGAGACCGGTTCGTTAGAGAGAGAAAATGAGACGGTTTCGTTGGTGAGTGAGAGAAAATGGAGAAGATTATGGTGGTGGCGTGGCCAGTGGCGGACCCAGGACCCCGGGGTCAGGGGTGTCAAATTTTTTAAGGCCGGTGTCAAATGGGTGCAAAACTTGGTCTACTAGTACAATTTCAAATTTTCAGGGGTGTCAAAATTAAAATTTCAGGAGATTTAGGCTATTTATATAGGGTGTTTAGTGCAAAAAAAAAATTCCAGGGGGTTCAACTGAACCCCCTAGTTACATGCCAGGTCCGCCACTGGGCGTGGCGCAATGGTGGCGAAGAGATGGTGGTGAAGGAGGTTGTTGGAGGTTGAAGGAGAGAAGAGAGAAAAATGAGTGAGAGAAGAGAAAAGAGGAGTGAAGAGAGAAGTGATGAGGGTTTACGGTGGTAATGAAAAAAATAAGGGTAGCGACGGTTTTTTAGCAACAAAATTCAAATTTAGCTACAGATTTGATTCTTTCACCCATTCCAAGAACTGCCGACGGTCACGTCATTTTTTAGCGATGGATTTTTAGCGACGGAATTCAAATTTAGCGATGGATTTGATTCTTTCACGCATTCCAAGAACTGCCAACGGTCACGTCATTTTTGCGACGGATTTTTAGTGACGGATTTTTTAATTAGCGACGGATTTGATTTATTTTTTTAAAACAATGCGCGCCATTTTAGCGATGAAATTATGTGTCGCTAAATCCATCGCTAAGTTAAATTTTGCGACGAATTTGGTTTCCGTCGCTAAAATCTGTCGCTTATCCTGCATTTTTTTGTAGTGTTAGCAACTGAAACCAACATAATGTGGCACAAGTGGTAGATACTTTGGTCCCTTAACCATTTGGTCCTGGGTTCGATCCCTGACCGGAGCGTATGGAAAAACATTTGTTGGGAGAGGTCAACCCCTTAAATGAATCTCAGATACCTCGAAGGATTAGTCTCCACAGTCACCGTGGAGGATACATTGGTTTACCAAAAAAAAAAATTAGCAACCGAACTAGCTTGTAAATATAAAATAACATAAATGTACAGTTAAAATCGGTGCTTAAAAATAAGAGATAATATATTCATTTAATGAATGATAAACGAGGAATTTAATTATATTAATGTGAACACCCAATTTTAATCGGTATTTTTTACATTATTTTCAAAAATCCCAAAAATATTATTGTTTTCACACACTTTTAGAATTTTTACCATTTACGTGCTATTCTGTGCTTGTCAGCGATTTTGCATTATTTGTACTATTAATTAGACCTTTTATTTATTTATTTATTATTAGTAGAACTTATTTAAAAAAAGAACTAAAAAAATCTGTTTTTTTTTTTGCATTTAGTTTTAACTATTATTATTATTGCTTTAAATCAAAAAAATCACAAATACAAAATACATATAAAAATTAATTAAAAGAAAAAAGCAACATTGGATACCATCTTTGTTTATTTTTAATTTTCAGAATTAAAGTCAAATTCCTTTTTATTTGCTTTTTGCTTTTTCCCATTTTTTGGCTAAAGTAATCACCAATTTTACAAGCAACAGGCTTGTTTCAGTAATCCATTGCTTCACATCATCAACTCTTTCACGCCACCCTCCTCTAAACCCAGCAACATTCAATACCCAGTAGGTTTTTTTGCTTTCCTCTACACCAGCCAGCCTGTATACAACACAAACATACACACCAACGCTCTTTATAAAGAGGAGGGGGGAGGAAATGTGAAAAAAAAAGAAACAGAGGGGGAGGAGAACACAATGTAAAGAAGAAAAAATAGGGAGAAAGTTAGAAAAAGAGGGAGAGGGAACAGTAAAATAAAAAGGAAGAAGAAACAAGGGAGTGAGCACCACCAGCCACCACGTACTCCACCATCTCTCTCACTTCGCAACCACCACGCCCCTACTCTCTCTCACTTTCGCAACCACCTCACCACACAACAACTACCAAACACCATGAAATCACAACCACAAAACCACCAACGACCACCCACCACTCTCTTTCTCTCTCCGCACCATCCGACCACCCTCTCTCACGGCCAAACAACCACCGTCGCCACCCTCCCACCAAACAGCCACCACCACCATAACCACACCACCATAAAAACGAATGAACCAAAAAAAGAGAAGAGGAAGACCTCACCCTCACCATCGTTGTTCTCTCTCTTTCTCTCACCATCGTCTCTCTCCCTGTCACGAACCATGTCTTTCATTTTGCTGTTGAAACGGCGCCTGAGTTAAAAGAAACAAATTTGGGTTAATGTGTTTATATGGTCTTCTAATATTCTGTTTGTTTTTTTTAAAAAAAGAGATCAGTTTTATTTTTACACCCCTCGTTTTAATGACAGCGCCTCCACCTTTTGTGTTTGTGTTTTTTTTTTTCATTTTTTTGACCAATTTTTTGTTTTATTTTTAGTTAGTGCTATTCGCACCCCTTTTTCTAATCATACATTCACCCTGTTTATTTTTAAATATCAAGCTATTGTTCGCACCCCCTGGATTGCTAATAACACACCCCCCTTCTTTTTAAATTCGTATTTTTGCTTGCACCCCCCATTTCTTTGTAATATCCCCACGCTTTTTTTTATTAATAAAACTGCTGTTTACACCCCTTTATTTCTGTTCTACACCCCCCTTTCTAGTTTTTGCTACTTCTTTATTTCCTTTTTCCTTTTCTATTATTGTTGTTATTATTATTATTATTACTATTATTATTATTATTATTATTGTTATTATTACTATTATCCATTTCAAAAAAAATAAAAATAAATATTAGTTCACATAAAAAAAATATTTCTTTCTCTTTTCCTTTTTTTTTTAGAAAAATACCAAATTAATCTTTTTCTAATAAATAATCAGTTTTTTTTTCTTTAACACCTATTTTCATAAAAAATTATAAAAATGGTTTTGACTGAGATGTACATCTTGTCAATCCCGGTTTAAGAGACTTAAGCTGTACAGCTTTGATCTTAAACCCCTTAAAAAAATTAAAATCAACCAACCAACAAACTTTTTCAGGAAGAACTACGTGACTTTTGAGTTCCTCATTGCACCGGAGGATACGTAGGATTCCCCGTCAAGTCAAAAAACCAAATTTTCTAACTTAGTCCCTTATTTATTTATTTTTTTGGGGTAGATGTCATTACTTATTAAATGTTTTGTACAATCAAATTTATGGTAACTGTTTTAGGACAGGTGTTTTAGGGGTGCTGTAAAATTAAATTTTTGCCCTTTCCTATACATAACCGACTCCCGAATCTAATCTAGTTTACGCAGACCAATAACCTTTTAAGGTAGGTTTTTCTCAATTTTTTCTATTTAATAAATTGGGTGGCGACTCCCAAAATAACACATTTTTGAGCCGTCTGCGTCGAGATCCCGGTCACGATAATTTAAGATTTGCTTATATTGTGTTACAAATAAAAGTGCTTACTTTTGATTATATAAATTTTCATTATTTAAGGGTTTAAAGATGAGAGAGAATGGTGAGAGAGTTAAGATGAGAGTAGTGTAGTTTGAGAGGGAGTGTGATTTTGGGGGCAGTAAACGACATTCTCCTACTAGCATGATGCAGATGATTCAGGATCCTTTTTCCATCTATAACCTCAGGATGATTCCTATACAAGAAGACCATTTTTTGATTCAATGTTGGCAGGTTGTATAATGTGTTTTTCCATCTAGGTCCGGCCTATACACAATATACTTGCCATCTTCCTTAAAATGATACGAAGTATTCTGCTTTAATACTTGAGGATGATATTTAGAAGAGGAATGTTAGCATAGAGGAGACACTTAGTCAGGTACCTCCTCTAGTGAATTGGAGGGTCTTGCGCCTAACACCGGAACCACCAGACCGCCTCCATGGTTCTGGCATAGTGTGGTAATCTCAGCCCCCGCATCTAAGCCGCCATGGTACCTCTATACTACACTCAATTCTCACCACCATCGTCACTAAATGAGCGATTTTCCAAGCCTCTGCCATGTCGGTTCCAGATGTAGTGCTTCCTTCCCATCTTAACAAACAGGGCAACTATAGTTTCGTAATCCTATTAGAATATTTTTGAATGCTCTCAGCAAAAATTCTCTATTAGCTATGGAATTGGGCTTCTCTCAAGTTGGATTTAGAGGAGGTAATTCAAGTTTGCTGGGATATTCCTATTGATGGGAGAGGAGGAAGAGAAACGAGAATAACAGAAAAATGGAAAACTGGAAAAAATGAAAAGCATGTTATTCACTAACGGTTCGACACCTTATATATAGCTAGTGTCGATGGTGTCGAAAGCTCATATAGCTAGTCGAACTGAATGTGTCGAAAACTTATATAAGTCGAGTTACAATCTAAGCATTTGAATTACAAACATATTTCAATATTCCCTCTTAATTCACATTGCTAAGTGACATCATTCCAAGCATTGTCCTTAATTCTTCATATCTTTCCTTTTGCAATGGTTTGGTCATTGCATCAGCTACTTGAAGTTCTGAGCAGCAATATTGCAGGTTCAGCTTCTCCTTGTTGACTTGATCACGCAAGAAGTGATACCTAGTTTCTATATGTTTCGACCTTCCATGGGCAACGGAATTTTTGGCCAAATCTATTGCAGATTTGTTGTCTATCAGCAACTTCATTACTGAGTTCTTGTGTAGTTCAGTTTCAGTGAGCAACATGCTCAGCCATGATGCTTGGCAGGCTGCAAAGGAAGCAGCCACATACTCTGCTTCACAGGAGGACAAGGCTACTATGCTTTGCTTCTTGGAGCACCATGAGATGGGTGCTGTTCCATACATAAAGACATAGCCACTTGTGTTTTTCATGTCACATTTATCTCCACTCCAATCCGAATCTGTGTAGTCAAACACTTCGACAGTAGCAGAAGATTCAGTCTTTCTAGGGAACAGAATACCATGATTTTGTGTTCCCTTTATGTACCTAAGCACTCTTTTTGCAGTCATTAGATGAGAAGTTCTTGGCTTCTCCATGAATCTGCTGATCAATCCAACACTAAACATAATGTCAGGTCGTGTGTTGTAGAGGTACCTAAGGGATCCAACAATCTGTTTGTAGAGGGTGGCATCTACTTCACTCTCTTCCCCATCCTTCAACAGCTTGTTGCTTGTGTCTATTGGAGTAGAAACTGGTTTGCAATCAGTCATCTTAAATCTGTTCAGGATGTCTGCTGCATACTTATTCTGATGCAGAAATGTACCTTTGCTTGTCTTCTTTTTCTTTGGAAGTTCGACTAACTTCCATGTGCCATTTTTCTCTATTGACTTCAGCTCATCCAGCATAGCTTCCTTCCACTGTTTGTTATTAAGTGCCTGCTCCAGGCTCACTGGTTCTGCCTCATCCATCAGTGTAAGGTGATTCAGGTCTCCCTCTGCTGTAATAGCAGAATATGGGAATGTATCAAATCCTTCTAGCCTTACTGATCTCTGCCTTTCCCTCTGTGACCTTCTGATAGGTGCTTCAGTAACAGGTGCTTCAGGTTCTGCAGTTTCAGTAGCTTCATTCTGATCATCTGGATTCTGAATCTCATCAAAATCCAGTATTATAGTCTTTCACAGCCTTCTTCATTCTGAGTATCCCAGTTCCAATTCTTGGACTCATCCACTATGACGTCTCTGCTCTTCACTATTTTCTTCTGCACAGGATCATACAGTTTGTATGCTCCTGTCGAATGATATCCAACAAGGGTCATTTGTTGTGCCCTATCATCCAGCTTCTTTCTTAGTGCTCAGGGACATGTCTGTAGCATAATGAGCCAATTATTCTGAGATGCTTGACACTTGGCTTTCTTCCTAGCCAAGCTTCTTTAGGTGTCTTCCCAATCAGTCTTTTTGTGGGGCATTTGTTCAGAATATACACTGTTGTGGCTACTAATTCTCCCCATAAACTGTGAGGTAGCTTCTTTTCCTTCATCATACTTCTCACCATGTTGAGGATGGTTCTGTTTTTCCTCTCAGCAATTCCATTATGCTGAGGTGTGTAAGGTGAAGCGACTTCATGTACTATGCCTTCTTTTTCACAAAGCTTTACAAATTCATGTGAGTTGTACTCACCACCTCCATCTGTTCTAAGGGTTTTGATTTCACATTCACTTTGCTTCTCAATCATCACCTTAAAGTTCTTGAATGTTTCAAGTACTTCACTCTTCTTATTGATCAAGTACACCCATGTCATTCTAGTGTACTCATCAATGAAGGTGACAAAGTAATTGTTCCCTCCTAATGAACTGACCTCAAAGGGACCACAAACATCAGAGAATATCACCTCTAACTTCTTCTTTGCTCTGCCTGGCACCTCTGATTTGAAGGAGTTTCTAGGTTGCTTTGATTTGCAGCAGCTATCACATACTTCACCAGGCATTTTCACTGTTGGATGACCGTGAAACATCTTCTTCTCATGTAGTTGTCTCAAGCTCTTGAAGTTTAGGTGGCCAAATCTTCTGTGCCACTTCCAGTTTTCATCATCAACAGTGGTTGTGAGGCATTGCTCTTCAATTACTTGCAATTTGATCTTGAAAGTTTTGTTACTTTGCATTGGAACCTTCAGGATCAGCCTCTTGTTTAAATCAAACAAGCTGAGACTGTTATCATCCATTTCGACAGAGAATTTCTTCTCAATCATCTGCCCAAGACTCAACAGATTACTCCTCATCTTTGGCACATAGAATACTTCCTGAATGTAGCACCACTTTCCATCCTTCGACAGAAACTTTATGGTGCCAATTCCTTCTGTAGTGGCTCTGTTGTTATCTACAAATCTGATTCTTTTACTTATTTGCTTCAGTTCGACAAACCACTCCCTATGGCAGCACATGTGGTTTGAGCATCCTGTGTCAAGATACCATTTATCAGATTTTCCTTCGATCTCATTTGTATCTGCCTTCAGCAACAGCAATTCTGTGTCAGTGGTGACACTGGCCATGTTGGGGGCATCACCAGTGTCACCACTGCCCTGCCCCTCACACATTGCACAAGTATTTTGAGCATTAGAAGTGTTTCCACTGTCACAAGTGTTCCCACTGTCCTGCTCATTACTTTCAGCAACTGTTACATTGAGATGAGTGTCTTCTTCAATCTCATCATCTATGACTGCCATCAACATTAAGCCTTCTGAGTCAGAGTCAGAATCTGTGCCTCCATCGCTTGCAAATTTGGCTTCAGCATCTTTATTCCTACGAACCTTCTTGTTCTTGCATTTGTTCCTATAATGCCCAAATTGCTGACAGTTATAGCACTGCACTTTGCTCAGATCGTATTTCTTCTTATCAGAGTTTCCTTGTTCATCTTTCTTGCTGCCAGATTCCTTTTCTTTACCCTTCCAGTTTCCCTTTTCTTTCTTGTTGCCTGCCTTCCAATTTTTCTTAGAGGAGTGTGTCAACAAGGCTTGTTCAGTCTCCTTTTCTGAACTTCTCTGCCTAATTCTCAATTCATGAGCCTCTAAGGAACCATGAAGTTCATCTAACTTCATTTCATCTATGTTCTTGGATTCTTCAATGACAGTTACAACATAGTCGAAATCTAGAGTTAAGGATCTAAGCACATTTTCTACTTTACTTTTTTCAGATACAGTTTTACCATTGCCTTTCATTTGATTAGTTAAAGCTACTAACCTTGTGATGAAATCACCAACCGATTCTCCATCTTTCATCTTCAATATCTCGTATTGCTTCCTGAGAGACTGCAGGCGTATCTTCTTCAGTCTATCCGCTCCTCCATATGCATTCTTGAGGATATCCCACGCTTCTTTTGCTGAATCACAATCAATGATCAGGTTCAGAATGTTTGAATCAACGCTTTGGTGAATCAAGAACAACCCTCTTCCATCTTTCTTTCGCAATGCATGGTGGTTGTTCCTCTGCGCTTCAGTGGCGTTTGCTGCCAATGGTGGAACACATTCATCAACGATTTCAAGTACATCTTGAAAACGAAACAGGACCTTCATCTGCGCACACCACCGTTCGTAATCCTTTCCATTGAAGATAGGGAGGTTCGCCGGAATCCCACCATTGTCTCGCATCGCCATTGAAAGAATTTTTAAGAATCTTTATAGCTCTGTTATACCAATTTGTTGGGATATTCCTATTGATGGGAGAGGAGGAAGAGAAACGAGAATAACAGAATAATGGAAAACTGGAAAAAAAAGAAAAGCATGTTATTCAATAATGGTTCGACACCTTATATATAGCTAGTGTTGATGGTGTCGAAAGCTCATATAGCTAGTCGAACTGAATGTGTCGAAAACTTATATAAGTCAAGTTACGATCTAAGCAATTGAATTACAAACATATTTCAATAAAGTTCACTCTTTGTAGAAATGGTGGGCCAGATAGATAAGGTGTTTGAAACTTTGCCTATTAGATGGCTAAGATCTAAAATTAGTTTAAATGGTGTGGAAGACTCTATAGACACAACCCTTTTAAAACAACATCAACTTGTAATTGGTAGCTATTTGGTTGATGATTGTTGGGGACATTTGAGTTTATGGCTCTCAGCCTCTCATAGCTAAAGTGAAGTTTTTAAAAAAGCAAAAGTAATAGGCACACGACGCTAAAGAGCGAGCCTTTTCCTCTAGTGCCCCATTCCCTTGATCCAACCCTTTAAAATTGGAATTTAAGGTTACAAAGATCAAAATATGGACAAATTAAGCAAGGAGATAGTGCAAATACACTTGATGAGGCTCTAATCCAAAACGTGTCGATATTAAAGAGAGGCTCCTACGAGGAGATGTGGCCTACTACCAAAACATCGCATATTATGTTTGTTTACCCATTTTTGTATTAAATTTAAATTTAAATGCAGCTCACAATCCAAAAAATAAGAAGGAAAGCATTTTTTTGCGGAGGTAAGGGGTAATATTGGCGCAAGTAACAGTGCAGAAGTGAGTCAGCCGCCAAAAACAGAAGAAACCAACAAGGAAGAGAAGAAAGAAAAGGAAAGAAAAAGAAAACAAAAGAAAGCTAAAGAAGAACCTAACACCACTCTCTCAGAAAGTGAACTTATTTGGGGTTTTCTGAATCATCAATCTTTGTTCAAAATTTCGTTCTTTGCCTCCTCCTCCACATGGGTCGCCTTCTTCTCTTTCTCTTTATTCTCACCCTCCTTGCATTATCCTTCCTCTCAGGTAATCTTCACAAACTCTCAATTTCATTTATTTATTTTTTTTATTTCAAAAATCGTCACTTCATAGTGAATACACTTACACTTAGTTCCCAATATTTACATTTTAGTCCCTGAATTTCAATTAAGTTTGTAACAACTCTTCTGTGGTTTCTTTTCAATTCGGTCCTTGAATTGACCTACTTTCAGAGGTACAGACAGCATCGTTCAAGATTGTGAACAAATGCCGTCACACGATATGGCCGGGATTACTCTCCGGCGCCACCTCGCCTCCACTTCCTACCACCGGATTCGCCCTCAATAGTGGCAAGTCAAGAACCATAAACATCCCAAAATCTTGGTCAGGTCGGATATGGGCGCGGACGCTCTGCGGCCAAGACGCCGACGGAAAGTTCTCCTGCGTCACCGCCGACTGTGGTTCCGGAAAAGTAGAGTGCGGCGGCGGGGCCAAACCTCCCGCAACATTGGCGGAGTTCACCCTGAACGGAGCCGACGGCTTGGACTTCTACGACGTGAGTTTGGTGGACGGTTACAACCTTCCGATGTTGATCGTGGCCAAAGGAGGCACCAGGGGTGGTTGCAGCCCCACCGGCTGTCTGGTAGACCTTAACGGCGGTTGCCCGGTGGATCTTAAGATGGCGCGTGCGAATGGGACTGGTGACAGCGTGGCGTGTAGGAGCGCGTGTGAAGCTTTTGGAGATCCCCGTTATTGTTGCAGTGAGGCGTATTCCACGCCTGACACGTGTGCTCCGTCTGTTTACTCGCTATTCTTTAAGCATGCTTGCCCACGCGCTTATAGCTACGCGTATGATGACAAGACCAGCACTTATACATGTGCCTCCGCTAACTATATGATCATATTTTGCCCCTTACCATATACCAGGTACTATTCAATTACTTTTTCAGTTTTTTACTATAAGCCATTAGCTTTTGTGTTATATTTTTGTTTTTTAGCTTTTATTTAGATTAGACACATGAGTTGTTGTATAAAGTAAGGGCAATTCCGACTTTTGATTGGAGTGCATGCATGATTGTTATGGAATGGAAGCTTGTAGATGCTGGCCTTCTCTTTTTAGAGTGGGGTTTCGTAAAGTAATAATGCACAGACATTGCACTTTAATTATCCAATTCCAAAACTACTACTCTACTAGGAAATCTATCTATTAAAATAGTATAAGTTGATTTACCAAAAAAGCTAGTATAAGTTGGAGTTCTTAAACATGACTTCTAGTTATTATTTTTTTGACAAAGACTTCTAGTTATTAATCTTCTATAAAAATAAAACTTTATGAGTTGTCATGTGAAAAATATGTCTTGTATGAAAAAAGAAACAAATATAATGATACGACTTCATGATTCTTTTTATTTTTTTATGAATGATGCAAGTTGAAAGTGTTGCATTTTTTTTTTTACAAAAAGTTTATGTGAGTTGGGTCCCGGGGTTCACATGGGGTCAGGGAAGTCCTTAAGGCTCTTTGAGCGCTTACAGAGGTGCATCGGCAACGAGATTTGAACCTACGTCATTGTGGAATGTGATCTAAATCCTTACCAACCGACCAACCTTTGTTGGCAAAGTGCTGCAGCTGTATTTTTCAATATATGACTTATAATTTTTAAAAAAATATATTGAACAGAAGTTAAACTCTCTAAATACAATGCAAATTATACTATTAAATACTTTCTTTTTATTGTACTAATTTCGGGATCAGAAAAAAAAGTCCCTTCAAAAATAATGAAAAGTAATTTTTATTAGTAGGGGAAGACATTCAGACCATACAAATTACTCAGAGAGGATTTGAGCACAATCCCTTGGAATTACAAGGCTAGACAATCATCACTGCACTAGCACCCTCGTATGGAAACCTCACACCATCACTGCATGGATTTTTTATCTTCTTTATTATCATGTTATGTGTTCTGTACCGTACCTTTAGACTGGTATCCGATCTTAGACACCAAGTCTGATCCGAGGTAGTTGGTAGGGGTTGGTCTTGATCAACCGAGCTCCGCTTCCGATCCGGGGCAGGTGGTACCTGCGAGGACACTCCGACGCTCAAGTCAGCCAGAGAGCTAATTTGAGGTGAAGAGTAGGAAAGAGTGTGTACCTTTAATGAAGCATTCAATGCTTATTTATAGAGTTTGGTGGTGTTAGACCTGATGAATCAGGACCGTTCGATCTTGCGCTGCGATCTCAACCATTGGTTGATGGATCTACATTTGGTGTTGGGCCTCATTATTGTGGATTGGGCCAATCCATAACAGTTGCCCCCCAAGTCGGGTCGTCTTGGGGCGAGCTAGACTTGATGCCTTATATGGACTTCGTGAGAGTTTTTGAATTTGAGGTCAGACCTTCGTGGCGACCTTCTTCAAGGCCGGGCTCATAGCTACAAAGGGGTCTGCCCCCAGCCTCGCAGTGCCCGAGATACTGGTCTTGTCAAAGATCTTCGAGGCCGGGCTTATACCGGCGAGGGTGTCTGCCACCAGCCTCGGAGCGCCCGAGATACGGGTCTTGTCAAAGATCTTCGAGGCCGGGCTTATACCAGCGAGGGTGTCTGCCACCAGCCTCGGCAATGTTAAAAACGTGACCGCCTGAGGGACTCGAGGTGTCAATTTAAAGTCGCATTCAGGAGAGTTTACCAGGACTCGGCCCAGATCGAATTCCCCCTTCGGGGCAATGGCAACCTCGGCCATTTTAAGACGTGACCATCTGAGCGACTCGAGATGTCAGTTTAAAGTCGCCTTCAGGGCAGTTTACCAGGACTCGGCCCAGATCGAATTCCCCCTTCGGGGCAATGGCAACCTCGGCCATTTTAAGACGTGACCATCTGAGCGACTCGAGATGTCAGTTTAAAGTCGCCTTCAGGGCAGTTTACCAGGACTCGGCCCAGATCGAACTCGCCCTTCAGGGTAATGGCAACCTCGACCATTTAAGACGTGACCACCTGAGTGACTCGAGGTGTCAGTTTAAAGTCGGAGGATCTCTGGGAGCGAAGGCGCCGACGTTCCTGCCTCGGGGATTTTTCCCGGCTTATGGAACGTCGCCTCGGAGAAGAGGAAGCCAGAGACGAGGAGGGCCGAGGGGAACCCTCGGATCAGTTGGAATCATCAGGAGTTCTGATCCTAGGTGGAGTTCCGATACTCTAGAGATGTTGAACTCGGTGTCTTGGGTTCCGGTTTTAGCGTGAAACTTTAAGGCGATCGCTCGACCGATCCCAAATCCTTCCCTCCAACCTCGGAACTCACTTTTACTAAGCAATCAGTGCGAGGAAACTCGTAGCCGATCCATATATTAGATGGTTGAACATTTACAAAGTCGGATTACATCACGCCCGAAGGCTCATTCCGAGACCTAGGTGAAAAATGACCTTCCTGCGTTAATCCCTTCTTCGTGATCGATATACTTCTGAGATCGCTGGAGGAACTCGGCAAGCGACTCAACTTGGTTGACTCCGACGTCTATCTGAAATAGACTTCCTTCACGAAGGCCAGCCTCCATGAAGTAAAGACGGAAGGAGTCGTCGAGGTTCCGGACTTGAGCAGCTTCTCTATTGAATCTCTCTATGTAGTCCCGGAGGGACTCATTTTCTCCTTGTCGAATTGCCTGCAATACCTTCCGAGATTTGGGCTTCATCTTCGAGTGGGCGAAGTGTGCAGAAAAGAGCTTGGCTAACTGATCCCAAGAGGAGATTGTATTTGGCTTAAGAGCCCTGAACCAGTCTAGGGCCGCCTTCTCTAGAGTGAGGGGAAAAGTTCGGCACTTTATCTCCTCTGGAACGTTACGGTATTGCATAACCGTGTCAAAGTAGTCGAGGTGGCGATCCGGATCGCCAGTCCCATCATGCATTTTCAAACTCTCAGGCGGCTTCTCGAGGTGCTTTGGCACCGGGAAGTAGTCGATCTTAGCTGTGAAAGGTCCTTTACGCTTTGCCGACCTCTCAAGGGGTGGAGACCGTCGGTAGCCATACTTGTCGGGGAATCCCCGCGAGCTAGGGCGTCGACGTTCCTGCCTCGGAGACCTTTTCCGACTTCTGGAACGTCGCCTCGGAGAAGAGGAAAACAGAAACGAGCTAGGTCGAGGGGAACCCTCAGGACCATAGGAATCAACAGGGGTCCGACTTGGGGGAATCTTCGATCCCCGCGCTCCTCTACAACAAGGTGGAGTGCGGTGATGGTATCTCCTCCAAGCCGGAGATCGGCCGCGGCCGCGGCCATGAGTCGTTCCACTTGAAGAGTTGTGCAGAGAGGAACTCCGATCCGGGATGTTACGAGCTCGGATCTCAGCAATCTGAGCTTCTAACTGGGTGTAGCGTTGTCTCTCCTGCTGGTCGGCCTCGACTTGTCGATTTAGGAACATGATGAGCTGTTGAACAGCATCGACCGGTTCCTGGACGGTCGGAGGGGGAGGTGGAAGCCGGTTCCGAGATGGGCTCCCATGCACCATAGCCGTAGCCGAGCTTCGAGCATGCACCGGGCTAAGGGGTAAGGTGACCGCCACTCCTTCCGGAGTCATCTGCTGCAGGACCGGTCCTTCAGCGACATTCAGGATAGTCCTATGACGTAAGGTCGGAGCCATCGTCAATCAAGGAGATGGGAGAGGAACTAGAGTACAAGATCCTCCCACTGTGGTCGCCAATGTTCTGTACCGTACCTTTAGACTGGTATCCGATCTTAGACACCAAGTCTGATCCGAGGTAGTTGGTAGGGGTTGGTCTTGATCAACCGAGCTCCGCTTCCGATCCGGGGCAGGTGGTACCTGCAAGAACACTCCGACGCTCAAGTCAGCCAGAGAGCTAATTTGAGGTGAAGAGTAGGAAAGAGTGTGTATCTTTAATGAAGCATTCAATGCTTATTTATAGAGTTTGGTGGTGTTAGACCTGATGAATCAGGACCGTTCGATCTTGCGCTGCGATTTCAACCATTGGTTGATGGATCTACATTTGGTGTTGGGCCTCATTAGTGTGGATTGGGCCAATCCATAACATTATGTTTAACTGTGCATGTAATGTGAACTCTAAGGGGCCATAGTATATTCTAATTCTCCAATGCGATGAATGGATTACCATATGCTAATAAATGGATTTTCTCAATTTGGTTTTGTGCGCAGATATTTTTGGTTTTGCATTAGAATGTTATTTCAAATAAGTCAAATAACTTACCAAAGTAGATTTGTTTTGTACACGACCATTTACCAGACACCAAAGGGAACTCGTTCTCATTTTTCTTATATGATTGAATGATCATTTTAGCAATGTGCGTAGAAAGATTTTGTTAATGGACCCCCTCCCTCCTACCAAACGTGTTTACTCCCTGGTAGTTCAAGAGGAGGCACAATAGGAGGCTGGTACCACTTCGAATTCACCAGACTCTCAGTTGGCCTGTGCAACTCACACTGATTCCGTTAAGCTAAAATCTGGCAAGAAGGACCGCCCACTATGTGCTCATTGTGGTCTCTTTAGGTCATACCAAAGACAAATGTATTAAGCGACACGGTAACCCTGCACATTTCAAAAAGGGCAAAACTGTTCCTATAGGGTATGTTTGGGAGAGGAATTTGGGAGGGGAGGACTTAGAAAAGATTAGTCTATATTTTAATATATATTTGAGATTTTAAAAAATTAAAAGAACAACATGTTAGCTAACAATATAACATTTTTAATCACATTTCATTTATATTTAGAGACATTTTATAGCTTCCTCAATTTAGAATTGAAAAATATGCCCTCCCCTCCCAAACATACCCTTATGGTGTGTTTGGAGGGGGGGGGGGGAAGGGGGGGCTTAGGACTATTAGTAGTTATTGATTAGTGGTTGGGAGAAAAAGTAAGCCCCTCTAAATCCCTTTCCTAGTATATTTTTTGAGTCAAGTCAGTGATAACCACCATTGATGACTCTCAGGTGACCTCTGCTTAGTACCAGAAGTTGATAGCTTTCAGGCAAGCTCAAATGGCTCACAGATCAGTCAATGATTCTGGTTCAATGGATCCTTCTACTATGATTTTTTCTGTTCCAAACTCTAGTAATGATCATTTCCCAGCCTCTTGGATAATCAGTTCAGGAGCATCTTTTCATATTACTTGTTCACTAAATACTTTCACTAAATAGTTTCACTGATAACAAGAATCTTGTTGACAAGCTAGTGTTCTTGCCAAATAATTCTAGAGGTCAAGTTCAAGCAACAGGCACTGTTTCATTGACATTGTCCCAAATTTTGCATAATGTTTTGTTCATTCCAGATTTTAGGATCAATCTGATTTTTGTTAGTGCATTAGTACAATGTTCTAATTTCTCACTTTCCTTCATTAATGGTTCTGCCAACAAACACAAGAGAGGGAGATTTGGAAAGCTAAGCTCGCTCATGGTCTCTATGTTCTTGAAGCAGCAGCTCCCTCAAATGTGCCTTTTCACACAAATTCTGTTTCAGCTTGTGATTCTCTTCTTAGGTGTAATTTTGTTTCAAATACAACTGTCACTGTTGGACATGCTAGGTTAGACCATCTTAGTGATGCTGTTCTAAAAGTCCTAGGCAGTAAAGTTTCTTCTCTTTCTTTGTCAAACTTCCAACTCTTGATGATACAATTTTCCCTTTGGCTAAATTTCATAGATTACCCTTCATTTCACATGACAATCATGTTGACTCTCCATTTGACTTGAAAATTTGTGATGTTGGGGGGACATTTCGGCAAGCAGCATATGATGGTATATGCTATTTTCTCACAATAGTAGATAATTTTTCTCCGTTTACTTAAAATTCTTTCAAACACAGTTTGGTTAGAACATCAAGGGAATTAGATAAGGTTCATTGGAGACAGGGCACAATGCTGCTTCTGTTTCTTCATCAGTGGCCACACCCAAGCCAGTAAGACATCTGAAAACCCTAAGAAGGTCATATAGGCCTCATCATCCTCCGTCATACCTCAGTGACTATCAATCCCAAGTTGCCTGCCCTATCCAACATTACCTTTCCTATGACATGTTATCTCCCAATTACAAGCACTTTGTCATGCAAGTTTCCATCACCTTTGAACCTCAACTCTACCATGATGATGTGTGATAGAAGATCGATCTGCTATTCAGCTTTCTCACAATCCTATTGCACGTGACATATTGATATCAATTGTCATTTCATTAGAGAACACTTGCAAAAGTGGATTTCCCAAGCTGATTCACGTCAGCCAGAAAAACAACTCGGGGATGCGTTGACAAATGCCTTTCCCAAGCCATGGTTTCATACTTTGGTTATCAAGTTGGGAGTGCATAGCATCTATCTCCCAATTTGAGAGGGAGTATTAGATGATGGCATTAACTGTTAGTTATTATTTGGTGAGTTACTGATCTTGCTGGTTAGTTACTGATCTAGCCGGTTAGTTACTGGCTTAACCAATTTGGCGATTGTTAATTGTTGATCAGTTAGAAGCCAATGTTGACATGTCAGGTTTGTTACATTCAGTTAAGCTTGTTGATCAACTATATATTGGTTAAATGTAGTGTAATTAGTGATTGCATGAGTTTCCAAACTGAGTTTCACTGTGGTGTTTGGATCTTCCTTGGTGATTTTCCTTTCGATCGGGGTCACACACAAATCACTTAATAGGACAAAGAATGTATGGACAATGAAGGTTTCGTGTCTTTAATTAGATTTATTTTTACTTTCTTTTGGAACATTGACTTCTTTAGACTTGTCATCTTCTGGGTAAAGTGTATGGCTGTATCGCATTTACCTCAAAACTTGATGGCAAATACTAATTAGTGCAGTAAAGGCATTGTTTAATAAGTCTAAAAAAAGTAATTTTTATGGGAGATTGTGTATTTAATAAATTGGGAGGGCTACTGTCTACTTGGATTTATGGGAAACTTGATGGCTGTATACTTAGATTTTCGATAAATAATTACCTTATTTGGAATCCTTAAACAATGCCTTTAAACCACTCGTCTGCAAGACCCAAATTTTATAAGGAGAAGACTACTATCTACTCCTTTTGAGTAACTAATAACATATGCATGTATCTTGTGTTGTTTTGAGCAGCCAAAAAGTGTTGGGAGTGATGAAAGATGGCGCACCGCTTCCTCTTGTAAACAAAACTATGATGTACTTATCAAGACGAAAATCAAGCGGTTCTTCATCAACAGGTCTGACCCAAACGCAGATTATAATTTATGTTTCCTCTATCGCGGTGGCATTTTTCCTGTACTTCCCTCATTAACACTCTTTATGGCTCACTTTGTATGGACACTTCAGGCAGATAGTGACACAAAGACTAGCCATTTTTAATGTAACCATGTAAGCTTTTCGTGCTGTCTCCAATCTTACTATTTCACATTATACTATTAAATGGCTGCTGTGCTGATTCTGCTCATCATGCAGGACTTGAAGGATATCATATTATATAGGATACACTGTAAATTTTGTTTCTATATATTGTTTCTTTTCTCCCCCCTTTTAATATGCATCAGCATTTCATAAGCTGAACTCTGGCTGTCTTACAAATCTGATTTTATCATCAGAGGCATGAAAATTTGTAAAGTATTTTTGAAGTCTAGATTTTACTAGTTATGGGAGCCGCAATATTAGCATTTGCTACATATTGATGAGTGAAACATTGCGTACATGAGTTTTATCGTGTGATGCTTGTCCTACAATGTATAACTCCACTGTCTTAAATAACAGTTGAACCGATATCCGCTGCCTTTCTGTATTGATTTTAATGTGTTAGTCCATCCTTTATAAAAACATTTGTATTAATCTACTTCCTCTGGTCCTTAGTATAAGAAAATTTTACAGTTTTAGCTTCATTGAATAATTAATTTATGTAACCTATATTATAGATTAAATACATCAGTTATTCCTCTATGAACTTAAAAGTGTAAATTTTTCTTATAATAAGGACTAGAGTAGCATTTGTTCCGTATCTATTACTAGTAATTATTAACTTTTGATTTGACTATTACTAGTAATTTTGAAGATTAATAAATAATGAATATATATATATATATATATATATATATATATATATATATATATATATATAGAATACAATAATCTTATTTAATTCTGTAGTGTTTATCATAAATTGTACTACATATACCGCCACCAGACTCATTTATAATAAAAATAAGGCTTAAAGGTTATTTTGGCCTCTGCAAAATACACATTAATCCATTTTGGCCCCTGCAAAATAAAAAACTTTAAATAAGCCCCTGCAAAATAGTTAGTTGTTCAGTTAAGCCCTCGCTGTTAGTGGTCCACTAACGCTGTTATTTTTAAAGGTATTTTGCAGAGGCCAAAATGGATTAATGTGTATTTTGCAGGGGCCAAAATGACATTTAATGTGTATTTTGCAGGGGCCAAAATGAGGGTTAAAAATAACAGCGTTAGTGGACCACTAACAGCGAGGGCTTAACTGAACAACTAACTATTTTGTAGGGGCTTATTTAAAGTTTTTTATTTTGCAGGGGCCAAAATGGATTAATGTATATTTTGCAGGGGCCAAAATGACCTTTAAGCCTAAAAATAAAAGCTAATTTTACCCTAATTAAAGATGATAATTATACTCATTTAATTTGTTTTGATTCTATTAAGAAAATTATGAACTACATTTACTAAACTACTCTCAATTATTATGACCGTGCATTTGAATTTAAACTTGTTAAGAATTTACAAAATAACTTCAAATATCACAAAGTTAATATTAAAATTTTTATAATCATAATATTATAATGAAAAATAAAAAATGATCATAATGTTTTGTTTCAAACATTTCAAAAATATTTTTTACGAACTTCTATTCAAAAGAAAAAATAAAGAAATTTAGTTACTTTATCCAAACAACAAATTTTGTAAATGAAGGGAATTCAATCGAAGCAATTTAATACCTTATAGTTTTTGAAATTCCTAGGACTTTGAGTTACCCCATTCAAAAACACACTTAGGATTATATGCAGTTATTACAACACATAGTCTTGCGGTCATAAAGATATTGACCTTCTAGTCTAGATATACAGACTGTATTTTAAGTTTTATTTGTATAGTTGAAATACATACCGTTAGATCTTGATCGGGCGATCGAGCTAAGCTAACTGAATTAGTGTATGCAGCTAAGCCAAACCCTAAAACGAGGGTTTTAAAAGTCTCTCCTCCGGTTGGCTAGGGTATAGGATATGTAAAGTTCTTCTTAATCTCTAAGGATAAAAGCTTTTCAGGTAGGCTTGTGTAATTTCTATATTTTTAAAATTATTTTTTTTTAAAAAAAAATTACAAATAAATGGGAGAAAGAGGGAGTGTTAGTTATACAAATTTAGTATAAATTATAATTAAATTGTAATAATAATTTAGTTTTTAGTTTATAGCAAGTCTAACAACACATCCCATTATTCTTTTAAAAATTCTAGTAATAATTCAAGAGATAAGAAAGATTAATTTTGGATTTTATAAAAAAGTTAATTTTAAATTCTTCTAGAATGCTTTTGCCGATTAATTTTAATACAATTCAATTTAAACTAGTAGCATTAAATAGATGGCTTATAGCTTATAAGTTCGTAAAAGCAAAAAAGAAGTGTTTGATAACCAATAGCTCATGGTGTTTAATTTTTCTCTCGTTTTTACCCTATTATTTTTAATAAAATTTCTTATTTATCCTGCATTAAATGAGTGGTTTCTCTCGAATTTTTAAGCATCAATTAAAAATTTATGTCACTTTATATTTATAAACTAATTTAACCGTTAATTTTATCAAAAGATTTAATTTTTATACACAATAGGTGTATGGGTCTTTTACACTATCTATGAATTAGAGGTTGAGATATAATCAAAAAGAAATTGGTCAATTGGTAACCAACGACTCCATGAATTGTGATTGGTGGTGGTTGTAAAAGCTTATCCAGATTATGTGTATAGAAACTAAACTCTTTATCAAATACTATAAATCTGCATTAATAGTTAATACACTATTCGCCGTTTCTTTATCAAAGATAGTCTTAATGTAAGAGTAAAGCTTATGTACTAATCTGGATTAGTTTTATTTTGGGCCAATTCTTCGGCTCACTTGAGTACCCAAGTGGACCCTTAAGGCCTCATCGATTAAAGTCTAATTTAGAGGCTTCTTTCTCCCTTGCTCTTGATAAGATGCTTGAATGCGACATAGGCTTTCATATCGTCCCTACCGATACAAATATTCTTTGGAAAAAAGTTAACTTTGCATAAGGTTAAATATTCTTTGAAAAAAGTTCGTTAAAAAATGAGTTAAAATCGCAAACAAAGTGGAGGCTCTTTTTAAATCTTGATGAGTTTAGAATATTTTTTTATTGAAAGTTTAGGTGAGTTGTAGTGGCGGATCCAAGACCCTGGTCAGGGGTGTAAAAAAATTTCATTATAAAAAAAGTTGGTTCATAGGATTATTTAATTTTTTTTTTACAAATATTCTCACTTAATTTACTAAAATTAAGGAATCAAGTTATCTAACTCTAAATTTATTTATGAGTAAATCGTCAAATTAGTCTCTAACTTTACATGTAATTTCCTATTTAAGTCCTAAAGTATATAAAAATAAGAAGTAGTCCATAAAAATATGTGATATTAGTAAAATTACTTCCAAAAGTTTTATAAATAGTCTCTTATAGAGATTAATAAGACTAATTTATTAAAAATTGGGTGCAAATTATTTTAAAATTTTAGGGGGTTCAAAAAGATTTATATAGGGATATTAGTACATACTTTTTTTCCTAGGGGTTCAACTGAACCCCTGAAACCTACATAGGTCTGCCACTAACGAATTGGGCTTTAGGGGCTCACCAGGGTAGGGCAGGCCTCACGACTCTTTGATAGCTTATAGAGGTACTTACAGATCACCCACCAAAGAGATCATCACATCGGCAGCGGGAATTGAACCCACACTCTTGCGGTGAATGAGCCGACTCCTCACCAACTGACTCAGTTTTCATTAGCTCTTGATGAGTTTAAAATGCTAAAAGTAATTTTGGTGTATTGAATTGTTGTCCGGCTTTTTTTTACCTAAAATCAATTTTTTTATTTAGAATTGATTCTACTAAAATTTAAAAATTGTAGCAGATGACATAGAATTGATTCTATCATTGAATACTTACATCTTCCATAGTGGTTCCTCACTATATTTATTTTTGTTACTTTTTAAAAATTTGTCATATTCTTAATTGTACTTTTAAACTAAAGCAATTTTGATCAACATTATCCAAACAACATAAATTAATAAAATTATTTTTTTTATGTAACCAAACATAAATTATGTTATGTTCAACCCACTTTATAGAAAAATCAATTCAATGAAAAACAATGCACTGCAAAACCAAATATACAGTAATGTTTTGATAATTATTCTAGTACATTTCCTTTTGGCCAAAAGAGGCCATAAATTCATTATGCTTTGTCTTTTTTAGCACCATTCTCACCTATTCGTGTTAGAGGCTAGGTAGTTCATCACAATGATTTCAAGCCATAGTCGGTCATACATCACATAGTAACAATGACATACATGTTTTACCCGCACCTTTAGTTATTCGAATCCATATAATTATTTATACTCTTAAATCCACCAATAGCATTAATTTCTTATTCAAATATTAAAACATCAAAATATCAATATAAGTTTAATTACTAACTATAATCCTATTATTTTCTCTTTTAATATAGCATAGCATGTATACAGTATTTTTAAACACAAAATCTTATAGTACTTATTGGCTCTTTAGGTCATTCCTTAAGGCAATAACATGAATTTATATTTATATTAAATAAATATCTAACTGAGACACTTACGAGATATTAACTTATGACTCAAGTTCTAAAATCAATTCATGACCAGAACAATGGAATGATTCAATCTAATCAATTGGTACCAATATAATCACAACAAAAATAAATAAGATAAATAGAAGATATTGTCTGCAACGGGCAAGCATACATGAGTATCATACCAGCATATCACTTACAACGTTCAAGCGTCTCAAATTATAGATAAACATACATGCAAGCTTTGTATTTAATAATTAAATTATTAATTCTATGCTTTAAAACAATCTCTTAGATGCATATTTAAGTAGGTGTTTAAGGGATTAGTGGAAATCCCTACACCTTTAAGGATACCCTACAACCTGAATATAGCCCGAAGATTATATCTGCACCTGGTCTAACGAACATGTACTATTTCCACCAAAAATTTTGATACGACGAATCCAAAAATATTGTTTATTTTCCCGAACGATGACTGTAGCGGTCAGTATAAAAGCAAAACAGCAGCGTGGCAGGTTCCAAATATCATGTAATCGAGAACTGAATGACCAAACTCTAAAAACTGTATGAGCCATTAATCTGTCTTTGCTGCTCCACAAATTAATGTTCAGCATCAAGTGAAAAATTTGAATGGAGCGAGACCTTAAACTATCTGTATACGAGTGATAAAAAAAATGGAGGACAAAGCATATGATTGGCTAATACTAATTGGAAGTGACGAACAGAGGAAGTCCAAAGCCTTGGATGGAACTTTGAACTAGGGGTGGACAAAAAGTTTAAACGACCCGAAAACCGAGTTACCCGAAGTGTATATGTAATTACGGTCGGTTTGAGATGGGTGTCGGGTTCCATACTAACAAATTTGGTTAATAATGGTCTTGTTTGGGCTGGCTCGGCTGCTAAAAGTTGAATCCAGTCCAGACCGAACCCGCCCGTGACAATATCATTCACTACAAGTACAATATTACACTATTATATTCGTGGAGCATTACCAAGAAGTTAGGAGAGCGCTTTTTCTTTTTCCAAGATAAATAGTAGTACTATTTAAACATTAGATAAATAGTAGATAGTACTACTATTTTCTAATTTAAACAAATTAAAAGAATGGAAGAAAACTCAAAGAAGTAATATCATATCACTCTGAAAAGTGGTGCTATCTCTCTCTCTCTCTTCAGCCTCCGTCTTCACCCTCTGTTCATCTTTAAGCTTCGATCATCTTCACCATTTAACAGTTGCAGAGAAAATAAAAATAAATAGAGAAAAATAAGGAGAAGAACAACTACTGTATAAAGAAGCTCAAAACCGTGTCTACCCACCCGTTAGAACCGCCACCCGCCAAAACCGAAACCACCGAAACCGCTACTCCATATGGGCGGAAGTGGGTGCATGTTTGTGTTATACGGTTATTATTGGATCTAACTTTTGCAACCCGAATCCGGTATAACGGACCGATTGTCCAGCCCTACTTTGAACATGAAATATTGGAGAAGGCAATTGCAAGTTGGATCATGAATCATCAAAAAGGAAAACGTGTCTTAGGTAATCTATGAAGCACGGACCCTGACACGGACACGCGGACACCGCTAATGTCCACAATATAGGACACCGGGACACCCACCACATATATATAATTATTTATTTATTATAATTAAATAAAATATGAACATTACCTATGAAAGATTTAATTTGAGCAATTTATTTCATAACAATAAAAGTTCTTAAACAAAATAAGATATTTTATCACATTCATTTTCCATCTACTATATCGATAAGCTAAAAATGATGTAATCAAATATAATATTTTTTAACTCCTTCCTTGATTATCACTACTTTGACACTTCTTTAACCTTTGTAGAAGTGTCTCATAGGTGCTCAAGAAATGTCTAACATGTGTGAAGCAAAGCAAAAAAAAATTGTTGGGACACTTGTTTGAGGTGCCGGACACGTGTCGTGCGAGTGTCGGACACTGGGACACGTCTAATCTCAGAGGTGTCCGTGCTTCATAGTAGGCAATACATAAAATATGAGATAACAATTCCCTTTTAGACATGCTAATGTACAAGAGTAATCATGAACGTACGAAAAGATTTTTGAATGCTCACGAGAATGTTTTTTTTGGAAGGAAAATGCTAGATGTTACTAGAGATTTTTACAAGAAAGAGAAGAATGGTATGTGGCGCATAGAAAACACCGACAAATTCTAACTACCCACTCCCCCATGTATTGTTTGCAAGTTGTTGATAAGTCAAATACCCTATTTTTATGCATTCTTCTCTTTCTTACAAAATTCTCTCGTAACAAATAGCAATGATCTTTTTGGAATTGCTGCGCTGCTGACTTGAGGAAAGAAAGAGGAGAAGGAAACTAGGTTAGTTCCATGTGGGCTTTATCCATTGTAGCTGTAAAAGCGCAGCCCAATGCACAGAGGTGTAGGAAATAAAATAATGCTGCTTCATAGTAAAAGTTTAAGACTTATTTAAATAATTTCCAATGCACTTTATAAACCACCAAAGCTATTTTTCTCTTTTACACATCTATAATGAAATTAAAAAATTCTGAATGTAGATAATTTATAGAAATAACCATATATAAAATAACTATTTAAAATAAGAAATTTTTAAAAATAATTAAAATGTAACTAGTCTCGTAAGACAAGTTGGATTCGGTGGTCTAACACACACACACACACACACACACACACACACACACACACACACACACACTGCGGGACCCAATATTATTATATATTAAAATTGAGTTGTTTTATATATAAACCCAAATTTCTTTGAAACCGAAATCCCTAATTTCTTTGAAATTGAAATCCCCAATTTCTGATTGAAATCCCTATATTTCGATTGAAATCCCTAATTTCTTTGTTATTATCTATTGTTTTTGCTTATAATAATTATAAGCCCAAATTTCTTTGAAACCGAAATCCCTAATTTCTGATTGAAATCCCCAATTTCTGATTGAAATCCCTATATTCTGATTGAAATCCCTAATTTCTTTGTTATTATCTATTGTCACTAGTACAAAAAGGGATTTAAAGTCAGGCGCCCGCTTGACTTTTATTAAGTCGACTTTGTATGTAAGGAGTTTTAAAGTCAAGCGATTGCCTGACTTCGTAAGTATGATTTAAAGTCAAGCATTTATTATTGCCTGACTTCGTAAGTATGATTTAAAGTTAAGCACGTATTATTGCCTGACTTCGTAAGTATGTTTTAAAGTCAAGCATTTATGGCCTGACTTCGTAAGTATGATTTAAAGTCAAGCACGTATTATTGCCTGACTTCGTAAGTATGTTTTAAAGTCAAGCATTTATGGCCTGACTTCGTAAGTTTTTTTTTTTCAAATAGTCAGGCATTATTGCGCCCGACTTTAAAAGTTTTTTTTTTGTTTTTCAAATAGTCAGGCATTATTGCGCCCGACTTTAAAAGTTTTTTTTTTTTCAAATTTTGGTTTAATCTCCTATATACACCCTGGTTATACGATTTTGGTTTAATCTTCCTACATTTACACCCAAAACACATTAAAAGGACAAAATTACTATATAATAACTTTTATTAAGTTACTCTATACAAATTTACAAATATTATTCATCATAAGTAGTCTTAATTCATCAAATAAAACATGAATGATATAGTTTCATAATACTACTAGTTTTCAAACTAAATCTAAATCTAAAATATCTAAGTTGAAGTGTGAAAGGTACAAGTTTTTAGTCTTCAGCTTTGTTCCTCTTCTGCTTCACATATTGTGGTTTCTTTTGAAGGAATTGAAGGTAACTTCTTAGTCTTCAGCTTTCCAAATATCCATTTTCTTCTTTTCTCCTTCTGAAAAAGAAATTTTTCATTGCCTCATAAGAAACACAATCTAAGAAGATTTTAGTTCTAAATAATAAAAAAAAAAATATTATATTACCTTCTCTTGTGTTGAATGTGTATCCCATATGATCATATTGTCTTCAGCAAACTCAAGAAGTGGTTACTTCTAGCTCTCCAAAACCTGCACACAGAAAACATGAAGATTGTTGTAAAACAACCAAAATGATGCCTACCCTATTTGAAACTACTTATCCTGGGTAAGTGGACAGAAATGTGAAGTGAGAAGTAAAACTATCACACCTTCCAAACATAGAAAATGATAACACCAACATTTATTACTACTATTATATGAAGCAAATCAAATATAATGAACAATCAATTCATATCCCTATTACATCCTAATAGCTAATAATAACATGTCTTTCTATGTAAACAAACAAGAATTCAGTTTTTGTAATTTATAGTAACTCAATGAAATAGCAATCATGTTTAGCTCTTATATTCATCTCAATATGAGTCTCCAAAAAGAAACAAGTTTCATTGACCAGCCTTACTTGCCAAATGACAATGAATTCAGAATTGCTGTCATAAAAGAATGGAAATTATACCTCTGCGAGATCCTCAGCGAGGCTCTGAAGCTGACCAGTAAGAGAAGAAACCTGCAGTTGTAGAGCTGGAATGACTTGTTTTGCTTCCTTCAGCTCTGGGCCTTGCTTTTCTACAAGTTCCTGAAGCTCGGATTTCATAACTTCTGGGAACAGTACCGCACTCTTCAATGATTTGATTTCTTCTCTTTGTTTCAAGCACAAATCCTTCAACTTCTCTACCTACAAATTTAACAAATCAAAAGTGGCTCAGGTTGATTTGAACATCTTCATGAAACACTTGAGAAGAAAGAAATAAAAGCATGCAATAACTATCATAGGTTTTATACTCATTTCTTAAACAAAATCAGCAATCTAATACTTAACCACATCATGAAGAAATTGTACCCAATTTAGCCTCTAAACTCACCCTATTTTCTACTTAGTCTCTACCCTATTCATTCAGTGATGATAATTATGTATGCATTCACATGGTATGTTCACTTTCCCTATATTAAATTTCGAATTCTGTTAATTTTTATCAAACAATTAAGTGTTTGAAAGGCACTTTCCCTATATTCACATGGTATGTTCACTGCAATCTTCACAGGTGGTGAAGATATGTCCACGATCAGTGTTTGAAAGGCACTTGCAGCAAACAATCAACACAAACAGTTAGGGTTTGTGTTGAAAAATACAATAGATTCAATACAAGAAAGTAACAGTGAAGAAGGGAGTTTTACCTGAAACTCAGAGTTTCTCATTCGTGACTTCTCAGCGTGTGAAGATCGTCTTGTTCCTCAGTCGTACAATCACAAACATCAAAGAACCAAATTAGGGTTCATGTTAGAAAATAACAACCATGTTCAAGTTATCTATCTTTATAAGGATAAAATATATCATTGATATTTTTATATTATATTATAGTTCAGCAAGTACACATGTAAATTTTACCTGGATTGAGTAAATCTGTCTGTCCGTTTCGACATCAAAAATAGACACTACTTTATCAGAAGCTGCTGCCAGTAACTGTCCCATTCTAGGCTGAAATCTCACTTTTGAATTACCTCCCTGAAACAATCAAATGTAATGAATATTAGGGACGCGTGAAATTGTTCGAAAAGGAAACGACAGAATGCATTTGTTTGGCCAACCTTAGATACACGGGTACAAGAGGATGAACTAATGTTCCAATACCGTATTTTATTTTCACTGTCGCAGAAGCAGAAAATATCGGTCTTCTTAGGGTGGAAATCAAAGGACATAATAGCTGAACTATGCCCACTATACTCTTGAACACAATAGCCTGGCTGCATTGAAAGAAAGAAAAAGAGTAAATTGTAATTTGTATAACATAATAGCAAAAGATGGATGATAGTCAAATACAGGGAACCGCTAGAATTGTTTCCTTTTT
Source organism: Astragalus membranaceus (assembly GCA_039519185.1). Lineage (NCBI taxonomy): Eukaryota > Viridiplantae > Streptophyta > Magnoliopsida > Fabales > Fabaceae > Astragalus > Astragalus membranaceus. Next base: position 99,640,310 of record CM076850.1, read on the forward strand.
TGTGACAGAAAATCAATGGGACAGACACAAACCACAAGTGATAAAAGAAGGTTGAAGCTGGCAAGGACTTGAAATACTGGTATCCAGAAGCCATATTGCTGCTGTTTTTCTGACTCTATTGCTCAATGATTTGATGCTCTTTCTTCCTCTTTCTCTCACTTGTCACCATATGATATAGACAGGTGCATTTTCCAAAAAAAAACTAACAAAAACAACAGACAGAGATTATTAAAACTTAAAAGTAAAAAACTTTGATCAGTAAAAAAGGAGTAGAAGAGTAAAAAACTGATGTAGCTGAAAACTGTTGTATATATGAAAAGGAGAATGCACTTCAGAAAATTTGGTGTGTTTATTGCATAACTGTCGAAGTTTAGAATAGCTGCTCACCTTACAGCTCCACTAAGTCCAAAGGAGATCATCCAAACAGTTGTTGAAGTATTCAGACTAGTTAAACAGAAAGAAATATATTGTCAAGTATAAACAAATGAAATATTGTCAAGTATTGAAATAAAGTTTAAAAGACCAGACCAAAGCAAACACTTCTATACTTAGTTGTACCTACTTCATGAATTCTTAATATATATATGGAGAAGCTTAAGCATTGCAAGTCAAATTAATCTTACAGCAGAAGTTTAAGCATAAAAAAAGAAACATAACTAATGTACCTAATATTAAGTACTAGTAAACTCGCTCAGAGCCATAAGGTTGGACTAATCAGCATACTTGGATGGGCTCCTCATATTGAGAAGCTGCTTGTACAGCCTCATTCAGTCTCACCTTTTATGATGTTTACAGCAACCAAATCCAGGTCAGCATCCTCAAGTACAATGCAAGCATCTTTTCCTCCCAATTCCATTTGAAGAAGGATCATGCCTGCCTTCTTTGAAATTGCAATGCCAGTATCTCCACCAGTGAAGCTGACGTATCATTAGGTTACAATTCAGTAAAGGTAAAATCACACATGGGAAATTGGGGACATTAATTACTATTTTATCACCTTATGCAGTTCACTCCTGGCTGCATTGTTTGGAAATCACCAATTTCCGAGCCTTTGCCAGTAACACAGCTAATTAGGCCTTTGGGAAAGCCGGCCAAGTGAAAGCAATGAACCATATGCAAAGCAGAAATAGCTCCCTGAAGGAAATGAATCATGTTAATTAGAAGACTAGAAGATTCTGACATAAATGAATTTTTGTGACAAGAACAATTGGATAGGGTAAGAGTATGAATCTGATGTGTAGTGACATTGAAGAGTTTCTTAATGAAGGATATAATTACCTGAGTTGGAGGCTTGAGTACAATGGAATTTCCAGTAATAAGTGCAGGAGCAATTTTTGAGACAGCAAGACAAGGTAACACATGCCAATTCACATTGGAAGTGAGGCAATATTTTGTTCTTTCATTTCCAGGAAAACTATCTGATACCAAGAACTTTCCCTCTCCTAAAATCCTTACTCCTTCTTCAGCACAGTAAGAAATCAAATCTCCTGATCTTACAACCTTCGTGGCAAAAAATAAAATAAAAATTCAGTTATGTTCATGATTTCTCAGTAATAGTATATTCCTAAACAACACTTGAATATGCACCTCAGTAACAGCATATTTGGCTGGCTTTGCTATTTCTTTCACAAGGCACTCAGCAATTGGAGCTTTGTGCTCCTTCTAAAGATAGCAGCAGCCTTGTGAAGAAGTTCAGCTCGCTTCCATAGTGGAGTCTTATGATTATACATATCCCCTAGGAAAACAAAAAAATAAAAACAAATAAACTTGTTAACAGCCAAATCAAATACCTAAACCGTATAAATGTTTCCCAAATTATGTTTTAAAACCTCATAAACCCTAATACAGAGAAACTACAAAATCATTCCCAAATTTTGTTTTAAAACCTCATAAACCCTAACTCCTCCATCTAAAATTTATACAATCAAATCTCAGTTCTCAATTCCCAAATCCCACAAACCCTAAACTGATGTGCTGCAGTGAAAACGAAAATGAAGAAGAACGATGAAGAAAAACGAAATGAAAATCCTAAACTCAGTTCTGAATTCCCAAATCCCACAAACCCTAAACAAAGAAGATGAACCCAAGAAAAACGAAATGAAAAACGAAAGGGAACCAGAAGTGAACGATCGCAGTGAGAAGCAATGAGAGATTTCAAATCGTACCTGGGATAAAATCGTTTCAGAGGGTTAGGGTTCAAATCGTGCTTGGACCAGTGAGAAGAAGAATCGCTCCAGAAGAAGAATCTGGATCCAGAGAAAACGGAAAAGGAAGGGAAGCTAGGGCGGAGAACGGCGTGAGAGTGAAGGGTTCGCGAAAAAGGACAGTGTTCTCATGAGAGTGTTCTGAGAGTGAAGGTTCGCGAAGAGATAGGAGGGTCTGGATCCAGAGAGAAACGGAAAAGGAATGGAAGCTAGGGCGGAGAACGACGTGAGATTGTTCTGAGAGTGAAGGTTCGCGAAGGGGGAGATCTGAGAGTGAAGGTTCGCGAAGGGGAGAGTGTTCTCATGAGAGTGTTCTGAGAGTGAAGGTTCGCGAAAAGCTAGGAGGGTTCGCGTTTTGCGAACGAAGGGTGAAATACTGTTACTACTTTAGAAGTCAGGCGTGTATACGCTTGACTTTAAAACTTTACCTCTTAATTACAAGTTTGCCACCGTGTCCACTTATGTAGTCAGGCGCCTGAGCGCCTGACTTTAAAAGTCTAATTTTTTTCCTGTTTTTTCACTTTAGAAGTCAGGCGTGTATCCGCTTGACCTTAATACTCGCGAGTTTTGCCACTTATTTACAGCTTTGCCACCGTGTCTACCTATGTAGTCAGGCATCTGGGCGCCTGACTTTAAATGTCTAATTCTAATGTCATTTTTGCACTAGTGTGTTTTTGCTTATAATAATTATTGTTTGATTGCATATTGAGAGATGCAGTTTTGACGGGCTCCAACTAAAATTCTGATTTTTCTATTTGATTATCTAGTGTGATTGTAGCTTGATTTGTTGTATTTTACAACTAGTAATAGATTGATTGATCATTTGATTTATAATTCATCCTAGGAAATGATTGCCAAGAAATTTGTAAACCATGAATATTGTATAGAAATTGATTTGGTATATTGTTTTGTTAGTGAAGTCTGTAGTCGTTTGAACAAAATGGATAAATTTATAGTAAAGAGAGCAAGGTCATCAAATGAGAAATGTGGATCAAGTTCACAAAAACAACAACCACATGCTGAAGTTAATTTAGATGAGTTGCCATCGAATCCCGGATTGCGAATTAAAATTAAGGTTTATCATCCTAACGATCAAGAGAAGACCGTGTCTAATGTCGGAGGTCCTACTAGTGCTCATAACATTGCTTTCAAGAAATATCTAGATTTGACGAATCAAAATCAACATATTGACACAACGATGTATAGGCATTCTGACCAAGTTCGTAACATATACCGAACACGTTTAAAGGCAACAATTGATTGTGTTTGTTGGCTATTAAAGCATGGATTAGCCTTTCATGGTCATGATGAGTTAACCAGTTCTACCAATCAAGGTAACTTCCTTGAGCTTCATAAATTTCTTTCCATGCACAATGATTTGATAAAGAGTGTTATTTTGGATAATGCTCCTGAAAACCATCAATTAATTGCTCCAACAATCCAAAAAGATATTGTTCATGTTGCTGCATTAGAAACTATTGCTGCTATTATTGCTGATATTGGAAATGAATTATTTGCTATTCTTGTTGATGAAGATTGTGATACATCAACTATTCTTGTTGAGTGTTTTCTAGGTATAGGTCATGTTAAGGATACCACTGCTTTATCATTGAAATTGGCAATTGATGAACTATTTTGTAAACACGGGCTTAGTATATCAAGAATCCACAGACAAAGTTATGATGGTGCTAGCAACATGCAAGGAGAATTTAATGGCCTAAAAAGTTTGATTTTAAGGGAGAATCCATGTGCATATTATGCCCATTTTTTTGCTCATCAATTAGAGCTTACTTTAGTTGCTATTGCTCAAGAACATGATGAAGTTGCCATATTTTCTAATTTAGTCTCCAAATTAACAAATGTTGTTGGAGGATCTTGCAAGCAACTAGACATGCTTCGTGAAAAACAAGTAGAACATATTAGATAGGCATTATGCAAAGGAAAAAATCCTAGTGGGCAGGGTCTTAATCGAGAAACCTAGTCTTAAACGAGCTGGTGATACTCGTTGGAGTTCTCATTATGCAACTTTGATTAATAATATATTGGTGCACTCTACTATTATTGAGGCTCTTCAAATCATAAAAGCAGATGGACACGTCCTGACACAAGTGGTCTTCTAATGTTACCAAGTTTTGATTTTGCCTTCTACTTGCATTTGATGAAAGATGTTTTGGCTATTTCAAATGAATTGTCACAATCATTACAAGGGACAGATCAATACATTATGAATGCTATGAACTTGGTTAACATCACAAAGTAGAGGTTACAGACACTTAGGAACAATGGGTGGGAGTCTTTGCTGCTGGAAGTAATTTTATTTGGTTATAAGAATTCTATTAGTGTTTCTACTATGGAAGAGATGTTTGTTAAGAGGAAATCGCTACGTCAAGCCCATAACATTACAGCTGAGCATCATTATCGTGTTGAGTTATTTTATACCTTCAAGAACTTAATGAACGTTTTGGTGAGATTAATACTTAATTGATCCTTTGTTTGGCTTCTTTGGGTCCAACTAGTTTGTTCTCTGCTTTTGATAAGGATGAGTTGATGAAATTTGCAAGCTTTTATCCACATGAGTTATCTCCATTTAATTTAGTGGTGCTTGGTAATCAACTAGAGTGTTACGTCGTCGATATGCATAGCGGTGTTGAATTTGATTCTTTGAAAGGACTCCAAAAAATTTCAGAGAAGTTGGTCGAAACCGGAAGACATATATCCAATATTGGTTTATCGTCCTTTGAAGTCGACACTGATTTTGCCTGTTGCAACAAAATTGTAGAAAGAGCTTTCTCTGATATGAATATCGTGAAGACTAGGTTGCGTAACAGAATGGGGGATACATGGACGAACGATTGTCTAGTGACATACTTTGAGAGTGATGTATTCAATAACATTGACTCTGAGCTCATTATTTAACGATTTCAGAATATGAAATCAAGTAGAGGACAATTATGAGTTGTATAATTTATTTAACTATATTAAAGCTGTTTTTACTTATATTTTTAGCGATGCATGCGTATAAAATTTTTGAACCCCCTAATCCAGGGTCTTGGATCCGTCAGTGGTAATACTCCTACTAATGAGTCCTTAGGAATATTAAATACTCCATTCGTTACAGAATATAAACAAAAACTGGTCAACCAAAGTTGATATATCCGATCCAAATTTTGGACCAGATACATTAACTTTGTATCCGGACCAAATTTTGGACTAGATACATCAACTTACGTCGACAACTTTTGCTTTATATTCCGTAAGAGAGGGCGTACATTTTAAAATTAGTCCTTCATTAATAGCAATGAAAATATAGATAGTTGAGTCCCTTAACCATTTGGTCCTGGATTCGATCCCTGGCTGGTGCGTATGGAAAAACATTTGATGGGAGATGTCAACCCCTTAAATGGATCTTCGAGACCTCAAAGGATTAATCTCTACGATCCCCGTGGATGATACATTGGTTTAACAAAAAAATGATTAATTTAACCAACATTTAAAATTATTAAACACCAAATTTATACATTCATTTATGAAACACTATATAATCTTCTGAATTATAATCACTATCTCTCCCAGGACTCTGATCCCCTCCATTCAATAAAAATGTAAAAAGCCAGAAAATCGAAGGAAGTATTTTTGGACATGAAAAGATTAAAAAGTCCTAATGTTTAGTGCAAATTCTAGGAAAAATGACTGCAGAGAAATTATCTCGAGGGATTGTGATCCCCTGCAGAGGATTTGAATCCCTCTCGGAGTCCCACAATGGCATAATCCCACATTATTCACACCATTTTGTTTTCTATGGAAACAAAACACACGGTAAGTGCGTGTTGTGTGCATTAGATTCGTGATAATATAAGCCGGACATAAGCATTTTCTCTCCCTTCCTCCTCCTAGTCTTTACTCAGTCCTTGGGTAACTGACCAGTCATCTACTTCTGCTTTTACCCTGAAAACACTCGATTTCGTCGTTTTGTGCCTACACTCCAACTCCACTCCACTCATTATCCAATCCCAACCCCACTCCCACTTCACAAATACCCTAGTTCCGTTCTTCAGTTACAACGGGACTGAGCGCTACTATCTCTCTCTCTCTTTTCTTTACACCACCATATCTCCTCACTTAAAAAACAAACAACTGACTAGGTTAGCCACCACCAAAGAAAAACAAACAACATAGTATGGATCTGTTAGCCTCCTCTTATGTCTCTCTCATTGTTCTCCTACTCTTCACTCTCAAAGGTAAAAACACCACCTTTCCCTTCTCTCTCTCTGAATGTACACTGTTTCTCACTTCTGATCACTTGTTTTTGTTCAGGTATCAAGGGTTCTACCTTCACCTTCGTAAACAAATGTGATTACACAGTATGGCCAGGCATTCTCGCAAATGCCGGTAGTCCACCACTCGACAGCACCGGTTTCGAACTCCCGAAAGAAACTTCCCGCACATTTCAAGCTCCCGCCGGTTGGTCTGGTCGCTTCTGGGCTCGAACCGGCTGCAACTTCGATGGATCCGGTTCCGGTTCATGTCTCACCGGTGACTGCGGCTCTGGCCTAGTAGAATGCAACGGCGCCGGAGCTGCTCCACCGGCCACCCTGGCCGAGTTCACGCTTGGGACTTTGGGACAAGACTTCTACGACGTGAGCCTCGTTGACGGTTACAATCTTCCGATGATCGTTGAAGGTACTGGCGGGTCGGGTGTTTGTGCATCAACTGGGTGTACGTCGGATCTGAACTTGCGTTGTCCTGCGGAGTTGAGAGCTTCTGATGGAAGCGCGTGTAAGAGCGCGTGTGAGGCTTTTGGTAGCCCTGAGTATTGTTGTAGCGGCGCGTATGGTTCACCGGCTACTTGTAGACCGTCTATTTACTCTGAGATGTTTAAGGCTGCTTGCCCTAAATCGTATAGCTACGCATACGATGATGCTACTAGTACATTTACTTGTACAGCAGCTGATTATACGGTTACCTTTTGCCCATCCTCTCCAAGGTAAAAAATAAAATATCAACACTATTTCTTTTTTATTTGTTGCCAATATTCATCGATTCTTGTGCTCACTTTAATTACTTTTTTATTTTCATTTATTTAAAATGTCACATAGTAGTACTGACTACTGAACATCATGATTTATGTAAAATACTTTTATATGACAACGGTCAAGAAAACTGACAAATGAAAATAATTGATTGAAAAAAACAGTAAAACATTTTGGAGATAAATAATATTAAATATTTAACTTTTCAAAGAAAAATGTCTGGCACTTGTGAATATTTGTCCATATGATAACATGTGTTGAAAATTCGTGTTAGATGGCATCATGCTTTGCTTTATTTGTGTGTGAGAATTTCCACTCTATAGATTTGTAGGTAGTATATGACGTTTGTTCCAGACGGCCAAAGGTAGATTTTTAAATGCTTTGTGATATTAATAGTAAAATGTTTGTTGGGTGCGTCTTAATGATGGTTGGTGCTTGGTGTTACCTTTTGTTAGTAGTAGACCCATACGCATATTTATGGGAGACCATGAATAAATGATTACTATTATATACGCATATTTATGGGAAACTGACATTCGCTCAGAATAACCCACTTACTCAACGGGAATGTAAGTAATGGTCTACTTAGTAGATTTTCTTCTGTTTGAGAAATCAGTAGTACTAATTAATTATCACAACGTGTGATTTGGTTTTGCAGTCAGAAATCTTCAAGAGATCCAATTCCAATGACCCCAACAACACCACAAGGGTCAGGGATAGGAACAGGTATGGGAACTCCTGGGACAGTAGCAGGGTCCCAAGAGGGAGTGGTGTATTCAGGTACAGATACTCCAATTGGGTATTCAGTTCCTGCTTCAGGAGGAGGTGAAACCATGCTGGCAGATGGATCATATTTAGCTGGTCTGGCAATGGGAGATTCACCTAGAGCAGTTTCTTCTATGTTTGTCTACCCTATTAGCTTTTTCCTCATTCTCTTCTTTCTCTAGTCTTTAGCTTTTTCCTCATTCTCTTCTTTCTCTAGTCTTTAGCTGCAGTAGTAATAGTATTGTGGTGGTAATTTTGGTTTGTAAATGGGTTTTTTAGATTTTCGGATTTTAGCGGGTTCATGAATTTTGGCTTTGTCAGTAAAGCTGGCAGATTATTCCTGATTGTAAACCACCCACCTCAAGATTCGCTAAAAAAAATATTCCGTGTTTTCATTCGTTAAAGTGTTTATTTTTTTATTAATTAATTACGAGTAATCTTGGGAGTATTTATCTCCCCCAACAAGCTTTTTGAGCCCCCTATGATTGTGGGGATCTATAAAGCCAACATATTTATCTAATTTGAGGTTGTCTTTCTTGGTTTCACATGTATGCCATAGATAGGAATAATAACATGAATTATTATATGTGTGCTGTAATGTGAACATTTTGTCACCTATTTACGGCTAACACAAGTAGTTTGTTTTCGTCTTTTGCCTGCCATGGAAGAAGTGACTGAATTCGAACTTTTGCCTATAAATAAAATGGTAGGACTTATCTAGGTTTGTTACATAATTGAGTTTCTGATAAATATGATTATGAATGAATTTGATTTACAATAAAAATAATGAATGCATTTGATTTTATGAAATTGAATAGGTAAAAGCTGAGTAATGAACTAATATACCCACGTTTTTTTTTTGGTAAATATATACCCATGTTTACTCCAATAGCAAAATTTAGTTTAATTTTTTCAAAGCTGGTCTTATAATGCACACCCCTTCGAGATAGTACATATTTCTATGCGAGTAATAATGTTATTTCGCCAAAATATTCTAATCATAAATAGCCAAAAACCAAGTTACAACACTAATTAACCAAGTTTTATAAGTCATTAACCAACCTATTTTTTAACAGTTTTTTAGGCCATTGACTAAAAACTGTGAAAAAACAGATTGGTTAATGGCTTATAAAACCTTTGGGTATTTTTTGTTAAAACTTTTTGACTAAATAACATTACTCTTCCTATATATAGACAACACTAATGTAAAGAGAAGATAAAAAAGCAAAAATCAAAAATCAAACCAACTAGAGATCACTGTTTTTTTGTGTGAACCAGAGAACTGCAGCTGCTAATCACTCGAATCCGGTGTGATCACAGTGGAATCCCTCAAGAATTTGGTTGGATTCGAACCCATAACTTTGGTTATGTTGGAAGAGACTCAAACCATCTCCTCCAAGTTCTCGCGGGTAACTAGATATGACTATATTACAAAATCAAACCAACTAAAAATTTAAAAAAATGTTTAAGTACTTGCTTAAAATAAAAATACAAAAACATCTTATTTGGTGGTAGTCTTGGTTTTCGAATCTTAAGAATTTTTAAATCAAATGTTAAAGTTAGTTTGGAATATGATAGACCACCCCTATCAAGCGTTTGGTTCAAGCATTTCGAGCTAAATCTTCTTGCTAGAAGTAGGTCCTTCCTAGTCCAACCTCCCATAGTAGATCTTCATTTGTGTGTAGGAGCCAATTGACCTCATATTGACACAAATATTTATTGGATAATCAACAAAGGCTCTTCTTCCAAGTAATATTTTCTTCATAATTGCAAATATTAGACCACCTACTGCATGCATTGGTGATTTCCCACGTTGTCCATTTCCAATGTGGATGCTTTTTTGATCAAAAACTAGTATTTTACCCGTGCATACGCACGAGTAATATTGTATGGTCGGTGTATTGCAATGATGTCATAATAGTAATTTGGAAGATAATCATAAGTTGTGAACAATGTCCAAAATGTATGATTTGAAATTCAAAGTGGAAAGAGATAGGTATTATGTCATATAAGATACAAATAAAAATTATATTGAGTCGAAGAAATTAAAGGAGATTGACAATCAGAATTACATTGATCCATAATAATGTACTTAGACATTACATTAAAATATGTATCCCCGTTGACACTCCTATTTGCATCCTCGTTGGCCCTCCCGTTGGCACTCCCGTTGATGCCCTCGTTACCTCTCTGGTTGCCACTCCCGTTGCAGCTACCATTGTCAGTCTCTCGTTGTCGCTCTCGTTGCCACATGCTAACTCATTTTTCTATATGATTTAATATTAATTAAAACATATTCGTTTAATTATAAGTAAGTTATTTTGTAAAGTGGCTAAAGTTGTATTTATATAATAATTCTTAGTGGTTAAATTGATTGATTTGAATAGTTTTAACAGAGAGATTATAGTAAATAATAAATTTTAGATAGAGTTAAAATGAAGAAAAAAGAAAATAAGATTTTTTAAAATATGCACCCACGTTGGCGCTCTCCTTGTCTCTCTCGTTCCCACTCCTGTTCCCGTTGTCGCTCTCGTTGTCGATTCCATTGCCAGTCTCGCATTGCCGCTCTCGTTGTGTTGCAAATTTTGTCTTTTAGCGGTGAATTTACTAAAATAGTTGTGTTGCAAAAAGTTAAAACAAAGTCGGTATCTTTTTATAATATTAATAATGGAGTAAAAGGTAAAATATGCAGCCCGACGCTCTCGTTCCCTCTCTTGTTGGCATACTCTTTGGCGCTCTCGTTCGCTCTCTTGTTGGCACTCCCGTTGTCGCTCTCGTTGCCGATCTCGTTGTCAGTCTCTCGTTGCTGCTCCTGTTGCCACATGTTTCTCCTTTTTTTCTATATGATTTAATATTACAATTGTTAGTGGTTAAATTGATTTTATTTATTACATGAAAAATTTGATTGATTTTAGTAGTATTAATAGAGATTATAATAAATAGTAAATTTTAAATTATTTAATTATTGAGTGTAATATTAATTTAATAATTTATTTTTTTGGAATAAATAATTTTGAAACTATTGTTAGAGGTATGGTTTTTTTACAATTGGTAGTAGTTAAATTGATTAATTTTCGTAGTTTGAGTAAATTATAGAAAAGTTAAAAAACGTTATGTTTTTAGTAAAAAAAACTGACAAAAAAGTGATTATTTTATGGAAAGAAAAACTGAAAAAAAAGCTGTTTTTAAAATTCTGCTGTTTTTTGTCCTTTTGCTGCGTCTGTTGCAGTTTCTGATTGCAGTTTTCAATCAGTTTTTTGTCCCTCACTTTGTTTTCCCTCTATCGTTGCCACTCCCGTTGCCTCTCCCGTTGGCGCTTTCGTTGCCGCTCCCATTGGCGCTCTCGTTGCCACTCTCGTTCGCATTTTACTCCTTTTTAGTAATTATAAACTAGTTATTTTTGTAATTTTTGGTAGTGGTTAAATTGATTGATTTTAACAAAAGTAGTTAAATTGATTAGTTTTAGTAGTTATTTTGTAATTTTTGGTACGGGTTAAAGTTTTTACAATTCTTTTTTTGACAATGGATAGTGGCTAATTGATTTATAGTGACTAATTATTTTATTAATTTTAGTAGTTTGAGTAGATTATAATAATAGTGAATAATTGATTTATAGTGACTAATTGTTTTTATAAAAATATTGACAAACGTTTTTTTAAAAAAAATTAAAAAAACAGTGAATAAAAAAAGTTTAGAAAAATTCATTTCTTTTTAAAAAAATATTTAAAAAAAAATCTGTTTTTTTAAATAATCAGTTTTAAAAAAAAAATAAAAAAACTGTATTGGTACTGTAGCGCGTCAGAATTGGGACTATAACGCGTCAGAATTTGCACTGTAGCGTACTATTGCGGCACAGTAGCGTTTTGGCTTTATGTGGTGAATTGTCTATTTTGCCCATAAGTTTTGTGATGTCTAAAAATGTAAATATGGTAGCATATGTTTTTATTAGATTGAAAGTAGATGGTTACAAACATGTGACTCCAGTGATATGCTAATGCTATAGGCGTTGATTCTCTCTTTAGCTTAGCTTGGGGTTGGCATGATCCTCAGCAAATTCGCGCCTATTTGCGGACGCTAAAACATGGTCGTCTCCTAACTAATGAAGAGAGAAAAAGGCTGCACTTGAAATCCAATTGCGGCCAACAAGATGAATTACCATGCACCTATTGCGTATTATGTTGTAATAATTCGGTTTAGCTACCCAGTTATTGTAATTAGGTGTTTAAGATGTAATCGGGCAAAAGCCCTAAAATTTGTACTTTGAAAAATTAGGGTTTTGTTTTACGAAGAAACAGCTAGATCAATATGACCGTTTGAAATTAGTTAGAAAACTTTTAAGTGTTGTAACAGAAATTAGAAGGTAGTTCTAACAGTTAGGGTCGTTAAGAACCAACCCTAACAAACCCTAATTTGTACTATAAGTACACACATGCATGTAAGAAGAAATCAAGTGTAATAGAAGGAAATTACAGAAGATAGAATACAATTTTTACAAAACTTTTCCCTTGAGTTTGCATTCTCTTCCTCTCACTTTCGTTTGTGTACGCCTTTATTCACTCAATCGTACCATCATAACTCTTCTCAGTCTTCATTCCCTCAGTTGCTGCATCTCATTTGCTTGATCGAAGCCTTGAGTACCTTCAATTTGAAGAACAAAACTAGTTAGGGTTCAGTACTTTTAAAGAGAAGTAAGAGAAAAGAATAGAGAAGAAGAGGAAGATAGAGAAAGAAGCGGAGTTTATTTCTGAGGCCTGTGAAAGATTAGAGTTAGAGTTTAACCCTTGCGTTTTGCACTTGGACCAGGTCAGTATCCTAGTGGGCTTAAGTGCACAGTAACCTGCAAGAAACAAATTGGGCCGGTTCAAATATAAATCCTCGGGCTTATTTGTTTCTAATTACACCACCACAATTTCGTCTTTACACCAACAGATTGGTATCTTAGAGCTTCAGTTACGTTCTTGGAGATCAAGAATTCTGGGAAACATAAGAGTGTGTGTGAGGTGTGTGAATTTTGTGAGTTTAGTCAGAGTGACAGATTCTTGGGTTAAAGGGAAAAAGTGGGTGAAACAGTTTTCAGCTCTTAACCATGGCGACAGGAAGTCTACCCACAAACATACCTAAACTAGATAGTAAAATCTATGACAGATGGTGTATCCAAATGGAAGCAATATTTGGCTTCCAAGACATCTTTGAAATTGTGACAGAGGGTTTTGCAGAGCTGCCTGCGGAACCTACAGAGGCTGAAAGAGCCACATACATTGAGAACAAGAGAAAAGATTGCAAGGGAAAGTATCTTATACATCAAGATTGTGATGAAGCCAACTTTGACAAAATTAGAAATGCCAAGACTGCCAAAGAGGCTTGGGATAGCCTACAAACTAGCTTTGTAGGAGAAGCTCGGGTTAAGAAAGTCAAGTTGAATGCTTTGAGAAAGCAATATGAAAGAACAAGAAAAGATCAGTGACTATATTGCTAGACTAAGAGTCCTTACTAATGCTATGGGTTTGAATGGGGAACAACTCACAAATCAGTATATTTTTGAGAAAATAATTCGTTCCTTAACCCTAAGATTTGGCTATGTGGTCAATTCTATTGAGGACACTAAAGATCTAGCAACAATGACAATTAAGCAGTTGCAAAGTACCTTAGAGGCTAAGGAAATCCATCTAAATGAGATAGAGGGAAGTGCTAAAGGGAAGCAGACTGCCTTCCAAGCAAAGTCCTCTAAGCCTAACTGGTCTAAGGGTAAGAAGAAGCCTAATGGCAAGGGAAATTGGAATTCTAACGAGGGAAAGAGCAAAGATTCTGAGTCCTCTAAAGGAGGAGGGTCAAGTAGCTCTAAAAGCAAGAAAAAACCTACTGATAAGAAGAAAATACAGTGTTGGAATTGTGATAAATTTGGCCATTATATATGCGAGTGACTGTTGACCAAAGGGCAAGAAAGACAAAGATAAGGAAGAGGAAGCCAATGTGGCTCAAGAATCAGATTCTGATTCTGACCCTATGGCTTTCACTACTATCAGTGATGATACTGAATATGTGGCATTCATGATCACAACAGGTGATGGCAAGACAGTGGTTGATATATGGTATTTGGACACTGGGTGTTCAAACCACATGACTGGAAATAGGGATTGGTTGATCAATTTTGATCCAACCATGAAAACTTCCATTAAGTGTGCTAACAACAAGAGTATAGTGGCTGACGGAATGGGTGATATACTCATTCAAAGGGAAGATGGCAAGACAGTGCTATTTTGGGAATGTGTGGTACATTCCTAACATGAGAAGTAATCTCATTGGTGTTGGACAGTTGGTTGAGAAGGGATTCTCAGTTGTAATCAAAGACAACACGCTGAAACTCTATGACATAAGGGAGAAGTTGGTCCTAACCTCACCACTATCAAAGAACAGAACATTAAGAACCAGCCTAGAAGTTGTAGAAGCAGAGTGCCTCAATGCAACAACAACCGATTCAGAAAGTTTCCTATAGCATCAAAGGTATGGACACCTAAACTTTAGAAGTATATCCCTATTGAATGCTAAGGAACTAGTTTGTGGCATGCCTAGGACTGTTTTACCAAAAAAAACCTGTACTGTATGTCTAATTGGTAAACAACCAAGGTTAAAATTTAAATCAGACCTAAAAGAAAGATCAAAGGATGTGCTAGATGTCATACACTCTGATATTTGTGGTCCTTTTGAGGTACAATATATTGGAGGCAACAAGTACTTCATCACTTTTGTGGATGAGTACTCAAGGATGCTTTGGATGTACTCGATCAAGCCTAAGAGTGAAGCTCTTGAAATCTTCAATAGATTCAAGCCAATGGCAGAAAAGCAGAGTGGGAAGATTATCAAGATCCTAAGGACTCATGGAGGAGGTGAATATACCTCAAATGACTTTGAGGATTTCTGTTCTAAAGAGGGGATAATTCATGAAGTTACATCCCTTTATACACACTACGCCAGATCTTAAGAAAAAAGGCGCCCTATTGGGCAGCGCTCTTGCTATAAACGCTGCTTTTCCTTAAAACGCGCAAAGAATGGGCAGCGCTCCTGCTTTAAGCGCTGCTTTTGGTTAAAATGCGCTGGGGTGATGGGCAGCGCTTTTTATCAAGCGCTGCCTATAGGAGAACGTGGATGGGCGATGGGCAGCACTTTTTATCAAGCGCTGCCTATAGTAGAACGAGGATGGCCGATGGGCAACGCTTTTTTAATGAAGCGCTGCTTATAAGAGAACGAAATTGGGTGATGGGCAGCATTTTTTTACAAAAGCGCTGCCTATTACTATTATTTTTTTTCATTTCCTCACATTCCCTCGCCCTGAACGTTTCATTTTCCTCTTTCCCTGACTCTCTCACTTTCAGCTCTCTCACTCCGTCCCTCTCACTCCGTCCCTCTCACTCACGTACTCTCTCTCTCTCACTTTCAACTCTCTCACTTCGTCCCTCTCACTCCGTCCCTCTCACTCCGTCCCTCTCACTCACGTACTCTCTCTCTCTTTCACTCCATCCCTCTCACTCACGTACTCTCTCTCTCACTTCGTCCCTCTCACCATTTCGTTCCCGCTTCCATCATCTCTCTCCAAACCCCCAAATCTCGTTCGAAAACCCCTCAGCCATTGACGCCATTCTCACGCTGCTCCTTCTCGTGTTTGTGTTGCTGAAGCACTGCTTTCACTCAGTTCGTGTTGTTGCCTCCGCGTGTTTGCTGCCTGTGTTCGTGTTTGCTGCCTCAGTTCGCGTGTTTTCTGCCTTCGTCATTTCTCTGGTATACATTTTATTTTACTCTCCCTGTTCATCCGTTGCTTCCTTGTTTGTTGAGTTATTGTTATTTTATTTCTGTCTTCGTGTTAATTTGTGGTTATTATTGTTGCAAGATATCTATTAACATTGTTGATTTGGGGTTCATCCTTTGTTTGTTGAGTTAGGGTTTCGTGTTCATTTAAGGTTATTATCTGTTAAAATTGCTGGTTAGAGTAGGTGTTGCTAGTTTGTAATTGTTTAACACTTTTCTCAATAATAAAATTTGTTTAGAAAATATCTTCAATTAGGTGTCTTGGTTATTAGTTATTCTATTCATTACAATTTTCCTTTTTTCGAATATGCGAATTGTTTGTTAGGTTTTGCGAATTTGTTTTGCCGGTGCTTCGCGTTCATTGTTCGAGTTCGTCCTGGTTCGAGTGTTCGTTCTACTTCGTTCAAGTTCATTGTGCTTCCACTTGTTCAGGTACTTTTTTTGTTTTCTTGTATTTATTATATGAAGAATGGCAATATGGAAGACATCAAAGTCTTTGATTTCTTTAGTTGAAAATAGTTGAATGTCTTAGCTTCAAAAAAATTGTACGTTGTGTGTTTTTCACCTGTAATAGGTTTAAGTTCTCTTATCAGGATTTTATTATAAATATTGGGAAATTATGGATAGAAAGTGGATGTCTGTCAATCGTCTGTCTAAGGAATATGTCGCTGGAGTGGATTATTTTGTGAAATGTGCTGTTGAACGTTTAGGGACTTCTAGTGATATCAAATGTCCTTGTTTAAGTTGTTGTTATCTAAAATCAGTTAATGCAGAGGAGTTGGCAGAACATTTAAAGGGTTACGGAATTGATCAAAGTTACACTTGTTGGACAATGCATGGTGGGGAAAGAGGTGAATCTTCAAATATGGGTAATGGTATTGAGAGATGTGCGCCGGTTGACACCGAAAGACCTACATTTGATGGGGATGAATTTGAATAGATGGCAAAGGCTGTTGAAGACGATCTTAATGACTGTCCTCAATTGTTTGAGAAGTTGATAACGGATGCAGAGACACCGTTGTATTCGGGTTGTAATGAATTCACAAAATTATTGACTGTGATAAAGTTGTACGTATAACTTGAAAATTTGCCACGGATGGACGGATAAGAGCTTTACAGAATTACTTGCACTATTGAAAGAAATGTTGCCGAAGGATAATGTGCTCCCTTCTCGGACGTATGATGCAAAACAAATGTTAGGGTCCATTGGCTTGAACTATGAGAAGATACACGCTTGTCCCAATGATTGCATTTTATTTCGGAATGAACATGCAGTATTAAAGTCGTGTCCTAAATGTAATGCATCGCGGTATAAAAAGAAAGAATTTGTTGCTGTTAGCAATTAATCCTAAGAAAGATACGGTGTGCTTCATTGATTCATTGCATGGTCATTTCAACAACTACCCCGAGTTGATCGAGACATTTAATAGGTGTGTGTATTTCGATCCCTCTGCATATTTTTTAGTTTTACTTATATACGAATGTATTTCAAATAATATCGTTATATGACAATGTGTTCAGTTGTTTGAAAACATATTGGGGATTAGAACAATCAATAACCAAATGGATACCAATAGATGTAAGTTTGTAATCAATGCTCTTATATATTTAATTACATTATTTTGTGAAAAAAATGTATTAAATTAAATTTAACAATTAAGTAATCTTTTGTTTTGTAGTGTCCAAATCAACCCAATGGCAATGATTGTGGGTATTATGTAATGAAATTTTTGAAGGAAATTATTACCCACAACCAAAATACTATTCCCCGACAGGTATTTACTTAGAATTCTTTTTGATTTTGATATAATAGTTAATTCCATTTAACCATTTCAATTCTAATTTTATTTATTTATATAATTTCAGTATTTTCCTGATTGTCGGGTGAGGACATACTCTGATGAGCAGCTACTTGAGCTTAGGGGAGAGTGGTGCCGTTATGTCTCCCGTTTTTTTATTTTGGATAGAATGTAATACTGTAAGTTGTTAGAGTTTGATTTTGATACATATAGCTAAGCTAGTTTTGGTTCATATTGTAAGTTTAGCTAGTTTTGGATACATATGAATTGGATAATAACTTGTTAGCTAGTTTGTTTTGGTTTATCTTGTTGGGTATATTTGTGCATATTTGTGCATTTAGATATATATATATATATATATATATATATATATATATATATATATATATAGCTAGTTTGTTTTGATTTTGGTGTATTGTAATTTGTTGGTTTTGCTGAGAAATAGAATTGGAATGAATTGGGAAACAAGTGTTTAATTCATTAACCAGCGCTTGTTTTGATTCTGGTGTATTTGGATATAATTTGATTTGGATACATATAGCTAAGTTAGTTATGTGTGATTTTGTTGGTTTACTTGCTGAGAAATAGAATTGGAAGGAATTTGGAAACAAGGAAAACAAACAAAAACAGAAAAAAATTACACAATGGGCAGTGCTGCTCATTGCCTTAGCGCTTTTAGGAATGGGTAGCGCTTTTAGGAGAAAGCGCTACCCATTTGTAAAAGCGCTAAGGCAATGAGCAGCGCTTTGTCCTACAAGCGCTGCCCATTGGTTAGCGCCTTTTGGGAATGAGCAGCGCTTACGCAAAAAAGCGCTGCCCATTCCCAAAATGCGCTAACATGATGAGCAGCGCTTTACACAGGAGTGCTACCCATGGATATCAACGAGCAGCGCTTTTAAAAGCGCTGCCCATTGTTGGAGTGGAATCAGCAGCGCAAAGTTTAGCAGCGCTCAAAAGCGCTGCCCATAGCTAAAAAAAGCGCTGCTCATTGATAACTCTATTTTATATAGGTTATTTATGCTCCTAATACTTAAGTCAAAGCTTACTTCTCAAGTAATTCTAGTGCTTAAATATGTGAATATATGAATATTATAATAAATATAGGTTATAAGTCAATTCCTTAAACCTTGGGCATAGTCAATGCCTTTGTGAATATGTTTGATGTTTTGCTTTAGCGCTGCAGCGGTATGCTATCAAGGAGACGCTACAACGTTATATGACAGCTAACCATTGAGATATTTGTGTGACCACTTGAGGACCTGATGAGTCATCACCCTTATCTCTTCATCTCAGCTGGATATTTTGACTTTCAAGTGGATGCTAAATTACACTTGGCGCCTCCTAAATGGAACCCATGTGATAGTTGGTGTATTCCATCATTAGAACTTTTTGTAAAGTGCTTTAAGGATAATATCTAAGTCTTATGATCATCATGTGATATTATTATTTTATTAAGACTTAGTTAGTTTTAGATTAGAATAGATTGCTTCATTAGTAAGTAAGATACGTAGACAACAAGGAGTTGTAACTTTGAAGAAGAACTTCTTATGACATAGTAGTTTCTCTCCATTGTTATACTACCTTCAAGCTTTTATTTTCAATATATAGTTTTTTAGTCTTCATCCAAGGTTTTGCTCACGCCTCAACTTCATCCTTTGTATGCT
Organism: Astragalus membranaceus; assembly: GCA_039519185.1. NCBI lineage: Eukaryota > Viridiplantae > Streptophyta > Magnoliopsida > Fabales > Fabaceae > Astragalus > Astragalus membranaceus. The sequence continues at coordinate 99,659,572 of CM076850.1, forward strand.
ACTTGGGATCATTGGAGTGTATCTTTTGCAACCACTCTTCTCTTGTCTTCATACGGTAATACATACCCCTTAGTTGTATTATGTTGATGGAACTTGTGATGAGCTAACTTTGTTGTAGTTGGATTGTTCTTGGTGTGTAAAGAACCTTGAGTAACTTTTGTATAATATTATGATGTTTGTGTTTTATTCCTTGTGTCATAATGCTTTCAATCTTGGTTTGGGAATGATCAACTAAAATAAGGTAACTTTGTGGGTACAGACATGGTTCACAAAGAGAACTCAAGGTATGATATGAATGAAAACCCTTTAAAGACATTTAAAGGAAGCACTACTTAACTCTAGACATAGGGGAGTAATAGTTCATAAGGCAAATGTTGTAAGAGCTTAATATACAGGGGTAAAACTTATTTAGAGCCTAGACATAGGAGTCTTGTAACATAACCCTGACGAAAGTGACTTAAAGGCACGCTACCAAAGCACTACAGCGTCTACGGATTCTTAAGCGCTACAGCGCTTAACGCTACAGCGTCTAAATATTATTTGAACATTACTCTTGGGAATTTACACAACTATTGAGCTATCCAACTCACCTTTAATTACTTCAACTTACTACTATTTTATCACAACTTATAATGTTTACAACTCTTTACCTTTACTTGTTACTAAATTCTTTTCACTAAGCTTCTAATCACTTAAACTCCTTAGATTAATTCCAATCCCTGTGGGAACGAACTCTACATATCATTATATTACTTGTTGCGATTGTGTATACTTGCACATCACCTTTTCGCACAACAATCATCCCCAAATCTGTTGTAGTGACACCACGGCACAAAGGCTTAGCAGAAAGGAGGAATAGAAGCATTCTGGATATGGCCAGAAGTATGCTTAAACAGAAGCAATTACCTCACAAACTATGGGGAGAAGCAGTCATGACAACAACCTACTAAGAAATTGAATGGCAAAGTGCCTGAGGAAGTTTGGCTAGGCAAAAAGCCTAGTGTATCTCATCTAAGGGTGTTTGGTTTTTTGTGCTATGGGCACATATCAGATGCTACAAGAAAGAAACTTGAAGATAAAAGTAAACCTCTAATCTTAGTTGGTTATCATTCTACTGGTGTCTATGTTGTGCGAAAAGGTGATGTGCAAGTATACACAATCGCAACAAGTAATATATTGATAAGTAAAGTTCGTTCCCACAGGGATTGGAATTAATCTAAGAAGTTTAAGTGATTAGAATCTTAGTGAAAAGAATTAAGTAACAAGTAAATGTGAAGAGTTGTAAACATTATAAGTTGTGATAAAACAGTATTAAGTTTGAAGTAATTAAAGGTGAGTTGGATAGCTCAACAGTTATGTAAGTCCCCAAGAGTAATGTTCAGATAATATTAGACGTTGTAGCGTTAAGCGCTGTAGCGCTTCAGAATCCGTAGACGCTGTAGCGCCTTGGTGGCGTGCCTTTCAGTCACTTTCGTCAGGGCTATGTTACAAGACTCCTATGTCTAGGCTCTAAATAAGTTTTACCCCTGTATATTAAGCTCTTACAACATTTACCTTATGAACTATTACTCCCCTATGTCTAGAGTTAAGTAGTGCTTCCTTTAAATGACTTTAAAGGGTTTTCATTCATATTATTCCTTGAGTTCTCTTTGTGAACCATGTCTGTACCCACAAAGTTACCTTGTTTTAGTTGATCATTCCCAAACCAAGATGGAAAGTATTATGACACAAGGAATAAAACACAAACATCATAATATTATACAAAAGTTACTCAAGGTTCATTACATACCAAGAACAATCCAACTACAACAAAGTTAGCTCATCACAAGTTCCATCAACATAATACAACTAGAGAGTATGTATTACCGTATGAAGACAAAGGAAGAGTGGTTGCAAAAGATACACTCCAATGATCCCAAGTAGCATACAAGAGATGAAGTTGAGGCGTGAGCAAAACCTTGAATGAAGACTAGAAAACTATGCTAAAAATAAAAACTTAAAAGGTAGTGTATCAATGGAGAATAGCTACTACTTGTTCTCTGTAGTTCTCCTTTCAAGTTACAACAACTTGTCTACGTACGTTACCTCTTGGTGAAGCAATCTTTATTAATCTAATTAATAACTAAGTCTTAATAGAATAATAATATTACATGATGATTATTAGACTTAGATATTATCTTTAAAGTACTTTACAAAAAGTGCTAATGATGGAATACAACAACTATCACATGGGTTCCATTTAGGAGGCGCCAAGTGTAATTTAGCATCCACTTGAAAGTCAAAATATCCAGCTGAGAGGAAGAGATAAGGGTGGTGACTCATCATGTCCTCAAGTGGCCACACAAATATCTCAATGGTCAGCTGTCATATAACGCTGTAGCGTCTCCTAGATAGCATACCGCTGCAGCGCTAAAGCAAAACATCAAACATATTCACAAAGGCATTGACTATGCCCAAGGTTTTAAGGAATTGACTTATAACCTATATTTATTCTAATATTCATATATTCACATATTTAAGCACTAGAATTACTTGAGAAATAAGCTTGACTTAAGTATTAGGAGCATAAATAACCTATATAAAATAAGGTTATCACACCCCCAAACTTAAACCATTGCTTGTCCCCAAGTAATGACACTTGAACAAGACAAAATGCTCGTATAACTAGCTGCAGCTTTTAAATTAAACAGGATTTATGCATAAGCTAATTCTTATCATTTTCACACACCATAGTGGTCCACAATTCAAATAGAATCATTACTGCTCAGTTGTGAGTGTGTGATATCAAAGCTCAACTTAGTCCCTAGTTAATTTCAGAATTTCTCTAAGGTTTGGGAAGAATGGATTTCTTTTGGGTTAGGCAAAGAATGTTTTCAAAAAGAAGAGTGGAATAACAATTTCACACAAGATCTGAGGGGCTTCAAAGCACAGCAAAGGGCTTTAATTAGGCATTTTTCAGAATATTGGTCAGTGCATAAACTTTTGGTCTGGTGATCAAACGCTGTAGCGCTTCAAAGTCCGTAGACGCTGTAGCGCTAGATTTTGATGATTAAAACTAGATGCTATCTTCATTACTGAGCTCCTTATTTGCATTTTCTTTTTATGCTTTTTGGAACAGCTCAGCAATTTATTTAAGATATTTTGCAACTTTTTTCAAGACCACATTCATTTTTAATTTTCATTTTTTGCAAAGACCAATTTATCATCTTTTGTTCCTAGCATTAACATAACCGATGCTCCCCCAAACTTAGTTTTTAAAACAACTCTCAATTTTTAATGAAAACTTGACTAACCCTTTGGTTATCCAAAACTTAACTTTATCCTTAGATTACTCCTAGCTAACTAGGTTCTTCACTAAGCTTGGATTTTGTGTAAAAGCAGCAATAACATCATTTCATTGTTTACACAATGCTGCCTTACTCAAAAAATTCTTATTTAAATTTGGCTATATGAATTAGCTTTTTGCTTACTAAGAAATTTAAAACATGCAGCTAATCATACTTTCTATTTAAGCATACAAAATATTCAAAAACATGCAACACATGGAAAACATGGCATAATTATACTAAATATTTAGAAACATCATTGTACTTAATTTAAAACACTATTAACCATAAGGTCCTCCCCCAGAAATTAAATTCAACAGTGTCCTCACTGCTTGCTTGACAAGAAAAGGGAGAGGCCTTAGCACAACAACAAAATAAAGTTCAAAGTACATAACCGGCATAAGAAGCCAACAAATCTTGCCTTATTAGGCCTTCTTGAGCCTCTTACTGGCTCTTGAAGGGGCTGGGGCTCCTTTTGTTGCCTTCTTCTTCTTTGGCTGAGGTGGAGCAGTTTTGTCAGCCGCTACAGCGGTTGGTGGCGCTGTAGTGCTTGCTTCCTGTACTGCTGCCGCTGCAGCGTCTGATTCCTGCACTTCTTCTTCCTCTTCTGTTTGCTCTTGCTCCTGTTCTTCCAGCACTGGCTCTGTTTCATCCTGCATATTCACTAGCTCCTCAGCAGCCTCCTTTTCAGTTTCCTCCTCTGTCAGAATTACCTCAGGCAATGGGTCACTAGGTACTGCAGACATAGTTGCTGCAGCACCTACTGGCTGAACACGTTCTTCTGGGTACTCAGCCAGTTTGACACCTGGGTTTCTTCTAGCCTTTGTGTATGACTGATAAATTTTCTTCAGCTGCTCAGTGGGTTTTTCTTTTGTTGCTGGTTGTTTTGGTTCAGGCTTCTTTGGTGTTACTTGTTTGGCAGGTGTTTTCTTGGGTGTTAATTTGGTTGGTTCAGGGATGGAGGTGGGGGTTGATGGTGGATTGGTTGTTTTGGCAGGAGGGGTTTTTGGTTTCTTTGGGCTTGGGGTTGGATCACATTGTATTTCTTCAGCTTGCTCCTCTTCTTCACTCTCAGATTCTTCATCAGTATCACTCTCCTCTCCTGATGATTCTTCATCATCTTGCTTTTCCATCTCTTTCATAACTGAAATTGTTTCTTCTTCATCTTCCTCACTTATGTTTTCAATGTCATCAGAATCCAGACTTTCCTCCTCTACTACAGCTTTTTGTACTTTCTTGGCTGGGCTAGGCTTTGTTTTCTTTGCTGGGCTAGCCACAGCCTTTTTCTTTTCTGTCCTAACTCCCTTTTTCTCTTGTTTTTTAATTGGCTCTTCTTCCAGTAGCCAATCAGGGAATTGAGGAGGGGGAATTGATGTTTTTCCTTTGGATATCTGGGCATACATTGCTTTTTCCCAGTCAAATTTTTCTTTCACAAATTTGCAGAGGACCTGCTGCTTCAGCTCTAAGCGTTGTAGCGCTGCAGAGTCAGTAGACGCTGCAGCGGCAGGTCTCTGCTTAACTTTGAAAATGCAAGGGAATGCCCCAAGAGGGGATCTTCTTTCTTCTTTCATTTCTACCTCTACATCAGCCTCCAAACACAACTCAGTAATTAGACAAGGAAAATATAAGTTACCTCCCTTTTTAACTCTGCACTTCTCTATCTCCCTTGCTATCAATCTTCCTACGTCTATTTTTTCTCCAAGCATTATTGCATCAATGACGATGAGTCTTTCTTTTTCCACAAATGTTGTGTGAGATGTAGGCAGCAGGGAGTGTTTGATGAAACTACACCACAGATTTGCTTCTTCACACAGATAGGCTTTTTTAATTTTGTATTCAGCTCCAAATTTGTCCCATGTTGATCCTTCCACACAAATCCTTCTTCTAACAGCTTCCATTTCTTCGTCTCCCCAGTTTAGAACTTTCATTTCCAGTGCTTTTCCATGATAGCCCGGATGGAAAATATCATTGATTGTTCTGGAGTTGAAGTTTACAGTTTCTCCTCTTACCAGTGAATGGGTTTGAGGTTTTCCCTCCTTAGGCTCTTCAATGCCAGAGTAGAACTCCCGTACCAAGGACGTCATGTAGTCTTTGCGATGCTTAATGAAGCTCTCCCATCCCAACGCTGTGACAACGGTTGAAAACGAATCAGGAGCACTTTCTGTTTTGAATCCTCTTTCAGCTATGAAATCCATCTTCCAAAACCTCTGAGGATCTTGAGTTGCCTTAGCCATGGTGTTTTTGGTAGGATTTGAGGGTTCTGGTTTCCTGGTAGCTCCCTTACCAGATCGTTTTAGGGCGGCTTACTTTTTAGTCATGGTTGGTTAAAAGCTTGCGTATTTGTTTCTGGGTGTTTTGGGAAATGTTAGTGTGTTGGGACGAAGGAAGAAGAAAGAATGAAGGTTATGAGTGGTAGGTTGGTAACGGTTGAGGGAAGTTTCAGAGAGCAAGGAAAGAGAAAGAGAGAGAGAATGGTAGCGTGGGGGAGTTGTGGTTATTAAAGTTACGGTTTTGTGAGTGAAGTGGGAGAGAGAAAAAGAAACTGTTGATTTGACAATTGCAGGTGAATAGGTGCACGTGCTGTTCAGGCTAGGGATGAGGATACAGTGCCAGCTCACCCTGAGCAAGATCTTTTTATTTTTTTGTTTGACCACAGCCAGCCCTGATTTAAGACAAGCGCTACAACGCTGTTGTTATAAGCAACCGCTACAGCGTTTATCCTAATTTCCTGCATAGAAAATAAACATAAAAATTTTGTTAGAATCCTTGGGGTGCCTCCCAAGAGCGCTTGCTTTTAAAGTCTGCAGCCAGACTTTCTCTTACAAATTAGAGATCTTTAAGCTCAATTGTGGTTTTGTCCCTTACCACATTTTCACCAAAATATTGTTTAACCATTTGGCCATTCACTTTGAAGGTGGTATTGGTTGTTACATCATAGAGGTCCACAGCCCCATGGCTATATATTTTTATCAATTGAAAAGGGCCTGACCACCTAGATTTTAACTTTCCAGGAAACAATCTTAACCTGGAGTTGTAAAGCAATACCTGTCCTCCTTCAGTGAGATCTCTTTTTATCAGTTTTTGATCATGCCATACTTTGGTTTTTTCTTTATAGATTGCTGCATTCTCATAGGCAAAATGCCTAAGTTCTTCCAATTCATTCAGTTGCAGCAATCTAGCATCTCCTGCTTTCTTGTAGTCAAAATTGAGTTTTTTTAGAGCCCAATGGGCCTTGTGTTGAAGTTCAATTGGTAGGTGACAGGACTTCCCATAAACCAACCTATAGGGAGACATCCCCAAAGGTGTTTTATAAGCTGTTCTGTAGGCCCATAAAGCATCATCTAGATGTATTGACCATTCTTTCCTTGAAGGCCCTACCATCTTTTCCAACATTCTTTTTATTTCTCTATTTGACAATTCAGTTTGACCACTAGTTTGTGGATGATAAGCAGTTGCTATTTTATGTTTGACTCCATATTTAGCCAATAGGGTCTCAATTAATTTATTACAAAAATGAGATCCCTCATCACTTATGATGGCTCTAGGAGTTCCAAAACGAGTGAAAATGTTTTTCAATAAAAATTTGCTCACAGACCTTGCATCATTGTTGGGTAAAGCAACAGCTTCCACCCATTTTGAAACATAGTCTACAGCTACTAAAATGTATAGGTTTCCATGAGAAGGGGGAAAAGGTCCCATGAAATCCATTCCCCAAACATCAAAGAGTTCAACCTCTAGAATGTTTGTTAAAGGCATTTCATGTTTGTTTGAAATATTCCCCGTTCTTTGGCACCTATCACATTTTTTTACAAAGTCTTGAGCATCTTTAAAAAGTGAAGGCCAAAAGTAGCCAGATTGCAATACCTTTGCAGCAGTTCTAACACCACCAAAATGCCCACCACATGGTGCAGAATGGCAGTGCTGTAGCACTTGAATTTGTTCTTCCTCTGCTAGGCATCTCCTCATTAACTGGTCTTGACACTTCTTGTATAGAAAAGGTTCATCCCAATAATATTGTTTCATTGTGTGGAAGAACCTTCTCCTTTGCTGATAAGTCATCTCAGCAGGTAACACCTTGCTAACCAGAAAGTTCACTATGTCAGCATACCAAGGTGTTGCAGGTTCAGCCGCTGCAGCGTCAAGTGTTGTTACACTGGCCGCTACATCGGTTGATGAGTCATCAGTCATTGCCAACAGCTGCTCATCTGGAAAGTATTCCTTGATCTCCCCACCTGCTGTACCTGCAATGTCTCTCTCCAATCTTGAAAGATGATCAGCAACTTGGTTCTCCACTCCCTTTTTATCCCTTATTTCTAAATCAAATTCTTGGAGTAGGAGAACCCACCTAATTAGCCTAGGCTTTGCATCTTTTTTTGTTATCAAATATTTAATGGCTGAATGGTCTGTGAAGACAATTACCTTGGTGCCAACCAAATATGATCTAAATTTATCAAATGCAAAGACTACAGCTAATAGTTCTTTTTCAGTGACTGTGTAATTCAATTGAGCTTCTACAAGTGTTTTGCTAGCATAATATATAGAGTGAAAATTTTTATCATACCTTTGCCCAAGAACAGCTCCAATGGCAAAGTCACTAGCATCACACATAAGCTCAAAAGGCTTACTCCAGTCAGGAGCTATAATAACTGGTGCTGTTATTAAAGCTTTCTTTAACTTATCAAAGGCTAATATGCATGGCTCATCAAATATAAAGGGGTTATCATGCTGTAACAGTTGGCACAAAGGTTTGGAGATTTTTGAAAAATCTTTTATGAATCTCCTATAGAACCCAGCATGCCCCAAAAAGCTTCTAATACCTTTGATGTTTGTTGGAGGAGATAGCTTCTCAATGACCTCTATTTTAGCCTTGTCCACTTCCAATCCTTTTTTGGATATCTTATGCCCCAAAACTATACCTTCTTGTACCATAAAATGGCATTTCTCCCAGTTCAGCACAAGGTTAGTTTCTTCACATCTAATCAGGATTTCTTCCAAATTGGATAGGCATAGATGGAATGTTTCTCCAAACACAGAGAAATCATCTATGAAGACTTCCATGGATCTTTCAATGTAATCAGAGAAAATTGCCATCATACACCTTTGAAAAGTGGCAGGTGCATTACACAGGCCAAATGGCATCCTTCTAAAAGCAAAGGTGTCATATGGACAAGTAAATGTAGTTTTCTGCTGATCTTCAGGTAATATTGCAATCTGGTTATAACCTGAATGACCATCAAGAAAGCAATAAAATTCTTTACCTGCTAGCCTGTCCAGCATCTGGTCAATGAAAGGCAATGGAAAATGGTCCTTTTTTGTTGCCTTATTCAACCTCCTGTAATCCATGCATATTCTCCAGCCTGTTATTTTTCTGGTTGGAAGCAGCTCATTCATCTCATTTGTTATTACTGTTACCCCTCCCTTCTTTGGCACACACTGCACAGGACTAACCCCTGCACTGTCAGAAATGGGGTATATAATACCTGCATCCAACCACTTGATAATTTCCTTCTTCACCACCTCTTTCATAATTGGATTCAACCTCCTCTGTCCTTCAATGCAATTTTTGGAGTCTTCTTCTAACACTATTCTGTGCATACAAATGGTTGGACTGATACCTTTTATGTCTGACATTTGCCAACCAATTGCCTTTTTATGCCGCTGTAGCGTCTGAATCAGATCCTGTTCCTGCTTTTCAGAAAGGTCAGCAGCAATTATAACAGGCAAAGTACTGTTGTTACCTAGATAAGCATATTTGAGGTGTGAAGGCAACTCTTTAAGTTCCAAAGTTGGTGGTTGTTCAGTGGAGGGGAGATCCTTTCTCATGTCTGAATTTTCCTGCTCCAAAGATTCATATTTCTTAGCCCAAATTTCTTTGGCTGTCTGTTCCTCCTCTCCTGTAGCTTCTGTATCAGACCCTGTATCTTCACTGCTGTCCAGTAATTGCCTCAGATGATCTGTGCTTTTCTGGAAGTGATCCTGAACTACTTTGTCAATAACAGACACAAAGGAGCACTCTTCAAGATTGGGACCTGGAAGTTTCATAGCATTGAGAATGTTGAACTTGACTTCTTGGTCATTGACCCTCATGATCAATTCTCCTCTTTGAACATCTATCAAAGTTCTTCCAGTGGCCAAGAATGGTCTTCCCAGTATGATGGGTACTTCTTTGTCTGCATCAAAGTCCAAGATTACAAAATCAACAGGAAATACAAATTTGTCTACCTTTATTAGAACATCTTCTAAGATTCCTTCTGGATATGCAAGAGTTCTATCAGCTAGCTGTAGTGTAAGTGAGGTAGGTCTGGCAGTTCCTACTCCTAGTTGAGTGTATATGGACTTAGGCATGAGATTTATGCTGGCTCCCAGATCACATAGAGCACGGCCAGAGTAAAAATTTCCAATTGAGCATGGTATAGTAAAACTGCCAGGATCCTTTGATTTGGGTGGGAGCTTGTTTTGCATCAACATGCTGCACTCCCCAGTCATTGCTACTGTTTCAAACTCCCCTAGTCTCCTCCTCTTAGTAAGCACATCCTTCATAAACTTTTCATAGTTAGGCATTTGTTGGAGAGCCTCCACCAAAGGAACATTAATGTGCAACTGTTTAAGGACTTCTAGGAATTTGTTAAATTGCTTGTCTTCATGAGCCTTTCGAATTCTTTGAGGATATGGAGGATCTGGGTATGTTGGGATAATTTTGGGTGATGGTGGTGTTTCCTCAACAACAGGCGCTGCAGCGGTAGGTTTAGGCGCTGTAGCGCTTGTTGTAGGTTCTTTTTGTTTTTCAGAATTTTTGTTCTTTTCATCATCTGAAACAGTTGATGATCCTATCAAATCTCTCCCACTCCTTAAGGTTATAGCTTTTACATGCTCCTTCCCTGTAGTACCTGAAGTTGAAGCTTCTGTAGTGGATGGTAATGATCCACTAATTCTTTGGGAAAGGACATTAGCCATCTGCCCCATCTGTACTTCTAGATTTTTAATGGAAGCTTCATGAGTTTTCAGAGCTGTCTTGCAATCACTCATGAAACCTTTCATCAATCCTTCTAATGACCTTGGAGAGGCTAGCTCAATAACAGCTACTGTAGGTTCATGCACCGCTGCAGCGGTAACCGCTACAGCGTTCGATGTACTCATAGATTTTATCATGTTAGTAAGAGAGGCAACCTGTGCAGATAAAGCAGAAACTTCACTTACTTCATGCACACCAGCTACCTTCTTTTGTTGAGCTAACCTTTCTGTAGGCCATTGATAGTTATTTGTGGCAATATCATCAATCAGTTCACATGCCTCATTATAGGAGGTTTTCAACAACACACCCCCTGATGAAGTATCTAACATTTGTCTGGTTGTTGGATCTAGTCCATTGTAGAAGGTTTCCATTTGGATAATCACAGGTATACCATGATGAGGGAACTTTCTCAACAGTTCCTTCCATCTTTCCCATGCCTCAAACAGTGTTTCAGCATCTCTTTGTCTGAATGCAGTAACCTCATTCCTCATTCTTGCATTCTTACTTGGAGGAAAATATTTTGCTAAGAATTTCTCAGCCATTTCATTCCAAGTATGGATAGAGTTAGGCTCAAGAGAAGTTAACCAGGCCTTTGCTCTATCCTTCAAGGAATAAGGAAAAAGTTTTAATCTGAATGCATCATCACTTACCCCTGGAATGATGAAGTTACTGCAGACTTCCAAAAATTGCTTTAAGTGTAAATATGGGTCCTCTTGAGGAGCACCACCAAACTGTCCCACTGTTTGCAACATTTGGAACATCATGGGTTTGAATTCAAACTGAGTTGTGTTGAGAGTAGGTCTTGCTATGCTTGTCTCCATGGTTTGTGGATCAAACACAGCATAGTCCCTCATTGGTCTATCTCTGTCATTTACCAATTGAGCAGGTCCTTCATTTATGAATTGATGTCTGTACCAGTCCTCTTGGTCATGTAAGGTTGGAGTGGGTGGCTGCTGATGTCTACCTCTACCCCTTCCACCTGGTTCAGTCCCTCCTCTACCAGAGCTAGATCTGCCATGTAGAGTGTTAGCTCTACCAGAATTGGTCCTATGGCTATGTTCTGACATGGTGGGTCTGAGCCTGTGAAGATGTCTTAGCTTCCTGAACCTTCTCTCTGGTTCTGAGTATGGTTCAAATTCTGGTGGTTGAGACCTGGGCATACGCTGTAGCGCTTACTGCTGCAGCAACAAGAAACAACACACCAGTGTAAAATAGGCACTAAGTTTACTAAAAACTTAAACAATGAAAATTAAATGCAATCCCCGGCAACGGCGCCAAAAACTTGTTGTGCGAAAAGGTGATGTGCAAGTATACACAATCGCAACAAGTAATATATTGATAAGTAAAGTTCGTTCCCACAGGGATTGGAATTAATCTAAGAAGTTTAAGTGATTAGAATCTTAGTGAAAAGAATTAAGTAACAAGTAAATGTGAAGAGTTGTAAACATTATAAGTTGTGATAAAACAGTATTAAGTTTGAAGTAATTAAACGTGAGTTGGATAGCTCAACAGTTATGTAAGTCCCCAAGAGTAATGTTCAGATAATATTAGACGTTGTAGCGTTAAGCGCTGTAGCGCTTCAGAATCCGTAGACGCTGTAGCGCCTTGGTGGCGTGCCTTTCAGTCACTTTCGTCAGGGCTATGTTACAAGACTCCTATGTCTAGGCTCTAAATAAGTTTTACCCCTGTATATTAAGCTCTTACAACATTTGCCTTATGAACTATTACTCCCCTATGTCTAGAGTTAAGTAGTGCTTCCTTTAAATGACTTTAAAGGGTTTTCATTCATATTATTCCTTGAGTTCTCTTTGTGAACCATGTCTGTACCCACAAAGTTACCTTGTTTTAGTTGATCATTCCCAAACCAAGATGGAAAGTATTATGACACAAGGAATAAAACACAAACATCATAATATTATACAAAAGTTACTCAAGGTTCATTACATACCAAGAACAATCCAACTACAACAAAGTTAGCTCATCACAAGTTCCATCAACATAATACAACTAGAGAGTATGTATTACCGTATGAAGACAAAGGAAGAGTGGTTGCAAAAGATACACTCCAATGATCCCAAGTAGCATACAAGAGATGAAGTTGAGGCGTGAGCAAAACCTTGAATGAAGACTAGAAAACTATGCTAAAAATAAAAACTTAAAAGGTACACTACAAGAATTATTGGTTTTTCCGGCCAGGAGTTTCCGGTGGATATAGATCCGCCGCAAAGTAACCGGCGGAATATACGAATTTCCGGCGGAATTTATCCGCCTCAAAGTTACCGGCGGAAAAATTGACATTTGTGGCGGATTAAAATTCGTCTTGGCTTTTGCGGCGGATTTAACGGCTCTTGCGGCGGATTTGGGTTCACAATTTTTTTTTACGAGCTTTTAATTAATCGCCGCAAATTCACCTCCGTCCGCCGCAAATCCCTTATGTCCGCCGCAAATCCCTTAAATCCGCCGGTAACTGCCGTTTCCGGCGGATCTTGCCTTTTGACCGTTTGACTTCATTTCTCCTATATAAACCCCTTCTCCCCTTCTTCTTTTTTCACACCTCTACCAATACTCTCATTCTCTTGATACGGCACTCGATCTCTTAATACGGCACTCTCTTGAGCATTGTCGGCAGCGGGGTTCCAATAGAGTGGCGTACGTCTCCATTTTTTTGTAAAAAAATTTCCACATTGTCATGAAGACCCCTTCATCTTTTTCGTTAAAAGTAACCCCTTTATTAGCATAAAGTTCATCCTCATTATTTTCACCACAAGAGACATATACGCTCATCAAACGCTCGGTATCATCCTCCAACTTAACAACCCGTCCTTGCAGTTCCTCAAACTTTCTATTTAGAGATTCAATCATCTTTTCAAAAGATGGTTTCTTGTGAAACTTTCTATTTTGAAAATATGGTTGAATCTCTAAATAGAAAGTTTGACGAACTGCAAGGACGGGCTGTTAAGTTGAAGGATGATACTGAGCGTTTGATTAACGTATATGTCACTTGTGGTGAAATAATGAGGAGGAGCTTTTTGCTGATAAATGGGTTACTTTTAACGAAAAAGATGAAGGGGTGTTCACGACAATGTGGAAATTTCTTTACAAAGAAATGGAGACATACGCCACGGTAATGGAGCTGCTGCCGACAATGCTCAAGAGGGTGTCATATCAAGATAATGGCGTAGGTCTCCGTTTAGGGGTAGCAGACATTAAATATATATTTTACTGTTTTTCCCAATTTTTATTGCTTTTGATTATTTTATTTTTTTGTTTAAAATATTTTATTAATTGTATGTATATTTTTTTGGTGATAATATTTTACTGCTTTTCCCAATTTTTATTTTTTTAAATTAAAAATTAATTAGTTATTGGATTTTATTTTTTTATCAATAATTAAAAAAAATAATAAAATAATATATATTTTTAATTAAAACGATTTTTTTAAAAAAATAAAATTTATTTTTTAAAAATAATAATAATTTTTTAAAAAAAATAATAATTTTTTTTTTAAAAATAATAATATTTTTTTTAAAAAAATAATAATTTTTTTTTTAAAAAAAATGGTACTTTGCGGCGGATTTGTGTTATTTGCGGCGGATGTTGAGCATTTGCGGCGGATTATAGCTTTTGCGGCGGATTATTTGGTGTTTTTAAAAAAAAAGGCGCGGTATTTTGATTTGAATATCCGCCGCAAAATACCACGAATCCGCCGCAAATCTCCGTAATTAAAAAACCCGCGGATTTTAAATTTCAAAATCCGCCGCAAACCTCCAGAATCCGCCGCAAATCCCTTTTGACCGTTGGGCTGCTTTTTCCTATATATATCCATTCCCCACTTCTCATTCTTCACACTTCTAACAATCCTCCCATTCTCTTCTTAAAATTTCTCTTTTACTCTCTCCCAAATTCTCTCATTTTCTACTAAATCTGTTTTTGAAGTGTAGCGCTTCCTCCCTACGAATTGTCTTCTGCTCTTATTGGGAAATTTCTTCAAGGTATGTTTTTGATATTAGTTAATAGTTTTAGTTTTTAATTTTTTTTTTAATATTCGTTTTTAAATTATTTTATAATAATATGAATTTGTTACTAATTGTTTTGTTTTTTTTGTTTAGGTATTGTTTGGGTTCCTCCTTTTTCCTCTCTGCTTGAGTTCAGGATAAGCTTCAAGCCAGAGCCTTCTCTTCACTACGGTTAGTTGTTAAAGTAGTTAATAAAATATTACTTACTTCACTATTTTTAGTAAAATTTTGTTTAGTATTTTGTTTGCAATAATAATACATATTAATTTATATTGAAAAAACTTATTTATTAAGTTCACTTATAAATTTTATTAACATATATTGTCTTATAAAAATTGAAATTTAAAATTAAATTTGGAATTATTATTTATAATGTTTAAATTATTTGTATAAAACATTATTAAAAAATTAATTCTGTTGCTTGTAATTAATTGGTAGTTTATTGAAATATCAAAATAAAATGAGTAATATATAAATATATATATCAAAATATGAAGTAATTGATAGTTTATTTTATTTATATTGTAGTGTAGTATACGTATAGTTCTTGAAAATGGATCGTAGTTGGATGTATGATCGATTGTATCCTGGAAGAACTGGTGTAAAACGACGTTTTGTAGAAGGAGTAGAAGAGTTTATTTTTTGTGCTAAGTACATTGATCATGAAGAATTTGGGCGACAAGGCGGTATTAGATGTCCGTGCTTGAAATGTTCATTTCGAGCTATAAAAAATGAACATGAAGTTAGACTTCATTTGTACAATAATGGGTTTAGGCCAAATTATTGGACATGGAGTCGTCACGGGGAAGGAGCGCCAGGGGTAGCTGCAGTTCCTGCGGTTAATGTTCCGGTTGAAGTAGTAGATCACACATCAAGTAGTTATCCAGTGACTACGACATCTGAAGGATGGGGAATACAACCGTTAGATGTTTATCAGGGAATGATATCTGACGCTGTTGGAGTAAATTTGGATTTTGAAGAACCAGATGCTGACGAAGTTCCAAATGAGGAAGCTCAAAGGTTTTACATGTATTTGAGTGAGACAAATAAACCCATATTTGAAGGATCTACAGACTCAAAATTATCAATGTGTGTTCGGTTGTTGGGTCTTAAGTCTCAATTTAATGTTGCTGAGTTGTGCATGGAATATATGACCAAAATGATGTTGGATGCAACCCCCATTAGAGGGAGTTTACGGCAAAGTTATTATGAAGCTAAAAGAGTGGTATCGAAGCTTGGCTTAAAATCTAAAAGGATTGATTGTTGTGTGTCTGGTTGCATGCTCTATTATAACAATGAGTTTGGCATAAATGATGGAGAGTTGTCGGAATGCAAGTTGTGTGGACAACCACGCTATCGTGTCAGTAGATCAGGGATGAGCAGAGGCAAACCGGTTCCACGAAAATTAATGTTCTATCTGCCTCTTATTCCAAGGCTACAGAGGATGTTTACTTCAATGGAGACCGCAGGTAAAATGACATGGCACCATCAAAATAGAAATAATTCTGGTGAATTACGTCACCCATCTGATGGTGAAGCTTGGAAGCATTTTGATCGTGTTCATCCAGATTTTGCCAGTGACCCGCGCAATGTTCGGCTTGGTTTGTGCTCTGATGGTTTCACACCATATATTCAAGCCTCGGCAACACCGTATTCATGTTGGCCAGTTATTGTTACCACATACAACATTCCTCCAGAAATGTGTATGTCCAAACCATACATGTTTTTAAATTCTATTATTCCAGGGCCAAGTAATCCAACAGCTGGTATTGACATCTATTTGCAACCTTTGATTGATGACCTAAAAAGGTTGTGGAATGGTGTTTTAACTTATGATGTGGCACGCAAACAAAATTTTGTGATGAGGGCGGCTTTGATGTGGACCATAAATGACTTCCCTGCCTATGGAATGTTGTCTGGATGGGGGACACATGGTAAGATGGCGTGTCCGATTTGCATGGTTGACACAAAGGCTTTTAGTCTTAAATACAGAGGAAAAGTTTCATGGTTTGACTCGCACCGTAGGTTCTTACCTATGGATCACCCATTTAGAAAGCAGAAATATGCGTTCATCAAGGGAAATGTTGAAACAGCTGGACCTCCTCGTCAGTTGAAACCAGAGGAAGTTTGGAATAATGTTAGGGATATCCCTCCTGTGGAAGTCGTAGCCGGTGTTGTTTCTCGTCCAGATGGCTATGGACAATGGCACAATTGGACAAAAAAAAGTATTTTTTGGGAACTTCCCTATTGGAAAGATAATCTATTGAGACACAATCTCGATGTCATGCATATAGAGAAGAATTTTTTTGACAACATATTTAACACTGTCATGAACGTGAAAGGCAAAACGAAAGACAATGAGAAAGCTAGGAAGGATATAGATCATTTCTGTAGACGAAAGGATTTGTTGTTGGTTGAGCAAGGTACTAGGATTTTGAAACCCAAAGCCAATTATACTTTATCTACCGAACAAGCGAAAGCAGTTTATCAGTGGATAAAAGAGTTGAAAATGCCAGACGGTTATTCTTCCAATTTATCTAGATGTGCGGATGTGGATAATGGGAGGTTGCATGGGATGAAGAGTCATGATTGTCACGTATTCATGGAGTGCTTACTTCCTATCGCTTTTAGTTCGTTGCCAACACACGTTTTGAATCCGCTCATTGAAATAAGTCAATACTTTAAGAATTTGTGTTCTGCAACGCTAAAAGCTGATGATCTTTCAAAAATGGAACAAGACATCCCACTTATCTTATGCAAGTTGGAGAGAGTATTTCCACCTGGTTTCTTTGATTCTATGGAGCATCTACCGGTGCATCTCGCATATGAAGCTAAACTTGGCGGACCTGTCCAATACAGATGGATGTATCCGTTTGAAAGGTCAGCTAATTTTTAATTATAATAAAAGAAACAAGTTTAAATTAAAATATATGACTATTATATTAATATCATATTCTCTAGGTTCATGGGTGATTCAAAAAGATCGGTGAAAAACAAAGCTAGAGTTGAAGGATCGATATGTTCTTCTCAGTGTTATCAGAACCGGACCGGACCGGCCGGTCGGACCGGTCGGACCGGGAACCGGTGGTCTTCCCGGGCCGGGCAGCGTGCAGGACCGGATCTGCAGTTGGCCCGGTGATGACGTCATCGGACCGGTGAAAATCCGGTGGAAACCGGGTCGGACCGGTGGTCGGACCGGTTGATCCTCTTTTTTTTTTTTTTTTAAGATGAACCAATTATAAATTTTGCATGTTTTCACAAAAAAGGCTTGGGTGGGATTCGAACCCCCTCCCTAGTATTCAACATTTCAACTTTTTAACCACTAAGCTATCTATTATTTGTTGATACTGTCCCGCATTCATTAAATATAATCAATTCCGGATATGTTAATTTTTTTTGCACATTCTTTCATTAATAGTTTTGATTAAACACACATTTTTTTGACAAATTGATTCAAGTTCAACACTCATAAACATGTTAGTAAATGTATAATTATAAATAAAATTATAATAAAATTTCTATATTAATAAATGTATACTTTCTTAGTATATATTATAATTTTTTGAATTTATTTAATATAGACCGGGTCATGCCGGTCCGACTAGAGACCCGCGGTCCGACCTCGGGTCTAGTGACCCGGTGCCTTGACCGGGTCGATGGCCGGTCCGGGTCTGATAACACTGGTTCTTCTTACCTACACCGTGAAACAACACATTTTTGTTCTCATTATTTCAAGAATCAGTTTGCTCCTGGAAGCAGTCGAAATGAAGTGGATACTGAATGGCGACATCCTTTGGCTTTGTCTGTCTTTTGTCTACCCGGTCGTCCATCTGGGAAGGAGTCAACTCACTGGCTAACAGATGAAGAGTTAAGTTCAGCACATGTTCATGTGTTGATAAACTGTACTGAGGTGCAACCATTTATTGAGTATGTTCCTCAACATTAACAATCGATCTTAATTAGTTAATATAGTAGACAAGTGTAACAATTAAATTATTTCTTTTTAGGGAGTTCTTGTCATCAGAGGCAGTACGTGAAGACCAATCTTCTGCTCATATTCATGCGCATTTTCCAATGTGGTTTAGTCAATATGTGTATTCCCTCCCGCCAAATCCTACCAACCAACACTTGAGGAACATATCAGACGGTCCTCGAAGATGTGTTAAAGAATGGCACACATACTTTGTCAATGGATACAAATTTCACACCAATGAATGGACACAGGGCAGAGAGACAGTCAATAGTGGAGTGTGCATGAAGGGGGTCACTGGAGGAGGTGAAGATGATTTTTATGGTGTGGTTCAACACATATATGAACTTCAGTACCCCCATCTAGATTTTAGTCCAAAGGTAGTGGTTTTTTATTGTAATTGGTTTGATCCGTCTGCTCGAGGAACAAAGGTGAATCCAAAGTCAAATACAGTGGACATTAAAATGAATGGTAGATATCGACCGTATGATCCGTTCGTCATTGCACAAAATGTGAGACAAGTCTATTATGTCCCTTATCCATCAATGCGGACTGATAGGCGTGGTTGGTGTGTCGCAATTAAAACAAAACCAAGAGGTCGCATTGATCAGACAAATGATGACACGGTGGAAGATATTATGCCATATCAAATGGAAGAGATGTCTAATGTAAATGAAGTGATTCAAGTTGAACCCATTGTTCGTTTATGTGATGAGCCAAACACCGGCGATGAAGTTGTTGATGACGAAGATGCTGATGGTGATGATGCAACAGACCACATTGGTGTATCAAGAATTCACTCCTCCGATGATGATGATTTTGAGAATGAATGGGATTCAAATTAGAATGAATGTAATTTATGTTTCAACAATTCTATTTTTAATGAAGATGTTATTTTTAATGAAGGATGTTATTTGTTTGAGAATGAATGGGATTCAAATTATTTATTTTAATGCATGACTTTTGTATATGTTTATATATGTTAACCTTGTTTAGTATATGTTTGTTTTGTTTAAATGTATATGTTTAGCTAGATCTATACAGATATGGCATCTCATGATGACTCGGGATCCGATCATGACGGCGCATATGTTCCTCCTCCACCTCCCGATGCCGCCAGCACTAGCAGGCGGAAGACATCTACTCGCCTAGGGCGCCGTACTCAGCCTGCGCGTGTTGTTGTTACTACTGGCGGATATTTGCCACCACCTGTGTCTGAGGATGGTGCTAGTACTAGTACTGCAGGGGGCCCATCGATTCCTGTTGGTACTGAGGGCTTATCCCCGACACATGTTGATGCGGATGGGGTACGCACATTCATTGATGGGACTGAGGTGATTAGGGTTACACCTGATGGGCGTATCATATTGCAGATTGTTGGCGATTCGTAAGTCTATATATATATATATATATATCTATATTATTATTTATTAATTTATTTTTGTTGCCATTTATATATATATATATATATAACTTATATTTGGTGTAACAAAATTCATCTTTTTTTAATGCAGTTTTATTCCTTTGAAGGCTTCAGCTACCGCCATCACAAAAACAATCAAGGAGAATTTTACCAAGAGCTGGAAGAACTGGACGGAAGTTAGAAAAGATAAGGATGCAAATAAGAAGATGTTAAGATCATTTTTGGTAAGTTATTCGATTCTACGAAATAATTAATTTGGTGTATTATCTTTTATATTGACTTGATTAATTAATTAATTATTGCCTTATAATTAACAACATTATTGTAAATTTCTTAAATAGGAAAAATGTACATGGTATCCAGGGGAGCAAGCCGCAGTTGAGAGAGTGTTCCATAAGAGATGTTCTCATCGCTATTCTGAATTGATGCGGAGGGCGCGCAATACGCGTACGAAGCCATCTTATATGGGAGACTCAACTTGGGCTGAGTTTAATGAGTATTGGGAGAAAGATGAAGGATTTAAGAATTATTGTGAGAAAGCCAAGAAGAACCGTGCTTCTGAAAAAGGTGGCTGCACACACACGGGGGGGAGTGTTAATACTGCAACGCATTACATACGTTTGGTAAATTTATTACTTAATTTATTACTTGATTAATTAATTAATTATTTATAATAATTAACTAGTCATTTTCAATATGTGTATTTAATGAATAATATATATATTTATGTATATATATATATATATATATATATATATATATATATATATATATATATATATATATATATATATAGGTGGAGAGGGAACAAAGACCAATCACTTTGCCTGAGTTGCATTGCCACATGCATATGGTGGAGGAGACTGGTGAGTACGTTACAGATCGGGCGAGGCGTATTCAGGTAAAACTACTTTTACAATTATATATATTAATTAATGTTTATTATTTATATTAATAATTAGTTATTTATTTGTTGGGTTATTTTTTCAGGAGAGCTTCGAGGGTGGGATGGCTGAGTACCATCAGTCACAACAGGGCAGTGGGGCAGCTGTCGATCCAGTGGAGGAGGCTAGAGTAGCTCGTGATGTTTGGGAGAGAGCAGTTGGTCCCCAAAAGACTAATCGTCTGGTAGGATCAAGTGGTATTGGACCGGCTGCTTTTCGAACAAGCATTATTCCGAGTCTATCAGGATCACATTCTGGATCCTCGACTGGTCGCAATTATGTTCCCAATGCTGGTGAGTTGAATGAGGTTAGGCAATTGACGCAGCAACTGAGCGAGGCTCAGCGTCAGATTGCCGAGCGGCAGCAGCAAAGCGATCGGGAATTCAGGCGATTCGGGATCGAAGTGAGCGGGAAATTCAGGCGATTCGGGAGCAGGCTAGGGTAGCTGAGGAGCGCATGGAGGAGCGCTTTAAGTTCTTGCAGGATCAGATGGTGTCTAGCTCGAGGCCATCCTCATCAGCATCCTACCCGCCGCCGCCACAGCAGCAGTACTACCAGCAGCAGTATGCACCCCAGTATCCCCCGCCGTATGCATCCCAATATCCCCCGCAGTATACACCGCAGTATGCGCCGCCATTCCAGCCATACCAGCAGGAACATCAGTCACCCCGCCAGCCATACCAGCAGCCCCAACATCAGTCACCCCTGATCCAGCCAAACCAGCAGTACCCCCAGCAGCGGTCACCCCCGCTGGACATTGATCTTAATGTCCAAATGTCATCGCTCAGTGCTTTACTTCAAGATGATACATATTATAATAATGTTGATGACATTGACCGGCAGGCACCCCAGTAGCTTTAGATTATTTTATTTATTTGTCTGGATATTTTATTAATTGTCTGGATATTTTATTAATTGTATGGATATTTTTACTGCTTTTCCCAATTTTTATTTTTTTAAATTAAAAATTAATTAGTTACTGGATTTTATTTTTTTATCAATAATTAAAAAAATTAATAAAATAATATATATTTTTAATTAAAACGATTTTTTAAAAAAAATAAAATTTATTTTTTAAAAATAATAATAAGTTTTTTTAAAAAAAATGGTACTTTGCGGCGGATTTGTGTCGTTTGCGGCGGAATTTTAAATAAAACGTTTTTTTAAAAAAATTATATTCATTTTTTTTTAAATAAAACGGGTGTTTTGCGGCGGATAAGGGGTACTTTGCGGCGGATAATTTGCGGCGGATATTGGGTACTTTCCGGCGGATATATTGCGTCAAAAATTTGTCCCCTTTTCCGGCGGATTATCCGCCGCAAATTTGCGTTGGATTTTGCGGCGCCACTAAATCCGCCGCAAACTTGCGGCGGATAATCCGCCGCAACGCGTTTGCTTCGAGCTGGCTACCGGCGAAAAACTTCCGCCGCAAAGTCCAAATATCCGCCGCAAATTTGGCTTTTGCGGCGGATTTCGCCCGCCGCAAAGTCCAGCTTTTCTTGTAGTGGTAGTGTATCAATGGAGAATAGCTACTACTTGTTCTCTGTAGTTCTCCTTTCAAGTTACAACAACTTGTCTACGTACGTTACCTCTTGGTGAAGCAATCTTTATTAATCTAATTAATAACTAAGTCTTAATAGAATAATAATATTACATGATGATTATTAGACTTAGATATTATCTTTAAAGTACTTTACAAAAAGTGCTAATGATGGAATACAACAACTATCACATGGGTTCCATTTAGGAGGCGCCAAGTGTAATTTAGCATCCACTTGAAAGTCAAAATATCCAGCTGAGAGGAAGAGATAAGGGTGGTGACTCATCATGTCCTCAAGTGGCCACACAAATATCTCAATGGTCAGCCGTCATATAACGCTGTAGCGTCTCCTAGATAGCATACCGCTGCAGCGCTAAAGCAAAACATCAAACATATTCACAAAGGCATTGACTATGCCCAAGGTTTTAAGGAATTGACTTATAACCTATATTTATTCTAATATTCATATATTCACATATTTAAGCACTAGAATTACTTGAGAAATAAGCTTGACTTAAGTATTAGGAGCATAAATAACCTATATAAAATAAGGTTATCAGTCTATAGGTTGTATAATCCTACTAATGATAAGGTTGAAATTAATAGAGATGTTGTGGTCTTGGAGGATGAAAGCTGGGATTGGCAGAAATCAAACCAAATCAGCTCTTAATCCTCTGTGACAGTGAACTTGGATCCTATTGAGGAGGTGGCAGAACATGTGAATGTTCATAATGGTGATGATAGTGAAGAGGAACGGGCTGAGGAGGTTTCAGAACCTAGACCTCAAAGGCATAGACAAATGCCTAGAAGATTTGATGACTATGAGGTGAACATTGACACTGAAATCACCAATAAAGGTGATCTGGTGCAGTTTGCTATGTTAGCAGATGCAAAACCAGTTAGTGTTAAAGAAGCGTTAGATGACAAGGCTTCGAAGGGTGCAATGGTAGAAGAATTCAAGTCCATTGAGAATAATGAAACTTGGAAATTGACCAAGTTACCTCAAGGTCGGATATCAATAGTTGTGAAGTGGGTTTTCAAGTTGAAGTTAAACCCAGAAGGTAAAATTGTTAAGCACAAGACCAGGTTAGTGGCCAAAGGGAAGGTTTTTGACTTCACAGAAGTGTTTTCTCCTGTTGCAAGACATGAAACCATAAGAATGGTTATTGCTCTTGCTTGTAGCAGAGCATGGACATTATTTCACCTAGATGTGAAATCTGCTTTTCTCAATGGACCATTGGAAGAGACAGTTTATGTGGACCATCCACCTGGTTTTGAAGCTAAGGGCAAGGAAAATAGAGTGTATAGGCTCTACAAGGCATTATATGGGCCGAAACAAGCACCTAGGGCATAGAATAAGAGGATTGACAAATTCTTCTTAGACCTAGACTTTAAGATGTGTACAGTTGAATAAGGACTCTACATAAGGCAAAGGAAGGCACCTGACCTACTGATTGTTTGTCTATATGTTGATGACTTGCTTGTTACAGGTAGCAACAAGACAGAAATTGTTGAATTTAAGCAACAGATGCAGTCAGAGTTTGAGATGAATGATCTTGGAAGATTATCCTACTTCCTAGGGCTTGAACAATCCTACACAGAACAAGGCTTGATTCTACATCAGACTAAATATGCTAAGGACATTCTAAAGAGATTCAATATGCTGGATTGTAACTCAGCAAGCACTCCTGCAGATGGCAGTGTGCATATTGTGGAAGAAGACAATGAAGAAGTTGATCCTACCATGTATAGGGGCATCATTGGTTCACTAAGGTATCTTTGTCATACTAGACCAGATATATGCTTTGCTAGTGGTTTGGTGAGCAGGCACATGAACAAACCTTTGAAGCCTCATTTGCTTGCTGCCAAGAGGGTTCTAAGGTACATCAAAGGCACTCTACACTATGGCATACTATATCCTAAAGGGAGGAGCAATAAGGGATCAGAATTAGTGGTATATTCTGACTCAGATTGGTGTGGGGATAAGGATGGCAGGAGGAGTACTAGTGGGTATCTATTCAAATTCAATGGAGCCCCAATCTCTTGGAGCTCCAAGAAACAAAGTATAGTGGCTTTGTCTAGTTGTGAAGCTGAATATGTAGCAGGCTCAGCAGCTGCTTGCCATGCTAACTGGTTTGACTCTCTATTGGAAGAACTGTTACCAAGAGGGAAGAAACCAATCACGCTACTGATTGACAACAAATCATATATTAACCTAGCAAAAATTCTCATTTCTCATGGGAAGAGCAAGCACATAGAGACTCGCTTTCACTACCTAAGAGACCAGGTGAACAAACAGAAGCTACAACTAGACTATTGCCTTACAAAAGAGTAACAGGCAGACAGACTCACTAAAGAAATCAAAGGAGAACAGTTTATGAAGCTACGAAGGGACCTGGGACTGGTCTCCTTCGAGGAACAGAATTAAGGAGGGATATTATGTTGTTATAATTCTATTTAGCTACCTAGTTATTGTAATTATGTGTTTAAGATGTAATTGGGCAAAAGCCCTAAAATTTGTACTTTGAAAAATTAGGGTTTTGTTTTACAAAGAAACAGCTAGGTCAATATGACCGTTTGAAATTAGTTGGAAAGCTGTTAAGTGTTGTAACTGAAATTAGAAGGTAGTTCTAACAGTTAGGGTTGTTAAGAACCAACCCTAACAAACCCTAATTTGTACTATAAGTACACACATGCTTGTAAGAAGAAATCAAGTGTAATAGAAGGAAATTACAGACGATAGAATACAGTTTTTACAAAACTCTTCCCTTGAGTTTGCATTCTCTTCCTCTCACTTTCGTTTCTGTGTACGCCTTTATTCACTCAATCGTTCTTCGCAATCGTACCATCATAACTCTTCTTAGTCTTCGTTCCCTCAGTTGCTGCGTCTCATTTGGTTGATCGAAGCCTTGAGTACCTGCAATTTGAAGAACAGAACTAGTTAGGGTTCATTACTTTTAGAGAAAAGTAAGAGAAAAGAATAGAGAAGAATAAGATAGAGAGAGAAGCGGAGTTTACCTCTGAGGCGTGTGAAAGATTAGGGTTAGAGTTTAACCCTTGCGTTTTGCACTTGGACCGGGTCAATATCCTGGTGGGCTTAAGTGCACAATAACCTACAAGAAACAAATTGGGCCAGTTCAAATATAAATCCTTGGGCTTATTTCTTTCTAATTACACCACCACATTTCGTCTTTACACCAACATTGCGGGACTGATGAAGTTCGAGATTATTTGGGACCCTTTATTAAAGAAGACATTGGATTAGGTTCTTTAGTCTTTGCTTCTATGATTGGATGTATGTTATACTTATAATTGTGTAAGTTCTCTTAATCTTAATTGGGTGACACTTTAGGTGTGCTTGTTTACACCAGAACCAGCCGAGCACTAATCGGCTGAGGTAAAATCCGCTAGCCGAGGGTTGAGGTAGAGCTGTCAATTTTGGCCCAGTCCAATGGGCCAGCCCATGGCTCAGTGTTATGGGTTGGGCTGGGCTGGGCCCAGCTCATTAAATAGAAGCCCAAGAACAAATCGGGCTGTTTTGTCCCATGGGCCAACTTTTTTATGTTTTCTTGAGCAATTTTTATGATTTCCTTTGTTATAGTTTGATTGGATTGTGGGCCGGCCCATCGGCCCTGTGTTTTGGGTTGGGCTGGGCTACACAAAACACGACCCAGTCAACAATTGTGCAGGTCCAACCCAGCCCACTTGTACGGTTTGGCCCAATGGGACAGACCGGGCCGGGCCACCCATCTTGACAGCTCTAGGCTGAGGGACTGACTCTCGTCGGCAAAATACAAAATTAGCCGCTTAAGGTCTACTTTGGCCACACGACTTAGATAAGCAGCTGTGGAGCAGTTGAGGTGCCTACTCGGCTGACGTAGAATCAGCCGAGGCAAGACTCGACTGAGGCAAATTGGCTGAACATGGCTACTAATTAGTCTATATGGGTTTAGAGGCTAATTTTTTGGTCTTATTGAACTCGTATAATTGTTTATTAAAGGTCTGAGTTGTTATTGTACTATTTATAAAAAAAATTTAATGAAAATACCAAGTTAAAGTGCGGTAACCACCTTCCTAAATTTAAGGTAGGTGGGCATGAAGAGTTAACCACATGAAATCAAGGCAACAAACATGCACTCACTCCCTAGAAAATAGGAATATGGAGAACATAGGCAAGGTGGTGGTTAATTAGCCGTTTTAGCATGGATTTTTGGCTTACATCTTAGCTGAGTGAGAATATATGTTATTTATATCAGCTGACCAAGTCATGGACGTGAATAAAAGCCTATTTCCTTAAACATATGATTGTGAAGGACATGGTCAGCTGATGAGCGGCTAGCCCTTTCATCTGTAACTTAGCCGATTGAGAAGATATGATAGAGGGGGCATAAATGATAGTCCCAGGGTCAACTCATTTGCTAGAATACTAAGAGAATGGATCAACTTGCTGAAAGTAAGTAGCTTGACTAAGGGATCCTTGTCAGTGGAGATAATAGCCGAGGGCTTAATGTATTAGGCCACTTAAAATATACAATGCACGTGGACAATTGGAGTGTGGAGCGGTTAGAGAAAGACGTGGAGAAGCGTCGTGGAAATAGGAGCAAAGAATATCCGCTCACTTTTCGTGCTTGTGGAACATCTTTCCTAGATTTTAGGGCACATGCGCATTATTGTTCGTTTATCATTGCCAATCCAACGGTGGTTAGTTGTAGGTTAGTAGTAGTGGCCAACTGAGACCCGTGTATATATAGTTGACTCGTACACTTGTAAAACACACCTATTCAATCAAACACAAGTCTTTACTTACTTTACTTTTCCTTTATCGCTTTTATCTTTTATTTTCATGCAATTGTAGTTTAGTAGTTCAACCTTATACACTAGACGCTTTCTAAAGTAGTCTAGGAACCCGTAGGAGTGCGAGTTAGCCAAAGTAACACTTAATCATTTGAGAAAACATCTAATCGGCTAAGCACAAAAAATTCGCAAATTCGCACGATAACACCACTCAATTGCTTTGAAAGGACTGCAATGGTCTTTGAGAGAAAAGCTAATAGACTTTATCACTTCAATGCTAGTTATGTCAATCTTATTGACCATGATAAGTCTAAGTCTACTCCCACTTATTTTGGCATTTAAAAAGGGAACTCCATACTGTTTGGAACCCTCCTCTAGAGAACTCATTGAAACTCTATTGATAAAGCCTATGCTAATGATAGCTTAACTAAAGATGCTAACAGTCATTTCGTTAAAGGGTTCCATAGTAAATTTGAACCTCCACATCAATATATTAATAGAAACTTGGGGGACTCTTGCTCGACTTAAAGCGCGATCTCGATCTTAGAATACCATCGCTTTACGTGGAAGTTAACTCTTAACCTGTAACTCATTTGGCGTGCATGGGAACTTGTTCAAATGCTTTCAGCCTATTCTCATCGACATCATTCAAGTGATTCACCTGGAGGATTGGTCCATCATTCAAGTTATATGCATATTTTAGCTGATATGCATGGGTCAAGACCTGTATCCGCCGCTAACACCCATGACTAACTAAGATCTTTACCCACAGACCTTTGGGGGGCTGCCCCAACACACCCGTTCGCGTGTTTCTCAAGTCGGGTTTGTTAGATTTCAGGTGAGTCGAGTAAGTTTGTCCACCCCTATTAACAAGTGCTGAAAGCACAGCTAGCACAAAAGTGCCTCATTCACATGCCTTAAATTGGTCTTTTAACTAAATTAAGTAAACCTTTTTAGGTATTTCCAAAAAGGATCATGACTCTAATTGTTGCCATTGAAGTACGACAAAACTCTAACACTCTTTTATATTAGTTAAAATTCAAGTAGATCACACTAACATTTCCCCCCCGGTCCCTAACTAATTACTAACCACTAATATTGTCTAAAAAAAAATGTTGATCACACAAATAATTAAGAATCAGATCATTTTTTTCAATAAAATATACAACTTATTTTTTTCCAGTATGTTTGTTTATTTATTACAACAATTATGAAATAATTAAGAAAAAAATGTATCTCTTTTCAATTATTAAAAAAATAAAGTCGTTGAGCTGCCGAAAAAATCGAAATCATAAAATTGGATAACTCTCTGTAATTTTTTTGACAGCTTGATAGATACTGTGTACCAATAACACTGTAAAGTGATCATAGCTCATCTCATTGCAATACTGCGCAATAGAAAGGAAGATATGCGAAGTATATGGGTCCTTCATCTTCTGTTGTTATTAATCAAATCTTCTTCAAATAGAACTAATGCCAAAGTCTCTCAAAGATTCTATTCACATCTTTATTGCACTCCCCACGTGGGAAAAGGCAGGAAAGATAAATAAACAATTTATTATAAAGGAACTTGCATATACAGGTTAATGAATGATAAGTTGATATAATTTAGGCTAAATAGCACTTTTGGTCATTTATGTTTGCTCTAAGTTTCACTTTGGTCCTTTATCTTTTTTTTGGTCCGTTTTGGTCCCTCATGTTTCGTTTTTGTTTCATTTTGGTCCCTCACGTTAGTTTTGACTAACGGACGTCCCGCTGGCAGTTAACTACTGACGTGGCGTCATCAATTCATTAATAACGTGGCATGTAAATGTTTTATTTAATTCTAAAATAATTACCACATCATCTTTTATGTTATTTAAATTTTAAAAACATAAAACATAATTTAACAAATAATTAAAAACAATAAAAACACGTTTGCAGCAATCAGATCTGTTCATCTTCCATCTGGAACACAGAGACCAGATCTGTTCATCTTCCATCTTGCAGGAATCACGTTTGCAGCAACAATACAAACCGAACAACACCAACAATTTCGTTTCCGTCGTTTCGATTTTCAAGAACAACAACACCATTTCGATTTCCAGCAACAATAGTAAATGGGTTTCGAGTTTCATTCCCAGCAATCTCGAACCTTAGATCTGCTTCTTCTCTTCAGGTCTAAGCGAAGAACCAATTTCGAACCATAAGCAAAGAAAACGAATGAAAGAAAACGTAAAACGAAGTGGGAGGATCTGAAACGAAAACGAAAAAAAACAGTTTGGATCTGAAACGAAAACAAAAAAAAAACAGTTTGGATCTGAAACGAAAACGAAAAAATAACAGTTTGAAACGAAACAGAAAACGGTTTTTTAGGAGAAGAAGTGAGGTAGAAGACGAAGTCAAATGAACAAATCGAAAACCACAAAACCCAAGAACGATTCCAGCAAAACGAGAGAGAAAGAGAGGAAAAGAGAGGGAAAATGGGA
Organism: Astragalus membranaceus; assembly: GCA_039519185.1. NCBI lineage: Eukaryota > Viridiplantae > Streptophyta > Magnoliopsida > Fabales > Fabaceae > Astragalus > Astragalus membranaceus. The sequence continues at coordinate 99,689,065 of CM076850.1, forward strand.
GAGGGAGAGTGAGAGGATTGGGTTACGGTGGTGATGTGGGTTATGTTTCTGGTTTTTTTTGAAGATGGTTGAAGATTGGGTTCTTGAAGATGGTTGAAGATTGAGTTACGGTGGTGATAGTGATGAGAATTGAGTTTTTAATTTTAGTTATTTGTTTCATTTTAGATAAATGTTTTATTATTTGTTTCATTTTAATTGTTCAATGAATGCCACGTCATTAATGAATAATGGACGCCACGTCAGCAGTTAACTGCCAGCGTGGCGTCTGTTAGTCAAAACTAACGTCAGGGACCAAAATGAAACAAAAATGAAACATGAGGGACCAAAACGGACCAAAAAAAGATAAATGACCAAAGTGAAATCTGGAGCAAACATAAAGGACCAAAAGTGCTATTTAGCCTATAATTTACCATCAGTTACTCTTGTAACTCTAGTTTCACATCATTCATCTGATTCCATGAGATATGGATGACTAGGAAAACTTGAATGTGATATTTTTTGGCTGTTTTTTTACCCCCACATAGACTCTGTACCCCCATAATACATTTTATCCCTAAAATACCCCTCTCATTTTTACCAAAATCTCACCAGAGCTCCAAATTTTTACTCTTCCCGAAATTACCTCTCAAAATGGTATTTCCGAAAATTTTTACGTCGTTATTTTTCTGGAAACACATATACAGGATAATTCCGGAACCTTAAAAATGTGTTCCGGATTTATCTAATTTTGATGATTCCGAAAATTTTAATTTTTTGCCTTCCGGAATTATCTAAATATATGTAATTCCGGAAATTTTAAATATTTTGCCTTCCGGAATTATCCCATTAGACGTAATTCCGAAATTTGTAAAATTTAGCCTTCCGGAATTATGTCTTACGTAGGTAATTCCGGAATAGTTTTTTTTTTTTAAATTTTTATAATTAACATTTTATTTATTTATTTTATAGATATGACTGCAGCTGATGGCAACCTTCCCTTTACTATGGATTTATCGGACGAATTTACCACTACAGAGGTACATATCTCTCTAAAGCTCTTCTTGTTTATGATTATTTATAAGTTATTAATTATGTTTATGATTATTTTGTAGATTTTTGCTACTCGTGATAATCTCGTACGTTGGGCAGAGACATCGGGAAAGCCAACGGAGTGGTTGTTATCATTATTCAATCTGAGTCCTCCATGAATGGTAAAAGGAAGAAGAATAAAATAGTTTTGGGTTGCGAGAGACATGGTAGATATGTCGGAGTAGACATTGGGTGTTCTAGAGCGAGGTCTTCAAAGAAGCGTGGTTGTCCTTTCAGGCTGAAAGCTACACCATTGAAGCCTCCTGATTGGGATTGGAAAGTTAGAGTTATGTGTGGAATACACAATCATGTGCCTCATAAAACGTGTTTCAGGCTTGCAATATTTGGGCGGTTTAATAAGGAGAAGCGGTCGGTTGAAGAGCATTTGTTGTTGAATGTTAAAGCGCAGAAAAGTTTGGATGCAATTAATAAGCGATTTTCGAACAACTTGAGTACTATCTCGCAGCAGTATAGAACCTGCAGCACGTTCTGAACGGGCCGGAGAGGTTATAGAACTGAGATACAGGAGCTTATGAGACTAGTAGATTCTCAACATTATTTGTGTTGGACCAGATGACTTGATAACACTGATGTTGTTAAAGAGATCATGTGGGCACACCCTGAGTCTATCAAGTTATTGAGGATGTTTCCTAGGATTTTGATTATGGACAGCACCTTCAAAACCAACAAATATAGATTGCCTCTCTTGGAGATTGTTGGTGTCACTTCCATTGAGTTGACATTTTCAGTGGCATTTACTTACTTGTCTGCAGAGCGGTATGGTGATTATAGATGGGTATTGCAGACATTGAGAGATTTGATGGTGGTAGATATTTCACCTCCTCAATTGATCCTCACCGACAGAGAAATGTCATTGATGAATGCTATAGAAGTTGTGTTTCCTGAGAGTCTGACTTTGCTTTGTCGGTATCACATAAACAAGAATGTCAATGCTAAGTGTAAGCAGGCGGTGAAGGGGGATAGAGTCAAGTCAGTGATGGAGCTTTGGAAATTTATAGTTGACACTACAAGTAAGGAGGAGTTTTATCAGCAATTGAATGAATTTCAACAATCATGTGTTGATGTACCCCAGTTTGTGACTTATGTGAACAACTCTTGGTTGATTCCTCACAAGGAGAAATTTGCCGGAGTGTGGACTGATAGGGTGAGACACTATGGAAATACAACTAATAGGGTCGTGGCAGCCCATTGGGCATTGAAGAGGGCATTGGGTTTTAGTGGAGGAGATTTATGCAGATGTTGGGAGTTAATGCACGGTATGGTGAATGCACAAATTGATAAGATTGTGGATTCTTTTCAAAAAAGCATCAACCGAGTGGATGCCCTGCACAACACTCCATTCTACAAGGATCTACGTGGTTTGGTCTCGGTAAATGCATTGAATCATATTGCTGATGAGTTTGATAGCATGTTGTCTGAAGTGGGTACTGATAAAGGTCGTTGTGGTTGCACGATTAAAGTTACACATGGGTTACCTTGTGCTTGTGATCTTGGTTATATGCACCTAGAGGGTCGTCCAATCCCATTGGAGGTGGTTGACTCCCATTGGATGAGGCTCAACTTGGAGGGTTTGGATGAGGAGCGCATCAAACAAGCATCAGAAGATTGTCACATAAGCTATACTATGGAGACGATTTGGAAGCGGTTTAATGGTATGAATCTTGAGGAGAAATTTGTATTTAAGAAAGGTCTTGATGAATATGCCTTTCCAAGCACTACATCTATGGTTCCACCTAAATCCCAAGTGAAGACGAAGGGTGCACCAAAGAAGAAGAAACAGTATGATGTGAAGCGAGATCCTTCATTTTTTGAGCACGTGGATGAGTCTTTGAAGAATCACATCTAGAGCTCAGTTAGGCAACCCTCCCAAAAGTCATCAAAGCAACCACCCCACCGGTCATCACAGCAACTCTCCCAGCTACCGTCACAGAGGACAGCAAAGGAACGGGCACAACATGACATCTATTTGTTAAGTCACCTTCCGGAACGTATCCATCCCTACATTGATGACATTATTGATGTAGTCGGGGATGGAAATTGTGGCTATAGATGTATTGCTGCCTCACTTGGCTACTCACAGCACAACTGGCCATTAATTCTCCGTGACTTGATTGAAGAGATAGACACACATTATGATCTATACTCACAGGTGATTGGTGACAACCTTCAGCCAGCTAGGGATTCATTCGTTGCTTATGATACAGAGCATCAACCAATTGAGAAGTGGATGACGATGCCTGATATGGGGCACGTTATAGCATCCACGTAGCCCTGGTTGCGTTATCACCTACAGATGGTGGGTCATGGACATTCTTGCCTTTGAGAGGCAAATATGTGGCTAGTCAGAGCCAGTTGGTCGGTATTGGGTTTGTCCATGGGATTCATTGGGTCCAGGTTATGTTGAACTCTACTAGTCGATTACCTCATGTTCATCGATCTTGGTCTGCTTATGCTTCACCAGACGCTAGATCGTGGTTATATCCATATGTTGGACGTCTTCAGTTATGGAATGCTTTAGCTCCAGGCCATATTGCACCGACCGACCCAATTGATTATGTAGACATTACCTGATTGTATGATAATATATTTTATTCCACAGATTTATAATCCGCGTTTTTAATTAATTAAAATAAAGGTTCAATTAAAAAAATATTTTCGGAATTATGTGCTATGGGATAATTCCAGAATGTATTTTTATTGATATTTCTGGAATTATCTCAAACGACATAATTCTGGAATAGAAAATGTGTTCCGGATTTATCACTTAAGACATAATTCCGAAAAAATCTATAATAATACGTTCCGGAATTATGTGTTTAGACGTAGTTCCGGAAACATCAAGAAAATGCGTTCCGGATTTATGTATAAACACGTAATTTCGGAAACTTTTTGAAAAATCAGAGATAAAATAGTCAATTTGGTCAATAGGGGGTACAAAGTCTCTGAGAGGGTAAAAAAAACAGCCAATTCTTTTTACTTTGCAGGTCAAACTTGCGGTAGAATTGAAACAAAGATCCATGTGACGGATCCTTCGTCTGTATATATATATATATCAATTTTCTCGACTGGAAATAGGTGTTTTGAAATTTGCCTAGTTTATATAAATTAAAGAGAGGATATTCAATATATCCGTTGTAGTCTAGTTGGTCAGGATACTCGGCTCTCACCCGAGAGACCCGGGTTCAAGTCCCGGCAACGGAATTTTTTAATTGATCTGTAAAACGTATTGTACAGATAAGTATCTACTTATCCCTCACCAGGAAACCCTGGTTCAAGTCACAGCAAAATGAACTTTTTAATGAATAAAAGTATCTATTTTATCAATACTTTACATCATCTCTAATTCTGATTCAGATTATTCTTTGTGAATGTAGTTAGCTGACCTCAAATCCTAGCTTACTAAATTATATATCTGTTCAGGATTCCATGTATAAGTATGGTGGTCATTGCTGCTAATTTTTCTTGTTTAACTAATTGCTTCAATGTTTAATGTGAGCTTTGGTCTGCAGGTTAGTCATTAGTAGTTTACCTGCAGGTTAGTGATCGAGTTATTTAAATCATGCAGTGAAATCCAAATCCTTCTTCACAGTTTGACTTAGAACTTTCCTTGATCTCTCTCTCTCTATTTCTAATTATTAGACTATTGTCCATTTAATATACCCTCCTCAATGATGCTTTTACAAGACTTTCCATCTCTAAGTGACTGCTACCAATTTAACACCTAGTGTTTGGGGAATGCTCCAACAGGTTTCAGCACAAGCTTTATTATCTTGAAACTACATATATTAGTTGTTGTTGAGAAAGAGGAGATGTACAAGGCTCGCAAACAGAAACAAGAAGCCCACCGAGCTCTCTGCCTCCTCCATTGGTCATAAATCACCAACCAACCTTGTAATAGTTTGTTGTGTTCTTAAATAAATAAATATACGGTCTTCTTACTGCTTAAACCATCAAATGTTAATAGTTAAGAGCGTGTTTGAAGATCATTAGTTTGAATGTATAATTTTGTAGTGTTTTCAGCTGATAAACACTATCTTTGACCAAAGTATAGGCTAAATTGTATTTTTGTTCCTTTATCTTTGACCAAAGTTTTAGTTTAATCCTTTTTCTTTTTTTTCTCACTTTAGTCATTTATGTTTAATATGTTTCAGTTTAGTTCTTCAAAAGAAAAACAAAGAAAAATGAATAACACTATGAATGTCTTCAAAACCACGAAGAACACTTCAATTTCTTATTTCTTGAATAACGCATGCAATACATGACCAAATCGAAGGAATCAATGAAACTGGACTCTAACCTGAATAAAAATATTTCGCAAATTTCAAAGAAACCAAAATTAAATTGAGAAAAGTGTTTATGCGCAATAATAATAGTAATATAAAGCTAGAGACAAAGCTTTGGTCACTTTATAAGGTCATTTCAAAACAAATTAACCTTTAAAATATGACGAGTATTCATGCTAAGCCAAATTAGTCCTAATGCAAGTATTATTTTCTTATGTCACGTACTCACGTTATCATGGCTACACAATATAAGTTTGTTTAATCATTATTCTATCGAAAATTTAGCTTCCTCTAATTTCCATTAGTGACATATAAATGTATCAATTTGCTCGACTGTAAATAGGTGTTTTAGCATTTGTTTAGCTTAAAGAAAGCAAGAGACGTTTTTGAAGCATCCTCCGTTGTAGTCTACTAGTTGGTCAGGATACTCGGCTCTCACCCGAGAGACCCGGGTTCAAGTCCCGGCAACGGAATTTGTAATGCTTTTTCTTAAAGCATTATGACTATAATAAGTATGATGTATTTTGCAACACCTGCCACAATCTGTCGTAGTCGAGTTGGTTAGAATACTCAACTCTCACCTAAGAGACCTGGCTTCAAGTTCTGGCAACCGAATTTTTAATAAAAATAATTTTCTATTTTTTCAATACTTAGCATCATCTCTAGTTCTGATTCAGCTTATTCTTTATGAATGAAGTTAATCCTTGATTACCAAATATTTATCTGTTCAGGATTCTATGTATAAGTATGGATTGGTGGTCATTGCTGATAATTTTTCTTTCAGAATTTTGTTTTCTTAACTGTTTAACCAATTGCTTCAACAGTTCAATGTGAGTTTGGGCCTGCAGGTTAGTCATTAGTGGTTTACCTCAACCTGTACTTAAAACTTTTGGTTCTGTTTGCATCAAGTAATTTAAATCATGCAATTAAATTGAAGTATATAAGTTTTGATTCTTTACCCATCTCCAACATCCAAATTTCAAAGAAGCTTTGACTGTTATTTAAACAACAGTGTTCATGTACCTAAATGTTGTCACCTCAGCAACTAATCATAACGAACTCTACAACTGACTCTACCTAAGTCCAACTGTGTAACATAATTGTCCATGTAGTCGTTCTATTACTCTATTAGCAACCAACAAGCAATGTCTATAGATTATATTGTACTTAAATACTTGTTTGGACGAATGCCAAAAAGCAATGTAGGCTTTAGTAAATTTCCAACTTTTAGGGTCAAAAAAGAAATGTTTGCTTTAGTCAAAAAAAAAAATGTTTGCAAACGGTTTGTAACAGGCAAGAATCGATGATTTTCAATCTTTCCCATCTTGCACGTATGCAGGTTTAAAGCCATTGTATTATAGACCGTATTTTCGATCATTAGCTACTTGATGATGTCGCTGAAGACTTGTTTGATTTCTTACTCATGGAAATGTTGTTGTAGACATTCTTGGTTCTGATTGTCAATATAATGTCTAAAAAGAACCCAACAACACATGTTCCAGCCATAACTATAAAGACTAATCTGTAACAATGACCTCCAACACAAGTATTACCTCCTCCTTTTGAGGTAGTTGCCTCCATATCAAAGAGAATGCCAGCAAGTAAGCCAGAAAATAGGAAAGAACCAAGGGGGAGATTGAGGTTGAGAATATTGTAGATGAGACCATAATATTTGAGTCCAAACAACTCAGAGGCGGTTGGGGTTGTAACACCGAGTCGCACTCCATAACATATGCCAACTATAATTGACCCCATGTAAAGTGAACCGGGCATAGCCACGGCCAGGAGTATGTATCCCACAGACATCACAACCTGAGATAATGCATTCCAAAGAGGTCTAGGCGTTGCAGCTTTCCTGTTAGCCATTTTTTTAAAACATAACATCATCATCATTAGACTATATAACAAATGTAGTCATCCATGGGATCACACAAAAGATAGGAGCAAAGAATAAAACTTAGGCGTTGTTCTATGAGTGCTCTTTTTGTGTTTCTCTAATTATAACATGTCTCATGAATTGAATTTTTCAATTAAACTTGAATTTAAATTGGTCAATAATCAACCATATCCCCCTAAGCATGAGGCTTGTACAGGCGAAATGCTTAAGTAAGCCGGTCGGGATGTGTAAAAGAGCTATGACGATCCATCCACAAATCCCCAAATATAAGGATTGTAAGGGTGAAATGCTTAAGTAAGCTGACCGAGATGTGTAAAATACCTGTGAAGGCCCACAACCCCCAAGCATGAGGCTTAAGGGAAAAATGTTTAAGAATTTTCTAAATAAATCTGTGCATTCAGTGTTTTTAAGTCGACCGTCAAATGTGGCGAAGAACACGAAAATTTGACCTTAAAAGATGTCATGTATGGGAGCTCAAGATTATATAGTTTGCAAAAGCAAAATGTCAAAATCATTTATCAAGTAGATGATAGGATAGGTCGTCTTTAAGGTATAGTAGGAAAAGGCCAAGACCATATGTAAAGTCTATGGTTAGTAGTTCTTATGATGTAGTTGATGGGATCCACAAATATAATCTTTGGAAGGTGGCCCAAGTAGTAATTCATCCACATGTCAAATCTGAGTAGTATTTCGTCCACGTGTCAAAGTTGTGGAAGGTAACTCTTGATGTAAAAATGCCTTATGTTGCTCGTAGGTATTACATTGTCTTTTGTTGCACTAGAAAGGTTTTCTTCATGAAAGGCACAAGCAGATAATTATAATTATTTGTTGACATTACTTTTGATTTATCTCCTTTTTTATGCAAAATGAGTCACTCAAAAGCAACACTATGTATGGTATATAGAGATCTCATCTAGCTTGACGCCTTTGCCACCACCAATCCTGAGGGGACGGACATATGACCAAAACCCGTGGAGAGATTATTTAAATATAGTTAGCAACACCTACTACTCTATTACGATAGAAATCCTCACCAATGAATCCAAGAATAGTACCCCTCTACAAAACCCTGGAGAAAAGTGCATTGAGAGGCAAAGATTCCCCTAACAATGATTCCATTCCCTAAAAGCATGAGAAATATGAAAAGACAAATTGACAAAGAGGCATACAATTCATCCAACCACCATATAACATCCTTATTGTAATAGCTTTGGACTTGTATTAGTAATATAGTGAGTATTGTTTAGTAACTGGACCCATTTGTTTGTATTGTTACCGGGCCAGTCCTATTGTTAGTATTGGGCTAAGCCCATTTGTTGTTTTCTGTTTTTGCATTTTGTCACACAGAGTTGATGTATTCTCTGTATTGTAAATATACAGATACACCGTAATTGTTTTCCAGAGAATAACAACAAGAAGATTCGATGATCACTTTGATATTCAACAATTGGTATCAAGAGCTGGTGTAACCGAATCCCTAACAGAAAAGAAACGAATTAACTGCAGTTAAGTTTCGAAGGGTGCAAAGATCGCATCGAAGAGTGCGAAAATCGCACAACCACCGTCAACCATGGCGACGACGACGGACGAGAAGACGTTTGTACAACCGGTGATCCCCAAATTCGACGGACACTACGAGCACTGGAAAGGATATTTGGGAGCTACTTAAGAACATATCAAGGCAGTTGACGACGCCAAATTGAAGGATTTAAAGGTCAAGAACTATCTCTTTCAGGCCATTGATCGAGGAATCATAGAAACAATCTTGAAGAAGGAAACAGGAAAGGATATTTGGGATTCATTGAAAACCAAATATCAGGGAACAACGAAGGTCAAGAAAGCTCAACTTCAAACTCTGCGACGGGAGTTCGAATTGTTGGGAATGAAGGAAGAAGAAGGAGTCAACGAGTATGTTGCAAGAACGTTGGCAATCGCCAACAAGATGAATGCGCATGGAGATAGAATTGATGAAACTGATGTGGTTGAGAAGATCATGCGTTCAATGACTGCAAATTGTACAAGCAAATTGTTGGTAGTTTGATGTACCTCACAACAACTAGGCCAGATATAATGTTTGTTGTTGCCTTGATCAGTAGATATATGGAAAGTCCCACAGAATTACATATGCAGGCAACCAAGAGAATCATGAGATACCTAAGAGAAACAACTGATCTGGGGATTCTGTATTGTAAAATTGAACAGAATCATCTGCTGAGTTACTCACATAGTGACTATGCAGGTGACATGGACGATAGGAGAAGCACATCAAGCTATACTTTCATCCTTGGAAATGGTGCTGTAGCATGGGCCTCAAGGAAGCAACCTGTAGTGACTTTATCAACTACTGAAGTTGAGTTTATAGTAGCTGCTCAGTGTGCTTGTCAAGCCATCTGGCTGAGAAGGATAATGGAGAAACTTGGCCAAGCTCAAGAAGGAAGAACTATGATACTGTGTGATAATAGTTCGACAATAAAACTGTCAAAAAATCCCATTCTTCATGGGAGGAGCAAACACATTGACATCAGATTTCACTTTCTTCATGAATTGACTAAAAGGGAAGAAATTAAACTGCTGCATTGCTACTCACAGAATCAGATTGCAGACATCATGACAAAGCCCTTGAAAGCTGAGAGTTTCAAGAAATTGAGAAGATTGCTGGGAATGTGCACTGCTAGCAAACTGAGTTGGGATGCAGTGTAAAATATTGAACAGAATCTGTGATTCTGATGCAGTATGTAAACACTGAACAGAACTCAGTTTGAGGGAGGAATTATTGTAATAGCTTAGGACTTGTATTAGTAATATAGTGAGTATTGTTTAGTAACTGGACCCATTTGTTTGTATTGTTACGGGGCCAGTCCTATTGTTAGTATTGGGCTAAGCCCATTTGTTGTTTTCTGTTTTTGCATTTTGTCACACAGAGTTGATGTATTCTCTGTATTGTAAATATACAGATACACTGTAATTGTTTTCCAGAGAATAACAACAAGAAGATTCGATGATCACTTTGATATTCAACAATCCTGTTATCCTATAATTATAATGGGTGGGAAGCTTGTTATGAATTAGTTAGCCTCCATAAAAATTGGATTTTGAAGGATGAATGTTTGGATGCCACACTATTAGACCAGCTATGATTACAAGTGGGTTCAAAAAGTCATATATATGCATCCTTTAAAGTTAGATTACATGAAGAAGAATTAGGATCCCACATCCTTCTATCAGGAAAAGGAGCTATAGGAATAACAATCTATTGAAATTCAACATGTAAAACAATATATATTGTTGATAATGAAGTGGGCAATGAACAACTTTTGTTTTCTAGTAAATTAACCACAATAGAGAATAGAGAACTGAGCAGCGAAGGATCAATTTGAAAAAGCTCCACAATTAGTTTAGATAATCATTTATCCTTCCAAAAATTAATAGTGTAACCATGATTTTAACCAAATTATGGTAAAGTATCTCAGATAATTATATGAATCTATTTCTGGTATTCACTCGAACTCGGAAAAAATAGTATTGTGGTAAAGGGTAGTTTACAAAGAATTAAAAGCAATGAGGAGAGGTGGTTTACACAACACATACAAGTCATATCTATTTAACAATCATCAATGATCAATACTTATGCTTAATCTTCTATATTTTCCTTCACTCCCACACACATACACAAGTCTTACGCATAGAAGATTCTTCTCCACTAGTGGTGACGGAATCGCCCCAAAATTGTGTTACAAAATGATTGAAAGGCTAGATCGTGATAAATAGAAAATAAACAATATATTTCAAATGATAAGCCAAGTTAAGAAGTATAAAAGAACAATATGTTTAAAAAATGCAACATTTGGTATGTCAGTGATCTTTAGAGGTTTAGTTGTAGCCCAAAACAATAAATATATTTTCACAACCTTAATCACATAACATCAAAATGAGATCAGGAAAAGAAATACGAACCTGGAAGACTGAAAGAGATAAGAAGCAAAACGACTTTTCCCATTCTTAAAGTGACAGACACTACATGGTCTACCCAAAATGTTGAACAACGACCTAAAGGCTAAAAAGCGTATGACCACATCATTAAATAATTGCCCATCTCAATCTGATTTCCTCTCGAGTTTTCTCAAAGAAGAACTTGAATATGAAGATGCATTAGTGTTGTGAATCATGTTCTAACCACACAGGCCACACAGGTTTGGTTTGGTTTGGTTTGGTTCGGTTTTATTTTAGGAACCCAACCAAACCAAACCAAACCTCATATAATTTTACCTTGCCGTTCGGTTCACTTTTTGTCTCAAAACCGAAACAAACCGCACCGCGAACACTCCTAATAGATCCTCTATTTAAAGAATTTGGAAGAGTAAGTTTTCGTGGTGGTAACTCGATAAAGGGAAGAGTTGTTTGGAAGTGGGGATATTACTGGCGACAGGGAAGTTGGTTCTTAGCCCTAGTTTGGCTGGGTTGAAAATTGGATCGGGCAAAACTAGGTATAGGCCATTCTGTCAATAACAGTCCAACTAGATAAATAAGTAAATAAATAAATAGGACTTACTTGATGAAAAACTCTGAAACAAAACCCGAAATGATCCGTCCGAAGAAGCTCCCGATGCTAGTTAATGAGACAAAGATTGAGACATCTGTGTATCCAAGCGCCAACCCAATTTGACCCATATTGTTCATCACAGCCAAACCTGTTCCAACCCCACACAGAAAGGATACAAAGAAGATCCAAAAATCCACGCTTCTAAACACCTCCAATATCGTGTGCTCCTCCCCCATTGTGGGCGGGCCCTTCACCACACCCACCTCTGGTTCCTCCTCCAACACAACCAACGCGGTTTCACTTTCCTTGTTCTCCACACTCTCAAGCAACGACTCTCTTACCCGATGACCAGTAACATCAACCCTTGGGCCAGCTAGACGCGTCTTCCTACCCTTGATGTAAGAGTACATTGGTATCCCCAATGGTGAAGCCAACATAACAAGCATAATGACGACGAAAGCCCTCGAAAAAAGTGTGCTAGGGTTTGGAACAAATCCATAAGCCAGGAGGTAAACAGCAAGGACAACAGCAACGACGTAACAGATGCCAAAATACTTCTCCTCTTCACTATCTTCAACGGTGGTGGTAGAGTTTACAAAAGGTACCTCATGGAGGAAGAACATGCCGGTGACGCAAACCGCAAAGGGGATAAGAGCAAGCATGAGAAGAAAAAGAGCAGGGTCATTGGCGAATAGTGCAGAACAGAGGCTGGTAAATATAGCAGTGCTCAAACCCAAATACCCTTTCAAAATCCCTGAAACAAGTCCTCTATTTCTCCTGAAGTTTCTTATGCATGTCACTAGAACCGCAGTGTTCATCCACGTCGTGCTATTCCCTCCCATGCACAAAAACACACATATCTATATTCCAGTATTTATTAATTGACGTTCCAAAACACAATTAATATAGATTAAATTTAAAATTAAGAAAAAATACAGCACTAATATTAAAACTAGGGGTGACAACTGAATGAATTAAGTACTTTTCTAAATGTATTATAATGGATGAGTTTGAAACAAACCCATTTATCATCCATTAGGAGCTTTTAAAAAGTCCAATCCATTACCATCCATTTAAAAAAACTATCAAATTTATCTATTAACTTTTTTATGGATGAATATTCAATTAACTATTTTTTAAAAAAAATTGAAGAGTTTTTAATTATTTTAAATTATCAAAAAATATAAAAAGAATTATAAGCTAAAAAAATTAAGTTATTTTTAAGTTTTATTAAGTTTGAAATTCAATATTTTTGCATTGTTATTTAGTGCAATCTGATAGGTTTTCTTTATTGAAAGATCTAATGAATTTTGAAAATTTGTGAATATACGGCAACTATCCACTAAATTAAACGGATGAGTTGGATGTAATAGATAGATAGGATTAATTCAAATATATATATATAGCTTTTTGACAATAATTCAAATATATATATATATATAGGTTAAAGTGCTCCCAGGGTCCCTTATCTTTATTTAAAGTAACTAATTAGCCTTTATGTATTTTTTGTCCCAAATAAGTCATTTATCTTTCAAATTTTTGACACATAAATCTTTTTTCGTCAACCTCAATCCAACTTTGGTAACAGTGCTTATGTGGCGTGCTGACTCATTATTTGATTAGGTGGCATGTCATTTTTATTTTTGTTTAGCTTTTATTTTAATTAAATTAAATTATATGCCACCTAAGCAAAAATAAAAATGACATGCCACCTAATCAAATAATGAGTCAGCACGCCACATAAGCACTGTTAACAAAGTTGGATGGAGGTTGACGGAAAAAGATTTATGTGTCAAAAATTTGAAAGATAAATGACTTATTTGGGACAAAAAAAACATAAAGGACTAATTCGTTACTTTAAATAAAGATAAAGGACCCCGGGAGCACTTTAGCCTATATATATATATATATAGTAGAATATAAGATGGAGAGATGATTTATTTGGCTTTGTAAAGAAAAGGTCAACATTTCAATATTCATTGATTTTCGTTGTGTATGATACTCAAAATCCAACAATTATTTTGCGGTTGCTAGTTGAAACTTGAGTGCATATATACCTGCCAATATGGAAGGGGTGTAATTATTTGGCCAACGACAAGCCACTGAAAGCCATAACCGATAAGGCCTTCGATTGAGCCGATGAGGAGAATGGCCCATATGGGAATCTTGTCGGAGGCAAGGCCGGCGAGAAGACCAAAGGCTTTTCCGACGTCTTTTGCGACGGAGAGGTTATTGAGCTCTGTTTGGGTTAAGTGCATGAGGGATTTGAGAGCGTGGGAGTAGTTCGCGAATGTGTATGCATTGCCAGAGATGGATTGTATCCAAACGGCAGTGACAAAGCCGAGCCATTTTGTGGTGGTGAAATCGGAGGAGGAGGAGGAGGAATCGGAAATGCTCATTTTGATTTACTTCAAACTATATATTGTTAGTGTTTATTTATAGTATCATTGCTAGTGTGTTTGAGCCTTGATTAGTTGATGGGACCAAAGGCCATCTCTTCCACTTGATGATATACCTACCTAATGAATTTTGATGTACACACTGACCGACGTGTTTTCATTTGCGTGTAACAACTAAAATACTCGTGGGTCGCGGGGGTTTTTATTTCTTTAAATTTTGCAGATTTGCCATTTTATACTATAGGATCTTTTTGAATATACATTGGGGGTTAAAGATGACAAATCCCATAATGTTCTAATTGATGAAAAAGAAACCACGAATCCACAAAAGTGAGTAAAGATAAACATGAAATTATGATTCACTTTCACAGGACTTGATTCACCACTTGGGAAATTAACATTCACAAACAATGGACAGTAGGTAAATTATAGGTTTTGTTTTGGTAGAGCAATTAGTCTGTGCCAATTATAATAATATGTCGACCAGATATCTGTTACCTGTTACCTAAATGTCAACAACATGATTTACTTTTTTGTGAATGGACACTTCCCAATTACAAATTATTTTAAGATCAAATTATACTTATTCTTTGTTCTTACTTTTTTTTTGACGTGTATTCTTTGTTCTTACTTTAATTGAAGTACAGTTGGAAAAATGATTAAGCAAAAAAAAAACTACAATGGATGAAGAACATAAAATGATATAAAGGGGGAAAAGTTCTACCTACGGTTTTCCTCAATGAAGTGATTTAAAGATTCTTGACATATTTGAGTGTTTACTACAACGGAGAAAAAAAAACCACTTTGTCATATATTTGAAACATAAAAAACCAAAGTCAGGAAAAAAATATAAAGAACCACTTTGACAAAGATGTGAAACATAAATGATTAAAGTGAGAAAAAAGATAAATAACAAAACTAAAACTTTGGTCAGAGATGAAAAACAAAAATGCAATTTGGCCAAGAAAAAACAATGGTAGTTGCAAAATTAATTCTAATTAGAAGCTAATTTGGAGTTTTCCATAAAGAGAAACAAATTGTCTAAAATTTGTTGTTCATCTCACTCTACCATAAATGTAACCAAGCATAATTGATCTTGTAATAGTAAAAGATTTTTTTGGAGACTCGGTCTCATGATTTTTTTATTCCTTAACTAGACGTGTTTTCCATGCTATGATCTCTTGCAAGGACCACTGGATAAAGGATAAGAAGCATGACCTGCACAATGTTAATTATAAAGTGGTCTCCACTCCACCCTCCAATTTAAGGACCGTCCACTTGAATTTTGAAGTATGGAAGCCAATTCAAACAGATAGTGACTGAAATTGAAATGAATTATTACAGAAAAGCACATAAATGTGACTTTAGCATACCACCACATTCTGTTACGTGGATTTTTAAATATCACAAAATTCATGTTGGCTCTCCTACCCTACTATTTTGTTCCTTCATAATTTTAACAACGGGATTTTAGATATTTGTATACCTTTTTCGCATCAATTTTGCCTCATTAAGCATTTCCAAATACAATAAAACATATGGTACAATTACAGCACTGCCTCTGCTACTTTGGACCTATAGTACAAATTAGCTTTGGACATATGGTACAATATTTTAGAATTAATTATGGTACTCTTCCATAAATGTAACCAAGCACTGGCTCTGCTACTTTGGACATATGGTACCAAACAACACTGACTATAAAGAATTGGAGAAAACAACTTAAAGTTACAATACAATATTGAATCTATTCTTTCCAGTCTCCAAGTTGAATGAGAAGAATTCTATCTTACTGATACTAGCAAATATCTCCAAAACAGGGGCAAGTGAAATGCTTATACTTCAGAATGGAATTACAAACAAACAATTTGCCTTTATTTATTAAAAAAAATTGAAATTGGAAAAACTATCTGATTGCTAGGTAGAGGGATACTAGGATATCACTGAACAAAAATGTCATCAATCCCAGGAATGTTCTAATGTATTATAGACCGTATTTTGAGATCATTAGCTACTTGATAATGTCGCTGAAGACTTTTTTGATTTCTTACTCATGTAAATCTTGTTGTAGACATTCTTGGTTCTGAATGACAATAGAATATCTAAAAAGAACCCAACAACACATGCTCCAGCCATAACTATAAAGACTAGCCTGTAACAATGACCTCCAACGCAGGTATTACCTCCACCTTCTGTAGTAGTTGCTTCCATGTCATAGAGCATACCAGCAAGTAACCCGGAAAAGAGGAAAGAACCAAGAGGAAGATTGAGGATGAGAATATTGTAGATGAGACCATAATATTTGAGTCCAAATAACTCAGAAGCTGTTGGAACAGTAACGGCTAGTCGCACTCCATAACATATGCCAACTATAATTGAACCAATGTAAAGTGAACCGGGCATCGCCAAGGCTAGGAGTAAGTAGCCTATGGCCATCACAATCTGAGATATCGCGTTCCAAACAGGTCTAGGTGTTCCAGCTTTCCTGTTAGCAACAAAATTTGGAAAAAGAACATCATTATCAATAGACGGTACAAACTGGATGAACAAATGTAGTCATACAACATACAAGGCTCACAAAAGGGATAGGAGATAACATGTCAAGTGGGTTTAATATTTTGTTAAATTTAAATACAAAATAGTTAATTTTATTATGTGGGATACACAGCACATCATTGAATTGTAAAGAAAAGGAACACAAGTACTGCACGCAAGTTTTGTCCAATCTAGATGGAGGATATGTATAATACTAAGGCTCTGTTTGGCGCGTCCCATTCGCTAGCAGATAGCGGATAAAAGTAGCGGATTAAACTAACGGGTGAAGAGTACACGTGTTTGGTAAACACTAGCATTTAGCGTTTTTTGGGTAACGTTTAGCGTTTCACTATTTTTGGCAATTTTACCCCTTTTTTATTTTTATTAAATTACGTCTCTATCCTTATTAAAGAAATGTAATCATGAATTAAATAAATATGTCTTTTTATGCCATTTTACATTAATCATTAATCAGCTCCCTAGTTTTACCAAACATATCACTTGCTATCAGCTAGCTTATCCGCTATCTGCTAGCTCATTCACTATCCGTTCATCCGCTCTTTGCTACTTTTTACCAAAGAGAGCCTAATAAGGAATTAGCATCATGCTACTGATTCTAGTTCTAAAATAGGAAATTAAATTAATTCCAAAAAAATAGGCAATTAAATTAATTTAGTAATATTCTATCTTACATCAAATCTGCCTTCAATTTACAAATCATGCTTGAAATAAAGTCAAAGGCAAATATGCTTCTAAGTTTATTCTACCTTACACCAAAAGTTTCGCTCAAGTATTATGACATCAATCTGTTATGACACTGAGATTTACAAATACAATCGTCAATTCCATGAATTTCACCTTAACAATACATTAAGTCATTTGAATTGTTTTAAGTTAAATTTCACCCAAATTCCCAATCATCATCGGATCAAATTGATTTTAATCGAATCATTGGTCAAAGTAAATTTATAATTTTAATTGTTAATATTCATTTTTCACAGTATTTTTATAACTAAGACATTTAATATTTAAAACTGTAAATATAATACAAGATGATCACTCTTTCACGATCTAAGATTATAATAAATTAATTTTAAAATATTAGTATTACTTTTATCAATATTTAACCTTTATCTCACGAATCACGATCTAATATACTAATTAATTATTACACCATCATCAATCTTCGTGCTACTCAAAATATGATTAAGAATTTACCAAAAAAAAATATGGTTTAGAATGCTTAAGGGGATAGTAATCTAGGTACAAGGTAAGGGTTTTTTAAGTCATCATAAAAAAAATTATAAATAAACGAAGAAAAAGTAAAGTAAACTCAAGACACGCTTTTTTTATTGAAATTGACAGGAAATTCGACTTTTCTATAAAAAGACGACTTCAAAAAATAATGATAATAAATGGACTTACTTGATGAAAAGTGCAGTTAGTAGGATGAAATGCACAAAATGGTTTGGTGATGAGCGTGAAAAAAAATAAACAACAATTAAATAAATAAATGGACTTACTTGATGAAAAGTTCGGATACGGAACCGGAGATAATCCGTCCAAAAAAGCCCCAAATACTAGTTAACGAGACAAAAATAGAGACATCGGTGTATCCAAGCGCCAACCCGATTTGACCCATATTATTCATCACAGCCAAACCCGTTCCAACTCCACACAAAAACGACACAAACAAGATCCAAAAATCCACGCTTTTCAATGCCTCCAATATCGTGTGTTCCTCACCCACCGCCGGCTTCCCCGTCACCACAACCACCTCCGATTCTTCCGCCGCACCTACAGCAGCCACCGCTTCGCTTTCCTTTTCTTCCCCATTCTGAATCAACGGCTCTCTTACCCGCTGACCCTCAACATCAATAACCCGACCCGATTTCCTACCCTTGAAATAACCATACACCGGAATCCCCAACGGTGAAGCCAACAGAACAAGTAAAACAGCAACGAAAACTCTAGAAACAAGTGAACTAGGGTTTGGTACAAATCCATAAGCTAAAAGGTAAACGGCGAGAACAACGGCAACAGCGTTGCAGATAGCGAAATACTTCGCTTCTTCACTATCTTCAGCGGCAGTGGTAACCTTTGCAAAAGGTACTTCACGGAGGAAGAAAACGCCGGTGAGACAAACCGCGAAGGGAATAAGTGCAAGCATTAGAAGAAAAAAAGCGGGATCATCGGCGAAGAGTGCTGAACATAGACTCGTAAAAATCGCAGTGCTTAAACCCACATAACCTTTCAGAATCCCTGAAACTGGTCCTCTGTTTCTTCTGAAATTTCTTATGCATGTTACTAAAACTGCAGTGTTCATCCACGTTGTACTATTCCCTCCCATGCACAAAAACACACACATCTGTTTCCCCATTATTAATAAATTTATCACTTTCCAAATCATAATTAATAGATTCAACTAAAGATTAAGAAAAAACATGGCATTGTTGAAATTGAAATAGCATACCTGCCAGTAAGGAAGGGGTGAAATTATTTGGCCAACGACGAGCCATTGAACACCGTAACCGATGAGGCCTTCGAATGAGCCAATGAGGAGAATGACCCATGTCGGAAATTTGTCGGAGGCGAGACCGGCGAGAAGGCCGAAGGCTTTGCCGACATCTTTAGCGACGGAGAGATTGTTGAGCTCTGTTTGGGTTAAGTGCATGAGAGATTTGAGAGCGTCGGAGTAGTTTGAGAAGGTGTAGTTGTTGCCAGAGATGGATTGAATCCAAACGGCGGTGACAAAACCGAGCCATTTTGTGGCGGTGGAAACGGAAGGGGCGGAATCGGAAATGCCCATTTTTGATTCACTACAAAAATAATTTTATTCGACTTTGTGGAGACTTGAATATTGTATTTATAGTATTATTAGTGTCATTTACTGTGGTCGACAATTGGACGGGAACGGTTGAGATTTTGTTATCTTTATTATTAATTTATTTTTGACAAGTAGGGATTTGTTTTCTATTTTCTGTTGCTAAATTAAAAAATGGAAGAAAGAAACGCGCGTGGGGAGAAGAAATAAAAATTGTGCTGCTTTAAGCTTTAGGAGAGTCGTATTCATAGATTGTCAGCGTTTTGTTTGGACCCTGATTGAGATTGAGATGGATCGAGACCGTACCAATTGGACTAGTTAATTTTTAAGTTTGTGTGTTTGATGATGGTACCAGACGCCATCTCCTCCACTTGATTTTTATTTTTATTTTTAAATCGTCTCCTCCACTTGACAAAATACCTCATGCTTTCTTTTGACAATATACCTCAGGCTAAATTTATACTATTTAATAAATTTAAATGCACTTGGTCAAAAAAAAAAATTAAATGCACGCCCTCTCAATTTCAACGGTAATAATACACCGTCGGGTGTAATCAAGATTTTCTCATATCTCTTTTTTTTTTTACATTGTTTTTCTTGTTTTTAATTTTATTTTATTTTCTTCACCTTTTCTCTTGCATCATTCTCATCTTATATTCGTAAATTTTATGTCACCAAAAAAAAATTCTCACATTATATAACCAAAACAAATAAATGTTGATCTGAGCACTAATTGTGTTTAAATTCTACCGGAAGATTTCAAGTTTGATTTTTAGGTGTGGTTAAAGCTACGTTGAGAGGGAGAATCACATAGACCGTCGAAGCTAGTACATGTGGCCAGCCAGATTCTCAAACGTAGATTAATCACCAACAAAACAAATTGATATTACATACCAATCTAATCTACTATCTATTTATCTATTTATCTATTTATACAAACAAACCTCCTATTAAATTACCAATTTAGATCTCTTATTAACAAGACACATATCTAATTTAAGGGTAAAAATGTCATTACACTCTCTTACTTTTCACTTTTCTCTTACAATCTCTTTCTTTCTTTTTTCTCTTTCTTCTTATACTCTTTTTCCTCCTTTTCACTTTTCTCTTACACTCTCTTTCTTCCTTTTTTCTTTTTACTTTACTTTTAATTTTCCCATAAATAATTATTCTCTTTCTTTTTTTTTTGACCAAAATTCTCTTTCTTTTATCATTTCACTTTAATTTTTTTAACTATATTTCTAAATTTATACAAACACTACTCTATTAAAATTACCTATAAAAATGTAAATGAGTTACACTAAAAAAACAAAATAAAACTATCACATTTTTGGAAAAAGTTATCACCTTAAAATTTTAATTTGTATCTCTGAAATCTGTCACACACTTATTGATAATCTACTATCTATCTTTTAATATCTACTATAATCAACTAATCAACTAAAGTAATCAATTGAAACTACGAGATAACTGCAATAATATATAAAAAACACGGGATAACTGCACGAATATATAAAAAACACAAGATTAATATTTGTCATTGATAATTAAAAATTGTGAAGACTATCTAAAAAACAATAATATTTAAAGACTATTTAAACTACTGATTAATATTTAAAACAAATATTTCTTATTGATAATCTACTATCTCTCTTTTACTATCTACTAATCAACTAAAATAATAAGTTGAACGAAATAACTGCACAGATATATAAAAAACACGGGATAACTATACTGATATATAAAAAACACAAGATTAATATTTGTCATTGATAATTAAAAATTTTGAAGACTACTACTACAAGCCTACTATCTAAAAAACAAGTAGACTTCATGACTATTTAAATTAGTAATTAATATTTAAAACAAATATTTTTTATTGATAATCTAATATCTAACTTTTACTATCTACTATAATCTACTAATCAACTAAAATAATCAATTGAAACAACAAGATAACTGCACTGATATAAAAAACACGGGATAACTACAGTGATATTTAAAAAAACACGGGATTAATATTTACCCTTAATAATTATAATTTTTGAAAACTACTATAAACCTACTATCTAAAAAAACAAGAAAGCTTAATGACTATTTAAACTGATGAATATTTAAAACACATGTGACAATGACAAAAAATTGGTACTGATAAATAAAAAACACGGGATAGATATTTCTTATTGATAATCTACTATCTATCTTTTACTATTTACTAATCAACTCAAATAATCAATTGAAACTATGAGATAATTGCAATGATATATAAAAAAACACGGGATAACTGCACTGATATATATAAAAAACACACGATTAATATTTGTTATTGATAAGTAAAATTTTTGAAGACTACTATAAACCTACTATCTAAAAAATAATAATATTTAATGACTATTTAAACTACTGATTAATATTTAAAACAAATATTTCTTATTTATAATCTACTATCTCTCTTTTACTATCTACTATAATCTACTAATTATCTAAAATAATCAATTGAAACTACGAGATAACTGCACTGATATATAAAAAACACGGGATAACTGCACTGATATATAAAAAACACGAGATAACTGTACTGATATATAAAAAAAAACATGAGATTAATATTCGTCATTAATAATTAAATTTTTTAAAGACTACTACTACAAACCTAATATCTAAAAAACAAGAAGACTTAATGTGTAACATCCCCAATTTAGCTAATTTCATTAAATTAAAATTAGCAAGAGGTTATAGATAATTAATTAGCTATTCTAAGTAAGTTAGCATAATTAATTAGTTATGAGATGGTTATCATGGTTAAATAAATGAATTATGTGTTGGATTGTTGAATGATATGGATTATTGATAATTGTTGAGTTAAATTGGAGTTTTAAGTGAGTAAATGGGGAAAAGGGTATAACGGTCATTTCACGGTATTTTAAAATACCTTCAGCTGAAGACACATACATTCCTTCACTCCCACTGTAACACCCTGATATTTCTAGCTTGTAGAAATAATAAAGTGCACAACACGGCATACATCAGAGTAACTTCCTATTATTGAATATTGAACACAACTAAAAAATTTCGATGAATATCATCAAACGATCACTTTGATTAGCATCACTTAACATAATTTACTTAAATACTTGAATTACGTGCCTTACAAACTTCTCATGTCCTAGTGTTCAATATCAAGAACGAAAGTAGCGGAAGCGATTCACAACTTTTAACAATGTATAAGTCATACAATCGAAAATACAAATGTTTGACAATAGAAAATAACATAAGCGTATAGAATTGAAACTTCAGCATCTCCTTTAGGTTTCACCATAGCCATGCCTCATCACCTTTAACCTTTCCTGTTTCTCTGAAAAACCACAAAACATGAAGGGTGAGATAACATTATCTCAGTGGGTCCTTTCGAGACCCCTTACTAACTCTCTCGGTTCATTTATCAAACTTTTTTATTCGTAGTTCTATATATATATATATATATATATATATATAACTACGTGCATAGAACTTATCATTACTTAATACATCACATATATCATATTACCCGCATTGGGCCGTCACATATACTAATCCCGCATTGGGCCGTCGCGTATACTATGTATATTATACCCGCATTGGGCCGTCACGTATACTTGTCATGAACATAACCTCAACCTCATTATTATAACCTCAACCTCATTTAGACATTAATTCATTAAACAAATTTCATGACCTCACTCGTGGTTACTAACGTTCATTAACATGACTTAGGGAACATCACAATCCAGTCCAAACATCACTATTTCAATCACAATCAATATTACCCGCATTGGGCCGTCACCTTTAATATGTATGCTATGCCCGCATTGGGCCGTCATGTACATTATGTATACTATACCCGCATTGGGCCGTCACACATCCTTGACATAACATAACCTCAACCTCAATTAAATCATTAACATTCAACAACATGACCTGAAACCTTTCACCTCATATCATTCATCAATACATAGGGTTGGGGGAAGGGATTAGAATGGGTTTGGAATCAATTAGGAAGGGTTTGAACACATTTTAAAATCTGAGACAGAAAGATCAGCACGGGTCGTGCCAAAATCAGCACGAGTCGTGCTGACTTATCAGCATTTCCAAAAATCCTGTTTTCGTGTAAAATTCTCATTCCGATCGGTTCCGAAAGTTATTCCGATCGATACCCAACACAATCAAACATTATTCCAGTATCAAACAACAAACATTTCCAGTCCAACACACATCAAACATAGCATCAAATCATCCAATCTCAATCATTCAAACATTCATAACCAAATACATTTTCCTAACTACGGTTTTCGCAAAACAACGGCTTTCAATGAAATCGAATGAAACGAAACACCAAAACCTATTTTCAGTCACATGCAAAGTTGACACAATTAAAATGAAAACCCTAAGCGAGTATAGAACTCACCATAGTGTGATGAAAATCACAACAATAACCAATACGAAATCCAAGCCCCACTCAATCAACCCGAACTAACTCAAACCGCTTCCTTAATTCGAACTCAGCTACTATAACCTCTCCAAACAGCTCCTCAATCGAATGTAGCTCCTCAATCTTGCCTAGCAACACTCCAACTCGACATACAACAACTTATACAACCCTTAGAGTTCTCATTTGAACCATATGCAACTAGAAAACTCATCTTCACTCCAAAATGGAGCTTGAACTTGAAAATGATGTTTTGAGAATGGGGGAGAAGGAGATGATGAAACTAGTATCAGTATGTAGAGGAAGATTAGCTGGTTTGAATGATGAAGAAAACTGGAACATGCACTAACAATTGATGAAGTTCTCACCCCTTTTTTCCTCTCTGCCTCTCGTAACCCTCCTCCCTCTCTCTATTCTCTATTCTTTAAGTCCTGTTTTCAGCAAAGTGACAAAGTGGGAGTGAGTGTTGTTTGTGTTTGGTATTTAATGACTCAGCTGAGGGAAAACTAATGGAAGGAAAAGTTTATATTGCCCCCCTACTTAACTCTCTTCTCCTTCTACTTAAATTTATTTCTAATCAACAATTAATCACTTACAACCAATTTTAATTCAATACTCATTTAATAACACACATACTTCATATCATTTAGCAACTAAACATTAAATCAATCTATCCAATCCATGACAATCACCTCATCATTAATTAATTAAGCTAAATTACTCAAATTAGCTAATTAATCAAACATAACCTCTTGCTAATTTCTATTAACTTATTAGCTAAATTGGGGATGTTACAATCACCCCAACTTGAAAGATTTTGTCCTCAAAATCGTCCAAGTTACTCAATGGCCACTATCCTAAAGCTTCATCTATCTTCATGCCATCTTACAAGTCAAACCCTAACTTCTCTTTTTAGACATTTAAAGGGATTCACCCCCAACTTAGATTGACCATAGTCAATTCTATTTCCGCACATTAACGATCGAGGGGAATCAAGATCGCATCAAAGAGTTCAAGAAAAGAAAGATATATTTTTAAAAGTGGTCTTTCTCTTTAGTACAATCAAGTTCCCATCCATACTTAATGTAACTTATACTCTCAAGGTGATTCTATAGTTGAATCGGTTTCAAGTACTACACGGTCGCCCACAGCTTCCTCGAAGCATCACGGATGCCCATCTGTTGTTTCGGAATGTCATCTGTAACCCTCTGCTTCTGTTGCGCGCTCTGATGAAACGAGAAGGCTAGAAATCCTATGGTTTAGGGTTTCGGACATTTTCGGGGCTATGGCAACCAATAGTCATCATTCTCAGTAACTCACATGAAACATTGAGCGGATCTTGACTCAATACTTCACATAATATACTGAAAGGTTCTAACATGTCCAACACCACTCACATCAGTCTAGTAGGCCCAGCTGAGTCACTTAAACCTACACTCACTCACATGTCCAACAACACACACATACATTCTGAATCTCAGAAAAAGAGAATAGTGAGAGCTAGAGAAAGAGGGAGAGTTCGTGAGAGAGGAGAAGAAGGGAAGGATGGCTGAACCTTAATGCATGTCCCATTTTCTTCCACCAATCAAACCAGCTATTCATTCTCTCCCTGCTGATACCAAATTCGCAACCCACATTGTCCTTCTCCTCAAAACACCATTAAAGAACCTCATGCTCAAAATGTCAAAAATGGAGTCCTCTAGCTTTGCAAGTTGAGTTTAGAGCTACAACCAAGTGATTGGACACCTACATTGTAGTTCAAAGCATTTTAGTGAAGATCAGAATCTGTTCATGGTAGTTGGAGCTGTTTGAGTTCGAGTTTGGGTAGAGGGTTCGTGTCGAGGATTGTTCGTGGGCTCACGGTTGTTGTTCGTTGAAATCTAGTTGTTGTTGTGTGCGATTTTCATCGCCAAATGTGAGTTCTATACTCGCTTAGGGGTGTCTGTGAGATACTGAGTTCCAGGTCTTAAATTCATGTGTTCCACGTTTTCGTTTCAAAAGAATCGAATCGAAAACCGTATTTTTAACTATCGCATTTTCGGAGTATTTTGAATGATTGATTGAAGTTACTCCTGTATTGCTTGTCAAGAAGAAGGATGGAAGCATGAGATTATGCATTGATTACCGTCAGTTGAATAAGGTAACTATCAAAAACAAGTATCCTCTGCCAAGAATTGACGATTTGCTAGATCAACTAAGGGGAGCGTCAGTGTTTTCCAAAGATTGATTTAAGGTCTGGCTATCATCAAATAAAAGTTAGAGCTTTGGATATTCCGAAGACCGCTTTCCGTACTAGGTATGGAAATTACGAATTTGTAGTGATGCCCTTCGGATTAACCAATGCTCCAGCTGTATTCATGGATTACATGAATCGAATTTTCAATCCATATCTGGATCAATTTGTCGTGGTGTTTATTGATGATATCTTGGTGTATTCTAAGACAATTGAGGAGCATGTGCAACATCTCCGAATTATTCTGAATGTACTCCAAGAGAAGAAGTTGTATGCCAAGCCATCTAAGTGTGATTTTTGGATTCCTGAAGTAAAATTTCTGGGCCATGTGATATCTCAATCCGGTGTTGTAGTGGACCCCAGTAAGATTGAATTGAAGCTGTGGTGGACTGGGAACAACCATCTACAGTCACTGAAGTGAGAAGTTTCTTGGGATTAGCTGGGTATTATCGGAGATTCATTCAAGGATTTTCTCAGCTGGTTCTTCCACTCACTCGGTTAACTCGCAAGGGTCAACCGTTTGTATGGAACTCTGACTGTGATGAATCTTTCGCAAAATTGAAGGATCGTTTGACCTCTGCACCCATTCTAATTCTTCCAGATCCGTCTATCGGATTTCAAATTTACTGTGACGCCTCTGGTAAGGGTTTAGGATGTGTCCTTATGCAGAATCAACAAGTAGTTGCTTATGCCTCCAGACAGTTGAAGCTGCATGAAGAGAACTACCCAACTCATGACTTAGAGTGCGGCGATTGTGTTTGCCCTAAAGATTTGGAGACATTACCTGTATGGGTCTCGTTTCGAAGTCTTTAGTGATTACAAGAGCCTTAAGTATCTGTTTGATCAAAAGGAGTTGAACAACAGACAGAGAAGATGGGTAGAGTTCCTGAAAGATTATGATTTTGAACTGAAGTACCATACAGGGAAGGCTAATGTTGTAGCCGATGCTTTGAGTAGGAAGCCTATTCACACGGCGGAATTAATGATTCACGAGATGGCATTGTTGGAATCTTTTAGAGATCTCAACTTGAAGGTTAACCCAAGAAGGAACGGATTGGTGTTGAGTCATATTCAGATCTCGAGTCCCTTGAGAAATATGATTCGCCCAGCCCAAGAGATTGACCTAGAGCTGCAAACGCAGAAGAGGTTTCCAAATTACACTGAAGATAGTGATGATGTGATTTGCTTTGATGGGAGAATCTGTGTGCCGAATGATGAAGATGTCAAGAAGCAGATTTTAGAAGAGGCTCATAAGAGTCAGTTCTCAATACATCCTAGGTCTACCAAGATGTATAGAGATTTTAAGCCGTTGTATTGGTGGCCGAAAATGAAAGTAGAGATTGCAGAATTCGTGTCTCGATGCTTAACTCGTCAAAGGGTTAAGATAGAGCACCAGAAGCCTGCCGGTCAGCTACAACCCTTGAATGTGCCAGAATGGAAATGGGAAAGCATTTCTATAGACTTTGTCATGGGATTACCACGGTCCCAAGCTGGAAATGATTCTATTTGGGTGGTGGTTGATCGCTGCTCATTTTATTCCGGTACGTTCGAACCACAAGGTTGCTAAGTTAGCAGAAGTATATCTCAAGAATATTGTAAAGCTGCATGGAATTCCCACGAGTATCATCTGTGATCGTGATCCCAAGTTTACATCACGATTCTGGAGAGCATTGAATATGGTGTTGGGAACAACAGTATGTGCCAGTACCGCCTATCATCCGCAGACGAACAGACAGACTGAAAGAACAATTCAGACCTTGGAAGATATGCTTAGGGCACGTGTACTTGACAGTGGAGGCCGATGGGAGGATCATCTTCATTTGGTGGAGTTTTCTTACAACAACAGTTACCATTCTAGTATCGGAATGGCTCCAAATGAAGCATTATATGGAAGGAAGTGTAGAACACCATTGTGTTGGTGGGATGTCGGTGACCAAAGATTGTTGGGTCCGGATTTAGTCCGTGAGACTACTGAGAAGATCCTTCAGATTAGAGAAAGGATGAAGATTGCTCAGAGTCGGCAAAAGAGTTACGCCGACAAAAGAAGAAGGCCATTGGAATTTGAAGAAGGAGATCATGTATTTCTGAGACTTTCTCCAACTATTGGTACCGGTATAGCATTGCGAGCGAAGAAGCCCAGTCCTCGGTATCGAGCGAGTTGGGCCAGTAGCCTACCGCATTGCCTTACCTCCAGCTTTGTCTAGACTACATGATGTATTTCATGTATCGCAGTTAAGGAAGTATATTTCTGATCTGAGTCAACCGTTGAGTTATGAGATGATTGATATCCGACCGGATTTGTCTTATCAGCCTACTCCAATCCGAATCATCGAACATGGCGAGAAAACGTTCCGGATAAGATCAATTCCTATTGTCAAAGTGCTTTGGGATGGTGCCTCACCTGACAAAGTGACATGGGAAGTAGAGGAAAACATGCGGGAGAAGTATCCCCATCTTTTCAGTTGAGGTATGTCATGTTCAATTTTGAGGACAAAATTTTAAAAAGTTGGGGTGATTGTAACATCCCCAATTTAGCTGATTTCATTTATTGAAATTAGCAAGATGTCATGTTTAATTATTTAGCTATATTATGTATAATTGGTAATAAATTATTTAAAGAATGGATAAAATTCAAGAAACGACAATTTCTGAGAAACAGACGGACACGCACGGGTCGTGCACATCAGTCTAGTAGGCCCAGTTGAGTCACTTAAACCTACACTCACTCACATGTCCAACACCACACACATACATCCTGAATCTCAGAAAAAGAGAATAGTGAGAGCTGGAGAAAGAGGGAGAGTTCGTTAGAGAGGAGAAGAAGGGAAGGAGGACTGAACCTTAATGCATGTCCCATTTTCTTCCACCAATCAAACCAGCTATTCATTCTCTCCCTGCTGATACCAAATTCGCAACCCACATTGTCCTTCTCCTCAAAACACCATTAAAGAATCTCAAGCTCAAAATGTCAAAAATGGAGTCCTCTAGCTTTGCATGTTGAGTTTTGAGCTACAACCAAGTGATTGGACACCTACATTGTAGTTCAAAGCATTTTAGTGAAGAACAGAATCTGTTCATGGTAGTTGGAGCTGTTTGAGTTCGAGTTTGGGTAGAGGGTTGTTGTACCCCGAAAAATCCCGTTTAGGGTTCTTCAATGTACAACGTAGAAAATTGTGAAGCCGCCACCAATATTTTAGTTTTTAGACCAAAACATTGAAAAAAGGTCTTTTTTACAAGGCGGGTGGTCTTTTGAAAACTAGAGATATGGGTTCGGGGGTCGGTTAGGAATGGGGAAGGTATTAGCACCCCATTCCTCCTTTCTACTGAAAGGGAACCTCTAATTAAATTGTGTGGTTTTAATGTTTGATTTGAAGAACACCTAGATTTGCCTATTTTATTCTTATTTGAAGATGGATGGGAAATTAATGGAAAACTTATGTAAAGAGGGGGAAAAGAGAGTTTTTTAGAAAAGAGCTCGACGGGGGTAACGACCCGCTCCTACGTATCTCCCGATACAATGGAGAACTCAGAGCTACGTAGTTCTGCCTTGGTTTTTGTTTTTTAACTTTTTAGGTGAGTTTTCGAAATAGGACGAGTACTAGCGAGTGATTAAACTAGCTAAGGCTATGGGTAATCACCGCTAAGTACTCAAAAGGAGTCGCTACCGCTAGTCAAACGAACTAAGGTTCTGGGTGACCGTTAGTAACAACTTGTTTTTATTTTCTTTTTGAAAGCCTTTTTTGAAAAGGATTGATTTGTTTGATGACCAAACTAGCAAAGGCTATGGGTGGTCATCGCTTATCGTTCTTTTTGGAGAAAGGACATCGATGTCAATAGCTAGACGAACTACGGTTCTGATTAGCTACTAACAACAATGGGTTTGAAAACATTTTTTGTTTGTTTTGAAAATGGAGGTTTTTTATTGTTGTGAAAGTGAAGATTTTTTTGATGCGCTTGACGAGAACATGTCTCGCTCCTACGTATCCCAAGTGGGAATCAAAGCAACGTAGTTCTTGTTTTTTGGTTTTGAAAATGTTTGGTTTAGGCTTGCGAAGAGGTTTTAGAAGTAGGGCGAGCATTAGCGAATGATTAAACTAACAAAGGTTATGGGTAATCATTGCTAAGTACTCATGTGAAATTGAAGAGCGTTCATAGAGATCAAACTAACAAAGGTTATGGGTGACCTCCACTATTCGCTTATTTTTGTTTATTGAAAATGCTTTGAAAATTAATTGGTTTGGAAAAGAGTTTTAGAAAATAAGTAAATCATTTTTAATCGAACTCTATGTCCAAAACCAAATGCAAAATGAATGAATGAAATTCAAACATATTCAACTAATCAAGCAATCATGAACATGTTGATCATCAATTAAGATTAAGCATGCCAATATAATCAAGAGATTTAATTGTCAAAGATGCAAGACAAAGTTCTCAAAACAATTGTGTTTGTGTGTGAAGGAGAATTGCTACACAAGTTGGAAGCAATCTCAAGGGGGGCACATATGCCTCTATGCTACACATGTTGGTAGTCTTATAAGGGCACATGATTGTGTAAAAGGGTTTGTGCACAATTAAGTCAAGACATTCAAATGGCATCAAGAACAAAGGAATACAATTGATCATAGGCATAGAGTATTCTCGGTTAGGTGAATGAACATGTGAGCGATGATGCATGATTAGGCAAGGAATGAATGAGCATTATTGAATGCAATTTTGTTTGATTTTGAAGTAATTGACATGGCATGAATGCATGATCATTTGGTTATTGAATGCAAGACATGATATTAATGAATGCATGAACATTTAAGAATGAATGCAAGAATGAGTATATACAAAGATGCATGAGCGTACAAGAATGCATGAGCATTTGATTAATGAATGCATGGACATGTGAGGATGAACGCAAGAATGAGTATATACAAAGATGCATGAGCATACAAGAATGCATGAGCATTTGATTAATGAATGCATGGACATGTGAGGATGCAAGAAGTATAAACAAGTAAGGATGCATGAGGTACTAACAAGTGAGAGTGCAAATGAATATGCAAGAGATATGAATATATGAAAAGGCATGGAGATTAAAACATGAGAGTATGCAAGAGATACAAGCAAATGAGAATGCAAGAGAGTGAATAAGGTTTTATTTAAGTGCGAGTGTGTGAGAGTATGTCATAAAAAGTGGTAAAAATTTAGTTACCTTATTCTTAGGAAATGGTGAAATGTTTTGGTGTTTTTAGAGTCTTAGGAAAAGTGGTGAAAGTATTTTTGGGTTGATTTTATAAAATTGAAAAGTTATAAATGTAAACTAGAAAATGTTTTGGGTCTTTTTGCAAGTTGATAAGTTGTAAAACTTTAAGTAAGAAGTTAGTGAAAAGTAAAGTAAAAATGCATGAGGTAAATGGTAATTATTTAATGAGATGGTAAAGTAAAAATGCATAAAGTAAAAATGCATGAAGTAAAAATGCATGAAGTGAATGGTGATTATTTAATGAGATGGTAAAGTAAAAATGCATGAAGTGAATGGTAATTATTTAATGAGATGGTAAAGTAAAAATGCATGAAGTGAATGGGAAGTGGTAAAATCTTTTTATGTTTTAGTAAAAGGTTAATGAATGGTAAAGTAAAAAGTAAGTGAGTGGTTAAAACCAAAGTAGTAAAATATTTTTATGTTTTGGTAAAAAGTTAATGAATGGTAAAGTAAAAAGTAAGTGAGTGGTTAAAACCAAAGTAGTAAAATATTTTTATGTTTTGGTAAAAAGTTAATGAATGGTAAAGTAAAAAGTAAAAAGTAAATAAACAACTAAAACCAAGTTGAATCATATAGAGCAATCCTCTCACTTTGAGAAAAGTGCACTAGGCACTAGTGAGAATCAACTTGCCTATCATCAATAATGAGCAACAAGCAAACTAAAATGCAAAGATTAACTAAACACAACAAATAAGTTGAATCACCTAGAGCAATCCTCTCACTTTGAGAAAAGTGCACTAGGCACTAGTGGGAATCAATTTGCCTATCATCAACAATTTACAACAAGCAAACTAAGACACAAAAATGAATGGACACATAAACTAAATTGAGTCATTTCTAGCAATCTTCACCACTTAGGTTAAGGTGCACTAGGCACTAGTGGGAATCATATTGCTAAATCATCAAACAACAAAGGTAACATTTAACACTAAGATGAAATACTAGTAACAAGATTAAACATCACCAAACAAAGAACAACAACAAAATGAACTTGAAAATATTTTTAGATCTATAAGCATGTGAACCAAGGGAAACATAGATCCACATTTTATTTAATAAAGAAAACACCAAAATTAACACAAAGAAATATAGATCTATTTTTTGCAATGATTTATATGATTAAGCAAAGAAGTGCAACAAAATCACATCAACCCTAATTTTTCATGATATGCGAAATGCTTAAACAACAAATTTGTGTATGAAATCTAGTGCAAAAATATGTAAAGATGCAAGGGAAATTATTCAAGTAGAAGAACAACTCCTTCAAGGCCAAGGACCCATCTCAAACACCCAAAGCTCCCTAAGTCTTTGTCAAAATGTTTGAAATGGATTCTCAAAGCAAACAACAATCAAGAAGGAGTTTGGAGTAGAGGAGGAATTATGCAAGAAAATTAAATATGAGGTGCAAAGCTTCAAGGATTACCTCAAAACTACAATGAAATGAAGAAGGAGATGATAAGCTCAAAAATCACTAGCTCTTAGCAATTTGATGATGCAACCTTGAAGAGAATGGAAGGAAAGATGGTGATCTAACAAGAAATGGAGGATTTGGTGGTTGATTTTTGAAGGGAATATGTGGAAGAGGGGAGGAAGGGGCTACGGCCTTGATGAGGGAAGGAGAGGGAGAGGAGGTGTGCTAGGGTTTTTGTGTAGGAGAGAATGAGCAAAAAGAGAAGAGGCTTTAGGTGTGGGAATGAGGGAGTATTTATAGGATGAAATTAGGTCTAAGGGTAGTTTAGTCTTTGTGATTTTGATGTGCTCTAGGATTGAGTTTTGATTTTGAATGGAGGGTGGAGATGCATCATCACATGGATTGAGGGTGTTGAAGAAACACAAAAATGTGAGAGATATGGAGAGTGGGGGGCGAAATTTAGAGGAAAGAAAAAGGAAAAGAAAAATGAATTTCTTATTTTAGAAGAGATATTTTATGTGAAGTAGGGTTAAGGGCATTTTGGGGGAGAATTGTTACCAAAGAGGGAACTTTGGGTTTTCTTATGAATAGGTTAGTGTAAGTGAGTGGAGTAATTTACCAAAGAGGGTATAATGGAAGAGTGTGGAAGAAATTGGAGAGAGAGAGAGAATTCGTAGGTGGGGGGATAAGGAGAAAAAAAAACTTGTTTTTTTGGTATTTTGTCTTATTGAAGACACTTCCTTTTTTGTTTTTGAAATTGAAATTTTTGGGCATGGGAAATAATGGGAATGCAACTATTGAAAATGTGTCACATGCTTTTGGGCAACATAAAATATTCCCTCTAGTCACCTATGACAATAAAAATTGTCACTTAAAAATTGAGGAATATTTAATGGTCCCTTTTTATTTTTCTATGCACTAAAAATGAAAAAAATACATTTTTAATTATTTTGACTAGGGTTTTCCTCCTAAAAAATTGTACAAAAATTATCCTTGATAGAATAAAAATGTACTTTTTGATGATGTGCATTTTTGGCGAGAAAATCATATCTTGCGAAAAATGACCAAAATGCCCTTTTGATCATTAGAACCCTAATCCTTGTTCAAAATGCATTTTCTTTTCAAGAATTACTTCAAAACTCTAAAATGGCCCTAAAATCTAAAATGTATGCAAGAAATGATTTTTTTGCTGAGAAATGTCTCATTTTTCGAAAATGACCAAAATGCCCTTGGTCTTGAAAAACTCTGAAAATGCTATAAAAGGCAATGCAATGCATCCCTAATCCTAAGATGACTTTCAAAACTTTGAAATGCATGAATGATGGTATTCATGACATTATGAATGAATGCTAAACCTTAACTTACTTATTTTTTGTTTGAAAATTAGGGTTTCGACCTAGGCGGACAAAATTAGGGTATGACAGCTGCCCCTCTTTATTTGGATTTTGACAAGGAATATGAATTGGCTGAAACATATTCCGAGGCAAAATAGAAATAAAGAATTCAGAAATTATACTGATTTTGTCTGCTTGGGAAAACCCGAATTTTCTCTCCTTTTTTTTTACTTAAATGAAATGCCCGCCCTCAAAAAGCAGGAAATAAAGCTATAAAGAAAGCAGTAAAGAAAGTAACCTGGATGGACACTTGGGTCCTGAAGGGATGCTTGGATCCTGAATGAACACTGGGGTTCTGAAGGGACGCTGGGGTCCTGAATTCGGAGGTTGCCTAAAAACCTTCTAACGGACTCTTGTTGAGTCCGAGCTTAGGGGTGGCCTTCTCGAGCGGCCGATCAACATCAGGTCCGGAACTGATTTGATCAAGGATGTCCATTATGCCTTAGGTTGACATAACTAATCCGAAGGACTTGACGAAGTCGGATGGATCCATCGCGTGCTCGTACACGATGTTGTGATCTGGATTGATGGAGTTCACTAACTCTGGGTTGATGGAGTTTTCTAACTCTGGGTTGAGACTATCTAGTCTGAGGTAACTTCTATCTTGACTGGCACATGAAATGCATGCACTTGAATGCATATGAATGCAATGATTGACTTTGGTGGAATGCTTTTTCTGTTATTTCTTCGTTCTTCTGAGATACAAATTGAAAGTGTAATGCACTACTGTTTGATGCCATGAAGCGATGAATGGTATGAATGGTATGAGAATGATGAATGATATGAAGATGGTGTGTTCTTTTTATGTTCCATTTTCTGCAATTCTTCTGTCTTTGTTTATGCTGTTTGTTTTCTTTAAGCAGCTTTCTTTTTTCTGCTTGTTTATTTTTTGTTTATTCTGTTTGCTTTGAGCTGCTTTCTGTTTTCTGCTTATTTGTTTTTTGTTTGCTCTTTTGCTCTGTGAGGATGCAAAAGCAATACTTTGATGCATGATATGAAATAGTTTATTGGGAAACATAGGCATTTTGGATGAATGCATTAAATGCGAATGCAAATGAAATGTTTGGATGCTAATGTTATGATGCATAGTGTGATGACATTAGTGGCTGGGATACAGAAACATTTTTGTAATGATGGGATGCGATGAGTGCATGAAATGCAAATGTGAATATGATTTGAATGAAATGCTTGGATGCGAATGTTATGACATGGGATGACGTGTTTTGCTTTTTCTTTCTTTTTGATGCAATGCTTTGATGCTTGATGGAATGATTTTTTTTTCGTCCGTTGTTTCTTTTTTTGTTGCCTTCCATAAAATGATGATGTTGGCACGATGCAAATGAGACACTATGATA
This sequence comes from Astragalus membranaceus, assembly GCA_039519185.1. Classification (NCBI taxonomy): domain Eukaryota; kingdom Viridiplantae; phylum Streptophyta; class Magnoliopsida; order Fabales; family Fabaceae; genus Astragalus; species Astragalus membranaceus. Next base: position 99,724,741 of record CM076850.1, read on the forward strand.
AACAAAATGGAACGCCCAAATGCATGGAGCGAAAAATACGATATGCATGATTAAACATTTTTGAGATGATGAGACGCGAGACTTTGGATGCAAAACAAAAGTGGAGGTGAATCTGGATCATTCTTTTTTGAAAAAACTAGTTTTGCTTAAAACTCTGGTATTCTCAAGGTGTTTATTTACAAACAAGCTCACTTGTTTTCTCTTCCTTCCAATGACGACTGAATCTGAGATATCGCATGACTAACTTGTGTTCTCTCTCTTTGAAGCATTGTCTAGTAAGCATGCATAGGAGTGCAAATGTGAATGAATGAGTCAGTTAACTTGGAATTGGTTTAGGGTATGGATGTTTATGGCAAGTGAAGAAATGACAGACATGGTTATTGCTGAAGCTTATGAGGGATCAAGAGATACAAGATTGCCCCAATTCATGTCTCTGACGAATGAATAACTTGCCCCTGTCTAGTGGTGACGACAACTAGGGGTGTAGAAGATGATGAATTGGGAATGCTTCGGCTTTTGAAATGAAAGGTGCAAAAGAGATTTTGTCTCACCCCACAAAGTTTGATGTTGCTCCAGTCATAACAAGGACAAAGCTGCCCCAGTTAGAATAACAAGGCTTTGTTTAGGATAGTGAGTTGAGAGATTGCCCCGGTGAGGTTTTTTTATGGGAATGAATGAGGTAAAGGAATGGGAATGTACTTGCCCTCACTTTGGAAATATTGACAATTGGAGTGACATGGGATGGGCATTTGAACAGACTTTCCCAAGACCAGGGTGGGTGGGTGGTGAAGAGAATGCCCCAACTTTGAATCTGAGTGACGTTCTCAGTGCAAATATTTGGTTCTCTACTGATGTCTTGACTTTTGGTGTGAAAGAAGCCTCACCTGGTGATCACTAAACCTTGTTTTAATGCAGTTTGACGCTGTTTTGGAGTGCAGGTCCCTCTTTTATTTTGTCAGCTTTCTTTTTTCCGACTGTTTGTTTTTGCTCCCTCACTTCTTTTTTCCGAGGGTTTGTTTTTTTTTTGATCAGCTTTCTTTTTTCTGATTGTTTGTTTTTTTTTTGAGCAAACACATTGTAGACAGATAAACTTAGTTGTCCTAAGATTAAAACATGAGAAAACGAAAGCAACCGGTCATTGATCGGATTGGACATTTCAGGATTGTGGTGTTTCGTGGAGGAGGGATAATTGGGCTTATCGAAGTGTTTGAGGTTGATGGGAGGATGATTCTTTATTCGGCATTGATTTGACGGTTAATGGTCTATGAGGGTTAAATGGCTTGATAGGGTGTTTGGAAATTTTATTCCTGGCTAAGGGTTTGTGAGGGGCGGGACGTCGAGGTCAAAGGAAAGTGTTTGCGGTTTATGGAAGGGGGTGTATGGGAATGATGAAGTGTTTGAAGGTTTATTGAGACAAGGATCTCTTGGGTTTTGTGGTAACACGTATCAACTCACCACTGATATTTCTTTTGTATCTCTTGTTTTTGGGGTTTTCATTTTTGAAATTTTTTTTTTTTTTTTTTTTTGAGCTTGGGTGAACTGATAAAGAACGATGCACTGTTTTTTTTGATGATCCTTGTCTAAGGTAACTTTTGGATTTTTAGCTTTTTTTTGCTTACGGTGGGTAGGAGAGGATTTTGTTTTTCTCTTTGGGATTTTCTTGGCTTAAGGTGGGTAGGAAAGGGATTTTCTGGGATTTTGGGTTTTTGAGGGTATGGCCAAACTTCATTTCAAATCCCGATTGCTTATTTCTGTAAGACTTCACTTTGGAACAATGATTTATCTACCTTCATGTGCTTGCACTTTTCTTTGCATTTTTTTTTATGCCCTAACTTTTGCCTGGACCGCTCTTTGCGAGTTTTCAATCCACCGGGCGCCCTTTTTTTTGCCTAGGCCGCCCTTTGCGGGTTTTCAACCTAGCGAGCTTATTTTCTTGTTTATTATATTATTTTTGGAAGACTTGCACTCAAGGTATATGACATCGACAAGGAAACTTAGTGATCACAGACTTGCCCCAGCATGGAGGCCTTAAAGTGTTAAAATGAACCAAAAAGTCAAGTATGCACTGATAGGGGAACGCTTTATGGGTGGACGGGGCGGGGTTAGACTTGGATGGTGATGATGACAAGGAAGGAAACTGACTGACTCAAACAAGAGAAACTGCACCTGGCATGCATGCTTACTAGAAGAACGCTTCACAGAGAGTTAACATTGGTTAAAACATGATATAAAAACTTTCTTGATGAACTGTTTCGGTCTTTTATCATGGAATGGATGAAATGTAATGTTTTTTTTTTGAAGGAAATTCAAATGAGCTACTGATGTGAAAAACTGAGTGCTTTGGAACACCTTGAGTTTGCAAATGAGTGAGGGTAAACTTTTCCAAAAAAGAAAGATTACTTTGCAAGAACATCTCGTCTCTCATCACAACATTTTTGTTGTATGCCATGCATGGATGAACTTGAAAAGTGTGGTTATTCTAAAAGTATTTTCTTTTTGATGTTTTCTTTTTATGCAAGACGAGATATGAAATGCGGATGCATCTTTGGATAATGAATGATGCAAGAATGATGATCTTTATAGAGGCAAGACAAGATATGAAATGCCGATGCCCCTTTTTTCTTTTGAATGATGAAAGATGCAGGAGTGATGCTTTTTTCTAAATGATGATTTTTTTTTTAGAGGCAAGGCAAAGTATGAAATGCCAATGCCCCTTCCCTTTTTTGAAAGATGCATTTATGGAGGAATGACGTATTTGAACTAAAGTGATGAGGTTAATGAAATGATGCATGAATGTTACATTTTGAATAAATTTGATGATGACTTTTGTTCATGATTATGAATGAGATGCTTTCTTGTTTTCATTTTTTTTATGCAATGAAATGCATGATACTCACAATGATTTTTTTTATTAAAAAAAAATGCGTGGAAAGACATGATTTTTATTAAATGGAAATGCATGCAAGGTGAGAGGTTAATGTATTATTTTTTTCATGATGTGTGAAAAAGGACAACAATAATGCATGAGACGCGCTTCTAATAAGACACGATTTTTGGATCTTTTGAGAAAATTAGGGGAAAAAGCCTTTGTGAATGGAAATGCACACGTGCGGAGAATGCACTCCTGACAAACCTAAATGAGATTGGGAAAAATGCATGTATGAATTTTATCAAGTTTTTGTTTTATGCCATGCAAATGATGTCTTCATATGAAAATGACGGCGATAATGCGACTTGACATGCATATGAAAAATAAGATGAAAGCATTTTTTCGAGTTTGGTGACTGAAATTTTGGGAACATCACCTCATGTAGCCTGGTAAAAGAAAAGACTATGATGATTTTTTGAAAGTTTTGCTTTTTGCCCTTTTTTTCTTGAAAATTTTGTTTTATGTATGATGATGATGCTCTACGTGTATGCAGGATAAATGAAAGGGTTTTTATTGCCAATAATTCAAGCTCTTTTTTTTTGGAAAATGCGGGCCTTACGTTATTCCGTATGAATCAGTAAGAGAAAGGCTACAACGGTAACCCTTTCTTCTTTTCTTCTTTCAAAATCTTCTTTTTTTTAAAAAAAAATGATGGCGTGAGGCAACCAATTGTCGTTACTCTGAGTAACTTGCATGAAACATTGAGTGGATCCTGACTCAATACTTCACGCAATATACTGAAATGCTTCGACATTTGGTTAACTCAAACTTATTCTCTTATTTGAAAACAAACCTCACTTGATAGGGTCAAAGTGCCCCGATATCGTGGAGTAACATCTCAAATTTGTAGTGCACACACAAATTTGAGATATTACCCTTCGTCATTCGAAGGTGCACTTTTGCTCATTGAGCTTTTACATGAAGAGCTTTTCTATTTTTTCTTTGTTTAGAGAAGATGCATGCATTGGAAACTCTTCAATTTTTTGATTTTTAGTTTTGGAACATGATTTTGAAAATTATTTGGAGATGCAAATGATTTACTGGAAAAAAGGGGTTTTAGAAAAATGTGCTTGACGGGGTATGACCCGTTCCTACGTATCCCCATTGTAATGAGGAATCAAAGCTTACGTAGTTCTACTGGGTCCCTAAATAATGCTTATGAATGCTTATGCTATGCAAATGATAATTGTTTTTTCATTTTTATGCAATGAAATGAAATGCAGGATGAATGATTCTTTCAAAATTGGAAATTTATTTAATGCAAATGACGCAATGATATAATGATGCAATGATGCAATGATGCAGTGATGCAATGATGCAGGATGCAGGATATATGTATGTTTTTTTTCAAAATATTGTTTTATGTAATGCATGATGTAAGTATGCAAATGAATGAGTATGAACGAGATACAAATGTATGCGCATGAAATGATAATGTATGATTTTATGTTTGTTTTGACATTTATTGCATAAGAATCAAGAAAAATGCATGAATGGATGCATGGACAAAGTTTGCTTGATGCCGGGAACCACGGGATGCCTTATCTTGTCATAAGCGCATAAACTTTTTCTTTTTTGATTTAGGAAGTGAAGTAAACGAGGAATCGAAATAGCAAATCAGCCTTCTTCAAAACTGGGAAGCGAGAAGCAAGTGAAGCCTTGCTATTTGATTCCATTCTGATGCACCTATGACAAGACGGTACGTTGTTCGGTGATCCCCGGGAAGCAAATGCAAATGAGATGTTATATGGATGCAAGTAAATGAATGCGGCATGATGCGACTATGATGTGAATGATGCGCGTGGAAAAAATAAAAAAAATAAAAGGCGATGCATATGGACGGAAGTTCAAAAATTGAGGAGCCACGCTACGTGCCGCCTCACGCGCTGGTTTATTTGATGAAGGGAAATATATCATTATTTTTTGAAAATGAGGACCGTACGTCATTTCATATGGACCGGTATGAGAAAGGCTACAGCGGTAACTCTTTCTTTCTTTCTTTTTTGAAAATGAAGTGGGCCATATGTTATTTCGTACGGACCGGCAAAAGAGAAGTCTACGATGGCAACCCTTTCCTTTTTTTTTTTTTTTTCGAAAATCATTGAAAGAAAAGAACTTAGCTAAATGTGATAATGCAACACACAATTTGGAAAAGCCCTTGTGACCTAAAAAGAGGTGAGACCTACGATCTAGGGCAATCTATGGGGTAATCCTTCCACATGGCTCTATTCACTCCCCCACAAGGCCACCAGAGCCACAGTCTCTTTCACAAAATTCCCCACAAATGCAGCAAACTGCTAGGTGTGAGGCATCATGAAAGAGCACAACTCTGGTTGAAACTTTCGCAAGTAGCCAAACGGACAAAGGTCCTGATGGGCTCTCACTACTCGAATCCACTCTCCTAAGTTTTTGCAGACCTGGGTTATGGTCCCACTCAAAGTATGTAATCACAAGGTGCATGTGTAGTGTGTGTCAAGGGCATTTTCCCTAGCGCTACCCCACCTGCAAATGAAAACCAGACCAGTCCAGAAAACAGCAATCAATATCAAGTTATCTACCCTAGGGTTTCATTCCTAAGATATCTATAAACAAGAATATTGCTTACCTTTAGAAGAGGAGCCAAGAAGAGGGGACATGAGAGAATATGGGGAAATGCATGAACATAAGCAAATAAAAGAAGAGGAGTAGAAGAAGACAAATACCTATGCTTACAATTAATTATAAGAAAGAAAGGCAAACAGGATATTAATCAAATCGCAACACATTGAACCACACGTTTTAGTTAGTTAGGCTTGACCCTCGTCCTTTTTTTAAAAAAAGATCCCCAGTGAAGTCGCCAGCTGTTGTACCCCGAAAAATCCCGTTTAGGGTTCTTCAATGTACAACGTAGAAAATTGTGAAGCCGCCACCAATATTTTAGTTTTTAGACCAAAACATTGAAAAAAGGTCTTTTTTACAAGGCGGGTGGTCTTTTGAAAACTAGAGATATGGGTTCGGGGGTCGGTTAGGAATGGGGAAGGTATTAGCACCCCATTCCTCCTTTCTACTGAAAGGGAACCTCTAATTAAATTGTGTGGTTTTAATGTTTGATTTGAAGAACACCTAGATTTGCCTATTTTATTCTTATTTGAAGATGGATGGGAAATTAATGGAAAACTTATGTAAAGAGGGGGAAAAGAGAGTTTTTTAGAAAAGAGCTCGACGGGGGTAACGACCCGCTCCTACGTATCTCCCGATACAATGGAGAACTCAGAGCTACGTAGTTCTGCCTTGGTTTTTGTTTTTTAACTTTTTAGGTGAGTTTTCGAAATAGGACGAGTACTAGCGAGTGATTAAACTAGCTAAGGCTATGGGTAATCACCGCTAAGTACTCAAAAGGAGTCGCTACCGCTAGTCAAACGAACTAAGGTTCTGGGTGACCGTTAGTAACAACTTGTTTTTATTTTCTTTTTGAAAGCCTTTTTTGAAAAGGATTGATTTGTTTGATGACCAAACTAGCAAAGGCTATGGGTGGTCATCGCTTATCGTTCTTTTTGGAGAAAGGACATCGATGTCAATAGCTAGACGAACTACGGTTCTGATTAGCTACTAACAACAATGGGTTTGAAAACATTTTTTGTTTGTTTTGAAAATGGAGGTTTTTTATTGTTGTGAAAGTGAAGATTTTTTTGATGCGCTTGACGAGAACATGTCTCGCTCCTACGTATCCCAAGTGGGAATCAAAGCAACGTAGTTCTTGTTTTTTGGTTTTGAAAATGTTTGGTTTAGGCTTGCGAAGAGGTTTTAGAAGTAGGGCGAGCATTAGCGAATGATTAAACTAACAAAGGTTATGGGTAATCATTGCTAAGTACTCATGTGAAATTGAAGAGCGTTCATAGAGATCAAACTAACAAAGGTTATGGGTGACCTCCACTATTCGCTTATTTTTGTTTATTGAAAATGCTTTGAAAATTAATTGGTTTGGAAAAGAGTTTTAGAAAATAAGTAAATCATTTTTAATCGAACTCTATGTCCAAAACCAAATGCAAAATGAATGAATGAAATTCAAACATATTCAACTAATCAAGCAATCATGAACATGTTGATCATCAATTAAGATTAAGCATGCCAATATAATCAAGAGATTTAATTGTCAAAGATGCAAGACAAAGTTCTCAAAACAATTGTGTTTGTGTGTGAAGGAGAATTGCTACACAAGTTGGAAGCAATCTCAAGGGGGGCACATATGCCTCTATGCTACACATGTTGGTAGTCTTATAAGGGCACATGATTGTGTAAAAGGGTTTGTGCACAATTAAGTCAAGACATTCAAATGGCATCAAGAACAAAGGAATACAATTGATCATAGGCATAGAGTATTCTCGGTTAGGTGAATGAACATGTGAGCGATGATGCATGATTAGGCAAGGAATGAATGAGCATTATTGAATGCAATTTTGTTTGATTTTGAAGTAATTGACATGGCATGAATGCATGATCATTTGGTTATTGAATGCAAGACATGATATTAATGAATGCATGAACATTTAAGAATGAATGCAAGAATGAGTATATACAAAGATGCATGAGCGTACAAGAATGCATGAGCATTTGATTAATGAATGCATGGACATGTGAGGATGAACGCAAGAATGAGTATATACAAAGATGCATGAGCATACAAGAATGCATGAGCATTTGATTAATGAATGCATGGACATGTGAGGATGCAAGAAGTATAAACAAGTAAGGATGCATGAGGTACTAACAAGTGAGAGTGCAAATGAATATGCAAGAGATATGAATATATGAAAAGGCATGGAGATTAAAACATGAGAGTATGCAAGAGATACAAGCAAATGAGAATGCAAGAGAGTGAATAAGGTTTTATTTAAGTGCGAGTGTGTGAGAGTATGTCATAAAAAGTGGTAAAAATTTAGTTATCTTATTCTTAGGAAATGGTGAAATGTTTTGGTGTTTTTAGAGTCTTAGGAAAAGTGGTGAAAGTATTTTTGGGTTGATTTTATAAAATTGAAAAGTTATAAATGTAAACTAGAAAATGTTTTGGGTCTTTTTGCAAGTTGATAAGTTGTAAAACTTTAAGTAAGAAGTTAGTGAAAAGTAAAGTAAAAATGCATGAGGTAAATGGTAATTATTTAATGAGATGGTAAAGTAAAAATGCATAAAGTAAAAATGCATGAAGTAAAAATGCATGAAGTGAATGGTGATTATTTAATGAGATGGTAAAGTAAAAATGCATGAAGTGAATGGTAATTATTTAATGAGATGGTAAAGTAAAAATGCATGAAGTGAATGGGAAGTGGTAAAATCTTTTTATGTTTTAGTAAAAGGTTAATGAATGGTAAAGTAAAAAGTAAGTGAGTGGTTAAAACCAAAGTAGTAAAATATTTTTATGTTTTGGTAAAAAGTTAATGAATGGTAAAGTAAAAAGTAAGTGAGTGGTTAAAACCAAAGTAGTAAAATATTTTTATGTTTTGGTAAAAAGTTAATGAATGGTAAAGTAAAAAGTAAAAAGTAAATAAACAACTAAAACCAAGTTGAATCATATAGAGCAATCCTCTCACTTTGAGAAAAGTGCACTAGGCACTAGTGAGAATCAACTTGCCTATCATCAATAATGAGCAACAAGCAAACTAAAATGCAAAGATTAACTAAACACAACAAATAAGTTGAATCACCTAGAGCAATCCTCTCACTTTGAGAAAAGTGCACTAGGCACTAGTGGGAATCAATTTGCCTATCATCAACAATTTACAACAAGCAAACTAAGACACAAAAATGAATGGACACATAAACTAAATTGAGTCATTTCTAGCAATCTTCACCACTTAGGTTAAGGTGCACTAGGCACTAGTGGGAATCATATTGCTAAATCATCAAACAACAAAGGTAACATTTAACACTAAGATGAAATACTAGTAACAAGATTAAACATCACCAAACAAAGAACAACAACAAAATGAACTTGAAAATATTTTTAGATCTATAAGCATGTGAACCAAGGGAAACATAGATCCACATTTTATTTAATAAAGAAAACACCAAAATTAACACAAAGAAATATAGATCTATTTTTTGCAATGATTTATATGATTAAGCAAAGAAGTGCAACAAAATCACATCAACCCTAATTTTTCATGATATGCGAAATGCTTAAACAACAAATTTGTGTATGAAATCTAGTGCAAAAATATGTAAAGATGCAAGGGAAATTATTCAAGTAGAAGAACAACTCCTTCAAGGCCAAGGACCCATCTCAAACACCCAAAGCTCCCTAAGTCTTTGTCAAAATGTTTGAAATGGATTCTCAAAGCAAACAACAATCAAGAAGGAGTTTGGAGTAGAGGAGGAATTATGCAAGAAAATTAAATATGAGGTGCAAAGCTTCAAGGATTACCTCAAAACTACAATGAAATGAAGAAGGAGATGATAAGCTCAAAAATCACTAGCTCTTAGCAATTTGATGATGCAACCTTGAAGAGAATGGAAGGAAAGATGGTGATCTAACAAGAAATGGAGGATTTGGTGGTTGATTTTTGAAGGGAATATGTGGAAGAGGGGAGGAAGGGGCTACGGCCTTGATGAGGGAAGGAGAGGGGGAGGAGGTGTGCTAGGGTTTTTGTGTAGGAGAGAATGAGCAAAAAGAGAAGAGGCTTTAGGTGTGGGAATGAGGGAGTATTTATAGGATGAAATTAGGTCTAAGGGTAGTTTAGTCTTTGTGATTTTGATGTGCTCTAGGATTGAGTTTTGATTTTGAATGGAGGGTGGAGATGCATCATCACATGGATTGAGGGTGTTGAAGAAACACAAAAATGTGAGAGATATGGAGAGTGGGGGGCGAAATTTAGAGGAAAGAAAAAGGAAAAGAAAAATGAATTTCTTATTTTAGAAGAGATATTTTATGTGAAGTAGGGTTAAGGGCATTTTGGGGGAGAATTGTTACCAAAGAGGGAACTTTGGGTTTTCTTATGAATAGGTTAGTGTAAGTGAGTGGAGTAATTTACCAAAGAGGGTATAATGGAAGAGTGTGGAAGAAATTGGAGAGAGAGAGAGAATTCGTAGGTGGGGGGATAAGGAGAAAAAAAAACTTGTTTTTTTGGTATTTTGTCTTATTGAAGACACTTCCTTTTTTGTTTTTGAAATTGAAATTTTTGGGCATGGGAAATAATGGGAATGCAACTATTGAAAATGTGTCACATGCTTTTGGGCAACATAAAATATTCCCTCTAGTCACCTATGACAATAAAAATTGTCACTTAAAAATTGAGGAATATTTAATGGTCCCTTTTTATTTTTCTATGCACTAAAAATGAAAAAAATACATTTTTAATTATTTTGACTAGGGTTTTCCTCCTAAAAAATTGTACAAAAATTATCCTTGATAGAATAAAAATGTACTTTTTGATGATGTGCATTTTTGGCGAGAAAATCATATCTTGCGAAAAATGACCAAAATGCCCTTTTGATCATTAGAACCCTAATCCTTGTTCAAAATGCATTTTCTTTTCAAGAATTACTTCAAAACTCTAAAATGGCCCTAAAATCTAAAATGTATGCAAGAAATGATTTTTTTGCTGAGAAATGTCTCATTTTTCGAAAATGACCAAAATGCCCTTGGTCTTGAAAAACTCTGAAAATGCTATAAAAGGCAATGCAATGCATCCCTAATCCTAAGATGACTTTCAAAACTTTGAAATGCATGAATGATGGTATTCATGACATTATGAATGAATGCTAAACCTTAACTTACTTATTTTTTGTTTGAAAATTAGGGTTTCGACCTAGGCGGACAAAATTAGGGTATGACAAGGGTTCGTGTCCGAGGATTGTTCGTGGGCTCACGGTTGTTGTTCGTTGAAATCTAGTTGTTGTTGTGTGCGATTTTCATCGCCAAAGGTGAGTTCTATACTCGCTTAGGGGTGTCTGTGAGATACTGATTTCCAGGTCTTAAATTCATGTGTTCCACGTTTTCATTTCAAAAGAATCGAGTCGAAAACCGTATTTTTAACTATCGCATTTTCGGAGTATTTTGAATGAATGATTGATTGACATTGTGATTGTTTGAGTTGATTGATGTATTGATGGTTGTCTGGACTGGAATACTATTTGTGGTGTTGGGACTTCGATCGGAACGAATATTGGAATCGGGACGGAATGGAAAACTGCATGAAAAAATGTTTTTATGGAAAACTGATAGGGACGCACGGGTCGAGTGCCCTTGCGCACGGACCGTGCGCCACCTTCGGATGTATCAAACCGACAGATAAATCCGATTTGACCATTTATTTCAGTATAGAAAGCGAAATTTTGTCCTGACGGATATAGCTAAGTCCGATGCGCAATCGAATTTACGTGCCCCAAACGTAAATCCGATTATGTCTTTTAATGAATTGGAGTTACCTGGATGGGAGTATATCTGATTTTGAAAAATACAAAACGGATTTACATTTGGGGTACGTGAATCCGATTTGTTTTTTTTTTAAATTAATTTCTGTATAACTGTTGTTCTATTTTGAAATAGATATTGACCCACATATAGAGTCTCAGGTTGTTCCTTTCGTGGTAGACACTACAGAGGCATTCTCGACGGAGAGGGTATATTTTTCATACTAATTTTTTTAATCAAAGTTTGGTAGATATTTATTTAATTATGTAACATTTTTCTATTTTTTCTCTTTTGTAGATATTTTCTACACGCGAGGATGTAGAAGAGTGGGCTAAAGCGGTTGGGAGACGTATTGGAGTTGTGGTTATCATTGTAAGATCTGACAAAGTTGGAGTTAAAAGGGGTTCTAGAGATAAGATTGTTTTTTGTTGCGAGAAGCAAGGGAAGTGGTCTAATGATTCTAGAGTTTTCGGGTCTAAGAAAAGATGCTGTCCGTTTACATTGAGAGCTACTTGTACAATACGTCATGGGGGTTGGCGTGTGAATGTTTGGTGTGGTCTTCACACACATGAGTTTCTTACTACCCCGGCCGGGTCGACAACTTTTGATCGTTTAACTATGCCGGAGAAAGCTATTGTTAATGAGCACACTGATCTGAATGTTGCCCCGAAAGATTGTCTTACTGCTTTGGAGAATCATTATCCGGACAACGTCACTTCTCTTCCTCAAATATATAGGCAGCGTTACGCCTATAGGTCTTCTAAGAGGGGTCCTAGAACGGACATTCAGGAGCTTTTGAGATTGATTGAGTCGCAAAATTATTTATGTTGGAGCATACAAGTTGAGGGTTCCAATGTGGTCAGTGACATCATGTGGGCGCATCCCACTTCTATTAAGTTATTCCGGTTGTTTCCAAAGGTTGTTATTCTTGACACCACCTACAAGGCCAACAAATACAATCTACCTCTATTGGAGACTGTAGGATTCACTTCAACGGAGTTAACTTTCTAGGTTGCTTTTGCCTATATTTCACACGAGCTTGGAATTCATTTTACTTGGGCATTGCAGCAACTGAAAGAATTATTTGACTTGCACGGGCTTCAACCTCAGGTATTCTTGACTGACAGAGATCTTGGTCTTATGTCCGGTATTGTTGATGTCTTTCCTTCGGCTACAAATTTGTTATGTTCTTGGCACGTGACTAAAAATGTGAAAGCGAAGATTAAAGAGTTGGTGCACGTGGATAGGCAAAATGACGTCCTCTCTCTTTGGCATAACATTATTGATTCACTTGACGAGTCAGAGTACTCAGCTCACTTGAAGATTTTTGAGGACTCCTGCATTGATTTGCCCGCTCTTATTAAGTATGTGCATGACACGTGGTTGACAAAGCATAAGGAAAGATTTATCTTGGGATGGACAAACCAGATCCCACACTTCGGGAATCAGACCACCAGTAGGTACTTTGACACGTGTTTAGTATTTTTATCGTAGTTTAAATTTTTTTGACACGTGTTTAGTATTTTTATCGAAGTTTAATTTTTTTTGACACGTGTTTAGTATTTTTATCGTAGTTTAATTTTTTTTGACACGTGTTTAGTATTTTTATCCGTGTTTATTGTTATTATTTAAGAGTCGAGTCAGCTCATTGGACTTTGAAGAGACATTTGAGGACTTCTGGAGGTGACTTGTCTAAGTCTTTTAAATCTATGCATGAGATGCTTACTCTTCAATTTGATAAAGTTGTCAGGTCTTTTCAAAGAAGCATAAACTGTATTGAAGTGGCTTCCAATACTCCTTTGTTTAAAAAGCTTCGCGGTGTTGTGTCTTTAAATGCTTTGGATCATATTGTTAAAGAGTTTTCAAAATCGACATCTGGGGTTGGATATGACAAAGCCCGTTGTGGGTGCATTATTAGAAAGACACATCTTCTTCCTTGTGCTTGTGAGCTAGGTGTGTACCATGTCTCCGGTACTCCTATTCCGTTGGATGTTGTAGACGACCATTGGAAAAACTTGAGTTTAGATTCTATAGATGATAAATTTTCCCAAAAAAAATCTGCTGACTGTGATATTTCTTACCAAATGGAGATGATTTGGGCGAGATATAATCGTATGACTCCTGAGGAGAGATTTGTCCTCAAGAAACAACTTAATGAGCTTGCATTCCCTACCACTTCTTCAATGGTTGCACCACCATTTAAAGTTAAAACAAAAGGTGCACCAAAGAAGAAAAAGCAGAAATTATATGATGTCAAGTGTGATCCTTCTGGGTGGGAGCATGTGGATGAGAAGATGAAACTGACTCAAGAATCTGAGACTTCTTGTAAAAGTTCATCACAACGGTCTTCTTGTATAAAATCATCACAACGGTTTTCAAAGCTATCTCAGAGTGTTTCTAAAAAATTAACACATCAGGGTGAGACTAAATTCAATTTATCGTCGGTTCCTCATCACGTGCACTCTTATGTAGAAAAAATTATTGATGTTGAAAGGGATGGTAATTGTGGGTTCTGAGCAGTAGCGGTTGGTCTCGATCTTGGTGAGGATAGTTGGCCTATAATTAGGCAAGATTTAATCAAAGAAACAAAGGAGAGGGAGCAACTATATACTTACATGTTTGGAAAGGACAGATTTGCAGTGCTTAGAAAAGCGTTATCCATTGAATACCCCGATTTTCAGAAGGAGGATAAGTGGTTGAGTTTGCCTGAGATGGGGTACTTTATAGCTACTAAGTATAATGTGGCCCTAGTTCAATTGTCTTTGGATATGAATTTTACTTATCTTCCTTTACGAGGTAGTTATTCTTCTTCTAAGTATAAAATCACATCTATTCTGAACGTCGGGGATATCCATTGGATGCATATTTCGATCTCGCCTGTCTGCCCGTTGCCTCTTGTTGCTTTGCTGTGGTCTCATAATCGATCAGAGGAATCTACTTCATGGTTGGATCCTTATACCGACCGTTTTGCCCTTTGGCAGTCTACCGCTTTGAAGATGCCCCGTCTCCCTCCCACTGATGCGCCCACCATTGTAGACTTAGGCCATAATTCCGACGATTTAGATTGACATTTCTTGTATTTATTATTGTACCCACATTTTTGTAATTATTTATCCATATATATATATATATATTTATATATATATATATATATTCAACAAATTAAATGTTTTAAATTTTTTTTACAAGTCGGATTTACACTGGTAAAGGGTAAATCCGCTTTTGAATTTAACAAAGCGTATGTACCCCCACAACAGGTAAATCCGACTTGATAAAGAGACAAAGCGGATCTACCTGTTGTGGGGGTACATCCGCTTTTTAAATTCAAAAGCGGATTTACCCTTCTATCAGTATATCCGATGCGATTTTTTTAAATTTAATCGGATCTAGGTAAATCCGCATTTGATTAATCTCAAATCGGATTTACCTATTTATAAGATAAATCCGATTGAGTCAAAATTATGGGGGGTATTTTGGAATTTTCATATTTGATTGGGGTATATTGTGATGTGGTGGGGATATAAAAAAAGACCCACTTTGTTTTTGGTATTATAGCAAGCGGGAAAACAAAGGAAGCCCGTGGGGTTTAAGCTGGTGTAAAACCAAGTGCTTTCTGCGTAAGTGCTTTCTACATAAAATGCCAACTTGACAACTTTTTTTTGGTATTATAGTAAGGCGAGAAAACAAGAGAAGCCCACGCGGATTAAGCACGTATAAAACTAGGTGCTTTATGCGGAAGTGCTTTCTATAAAAGCACAAAATGCCAACTTAGCAACTTGAAAGTTGAAACTAGTATTCAATTTAATGTTTTTCCTCTTAATTAATCTTTCTTGATTGGTCCGCCAAAAGCATCATCGTTTCCTCTAAAAACTAGGTCTCTCCCTAAGAATAATTACTAGTTTATTGGTTAATTGTTAAATGATAATTTATATTGTAAATTTTATTTTGCTTTTAAGTCCTTTCTAGTTGCTTACCTTTTAGCTGTTAGTTTTCCGTTGTTTCAGTCAATGTATATATAGCCTTGCTGGAATATCAATAAAGTTGAGAATTCATTTTATACCAATTATTTTCCTCTAACACGGTATCAAATTACGATGGGCCCCTCTCTCCAAACCGTGTAACCGTATTCGGTTAACACGTGTTCTCGCTTCTCCATCGTTTTCTGCGTTCTCCCCTTTTCCTTAATTTTTTGTCGCTTCACTCGCATGGCTTCTCCCTCCTCCTCCGACGGCGACTCTGATGCTGCTTCGGTGCGCTCTACCCGTCGCACATCGCGCCAACCAAAGGACTACTCCGATCCGTTTTACATTCATCCCAACGAGAATCCATCTCTGATTCGGGTCAAACCGGTGCTTGAAGGACCGAACTACCATTGCTGGATCCAAGGGATGACCATGGCTTTAGAAATGAAAAACAAATTTCCATTTGTTGATGGCTCCATCCCTCGCCCTGCGACTTCAGATCAACAATTTCCTTTGTGGAAACGATGCAACATGCTCGTCCTCTCATGGATCAACCACGCTGTCTCTACCGAAATCTCCTCTAGCATTCTGTGGATCACGGATGCCTCTGCTGTTTTGAAGGAACTGCGAAATCGCTTCTCGCAAGGTGACAATACACGGATCTCTCATCTTCAACTTGATATCTTCTCCCTGAAACAAGGTGAATCTTCTGTCACATCGTTTTTTACAAAAATGCGCATTCTATGGGATGAACTGTGCAACTATCGGCCAATCCCCTCTTGCCTTGCTCCTGCTGGCACCTGTTGCTGCCACGTTTCACAAGTTGTTCAGGATTACCGTGAACGCGACGCTGTGATGTCATTTCTTCAAGGTTTGAACGATAACTTTGCTGCTGCACGTGCTCAAATCCTTCTGATGGAGCCTCTTCCTTCTCTTGCGAAGGCGTATGCTATGATCCTTCAACAAGAGCGTCAACTTGGCGTTTCTGCTGTCCCTGAGATTTCTGTTGCTGCGTTTAACACTGCCTCTGCTCCTAATCCTTCTTCCACTGCTCCTCGTGGTCGTGGAAAACCCTCACAGCAACGTGGTTCTCGCCTCTGCACCTTCTGCAACCGCACCAATCACACCGTGGAAACCTGTTTCAAGAAGCACGACTATCCTCCTGGGTTCACACCATACAAGAAATCCGTAAACAATGCTGCTGTTGAAGAGCCTTCTGCTGCTACATCCTCCATTGCTTCACCTGCTACACTCACTGTAGAGCAGATTCAGAGTCTATTATCTTTGCTTCCGGCCAATCCTTCTACTGCCACAGCTTCTGCCAACCCAGTCAGTGTCACCACTGGCAATCCTTTGCCCTCAGGTACTTCCCTTGCTCAATTAATCATTGCCTGGCTCGTGGATACTGGCGCCACAGATCATATATGTTGCTGCCTTGATCTGTTTACCTCCTTTTATGCAATTAAGCCACTGCTGATCAATCTACCCTCTGGTGACACAAGATACACCCACTTCAAGGGAACCATAGTGCTTACTCCCACCATTACACTTTATGATGTCTACTTTGTCCCTGATTTCAATTCCAACATCATTTCAGTAGGTCAACTTGCTGACACTATAAATTGCCAAACTCTTTTTTATGGTGATTATGCTGTATTACAGGATATCCCCTCCAAGAGAGTGATTGGCCAAGCTAGAAGAGACGGAAAGCTCTACACAATGAAGGTCTTGCATACTGTCACATCTAGCCCAGCCAACCAACTACACTGTAATAATGTTTCTGTCTCTCATTCAAGTAAAGATATATGGCATAGCCGTTTAGGTCACCCCTCCCCCATTTGTTATAGTCTTATTCAAAAACTTCACTGTAATATACCTTCCATCATTAATGAAAATTGTGACACTTGCCATTTTGCAAAACAAAGGAAACTTCCCTTTCCCATTCATACCCCTCCTTCTATTAACATTTTTGATATTGTCCATGTTGATATTTGGGGTCCTTTTGCCACACCCTCCATGAATGGCAACAAGTATTTCTTAACCATAGTGGATGATAAATCCAGATTTGTTTGGATCAAACTTATGAGATCCAAAGCTGAGACAAGAACCCACCTCACTCACTTTATCACCTATGCTTTTACCCAATTTGGCCACAACATCAAAGTCATACGCTCTGACAATGGTGTTGAGTTTTCCATGACTGATTTCTATCTGTCCAAGGGCATTATCCATCAAAAATCCTGTGTTGAGATTCCACAACAGAATGGAGTAGTGGAGAGGAAACACCAACATATCCTCAATGTAGCTCGTGCCCTCATGTTCCAAGCCAATCTCCCTATCTCTTTTTGGGATTTTGCTATCTGTCATGCCACACATATCATCAATAGATTACCTTCCATAACACTTCAATCCAAATCACCTCACCAAATCCTCTATAACACCATTCCTGATCTTTCTTCTCTTAGAGTTTTTGGCTCTCTTTGTTATGCCACTACTCTTTCTGCTCATAGAACCAAGTTTCTCCCAAGAGCCAGAAAATGTATTCACCTTGGCCACTCCCAAGGTGTCAAGGGTTACCTCCTGTTTGACCTTCATAATCATGAGGTCTTTCTCTCTAGAAATGTATCCTTTTATGAGAACATTTTTCCTTATGCATGGCCTCTCCAAATGTGTTGCCCTCACAAGCCTCTTCCACTAGCCACTTCACACCACCCTCCAAAGTTATTCTCACTGATTTTTTTGCTACTGTATCTCCAAGCATTCTGTCTCCATCCACCACTGCTTCTGACCAACTTGCTCTCACCTCTCCTGCTCCTCAGGACCATCCTACACCCACTGATGCCCCTCCCCCTCCCCTGCAGAGCCTATTATCCCTTTAAGAGTATCCAACAGAGTCAAAACCAAACCACCTTACCTTCGAGACTTTCATTTTGGAATGCTTTCTGTTGATTCTGCTACTGGCTCATCACACTCAGGTACTCCTTATCCCTTATCTGATTTTCTTACCTATGACAACATCGCTCCTTCCCATAGAAATTTTATTGCAGCTTTGAGCACCTTCTTTGAGCCTAAGACCTTTGCTCAGGCTTCTAAACATCAATGCTGGCTTGATGCTATGGATAAGGAAATCCAGGCTTTAAATCAGAATTCAACTTGGATCCTTACTGATCTTCCACCAGGGAAGCAACCGATTGGTTGTAAGTGGGTGTACAAGGTCAAATTGAATGCTGATGGGTCTATTGAGAGGTACAAGGCCCGTTTGGTAGCCAAGGGATTCACTCAACTTGAAGGAGTTGATTATTCAGAGGCTTTCTCCCCTGTGGTCAAAATGACCACAGTTAAGTTGGTCCTTGCCATGGCATCCATCAACAATTGGCATCTACAGCAGCTAGATGTCAACAATGCCTTTCTACATGGTGACCTTCAAGAGGAAGTCTACATGACCATACCTCCTGGTTTTCCTACCTCATCCCCAGCCAAGGTTTGCAAGTTGCAGAAGTCCCTCTATGGTTTGAAGCAGGCCAGCAGGCAATGGAATGCCCAGCTCATTTCCTTTCTGCTTCCCTTGGGATTTGTTCAGTCAAAGCATGACTACTCTCTCTTAGTGAAACACTCAGAATCCAGCATTACCATTCTATTGATTTATGTGGATGATGTGGTGTTAACTGGTGACAATCTTGATGAAATTGCTAAGATCAAAACTCTCCTGGATGCAGAGTTTAAGATCAAAGATCTAGGTGTTCTAAAATTCTTCCTTGGCATTGAAGTTGCTCATTCCCCTTCTGGCATTGTTCTATCTCAAAGAAAGTATGCCCTTGAGCTCATTGAGGAGGCAGGCCTCCTTGGCTACAAGCCTGTCTTTACTCCCATGGTCCCCAACTTGAAGCTCAGTGCTCACACAGGCACTTCCATAGCAGATCCCACTGTATACCGTCGCTTGATTGGAAGACTGATTTACTTGACAAATACGCGCCCTGATATCTGCTATGCTGTCCACAAGCTGAGTCAGTTCATTTCCAATCCTCTCACTCCTCACATGGAAGCAGCCTTACATATTTTGAAGTACCTCAAGTCCACTCTTGGCCGTGGCATTTTCCTCGCTTCTGATTCTGAGAAACAGCTCACTGCATTCAGTGATGCAGACTGGGCTGCATGCGTTGACAGCAGAAGATCAACCACAGGTCTCTGCATCTTCTATGGATCATCTTTGGTCAGCTGGAAATCCAAGCTTGTTTCTCCTGCAGGATCACCACTGTCCTATGTCCAAGCCTGTTTCTCTATTCCGTGACAGGAGGTCTGCACTTCACATAGCGCACAATCCCATTTTCCATGAACGCACCAAGCATATTGAATTGGATTGCCATTTGGTTCGTGACAAAGTTCAAGATGGAGTCATTCACCTCATGCCAATTCCCACAAAGGCACAAGTTGCAGATATATTTACTAAGTCTTTGCAGCCTTCTCAATTCCAATTTTTGTTGTCCAAGCTAAACATGAAAGATATTCACTGTTTAGCTTGAGGGGGGATGTTAAATGATAATTTATATTGTAAATTTTATTTTGCTTTTAAGTCCTCTCTAGTTGCTTACCTTTTAGCTGTTAGTTTTCTGCTGTTTCAGTCAATGTATATATAGCCTTGCTGGAATATCAATAAAGTTGAGAATTCATTTTATACCAATTATTTTCCTCTAACATTAATAACGTGTTGTCATTGCACAAAAACAATAAAATAAAGTGGTAATGCAAAAGCGAAACCAATTTTTTTTTTCATAAGCAATGTTAGTGGTTAGTAATTAGTTTGCGGTGGGAGAAATGTTAGTTTCCAGGACTTGAACATTAGACCTCCTTCTTGCAATCTTGCAACTCCTTTATGTCTCTTAGTTCGTCAACTGAGCTACATAAATTGTTACTAGTAACAAATTTCGTGGTAATTGATTAGAAATACTCCCTCCAGACCTATTTAGTAAAAAAACAGTCTTTAGGTTCATTGAATAACTGGTGTATCTAATATAGATTAGACAGTGGCGGACCCAGGACTCGGAGACAGGGGTTCAAAATTTTTAAAAACATTAATCGCTAAAAATATAATTTAAAACAACTTTAATATATTCAAATAAATAAATATACAATTATTAATTGGCCCAGTGATGTGTTTGTGTGAAGTATTTGGGTGCAAAATTGGGAGTCCTAATGCAAAATTATAATTTCATACGGTTCAAAATATTTTTATATAACGGATAAATGGATAAAAATATTTTTATACAACAGATAAATAGATAATTTTTTTACCCCCTCACCAAAGCCTAGGTCCGCCTCTAAGATTAGATACATCATTTATTCCGGAGTAGTACACCATCAAAACCCTTATTTAATCCTGTGGCAGAGGTGGGAGCTATTTAAAAAATAAATAAATAATTCAGTACTATTGAATTTAGTTTGTCTAATTGTATTTAAAATAAAAATTTATTACTAGTAAAGGTATTATCAACATATGGCCACAATTCATCTTTCCCTTGCCACAACAAATGGATTTCCCTGAACACAATTTAAAGAAGGGTATAGATGGTTCGTAAGAAAAAAGGTATAGATAGTGTATTTGTTGGTGCCTTGCTCCTTGACATAATCACTAAGACACACATACGAATGCGCCAAACAACTGGACACACACACACACTCTTACGGACCACGATCCACTGCAGTCAAAGTAGTTAGATGCATTGAATTTCTTTAGGATGTAATCTTACCCCTCCATTTTATTTATTAATAAAATAAATTTAAAATGTGAGTTGGAGAGAGATAGAAACATGTGACTGCAGAGGATTTGCATCCCTCTCTTACAGCACTCACGTAGCAGGCACACAACACCTGGTGCTCTAGCACTAGGAAGGATAGCAAAACAAACTAAAATTCTAACTGAATATAGATGATGTAAATGCTTCTTAAAACTAGATGTTCATTTCATTGATCATGAGGTATTTATACACTATCCAAACTTGGGTATTATGGTTACAAAGCTAACTAACTGAATCTAGTAGTTATGTTTACACACCAACTAGCAAACATCTTATTTGACTTAGCTATCTAATAGTATTGAGCTTAGTGATTAGATGAACATATGAAATGAACATATGTTCATAGGTTCTGCCTTGCTTATTCCCAATTCTTCCATCAATGCCTCGAGCCAAATTGCTTGGCATGCACTCATTGAAGCTGCTATGTACTCAGTTTCACAAGAAGAAAGTGAAACTGCCGACTACTTATTTGAACTGTATGAAATAGGTGCTTTGCCAAATAGGAAAACATATCATGTTGTGCTCTTCCTATCCTCCTTATCTCCACACCAATCAGAATCACTATAACCAATCATCTTAGGTACTTCATTGGAAAGAGAATTCCAAAATCAAGTGTTCCTCTTACATATCTAAGAATCCTCTTGACTGCCATCATATGCGAGGCCTTGTAACTCACCATAAACCTGCTAATCGAGCCGACATAGAAAATTAATTCAAGTCTTGTGTTGCACAGATACTTTAGTGAACCAAGTATTCCTCTATACTGAGTTGCATCCACTGAATCTTCCTTCTCATCTTTTCTCAACTTTAAACCTTCTTCAGCAGGTCTCAAGGAAGATTTACAATCATTCCTCTCAAAACTTTTAACATTGTCAGTGGCATATTTCCTTTGTCCCATGAACAAGCCTTCCTTGAATCTGTGGAATTCAATTCCAAGGAAGTATGACAAAATGCCAAGGTTTGTCCTATCAAATTCTTTCATCATTCTATCCTTGAAAACAACAATCTCAATTTCAAAACTTCTTGTAATGAGCAAATCATCAACATACAAGCACAATACTAGCACCCATTTGCATGGTTTCTTTCTCACATACAAACCATGTTCAGAAATGCATTTCACATAGAGTTCCTTCCTTAGTTTATAAACCTCCTACTTTGGTTCTTATACTACAAAACCTGGTGACTGCAACACATAGACTTCCTCATCAAGTGGTCCATTCAAAAATGCAGATTTCACATCCATTTGATGCATAAAACACTTATAGACATTTTCAAGAGCAACAACTAGCATTATAGTTTCAATTCGAGCTACTGGTGCAAAGACTTCCTCAAAGTCTATTCCTGCCTTCTGCAGAAAACCCCTCACAACCAATTTAGCCTTGTGTTTAACCAACTCACCTGTTGGACTCATCTTAGTTTTGTATACCCATTTCACACTAATTTCCTTCTTTCCACATGGTAACTCAACTAGATCCCATGCCTTATTTTTCTTAATGGAATTTAACTCATCTTTCATAGCTGCAACCCATTTACAATCATTGATAACCTGCTCACAACTCACTGGCTCAGATTCTGCCATCAAAACAAAATGGACCAATTCTCCATTCTCATCAATCTGGTTATCAGAGGATATTTCAAAATCTTATAACCTTTGGGCAGGAATCTAACTCTCCCCAATTTTTTTGACATTAGGCTCAGGTGCCTCATCACTTGAACTGCTTTCCTCTTCAAGCATAACGGTCACGGTGCTCTTCTTGCTACTGCAACTCCAGTCCCATTCTTACAACTCATTAATTGTCACATTTGTGCTTGTCGCGGATTGCTTGCTTATTGGATCAAACAATCTGTAACCTCTAGTTGTGTGATACCCAACAGGTATCAATGTTAGAATATACGTAGTAGTGGACACAACTTCACCCCACAAAAACTTTGGCAAATTCTTCCCGTTTAACATACTTCTAACCATATTCATTATAGTTCTATTCTTTCTCTCAGCAATTTCGTTCAATTGGGGAGTATACAGTGGGACTACATCATGCACAATATCTTCTTTATCACATAAGGTAGTAAATTCATTTGCTAGGTACTCACCTCCACCATCTATTCTTAGTGTTTTAATCTTGTGACCACTTTGCCTCTCAACTATGGACTTAAATTTGCAAATACATCAAGCCCTTCAATTTTCTTCTTTACCAATAGGTCCATAGTTTTCTAGTAAAATCATCTATAAAAGTCACAAAGTACTTGTTTCCACACACACACACACACACACACACACACATATATATATATATATATATATATATATATATATATGAGTATACAACTTCTAACTTGTCCTTTGATCTTCTGCCTGCATCCTTACAAAACTTGCTTCTGTGATGCTTTGATTGAACACACTCTTCACACAATTTTGTGGGGATTTCAACTCTAGGAAGCCTTCTCACCATTCCTTGCTTCTGCATCATACTCAGACTTTGTGAAGTTCAAGTGCCCAATGTAACACCCCATTTCTACCCGGCAAAATAATGCAAAAATATCAGAGTTCACAAAAATCCTTTTTCGACAAACAATGGAGTGCCACATTGGCTTCATGGAAACAACAACGAGTTAGTTCGCTTTTTGAAAACAGATACATAGCGCTTTCGGATGAACCGATAAAACGACATCTCAAAACAAGTCAAACTTCCTTTAACTACGCAGCGGAAATTCAAATGGTTCAACTAAACAATCGTGGCAACTATGCAAAATTCATAACTCAAAATCCAACAGTAAACAACTTAAATAACATAAATAAACGTTCATCCCCCCGAGTGCTAGGTATCAGAGCGACGACACCGACTCGATCAAATGAAGGTACGACGGCATTCATTCGAGGTTATCTACACGTTACCAACATCGGGGTAACATTCAAACAGAAGGGGTGATATATCGAACCATATAATGAATCATATGAAAGACAATATGTATCAGGTCAGGACATCAGATCATCATTTCACAACAGTCAATATCATCATATCACAACGGTCAATATCATCATATCACAACGGCCAATATCATCATATCACATCGGTCAATATCATCATGTCACAACGGTCAAGTCATTACGTCGCGACAGTCAAAATCATTTCAATCGCATAAATATGCAACATGAATGCAGAATGTGACTCGACTCAGGGCCACCGCCCTATAATGCATGTGGTACCATAAATCAAACCCGTAAATAGGGGCATCAACATCGCAACATCATCGTCGTGGTTTGCCAATCCAGGCCATCGTGGTTTGAGCATAGCTCCATCGTAAAAATATGCTATGTATGCGACGCTATGTAAATGCACAATCAATAAACAACGGTTACATAGCAACGCAACAACATCGGAAATCATCGTTGGCCGTAGGCCTACAACACATCACCTGCCAATGAATAGAGGCAAATTCGTCTTCGTACAACCTTCGTCGTCAACAACTTACAACTTAGCAATTTTCAACATTTTGGCAACATCGCAATATTTTAGCAACTTTCAACAATAGCAAACAACGGCAACAGCAACAGCAACACTGCGACCACAGCAATAATAGCGACAACGGCAGCAGCAACGATGGCAACAACGGCAACAGCAACAGCAACACTGCAACAACAGCAACAATGGCAACAACGGCAGCGGCACAATGGCAACAACGGCAACAGCAACACAGCAACAGTAGAACAGCAACACAGCACCAGCAGCACAGCAACACAACAACAACAGCAGCCCAGCAACAGCAACACAGCAACAGCAACAGAGCACAGCAACAGCAGCAGCAACACGGCACAGCAACACAGCACAGCAACAGCAGCAGCAACACAGCAACACAGCACAGCAACAGCAGCAGCAACACAGCACAGCAACAGCAGCACAGCACAGCAACACAGCAACCAGCAACCAGGGTGTGGCGCTTAGGGACAGGGCGCCAACACCAGCAACACAGAATTAGGGTGTGGCGCCTAGGGACAGGGCGCCAACACCAGTAACAATAAAATAGAGCATGGCGCCTAGGGACAGGGCGCCATCATCGGCCACACAGAAATAGGGTGTGGCGCCTGGGGGCAGGGCGCCAACACCAACAACACAGAAAATAGGGTGTGGCGCCTAGGGACAGGGCGCCAACACCAACAGCAACAAAATAGAGCATGGCGCCTAGGGATAGGGCGCCATCATCCGCAAGCAACAAACACAAGTCACGGGGAGTCTAGGGCACCAGATTCAGCAAAGCAACTGGGACTGGGCGCCTAGGGCGCCAACTTCAGCAACGTCAACAGGTACTGGGCGCCTAGGGCGCCAACTTCAGCAACATCAACAGGCACTGGGCGCCTAGGGCGCCAACTTCAGCAACATCAACAGGCACTGGGCGCCTAGGGCGCCAGTTTCAGCAACATGGAACAACACTGGGCGCCTAGGGCGCCTTTCTCAGAAAAATAACACTGGGCGCCTAGGGCGCCATTCTCAGCAACACAAACAATACTGGGCGCCTAGGGCGCCATTCTCAACAACATAGAAACAATACTGGGCGCCTAGGGCGCCACTTCCAGCAACATCAAAACAGCATGGGCGCCTAGGGCGCCACTTCCAGCAACATCAAAAACAGCATGGGTGCCTAGGGCGCCACTTTCAGCATATCCATTCGAATTCTCATGATCATGGCAAAATACAGGAATAATTCTAGGGCATAGGAATATCAATCACACAATCATAATTATTCAACAAGGCATTCACAACATATATGATCACACCTATGACAATCATCAAACCCTAACCCCCACATAAAGTAATTCATATATCCCATTATAAAGCTTGAATCCCACCCTTACCTTAGCCTTAGAAGATCACGAACCCTAGCCTTTGAAGATCACGAAACCCTAGCCTCCTCTCTCCTCTTGGCATCGCTCTCTCCTTCTTCTCTCCTCTTGGCCGTCGCTCTCTCCCTCTTCTCCTCTCTCTAATTCTATTTTTTTGTTCTTTCTAAATGAGTCAAACCCTAAAATACTCTTATTTATACTTATTTAATTTTATGGGCTTTTCCATAGCTTATGCGAATTACATCATGGACCTCGCTTAACACTTCTCATATTACTACTCCCAACCCTAACAATAGGCCCACCTATACTAGCATTATTATTATTCTATTATTTTTCTACCAATTAAATTCCCAAACAATTCAATTAAATAATTAATTAAATTTTGGGGCGTTACACCCAAGCCTGTAGTGCCAAATCTATTCTTCCCTACTTGCTCCATTACCTCCAATCCAATTTTGAAAGTCTTATTCTTTGACATAGGAGCATTCAAAACCAGCTTCCTTTTAGCATCATACAAGCTTAGCAACTTATCTTCCATGATAATCTTATAATCCTTCTCAAAAAGTTGACATATGTTGAGAATATTACTCTTCATTCTTGGAATGTACGGTACATCTTTAATTACGACATGTTCTCCATCCTTCCTTTTGATGATAACATCTCCCATGCCTTCCACCTTCATTCCACTATCATTCACTACAAGAATAAGTGTTGTTTCCTGCCATTTTTTCCGATGAACTCTAGTCCGTCGCAATTTCCGACGGATTTCCGACCAAAATGTCGTCGCAAATGTTCAGAAAAAAGAGGCGCGGAAATTCCCGCTTACGTTTCCGACGAAAATGTTTTCGTCGCTAATTTCCGACGGCAATTTTCGTCGGAAAACGCTTAAAATCCGTCGCAAACGCAAATACCCAATTAAAACATAACCCCCTTCCCTCGAATCCCTCATTTTCATTTTCAGCAACCCACCCAATCCATCGTTCTCAACCTCATTCTCCTCCGCCCTTCTCCACCCTCCACCGCCCTCCGCCTGGCCTCCTCACGCAGTACTCACTCTCTCCCTCCGTTCTCCTTCTCCTTCTTTCAACGACTCAATCAGCGATGCCTCTCTCTCAACAACCACCGCCATCACCTTCACGCTCCCTCCACAGACGCCTCCGCCTCACCTCCCCGTCTTGCTCGAAGCACCACCACCATGGTGACCAGCGCCTCTCCTTTCTTAGTCACCTTTCCTTTCTCAGTCGCTCTCCTCTCTTCTTCTTCTTAAAAGGTATGCATTTTTTCTTCTTCTCCTCTTCTATTTTACGGAAATGCCTCCATTGTTGCTTGAATCGAAACCCTAACCCCCAATGTTGCAGCATTCAACCCTAACCCCCTCCATTTTTTAATCGAAACCCTAACCCCCATTTTTTAATCGAAACCCTAACCTTCATTTCTGAACTTAGAAAGCTGTTCTTCGCTACAGGTTGGTTCAGTTGGTATGTAAGATAGGTTTGAGCAGTATTTTGCAATTGTCCATTGTTTACTTCAGTAATTTTTCCGAGTTCTTAATGGGTCACAAGGTGAACACTTTTCACTTTTTTGGGGTGTGTATAGCTGCATATTGACAAAAAGTTTAATTTGAGGAAGAGAAAGGGGGAAATTTCCAAAATAGTTTTCTCACCACACTCCTGCTGATTTTCATACACTGATACTAATTGTCAATAATTAAAACATTTCAACATTTAGTCAACTTCAGCTTCCCTACATTAAGTTTTGTGCATCTGCTCGTTATGCAGTTGTTGAGCATGCTTACGAGTTAGCAAGTGCTGGACAAAAGCAAGAGCTGATTTTGGAATTATACTCTACGGAGCTTCAGTTGTTTAAGGACCTAGTCACATCGAAGGAGAGCAGGTAAAGATTCAGCAGTTCTAAGTTACATCACAGCAGATAGGATAATATTAGTTGTCTGTATCTTGTTTTTGAGACCTGCATTATCTGAATTTCTTTTATTTTCATTGAGACCTGCATTATCTGAATGCCTTTCATGGAGTTTTGGGAGGAGTGACAGGCCAAAGAACCGGGAAGCAAAATTTGTAGATTACACAATGGGTAGTTAAATAGCTTTTACTTTACAGGAGATTTTGTCTGTCCACTGCTTATTAAAAATTTATACATGCGTACACCGAAGAATATACCATCATACTATGAGTTTCAACAGTCTTTGATAGTATCAAATATAAGTAGTTAGTACACATTAGTCATTACTTAGGAATTATAACACGGTGAGTTCTTTGAACTTGACTTTCATTTATATTCTTATGGATGTGTAATTACCCAATATCAGTTTGAATTATAGTTTTATTTTATTAAGCGGCCAATGTATTAAACTGTTCTATTTTCGTTTGCAATAAGTTTTAATCTTCCTGAATTGATGTTACTTAATCTCTTAATTATATTGATTACGATAGGGTGACATTCATTATGGTGCTTTATTTATCTTTTCTCTTGTTCTAGTATTTATCCTTAAGTTTTAATTGCATGCCAGATTACAAGATGTAATTTCCAAGTTGGGTCTACAAAAAGGCTCAGTTTTTCGCCATATGACGTCGG
Source organism: Astragalus membranaceus (assembly GCA_039519185.1). NCBI lineage: Eukaryota > Viridiplantae > Streptophyta > Magnoliopsida > Fabales > Fabaceae > Astragalus > Astragalus membranaceus. The sequence continues at coordinate 99,753,239 of CM076850.1, forward strand.
TGATTCAGCCAATTTTAGAGAAAGAAAGGGATAGTTGACCACTCTATCTTACACATAGTGTTGCTGGAATACTTTAGCATTGCTGATCAGGTACTTCTCTTCTCTCCCTTCCCCCCAGTAATTATAGTTTTCTTTTTGTTATGCACATACATGGTACAACTAGCTAATTTAATTTTGGTAATAATTTTTTTGTTATCTAAATTAAGTTTTTTTAAAGTCCTCTGCCACAGATATAATCCAACAGTTATCAAGTCCACTTCTCATTAGAGTGATTGGTACAAAGGATGGAGCCAAAATTGGAATTCTTTGTGTGAAATATGGGACTGCCAATGTTTTTTTTTTTCAAACCTGTTTTCTGTAAATAGAAATGTGTAGAGTACTCATGATAATTGAATTTGACATATCATTCATTCTTCTACTGCACATCCCTTTTTAGGAAAGAAAGAAGATTATTAAAGGATTGAAAGGGCATGTAGGCAAAACCGCTTATCATCAATATGGGTGTATGGTAAGAAACTTGACTCTAGCTATGCTTGGCTTCCCAGCCCATCTATTGTTATTTAAATGCCACTACTGTTCCTTGAGTCATTCATGGCAAGTCTATTGATTTTATAATTGCTTCCTATATGTAGTTGTTACTATTTTCTTTCTTTCTCTACTTGTTTTAGAATAATTTTCCGAGTTTTAAAAAGAAGCAATAAACTCCCATTATCAGTGAAACGGAAACGTGTTTCCCTAACTTCTAATTTCTCATAGAAGTTATCTTTTTCATTCAAAATTTAATATTTAATATTTAATATTCAATTTGTTTAATTGAACTCTCAGGTGCTGACTTGCATCCTTTCAGTTGTTGACGACACAAAACTGATAACAAAGGTGTGTTTGGTTTGGATTTAATTTTGATTTTCTCTTGAATAATCATTGTTTCCATATACTGTAACTTTTGTTTCATATTAAGCTTTAATGCATTCACATTTCAGGTTATCATTCGCGAGCTTCAATCAATTCTGAAGGAGCTTGTTTTGGATAATGTTTCTTTTTTCATACTTTTCATGATGTTATCAAGCAGTATAAAGAGATGCCAATATGGACTTGTTTTCATCAGTTAATAAGAAATTCTTGAAATCCTTTTTTTATGCAGCTGAGCAATTAGCATTTGTTTCTAATGTTTTCACTCCTCCCACTCCCACCATAGCTCCTTCAAACTCATCTATAAACCATACATAAAGATTATTTATTTTATGTTCTCATATGATGTCTTTTGGGTGTACAATTGTAACTGCTGTTTTTTACTTCTGAGTTTCACAGAATGGAAGACGACCTTTACTCCAGTTGCTAAATCCCAATTGTTCGCGCTATTTCAGTCCTGATGATCTTGCTTCTTTGAATCCATCTATACCTTCTGTCTTCCAAGGTTTCTTTTGTAATTTGTATTTAGCTTTCTTCTTTTTTGTACTTAAAGCAAGTTATTAGTCACACTCTTCATTTTGATTGCTGTCAGGATCAGTCAGAAGCAAACCCTTAGACAAAAACTTCCAAGGCTTCACTTGGTGACGATGAATCCAAAGAAGACATGGAAGTGGCAGTGGACAAAGTTCATCAAGATCAAACTTCTGTGGATGATGCTGACCTAGCCGAGAGTGGGAAAAAAGATCCATTTGTCAGAAGGCAAGAGCTGTTGATCAACAGTGGACTTGCAGAGGTGGATTGCTTTAGCCTTTCCTTCTAATAATTACGTTATCCTTCCATGTTTTACATGTGTTATCATACTGATGTTCTCATCTACTTTCCTTAACCTCTGGTTCTGCCCTGTTGCTATTGTTTTGATGAAAAAGTTTATACTCATTCCTTTTATATTTTGTTCACATAATTATATTGATTTTGGATTTTTGATCATATACAAATCTGAGGTCAGGTTGATTACTTTTGAATTGTAAAAGTTGTGCTAAAAATGCTGTTTGACTGTAATTTTCTATCCAGAATCTTCTTGATATATGCATTGAGAGTTCAGGGGAACTGATACGATCAAATTTTGGCAAAGACGTCTTGTACGAGGTTATAAAAGTGATGTCGATAGAAAAAGCTTTCCAACTTTTACGCTCTCTAAAAGTGCTCTTTTTTATTACGTGTTATAAATAAATGTCCGAGTCTTAACACCTTTTACATTTTATAGAAGTTCAAAAAAATATAACATGTGATGCGCTCTACTTTGCTAGATTTAGATAAAGGATTAGTTGCATTTCTACATCTCCGCGTTGAATTTGTACCGTGACATTGTAAAATATGCAAAGGGTGGCTCTACACGATGCCAGCTATTATACTGATGTTCAATTGAAGGGTCCAGAGGTAGTTTGTTTTGTTTTTTCGGATTGAAAATGTGTCCTTTTTGTTGTTAAATAAAATGTTAGTATAAGGCTTGATATTTTGATTGAAGCATCTATGAATAGTATTTGTTTGGGGCATTAGATTCAAGTTTCAACCAAGGAGGTGTTTTGTGACTGAAGAGGAGGTGCAAAAAGCAATGACAGTTGAGAGGAGATTTGTTTTGGTGGGGATTAGAATCGATGGCTACAGCAGACAGCTTCTCAATTGGGCACTTGTTAAAGTTGCAGAACCTGGTGACTGTGTTATTGCAATCCATGTAGTTAAAAGCTTAGGTAAGCAATTTTTAGAATTTAGTTTATATTAGCATCTGTATTTTTCTTTAGAAAACTTAAAAGTTAGTAATAGAAGTTATTTTAATACAGATTATGTTTCTAAGAACAAAAGCCTTATAGATGACTATTTAGAGGTTTATGAAGGTCTATGTGGTGTAAAGAAGGTACATAAACGTTTCTGGTTTCTTCACCTTAATGTTTCGTAATTATGTTACAGATTATATTGATGTTGGTTTGTTTGGATTTAAGGTTGGTCTCATTGGTCAGATTTTAACGGGAACCTCCGTTCGAAACATTCTTGTTAGAGAAGCAAAAAGTCAGGCTGCTCTCGCCCTAGTGGTAGGGTATGTAGAGTTTGTATTTCATAACCTATTGTCTTGGGTTTGTTTTGTTTTGCTTGTACCACACTTTCGGTTTTAAAAAAAGTCTGCAGCTACTATTTGGATTGCGTAGCTTTTGCGGTCTTGCTACAGCAACGCGACCGCAAATGAGGTTGTATTAATTAGCCGCATTTAACTGCGATTCTCCACGATATCAAGTATTGCGATGTGATTACTACTGTGATCATAATTTAAAACCTTGGCTAATGAGTTTGTGACTGACAAAAGAAACTAAAATATGGTTTGTTTTCATTTGTGATAGGTAGTCTTATATTGGATGATCCAAGACCAAGTTTAACAAGTACAGAAAACCTGAGTAACAAGCTAACCCAATTTGAATTTGGTGACTCTAACTTAGAGAGTGACAAATCACCAAGCCAAAATTCCGAGGAATTGAAAGAAGAAGCATTTGACAGATCAGAAAAGTACAGTCAAATTCAATATCTATATTTGCAGACTATCCTACTGCGCAGAAGCTTGGATGGCCTCTACTTGGAAGAGCCAATTCAGGAATCTCACAAAATCTTCGTCTAAGGGAGATGTCAGTTCTTGAATCTTTATATATTGTTTTCTGGTATGGGAACTGATGGTTTATATATGCATAGCTTTGAAGGCAACTTTCTACCTTTTTTTCTTATCTGTATTCATTCTAGCATTATTCATTGTAATAATTATCCGTGTATGTTATTTTCCGCTACTCCTATAAGAGAAGGAATTGCAATAGAAGTTTGGTTTAGTGAGGGTATAAGGACTACTGTTGGATTTAATTTTTTTTTAATTTTTTTTAAAAATTTCCGACGGATTTCCGACGGATTTGCGACGAAAATGTGTCCGATTTTGCGACGACTTTGCCACGGATATTTGCGACGGGTTTCCGACGACTTTGCGACGGAGACATTTGCGACGAAAAAATCCGTCGGAAACGATTTGTGACGAGCGATTTTGCGACGACTTTTTGTCCGTCGGAAAGTTCGTCGGAAACGTCAATTTCCGACGAAAATCGCTGCATTTGCGACGAAAATTGCCGTCGGAAATCGTCGATTTTCTTGTAGTGATTGGTAAACTTGACTTTTCTCTTCACATTTTCATCCAATCTCACAAACCAGTCCCTCTTTCCTGTCATATGGGTGGAACACCCAGTGTCTAAGTACCACATCTCTTTACAGCTTGCTTCTTCCTTAGTTGTCACCATAAGCAACACCGCCTCATTCTCGTGCTCTTCTTGAGCAAATTTTACTTCATCTCTTCGTGCCTCCTTCTTTCCAACAGAGCACTCATTTGCAAAGTGCCCCTTATTTTTATGGGTCTTGGAAGATCTATATTGTGATCGGTAGATATTGGGCATCACATGATATATAAGTATGCTTGAATAGTGTAGCCTATAGTTTAATAGATTCGTGACGATGGAACCATTACAACTCTTCATAGAAGGGTGTGGTTTGAATGGTTATGGATATTCATGATTAGAAATAATGAACTATTGTAACCCTACATATGAAAGGGTAAGTCATCTCTCCATTTTCTTTGTAAATATGTGTTGCGACCGACATCTGTAAAAGAATAATGTCAAAATGTCATTTACATGCTTACCCATCATGATCAAGGGTTGAAAAAGAAGGGGAGGAAGATCTTATCCTAGATCATTGATATTCATGATCATTCAATTGTGCATCAAATCACTTCAAAGATGGTGGCTTCAAGAGATAAGTATCGTATCCCTTCATATGGTGTTCTTGTACATACAACTATGATCTTGGATTATTTGTTCATGACATGTGATTATATATTTATAATTCTTATTAGTATATTCTTGTCATGATGTATAATTTACTGTTACAAGTGATATCAGAGCCTTAATTACATGATTAAGATCCATTAATTATATGATTAGGATCTATTTAGATGTATTGACGTAATTGGAACATGTTTGAATGCAATAGATGCATTGAGGTTTATTTTCATTTATGAAAGTAAGGAAATTTAAGAAACAGAAATGCTAATGAGAAATGGAAAGCATCCATGCATATATTCCATTTATTCCATTCCCGCACACAAGTCATAGCAATATAAGCAAGGTTTTTTTTTCCTTCTCCCCTATACCCCCATTTTAGTGTAAATCCTCAAAATACACCAAATTTTTAATAAGAAAAAACGTTTTTTTAAAAAATTTCGGGAAATACAGGCATTTCCGGAAAGCATTTTTTTAAACTTCCCGGAAACACCTCTTAACGGGGTATTTCCGGAAACCATTTTGACTTCTGGAAATACCCCGTTTCGAGCTGTTTCCGAAAAGTTTAAAAAAATGATTTCCGGAAAGACCTGTTTTGAGATGTTTCCGGAAAGTTTAAAAAAATGCTTTCTAAAAATGCCTGTATTTCCGGAAATTTTTTAAAAAACGTTTTTTAATTAAAAAATTAAAATTATTACGATAAATAACGATATTCGCTAAACTACGATAATATACGAAATACCAAAAAAAATATACGAGTACAGTACAAATACCATAAAAAATACGGAAAAAATACAACTACAAGTCAATGTCACAATCAGCCAAAGCACGCCAGAGTCTCTCATATGCCTCAGTTGGAAGGCCCTCGAGTCCCATGACATAACGGATATGTCCAGCTATAGTCTGGAGCCTATCCTCCATGGTCCGTGGACCAATATCCTCAGCTGCTGGGTCCTAATCTGGTACATCCTCTGGAGGCGGAGGCGGCGCCAGAGTGAGACGGGAAATGGACACCTCTAAGTACCATGGTAGGTAATCCTGGTCGCACTCACCCGACACGAGGGCCCGTCTAAAAGTGTTCCTGAAGGTCCGCGCCGGGGCGGTGTAGAACAACCACTGCTGTAAAATGTCCGTTGTAGATGGACGTGAGGAGCCAACCAAAAGAGGCGGGCCAGGGATCTGCTGGATGTATCCAAGCTGCCACCAGACCCTGTCTGGCATATATGGCACAGTGATGGAGCCCCAGAGCAGATAACTTCTGAAAAGAGAAATCTGTGAAAATTGTGTGTACTCTCTGTGGTCCTCCCAAGGGCTCCAGCCTCCTCATACTGCTGAGCAGGCTCAGGCTCAGGCTCATGATACTGCTAAGAAGCCTCAGCCTCCTGCTGCTCGTGCTCACGGACACGCCTTTGAGGCTCAGAAGCGTGACCAGCCCGCCTGGTGACTAGCCGCATCCTCGTCCTGGTGCTAGGAGCAGGAGGAGTTTGATCTGCATCTCCTAGTGCTGCTCCGGAAGACTCGCTTCCCTCTACTCGTCCTGCATGTCTCGCCACTGCAAAAGCAAAAAAGAAAACAAATTTAAAAACGAAATTTTTTAAAAAAATTCTTTATTGGTTGCCAGAAACACCTCAAAACGGGGTATTTCCGGAGTAAATTTACCTTCTATGGGGTGTTTCCGAAAAGTTTAAAACTATAGCTTTCTGGAAATACCCCTATTTCCGAAAAGTTTAAGGGGAAAAAATTACTTTTTCCAGATGTAGGTGTAAATGAAAAAAGATCTCATTATTAAAGTGTTACAAAAATTATTTTTGAGTAAATGCCCAAATTGGTCCTTGACAAATTTTTTGTGGGACGAATTCGTCCCTCACAATTTTTTCGGGACACATTAGTCCCTGACAATTTCAAAACGGGACACGTTAGTCCCTCCATCCATTTTGACGTCTTCAACTGTTCCAACGTCGCATACGTGGCACGTTAAGTGCCACGTGTCACGTTAAGTGCTTATTTTGGGACAAATAAGTCCCTGGTTTACAAATGTTAAAATAGGCCATATTAGTCCCTGAAGTGGTTTCTGGTATCCAAAACCAGTTTCCACCATTTTCATGCTGTTTCTCAGAGACAAAGAGAGAAGGCGCAGAAAGAGGAAGAAGAACCAGTGTTCCGTAGAAGAAGAAGGTAGGTTTTGTTGACTATTTTTCGTTTTGATTCATGATTCGTGTGTGAGTGATTTTTAATTCTATTTTATATTCTGAGAATGGAAAGTAAAGCAGCAAAGAAAAAGAGGAAACATCAATGAAGCATAGCTACTCAGTCCCTTTGCATATCTGATGGAGTAAATTTGGGAGTTGCAGGAGGAGGGAATTAGAAGGAAAATTTTGGGAGTTGGGAGGTAAAGGAACCAAAAGAAAAGGAAGAGGGAGAGGAGGAAAGAGGAAGTAGATTGTGTGAAGAGCCGTTGAGAAGTTGGTTGATAATCCCTCAAGAAACCCACAAAAAAGGTAAGGTTTACTTAAAACCTTCCTTTTACTTCATCTCCCAATCCAAACATAGCCTTTCACCATATATGAGTCCAAATGTCTAACCAATCCCAAATCAGCTGCTGATGTGATGAAACATCCTAACAAATACAAGTTGTATGCTCCAATAAAAAGCACCCAACTTAAATAAACAATATATGTGCTTATATATAAAGAGAGAAAGAAAGGAGAATAAAGAACAAAATATAAAAAGAGAGAATATGGATAAAAAATTTACATTAATGTAATAAAATACTTCTAAAGACAGCATATTTCTACCAAACTACACAAAGTTCATGTATAGTTTTATCATGTCTAAAGAGGAAGACTGGTATCAGAGCACGGAGTTTAAACAAAATCACCTGTTCACTTAGAACAGAATCCAACTGCCATCCGTGATCATATGTAGAACCCTGTAGAAACAACTGCTAAGCAACCACAGCAGATATACAGTTTCCAAAGTAAATAGAAAAAAAAAGAGCGCCACATCTCAAAACAAAGTCTGTATGTAGACTTAATAACCTGAATACAAATTTTATTTACCATAGTCTTGGGCTTCTTTTTCTTGGTTTTAACCGATGTTTCACCACAGTCATAAGGTAACTGCTTTTCAAAATCTCCAACCGACTCCACCTCCATACTTCTCTGGTGCTGTGATCCAACATGGTCATCCTGAAAGGAATTGGTATCTCCACTTGAAGCAGCGTCTGTCTTAGCTTGAGCTTGTACAGTCCCACTGACCACTGCAAAAGGACTCACATATAGCGAGGATGGCTGAGTTCCAGTTGAATAGTGTACATAAGGAAAATCAGTTCCAACTTCGCTGGATCTATTAGTATAAGCCTTTATCCTGTTTTTGTGTTTCTTCTGTAAAGATTTTGATGATCTGCTGCCCTCATTGTTACCAGGCAAATAATAAGTGCCGGTTTCTCCTTCATCCTCATCATAAGTAGTCTCTTCATACCCAAACTCTATAAATTTCAAAAGAAACAACATTGTAACTGATTCCAGATTGATTATAATGCACTTATAAATAAAATAATCCAAATAGTCCCAATTATACCTGCTGCAGCATCATACATGGATGTTTCAACTTCCTCTTGAATGCTACTACCAGTTTTCTGAATTTTTTATTTTATTATCACCAAATGTTAGAAATAAACAAGAACAAAGTTGTCACCAAAATATTTTTGAACCAATAAACCTTAAACACCATTCAAGAAGCACCATCCCATCCATGAATGTGTAAGGTAGTAATTTTGAGCATATATGGTCATAAATTTACCTCACACTGAAGGAAACGAAATTCAATGGATTTTCTGTATGTTTCCATGGCAGTAGGAGGAACTGTATAGAAAAGGCTTTCCTGAAAATTAAATATACATGTACATGAGGTATTTGAGGTAAAAAAATTCAATGCACATAAACTAATATCAAAAGTAATAGCAAAATCATCTATTAAATCATATTGAAAGAGCAATTTCCTATGGATTTCAAAAACAACAAGTTGATTTGGCATGTGACGTTTAATGTGTATGTACGGGTGTTAACAAGTGAACAGTTTTCGGTAAAACCATTTGACTACAAAAGGAATATTTTCTCAATAGTGGTTAATTAAACAAATTAACATTCACACAACAACGAAGCCCTATCACTACATCAACCAAAGTAGCAGCCATTGGCCAGTAGACAAGGATAACTTTTTTGTGGATATAATAAAAGATCAAAGAAAATAACCAGTACCATATCGGAGCTTCTCCTCTTGTCCCTGGAAGCTTCATTTGAATTAACTTTCTCACATTCAACAGAACCACCAATGCAGTTATGATAAGGAACACTGGTTCTTCTTCGTCTTTCTGCGCTTTCTCTCTCTGTCTCTGAGAAACAGCATGAAAATGGTGGAAACTGGTTTTGGATACCAGAAACCACTTCAGGGACTAATATGGCCTATTTTAACATTTGTAAACCAGGGACTTATTTGTCCCAAAATAAGCACTTAACGTGACACGTGGCACTTAATGTGCCACGTATGCGACGTTGGAACAGTTGAAGACGTTAAAATGGATGGAAGGACTAACGTGTCCCGTTTTGAAATTGTCAGGGACCAATGTGTCCCGAAAAAATTGTGAGGGACAAATTCGTCCCACAAAAAATTTGTCAAGGACCAATTTGGGCCTTTACTCATTATTTTTATCCGTTTGCGTTAATTGTGAATACTGGGGAGAAGGGGGAAACCCTATAAGCAATAGCCATCGCTGAGAAGACAAAAACAGCTGTAATGGGCTGTTCACCTTTGCTTCATCCAGCACGTGATTTAACCTGTTGAAAGCGTCTGTACGATGTAGGCCCCGTAGCGATAAGTACTCAAGTCATTGATAAATTATTGGACGGAGAACTGAAGAAGGAGGCTCTTATTGTTTTTGCTTTTCATTGTACTGATGATGATGATGATAAGATAAGATGCCTCGCCTATAAATTAACACTAAGAGACGTACCGGACTTGCTTGTCACCAAACGACAACACACTCACAGTTCACCAACACAAACAGAATCTTGTTTTCTCACGTGAAACATTTTATAATTATTTTGTGTTAAGACTTAGATTATAACTTTAAAACAACTAGTGTATATAGACAAATATTTCCAGTTGGTTTTCTTCCTTTTGATGCGCGCAAGTGGCCGTTGCAAGTTTATTCCACCAATTCTTTTGTATGTTAATATTTAAATTTTAATATTTTTTTAATGAATGAAAACATGACACCATGATGGAGGAGAGAGTTTGTAAACAGCGGATGATCCACGCCGCGTGAGTGATCCCACGATAGATCAAGATTGTTTAAAGAATTGTGTATATGATGAATTTGTTTTTGGATTTTGCTAGTAATAAGCTAGTTAAGAGCATTTGTTAAAGAACCAATAAATATTTGTTACAAAAAACAATAAAAAGTACTAATTTATTGAGAAAGCTAATTTAATAGTGCTATTTTAGTTTATATACATACTCATAAGGATAAATTTATCAAGATAAAATTATGATAAAGTAGTTATTAAATAGGGCTATTTTAGTCTATATACATACTCATAATTTTTATTATATATATGCCAATATGCCAATTAATAAAACATATCCACTATTTTGGTCCAAAAAAAAAACCACTATTGTAAAAAAAAACCATAACCACGGGAGTCTGGCGCAAGTGGTTTGAAGGTAGCATATATGTCGTAACTTGTAAACTGCAAAATAAAATAGTGGATAGCGGATAAGCTATAACTTATAGCAGATAAGCTAGCGATTTGAATTCAAAGTGTTTAATAAAATTAGTAATTGAACTAGTTTATATAAATATAAAATGACATAAATAGACATTAATAATTAATACTTAAAATGAGAGAGAAGATTTATTGATAAATAAAAAAATTAATTAAAATAGTAAGGATGAAAATAGGAGAAAAATAGAAAACCCTACTTCAAATAATATTTTAAAAAACCCTATAAGGCGGTAAAAGCTATAAGCTATAAACTACTTACTATAAAGTATAAACTATCGGCCGTAAACCTGTTGACTGTCCTTGTCAATCGTAATAAAAAAACTTAAAGCATACAAGTAGTAGGGAAAACATGGTACGGTCCACTATTATAAGATAGGTACGGTCCACTAGGTACCTACTTTAATTGACTTTTGGGGGGATTGAAGCGGCAGCGTAGGTGCAACTTCAAGCTATCTGCGAGACTGCGACTGCTGTGGATTGGCGAATACTAGTTCAACTCATTACTCATCTAACCAACTTTTGCTTCGTCCTTAAGATTTTGCTGTTAATTTATGATGATGAGGTGATTCACAAGAGTCCACATTAGCTTATAAAAATAAATTCCACATTAGCATGCCACTTGTTCCCAAAATTAGAATATGTGAAGTGGATATATGCGAAAATAAATGAGAGGTTGGCTTTTTGGAGGAATTAATGTGGTGAATTTGGTGATATATATCTATCATATACTACTACTCTTTAGTAAAACTATTTTTTATAGGTACGGTTAGTGGGAGGTGGAAAAACGTTAGTTTTCTGGGTTTGAATTTGGGACCTCCTTATTGCACTCATTTGGTTCAACTATAAAATACCGAAATTATAAAGTTAAATATCATATTTTGAGTTCGAACTTGAGAAATCGCAATTGTATGTGTGCGTTTCTAGTGATACCTGTTATTCTGTCTACATAAAAAATTAAGTGAAAACTTCCTAAAAAAAACTTTAAAAAACATCATAATTTTTTTAGGTAACAAATTGTTTAAATTTGTGTAAACGTTTGTTATGTTTCAAATAAGTCATAGTTATTGTTTTCTTTGAAAATTACTTCTGTTTACATTGGGATTAGCCGAGGGCTCATCGGCTAATGTAGAATCGACTAGCCGAGGGCTGACTCATGCGGTTGAGGCAAAATTGGCTGAAAGTGGCTGCTAAGTCTATATGGGCTTGGAGGCTATTATTTGGTCTTAATGAGTTCGTATAATTGTTTATTAAAGTCTCGTGTTATTATTGTATTATTTATGAAAGGGAATATCATGAAAAAGACCAAGTGAAGCTACGTTAACCACCTTCCTACATTTATGAGAAATGGGTATAAGGAGTTAACCATATGAAATCAAGGCAAAAACGTGCACAAACTTGGCTAAGTAATGAGCCACTAGTTACCCATCCTGCCCACATGAAGCAAACTCTTAAAATACTCATAACTCACTTAACTTCTTCACAAATAGAGTTCAAATACACAGCATCAAAGGGTTTTGTCTTGTAAGGCTTGCACAACCTCCAAGGAATCAAACTCAGCTTCGTTTGAGAAGCAGTAAATCCTTCGCAAATGATAAGTCGAGCAGAACACCCATGGCCTCCGCTATCCTCACCTCGTCCAAGCACCGCATTTTCCAAGAGGCAACACCCATTATTGCACCCTCTTTGTTTGAGATAGACGCACCAAAACCATAGACTTAATTTATCTCTAGAAGAAGTCGTGTCGACGTTCAATTTGAAATCTCCCACCATCAACGGTTTCTAGTGCCATAGATGGTGGCTATGGCTCACAATGGAGGAAGTGCTGGAAAGAAGCTGGCTAGGTAGTGTTTACTGTGATTTTTAGTAAACACCGCTAGTTTCACTACACGTGTTACTTGCGAGATCAACTAGGAATCTCAGGCCATTTGTGATCAAATTTTACTAAGAATTGTTGATATTTAATAGAAGTGTAGAAACTTACGATAAAGTACAAGAATTTGTAAATGTGAGAAAAGTAATCAGAATGCAGTAAATTACAGTAATTGTAAGCGAAGAAGATGACAAAGTGCAGAAATCTAAAGGAAATGAAAACAATTATATAAAGAAGTGGTACGCAGAATCATACATGAATTCCTGTTGACTCTGTTTTCTCTGTTTGCGGAAGTAGAGTGTTTTAGGAAAATATGTGTAATGAGTTTTGCGACCCTTTTCCTCTCTACAGAACTTCTATTTATAATACAAATAAAACTATAACTGCCCAGCAGTTTTCTAAAACAAGATAAAGCAGAATAACTGCTACAAGATAAGGCAGAGTAACTGCTATTTCGACGTGCTTCTACTTCGATTGTCAAACTGCTCTTTCTCTTCGATCAAAGAATCAAAGTCCCTTTCGACAGATCTCCATAGCTTTACTTGTTTCGCTGTCTATAATCTTCTCTCTGTCGAAGTGTGTCCTTTTTTTCCAAATTCGCTAAGTTATGCACTAGGCTGCTTTCCTTTGGTTATTGCCTCTTGAAGTCGAAATTATATCTGGGTTCAAAATCTGCCTTCTTTCTGAAAATATTCAGTCAAACCCTGTTGACTGCATTTAATATTAGCCTGTCGAAAATGCAGGCTAACAAATTGCCCCCCCCAAAAAGACGTTTTCGACTGAGTTCTTGAATGAAAATAGAAAACGGCTTTTTTGAAACTTTTTCGACTATCCCATGAAATCTCATGCTATCATTGCATATCTTTTTTCAGAATACGAGGGGACGTTTCTGAGCAAAAACAGAGTTTGCTGGTGCCTTCTTCCAAAGAGAATGCGCCACGTGCACAATTGACTGTCCCACGTTTCCCACTAACACCACGATTGCCAAAGCAATTTTTTATTATTTTATTTTTTAACGTGGAGAAACGGCTATAAGAAGGGAAGTGGTACCCTTTCATTTCTTTTTCTAAAACTTCAACTTCTCCTTTTCTGCGCAAAAAACTCCATTAAAGCATCTTCAACTTCTCCTTCTGCAATTCTTTCCTCTTATTCGCCTTACGAAGCAAAGCGGATATTACTAAGCATCTCCATTTCTTCACTAACTTCCTGTTTCCAACAATGGCATCTTCTTCTACGGTAAAAACCCCTGCTGTAACTCTTGGGAAGAAAACCCTGGTTTCTGAACCTGCTCTTACTCTGGAAGAAACACAAATTTACAGGTCTCAGGTACTTATCCCCTTCTCTAAACCTTCAAATCATGCATTCTTAGGCCCTCTCCCTCTCGCTGATGATGATTCCTCTAGGATTAGGGACATTTTCCCTAGCTATCATAGACTCAGCCCTAGGATTTTCAGCGAAGGTCCACACATGATGGATTTTATGAGTAACCCGAATAGGGTTTTTCGATCTTCGCCACCAACTGAGAAAAACATGCCTTACATCGACTGGCTCAACAAAATTGAGTCGAAAAAAGGAGATATTTGGAAGAGCCAGGGAATCTTTGATCTAATCCAAATCTCAAGGTATGGGCCTAAGTATCAAAGCCCAATGCTCCTTTCTGCTCTACATTTTTGGGATATTACTACCAACAGCCTTCATTTGAAATGTGGCATGCTTACCCCTACCCTGCTTGATGTGGCAGCTATAACAGGTTTAAAACCTTTAGGAGAGACTTTCGACCCTGCTATCCAAACTGATTTCGATTTTGACTTCAAAAAGGCTAGCTTTAAAGGTTATATTGAAGAGAAACACGTTACTGAGTCGAAAGATGTTTCTGATGAAGAGCATATTGCTTTTCTCACCTTCTGGTTATCCTTTTATGTCTTCTGTTCTTCGTCACTTCAAGTGGCTAAGATGTATATCCCTTTAGCCATTCAATTACATCAACGTCGAAATATCAACTTGGCTACCCTTATTTTAGGATCCCTTTTCGACAACTTGAAACAAGGGGCTCTTGATTTGAAAGGACTCAAACCAGAAGGGAAATATTTGGTCTCTGGACCAATTTGGCTGTTTCAATTGTGGCTTCTTGCCACTTTCAATTCAAAATTGATAATGTATACTCCTGATGAGTATCTTGACGTAATTTCTAACAGAGGGGTCGAAGGTGTGCGACTTGCTTTGTTGAAACCTAAACAAATAGGAGTATCTGTCGAAGATCTCTTTTCACAGGCTTTCAACATGTTTCTGAACTGTACAGAATTTTCTCCTTCTATGGCCCCTTTTGCTGGAAGAAATTACGGGCCACATTGGTTCACTAGGGAATTCCCTGCCACCAACCCTGATGAGGAACAAGAAACCAATCAAATTTGGAGAGCATTTTTAACTCCTCAACTGCTGTCATCTCGAATTTCTCCTGGGAAGTCATCAAACCAATTTGGTTTATTCTCATATCATCCAAGTTTATATGCACGGCAATTTGGGTTGTGTCAACTTCGACCCAGCCCTTTTTTCCGGTCTAGAAGAGAACTGTTAGTCCCTGAGAATGAAGAAGAATGGATAAATCGTCTCAATGACTTTCCTGCTGATTCTTTTCGTCTTACTCCCCTCTCTTTTGAATCAACTTTCTCTTGTACCCACAAATTTTCTCAGTGGTGGACAGAGTATATCACCAGGAAATTCACTGGTGTCGAAGAAGCAAGTCTATTGGTCAAACTAATATCTGCTTTTCCTTCTTCGCAGAAAAAGAAGACCAAGTCGAAAGGTATACATATTCGAGAAATTCAAGCATTTCAACAATATTTTGAAACTGTATATGATCCGACTAATCTTCGTCGAACTGTTTCTCAAGCTGCAAAAGTTTTTAAACAAAAAATTCTTGATAAAATCCCGACTATGATTTTTCCACCTTATGTACCCGACAAATATTTTTTTGCTTTAACACAAAACAAAATTAGATTTCCACCCTTACCAACCAGTGAACTGGCTCTGGCATTTTGGTCACCCCTTCCAGAATGGTTCATATGTGGTTCGACCAGGGCACTATTTAATTTTTTGAACAACAAAACAGCTGAGAAAATAGTTCCGACTAAGCAGGACATATACACTTTTGAGGGTCATCTTCATTTAGATATTCAACATATTCGAATCTTGTCCTCCATTAAAGAAGGTGATTCACAAGACTTTTTAGGAAAAATAAATTTCCTTTCTATGTATTTCATATTAACACTTGTTTGTCAAATATTTGTAGCCATTCCTATCACATCGTCTTCGACAGATGGTGCAGCAACAAAGACGAAGAAAAAAGATGTCGAGGCTTCGTCAAAAAGAAAACAACCTCTTCAAGAAGAAAAACAAAAAGTAAGTACTTATCTTTACTCATTGTATTATCTTCTTATACTCTTCGACTAATTAATCATCCATTTTGCAGAGTCGAAAAAGAACAAGCAGCTCTTTAACATCCAATCCAAAGAAAGCAAGAAATGTCAAACCAAAAGTCGTGAGCGATTCAGAGGTCGAAATTTTCAAAACTTTGCCTATTTATATTTGTTTTCTTTTTCTTATTCATGCTTATGTGATTGTTGTATTTTCAGTCTGATGAGACACCACTGCTTAGGGCCAAACCCATCAAGGTTCAAGTCCCTGAAACAGAAAGAGAGAGAAAGACAAAACATTCTCAAGATGTCTCTAAAACTGTTTCCCAACAAACTTCTGTCGAAAAACAACAACAAGAAGAAAAAGTTCCGAAGAGGCTTATCAAGAAAACCCAGAGTGCACATTCTTTTGTTGAGGACATCATAGCTAAGGTGATCAAATTGAAACCTATGTTTTTTGGAAACCCGAAAACTTTGTTTATGTGATAATACTTACTTTACTTCATTTTTTAGGAAACTGAAGTCCCAACAAAACAGGCTACGCCTTCCTCCACCCAATCCCCTTCAAAAATAAATGCTTCTGGAGAAGGTGTCGAAGAAAAAAATTTGCCTCAACATACACCTATTGTCGAAGATACACCGTTGGCCGAAAAGACTATTCTTGCTGAAACTGCCCAGGAAATTCCTGCTCATGGCCTGGAGCCTGCTGCTATAGATGTTGATGAAAATCCTGATGTTGGCCACAGTGGAGCTGAGATCAGTATATCTTCTTCTCCAAACATGGAAGAGCAAGGGTACGACGAAGAAGAAAGTGAAGACGATGGTGATAACGAGAGGAATGAATCTCTTGAGATAGCTAATTCTCCACGTTCTGTGCCCTCAACACATGACACCGCTCTTAACTTTCAAGAACAAGAATTTTTGGACTTAAAACGCAAAGATCCTCTTGAAGCTTTCAAACGAATGGTGAGCGGTTTATCTCCGACAGAAAGTAAGCCAAGTGCTTCGACTGCTTCTGTTGGCAATTCCTCTGAAGGTCCTAAAGGAAACTTGATTCGAGAGCTTCAAACAACCCTTTTTGATATAGATCTCTTCGAGGCTATCGAAACAAATCATATGCTCTATTACAAACTCAAGTCTTTGCTCAATGAACTTAACAACTCTGGCTCCAGTGACTCTCTTTTATGCTTTATTGTTGAATTTGAACCTTTATTAGAGCAAATTTCCAGAGATATTCAAAGAAAGAAGAGCACTATTGTGAGCAAAGAACGTGAGCTTGAGCTTCTGACAGAAGAAAGTGTCGCCGTCGAAACCTCAGAAAGCAAGATTTCAGCCTTGGAAATTCAAGCAGCAACTAATTCCAAGGAAATAGAAGACTGTGATGCAAACATTTCGACATACAAGGCTCAAATCAAGGAATTGCAATCGAAGATTGAAGCGGAAGAAAAGAAGAAAATCTCTGTTCAGCAGAAGTCTTCAATTTCTGTGGAGAACGCACTTCGCACTGAGGCAACCCTGGCTATCGAACACTTGGAGAAGGTTCAGAAACATGACGAAGCAGTTAAGAGGCTAACAGAAGAAGAAACTCTTTTAAATACCAGATTGAGGCATGCCAGAACAGCCTTTGAGAGGCTTAAAGCTTCTTTTGTAATTTAACTTTCCATCTGTAATCTGACAGCATTTTACTCGATCTGTATTTTGACAATATTTTCTGGCATGGGTGCCATGTTTATATCTTCACATTCTCTTAATTTTGCGTTATTTTGATTTCTTGCAACATTGGCTTATATCTCTTTAAATACTTGCCATTTATACGCAAAATTCGATTATCAGCACTTAACTCTTCGACTTCATAAGCACCGTTTGAGAATACTTGTAAAATTTTAAATGGTCCTTCCCAATTTGGTGACCATTTTCCCAAGGCTCTATCTTTTTTGTCCATGGGTAATATCACTTTCCACACTAAGTCTCCTGTAACAAAAGCTTTGAATTTCACCTTTTTGTTATAAGCTTTAGCTACTCTTTCTTTTTGCCTTATAAGGATATCTAATTCAAGTAACCTTTCTTCATCTATGTCCACCAATTCATCTAAAATCATGTTCCAATAATGGTCTGAAGGAATTTCAAATTGCCTTTGGATCCTGGTTGATTGTAAATAGATTTCGACTGGTAAAACTGCATCATGCCCAAAAGTGAGACGAAATGGAGTAGTGTTGATTGATTCTCTAGGAGAATTTCGACAAGCCCATAATGCTTGATCAAGGGTTTTGTGCCAATTTTTAGGCTTTTGCCCAATATGTTTTTTAATCAAATTAATGATAATTTTATTGGCTGCTTCGACCTGACCATTTGCCTGAGCATAATATGGCGTCGAACTTAATAACTTAAATCCACTTATGGAGGCAAACTCAACCATTTTTCGACCAGTAAACACTGAACCTTGGTCTGTAGTGATGGTTTCTGGAACTCCAAACCTGCATAAAATATGGTTTTGGATAAAGGCTATTACTGCCTCTTGGTCTACGTTAGCTAAAGGAATGGCTTCGACCCACTTAGTAAAGTAATCGATACCCACTAATATGTAGCGGTGACCTTTCGACGACGTTGGTTTAATTTCGCCAATTATGTCTAAAGCCCATCCTCTAAATGGCCAAGGTTTTATTATTGAGTGTAACTCATTTGCAGGTACATGCTGTATTCCTGCATGTTTTTGACATTCTTGACACCCTTTAGCAAAATCTATGCAATCTTTAAGCATAGTAGGCCAGTATACTCCTTGTCGAAATAACAGCCACTTCATTTTTTGCCCCGCTTGGTGAGATCCACAAGCTCCACTATGAGTATTGGAAATTGCTAAATATGCCTCACTCTCATTAAGGCATTTAAGTAGGACTCCTTCCGGGGTTTTCTTTAACAATTCGTTTCCAAGAATTACATAGCTTAGAGCTCTATACTTGGTTTTTCGATTTGTTGTCCCTATTGGATTTTCCAAGTATTCAACAATTGGTTTTCGCCAGTCATCATTCGACATATTGTCAATGGCAAAAATTTGGCCACTTTCAATTGGAGGAAGTAGTTCAACACTGTCTGCCCCCCCAAGTTTTGGCATTGACAATTCATCATCTTTACGATCTGTCGAAATCAATTTCTCTTTAATTGCGATTAACTCATTGAGTTTTGTTGGAGATACTTTATAACTTGAAGCAATTTGTGCCAAGTCATTTGCCTCTTGATTCTCAATTCGAGGTATATGCTCAATGTGAACCTTGTCGAAACGTTTTAACAAAGTATTGGCAGTGACGAAATATAAGATTAAATTTTCTTTGATGCACTTATATTCTTTGGTTAACTGCTTCACCACTAATTCAGAATCACCTTTAATTTCGACAGCCTTTGCCCCTAATTCTAACAAGATTTCCAATCCTGCAATTAAGGCTTCATATTCAGCCTCATTGTTAGAACAACGCTCTTTGATTTTAAACTTATACCTTGTTGGTACGTTTACTGGTGAAACAATTAATATACCAATTCCAGAACCATTTTTATGGCTTGATCCATCGAAATAAAGTGTCCAAGGTCGATTATTCATTTGACTAACTGTCGCTTCGACCAATGAATGGTCAACAATAAAGTCAGCAACAATTTGTCCTTTGATAGCTTTCAAGGGCTGGTATGTTAATGAATACTCAGATAAAGCTAGTGCCCATTTACCAATTCTATTATGCAATATTGGTTTCGACAGCATGTGTTTAATAATATCGAAATGAGAATGCACATACACATCAACTGGTTTGATATATTGCTTTAGTTTAGTACAAGAAAAATACAAACAAAGGCACAATTTCTCCATTGGCTGATATCTAGTTTCAGCATCATTTAACACTCTACTTAGGTAATATATGGCTCTTTCGACACCATTATCATCCTCTTGTGCTAGCATACTACCTATTGTTAGCTCTGATGCTGCTATATACAATTTCATCACCTTATCTCTGATAGGTGGTAACAATATAGGCGGTTTAACTAAATAAGCCTTAATGTCGTCGAAGGCCTTCTGGTGTTCTGGATCCCACCTGAATAAGTCTTCTTTCTTCAGTCGAAGTAATGGCGAGAACACTTGAGTTTTGCCACTTAGGTTGGAGATGAACCTTCTGAGGAAATTAATCTTTCCTAATAATGACTGAAGCTCTTTTTTAGTCGAAGGGGCTTTCGTTTCCATGATTGCCTTCGTTTTGTTTTGATTAATTTCGATGCCTTTTTTGTGGACAACAAAGCCCAAGAAATCACCTGCACGTACACAAAAGGCACATTTGATTGGATTCATTTTCAATCCATATTTCCTCATTCTTTCGAATGATTGTCGAAGATGGTCTAAATGGCCATTTTCTGTTGAAGATTTGACAACAATATCATTTATGTATACTTGCATAAAATTTTCAATAAAATCATGAAACATAGAATTCATTGCTCTCTGGTATGTTGCACCAGCATTTTTCAAACCAAATGGCATTACTACCCATTCATAAACACCTAATGCCCCTGGGCATCGAAATGCTGTTTTTGACACATCTTCTTCGGCAATAAAAATTTGATTATATCCTGAATATCCATCAAGCATACTTAGATATTCAAATCCTGCTGCTGAATCAACTAGCATTTCTGCCACAGGCATAGGGTATTGATCTTTGGGTGTAGCATTATTTAAATCACGAAAATCTATACAAACTCGTAATGTTCCATTTTTCTTAATAACAGGAACAATGTTGGCTAGCCAATCAACATACCTGGCGGTCCTGATGAAGTTGCTCCTGAGTAATCTTTCGATTTCTTCTTTGATCTTCGACAGAACCTGTGGTGCGAACCTCCTTGGTGTTTGCTTCACTGGTTTTTTGTCTGGTCGAATGGGCAGTTTCAGTTCGACTACTTCTCGACGTAGACCAGGCATCTCATTGTAATCCCAGGCGAAGCAATCTTTATACTCTTTGAGTAACTTGACAGTTCGATCTTTCAAACCCTTGTCGATTTTAGCACTGATAAATGTTGGCCTTTTTATGGGGCCATCTGCTAAATCAATTTCTTCAAGAGGGTCTTGAGCCTGCATCTTCTTAGTCGAACCCATTGGGTCTTTTTCAAAACCTAAAGGCTCATCATCGTAGATGCAGTCAAGTCTCTGGCCTTCGGCCATTTTGCCTTTATTGTTAACTTCTGGGTTAACTTTTATGGCTTGTTCAACCATATTTTGTTGCAATTTGGCCTCCAAAGCCATATTTTGTTTATTTTCGGCCACATAAGCCGTAATTCTTTCCCATACGGTAGGTATAGACATCATTACCGTTTAGGGACCATCCCACCCAGTAGGCTTGCAAAAGCCTATTGAAGGTGATGCCTCATCGATCACTTCCCTCTCCCATATGAATCCATGGTTAGGGTGGAGATCTAAGGATTCAAACACATTGTCCATAGGGACATATGCAGTGTCTGAAGGTGTGCATGGCGCAATAGTCGCCAATTGTTTGTCAAAAGTCCTCCTTGTAATATGGTCGACCTCTGCCAAGAAATAACTCTGGTCTGCTTCTATATTTTCGACCAGGCCATCTTCCCTCCAAATAGAGAGTCTCTGGTGGAGTGTTGAGGGCACTGCTCCTACTCCATGGATCCACTCTCTGCCCAGGAGTAGATTGAAGTTTGCTCTGGTGGGTATGACTATGAACATAGTTTTTCTCTTCACACTCCCCACTGTTAACTCCACTTCTATGGCTCCTAATGAATAGCCAGATTTTCCCTCATAATTAGTGAGGACTATGTTATGTGGCCGTAAATCAGTCTCTGATTTGCCAACTTTTGCCAGCACATGTTGTGGCATCAGGTTAACCGCTGCACCCCCATCAACCAATATTTTATTGACACCCACATTGTTTACTTTTGCCTGTATAAACAATGGTTTTAGATGGTGTTTCATCCCTCCATCTGGCCTCTCGAAGACAGCCTCCTGCTCTTCTATAGAGCCATTATTTAGTACGTAATAACACATTGGCCTGTGCTTAGCCATATCTTGATCGAAATCTTGTTCGATCTCGGTCACTTCTGAAATGACGTCGAATTCAATTGGCAGAATTGAAACGACGCAGATGATGTCGAGGTCTGGTTCTGAATCTAAGAATTCAGAGTCCATATCATCATCTAATTGCAGGCCTTCTTCAGAGTCAAGACCTTTTTTGATGTCTGCAAGGGGAGGGAATATCCTCTCTTTTGCTGATTTTCTTGGGAATTCGACACTGGAAGCCAATTGCTTACCTTTGCTTGTGTCGATGTTCTCCTTTTTTTCAGCAGCAGTCAATTTCATCTGGCGTTGGTATCTTCGCCATTGCGTTCTTGTCATGGGGTTTTTCCCCTTGTAATTATTGCTGTAGGCGTATCTATTGGAATTAGGCGCCTTGTTTTGATTCATGGCATTGGAAGTCTCTCCTGCCATCTTTAGGTGACATTCCGTCTCCTTATTTCCTGGGTATACCCATCTTCCGACAGGGGCCCTTGCAGGTGGCACAAATGTTCTCCTTTGAGCCTTCGGAGCTTGTCTTGATGAAGATGTAACCTTATATGGCACACCTCTTGGGTTGAAGCTGAATTTGGGCCTATTATCGACCCATTTGTTTTTTCTCTTGAATTGAGGAGTGACACTCTCAAGGCTCTTAGCGGCCTCCTTGTCGAATACAGAACTGCACCGTGGGCATAACATCACCTCGGTGTTACTTATCTTGCATCTGTTGAGGAAGTCTACCAAGTCCTCTTCAGCTTGTGGATAAACCACCTGCATTTTTTCAGCATATTGGTCATCAGTGACCATTTTGATGTTCGCTTCAAAACTTTCAGCAACCACTTCATTGGTTTCGACCATCAAAATATCTACTTCAGTGTAGTTTGCTTCAGCTGTGGGCATAGGATTGCTGTCGATCTGCATTGATGACTTATTTTTGTCATCAAATTTCAGCCTTCCATCATTCAATGCTTTCTGGACTAGATCCCTGAAAAGTACACATCGGGAGGTGTTATGACCCAAAAAATTATGATATTTGCAATAACCTCTTTTCTTTTGTTGTTCTAATGGTGGTATTTTTAGACCTTTAGGCACTAAAATTTGACCATCAGTCACCAAAAGATCAAATATTTGGTCACATTTTGTGACGTCGAAGGTATATGTTTTTGCAACAAACTTATCATTTTTTGGTTCGACAGGGTTTTTTCCATTAGAAGGGTTTAACAATTTGCATGTATATGGAGGTCCAGGTTTTAATTCTGCAATGTCAACCTCTTCCTCGACATTTTCATAAGCTATGTCGAATTCTTGGCTATTGTTATCAACATTAACAAACGCCACTTTTTCTTTTTTATTGTTAAACTTGGTTGTCGAAGCTTTTTCTGCTTTAAGTCTTTCAACTTGTCGAACTCTATCAGCCAATTGAGCCATATCTCTTAGGTGTAAAGTATCCAGTTTTTTCCTGATGGAATAATCTAATCCACCAGCAGCCATTTCGACTAACTCATGCTCGGGCACTTGGGTGAAACATCTCGCCTTGAGTAGTCTAAATCTATTGAGATATTCATCAATAGATTCTGGCATTGTGCGTCGAACACTAGCCAATTCTTTAAGACTAATCTTTGATTGTCCCATGTAAAATTGTTCATGAAAGGCTTTTTCTAATTGGTTCCAATTAAACATGGAGTGTGGGGGTAATGTTGTAAACCAAGTAAATGCATTTTTCGTCAAAGAATTTGGGAAATATTTCATTTTCAAATTTTCGTTTAACGCAATGTCCCCAGCCTCAGTCAAATATCTTGCAATATGTTCGACAGTAGATTCACTGGTTTCTCCAGCAAATTTTGTGAACTTAGGAATCTTCCACCCTCTAGGCAAATCTGTTTGCATCACATATTCAGACAAGGGAGACACAAAATTAGGTCTATGTAAGCCTAAATTGAGACCATTTTGGGCTAGTATAGTTTCGACAAGATTAGCCAAATTATTTTGCATTCCGAGGTTATTTTGCTGGACTTGCCTAACTACCTCATCAGCGTTTTGATTTCTATTTACTAGCACCACTTCAGGTATAGGCTCTTCGACAAATTGCTGTGCTCTATTCACGAGGGTTGCATTATTAGGCCTTTCGACAGGTAAGTTAACAGGCCTAATGTTTTGTACTTGGGGAACTTGCTGGTTTTGTATTTGTGGAGTGCCAAAAAAGTCAGCAATTCGACCCATTTGTGTTGCTAACATTTGGTAACTATTATTTGTGTCCTGTATCAGGGGATTAAACACTGTACCTATTTGCTGTGTTAGCATATTTACCATATCATGGTTGCTATCATCCATTTGTTGTCTTAATGCCAATAATGACGAAGTGGTTATTGAAGGTTGTATATTTCGACTATACATATTTTCTGATGGGTTGTGCATAGGCGAAAAGTTCGAAGCCATGTTATCTGCATATGTAGATGCATTTGTATGGAGTCCTACCATCATGGCGGTTGGCATTCCAAAGGGGTAATTTCGACTATTTATGGGAAAACTATATGGCATATTTCCCACCATAGCGTTGGGTATCCAGGGATTAGTTGAACCAAAGGTTGATGATTGGGGAATCATCATGTTCGACCCAGGAGTTATAGTGGGAGCGGTTATAGCGGTTACACCCATATCTGTCGAAGACGATAATGGGGCGGTTACGCCGACCACGTTTGGAGCAATTATGGGGGCGGTTACTCCTGGAGATGGTGCAGGAAGGGTTGTTCCCTGAGTGTTCGTGGCGTTGGTATCAGTAACTGACGCCTGGGAATGTCCATTCGATGTAGAAGCACCATTCATGTTTGAACGTGGCATTTGATGTAACTGTCTACCACTTCTTAAACGCATGCAACGTGCGATGTACTGGTTCTGTGTTTAACAAACCCAGAATTATCTTAGTAAAAAAAAATTTAAATACTTAGCACAAATGTCCCACTGGGCGTGCCAATTTGTTTACTGTGATTTTTAGTAAACACCGCTAGTTTCACTACACGTGTTACTTGCGAGATCAACTAGGAATCTCAGGCCATTTGTGATCAAATTTTACTAAGAATTGTTGATATTTAATAGAAGTGTAGAAACTTACGATAAAGTACAAGAATTTGTAAATGTGAGAAAAGTAATCAGAATGCAGTAAATTACAGTAATTGTAAGCGAAGAAGATGACAAAGTGCAGAAATCTAAAGGAAATGAAAACAATTATATAAAGAAGTGGTACGCAGAATCATACATGAATTCCTGTTGACTCTGTTTTCTCTGTTTGCGGAAGTAGAGTGTTTTAGGAAAATATGTGTAATGAGTTTTGCGACCCTTTTCCTATCTACAGAACTTCTATTTATAATACAAATAAAACTATAACTGCCCAGCAGTTTTCTAAAACAAGATAAAGCAGAATAACTGCTACAAGATAAGGCAGAGTAACTGCTATTTCGACGTGCTTCTACTTCGATTGTCAAACTGCTCTTTCTCTTCGATCAAAGAATCAAAGTCCCTTTCGACAGATCTCCATAGCTTTACTTGTTTCGCTGTCTATAATCTTCTCTCTGTCGAAGTGTGTCCTTTTTTTCCAAATTCGCTAAGTTATGCACTAGGCTGCTTTCCTTTGGTTATTGCCTCTTGAAGTCGAAATTATATCTGGGTTCGAAATCTGCCTTCTTTCTGAAAATATTCAGTCAAACCCTGTTGACTGCATTTAATATTAGCCTGTCGAAAATGCAGG
The DNA here is from genome assembly GCA_039519185.1 of Astragalus membranaceus. Classification (NCBI taxonomy): domain Eukaryota; kingdom Viridiplantae; phylum Streptophyta; class Magnoliopsida; order Fabales; family Fabaceae; genus Astragalus; species Astragalus membranaceus. The sequence continues at coordinate 99,778,853 of CM076850.1, forward strand.
CTAACAGGTAGCGAAGAAGCTCGCATGATAGAGGGAGCACTAAGATGAGTCCGACCAAATAGAGTCAAAAGTTGATTCGCCCAGAGATATTTCATCGAGGAACCCAACAAGTTGCTATGTAATTTTGGATGTTGGAGAGTGCCTTCTCAAGCATTAGCCAAACAAGTATCTATTTCCCTTCAAAGCAAGTTTTATTCTTATTCCACCATATGTTGTAAATTAGGGAGATTGACATGTCAACTAATTGAGATTGCATTGAAAAGGAAATCAATCAACCAATATACAAAATTATTTTTATTTTGGGTGTTAAAATTGATACCCATGGGAGAGATAAACCAAGCTTGGGTGGCCCAAATACTTTCCAAAAAATTATGGTTAATTGTTTCAATGTATTTGCCACATTTAGCACAAAATAAAGTGTTGGAGATTTACCAACATGGTATAGTATGTGTTGGGGAGTCCGGGGGAGCACCGTGAGCAACAACGAGCTAGCCAATGAATCGGACCACCAAGAGACTTGGACGCCACATCTCCACCTAAAACCTTAATGCGTTAGGTATATGGGTCCCCTCTCTTATATATCCTTCATATAATTCATTCATAGCCGATGTGGGACTAACCACTCACACTTGAATTTCCAACATCTCCCCCCTAAGTGTGACTCACCCTCCCACTCCCCCACCAAGCCGAACCATGGCTCTGATACAACTTGTTGGGGAGTCCGGGGGAGCACCGGGAGCAACAACGAGCTAGCCAATGAACCGGACCACCAAGAGACTTGGACGCCACATCTCCACCCAAAACCTTAAGACGTTAGGTATATGGGTCCCCTATCTTATATATCCTTCATATAGCTCATTCATAGCCGATGTGGGACTAACCGCTCACACTTGAATTTCCAACAGTACGAGTGGTAGATACTTGGACTCCTTAACCATTTGGTCAAGGGTTCGATCCTTGGCCGGTGCGTATGGAAAAATACCTAGTGGGAGAGGTCAACCTCTTAAATGAATATCAGTACCTCGGGAGATTAGTCTCTGCAGTTGCGCGCACTTGATTTAAAAAAAAAGTGTTGGAGATTTCCAAAATATATGGTTGAATGATTATGTGTTAAAGGTCGAATAAATAGGACTTTATATTGGTGTCACAACGAGGTTGGCATAGCAGTTGTATCTGTTGTGAACGAGTTTGTGGATATGTGTTCGAATTCCTGCTTAAATAATTTTAGATAAATGTTTTATTTTTGATATAGACAGTCAAAAAAATAAAATCAAACGAAGTGCCTTATGGGATTGGAACCCGCACCACTACAAAGAACAGGTCCGAGCTGTTGCCAACAGACCAACACAATGTAACGTGAATTGAAATGAATGTAAATGGTATATAGCCGTTTGTGTCTCCACTGTGGAAAGTTGTTTTCCTTCACTAAAAAGCATGTTTATCTCCCTAAATAGAGACATTCTCGAACCAGAAAAATATATACGAAAATGAAGACTTTATTCTAAATCATTTGCTTTTCTAGTGCATAAGGGTGAGTATGGAGACTTTATTCTGTAAGCTATCATTGATCCATACACTTGATGTGAGTGTGCAATTCATACCAAGGATTTCAAAGTATCTCGAAGGGGATTCGCCACCCATTTGCGTTCGGTTTACATAAACTGGTGGGGGCGGATGAACCTAAAGCTTAGTGTTTACACACAAGCTTTGGAATTTATTTGTTCAACCATCTTCATGTTCTTCATCATCTTCTTCTAGTTCAAGTATTTGCAGCGGTCCCCCCACAAAATCAAACATAAAGGACATGAAACTCCCCCATTTCTCAGCTCATGTCTAACAGGTAGCACTTAACGCAAAATTTTCCATATATAGCAATAGAATATGTTTTCGGGGAAATTTTAGCTTCCAAATTTTATCCCGGAAAGGAGAGAGTTTAGAACTACTCTAGAAATGATAGATTCAGCTCTTTCTAAAATTTAATACGATGGTATCGCAATGCTTCACTAGTGAAAAAACAAGATTCAAAGTTGGATAAATTGGACTTTTAAAGTCGGGTGCGAGCCAAATTTCTCTATTACAGCGACATAGTAAGTCAGAATTTAAAGTCGGGTAACAGTTGTCTATTTTTGAGTCGGACAATAAGTGTCCGACTTTAATTACCCGTGTATGTTGTGGTTCATGCCTTTGTGGAACACTTTTAAAGTCGGATTACACAGACACCAGACTTTAAAAGTATATTTTTAAAGTCGGATAACTGTGATACCCGCCTTTAAAAGTGTTTATTTTTTTTTCGAATTTATTTCATTTTTAATTTTGCTTCTCCCTTTCGATACAAATATTTTCACTTTTCAGCATATACTTTCAACGACTATCCAAGAGAAACAACTCTTAGATTTCATACCAAAATGTACGTTAATGTACTACACTTTTATCTATGCAAAAAAAATACGAACATAAATTCCTGATATTCTAATATACAAATTTTAAACGAACTATTATATATATATATATATATATATATATATATATATATATATATATATATATATATATAGTAAAAGACTAACTCCAAGTTTGAGTGCAAGTGGTTAATGCACTCTATCTTAAGGGGCAGACTCGGCTAGTACCCGGGTTTGATTCTCGGTGATGGAAGAAATTGGAGCCAGACTTTACTTACTTCCCGGTCGAACTCCGGATTATTCATGGCCCCTTCCCCTGGACATCAGAGGGGGTCAAAGACCCCTAGACCAAAAAAAGTATCACTTAAGTTGTTTTCTTCTTTCTTCATTTCCAATTGCCTTACACTTCGCATACAACTTTAGAAAAAACTCCACTCAAACTTATCTAACGTGCTTCAATTCTTTAGATGTGAACGGACGACTCATTGAATACCTAAAACAATAAAAGCTAAATAAGAACCATGAGTTAATCTATTATCTACTCAAAAATAAATATCTAGTAATCATCTTAAAAGTTGCAAATTTCAATTACCTTTTTCCAATTGTTAGTGATAGTTGCGGAGACAATAGTCATCATATTTATCATCACATAATAGCCACAGAATAACCATCATTTTGTTTCGCCACCTATAAATGAATACCAAATATCAAATTAGAATACACTTGAGTGAATTAAAAGGAAGGTATTATACGTTATCTGAGAGATGTTGATTAATCTATGTAACTTATTGGGAACAACCTCCTCAAATTGTTATATTTTCTATATTCCCAGAGAAGAAGTTTGGCAACTGCTACTTGATAGGAAATACCGAAATAGCAGAATAAGAATTCCTTTTGGTTGCTTGGAAATTTTCAGGTCCGATGCCGTGGATGTGGCAATCATATACGCTTGTGCTAAGTTTGGTAATCACAAGGTCATTCTATCCATTATTGAGTCAAAAGGGAGCAAGAATGCAAAAGGTACCGTTCTCGGATAGAATTTCATTGATGAACTCGGATCGTTATAATGGAGGTCGGATAGCTTTTTGTCTATCTCGGCCTGTCAAGTTTACCTGTGTTTTGTCCTCCCCTTATTTGTCCTCTAAGCCCTCTATATATAGAGTTTGAGTCACCCCTGGCGGTTACAAAGGGTGGTTTCTTTCTCTTCTCTTCGGATGGGCTTAGTCGGGCCTCCTATTGTACTGGGCCGAGGTCTTCATGTAAAGTTGGAAGATGGTCCAACTTGCGATGTGCCGAGCCCAAAAGTCCGTGACAGTCCAGGTAACAGGATACCAGGCATCTAAATTACAATTTCAGCTACATAACAATTACAAATTCAGTTCGAGACCTTGCATATCCAATACTCACAGGAGAGACTACGTGGCAGTTTTTTTAGCTACCTTCAGCAGTTTTGGCATGCTTTCTAAGCATAAGTCACCGGGACAATGACGAAATTTTTTGTGTTGATACTCAAAATCGATAAAATATTTTATAGGGACTAAAAACAAAATTGTAAAATTTTATAAAAACTTTTTTTTTTGACAATATTTAACCCATTTTTTATAGAAACTTTATAGGAACTAAAAATATATTTAACCCATTTTTTTATTAGATAGATAATGCTCAAGTAAGTTAGGTGAGATACATGTGTTATATTTTGAGTAAATACAAATGAGACTAGGTAAGTTACCAACATTTTTTCAAAGACAATTAGGCCTCACTTAAAAGGCAAATCTCACTGAACTACATGATTGACTTATATATTTGTACATTTATATCGCATTGACATTTAATTAGTATGATATATGTGTCAAATTTTAAAAAATACAAAGGAGATAAGTTACCCATATTTTTCAAAGTCACCGGACAAAACAGAAAGGTTTTTCCTTTTCACTTACTGCTGATTGTGCCACACTACTTTATTAGCAGTGTAGCTTGACGCAACGGCATCTTGTTCAAAGCAGCCATCTCTCTCAAGTCTCAACGGCATCTTTTTAGATTAATTTTGCAACTCCTATATATGTGGTTTATAGTGGTTCTAACATCATTGTGTTGTGTTTCTCCTGAACAACAGAGCAGATACATTGCGTCAGATCATCATGACTATTCAAATTCAATATAGAAAAGCAACAAGACGGTTTCTTCAGAGAAGAGACCTCTGATCGGGCGTATATGCAAAGCAACCACACAGTCGGCTTTTGTTCGCGACTTTTAACATTACATCGGTTGTTTGCTTACGTACACCATAAGGTGAAGCATAAAGAGAAAAAAAGTACGTGGTCCTTCATTTAGGTTTGAGATCGTCTGCTGTTTGTTAAAACTAGCAAAATACAGTAATTGATTCTGTTCGGTACCTTGCAGTGCCGGGAGGATTGCAGTTGGTAGGTCTCCTGCTTCCGGGCCAGAGGTAAATGCGAGCCCGAGAGGGGGCACCTGCGAAGCCACTCCGACGCTCAAGTCAGTATTGAGAATAAGTGAGTGATTTAGCTAGGAATGAGAATCTACCTCTTTATGGCAAAGTGAGCCAATATTTATAGGGAATCGTGCCCGTTATGAGCCGTCAAATTGATAGAGTTGATCTAACCCATCCATGTATGAGAGTCATAATTGGGCTTGCATATGGTGGATGTGGATCAATAGTGATTCGGCCAATCCATGTCCAATTGCTGAATGGGCCTCTTGGTCCAGTCCAGAACAGTTACCCCCAAGTCGAGATTATTCCAAGGGATGGTCTTGGCTTGAAGGATTTCGTCGATCTGCCCGAAGTGTTGCTTTGTCTGTCTTGGGTGCCGGCCTGGATGTGCTTGGTGGCATCATGCAAAAGGTGTTTTGGCGCCCCCTAGGGCGCCTGGGTGCCGGCCTAGATGTCCTTGGTGCCATTCTGCAGAACATGTTTTGGCGCCCTCTAGGGAGCCTGGGTGCCTTCCTGGATGTGCTTGGTGCCATCCCGCAGAACCTCTTTTGGCACCCTCTAGGGCGCCTGGGTGCCTTCCTGGATGTGCTTGGTGCTATCCTGCAGAACCTGTTTTGGCGCCCTCTAGGGCGCTTGGGTGCCTTTCTGGATGTGCTTGGTGCCATCCTGCAGAACAAGTTTTGGCGCCCTTTAGGGCGCCTTGGTGCCTTATTGGATGTGCTTGGTGCCATCCTGCAGAACCTGCTTTGGCGCCTTCTAGGGCGCCTGGGTGCCGGCCTGAATGCGTTGGGTGCCGTACTGCAGAACATGTTTTGGCGCCCCTAGGGCGCCTGGGTGCCGGCCTGGATGCGCAGGGCGCGGTCTTGCAGAACATGTTTTGGCCCCCTCTAGCGCGCCTGGGTGCCGGCTTGGATGCGCGTGGTGCCATCCTGCAGATCATGTTTTGGCGCCCTCTTCCTGGATGTGCTTGGTGCCATCCCGCAGAACCTGTTTTGGCGCCCTCTAGGGCGCCTAGGTGCCGGTCTGGATGTGCTTGGTGCCATCCTGCAGAACCTGTTTTGGCGCCCTCTGGGGCGCCTTGGTGCCTTCCTGGATGTGCTTGGTGCCATCCTGCAGAACCTGTTTTGGCGCCCTTTAGGGCGCTCGGGTGCCGTCCTGCAGAACCTGTTTGCGCCTGGGTGCCGGCCTGGATGTGCTTGGTGACATCCTGCAGAACATGTTTTGGCGCCCTCTAGGGCGCATTGGTGCTTTCCTGGATGTGCTTGGTGCCATTCTGCAGAACCTGTTTTGGCGCCCTCTAGAGATAGTGCCTCCAAACCTTCAGCACAAAGACCACTGCAGCTAATTCTAAGTCATGCGTAGGATAATTCTTCTCATGAACTCTTAACTGCCTCGACGCATACGCAATAACCTTCCCATCTTGCATAAGCACACCACCTAAACCCATTTTCGAAGCATCACAATACACCACAAACGACCCTTCCGGATTGGGCAACGTCAAGACAGGAGACGTTGTCAATCTCTTCTTCAATTCTGCGAAACTTTCTTCACATCGGGCGTCCCAAACAAAAGCCTTTCCTTTGCAGGCTAACTGAGTTAACAGAAGTGCTAACTTAGAAAAACCTTCAATGAATCTTCTATAATAGCCGGCCAATCCCAAAAAGTTTCTAATTTCAGTTGCCGACTTCGGAGCCTCCCAATTCAACACTGCTTCTACCTTCGACGGGTCCACCGCAATACCATTACTAGAAATGACATGACCGAGAAAACTCACTTCCTTCAACCAGAACTCACACTTCGACAACTTCGCATACAACTTCTTTTCCTTTAATACCTCCAATACTAACTTCAGATGCTCTGCATGCTCTTCCTCCGATTTAGAGTAAATCAGAATGTCGTCAATGAACACCACCACAAACCGATCCAAGTAAGCATGAAATATACGATTCATATATTCCATAAATACTCCTGGTGCGTTGGTAACACCGAACGGCATCACCGAATACTCATAATGACCATAACGGGTTTTGAAAGCCGTCTTCTGAATATCTTCGTCCTTTACCTTGATCTGATGATAACCCGACGTCAAATCAATCTTACTGAATACTCGAGCACCCACTAACTGATCCATCGAATCGTCTATCCTCGGAAGTGGATACTTGTTCTTAATTGTTACTTTATTCAACTGCCGATAATCCACAGAGTCTCATACTACCATCCTTCTTCTTCACTAACAACACAGGCGCTCCCCACGGCGATACACTTGGCCTCACAAACTTCTTCTCGAGCAGATCCTCAAGTTGCTTCTTCAACTCAGACAATTCGGATGCGGACATAGCAGCCCACGCAGCAGCAATAGTAGCATCGATACTTCCAGCCATCTCAACTAATCACTACAAACATAAGCAACAGCTAGAACTAATTGACAATACTTGATCGTCAATGACACAATAACTTGACAACTTGGCCGGACAGAACGAAACTACTCTGATACCACTAATGTAACACCCCTTCTCTACCCGGAAAATTTTTGACAAAAATCAGAGTTTTCAAAACGTATTCAATACACCCACGAGGGATGCTACACTTACACCGTTAAACATCACACGCCAATAATAAGGTTTAAACATTAAAAACAGTGCGACGCCGAGCACGTCATAACATCATCAAGCAGCTGAATAAACAAAATAAAGTTCAAATGAACAGTTGTAAGATCACCATAAAACTTCAACAACCAAGTAATAATGATAATTAGTAAAACTAGCGTTCATCCCCCCGAGTACTACGTATCAGAGCGACGACCGACTAAAATAGCGAAGGAAGACTTGCCTTCACTCGCAATCACCTGCACGTTACCAACATAGGGGTAACATTCAAACAGAAGGGGTGAGATATCTAACATTATAATAGCGTATATGATAGGCAATATGCTAGAGTTACGACAGCTATATCTACCACTTTACAACAACACCAATTTACAATCACCAAGTATCATCACCAATATCATGAGTAAATGAATGAAATGTAACCCACACCAACGGGTATATGCATGTGGTACCAATCATCACCAATAAATTTGCCAATACGGGCAACATCACCTATATGAGCATCACCATCATCACCTATAGCTCCAACGGCCGTAGCCTTTATCACCAAAATAATGCATATGCAATATATGCGACACCATGAACAATGCACCAGACAATTAACAACAATGGTCATCTATGTGACACACAACAACACCAATATTAATAAATGGTCATAGACCCATCACCTGTCACCTTAGCCCATAAAAATAGGCACATCACCTGTTATACCATCACCTGATATATCATCACCAATAATCACCAATCATCACCAATACACCTACACCTATAGGACAGTCTAACAACTTGACCAACGACCACCGACACCAAGGACACCAATAGATTTACAACATCTATGACAACGACAATTTTACAACACCGAGACATCGACAATTGACAACACCAGGAACAAATACCAATCTACAGCAACAGCGACAATAGCTTTTAAAACAGCACTTGAAAACAGTGGCAGCAACAGTGATTTTTTGGCAAAACAGCAACATGAAAACAGCGACAGCAACAGTAATTTTCCATAAAAACAGCAACATGACAACAGTGACAGCAACATCAATTCTTTTAGGAAGAACAACAACATTTGTTTAGAAAACAGCAACATTTTACTCACTGTGACAGCAACATTATTTGGGGAAAAACAGCAACATTGTTTGTGGAAAACAACAACATTTTACTCACTGTGACAGCAACATTATTTGGGGAAAAAACAGCAACATTGTTCATTGTGGCAGCAACACCAATTTTCAGAAAAACGGCAACAATTGTTCATTGTGGCAGCAACACCAATTTTCAGAAAAACAGCAACAATTGTTCATTGTGGCAGCAACACCAATTTTCAGAAAAACAGCAACAATTGTTCATTGTGGCAGCAACACCAATTTTCAGAAAAACAGCAACAATTGTTCATTGTGACAGCAACACCAATTTTCAGAAACAGCAACAGCAGACTTGGCGCCCAGCAACAGGGCGCCTGAGACAGCAACAACAACATCAGGCTTGGCGCCCAGCAACCGGGCGCCTGAGACAGCAACAACACTGGGCGCCAGTTTCAGCAACAGGAACAACGCTGAGACACTACTGGGCGCCTAAGGCGCCAACTCCAACAACCAGGACAGCATCACTGGGCGCCTAGGGCGCCACTTTCAGCAACATCAACAACCAGACAACATGACTGGGCGCCCAGGGCGCCAAAATCAGCAACAGAGGCGACACTGGCTTGGCGCCCTGCAACAGGGCGCCTCCAGCAGGGAACAAACACAACACAGCCACGCACAGGACATGGCGCCCAGCAACAGGGCGCCTTTTTCAGCAACTAAGACAACACCAAAATTGCGCCAAACACCAAACACCAAATTTCACCATGACCAATCATCAAGCACCAATTTCAAACATCATCAATCAACACCAATTAAGATCAAAGGAACAACATAGGTCCTATCTCCCACATAACCCCATCATATACCCCATTATAAGGATAGAACCCACCCTTACCTTAGGTTTGCCGAACGAGAGATCTCCTCGTACGTAAGCTCCAAAGAACCACCGCAACAAGACTTCTCTCCTCTTCTCCTTGTGCGCGCCGTCCCCTTCTTTTCTCTCTTCTCCTCTTCGCAACTTTCTTTCTTTTTCTCTAAGAATGCGCTAATGACTCCAAAACCCTAGCTAAAGTTCTCCTACATTCGCATAGGCCCTTGGGATCTTGGATCACGGGCCCCCGACTACTACTCAGCTAATTACTGAACACCACCTCCTAATTTAAATAAAACATCATTTTATTAATTATTAAATATGACTATACTCATAAAATACCTAAATAATTTAATTAAATAAATAATTAAATTATTTGGGCGTTACAACTCTCCCCCACTTAGAATATTTCGTCCTCAAAATTTACCTGATTCAAACAGCTCGGGATAGGATTCCCGCATCTTGCTCTCCAACTCCCACGTCATGCTCTCCCCGGCAGCTCCTAACCAGACTACTTTCACCAACGCAATCTCCTTGCCTCTTAAAATTCTCACCTCATGACCTTCGATCCGTACAGGCATCGTCTCCACCGTGAGATTATCCCGTACCTCCACATCATCCATGCGGATTACATGAGATGGATCTGAAATGTACTTCCGAAGTTGCGACACATGAAACACGTCATGCAAATTCGAAAGGTTAGGCGGTAAAGCCACTCTATAAGCAACATTCCCGACTCTCTCTGAAATCTGATAAGGACCAATAAAACGAGGAGTGACCTTCTTCGACTTCAAAGCGCGTCCAACACCGGTCACCGGAGTGACTCTCAAAAATACATGCTCACCCGCCTGAAACTCTAAATCTTTCCTCCGCTTGTCGTGATAACTCTTCCGTCGACTCTGCGACGCCTTCATCTTCTCGCGAATCAACTTCACTTTTTCAGTTGTCTCTCGAACAATCTCTGGTCCAAGCACCACACTCTCTCCAGACTCATACCAACACAGCGGGGTTCTACACTTCCGACCATACAATGCTTCAAAAGGTGACATCCCTATACTAGAATGGTAACTGTTATTATACGTGAACTCTATCAGTGGAAGGTAGGAATCCCACGACCCTCCTTGTTCCAAAACACAAGCCCTCAACAAATCTTCTAATGACTGAATTGTCCTCTCTGACTGACCATATGTCTGAGGATGATATGCCGAACTCAACCTCAACTTAGACCCCAACTTCTCTTGCAAACTCTTCCAGAAATTTGAAGTGAACCTCAGATCTCTATCCGAAACAATACTCTTAGGAACTCCATGAAGCTTCACAATCTCCCGGATATAAATCTCCGCCAACTTCGACACCGGATATGTGATGCTGATAGGAACAAAATGAGATGATTTCGTTAACCTGTCAACAATCACCCAAATTGCATCATACCCTTTCGCAGTATTAGGCAATCCCGTCACAAAGTCCATCGAGATGCTATCCCATTTCCACTCTGGAATTTCTAACGGTTGCATCAACCCAGCAGGCTTCTGATGCTCGACCTTTGACTTCTGGCAAGTCAAACATGCATAAACAAACTGCGCCACATCCCGCTTCATTCCAGGCCACCAAAAGCACTTCTTCAGGTCTTGATACATCTTTGTAGCTCCCGGATGAATACTTAACTTACTTCTGTGACTCTCTTCAAGAATGGCCCTCTTCATGTCTGCATCATCAGGAACGCAAATCCTACCACGGAACCTCAACACACCCTGGAAATCCAACTTGAAATCCTCATTCTCAGATCGATCACTCCCGACCGTCAAGTCTACCAGTTTAACATCTGATTTCTGGGCCTCTCTGATGTTGTTCAGAAATTCATTACCAATCCTCAACATCCCTAACGTAACACTCTGAGGCGTCACTTCACAAACCAGACTCATATCCCTGAATTCCTCAATCAGCTCTAACTCATTAACCATCATTGCCGACATATGCAAAGTCTTCCGGCTCAAAGCATCAGCCACGACATTAGCTTTGCCTGGGTGATAGTTCAAACCGAAATCATAGTCCTTCAACAACTCCATCCATCATCGCTGCCTCATATTCAACTCCTTCTGGTCGAACAAATACCTCAAGCTCTTATGGTCACTAAACACCTCAAATCTGGAACCATAGAGATAGTGCCTCCAAACCTTCAGCACAAAGACTACTGCAGCTAATTCTAAGTCATGCGTAGGATAATTCTTCTCATGAACTCTTAACTGCCTCGACGCATACGCAATAACCTTCCCATCTTGCATAAGCACACCACCTAAGCCCATTTTCGAAGCATCACAATACACCACAAACGACCCTTCCGGATTGGGCAACGTCAAGACAGGAGACGTTGTCAATCTCTTCTTCAATTCTGCGAAACTTTCTTCACATCGGGCGTCCCAAACAAAAGCCTTTCCTTTGCAGGCTAACTGAGTTAACATAAGTGCTAACTTAGAAAAACCTTCAATGAATCTTCTATAATAGCCGGCCAATCCCAAAAAGCTTCTAATTTCAGTTGCCGACTTCGGAGCCTCCCAATTCAACACTGCTTCTACCTTCGACGGGTCCACCGCAATACCATTACCAGAAATGACATGACCGAGAAAACTCACTTCCTTCAACCAGAACTCACACTTCGACAACTTCGCATACAACTTCTTTTCCTTCAATACCTCCAATACTAACTTCAGATGCTCTGCATGCTCTTCCTCCGATTTAGAGTAAATCAGAATGTCGTCAATGAACACCACCACAAACCGATCCAAGTAAGCATGAAATATACGATTCATATATTCCATAAATACTCCTGGTGCGTTGGTAACACCGAACGACATCACCGAATACTCATAATGACCATAACGGGTTTTGAAAGCCGTCTTCTGAATATCTTCGTCCTTCACCTTGATCTGATGATAACCCGACCTCAATTCAATCTTACTGAATACTCGAGCACCCACTAACTGATCCATCGAATCGTCTATCCTCGGAAGTGGATACTTGTTCTTAATTGTTACTTTATTCAACTGCCGATAATCCACACAGAGTCTCATACTACCATCCTTCTTCTTCACTAACAACACAGGAGCTCCCCATGACGATACACTTGGCCTCACAAACTTCTTCTCAAGCAGATCCTCAAGTTGCTTCTTCAACTCAGACAATTTGGATGCGGACATAGCAGCCCACGCAGCAGCAATAGTAGCATCAATACTTCCAGCCATCTCAACTAATCACTACAAACATAAGCAACAGTTAGAAGGGGTGAGATATCTAACATTATAATAGCATATATGATTGGCAATATGCTAGAGTTACGACAGCTATATCTACCACTTTACAACAACACCAATTTACAATCACCAAGTATCATCACCAATATCATGAGTAAATGAATGAAATGTAACCCACACCAACGGGTATATGCATGTGGTACCAATCATCACCAATAAATTTGCCAATACGCGCAACATCACCTATATGAGCATCACCATCATCACCTATAGCTCCAACGGCCGTAGCCTTTATCACCAAAATAATGCATATGCAATATATGCGACACCATGAACAATGCACCAGACAATTAACAACAATGGTCATCTATGTGACACACAACAACACCAATATTAATAAATGGTCATAGACCCATCACCTGTCACCTTAGCCCATAAAAATAGGCACATCACCTGTTATACCATCACCTGATATATCATCACCAATAATCACCAATCATCACCAATACACCTACACCTATAGGACAGTCTAACAACTTGACCAACGACCACCGACACCAAGGAGACCAATAGATTTACAACATCTATGACAACGACAATTTTACAACACCGAGACATCGACAATTGACAACACCAGGAACAAATACCAATCTACAGCAACAGCGACAATAGCTTTTAAAACAGCACTTGAAAACAGTGGCAGCAACAGTGATTTTTTGGCAAAATAGCAACATGGAAACAGCGACAGCAACAGTGATTTTCCTTAAAAACAGCAACATGACAACAGTGACAGCAACATCAATTCTTTTAGGAAGAACAACAACATTTGTTTAGAAAACAGCAACATTTTACTCACTGTGACAACAACATTATTTGGGGAAAAACAGGAACATTGTTTGTGGAAAACAACAACATTTTACTCACTGTGACAACAACATTATTTGGGGAAAAACAGCAACATTGTTCATTGTGGCAGCAACACCAATTTTCAAAAAAACGGCAATAATTGTTCATTGTGGCAGCAACACCAATTTTCAGAAAAACAGCAACAATTGTTCATTGTGGCAGCAACACCAATTTTTAGAAAAACAGCAACAATTGTTCATTGTGGCAGTAACACCAATTTTCAGAAACAGCAACAGCAGACTTGGCGCCCAGCAACAGGGCGCCTGAGACAGCAACAACAACACCAGGCTTGGCGCCCAGCAACAGGGCGCCTGAGACAGCAACAACACTGGGCGCCTAGGGCGCCAGTTTCAGCAACAGGAACAACGCTGAGACACTACTGGGCGCCTAGGGCGCCAACTCCAGCAACCAGGACAGCATCACTGGGAGCCTAGGGCGCCACTTCTAGCAACATCAACAACCAGACAACATGACTGGGCGCCCAGGGCGTCAAAATCAGCAACAGAGGCGACACTGGCTTGGCGCCCAGCAACAGGGCGCCTCCAGCAGGGAACAAACACAACACAGCCACGCACAGGACATGGCGCCCAGCAACAGGGCGCCTTTTTCAGCAACTAAGACAATACCAAAATTGCGCCAAACACCAAACACCAAATGTCACCATGACCAATCATCAAGCACCAATTTCAAACATCATGAATATGTTCTAACATCATCAATCAACACCAATTAAGATCAAAGGAACAACATAGGTCCTATCTCCCACATAACCCCATCATATACCCCATTATAAGGATAGAACCCACCCTTACCTTAGGTTTGCCGAACGAGCGATCTCCTCGTACGTAAGCTCCAAAGAACCACCGCAACAAGACTTCTCTCCTCTTCTCCTTGTGCGCGCCGTCCCCTTCTTTTCTCTCTTCTCCTCTTCGCAACTTTCTTTCTTTTTCTCTAAGAATGCGCTAATGACTCCAAAACCCTAGCTAAAGTTCTCCTACATTCGCATAGGCCCTTGGGCTCTTGGATCACGTGCCCCCGACTACTACTCAGCTAATTACTGAACACCACCTCCTAATTTAAATAAAACATCATTTTATTAATTATTAAATATGACTATACTCATAAAAAACCTAAATAATTTAATTAAATAAATAATTAAATTATTTGGGCGTTACAAGAACGAAGGAGACCGCCCAGACCTATGGATCGTATCCGGGTCCAATTTCTACTATCCGGTAGGCTGGTTATCCTCTAGGAGGAGGATCGTCTATGGTACATGGTGATATTGTGCCTTTAGAGGAGGCGGGCGTGCCAGGCTTCGTTGTGGCCTCCTCTGATGATGAGCTCTCATTTGAGTTCGAAGTAGTGGAAATTGATGGAATTAATTATGACTGGGTTGCCCGTACCATTCGATCTACTAGGAGTTCCTACCTGTAGGGGAAGGAGCCCCCCCGCTATATCCAAGAGGCACTTGGAGATGACTGGCGGGTTGAGGTGGTTGATCCAGATGACAGGATCTGTAGGATTCCTGAAGGTAGGAAATTCATGATGTTCCACAGTGTTATTCATAAAATAGGGGTTTCTCCCTTCTTTACACCATTTCAGCTGGGAGTTTTAAACCACCTTCAGATAGCTCCGTCTCAACTCCATCTAAATTCGCGGTGCTTCGTGAAGTGTTTTGAGTTGGTGATGAAAGTCTTGAAAAGGAAGTGTAATTTAATGATCTTCTTTACCATTTTCGAGGTGCAACGTCGTCGGGAATCCTCGGGCGGTACCACTCGTTATGAGTTCGTATGCTTGAGGTGTCGGTCAAGTTGTGCTTTCTTTCAAATACATTCAGATAGTCAGCATGATTGGAGGTATAAGTATTTTTACCTCGTCCCGTCGAGTCAGGAAGCTGTTAACAGCATGGGTTTCTTTGATGAACAGGGGTGTTTGATTGGGGATAAGTTTCATTTTGGATGGTGTAATGCTGATGCCGATCGTACTTCTCAGTCTTATCGTGTCCTTCCATCTGAATTATCGACATCTGAGCTGAGGACATTAAGTATGCTTAAGGGAATTGTCAGTCGTTTAACCAATGCACCAAAAAAGATTTTGTGTAGTGAACTGTCTAAGGCTTCAACTATTGACGAAGCTATTGAGCTCTTAGGTTTTTTGTTAAGTTTTTTGAATCTTCATTTTCTTCGTCGCGTTATCCTTCTTTTATGCCGCTGACCTTTTTTTTTGTCTTGCAGATAAGATGGCCGCACCACTTTCCTTTGATGAAGTGGCTTCTTGGGCTGGGAGGAGAAAGCCTTTAAATGCAGAGCTTAATGAGGAAAGCAGTCTCGTTCCCACCATACCTGCTGCTGCCCGTCCCTCCACGGGATATCGCCTTAGTCTGGGAGCACCTAGCCGGGCTGGGAGAGATCTCTCTAGAGTGCCAAAAATTTCAATTGATGTTCGTGACAAAGGAGTTTGTAGGGAAGGGGTTTCTACCGCCCATGGTGTGCAAACTAAGTCTAAGCGTAAGAAAGGTTGCGCCAAGCACCCTCCTGCGGTTGATTGTTCTTCCCCTGTTAGGTGTCCCCCTCCCATGGTTGATTGTGAGGCCGAAATCATCTTCTCTGCTGATGAGCGCGATGCGCATGGTCAAGGTTGGGTCAAGTCTGCACGCGAAGTGGGGGGCTGAGAGGGGGCTTGGTTCTGGGTCAGGTAGGGTAGTCTTTTTTTTCATATCTGATTGGGTGATCTTACGTAGGGGCGAGCGAGGAGAGGGATCGCCTCATCATGGACTAGAACAGGCTTCAGGTGGAGCTACATGGAGCCCTAGAATCCGCTCGCCGAGCCAACGAGTCTGCTTGCCATCACCAGAAAGACAGAGAGGAGGCCTATGCTGAGAGGGACGGTTACATGAAGAGAGTGGAGGAGCTCCGAGTTCGGCTTGAAAGTGTTCAGTCTGAATTAGATAGCGCAAAGAAACTAAAAGATGAAGCTGAAGAGAAGGTGCGGATGGTGGCCGGCACAGTTGTGGACTTTTTCTATGCTGCTTATGACAAGGTTTTGAGTCATTTTCGGTGTCTGTATCCGGACGCTGTTTTAGAGCCGAGCGTTCTTCAGTTTGATCACGAGGTTCGTGATGGGAGGATTGTCAAGTATCATCCCAACAAGGTTGACTTCGATGTCATTTCCCCCTGATCGTTTCTTTCAGTTCATTTGTTTTTGGCTATGTAATTTGTCTTTGTCTTGTTGGATTTCTTTCTGTATATCACTTTGAAGGGCCTTACCGTTTCCGGGATGACCATCTATGTTACATTTTGACTTATCCATGTTTACTTTTTGTCTGGCTTGTTTCTTATCTTTATGACTAGCGCATGTTGGATGGCATCGGGCGTAAGTCGTGCCTTGCGCATCCGGATGTGCAATACCATATTGCCCCATGGACAGGTTTACTATGTGGGGTAGTTTATCAGAACTTGGTCTGATTCTAACTCACCCATCAGAGGTTGCGACACGTTTTAAGTCGCTTCGCGAAACGAGTAGGTCGACTCGAGCCTCGGTTTGTAGGGTAGCACAAACGATCGCAGCGTCGATCTCATGCCGCCCCTTTTTACCGTCGGGCTTTCACATTAATTGCCTGGTCCCCCGCTGCTGGTGTCAGGGCCTGACTTTCTATCCTGCAAGTAACATCAAGTATTGCAAAACGATATATTGAATCATTAGGATAAAATTTCATTCATTCACGCATATTAACGGTTCATGCTATTACATTGATTTATCATTCATGTTTCGTTCATACAACAAATTTCCTTAGTTTATCAGCGTTCCAAGTTCTAGGTGTTGGTTCCTTGCTCAAAGTTTCCAGCTTGAAAGCTCTGTTTCCGGTTTCTGCAATTATTCTGTATGGACCTTCCCAGTTAGGGGCTAACTTTCCTTGGGATGCATTCTTCAAACCTACGTCTGCCCTTCGTAGGACTAGGTCTCCACCTCGAAGGTTCTAGGGACCACCTTGGCATTAAACCTTGCAGCCATCCTTTGCTTGATTACCATCTCCTTCAGCGCTGCTTGATTTCTAAATTCCTCTATGAAGTCTAACTTCTCTCGGAGTCTTTGCTCATTGGCTTCTAGAGGATTTGGGTGTTTGGTCCTCCTGTTTAACTCTCCAATTTCGACGGGTATGACTGCTTCTGTTCTGTATGCCATCCGGAAAGGTGGCTCTCCAATTGATGAGTGCGGGGTAGTTCCGTAGGCCCACAAGACGTAGGGTAGTTCTTCCGGCCAGCAGCCCTTTGCTTCGTCAAGTCTCCTCCGTAATCCTCTCAAAATTACTCTGTTGGCTGCCTCTGCTTGTCCGTTGGTCTAAGGGTGTTCTACCGATGTGAAGCGGTGTTTGATGCCTAAGTCGGCCATCAGTTGCCTAAAACCTTTGTCTGTAAACTGTGTGCCATTGCCGGTGATGACTACCTCCGGTATGCCGAATCTGGTCATGATATTTTTCTTAAAGAACTTCAGCAATATTTTGTCGTGATAGTGGTCAAGGACTCAGCTTCGGTCCATTTGGTAAAGTAATCGATAGCGACGATTAAGTACTTCACCTGCCCTGGGCCTGGAGGAAAGGGGCCTAAAAGGTCAATCCCCCACCACGCGAAAGGCCAGGGAGAGCTAAGGTATGTCTGATCGGATGAAGGGGCGACGTGCACATCGGCGTATCTTTGGCACTTGTCACATCTTTTTACGTAATTTTGTTAATCTTCATTCATGGTGGGCCAGTAATAACCCGCCCTGAGTGCTTTTGCTGCCAGGGCTCGTCCTCCTAGGTGTTGCCCATAGATTCCCTCGTGGATTTCTGCGAGCACATAGTCCGCTTCTAACCCCTCTACACATTTTAATAGAGGCATAGAGAAGCCTCTCCGAAAAAGTCGTCCTTCAATGACAGAGTATGATGCTGCCCGCCTTCTTACGGAAGCTGCTTCCTTTGTATCCGTGGGCTCTTGCCTTTTGAGGATATACCGACGGATTGGGGTTATCCAATTTTGACTTGCTTCAACAGTGAGGATGGAGGTAAGCGATCCTTTGCTTAGGAGGATCCTGGGAGTCGATAGAGTTTCTTGAATGACACTTCGATGGTTCCCTGGTGCTCTGGTGCTTGCCAGTTTGGAGAGTATATCAGCTCTGGTGTTGTCCCCCCTTGGCACATGCTTCACCTCCGTCGTGCTAAAAAATCCTAGGAGTTTGCGTACTTTAGCAAGGTACTTCTGTAGTACCGGGTCATAGGCACCAAATGCTGCGTTGATCTGGGAGACAACCAACAGTGAATCTGTGCGGAGCTCAAGTTGTGTAACACCGAAGTCTTTGGCCAACTAAAGGCCGGCTATGCAAGCCTCATATTCTGCTTGATTGTTGGATGTGGGGAATGAGAATGTTAGGGATACTTCAACTATTAATCCTTCTGAGTTTTCAAGTATTAGCTCCATCCACGTGGAGGGTCCATGCCGTTTCCACTCTGTCTCCTTGTGGTGTTGTTGTCATTTCGGCTACGAAGTCTACCAATATCTGAGCCTTCTTGGTTGGTCTTGTCTCGTACTTGATCCCAAACTCTGAGAGCTCGACTGCCCATTTGATCATCCTCCCAGCCAGGTCGGGGCGATGGAAGATTTGTCTGATTGGCTGGTTGGTTCGAACTACTACTTGGTGTGCCACAAAATATGGTTTGAGGCGCCTGGCTGCAATTACCAACGCCAAAGCAACCTTTTCAACCTTTTGGTACCTCAGCTCGGGTCCCTGTAACGCCTTACTTACGAAGTATACCAGCCTCTGGCCAGTGTTAGTTTCTCTGATGAGTACAGCACTTAACGCTTCATCTGCTACCGCGAGGTACAGATACAAGGTTTCCCCATTCTCTGGATGTGTCAAGATGGGTGGTTCGGAGAGGGTCTCTTTTAAAAGGGTCAGCGCCTGCTCTTGCTCGACGGTCCAGTCAAACTTTGTTTCTTTCTTTAGAAGCTTGAACAAAGGTAGGAACTTGTGGGCTGCTTTCGAAATGAAGCGGGACAGCGCCGCTATCATTCCGGCGAGCTTTTGAACTTCTTTCTTTGTAGTTGGAGAATTCATCTCGGTCACAGCCCTGCATTTGTCAGGGTTGGCCTCAATACCTCTCTCAGTGAGATAGAAACCGAGGAATTTCCCTGCTCGAACTCCGAAGGTGCACTTCTCCGGGTTCAATCTCATATTATTCTTTCGGATTTCCGAAAATACTTCTGTCACATCTTTGAGATGGTCTGGATCATTTTTACTTTTAACTATCATGTCGTCAAGATACACTTCGATTACCCGACAAAGTTGATTTTTAAAGACCTTGTTCATCATTCTTTGGTAAGTTGCCCCGGCGTTTTTGAGTCCAAAGGGCATTACGCGATAGCAATAATTTCCTTGCTCTATCATGAACGCCGTTTTCTCTTGATCAGGTGGAAACATTGGGATTTGGTTATACCCCTGTCATACCCCAATTTTGTCCGGCTTAGGTCCAAACCCTAATTTTCCACGCAAAAAGAAAAAATATAAAAAATAACTTATGCATTGCATTTTGGGTCCTAGAAATCATTCCAAAGTTTTTGAAATCATTTTTAGGGTTAGAATGCACTTTTTGGGAAATTAGGGTTTTTAGGGTCAAAAAGGGCATTTTGGTCATTTCTCACAAAAGGGTCTATAAAAATAATTTTTGCATGAAAATATTTTTCAATAAGCCTCATGCATGAAAATAATTTTTTTTAGAAAGTATAAAATTGATTTTATCATGCATATAATGTATTCTTGATGAATAAGGAAATAATCGATTACGTCATATCCTTCCTTCAAGCAAATAATCGATTACCTTCTTATTTCATTCAAGCAAATAATCGATTATTTGCTCTATGAAAACAAGCAAATAATCGATTATCCCCTTCCTTTTTATATACCATAATCGATTAGGGGCTTCAAACAACTAAAGCACATAATCGATTACCACCTTTTAAGGAAGGTTGATAATCGATTATGCACCTGTTTTGCCTTACAACAATAATCGATTATCATCTCACCAAAGTTTCCATTCTCATCAACATAATCGATTAGGGGCTTCAAACAACTAAAGCACATAATCGATTACCACCTTTTAAGGAAGGTTGATAATCGATTATGCACCTGTTTTGCCTTACAACAATAATCGATTATCATCTCACCAAAGTTTCCATTTTCATCAACATAATCGATTAGCATATGTTTCAATTGAGAGACATAATCGATTATGTTATGCATTAATTGTTAAAAAACAAACGGTTGTGAAACTCTATAAATAGGAAGCTAAGCTCCACCATTTTGGACAAACACACTTCACACGAGATCAGAGAGAAGAATTGCTACACACATTTTTCACGAGGTCTGAGACACACTTTCACGAGATCTGAGAAGAATTGCTCCAGAGACATTTCACGAGATCTGGGAAAACAACTCTCGCAAATCTCATTTTCCAGTTCTCCGCTTCATTTTTTCGCTCTATTCGTTCCGTTGGTCCGTCGGAGTCGATCTTCTGCAAGAGTTAGTCGGGATTTGCGTCCTTCAGATCTGTAATATCTGTCTTCATCAGAGGTATTTCAGTCTTTTCATTTGTTAATATTTAGTTATTGCGACTCATGTGATTTAACTTAGCTATAGCGCTTATCTACTCGTTCTTGTATATTATCGTCCATTGCTGATGACGAATCATATGATTCCCACTCATGCCTAGTGCATCATGTTCTAAGTGGTGAAGATGGTCTCGGGTGATTCAGCTTGCCACTTTCAAACCCTTTCAAAAACATCTTTTAGAACTACGTCGCTTTGATTCCCGTTTGGGATACGTAGGAGCGAGCCACGTCCTCGTCAAGCGCAACAAATAAAAATTCTTTTCGTCCCCATAAACAAATTATTTTCATAAAAACAAACAAAAAGAATCATTTTCAAACCCATTGTCGCTAGTAGTTCATCAGAGCCTCTGTTCGTTTAGTTATTAGTGACAATGTCCTTTTCTCCTAAAAGTAATAAACGATGATCCATCATAACCTTTGTTAGTTTGATCATCGTGCAAACCAACCTCTTTCGAAAATCACTTTCAAAAAAAAAGATAATAAAACGAGTTGTTATCAATAGTCCATCAGAACCTTTGTTCGTTCGACTAGCGGTACAACTCTCTTTCTTGAGTATTTAGTAGTGATTCATCATAGCCTCTGCTAGTTTAATCATTCACTAATGCTCGTCCTATTTCAAAAACTCACCAAAAAAAAAAGATAAAAAACAAAACTTTTCAAAAAGACAACCTAGAACTACGTCGCCTTTGATTCTCCACCCGGAGATACGTAGGAGCAGGGCCACGCCCCTGTCAAGCGCAAAAATAAACAATTTCTAAATTAAAAAAATACAAACACATCTCTTTCATAAAACAAAAATCAAAAATCTTATTTTCAAAGTAGGGGATTAAGTCGGTCGTCCGGCCGGGTTAATCATCGTTTTAGGATAAGTGAACTGTGGTCCTTCAGAGCCCCAGCGCTCCTTCAGCCCCTAGCGGCCCTTCAGACCCCCAGTGGTCCTTCAACACAGTTCACGCAATCCTAAGACCCCTATATTAAAAAACACCAACACACAAACATTTTCTATCCAAGAACTACGTAGCTTTGAATTCTCCATCGCACCGGGAGATACGTAGGAGCGGGCCATGTCCCGTCAAGCACTTTTTTCTAAAAATCCTTTTTCCCCCCTTCTCACCTAAAATAAAATTTTCATTAAAGATTTCCCATTCATCTCCAAATAAGAAATAAATAGGCAAATCTAGGTACTTTTCAAATCAAACGTTAAAACCACACATTTAATTAGAGGTTCCCTTTCGGTAGAAAGGACGTGCGCGGTGCTAACACCTTCCTCGCGCGTAATCGACCCCCGAACCTATATCTCTAGTTTTCAAAGACCATCCGCCTTGTCCAAAAGACCTTTTTTCAATGTTTTGGTCTTACAATTAAAATATTGGTGGCGGCTCCAAAATTTTCCACGTTGTACATTGAGAAACCCAAAGCCGGGATTTTTCGGGGTGCGACAGCTGGCGACTCCACTGGGGACATAACATTTTTTTTTAAAGACGAGGGTCAAGCCTAACTAATTAAAATGTGTGGTTTAATGTATTGTTGATTTGATTAAAACCCTGTTTGCCTTTCTTTCTTATCTTTTATTCCCTTTCCTTTATCGCTTATGCCCATGCATTTTTTCAATCCCCATGATCCCCTCTTCTTGGCTCCTTTTCCTAAGGTGAGCAATATCCTTGTTTATAGATATTCTAGGTATGGAACCCTAGGGTAGATAACTTGTTATTGCTTGCTTTTATCTGGACTGCTCTGGTTTTCATTTCAGGTGGGGGTAGTACTAGGGAAAATGCCCTTGACACACACTACACTTATACCGTGTGACTATGTGCTTTGAGTGGGACCATAACCCAGGTCTGCAAAAACTTAGGAGAGTGGATTCGAGTAGTGAGAGCCCATCAGGACCTTTGTCCGTTTGGCTACTTGCGAAAGTTTCAACCAGAGTTGTGCTCTTTCATGATGCCTCACACCTAGCAGTTTGCTGCATTTGTGGGGAATTTTGTGAAAGGGACTGTAGCTCTGGTGGCCTTGTGAGGGAGTGAATAGAGCTACATGGAAGGATTACCCTTTAAATTGCCCTAGATCATAGGTCTCACCTCTTTTTAGGTCACAAGGGCTTTTCCAAAATTGTGTGTTGCATTATTACATCTAGTTTAGTTCATTTCCACCAACGTTTTTGAAAAAAACAACAAAATCAAAGAAAAAGAATATGTTTTTCCTTCTCTTTCATGAATACCTATGTAAGGTGGCATAATAGGGTATACTGCCCTAAATTTTCAAAACCCCACCTGTAAATATCTGTCTTTATAACAAGCATCCTCATCACCCGCATTTTACATCATAACAGCATGCATTACATAAGCCAAATTCTGAAAAATTCATACAGCATTCCTCATGCATCTAAATACAAAAATAACATAAAACCATATGCATTCATACTTGTACTCATAAAAAAAAATGTTCTATCATCAGAGAGAGAGAAACAAAAGGCAAGCTGGTTCACCAACACCGATACTCCACCCTTCTGCAATCAAGGTTGATGGCTAGTAATCGGAATTTCAAGAATAAGGGCCGCCGGAGCCAAGAGGAGTTAGTTGCAGAGATTCTTAATCCTGAGCAGTTGGCTCAAGAGAATCAAGCTTTGAAGACCAAAGTGGAGGCTATGGAAGCACAGATGGTCGAAGTAATAAGTATGCTACAGAATCTGAGGGGTGGAGCCGCCGCTGGGGCCGCCACTGTTGTAAATTCCGAAGGGGTTTCTCCTCCGGTGTCCGCTGAAGTTACAACTACTCACGCTTCTTATGAACAGGGGGTCTGTCACTTTGCCCATCCTCCAGGGGCGAGCGGACAGAGTCATCTGAATGCACTGATATATCCTTGGGGGATGCCAATGGGTTATATGCCGCCTGTTGCTGAAGCTATTCTTGTGGGGCCGAGTCAACCTGTCACGACTATGCCTGGTGGAGCTGCTATGGGACCACAAATTCATACTCCTAGTCCTGATACTGCACTGGCAAGAGGTTCACCTAGTCCTACTCTGGGAGTTACTGTGAACCCTCAGAACGCTATCCATCATATGGGAAACCCTGCTCAGCATGGGGGTTATCATCACGGTCCGGGGAACTATCCACAAGGTCATTTGTTTGGGAACACTCAGCATGGGGATCGGTATCACTCGCTTGAAGAGCGCTTAAGAGCTGTGGAAGGATCAGGAACTAGAGCCAGGGATGCCCGAGATTTGTGCCTTGTCCCAGATGTTGTTATACCCCCTAAATTCAAAGCACCTGACTTTGATAAATATCGCGGCACCGGGTGTCCATCTAGCCATCTGACGATGTATGTTAGAAAAATGGCCGCTCATACTCATGATGACAAGGTGCTCATTCATTATTTCCAGGACAGTCTGGCTGGGGCATCACTAGATTGGTACAGCGGAAAGATTGCTGGAGGTTTTGGCAATTCTAGTGGACAAAAGAAACCCTTTCCCAACTTCCCCAAGAAGAAAGAAACCAATGTTATTTCCACAGGGGGAGGCCCATCTTTCAGCTCTCCACAGCAGGCGGTACCATTATCTTTCAACTCTCCGCAGCGAACTAATTCAGGCTACAGAGCCCAGAACTATCAAGAGAAGAGGCGTGCTAATTTTGATCTGATTCCGATGACCTATACTGAATTGTTCAATCATCTTGTCTCAAAGAATTTGGTCAATACTCGCCCCATGAAGCCTATACAACCTCCCTTTCCTAGGGGGTACATTGCTGATGCTACTTGTAGTTTTCATAGTGGAGGAGTCGGCCACACGGTGGAGGACTGCAAGGCTTTCAAATATGTAGTCCAGGATTTGATTGACGCCAACTGGATCTCTTTCAAGCCGAACAGTCCCAGTACAACTACAAACCCCCTACCGGGACATGGGACACCATCCGCTAATGCAGTAGAGGATTCTGTGGGGGAGACAATGATAAAAGATGTTAAGTGTATCCAGACTCCTCTGGAAAATATACATGTTGAGTTGTGTCGTCGTGGTGTTATCAAGAAGGGCTGTGTATGCGCCAATCCTTTATGTGTGGGTGCCTGTGAAGTTTTCAAGTCAGTCCTGCAAGACCTGATAGATCGGTGCGTGGTTCAGATAGGGACCCATGATATTGAAGATGAAAAAGAAATCAATGAGGAAGTAATAGCGGTGCCTATGAAAGAGAGATGTTGGGATACCCTAGGGGAGCCCAGTGGAAAGTTTGACTACTTGGTCAGGTATGACGTTCCCAAGAGTGCTCAAATCCGAATGGAAGACATCCAGCCCACAGGATGGGATGAGGAAGAGGAACAATACGACCAAATTGCTGTCATCAATAATGGTCCTAAGTCAAAAGAGGGATGTTGGGATACCCTAGGGGAGCCCAGTGGAAAGTTTGATTACTTGGTCAGGTATGACGCTCCTGAGAGTGCTCAAATCCGAATAGAAGACATCCAGCCCACAGGATGGGATGAGGAAGAGGAACAACATGATCAAATTGCTGTCATCAAGGATGAGGGTGGTGCAAACCTGGTTTGTCGCTGCAGTGCTGGTGAAAGAAAAGACTGTTGATCCTCCTGGGACCTTTGATTTAAAGTAGTCATTTGTAATGCAACCCTGTGGCTCTGCCCAAGGCCACAGGGCCAGTTGTTAGGGGCGCACATGTTTTTATTTTCTAAATTATCATCATCAATAAAAACGTTGTTTTTGAATTCCAATCAATAAAAATCAATTTCTTTCTCATTTCATGTGTCTCTTCCTTTCTTTATTATTTTTGCCTGCATGTCTCACCTTCCATTCTGCTTTTTCGCCTTGGCAAAAAGCAAATCCACAGCAATTGTCTCTCAAAATAACAGTGCCAACAGTCCATATTTTGACTTTGATCACCTTATCAATCAAGCCGAGGGGGATGTTGAGGAAGACCGGGAAAATCCTCCAGAAGGTTAATGAAGCAAGGAGAAAGGGTTATTCAGCATCACGGGGAATCCACTGAAGTGATCAACTTGGGAACCGCTGAGAACAAGAAAGAGGGGTACTTCAATAAAGGAAAATTAGAGCTCAAAAGGGAAATAAAGAAGAAGGGCAAGTGCATGAAAATAAGTGAATTATTGTCCCAGAGTTAATTCTTGAGGAAATAAGCAATCATGATTTGAAATGAAGTCGGACCACCATTCCATACCCAAAAACAAAACCCTCCTACCCACCGTAAGCCAAGAAAACCCCAAAGAGAAAACAAAATCTTTTCCGACCCGTCTTAAGCCAAGAAAAGCCAAAAATCCAAAAGTCACCTTAGACAAGGATCACCTCGAATTAAAAAACAGTGCATCGTTCTTTATCAGCTCACCCAAGCTCAAGAAAAAGAAGAAGTCAAAAAAGGAAAAATCATTCAAAAGGAAAATCCCAAAACCAAAAGAAAAAAATACAAAAGAGATGTAAATAGTGAGTTGATACATGTTACCACAGAACCCAAGAGGTCCTCGTCTCAATAAACCTTCAAACACTTTCTCATTCCATGCGCCCCTCCTCTCATAAACCGCAAACACTCTCCTTTGACCTCGACAGCCCGCCCTCCATAAACCCTTAGCCAGGAATAAAACCTCCTAATACCTCATCAAGCCAGTTAACCATCATAAATCATTAATCAACAGCCAACACCCGAATAAAAACCATCCTGCCATTAGCCCCAAATACTTCATTAAGCTTACTCATCTCTCCTCCACAAAACACCACAATCCCGAAAGGTCCATCCCGATCAATGATTGATTGCTGTTGTTTTCTCAAGGTTTTAGCTCAAGGACAAGTAAATTCATTTGTTTACCATATGCCAAGTGGGGCAATTCTGTCGCTCTTCACCCCTCCTACAACTGGGGAAATAGACCCTACACCTATCTCATCCCTTGTCGCACTCACATTCATTGAAATCATACAGGGGCAACCCCCTTTCTTCTCTAGTGTATGGGTCAGAAGCAGTTCTTCTCATCAATGTTGAAACACCCTCTCTACAAGTAGTCATGGAGGCCAGGTTAGAAGAAGCAAAATGGATCCAAGCTCGTCTAGATCAACTGAATCTCATTAAAGGGAAAAGAATTGCTGCCCTGCGCCATGGCCAGTTGAACCAACAAAAGATGAAGGCAGCTTTCAGCAGGAAAGTCCGTCTTCGAGAATTCGGCGAAGGGGACCTTGTGCTCAAAAAGATCCTACCTATCCAGACTGACTCCGTGGGAAGTCGATACCCACTTATGACGGTCCATATGAAGTCAAGAAAGCTTTTTCCAGAGAAGCGCTGATACTCATAAACATAGACGGCGAAGATCTCAGGAATCCAGTCAATTCAGATCAAGTGAAGAAGTATTATGCCTAAAAGAAATAGATGAAAAAAGAGAAAGACAAGCCAAGTAAGAATTAGCTCGCTAGGTTGAAAACCCGCAAAGGGCGATCTAGGCAAAATCAGAGCGACCCGGTGGATTGAAAACCCGCAAAGGGCAATCCAGGCAAAAATTAGGGTCTGAAAACTTAGGCATGAAAAGTAAAGAAAGACATACAACTCTCCTACAAGCTTGGATGAGGGAGTGATCAAGGTCAAGGACATAGATGTTTGGCACTGTTCCACAGAGACAGACAGTCAGAATTCAGCTTCTCTCCTTTTTCGTGTCTTTTTACAGTTTAAACTTTCAAGTGTAATAAATAATCGGCGTAACTTCTTGTGCGGCCGGTTTCCACATTAATAAAGTTCAAATTTCTCGTATTTGTTCACTCTTTTATTTTCTGCTTTTTCTGCTCAAAATAAACGTTTTATGATGATGATGGTCCTGAACTGTAAAACATGTGCATACATCATAGAGCATTGCAAATCATTATGAGATTCTTAAGAGTCCTGAGAGAAAGCACACCCTCAAAATCAGTCAATCATGCAAGAGAAAGCAACTACATCCACGATTGCTTCAAACCAGCAAAGTCAAGACCAACATGCACTCGGCCCATGAGCCCCGCAAGTCCAACAGCTTCCTCAGTCTCCTGTCATGAGTGTCGCGGGTTGGCTGAACCAGCAAAAAAAAAAAAAAAGGGGGGGCAATAAACAAACACAATCATGGCATTTGCATCATGCATCGCATAGAGAAAAAACAAAACGAAGCCTTCCATTGCATACGCTGGCATTCCATGCGGTCAAACCAGACCTTTGTGTCCTTAAACCAGATCATTGTGGTCCATAAACCAGACCTTCGTGTCCTTAAACCATACCTTTAGGGTCCATAAATCAGACCAGTATGCAGACACAAATTGCTCCATAAACCAGGCTTGTCGGCCCATAAACCAGACTCGTTGTGATCCTTAAATCAGACTAATGTCAAGTCCATAACTTAGCATTCCAAGGCATTTCACAACTCTCAAGCATTGCATTTGCATACACACACTTCATAAAAAGGGAAAAGAACAAAATCATCATATGTCATTCATCATTAGAGCATTACATTTTGCATCAGATACTTCATAGAAAAAGCAAAGAAAGCAAACAAAGATAAGAAACCACAAAAGCAACACAAAAACATTCCCTGTCGTCCAGCATTCCATATCATTCAGCATTCCTTTGTCATTCAATCATCAAACATTAAAGCATTGCATATGCATCATATTAACAAGAATCATTGCATCAAACATCAAAGCATTGCATCATAGAAGAAGCAAAAAGAAACAAACAGAAGTTAGAACAAGAGCATTTCATTCATCAAAGCATCAATCACCGCATACATTTGCATTCAAACATCAAAGCAATACAGTTGCATCACATCAATACTGGCATCTCATAAATAAATAAATAAAAAAAAAAAGAAAACAGCAATCATGGCATTTGCATTGCATGCATTTATTCATTTTCAGCTACAGGTACAAAGAGAGGATGAGCACTTCGGTGTTAGCCCTCGCCCCCAGATTCCAGAAAATGTTCCCCCAAGTTGGGGGTTCAGAAAAAAAAAAAAAAAAAAAAGAAGAAGAAAGAGAAATAGAAAAGAGGGAGAGAAAAGAAAAGAGAGCGCTCAAGCGCGCATTGCGGATTGGAGCACAGAGATCATCGCTCCCTTCTGCCCAGGTCTCACATCGTGTACGAGCAACGCGATGGACCGCAGCCCCATGTGAGGTTCAACGGAATAGTTGTATCAGCCTAAGATACAGTGGACGCCGTGCATTGATCTGTATATCAATTCCGGAGCTGATAACGATCCCCCCGGTCGCTCGAAAGACCAACAGGAAGAGCGTGCTCCTCAAAGCCACGTGCAAACTCGGATTCGTCAAAGAGTTCGTTTAAGGATTACAGGTTTTAGGCAGCCTGGGCAATTTACCGTTTTCTGCACGCAAGTGCCCATTTTACTTTTCTGTCTGCACGCAAGTGCCCATTTTACTTTTCTGTCTGCACGCAAGTGCCCATTTTACTTTTCTGTCTGCACGCGAGTGCCCATTTTACTTTTCTGTCTGCACGCAAGTGCCCATTTTACTTTTCTGTCTGCACGCAAGTGCCCATTTTACTTTTCTGTCTGCACGCAAGTGCCCATTTTACTTTTCTGTCTGCACGCAAGTGCCCATTTTACTTTTCTGTCTGCACGCAAGTGCCCATTTTACTTTTCTGTCTGCACGCAAGTGCCCATTTACTGCTTTCTGCACGCCAAGTGCCCACTTTACCGCTTTCTGCACAAAAGTGCCCATCTTTTCAAAAAATCTAGAAAAAGAAAAAAGAGGAAAATTCGGGTTTTCCCAAGTGGACAAAATCGGTATAATTTCTGAATTCTTTATCTTCATTTTGCCTTGGAATATGTTTCGGCCAATTCATATTCCTCGTTAAAATTCAGATAAAGAGGGGCAGCTGTCATACCCCAATTTTGTCCGGCTTAGGTCCAAACCCTAATTTTCCACGCAAAAAGAAAAAATATAAAAAATAACTTATGCATTGCATTTTGGGTCCTAGAAATCATTCCAAAGTTTTTGAAATCATTTTTAGGGTTAGAATGCACTTTTTGGGAAATTAGGGTTTTTAGGGTCAAAAAGGGCATTTTGGTCATTTCTCACAAAAGGGTCTATAAAAATAATTTTTGCATGAAAATATTTTTCAATAAGCCTCATGCATGAAAATAATTTTTTTTAGAAAGTATAAAATTGATTTTATCATGCATATAATGTATTATTGATGAATAAGGAAATAATCGATTACGTCATATCCTTCCTTCAAGCAAATAATCGATTACCTTCTTATTTCATTCAAGCAAATAATCGATTATTTGCTCTATGAAAACAAGCAAATAATCGATTATCCCCTTCCTTTTTATATACCATAATCGATTAGGGGCTTCAAACAACTAAAGCACATAATCGATTACCACCTTTTAAGGAAGGTTGATAAT
This sequence comes from Astragalus membranaceus, assembly GCA_039519185.1. NCBI lineage: Eukaryota > Viridiplantae > Streptophyta > Magnoliopsida > Fabales > Fabaceae > Astragalus > Astragalus membranaceus. Next base: position 99,809,450 of record CM076850.1, read on the forward strand.
CGATTATGCACCTGTTTTGCCTTACAACAATAATCGATTATCATCTCACCAAAGTTTCCATTCTCATCAACATAATCGATTAGGGGCTTCAAACAACTAAAGCACATAATCGATTACCACCTTTTAAGGAAGGTTGATAATCGATTATGCACCTGTTTTGCCTTACAACAATAATCGATTATCATCTCACCAAAGTTTCCATTTTCATCAACATAATCGATTAGCATATGTTTCAATTGAGAGACATAATCGATTATGTTATGCATTAATTGTTAAAAAACAAACGGTTGTGAAACTCTATAAATAGGAAGCTAAGCTCCACCATTTTGGACAAACACACTTCACACGAGATCAGAGAGAAGAATTGCTACACACATTTTTCACGAGGTCTGAGACACACTTTCACGAGATCTGAGAAGAATTGCTCCAGAGACATTTCACGAGATCTGGGAAAACAACTCTCGCAAATCTCATTTTCCAGTTCTCCGCTTCATTTTTTCGCTCTATTCGTTCCGTTGGTCCGTCGGAGTCGATCTTCTGCAAGAGTTAGTCGGGATTTGCGTCCTTCAGATCTGTAATATCTGTCTTCATCAGAGGTATTTCAGTCTTTTCATTTGTTAATATTTAGTTATTGCGACTCATGTGATTTAACTTAGCTATAGCGCTTATCTACTCGTTCTTGTATATTATCGTCCATTGCTGATGACGAATCATATGATTCCCACTCATGCCTAGTGCATCATGTTCTAAGTGGTGAAGATGGTCTCGGGTGATTCAGCTTGCCACTTTCAAACCCTTTCAAAAACATCTTTTAGAACTACGTCGCTTTGATTCCCGTTTGGGATACGTAGGAGCGAGCCACGTCCTCGTCAAGCGCAACAAATAAAAATTCTTTTCGTCCCCATAAACAAATTATTTTCATAAAAACAAACAAAAAGAATCATTTTCAAACCCATTGTCGCTAGTAGTTCATCAGAGCCTCTGTTCGTTTAGCTATTAGTGACAATGTCCTTTTCTCCTAAAAGTAATAAACGATGATCCATCATAACCTTTGTTAGTTTGATCATCGTGCAAACCAACCTCTTTCGAAAATCACTTTAAAAAAAAAAGATAATAAAACGAGTTGTTATCAATAGTCCATCAGAACCTTTGTTCGTTCGACTAGCGGTACAACTCTCTTTCTTGAGTATTTAGTAGTGATTCATCATAGCCTCTGCTAGTTTAATCATTCACTAATGCTCGTCCTATTTCAAAAACTCACCAAAAAAAAAGATAAAAAACAAAACTTTTCAAAAAGACAACCTAGAACTACGTCGCCTTTGATTCTCCACCCGGAGATACGTAGGAGCAGGGCCACGCCCCTGTCAAGCGCAAAAATAAACAATTTCTAAATTAAAAAAATACAAACACATCTCTTTCATAAAACAAAAATCAAAAATCTTATTTTCAAAGTAGGGGATTAAGTCGGTCGTCCGGCCGGGTTAATCATCGTTTTAGGATAAGTGAACTGTGGTCCTTCAGAGCCCCAGCGCTCCTTCAGCCCCTAGCGGCCCTTCAGACCCCCAGTGGTCCTTCAACACAGTTCACGCAATCCTAAGACCCCTATATTAAAAAACACCAACACACAAACATTTTCTATCCAAGAACTACGTAGCTTTGAATTCTCCATCGCACCGGGAGATACGTAGGAGCGGGCCATGTCCCGTCAAGCACTTTTTTCTAAAAATCCTTTTTCCCCCCTTCTCACCTAAAATAAAGTTTTCATTAAAGATTTCCCATTCATCTCCAAATAAGAAATAAATAGGCAAATCTAGGTACTTTTCAAATCAAACGTTAAAACCACACATTTAATTAGAGGTTCCCTTTCGGTAGAAAGGACGTGCGCGGTGCTAACACCTTCCTCGCGCGTAATCGACCCCCGAACCTATATCTCTAGTTTTCAAAGACCATCCGCCTTGTCCAAAAGACCTTTTTTCAATGTTTTGGTCTTAAAATTAAAATATTGGTGGCGGCTCCAAAATTTTCCACGTTGTACATTGAGAAACCCAAAGCCGGGATTTTTCGGGGTGCGACAACCCCGAGTACGCATCCATGAAGGATAATAAACGAAAGTCTAAGGCGCTATCGACTAATTTATCTATGCTAGGGACGGGGAAGGCGTCTTTTGGACATGCCTTGTTAAGATCAGTATAATCAACGCACATCCTCCATTTTCCATTAGATTTCTTAACAAGGACTACATTGGACAACCAGGTGCTATACTTAATTTCTTTTACAAAGTTCGCCTCTATGAGGTCTTTCACAGCCCTAGTGGCAGCTTCAGCTTTCTCTCCCTTCTGGACTCTTCACTTCTGGGGAACCCACTTAGTGTTGGGATTGACAGCAAGATGGTGGCAAGCTACCTCGGGTGGTATCCCTGGCATATCAGCTGCAGACCAGGCAAACATGTCAGCATTCTCCCTCAGGCAGATGGTGAGTTTCTCCTTGACCTCCTCAGGGAGATCGGAGCCTATTTTGACAGTCTTGGTGGGGTCTTCTACCAGTTGGATGGAGATGAACTCGCCATCTGGATCAGGCCTCTTCATACGCTTCTTGAGCTCCTTAGCAAGGGTAGAATCCTCCTCCTCTTCCTCACTGTCTGGATCATACCTGGCATCCAAGTCTGCCAAATTTACCGCAGCTTCCTTCCCAGATCCCTTGTCTGGGTCTCTTACTTCAGTGGTTTCTTTTTCATCCTTAATGCTCATGTAGAAGCACCGGCGCGCTGCGCCTAAGTCCGCCGAAGGGTCACGATATTGTTTTCCAAACTGTAGAATTTCATCTTTAGGTGAATGATAAGTCCTAATTTAGTGTGTTTTTAGTGTTTAGTTTAAGTAAGTTGTTTGATTATTTAGTTATATTCTAGAGCTATTTTACTACCTACTGTTAGTTTTTATTCTCAGGGTTAATTATGAAGCAAATGAGGAATTTTACTCAAAGAGCAAGGATCAAAAGACAATAGGATGGGGAGAATAAGCAAGCAATTTAAAGCTGAAAGACAGAAGTAGACGCACGATCCGTGCGTGACCTAGCACGGTCCGTGCGCTCTGTTCGTAAGAAGGGAGAAAAATAAAGAAAAGGAAGCGCACGATCTGTGCGCCCACTAAGCACGACCCGTGCGGACCGTTCACAAATCAGAAGTCCAAAAGTTTCATAGCGCACGATCCATGCGCCTACTAAGCACGAACCGTGCGCCTACTGAGCACGAACCGTGCGCCCTGTGCCGTTTTGAATTCCAAGTTGATTTCACTGAGCACAATCCGTGCGCCTGCCTAGCACGATCTGTGCGTCCCATCTGAATTCCAAAGATGTTACAAACTCTTCCCATTCTCTTTTTTATGGATTGTAATTTGTATTTAGTGTTTTGTCTACCGATCCTACACTATAAAAAGGACCTCAATGTAGCTTCATAGTCATCTCTTACCATTGTAGTTTCATTCCAAACTTTAATCTAAAGTTCTTGCATTTTCTCTTAAGGTTTTGTTCTATTGTTATTTTGTTCCTTCTATTCTTGCAACTTTACTTTCTGTCATTTATTTTCTAGCACTTTTATTTCCTTGTTATTTACATTCTGCTATTTAAATTATGTCATTCTCTTCTACTCCTTTGTCTACTATGATCATGTGTGAGTAGACTTCTTTAGTCTTGGGATTGTGGGAAACAATCCAATGATGGGTCCCAAAAACAATTCCAAGGCTAAACTCTATCTTATTAGAATTTTCTTTGTTTTAATCTAAGTTCATCGTACAAACTTTATAAAACAAATGTCAAGTGAAGTACCGAGAGGTGAAGCTTGACATTGGAACAAATGAATTTAGACAAGGTCAATCAAAGCATGAGAATAGCTTTGATAGCCTTGGGACAATAAGGTTGTGCTCAATCGGTCTCTGCAATGATCAACCATGAGAATAGGCTTGATCGTTGTTTCGAGACACGTTCTTGTATTCCGAAAGAAAACTTGAATTACACCAAAGAATACCTTGTCCTTAAAACACAAATTTAATTATAAGATAGAGGATAGTTAAGGGGTTGTTTTAGCTCCATCATCGGGATTTAACCATAATCCCTGGGCGTTTTTTATTTGTTTGTTGTATTCTGAATTTTAACCAAAACATACTTTTCTACTAAATCATTCCCTTTCAGCTAATCACCATTAAAAATTAGATTGGTAATCACACTTAACTCCCTGTGGATCGATACTTTCTATTATGCGATATACCGTATACTTGCGGCGTATCAAGTTTTTGGCGCCGTTGCTGGGGAGTTAGTGATATTAATCAACTTTTTGGTACCGGTTAGACTGAAATTTTTATTTTCTTTTGTTTTCTTTTTCTCTTCTTCTTTGAATGCGAAGAGTCCGAAGTCTCAGGGAAATTGTTCAACCAATTTCTGAGATTGAAAGATTTCTACATAGAAGAAGAAGAGAACTGCGCAATAACCAAGAAATGGCGGAAAATCAAAGTTGTACTCTCAAAGAGTATGCTACGCCTTCTACGACTGAACTCCATGGTGTTATTTGTAACATCCCTAATTTTTAAAGACTCGTACTATGATGCCTAAGACCGAGTAATTATTTGTGGGAATAATTAGTCGTGTCTCGGGGATTTATAATCGAGGAAAACGGTCGAGTTTAAATGTCTCCGTCGAATTATGATTAAATCCCGATTTAAAGGAGGAATTAAGCTGAGGGGCAAAATTTTCTTTTCACCCCTTTAATGTATCAGCCTTATACTGGACCATTACCCTCACCTCTCACAATCGGAATCTTCAACCGGTGCAGCCTCGGGAAAGGTGACATGACGGTGGAACAATACACCACTAGGTTTGAGGAGTTGTCTCAGTTTTACCAAGTGGTAAAGTAAGCTTCGGATGACGAACGGAGAATGCAGAAGTATAAGACGGGCATAAGTGCTTTTATGATTTATGGTCTCAGTTCTTATACTGCTACAAATTATGTTGCCTTAATGCAACCAGCATATGTCGCCGAGGATTATCTCATAGGGAGTATGGGAAAATAAGGAAGGTAGTTGAATTATCAACTCCGAATGCAAAGTCCTAAGATAATTTCATCAAAGGAAAAGCAGATGTAGTTCTCTGATTCTTCAAAGGTCAGAAGAGGTTCTAACTGTGGAAAGCCTCACAGCGGTGATTGCAAGAGAAGATCTAATCGGTGCTATTATAGAAATGTAGAGGGTCAGTATGGTAAAGAGTTCCCCGTAAGGAAGAGTTTCAAGGAGTTACAAGCAGCTCTAAGGCAAGGACGAGTCAACACTCTGGATGTTTAGGCAGTTACAACTGCAGACAATCTACTGAGGGGTATGAGATCAGTTTTCAATAACCTCGTCTGTATATTAAATGATACGGGTGCAACCTATTGTTGTATATCCCGATCGCATGAGAATCGGTTGGGATTAGCCTTATCATCGCTATCCGAGCCGATGACTATCTTAACTGCGGCTAAGGGTCGTGTCCAGACCCAATCCTTGTGTCGGAATTGTCTACTTGTCATAGGAGGCAGAAATTTAGTTGTAGAATTTATTGTTTGCCTATGAGAAGTGTGGACACCATTTTGGGTATGAATTGGATGACTGCAAATCATGTTGCAAACGTCGGTATTAATCAACTATCAGCTTCGCTTCAGAATCAGTTGAATTGTCTAGGACAAATTCTGAAACTAGTTTAGATTTGGCGAACGTTCGGGTCGTGAATGACTTTCTGGATATGTTCACGATGAAGTTCTTCTGAACCTCCAGGGCGAGAGGTAGAGTTTACGGTAGAATTGGTTCCTGGCACGGGATCAATATCTATTGTTTGTTTCTTTAGAGTAAAGGAAATGGAGTCTCAACTTGAAGAGTCGATGTTAAAGAAATTTATTCGACTGAGTGCTTCTCTAGGAGTGCTCTGGTGTGGTTAGTCAAAAGGAAAAAATGGTAGCATGAGATCGTGCATTGATTATCGACAACTCAACAAAGTGACGATCAGGAATAAATATCCCTTACCAAGGATAGACGATTTGCTTGAGCAATTTGAGGTGCTGCAGTGTTTCTAAAATTGATCTGAGGTCAGGACATCATCAAATAAAAGTTAGAGCCTTAGATATTCCGAAGACAGCCTTCCGTACTTGGTGTGGACATTACGAGTTCGTAGTGATGCCCTTCGGTTTGACTAATGCTCCAGCGGTATTCGTGGATACGTGAACCGAGTTTTCCACACGTACCTAGATCAATTTGTAGTCGTTTTCATTGATGGTATCTGGACGTACTCGAAGACCATTGAGGAGCATGTCCAACATCTCCGCATTGTTCGGAAAGTACTCCGAGAAAATAAGTTGTACTTGACACCCTCGGAAAGTGATTTTTGGGTGTCAGAGGTAAAGTCTTTGGGACATGTGATTTCCCAAGTCGGGAGTTTCTGTAGATCCCAGTATGAAGGAAGCGATGTTGAATGGGAGTGACCGACGTCAGTCGCAGAGATCAAAAGTTTCTGGATCTAGCCGGTTACTGTAAGAGGTTCGTGAAAGGGTTCTCACAGTTAGTTGTCCACTTACTCGGTTAACTCGTAAGGGTCATCCGTTTACGTGGGATGCTGATTGTGAAGAATGTTTTCAAGAATTGAAGGTTTGGTTGACTTCTGCTCCATTCCTGATTCTTCCGGATCCGTCTTTGAAATTCCAAATTTACGGCGATGTTTCTGGGAAGGGTTTAGGAGGTGTTCTTGTGCAGAATCAACAAGAGGTAGCTTATGCGTCCAGACAATTGAAGACTCATGAGAAGAGATATCCGACTCATGATTTGTAATTGGCATCTATTGTGTATGCACTGAAGATTTGGAGACGTTACCTGTATGGGTCTCGTTTCGAAGTCTTTAGTGATCACAAAAGTTTAAAGTATCTGTTTGATCAGAAAGAACTGAATAGCAGGCAGAGAAGTGTGTTGAGATTCTGGAGGATTATGAATTTGTGCTGATGTAGCATTCAAGAGAGGTCAGTGTTGTAACTGATACACTGAATAGGAAGTCCATCCACATAGCTGAGTTTATTGATGCATGAGATGAAATCATCGGAGTCTTTCAAAGACTTAAATCTGAATTCAAGATCAAGGAGAATCCGGTTAGTGTTGAGCCATATGAGGATCTCTAGTTCCCTAAGGGATTCTATACGCTTAGCACAGGAAGTTGATGTGAAGCTACAATCACAAAGGTATTTCCAGATTTTACTATGGATAGTGATGGAGTCAGTTGTTTCAACGGTAGAATTTGTGCGGCCGATGATGAAAACAATTAAAGGCAAGTGTTAGAGGAAGCACGCCGAAGTTTATATTCTGTTCCAAGATGTACAGAAATGTAAAGCAGATGTATTAGTGGCGAGGTATTAGTTTGTTAACCTCTCATTGTGAAGGTTAACAAGGAGATAGTATTATGTGATTCCGTTTGACAAGTCGAACGTGAATACGAATATGTAAGTGGGGTAACTGCTGATTGTTCTCACGTTGCGAATATCCATCAAAGGATTAATTGATGGATCTGCGTATAAGTGACAGAAATTTCCGAAGTGAAGCTTGGCGTGCGGTATAATAGTTTTGAAAAATCATTTTTGTGAAAACCCGCATGCTAAAGTTAATTTTGGGAACGAATTAAGAGGCTAATAGAATATGATTGTGGAGGAAAAATCCTAGGAGGATTACTTAGGTTGAGGGGAAGCTCTCAACGCTATTGACTAATTAGAAAAGGAGCTCTGAGTTCTGTTTGATAGTTGTTCGGAGAACAACTGAGGTGATTTTCATTACGTTCGATTTAATTGATGTCCCCGCGGTTTATTTCTACGTTTAAGATAAACGTTTCTAGTAAATCCTCACTTCATCTTCCTTCGAGAAGTATTATCTCGAAATCTTGGGGGCGAGTCAAGAAGTTTCACAAGTGACTTTTTCGTCACATTCGTCAATGTGTACGAGAACTGTTATGGATTTTAGAAGATTTGTTGAGAACGCGTTTACACCCTCTAAAGAAATCGTGTTTGTTTTTACCTCTACCGAGGAGTACTTTGATCTGGATTAATCAAAGTTGGGGAGCAAGTGAGGAATGAAGCTTAGGAAGTGTTTTCGAACGCGGTGCCAAGCCTATGTAGGCGAAAGAGGAGTTTCTCGTATTGATTCGTAACGAGAGAGTTCGAACTATAACCTTAGAGCGTTCTAGGGTGGTAGTGGAACGTACTTAGAGGTTGACGTGACAACTTGAGAAGATTTTCTACACTCAGTTCGTTAACTCAAGGTTGTGTTCCAGCAATTTAAGACCTTTCTGAGGATATCGATCCTCGGTTAGTCGGATGAAAGACTTAGCGAAATTTTGAGGACAAAATTCTTTTAAGTTGGGGAGAATGTAACATCCGCAAAATAATTAACCGAATTATTTGGATGTTAACCCAATTGAATTAATTTAGTACTTAACTGGTAAATTTATCGAGTGCTAAAATTATTTATTTGTTGTCATCGGATCGTTAACCGGATAATACGGACCAAGGAAGTTTTGGAATCGAAATAGGAGATTTCGATCAATATGGAAATTTGACCGCGTTACAACATATATATTAAATAAATACATATGTGTATACGTGTGTGCATGTGAGAGGAGAAGAAAAGAATTAATTAAATAAATAAATATAAGTGTGTGTGTGTGTGTGTGTTAATAAAGAAAGGAAAGAATAAAAGAAAGAAGGAAGAAAAGAAAGAATACGAGAAACAGAGAGAAGAAAAGAGAGAAAGAAGAGAAAAAGAAGAAAATGGCGTGAGGGAGAAGAGAAGAGGGAGGAGAAGACTTCACCGAAACGACTTCCGTCCAACACGAAAAATGCTCAGCGTTACTTCCTCTTCGATTTGGTACCAAGAACTTCATCATCAACTCACTCTCTCTCATTTTACCATTTTCGAAATTTAGAGAAAAGTGGAGGTTTTGTTGTTCAAGCTCAAAGGGGAGCATTGGATGGTGTTTGGGAGCGAGCTCAAGGTGGATAGCGCAAATATTGAAGTCCGATTTGGAGTTTGTGAAGAATCAAGGGTTTAGGGAGCAAATTGGGGTTTTGTGAATAGTGACTTGAGGTTGGAGAAGATGATGAATAGTGTTCATGAAGAATTTTGGGGAAATCGGTATTTCGGTCAAAAGCGGTTTCGTGATCGAGTGGAAAGCTTTGGAAGCGGATTGGGTGTCGCCGGAGCGGGGAATGTTCGTGTGGTTACTCGGTGATTTCGGCTCGGTCGTGGTTCACGCTTCAAGGGTGAGTTTTACTCACGTTTAGGATTTTGTTTTTCGAATTAATTGATTTAATGTTTTATCGCTTTCGCTGGACTGGAATATTTCTGGATATTGTCTGTTTCGTGTTAGGAATCGATCGGAGCGAGTCTCGAGTTGTGTTGCGTTGAAATGGAATTTTTGGTGATTTGATTTCGAAAGATTTTGACTTAAAAACCGTTAATTGGAAAATATGTCGTTTTTGATAAAATCCGTTTTGATTGAGTTTTTGATTGGGTTGATTGATTGTGTGGTTTTAGTTGGGTCTATTTTGTTGGTTGTTTGGTCTGTTTTCGATCGGAACAAGAATCGGAATTGAGCGGAACAAGTATCGGGATCAATCGGAAAGCAATTTTTCATAAAACAGGCCATTTTTGCAATGCTGTCAAATGAGCACGACCCGTGCGTCCAGGGGCACGACCCGTGCGCCTTGTTCTGTCCAAAATTTTCAAAGTGCCCAAAATGATTCCGTTTCGATTCCAATCCTCTTCTAATCCTTTCCTAACCCTTTAATAATGATATTAGGCTTATAATGCCATGATTTTGGGTATGTTTTAAAAGGGTTTCGTAAAATAAGTTCGAAGTTGGAATTGTCTCGAAAAACCGAATAATATCATACGTGTGCGGATATGTTTTATTGATAACTTTTGATCCGGGAACCCGATTGAGGTGTTCTAAGATGCGTTGGAAAGCTTATTCAGAGGCCTAACTGGATATTCTATTTTCAAGGCAAAATTAACTGTTTTTGATATTTAAAATCGTGTCAAAAAGTGGTCAACTAGAGTGCGAGTGTGAACTTGGATTTTATAAAACGTGGAATTAAAGTGTTTCATTGATTGTCCGATTTGATGGACCGTGGGTTCATAGTATTGTAGATATACGTATAAAGTATATCGAGTTGGGTGACGACCCATTATTTAACATACTAGGGGGAGGCAGTCATGATCCTTTTACCTAGGCTCCATGCCAATAGGAGAAGGTACTATTGGTAGGGGGGTTCACCGCCTTGCAGCGTTCGCGTCAACGGTGTTATGTTGTTTGTAGTACGTTTACCGGGTTCTTCGTTCGCGTTAGCGGTATCGTACTAAACTAACAGGTTACCGGGTTCTTCGTTCGCGTCAGCGGTAATCTGTTTTTGTGTGATTGTTTTTATGCGATACCGGGTTCTTCGTTCGCGTCAGCGGTATCGTACTAAACTAACAGGTTACCGGGTTCTTCGTTCGCGTCAGCGGTAATCTGTTAAAATGTTTTATGCGGTCCATCGGGGGTAGCGTTCGCGCAGCCGATGCCGTATTGAATTAAAATGATTTTATAATTGAACCGAGAGTGCGAGTAGGGGTCTCGGTAGAACTCACTGAGACAAGTTGTCTCACCCAATCAATTGTTGTTGTTTTACAGAGACACAGGGACAGCGGATATCCAAGAGGCACGAGTTGGTTGAGCTCAGACTGGATGCTGATAGCCTAGCTTTATGTTTAAGCTTATTTCCCTTTTGTTGTCTGTATACTAAAACATTATGTATTTAATGTATATCTTTCTTCCGCTTTCTTGTATGATACTGAATACTATAATTGCTGATGGTATATGGTCTGAGAACCATATTGTCTTGTTGTAAATAAGACTGTTTGAGTTATATTCAGCGAAAAATTTATAGTGATATTCAGTGTCTAAGCAGGAAATATATCTCTGATGTGTTACTAATGTGCACCTGGGTATTTTTGGTCAATATAAATATCGGGGTGTTACACCGTGCGTGATTCTGGGCTGCGCTTCTGTCAAGTCGCGCGCCAGTCACGCGTGGGTTGCGCGCCGCGCGCCACTGTGACCCTTTTGATGCGTAATTCCGTTTTTCTCGTTTCAACGCTCCGTTCAATCCCGAACCTTTCCTAATCCCTTCCTCAAACTATTTTAATGCTACCAAGCTATTGAAAACATAATTTCAAACCGTTCAAACTATATTTTTGAAAAAGAGTCTCGAAACCTAATTGGTCGAGAACGAAAACCCTAGATTACGTGGGAGCACACCGAGTAATGGTTGGGCTGAACTTATATAGGGATATAAGACCTGGAATTGATTATAATTCTGGAAGTTAATAGAACTCTTCATAAATGGACTATGGAATGAAATGGAATAAGTATCATAAGCTTATGTTTGATCCTTTGGTGATCGTTGATATGTATTGTCGTATATATCGTTCGTTGGGTGACGACCTGACAAGTAGTATACTAGAGAGGGTAGTCATGACCCCTTATCTAGGCCCTGTATGTGTTTTGGCGTGGTCAACTCACGGGTTTCCGGGATGAGCGGGGTTTCGCCGTCGGATTATACTAAACAATTGAATAATAAGGTATTAGTGTGCCGGGATGAGCGGGGTGTCGCCGTCGGATTACACTAAACAAATTAATTATATGATTGTGTGCCGGGATGAGTGGAGTTTCGCCGTCGGTTTACACTAATCAACAAATATAATCTCCGGTATTCGTGGTTATTCACAACCGGCTGTCCCTCATAAAACATAAAGACTTGTTTGATTGGACTCGACTTGTTGAGATTTGTGGCAAGGTTCACGATCAACAATTCGCTGTAACATGTTCGTTATCAATATGATTGTTAACGGTTTAATATTGAACCGAGTGTCGGTGAGGGGGCACGGTAGGACTCACTGAGACAAGTTGTCTCACCCAATCCATATTTGTTGTTTTTACAGAGAACAGGTTATAAGGACAGCTGGCGGCACAGTTGGTTATCGGGTTCGAGGAGAAGATCGAAGATTTATTCATTTATAGTTGTCCTTGTTCTTCTGTAGTTGTATCTGTATTCGGTCGTATGACTCGAGCTTGTATTATTTACTTTATTAGTTTCCGCTGTTTCTTGTAAGATGTATATCTGAACAGGAATTTTTATACTCTGATTTATACCAAATTGTATATTTAGGTATTTCTTTGTTAAAGAAATACCGAGGTGTTACATTATTGTGCATCCTAATGTTGATGCTAATAATTTTGAACTTAAGCCATCTTTACTTTCTATGGTCCAACATGATCAATTTTCTGGATCAGCCACTGATGATCCTAATCTCCATCTATCTATTTTCCTTGAGTACTGTGGCACTCTAAAACTGAATGGAGTGACTCCTGAAGCCATAAGGCGGAAATTTTTTCCTTTCTCATTAAGGGATAAAAGCAGGGCTTGGTTTCACTCATTACCTAATGAGTCTGTCACAACTTGGGATCAACTAAGGCAAGCATTCCATGCCAGATTCTTTCCCCCAAGCAAAACTGCTCAACTGAGGAATCAAATTACAAGATTCAGTCATAATGATGGGGAGTCTCTTTATGATGCATGAGAGAGTTTCAAGGAAATGCTAAGGCTTTGCCCCCATCATGGACTAGAGAAATGGTTGATCATCCACACTTTCTATAATGGTTTGCTGTATACCACAAAAATGACTGTTGATGCAGCTGCAGGTGGTGCTTTGATGAATAAGAATATTGAAGAAGCTTATGCTCTGATTGAGGACATGGCGCAGAATCACTATCAATGGACAAGCGAGAGAGCTATCACAGCTCCATCTGCACAAAAGAAAGAACCAAGTAAGTACGATGTTTCTGCCCTTGATCATATAACTTCTAAGGTAGATGCACTATTTGCCAAATTTGATAAGCTGAGTGTAAACGCTGTTTCTCCTACTACTTCTTCTTCTTGTGAAATTTGTGGCGTAGTTGGCCACGTTGGTACAGAATGCCAACTAGGGGCATCTACTGCTGGTTCTGAGCAAGCTAATTTCGCTCAAAAGGGAGACCTTTTTTCAAACACATATAATCCCGAATGGAGGAATCATCCAAATTTTTCATATAAAAATCCTCCATCAACCCAACCAGCAGCTAGAACACCCCCCCCCCCCCCCCCCGGTTTTCAAAATCAAAGGAGCCCTCAAAAATCCAATTTGGAAACTTTGTTGGAAACTTTTGTGTTAACTCAAACCAAACAAAATGAAGAGTTCAAAAACCAAAACTCATTTTTGAATGATACTCTTATAAAGTTAACATCAAAAGTAGATTCTATCACTACTCACAACAAAATGCTGGAAACCCAAATTTCTCAAGTGGCTCAACAAGTCGCTTCATCCTCTAAATCCTCCGGAATATTTCCTGGACAGCCAGAGCCAAATCCCAAAGCCCAAATTAATGATGTCACCTTAAGGGGTGGGAAACATTTAGAGGAACCAAAGGGTACTAATAATGAGAGTGAAAAAGAGAATCCACAAAGTGAGGGGGTAGAGGAAAAGAAAGAAAAAGAAACACCATATGTGTCACCTCCACCATACAAGCCCACCATTCCCTTCCCACAAAGGTTTGCAAAAACAAAACTTGATGAGCAGTTTAAGAAATTTGTTGATCTTTTGAATAAGCTCTACATAAACATTCCTTTCACATATGCACTATCTCAAATGCCATCTTATGCAAAAAATTTAAAAGAAATTCTGTCTAAGAAAAGAAAGATAGATGACAATGAGACAGTGACTCTAACTGAAGAATGTAGTGCTATTATTCAAAATAAACTGCCACAAAAGCTAAAAGACCTTGGTAGTTTTTCTATACCATGTGTGATAGGGAGTGAAACTATAAACAAAGCCATGTGTGATTTAGGAGCCAGTGTGAGTCTAATGATCCCTTTTCAAGAGGCTAGGCCTAGGAGAGTTAAAACCCACCAAAATGACTATACAGTTGGCTGACCGCTCCATTAAATATCGAACCGGAATTTTAGAGGATGTTCCTATTAAGGTAGGACAAATTTTTATACCGGCTGATTTTGTTGTGATGGAGATAGAGGAGGATTCCCAAGTTCCAATTTTGTTGGGAAGACCTTTTCTTGCCACTGCAGGGGCTATAATAGATGTAAAAAAATGGTAAGTTGGCATTCAATGTGGGTGAAGAAAAGATAGAGTTTGAGTTTGCTAATCTTATGAAAAGTCCTTCCATTAAGGACTCTTGTTGTAGAGTTGATATTGTTGACCATTGCGTGGAAGACTGCTCTTTAGCATCATCTTCGCACGATGGTTTAGAAACATGCCTAATAGGCAGCACAAATAAAGAAATGACTGAAGAAGCCCAAGCCTATGCCAAATTGCTGGATGAAAATCCTCCTATGAAAGGTTTGGGCATTGAAGACTTGGTTGAGGAATCTGATCCTCTTCCAAAAGGAGCTCCAAAGGTGGAACTAAAGCCTCTCCCTACATCTCTAAGGTATGAATTTCTGGGCCTAAACTCTACTTTTCCCGTTATTGTCAATGCAAACTTATATGAGGTGGAAACAAAGAAATTACTTAATATTCTCAAGAAATACCCTAAAGCTATAGGATATACTATTGAGGATATTAAGGGAATAAATCCCTCATTATGTATGCGTAGGATACTACTTGAAGAGGATTATAAACCCTCCATTGAGCATCAAAGAAGATTGAATCCTAACATGAAGGAAGTTGTGAAAAAATAAGTACTTAAACTCCTTGATGCTGGGGTTATATATCCAATTTCAGACAGTAAATGGGTTAGTCTTGTTCAAGTAGTACCTAAAAAGGGAGGCCTTACATTTATAAAAAATGAGAAAAATGAATCCATTGCTACTAGGACTGTCATGGGATGGAGAATGTGCATTGATTATAGGAAGCTTAATAAAGCAACCCGTAAAGATCATTTTCCCCTCCCTTTTATTGACTAAATGCTAGAAAGGTTAGCAAAGTATTCACACTTTTTCTATTTGGATGGGTACTCTGGATTTTTTCAAATACCCATTCATCATAGCGACCAAGAAAAAACAACTTTTACTTGTTCTTATGGCACTTATGCCTATAGAAGGATGCCTTTTGGTCTGTGTAATGCTCCTGCTACTTTTCAACGCTGTATGATGTCCATCTTTTCGGATTTTGTTGAAAATATAATGGAAGTTTTTATGGACGATTTCTCGGTACATGGATCAAGTTTTGATAACTGTTTGGCTAACCTTGAAAAAGTTCTTGAAAGGTGTGAAAAGGTAAATCTTGTTTTGAACTGGGAAAAATGCCACTTTATGGTGAGGGAGGGTATTGTACTTGGGCATTTGGTTTCTGAACGAGGTATTGAGGTTAACAAGGCTAAAATTGAAATCATTGAAAAAATGTCACCTCCTACCTCGGTTAAAGAGGTAAGAAATTTCTTGGGTCATGCGGGTTTTTACCTCCGGTTTATAAAAGATTTTTCCGAGATTACTAAGCCACTGACAAGCTTGCTCCTTAAGGATGAAACTTTTGTTTTTGATGATCTTTGTCATGTAGCATTTTGCAGGTTAAAAGAAGCTTTGACCACTGCCTCAATCATGCAACCACCGGATTGGAATCTTCCATTCGAGATAATGTGTGATGCCAGTGACTATGCGGTTGGGGCAGTCCTTGGTCAAAAGAAGGATAAGAAGATGCATGCTATCTACTATGCTAGTAGAACCTTGGATGATGCCCAAGTGAATTATGCCACAACAGAAAAAGAGCTATTGGCGGTGGTCTTTGCCATAGATAAATTCAGGTCATACTTGGTGGGTGTTAGAATTTCGGCAAGTGTACCGAAACGTTGCAAGTAATAGTAAAAACGGTAAGTACCGATCGTATCCACAGGGATTGCGTTTCATTATTAATCAGGCAAGTTTATTAATTCTTAGAGGTAAAAACGGAAAGATAATATTTTTTGGATTTTTTTAATTAACTGAAAGATAGCGTTTGAAAATAAAGCAAGATAAAAGCGATTAGGGATTGATTCATCTTCCCTATGCTATCATATGACATTTCGGCAAGTGTACCGAAACGTTGCAAGTAATAGTAAAAACGGTAAGTACCGGTCGTATCCACAGGGATTGCGTTTCATTATTAATCAGGCAAGTTTAATAATTCTTAGAGGTAAAAACGGAAAGATAATATTTTTGGGATTTTGTTAATTAACTGAAAGATAGTAATTGAAAATAAAGCAAGATAAAAGCGATTACGGATTGATTCATCTTCCCTATGCTATCATATGACCTTCAACCAATATCAAAGTAATTATCCAAATTATCTGATTCAATTCACTAAATTAGGTTAAGGACAATCCCTTGCCTCAAAACCCCTTTTACCTAATGAGAAACCTTAATTCCTTAGGTGATTAATGCCAATAGGCAAAGCATTAAACATGAGAAATAGAGAATTCACACACCCATCCCATATTCCTATGGTGATCACATATGTGACCTAGATCCCCAATTTCAAGCATACAAACCCATATTTCTATGGTGATCATCAACCTAGATCAATACAATTATCATGTGTAAGAGTAAAGCATTAAGCATAGAGATAAAGGCAATGGATAAATTGAACAAAAACTGACTTGGTCATAGCAAAACATTCACATAATAGTTTTGGGAAGAGTCATCTCTCCCAAATCAAAAGAACTAATTACATGGCATAATAGGAATAGAATTCATGAGTAGAAGAAATTCACACCATTAGGCCTCCATTAGAACCTTCAAACCCTTGTTCCCAAGGTGTTGGGAAGGCCCCAATTTCGCCCCCAGATGTTGCTCCAAACACTAAAATCGTTCCCAAGCCGAAGAGAGATCTGAAAAACGCAAAACTGAAATATATATAGCACTCTCGGCCACGCATCGCGTCACGATGGGCCTGCGTCGCGTCGCGACTTCTTGCAGAATTGCAGGGTTGTGGCGTGATCTTCTTGGCCGCAGGTGCGAAAGCTGTCCGATCTTTTTCCTTCATTCTTTTCTCCGTTTCGTCACTAGGCAAGTGTCTGGTTCGCTAGTAGACGCCACATCAAATTGAAGGATTTCTCATGCATTTTGTTACAACTCCACACTTACTACATAGAACTAAAACTATGCCAAAACCCTAACTATTGGCTGAATCAAACAAAAAATCACCGACATTTTGGTTGTAAACTGAACAAAAATATACATATGATGATGAGTCATCACAACCCCAAACTTGGATTTTTGGTTGTCCTCAAGCAATCACCCAATCCAGGCTGTGGCAATTTGATATTCAGCTTTCACATATTTCACATACCAATAGACTCTTCAGCACATCAGAAAATATCATCCAACATAATATAGTGACAAGACAATTGAATTGGAAAACACAAGATCATAAGCAGGCAAGCAATCTCAAGTCCTCTCTTTTTCACACATCTCACTACTGTTTCTCTCTTTGAGGTGTTTAGGGTATTCACTCAATTCACAATACCTGCATCATCGTTTCATAGGCTTGAACAAGTTCTATACAAATCTATACACATGAAATGCATACACACTATTTGAGGACTTTAAAGGTTATAATGGGGCTTAGGTAAGGGTGGATAGTATTTGGATAAGTAGGTTACAACTTGGAGTTAGACCTACTTCTCTCTTTGTCAATTTCAACAATCTCACTTCCTCACCATTTTTCCCAAAGCATTCCACAAGAGAAGGAATTATTTATATATATATAATTTTTTTTGATATATGTATATATATATATATATATATATATATATATATTTTCTTTTCTTTTTTTTTCTATGGTCCTTTCTCTTGTATACCACCCCAAACTTAGAATGTTGCTATTCCATGAGCAACCCCAAACTTTGAATTTTTCCCACACTCATACTTTTGTCTACCTAACTCCAAGTTAAGAAACAACTAGGTTATGATTTGTAGAAAAAATATAAAAATAAACAATTAGGCTCAGAGGGGCTAACAAAGGATAAACACTTATTAGGTGGCTTGAAAGGCTCAGGGGTTCCAAAAAAAAATTTTGCCTCAGTGTGTATGTAAAGCGCATGTAAGATAAGGACAATCCCTTGCCTCAAAACCCCTTTTACCTATTGAGAAACCCTAATTCCTTAAGTGATTCAACAATAGACAAAGCATTAAACCCTAGAACTAAGGAATTCACAACCTCAATTCCATATTCCTATGATCATCAAGATTGTGACCTAAAACCCCAAATCAAGCATACAAACCCATATCTCTATGGTGATCATAACCCTAAATCAATACAACTATCATATGTAATTGTAAAGCATTAAGAATAGAGGCATAGGCTAATGATAAATTGAATAAAAACTGAAATTGATCATAACAAAGTATTCATGTCATAGTTTGGGGAGATTCATCTCTCCCTAATCTAAGAGAATTAGTTACACATCATCATAGAAGTAGAAACTAGGATAAAGAAGAAGATAAACATGAAGGAAGACATTAGAACCTTCAAACCCCTTGTTCCCAAGTAATGAGAAGTCCCAAAATCGCACCCTTCAGCTGCTCCAAAACGCTGTTCCGCTCCCCAAGACGAAGTCCCTCTAAAAACGCAAAACTGGGCATAAAAACCCTTACTTCGGTAAACCATCACGTCGCGACACGAGCCCGTCGCAACGCGAAAAGAGTCAGAATGTTCTCCTGTGAAAAGGCTTCGCTGGGTCGCGACGCCTCCTGGTCGCGACGCGAAAAGTGTCAGAATGTCTCCTTCAGCTTCCTCTTGCACCACTAGGCAAATGTCTGGTTCGCTAGTTGATGCTATGACAACTTGAAGGCCTTCCATTGCAATTGGCACCAGGAGTGAGGGAATTAGCTTACAAAATGAATCCTAATACATTGATCTAAACTAAGCTAATTCCCCGGCAATCAACAGAATTACAATCAAATCTCTGCAGTTTTGGTTCTAAATGTAACACCCCTTTTCTACCCTTATATTACACGTCATTTATCAGAGTAATTCTCTTTCAAAAATATTATTTTAATTGATAGAAAAGAAATGCTACAACTTCATTAAAGCAAACTCATCATTTGCACTGTTCAAATTTGTGCAACAAACATCCGTCATGAAAAATCAGTCCTCGAAAATCCCATCACAGCGGAATAAACAACAACTCACTAATAACTCTCAAAACGCGTCTCAATTTATCGATAAAATCATTAAACAACCAATCAAATAATTTATCAAGTTTCACCCACGCCCCCTAGGTGTTACAGTATCAGAGAGCGACACAAAATACGTCCCAAGAGCTAATGAGGAAGGCAGCAGATCCTTCACTCGCGGTTACCTGCAGCGTTGCCACAATAGAGCAACATTCCAAGCAGAAGGGGTGAGAATTTCAATAAAACATAATCAAGCATAAACAGAGTACTATGAACAGTAAATCGTACGACATCATCAATATCATCAAACTCATCATCAGAGAATATCAATTCAAACACAATTAATTTCAAGGAATCACCGTCATGAAAGTGCATGTGAATGCAACCCCCTCCAGGGCATATGCATGATGGTACCATATTCATCACAGTTAAGAGGCCGAAGCCTATTCTTCACAGGAGGCCGAAGCCTATTCTTCACATTATGCACATGCCATGAGACTCTATATACACATGTGCATTTCATCAAAACACTCACCTGGAGTACTCATCATCATCATCATCATCATCAAACACTCATAGAGTGTATTCGTCGTAATCATCAAAATCTTATATACCACATCATCATAATCACTCATAGAGTGAACTCGTCATGTTCATCAAAATTATATTGCAACATCATCATAGTTTTAATTGGGAAAAACTTCACATTTTAAATGAGGGAACATCACTTTTAATTTTAGAAACACTCACATTTTAATAGTGGGAACGTCACCTTATTATTGGAAAAATGTCACATTTGAAAGTAGAGAAAATAGTGTGAAAACAGCAGGAAAAACAGTGGAGAAAACAGTCATATTCACATCATGAATTCTTTTCCAATCATCACCAACCTCAAAACACGATTTGTTCATCACACAACTCATCAAAAGTTCATCAAGGAATCATCAAAATGTTCATCAAGAAATCATCAAAATGCTCATCAAGAAATCATCAAAAATTCATCAAAACGACATCAAAACTCTTCGACAATATCAATTTCATCACAATATCAATTTCATCACAATATCAAAATAACATCAACAACATCGAAAGGGCATTCAACAACATCAAAATAACATCAATGACATCAAAATAATATCGATAACATCAAAACCCCCAAAACCCCAATTACATACCCAATTATATTAAATTGAAACGCTCACCCTTACCTTAGGTTTTCACGAAGACAAGAGATCACTACAAGTCACCTACGAAACAACAGCAACAATCCACGCGATCTACCCTTCTTCTCTCCTTCTCACGATCGCAAGTTCTCTCTCTCTTAGATTGTAGGGAGATTAATTTTCGTTCTCACCACTTCTGGATTCTAACTCTGGAATTGCTCTCCTATCGAAGCCCTCTGAGATACGAGAAGAACGCAACAAACGGCGTCACAATCGGAGCTCCAGAGACAAAGATATGATAAAAAGAGTGAAAACGGCAAGAAAATGCCCTAGCTGCGCAGAAACGCAGCTATATACGCGAACTCACGCTCGGAGCGCGAGCCAGGCGCGACTTGGGCGCAAAATGGCAGCAACTCACGCTGCTCACGCACAGCACTTGCGCTTGGGGCGCGACTTGAGCGTGACGCAGGCGCAGAATGGCAGCAACAACAGCATACATGCGCAGACTACTCTTTTCTTCCTTCTCTTGATTAAAATAGCAAACGACATCGGATTTTAACAAATGACCACTCGTTGGAAAGCTCTCGGAGTGTAGTTTCTATCTATGATTTTTAATTCCCAAAATAAGTAACCAATTGGTACAGATTTTCAAAATACTACAATGAGGTACCAAACTTGGACGGAACTTCTCACTCAACTTGCAACCAAATTTCCTTTCTCACTTCTTAATGAAATTTTATGTAACCAATGCCTACTTTGTAGAGAATTAGGTCCACTCTCCAACTAAACAAGAACCATTCAAAACGGAGTTCGATTGAGAACACAAAACCTTGAAAAACCTAACCTCAATTCTAGTCATTTATACCATGGTTCTCACGCCAATAACTCTCTAATCTCTTCAATCATTTCACCAATTCATCTCAAAATAGATTTTAATAAAATTGGGGCGTTACAACTCTCCCCCACTTAGAATATTTTCGTCCTCGAAAATTTACTCCAACTCACGAAACGAAACCCAATCTTCTTGTCACTTCCAACCATCCCTGTCCATCACCCTTCTCCACATTGTTACTCTTAATTAGATGTTCTAATCTGAAGGTCATCAAAGTCCCACTCAACTACTCAAACACCATGACACTTCACTTAGGCAACTACACCTCATCATCACTCACCTCCACAACTACCTCGGTTACATCTACTTCGGTTCTCCATCATTCTCCTTGCCACCCATACGCTGCACTTAGGCACTTTATGCTTCAACCACACTAGCTTCTACATACATTTACTCTTAAGCTTATACTCACCACACTTCAACAACTACGCTTAGGCGCACCGCCTACGCACAACACTTCACCTCGACACTATGTACAATGTATAACTTAGCCACACATGCCCTTCGACGTACACATACACTTCGACACATTTAACCTTCGACTCACACATTCGACACCTACATACCTTGATAACACTGCAACACTGCACTTCGTCCCACTTATACTTCGATTTCCATATACTTTGACAACACCACACGTCGACTCCCATTCATTTCGACCCACTTATAGTCAGGTAACCACATCTCGGCTCTTATGTCACCTTACACACCTAACCTTCATCTCTTCTTGTTTCTTTGGTCCTCACACTATGATCGAACTTAGCTACGACTACAACACCCATTCACTTGAAATTGGCGCGACACCCATTAAAGTACTTCAACGAAAGTGACAACACCAACCACGACATCTTTGCGCTGAGAGTTCCTCAACTCCCATTTCCCCCCCCCCCCCCCTAGGTCCTTCATAGGACCGACTCATCAACAACACATCATAACTTCACCAAAGTGAAGCACACACCACATCAATCACATCAATCACAATTAATTACGCGACTCCTTTGTCAATAAAGGACTAAGTCAACGTCCATAGGAACCAAACAGCACATAAAAAAAAATCGAGACAGCAACCTCTCAAAATACAGTAACAGTACTAAAGAAAAATAGGAAGACAGCCCTTTTAAAATTTACGAAACGTCCCACTTGATTCAAGAAAACATCATTTTAATTTTAAGAACTCGGCACTTTAAATTATTAAGAGAACAACACGTTATATTTGAGTGAACATCACATTTAAGTCGAAGAAAACAACACTCTAGATTGTAGAGAACAGTACACTTTAAATTTGTCTTTTCTGTTGTTTTTCTTTCTTGCACTTCTACATTTCTGTATTTATTTTTCCGCACCTTTATTCTTCAGTCATCTACATTCCAGCAATTTATTTTCATGTCATTTAATCTTATTGCAATTTATATTATGAATATGAGTGAGTAGATACAAAGTCTTGAGTTATTGGGAGTAATGCAATGATAGGTCCCTAGTAATTCCCAAGACTATTCTCCACTCCAAATTGTTTTATATTTCAATCTAATTTTATTGTCCTTCAAATCTTATTTTAAACATCAAACTAAGAACCGAAAGGTGAAGTATTGATGTTGGAACTATGAAATTAGACAAGGGAATCAAAATATGAGAATAGTTTTGAAACTCTTGAGACATTATAAAGGTGTTATGCTTAATGAGTTTTGGTGACAATCAACCATGAGAATAGGCTTGATTGTTGGTTCAAAACACGCTCTTGTACTCTGAAAGGAGACATTAGTTATATTCGCTGCCTTGTCTTTGAAATACATTACTCTTATAATTTGGTGAATGGTCTAAAGAATTATTTTGGTTCCTCATTGTTGTGATGAAACTATAACCCGAGATTGTTTTTATTTCTGAATTTTAAATTATCAAATCAACTCTTTCTACTTCAATCATTCCTTTTAGCTAATCACAACCGAAAATAATAGTGGTAATCACATAAGTCTCCGTGGGATCGATATTTTTACTACACGATAGAACCGTGCACTTGCGGCCTATCAGTGAACCGTTGAGGTTACTGCCTCCAGCCTGCCCAGCGTGGGCCTCTTGATAATGCACTGGCAGACGGACTTACATGGGAGAACTAGGAAGGTTGTTTTGACAGTTCTGAATAAAGGTTGTTCTCCATCTGGGTCTCCATAGGTGACCATCAACTCCAAGTAGCCCAGTGGCTTGGTTATTGATCCGTTGAATCCGGTCAGGTCCCCCCCTCGGTAGGGAGTCAGGTCGTCGGGGGATATGTTCAAAACTTGCAGTAAGTCTTCAAAAATGATGTCTACTGAGCTACCCTGGTCAACCGGGATTCTTCTTACTTCATTATTGGCCATAATGGCAGTGATGAGCAGCGGGACGTGTTTATTTGGTTTTCCATCAAGCAAATCCTTGTCATCGAAGGATAGGGGTGGCCTAGATGGTCCCTCCCTAGGGGCTGAGGTTGATGCAACACTTAGGATTTCCTTCCATTTCCTATTCATTGACTTATTCGATCCCCAGTCATCAAGGGGGTTGCTTCCGTGAATTACCATGGCCACTGGCCTTCCTTTGGACTTTTGGGTGTCTTCCTTTTCAGTGGATTCACTGTCGTCATCTTTTGCCGCTTTGGCCGCCTCGCTGGTTGGGGCCTTACCCTTCCTAGGGGACCTGGACCTTCTCGCAGGGGATCGACGTCTTTTGCGTGAGCTACTCGGTTCTCCTTCCTTCTTTACATATTGCAAGAGTTTCCCTTTCTGAATCATTTCCTCAATATCGTCTTTGAGAGCTCGGCAACCATTGGTGTCATGGCCTTCGCTTCGGTGATAGCGGCACCATTTTTTCGAGGGATCCTGGCCTTCTCGTAGTACCAGAGGTTTTGGTCTCTTGACATTCTTAAACTCTGTTAGCGCATTCAACCAATATCTTAGCCCGAGATGTGTTGAGGGGGGTGTGTTCGGCGAACCTGCGGGGTCGCGCCTCACGATGCCCGCCTCCTGCTTCTTTTCGCTGCCGATTTTCTCGAGCGTCCCTCTTGTCGTCGCCGACCTTAGCTGCCTCACGGTAAGTGATGTGTCCATATTTGCATCATATTTCATTGTTTTATTCATGCATTTTTAGTTTAATTAGTCATGAGTTCTTTACTTTTGTTTAATCTTTTATGTAGATTTGGATAATTGCATTTGGTATGTTGTGTTTTGTAGGAATGGGCATTTTAGTGTTGGAAAGTGGCTTGGATGAGTTGATATGGGGCTAGGAGTCATTTTGGAAAAAATTGGATGAAAAATAGACAAACAGATCGATCCACCACCTGGGTGTGTTTTGCGCCACACCCTGCTGTGGAAATTTTAAGTGCTGTTGCGAAACACCACCTGGGTGTGTTTCGCCCCACACCCAGCTGCTGCAGTTTCGGGTTTAGCGAATTTTAACCTAGTTTTTGGGCTGTTTTTGGCCCTTTGGTGCCTAACTATAAATAGAAATTAGAAATACTTGCCTAGGGTTCTGAACTTCATATTAGAGAGGAGCTTTAGAGGCAAGGATCAAGAATCTTCATCTTCTTTTCTTCTCAAAAATTCTGGTTTGAATGTTTCTTAACCTCTTCCATGGATTATTACTTAGACATGATTGAGTAGTTTTCTATTTCTAGGATTGGGTACATACCTTGGTATTTTTATGAGAACAAATTGAACTATTTCCCCCCTTTTATTAAATTTGATCATGCTTTGATTCTATCCTTATTGTGTTTTACTCTTGTGAATTTGTTGGCCACTTATTTGCATTTCATAGATAATTAGGGAAGAACTGAGAGGTGAACCTAATTGTTGGATCTATAAGGATTGAACTTGAGACCTAAATCACGAAAGTAGGTTTACTCTTTCGAGGAACCAATGAATTGTCATAGAGCTTAATGGGTTTAGTTTGAATTCAATTACCACAAAAGTAGGAATTGTTTCAATTGAGCACAGTTTTTGTTACTTGAGAGAGAACATTAACTTTCTTAGGATAAATTCACCTTCAAAGAGGATCAAAGTTAATAAAAGGAAAATCAATTTGCAATCATAAATAATCCTTGTGGAAATCCCAATCCTAGGATCCCTTCCTATCTTATAACAACAAACCCTATTTTCTTGCAATTTTAGATTCTAATTGATTTTTCACTATTTCGTTATTACAATTTCTCTTCAAATTAATTAAACCCTTTTCCTTCTTAATTTAAATAGATTATATTTAGTTGGTACTCAAAAATCACAGTCCCTGTGGATTCGATCTTTTTACTACTTGACAAAAACCGTACACTTGCGGATTTCACACATCAGTAAGCCATATCGTCCTCTTCATAGTCCATGTACTTTTGTGACCTTTGAAGGAATTCACCCAAGTTCCTGGGTTTGTTGATCCCTACGTCAATTTTGAAAAGGCTTCCCTTTCTTAGGCCATCTTTCATCCAAAATAACCTTTGTTTGTCTTCCAAATTTCGTACACATGAAGCCTCCTTATTGAAAGGCTCTATGTATTCTCTTAGTGTCTCGTTGTCACGCTGCCTGACGGCCCTCAGCACCTCTTCTGACTTGGGCTTCAGCCCGGAGGCAGTGAAACGAGCTGTGAACATTCTTGCCAGCTGACTCCATGAGGAGATGGAGTTTGGCTTTAGCTCTTGAAACCATTCTAATGCGGAATTTTCAAGAGTGAGGGGGAAAGATTTTACAGTGAACAGGCTCCCTGGTGCCTCTATAGCGCATCATCAAGGAGAAGTGTGCGAGATGGCGGTCTGGGTCTCCAGTCCCGTCATACATCTTGAGCGCTGGCAGTTTCTCCAAGTCCTTTGGTATTGGGCAATCATCCACCTTCCGAGTGAAAGGTCCTTCATCGGAGAACCTCCTTGAGTTGTGAGGGGAGACGTCCTCGTAGTCCAAATCTTGATACCTGCGGTGGTCGGGGGATCTCCTCGATGGTGACCCCCGGTGGCGTCTCCTGTGGGCTTTAGCCCGGCTCCTTGACCTTTCCCTGGAATTAGAGGAGGCACGCGAGGAGGTTCTAGAGTGGGAGTTGTCAGGCCAATAAGTACCATCTGGTGGTGATGGAGGAGTCTCTGGGGGTGAGTCTGCCCCTCTACGCTTGTGTCGCCGAGGAGGAGAGCGGTGCCCGTGCCTTTGCCTTGGGGGGGAACGATGGACGTGATGCCTTCAAGGGGGCGACCGATGGTGCCTTGAAACCACGATTGTTTGAGGAGTGGTTCCCCAGGAAGGCGGAGGCTGCTCAGGCATGGAAGCCACACGCCTTTCAATTTGCCTTAGGCGTGCTTCCTGCTGTAGCATGGTTTGAGTGCGATTGCACAGTAGATCTGGGAGTTGGTTCACGTTTGGAGGTTGGGCAGACTTCTGAGGGGAGTTTGTCTCCGGGATCTGGATGGCACCCTCGTCGGGCTGGCTGGCGACGTTGCCCTCAGGAGTACCCTCTGACTAGGGTGCGAGCACAGCAATGCTTCGAATCCTGGGTCTACCTCTGGGTGCCACGGGAAAGCAGGAGGAAGTTCAACAAAGTAGAGATGATGTGGAAGATAGATATCTCCCACTGTGGGAGGACTGCAGTTGGTAGGTCTCCTGCTGCCTGGCCAGAGGTAAATGCGAGCCCGAGAGGGGTACCTGCGAAGCCACTCCGACGCTCAAGTCAGTATTGAGAATAGGTGAGTGATTTAGCTAGGAATGAGAATCTACCTCTTTATGGCAATGTGAGCCAATATTTATAGGGAATCGTGCCCGTTATGAATCGTCGGATTGATAGAGTTGATCTGAGCCATCCAAGTATGAGAGTCATAATTGGGCTTGCATATGGTGGATGTGGATCAATAGTGATTGGGCAAATCCATGTCCAATTGTTGAATGGGCCTCTTGGTCCAGTCCAGAACAGATTCTATCCTCTCTCAAACGGAAAACTCTCAAGTTTTTTCGTGTGATTAAATCCCCACTTTTAAATACATTTTCTCTTTTTTGATGTTAAATATGGTCTTATATTTCTAATGAAGGGCTTAATTAGATTCCACATGGGAGAAAAGTCATTAGAAAGGATCTCCTCCCCAAAATACATGTGCATGGATATAGCGTCGTGCGCTATTTTCACAAAGTAGTAGTCTCAAACGAAAATTGTAATATAGTTATTAACTCCTAAATTTTACATGATATAGTATCGTGCTATTTTCACAAAGTAGTCTCAAACGAAAATTGTAATATTTTTTTCGGTACAAGTAACGAAAAGGAAAGCAAAAAGAAACAAAGAGAGGAAAATTAAACACGAGCTACTTGGTTCCTTGATGCATCAGCAGCAAGGATATCATGAAGACCAGGAGGAGGATTGAAGAGAACATTCCAAGAGCAAATTGAATGAGATCCAAGTTTGGCAAGGAAGTCTGCTGCACAATTCCCTTCTCTAAAGCTATGGGCAAGATGCACTTCCCATTGGAAAGCCATGACATCTCTGATGTTGTGGATTATAGCTGCATACTGATGAAAAGAAGAGCAGCTCTGCTGAACAAGATTAATAGCCGTTAACGAATCAGAGTAGCAAATCAAGTGTCTGATACCCAAGTCCCAAGCTAGGCATAAACCTTTCCAAAGAGCCATAGCTCCGCAAACAGGATAAAATAATCCAATCCCCATTTGCATTCCTCCCATACCTGAATTACCCGGATTACCGAGAATACTTCCATCCACATTAAGGATAGTGACATTTTTTTTGGATGGATGCCAAGAAACCTTTCTAGTCTCCTTATCCTTAGAAGTTAAATTGAACTTAGCAGCTATGATAGATGCTAAGCTAAACACATCCTGCTTAAGCTTATAGAGTGGAACAGTTTCCTTAGCAATGCAAGACATATTCCTTGCATGCCAACTCCACCACTCACCAGCCAAAAACAAAGGTGAATTATGGCCTGTAGAACCATGATAGAGCCAATCAACAATAGAAGAAATTGTGTAGAAAGCAATATCATTAAAACCAATGGAATACCCAAAGTTGTTTTGAGAGTGCACAATCACGAAGAGAGTGCATGAGATCTTCTGTAGGAGCAGTGCAGCATTGGCAAACAAGCTGGGGGGGGGGGGGGGGGAATATGCATCGATGAAGCACTTCAGCAACAGAAATATAGTTGTGCCAGGCACACCACATTAGAAATTTGATCTTCTCAAGAATGAAGTCCTTCCAAAACCAGCTCCCGTGTAGCTACCGTGAAGTTGGGGCTTCCAAATGAAACAATCACTAACTTGAGGGTTGATGCAAGGGAGAGTTTCAGAAATATGTTGTTTGATGTGAGGAGGAATAAATCCACACATGGATATCAACAAAATTAACTTTCTTACTGAGGCAGCCGTAGGGAGTCCAATCATGAAACCACAAAGAAGAATTTCCATTCCCCATTCTAAACACATAGCCCTCTTTGAGAACATCCTTGGCTTTGGATATAGCATTCCAAACTGGAGAGCCAAGTGATTTCTCTTTAAAAATGAAGCTGCCATGAGAAATATATTTACCTTTCAACAATTTCACCCAAAGCTTGTTTGAATCTTAAGTCAAGTCCTACACCAACTTACCTAGCATGGCAGTATTTGCCTCCTTAGCTCTTCTAACTCCTAGGCCACCTTCTTTCTTAGCTTTAGTGATAGTATTGCATCCAACCAAGTGTATGCCTCTGTCAGAGTTCCCTTCCAAATGAATTCCCTAGTAGTCTTGTCAATTTGATTGCAAATAGATTGGGGTAGCCAAGAAATTTGCATATAATAAGTGGGAATGGAGTTCAACACTGACTTTGCTAGAGTAGTCCTTCCTGCTTTGTTTAAAAAATTATTCTTCCAAGATGAAAGTCTTTGATTGAGCTTATCAATAATAAATCCAAAATCAGCATGCTTTATACGACCTTTGAGCATTGGGAATCCAAGATAATTCTCCAAAGAAGGGGTACTTCTTATAGAGGTAATCTCAGTGATCTTTTCCACCTTTTGTCTCCTTACACCAGTGGAATAGAAGGCTCTTGATTTGCTTAGATTCACTTTCAAACCAGATTCATTGCCAAAAGTATGAAAGACATTAGCAATGATCCTAGCTTGGGTGGCAGTAGCTTTAGAAAAGATGAGGATGTCATCTGCAAAAAAGAGATGAGATAAATCAAGTCCATTCCTTGAAATAGTGACTGGCTTCCAGTTATTATGATCCACAGCATTTAAAATTTCATGGGACAAATTTTCCATGCAAATCACAAACAGATAAGGTAAGAGACGATCACCTTGTCTTAACCCTCTAGTCGGAACGAAACTAGGGAGCCTTGCACCATTCCAGATCACTGAAAGAGAGGAAGAGGTGATACAATGCATTATCAACTTGATTGTAAAGTGAGGGAATCCAAAATCCAGTACGCACTTTTCTAAGAAACTCCAACTAACATGGTCATAGGCTTTCTCCAAGTCTAGTTGTGAGTTGACGAAAAATACACGTGTCCATCTAGTTGATGCATCAATTAAAATCATAAAGTATTTAAATGGTACACATGGTGGGTGTATTGACCCACAAATATCACCATATATATTCGTTTTAAATAGTTGAGATATTCACTTCCAATTTTTGTGGTGATGGTTTAACTATAAACTTCCATTGTCTACAAGAGATACATGAAACTCATAAGATTGAAGAATCTTCTGGTTCTTCAATGGATGACCAAATTAACCTGCAATTATTTTTCGCATCATTATAGACACGGGATGGCCCAACCGGTCTGCCAAACAGCAAATTTATTATGATTTGTAAACATCCGGTTTACAATATGTGATTCACACTTATTTTATCCAAAACATGTCTCGTTATATAAAGATGTTCAATATTTCCTTCAATTCTTGTTTCAACATGATATCCATTTCGACGAATATGCTTAAAACTTAATAAATTTCTACGAGGCTTAGGAGAATATAGTGCATTCTTAATGTGTAAATTTGTTCTCCCAGATAACAGTATATTTGCTCTTCCGGAGCCTTCAAGTATCTTTGATGAGCCAGATATAGTACTAACATCAGTTTCTCGTTTTATTAAATAAGAGAAATATTTTGCATCTTTTCAAATTGTTGGAAAGTTCCGCTATCAACAAGACACATATCTCCATTATTGATGCTAATGTCATTACTCATTCGATCCAAAAATAAATAAATAAATGATTAGAGAGAAGCATGAGAAAGAATAGAAACTTTATAATTGAATTATTTGAACATAATCTATATATGAAAGTTGATAACACACTTAGCTTTATTATTATTTTTATTATTATTGGAATATTTAGTAGAATCTACTTCTTGACTATACTTCCATCTACAATAAGGTGATCAAAGTTTCCATCGGGATCAGTGAAGAAATCAGTAATATCCAAGTGAGTAACATTTGTATTACCATCATCTTCATAAGCCAAATTTGTCTCAATTTTTTTATCTTTATTATTAAGTGATTATTAATAGTGATCATCAATAGGTTTTGGTGTACGGCAGGTACGACCACAATGACCTTTTCCAATATTTGTCCACTTCTGGTGAAAAATAAAATGTGTTCTTGTAATTTCTATTGCGACTATGATCAAGGACACGACCACAGGTTTCTCCATAGTGATCGTGTATTGCTACATTCACTCTTGGGAATGAAGTAGTACTAGTGGGACGTTCATTATTTTTGTTATCGTGCATTGCTACATTCACTTCTGGGAATGGAGCAGTGCTAGTTAGTGGGATGAGCCTCATGATATTCCAATGACTTTTAGTTGAAGGCGCAACAATACCATAGTCAGGTAAAAATATATTGACAAGTACTAGAAAATGTATTATAAAAATTAACAAAGACATTCAAAAGTAACTGCTTTATAAGATAGTTTAGACACAGAACCACTGTAATCTATTATTTCCAAACCTTGCAATTGTGAAGAGCGAAATACAATGATTCAATAAACTTCTTTAATTACCAACCTTCCAGTTACAAACTTAGAAAAGCAACAAAAACTGAAAGCCTATGATCCATCATTAGATCTCAAGCAATTCTGCACAAATCATGGCAGTAGTAGTCATGGAGATAATATCAATTAAATTATTGTGAAGGAGAATCTTAATCGATTATAATTAAAACGTTTACTGCTGACTTTCATTTGATATATACTGTTGTGTGATGTCGTGAAGGATGATGAATTGCAGGTAAAAAAAGTTCATCGAGTAAGGCTTTCTACCTCTTACTTTTGATTGCTTTAATACAAAAGGTCCAATCATTTTTATTCCCAAAACTCAAGTTAAGAGAATGTATGGTGTGTAGATATCAGAAATCATATAATCACACACTACGCCAGATCTTTAAAAAAAATGGCGCCTTATGGGGCAGCGCTTTTGATTAAAGCGCTGGATAAGCTTAAAACGCGCAGGGGAATGAGCGGCGCTTCTCTTAAAAGCGCTGGCCATAGGAGATCGAAAATGGACAATGGGCAGCGCTTCCTTCCCAACGCTGCCTATAGGAGGACGAAAATTGGCAATGGGCAGCGCTTTTTATCAAGCGCTGGTTATTAGATCACAAACATCGGCGATGGGCAGCGCTTTTTACAAGCGCTGCCTATGGGTTAGACGAAATTTGGGCTATGGGCAGCGTTTTTTATTCCAAGCGCTGCCTATTGATATTGAAAATTGGGCTATGGGCGGCGCTTTTATTGGCAACCGCTGCCTATTGATATTAATTTTTTTCTTTCCCTCGCATCCAACGTTCATTTTCCTCACATTCCCCCTCACTCTCACGACTCTCACTCACCAAGATCTCTCACTCACACACTGACCAAGCTCTCTCACTCACACTCACCAAGCTCCCTCACTCTCTGAACCATTTTCGTTTCTCCCATTTTTCCTCACCATTTTCGTTTCTCTCTCTCTCTCAACCATTTCTTCTCTCTCTCCGATTTCGTTTCTCTCTCTCTCTCTCTCTCAACCATTTCGTTTTGGTTTGGGTTTCCACATTAACCCATTTCATTTTGGCTTGCCAAGCATCTTTGAGGTAACTCATAAACCCATTTTCTTATTTTTGCATTTAAAGTGTTGGTGTTTTTGACTCAAAAGCTCATTTTCTTTATATTGCTTTGTTTATGATATTGTGATATTGTGTATATGTGGTTGTTTGGTTGTGTGTTTTTTTTTGTTTGCATTTAAAGTGTTTGTGTTTTTGACTCAAAGAAGACCAATTTTAATTATTTTACTTAGTTTGTGATATTATGTTTATGTGGTTGCTTTGTTGTGTGTTGTAGAAATTTGGATGCATGCATATCAATATTGTAAATAATTGACTTAGTTATTTGATATGGAAATTAGTTATTTGTTATGGAAATTAGTTATTCAAAATACTACTCAGTGTTCATAATTTCAATAGAATGTGAATGTTGTAAATAATTGACTTAGTTATTTGATATGGAAATTAGTTATTTGATTTGGAAATTAGTTATTCAAAATACCACTTGGATGTTGTAAATGGATGATTGAAATTAGTTATTTGATATGGATGAATGTTGAGTTTCAAGTTTATGTTGTGTTTGAACATGTTAAATTGTATATGTGTGGTGAATGAAACTAGCAAAGTAAAATCGAATATGCCTAAATCGAATATGCGAATTGTTTTAGGTTTTGCAAGTTTGTTTTGCCGGAGCTTCGCGTTCATTGTTTGAGTTCGTCCTGGTTCGAGTGTTCGTTCTACTTCGTTCGAGTTCATTGTTGCTTCCACGTGTTCAGGTACTTTTGTTGTTTTCTTGTATTTATTATATGGAGAATGGCAATATGGAAGACATCAAAGTGTTTGATTTCTTTAGTTGAAAATAGTTGAATGTCTTAGGTTCAAAAAAATGGTACGTTGTGTGTTTTTCATCTGTAATAGGTTTAAGTTCTCTTATCAGGATTTTAATATAAATATTGGGAAATTATGGATAGAAAGTGGATGTCTGCCAATCGTCTGTCCAAGGAATATGTCGCTGGAGTGGATTATTTTGTGAACTGTGCTGTTGAACGTTTAGGGACTTCTAGTGATATCAAATGCCCATGTTTAAGTTGTTGTTATGTAAAATCAGTTAATGCAGAGGAGATGGCAGGACATTTAAAGGGTTACGGAATTGATCAAAGTTACACTTGTTGGACAATGCATGGTGAGGAAAGAGGTGAATCTTCAAATATGGGTAATAGTACTGAGAGATGTGCGCCGGTTGACACCGAAAGACCTACATTTTATGGGGATGAATTTGAAGAGATGGCAAAGGATGTTGAAGACGATCTTAATGACTGTCCTCAAATGTTTGAGAAGTTGATAACGGATGCAGAGACTCCGTTGTATTCGTGTTGTACTGAATTCACAAAATTATTGGCTGTGATAAAGTTGTATAACTTGAAAACTTGCCACGGATGGACGGATAAGAGCTTTACGGAATTACTCGCACTATTGAAAGAAATGTTGCCGAAGGATAATGTGCTCCCTTCTCGGACGTATGATGCAAAACAAATGTTAGGGTCCATTGGCTTGAACTATGAGAAGATACACGCTTGTCCCAATGATTGCATTTTATTTCGGAATGAACATGCATTGTTAAAGTCGTGTCCTAAATGTAATGCATCGCGGTATAAAAAGAAAGAATCTGCTCCAGAAAAGGTGTTGTGGTATTTTCCCATAATTCCTCGATTTAGGCGCATGTACCGTAGTTTAGAAGATGCAAAACACTTGACATGGCATGAGGATGAAAGGATTAAAGACGGCATGCTACGAAACCCGGTGGATTCTCCACAATGGAAAAAAATTGATATTGATTATCCTGATTTCAGGTTGGATCCAAGAAACCTACGACTTGCATTGTCTGCTGATGGATTTAACCCGCGCGGTATTGTTGCACCCCGAAAAATCCCGGTTTGGGTTTCTCAATGTACAACGTGGAAAAATTTTGAAGCCGCCACCAATATTTTAATTTTAAGACCAAAACATTGTAAAAAGGTCTTTTGAACAAGGCGGATGCTCTTTTGAAAACTAGAGATATCGGTTCGGGGGTCGATTACGTGCGAGGAAGGTGTTAGCACCGCGCACGTCCTTTCTACCGAAAGGGAACCTCTAATTAAATGTGTGGTTTTAACGTTTGATTTGGAAAATATCTAGATTTGCCTATTTATTTGAAGAATGAATGAGAAAACTTAATAAAAATTTTATTTTTGGCGAGAAAGGGGGGAAAAAGGGGTTTTTAGAAAAAATGCTTGACGGGACATGGCCCGCTCCTACGTATCTCCCGGTGCGATGGAGAATTCAAAGCTACGTAGTTCTTGGTGTTTTGGTTTTGAAAATGTTTGAAAAGAGGAAGAGCTTTCATAATGATCAAGCAAGCAGAGGCTTTGAGTGATCATTACGAATGACTCTGAATAGTGTTCATGACAATCAAACAAGCCAAGGCTTTGAGTGATAGTCACTAATAACAATGGGTTTGAAAATGACTTTTTGGTTTGTTTTGTGAAAATGATTGGTTTAGGGTTGCGAAAAGGATTTTTATTTGTTGCGCTTGACGAGAACGTGACTCGCTCCTACGTATCCCAAATGGGAATCAAAGCGACGTAGTTCTAGATTCTTTTGAAAATAATTGTTTGAAAACTTATTGTGAAAATGATTTTTATTTGTTATGCTTGACGGGATGTGACCCGCTCCTACGTATCCCAAATGGGAATCAAAGCGACGTAGTTCTAACTCTTTTTCTGAAAGGTTTTTGTTTTTTATCTTTTTGGTGAGTTTTCGCAATAGGACGAGCATTAGCGAGTGATTAAACTAACAAAGGCTATGGGTAATCACTGCTAAATACTCAAAAAGTGTTGTTACCTCTAGTCAGACGAACAAAGGCTCTGATTGACTATTAGTAACAACTTGCTTTTATTATATTTTCGAAAAGGTTTTCGAAGTAGGACGAGCATCGGCGAATGATTAAACTAACAAAGGTTATGGGTAATCATCGCTAAGTATTCATGTGAAATTGAAGAGCGTTCATAGAGATCAAACTAACAAAGGTTATGGGTGACCTCCACTACTTGCTTATTTTTGTTTATTGAGAATGCTTTGAAAATTAATTGGTTTGGAAAAGAGTTTTTAGAAAATAAATAAATCATTTTCAATTGAATTCTATGTCCAAAACCAAATGCAAAAAGAATGAATGAAGTTCAAACATATTCAACTAATCAAGCAATCATGAACATGTTGATCATCAACTAAGATTAAGCATGCCAATATAATCAAGAGATTTAATTGTCAAAGATGCAAGACAAAGTTCTCAAAACAATTGTGCTTGTGTGTGAAGGGGAATTGCTACACAAGTTGGAAGCAATTTCAAGAGGGGCACATATGCCTCTATGCTACACTTGTTGGTAGTCTTATAAGGGCACATGATTGTGTAAAAGGGTTTGTGCACAATTAAGTCAAGACATTCAAATGGCATCAAGAACGAAGGAATACAATTGATCATAGGCATAGAGTATTCTAGGTTAGGTGAATGAACATGTGAGCAATGATGCATGATTAGGCAAGCATGTGAATGCATGAGCATACAAGAATGAATGCATGAATGAGTAGACGAGAGGATGCATGAGCATACAAGAATGCATGAGCATTTAAGTATGATTACGTTTATTATGCAAGGCATAGATACTTGAGAATGCATGAGAGTGTCGCATAAAATAGGGATGAATGAAGATGCATGTGGGTGACAATGTTTTGGTAAAAGGTTTGGGTAAGAAAGTGGTAAAATGTTTTTGGGTTTTGGTGTTTTGGAAATGAGATGAAATGTTTTTGGTCTTGAAAGTGGTAAAAGTATTTTGGGGTTTGTTTTATAAAGTTGAAAAAGTTTGAAATGCAAATGAGAAAATGTTTTGGGGTTCTTATGGAAAGATGCAAGTGGTAAAATGTTTTGAATGAAGGTAAAAATGTCTTATGATGAGATGAAAATGTTTTGGTAAAAACTAAGTGAAATGGTAAAAACCAAAGTGGTAAAATGTTTTTATGTTTTTTTTGGTAAAAAGTTAATGAAGTGGTAAAGTAAAATGGTAAATTTATTTTACTTGGAGTAGAAAGTAATTTTTGAAAATTAGTAAAGGTAAAAAGTGAAAAGTAACTTATTAATGAAATGATACATGAGAAATGGTAAAAGTGAAAAGTTAATGAAATGGTAAAGTAAAAAGTAAGTGAGTGGTTAAAAATAAAAAAAAAACACATTGATACAATTGCATTCATTTACACAAGATCAAACAACTATTTCAAGCACAAAAATAGGCACAATTATTTCATGTCAAGATTCACAATCAACATGTAGAACAAAGTACATGACTAAACCCTAAATTATCATGCCATGTTACAAGATAATTATCAAGCAAAACATGCATCTATTCTACACATAAATTAAAGAAAAGAAAAAGGCAACAAAAACCCTAAATCTATAAGCTCAAAATCGAAGCCTCATACACCAAAAATCAAGCCCAAAATTCAACTTACAATTCATGACATGAACAAGAAAATGCAAGGGAAATTAATCAAGCACAAGAACAACTCCTTCAAGGCCAAGGACCCATCTCAAACACCCAAAGCTCCCTAAGTCTTTGTCAAAATGTTTGAAATGGATCCTCAAAGCAACAACAACAAGCAATCAAGAAGGAGTTGGGAGTAGAAGAGAGATTATGCAAGAAGAACAAAATATGGGATGCAAAGTTTCAAGGCTTACCTCAAAATCACAAAGAAATGAAGAAGGGGGTGATATGAACACAAAGATTGTTAGCTCTTAGCAATTTGATGATGCAACCTTGAAGAGAATGGAAGGAGTGATGATGATCTAACAAGAAATGAAGGATTTGATGGTTGATTTTTGAAGAAAAATGGATGAGGGAGAAGGGGGTGGCTTTGGTGTGCTAGGGTTTTGTGTAGGAGAATGAGAAGCCAAAAAAAAAAAAGGGTCCATAGGTGTGGGAATGATGGGGGTATGTATAGGATGAAACTAGGTCTAAGGGTAATTTAGTCTTTGTGCTTTTAATGTGCTCTAGGATTGAGTCTCAATTTTGAATCAAGGGTTGAGATTAATCCTCACATGGATTAAGGGTATTGAAGAAGCACAAAATGAAGAGTGTGGGAGAGAGGGGGCGAAAATGAAGAAGAAAAAAAATGGAAAAAGAAAAATGAATTTTCTTATTTTGGAAGAGATATTTTATGTGAGGTAGGGTTAAGGGCCTTTTAGGGAAGAATTGTTACCAAAGAGGGAACTTTGGGTTTTCTTATGAAGGGGTTAGTGTAACTGGGTGGAGTATTTTACCAAAGAGGGTATAATGGAAGAGTGTGGAAGAAATTGGAGAGAGAGGGAGAGAGATTCGAAATTGAGGGGATAAGGAGGAAAAAAAAACTTGTTTTTTGGTCTTTTTGTCTTATTTGAAGACACTTCCTTATTTTGAGTTTGAATTTTGGTCATGGAAAATAATGGGAATGCAACTATTGAAAATGTGTTACATGCTTTTTTTTTGGGCACCATAAAATATTCTCTCTAGTCACCCATGACAATAAAAATTGTCACTTAAGAATTGAGGAATATTTAATGGTCCCTTTTTTTATTTTTCTATGCACTAAAAATGGAAAAAAACATTTTTAGTTATTTTTGACTAGGGTTTTCTATCTAAAAAATGTACAAAAATTATCCTTGATAGAATAAAAATGTACTTTTTGTGGATGTGCATTTTTTGCGAGAAAATCATCTTTTTGCAAAAAATGACCAAAATGCCCTTTTTGACCCTAAAACCCTAATTTGCCTAAAAAATGCATTCCAACCCTAAAAATGATTTTAAAGACCTTGGAATGACTTCTAGGACCCAAAATGCAATGCATGATACTCTTCATTCTTCAACTTATTTATTTATTTTTTGGGGAAAATTAGGGTTTTGACCTAAGCCGGACAAAATTGGGGTATGACAGCTGCCCTCTTTATCTGGATTTTAACGAGGAATATGGATTGGCTGAAACATGTTCCGAGGCAAAATAGAGATAAAGAATTCAGGAATTATACCGATTTTGTCTCCTTAGGTAAAAACCCGAATTTTCCCATTTTTTCTTTTCTCATTTTTTTGTTTTTGTTGATGTCAGATGAAAAAATGCAATATGCATGCAAAAACAGATTAGATTTTTTTGAATCACCACTTGGCGTGCTAACAACGATTTGTGAGTTTAACACTTGGCGTGCAAAAGCAGGAAATAAAGCGGTAAAGAACGCGGTAAAGAAGGAGCACCGAGGGCTCAAGATGAGCGCGGAGGGCTCAGGAGGAGCACAGAGGGCTCAGGAGGAGCACAGAGGGCTCAGGAGGATCACAGAGGGCTCAGGGGGAGCACAGAGGGCTCAGGGGGAGCACAGAGGGCTCAGGATGAGCACGGAGGGCTCATGATGAGCGCAGAGGGCTCAGGGGGAGCACAGAGGGCTCAGGAGGAGCACAGAGGGCTCAGGGGGAGCACAGAGGGCTCAGGAGGAGCACAGAGGGCTCAGGAGGAGCACAGAGGGCTCAGGGGGAGCACAGAGGGCTCAGGGGGAGCACAGAGGGCTCAGGGGGAGCACAGAGGGCTCAGGGGAGCACAGAGGGCTCAGGGGGAGCACAGAGGGCTCAGGGGGAGCACAGAGGGCTTAGGAGGAGCACAGAGGGCTCAGGGGGAGCCCAGAGGGCTCAGGAGGAGCGCAGAGGGCTCAGGAGGAGCACAGAGGGCTCAGGAGGAGCGCAGAGGGCTCAGGAGGAGCACAGAGGGCTCAGGGGGAGCGCAGAGGGCTCACAAATTCTGTTGATTGGTTGATTTGAAATGACCGATGCTGCTGTATTGGATTGAGGTACCTGCATACGTTAGTTGATGCAAGGAATGGTGCATGGAGTATGGGTGCATGTTATGCAAGGGCATGTTATGCGGATGCATGCAATGCGAATGGGAATATGATGCGAATGTGAATATGATGCGAATGTAATACTTTGAAGCAAATGCTATGGTGAATAAAGGAAACACATGAATGCGTAGCAAATGATATGATTGGTGATGTAGAAAACTTTTGGCAACGATGAGACCGGAACTTGGCGCGTCTATCGAAGCAAAAAGGTGTTACAGGTATGCAATGTGATGAATGTGCAATTCGAAAGTAAATGGACTACGAAAGGCCGTGAATGATGGATGTTGAAGTTGGTCGAAAACAGAAATTGATAAGCTGTGTGTGCGAATTCAGATAACATGCGAATGCAAATGTACTGTCGGCTGCATGATGGAATGATTTATGCTTTGGTGGGGGCAACGGGCGCAATGTGGATGATTTTTTTTTTTGCCCCTTTTTTGAATAAATGGATGAATGCGCACAGGTAATGCTTAAATGCAATAGTTGTGGTAGAGGCATGACTTGTTGTTGAAATACAATGTATGGTGCAATGATTTATGATATGGTATAATAGTAATGCATGCAAATGTGTTTTGTTTTGAGATGAGAAATGAGACTTTCAATGCGAGGGGTAGAGAGGTGAGTGCCTTGGAATAATCATTCCTTGGAAAGGGGTTTGAATTCAGACATGGCAATCTCAAGGTTGTTATTCACAGACACTGATGTGCAAAACTATTTGATCGTATTTGCAGACTCGCTTATTTTGCTCTCCTATGATGGTGCCCCATGATGATTGATTTTTAGGTCCACAAAGTTAGCTGAGTGAGTTTCCGACTTCACATTATTAACTTGTGTTTTCTCTCTTTAAAGCATAAACATGTAGAGTAGTGCAAATACAGATGAATGAGTCAGTTGACTTAGTATGACAGATATGACACGTGAGGGGATGAAAGGTAGCTTTTTGCCAAAGTCATGAAAGGTGGAACTGCCCCGATTTAGGCTACTGGTGAAGGTGCGTGCATAACTTGCCCCTGTCTAGTGGTGACAACAGCCAGGGTTGTAGAGGAATAATGAATTGGAAATACCATGACTTTGGAATGAAGGGTGGCGAACAAGAGATTCTGTCTCAACCCACGATGTTTGGTGTGGCCCTAATCTTGACGAGAGCAAGGTTGCCCCGACTCGAGTTTGCAAAAGGCTGTATTTAGCATGGTGGGTCGAGAAATTGCCCTGGTGTGGTCTCATGGATGTGAATATGACGAGGGGATGAGATGGGCGTAGGGCGAATTTCCCCGACTTTAGGTGGACTGAAGGGTGACAGGATTGCCCCACTTTGGAATGGTATTTCAAATGATTGCTTCTAGTGGGGTTGTGAAAGGCGACAGAGGTATGGTGATGGTTATGAACTGAGGGTGATATATGAATGGGGTGGGCAATGAATAAACCTCCCCAAAGTTGAGTGGAGTGAGAGGTGAAGGGAATGCCCCGTAGTACACACTTTTGGTTCTCTTTAAGAACAACTCAAATGCAATGAATGTTTTGACTTTTTAGTATGAGGAGGGGCTCCACTTGGTGACCACTAGACCTTGTTTTAATGCAACATGAATGCATCTTGGAGTGCAAGTCCTTCTTCTTTTTACCAACTTTTCTTTTTTGGTTGTTTGTTTTTTTCTTTTGAGCAGCTTTCTTTTTTCTGCTTGTTTGTTTTTCTTTTGAGCAGCTTTCTTTTTTCTGCTTGTTTTTTTTAGCAAACACGTCATAAATAGATAAACTTATTTGTCCTAAGATTAAAACTTTGAGAAAACAGGAGCAACCGGTCATTGATCAGAATGGATCTTTGGAGTTGTGATGTGGCTAATGGTTAATGATTTATGAAGGGAGGGATAATTGGGCTCAAAGAAGTATTTGATGATTGATGGAACAGATGTTTTTTTTAGTGGTATAATTTGGCCAGGTTAATGGTTTATGAAAGAATGAGTTATTAGACTCAATGAGGTGTTTGAGGTTTTATTGAGATGAGAACCTCTTATGTGCCTCACGGTAAAATGAACCTGTTTCAGGGTTGTAACGTGGTCAAGGGTTTATGGAGGATAGGCCAAAGGAAGTGTTTGAGGGTTTATTTCAGACAGCGATCTCTCATGCGTTTAATGGTATCAGCTCACCATTTCTACTACTTTTGCTTCTTTTTTCAGGATTTTTCCTTTTCAATCCTCTCTTTTTCCACTTTTTTTTTGTGTGATTTTTCTTTCTCTTTCTTTTGAGCTAAGTGAGCTGATAAAGGTGATACACAATTTTTGATGTGAGATTGATCCCTGTCTAGGGTGATTGAGATTTTTGGGATTTTTGGCTTAAGGTGTTTTTGGATATGGAATGATGGCCAAACTTCATTTCAAAATCATGATTACTTGTTTTCTCAAAAATTAACCCAAGGACAATAATTTATTTACTTTCATATATTTGCTCTTTTTTCTTTATTTCTTTTCATGCTCTAATTTTTGCTTAGGCCGCTCTTACGAGTTTTCGACCTAACGAGCTTTTTTGATTTTTTTTACTTTTGAAAAGACTTGCACCAAAGAAATACAGTGTTAACAAGATATCTAGTGACGACAAATTTGCCCCAGTATGGAGGACCAAGAGTGGTATTTCATTAGGGGCAACCAAAATCCAACTATGCACTAATCTGGGGGATATGTACTTTATGGGTGGTCAGGGTGGGGTTAGACTTGGGCAAGGGATGATGACAATGTAGGGACGCTAACCGACTCAAACAAAAATAAAGACATGTGTCACACAGAAGTTACTACACGAATGCTTCGCAGAGAGTTAACATTAGTTAAAACGTGAAAGAAAAATTTTTGTGGACCATTTCGGTCATTCATCATGGGGTGGGTGAGATGCAATGCTTTGTTGAAAAATGTGAACAAACTGCTGTTTTGAAAAACCGAGTGCCTTGAAACACCTTGAGTTTGCAACTAAGTAAGACTAAACTTTTCCAAAAATGAATAAAAAAAACTTCGCAAGAACGTCTCACCTTTCATCACAATTTTTTTTTAGAATTATTATTGTTTCTCTAGAATTATGCTCATTTTTTATGCATGATGTAAATATGCAAATGAATGAGAATGCAAAATGGATAAATACGCATGGAATGAGAATGCGAATGAAATGAGAATGCAAATGAATAAATGTGAATGAAATGAGAATGCGAATGGATGAATGTGGATTTATCGCGTCGGGGAATTATAAGCTTTTCATTTGAAGAGTACAGTACAAAATTTGATTTTGACTTTAGCATGCATGGCTTCTCTCCAAAATAAAGCTTTTAACTCTCTGGTGGTCATAAAAATTCATGCAACATGAGATATTTATTTAATTATTTCTGTAATGCAAAGAAAAAAATGCATGTAGTATGTTTTCTAAAAACTTGTGGAAAATAACAATTTTTGATTTTTCTTGATTTTTTGATTTTTTTGATAAAAGACGGTATGCACTAATACTTGTTTGAATGCAAGTGCAATGCAACATGTATGATTTCCTGTTTATCTTAGTGCCGGGAATCACGGCGTACTATGTCTTGCCATAGGCTTAACGGTGGATTTTGATTATTTTTTTCTTTAAAACACAACAAGGTTAGAATCAATAAGCGAAACAAAGCACATTCCATGCATTCAAACTTAAACAAACACCTCGGAGTGTACGCTGTTTCACTTTTGATTCCACACCGTGCCTATGACAATATATTACTTTGTGATTCCACACCATGCAATGATGCGTGCATGAGTTGCAGAAACTTATGTTTTATGTTATGCGGGGATATATGCGAATGATGTAATGATGCAATGATGCCTTTTTTTTGTGTTTTTGCATGGAGTGGTATTTTGAATTTGCAACCTATATGCCACCTCACATAGGCATTTATTGAAAAAGGAGAAGCATATTTTTGATTTTTTTTGAAAATTTTTGAGGAAAAATTAGTTGAACTGAATGCAACGATGCAGCACACAATTTGGAAAGCCCTTGTGATCTAAAAGAGGTGAAAACCTACGATCTAGGGTAATTTAAAGGGTAATCCTCCCATGTAGCTCTATTCACTCCCTCACAAGGCCACCAGAGCCACAGTCCCTTTCACCAAACTCCCCACAAATGCAGCAAACTGCTAGGTGTGAGGCGTCATGAAAGAGCACAACTCTGGTTGAAACTTTCGCAAGTAGCCAAACGGACAAAGGTCCTGATGGGCTCTCACTACTCGAATCCACTCTCCTAAATTTTTGCAGACCTGGGTTATGGTCCCACTCAAAACATGTAATCACAAAGCATAAGTGTAGTGTGTGTCTGTCATACCCCAATTTTGTCCGGCTTAGGTCAAAACCCTAATTTTCCACACAAAAATAAATTATGCATCATTTTTAGGGTTAGAATGCACATTTTGAGAAGTTAGAGTCAAAAAGGGCATTTTGGTCAATTCTCACAAGGGTCTCTAAAAACAATTTTTGCAATAGGCCTCATGCATCAAATTAGGGTTTTTGAAAAATATGTTATGCATGCATGGCAAGCTTTGGAAAATATTTTATGCATGGCAAAGACCTAAAAGCATTTTGTGGAAAGCAAGAATTGATTTCTATTTTGTTCCAAAGGCCAAGAATCGATTTATAGTATATTGCATAGGCCTTGAAATCGATTTTCAGGCTCTTCCATAGGCCATGAATCGATTCCTAATTGTTGTAACTAAGTGAAGAATCGATTTTTACCTATTTAGGATGTCCTGAAAATCGATTTCCCTCTTCTTGCATAGGCCTTGAAATCGATTTTCAGGCTCTTCCATAGGCCATGAATCGATTCCTCATTGTGTTAACTAAAGCAAGAATCGATTTTCACCTATGAAGAAGGTCCTGAAAATCGATTCCTCTTGTTTTCAAAGGAGCCAAGAATCGATTCTTTATTATCTCCAAAGGTTCAAGAATCGATTCCCACTATTTTAACTAAAGCAAGAATCGATTTTCACCTATGCAAAAGGTCCTGAAAATCGATTCCTGTTGTTTTCAAAGGAACCAAGAATCGATTCTTTATTATTTTCAAAGGTAAAGAATCGATTCCTACATATTTCCAAAGGCTCAAACAATCGATTCATCCTTGCAATAAATGTTTTTTAAAAAATTCTACGCCTATAAATAGGCAGCTTCAAAATCATTTGAGAGGA
Source organism: Astragalus membranaceus (assembly GCA_039519185.1). NCBI lineage: Eukaryota > Viridiplantae > Streptophyta > Magnoliopsida > Fabales > Fabaceae > Astragalus > Astragalus membranaceus. The sequence goes on from CM076850.1 coordinate 99,853,838, forward strand.
GGACTTTTGGACGAGATCAGAGAAAAGGAGGAGACTTCACGAGGTCAGAAAAACAGACACAGCTCACAAGATCAGAGAGAAGAATTGCTACACACATTTTTTCACAAGATCTGAGAAGAATTGCTCCAGAAACATTTTCACAAGATCTGGGAAGACAACTCTCGCAAATCTCATTTTCCAGTTCTCCGCTTCATTTTTGTTCTTCAGATCTGTAATATCTGCCTTCATCAGAGGTATTTCTGTTTTTATATTTGTTAAAATTCAATCATTCTGATCCATGCCAAAATTGCCCTATGTGATTTAATTTAGCTGTAGTGTCCTCGTTGATGATGAACCACATGATTCCCACTTATGCCTAGTGCATCATTTTCTAAGTGGTGAAGATGGTCTCAGATGATTCAACCTCTCCTTTCAAACCTTTTCAAAAAAAAAACATTCTTTTTCAGAACTACGTCGCTTTGATTCCCGTTCGGGATACGTAGGAGCGAGCCACGTTCTCGTCAAGCGCAACAAATAAAAATCCTTTTCATCCCCATAAACAAATTATTTTCATAAAAACAAACAAAAAGAATCATTTTCCAACCCATTGTTGCTAATAGCTCATCAGAGCCTCTGTTCGTTTAGCTATTGGCGACAATGTCTTTTTCTCATAAGAATAATAAACGATGGTCCATCATAACCTTTGTTAGTTTGATCATTGTGCAAATCAATCTTTTTCGAAAATCACTTTCAAAAAGATAATAAAAACGAGTTGTTATCAATAGTTCATCAGAACCTTTGTTCGTTTGACTAGCGGCACAACTCTCTCTTTTTTGAGTATTTAGTAGTGATTCATCATAGCCTCTGCTAGTTTAATCATTTGCTAATGCTCGTCCTATTTCAAAAAACTCACTAAAAAACAAAAACTTTTCAAAAAGAACCTAGAACTACGTCGCCTTTGATTCTCCACCCGGAGATACGTAGGAGCAGGGCCACGCCCCTGTCAAGCGCAAAAGTAAACAATTTCTAAATTAAAAAATACAAACACATCTCTTTCATTTCAAAAATCAAAAAATATTATTTTAAAAGTAGGGGATTAAGTCGGTCGTACGGCCGGGTTAACCATCGTTTTAGGATAAGTGAACTGTGGTCCTTCAGAGCCCCAGTGGTCCTTCAGAGCCCCAGTGCTCCTTCAGACCCCCAGTGGTCCTTCAGACCCCCAGTGGTCCTTCAACACAGATCACACAATTCTAAAACCCCTATATTAAAAAAACACCAACACACAAACATTTTCTACCAAGAACTACGTAGCTTTGAATTCTCCATCGCACCGGGAGATACGTAGGAGCGGGCCATGTCCCGTCAAGCACTTTTTCTAAAAACCCTTTTTTCCCCCCTTCTCACCTAAAATAAAATTTTCATTAAAGATTTCCCATTCATCTCCAAATAAGAAATAAATAGGCAAATCTAGTTATTTTTCAAATCAAACGTTAAAACCACACATTTAATTAGAGGTTCCCTTTCGGTAGAAAGGACGTGCGCGGTGCTAACACCTTCCTCGCACGTAATCGACCCCCGAACCTATATCTCTAGTTTCAAAAGACCATCTGCCTTGTCCAAAAGACCTTTTTTCAATGTTTTGGTCTTAAAATTAAAATATTGGTGGCGGCTCCAAAATTTTCCACGTTGTACATTGAGAAACCCAAATGGGGATTTTTCGGGGTGCAACAGCTGGCGACTCCGCTGGGGACACTTTTTTTTTTTTTTTTTTTTAAAAAAAAAAGACGAGGGTCAAGCCTAACTAATTAAAATGTGTGGTTTAATGTATTGTTGATTTGATTAAAACCTTGTTTGCCTTTCTTTCTTATCATTGATTGTAGGCATATGCATGTCTTCTTCTTTGTTGTTCCCTATCTCCTCTTCTACTCCTTTTCTTTTATTGCTTATGCTCATGCATTCTTCCAACCCCCATGTTCCTTTCTTCTTTGCTCCTTTTCTCCAAAGGTAAGTTCATGCATCTCTTCCCCATTCTATCCTGTTCCCTCTTCTTCGCTCCCTTTCTTGAGGTAAGTAGTGCATTGTTGTTGGCACCCTAGATTAGTTGTATTTAATTGGTATTAAACCCTAGGGTAGACGACATGTTATTGCTTTCTATTGTCTGGATTGTCTGGATTTTCATTTGCAGGTGGGGTAGTTTTTAAGGAAATGCCCTTCGCACACACCACTTGTACCCCGAGATTATATGATTAGAGGAAGAGACCATAACCCAGGTCTGTTAGGATACCATAGGATGAGTGGATTCGAGTAGTGGGAGCCCATCAGGACCTCTGTCCGTTTGGCTACTCGCGAAAGTTTCAATCAGAGTTGTGCTCTTCCATGATACCTTGTACCTAGCAGTTTGCTGCATTTACAAGGAATTTCGTGAAAGAGACAGTGGCTCTGATGACCTTTGTGAGAGTGTGAATAGAGCCACATGAGAAGATTACCCCTAAAATGACTTAGATCATAGGTTTCTTTCCTTTTAGGTCACAAGGGCTTTCCAAATTGTGTGTTGCATTGTTGCATTCAGTTCAATCAATTTTTCCTTCAAGATTTTTGAAAATCAAAAAAAATATATGCTTTCCCTTTTCAATAAATACCTATGTGAGGTGGCATATAGGGTGAAATTTTTCAAATCACCACCTGTAAATACCCTCTTTCTGCAAAAACACAAAAAAAAAAAAAAAGAAACATCCTTGCATCATCGCATCATTGCATCACTGCATCATTGCATCATTTGCATTGCATAAAATTCCAATTTTGAAAAAAACCATTCATATTGCATTCCCTTTCATTACATAAAGATAAAACAAAAAAAAAAAACAATTATCATCTGCATAGCATAAACATTTCATTTATAATCATGCAAAAAAAATCCTCGTCAAGTTCACCCAAAACATGGCATTCATGCATAAGCATTATTTCAAAAAAGACACAGTAGAACTACGTAAGCTTTGATTCCTCATTACAATGGGGATACGTAGGAACGGGCCATACCCCGTCAAGCACATTTTTCTAAAACCTTGTTCCAATAAATCATTTGCATCATACTTGCATTCATTCATTACCTAAAAATAAGAGTTGTGATGAGAAGCGAGACGTTCTTGCAAAACAATCATCCTTTTTGAAAAAGTTTGTCCTTACTTGGTTGCAAACTCAAGGTGTTCCAAGGCACTCAGTTTTTTTTTCAATAGCTCATTTGCATTTCTTTCAAAAGCACTGCATCCCATCCAATCTATGACAAAGGACTGAAATAGTGTTAACTCTCTGTGAAGCATTCTTCTAATGAGCGTGCATGCTATGAGTACATTCTCTTGTTTGAGTCCGTTGATTTTCCTCCCTTACCACAGTTTCCCGTCCAAGTCTAGTCCCACCCCGTCCACCCATAAAGTGCATATTCTCCCCATCAGTGCGTATTTGACTTTTGGTTCAAGTCCTCCATGCTGGGGCAAGTCTGTGATCAATAATTCCCCTTGATTAATATCATATTCCTTCAGTGCAAGTCTCTCAAAAAAATAATAATAATAATAATAATATAATAAACAAGAAAACAAGCTCGCTAGGTTGAAAACCCGCAAAGGACGGCCTAGGCAAAAAAAGAGCGCCCGGTGGATTGAAAACTCGCAAAGAGCGGTCCAGGCAAAAATTAGGGCACAAAAAGGAAAAAGAGCAAACACATGAAGATAGATAAGTTATTGTTCTAAAGTTAAGTCTCATAGAAATAAGCAATCGGGATGAAGTTTGGCCATCTCCTCAAAAACCCCAAAATCCCAGAAAATCCCTTTCCTACCCACCTTGAGCCAAGAAAAACCGAAATCCAAAAATCACCCTAGACAAAGATCTCCCCAAATAAAAACAAAAACAGTGCATCACTTTTATCAGCTCACCCGAGTCAAAAAAAAAAAAAAAAAAAGTTTCAAAAAAGGGGGATTCAAAAAATGAAAACCCCAAAACAAAAGGGTGAGTTGGTACATGTTACCACAAAGTACAAGAGATCCTTGTCTAAATAAACCTTCAAACACTTCATCATTCCCATACACCTCTCCTTCCATAAACCGCAAACACTCCCTTTGGCCTCAACATCAAACCCCTTAGTCCTTCTACCCCGAGACATGAATTTGCCTTAACAGAGACCAAACAAGCCCAATAACCATCTTCCTCATAGACCATTAACCGTCAATCAAACGCCGAACAAAACTCATCCTCCCTTTAGCCTCAAACACTTCATTAAGCCTAACCCTCCTTCCCCCACAAAACACCACAATCCCGAAAAGTCCATTCCGATCAATGACCGGTTGCTTTTGTTCACTCAAATTTTAATCTTAGGACGAATAAGCTTATCTATGTACAAAGTGTTTGCTCAAAAGAAAAACAAACGATCAGAAAAAAGAAAGCTGATCAAGAAAGAATAAACCCTCAGAAAAAAAGAGAACTGAGGAAACAAAAACAAACAGTCAGAAAAAAGAAAGCTGACAAAATAAAAGAGGGACTTGCACTCCAAAACACATTCAAGATGCATCACCAGGTAAGGATTCTTTCGCACCAAAAGTCAAGACATCAGTAGAGAACCAAAAATTTGCACTGAGAATACCACTCAGACCCAAAAGTTGGGGCATTCTCTTCACCACCCATCCACCCTAGTCTTGGGAAAGCATGTTCAGCGTCCATCCTATGCCATTCATCCTTTCACCAGGTGTTATCCTTGACGCCAGTTCCCGCATATCTGCCCTTTCACTCCAATTGTCAATACCACCAAACGGGGGCAAGCCTTTCATTCATAGTCACCAAGTCTGGAGTGGGGCAAGCGCATTCCCATTCCCCTCATTCATTCCCATAAAGACCTCACCGGGGCAATTTCTCAACTCACTATCCTAAACAAGGCCTTGTCATTCTGATTGGGGCAGCTTTGTCTTTGTTACGACTGGGGCAACATCAAATTCCGTGGGTTGAAGCAAAACCCCTTTCATTCCAGCTTTCATCCCAAGAGCCGAAGCGTTCCCAATTCATCATCTTCTACACCCCTAGTTGTTGTCACCACTAGACAGGGGCAAGTTATTCACTCGTCAAAGACCTGAATTGGGGCAATCCTGCGTCTCTTGGTCCCTCATAAAGCTTCGGCAATAACCATGTCTGTCATTCCTTCACTTGCCATAAACGTCCATGCCATAAACCAATCCCAAGTTAACGGACTCACTCATTCACATTTGCACCCCTATGCATGCTTACTAGATAATGCTTCAAAGAGAGAGAACACAAGTTAGTCACGTGATATTTAAGATTCAGTCGTCATTGAAAGGAAGAGAAAACAAGTGAGTTTGTTTGTAAATAAAATCTTGAGAACACCGGAGTTTGAATCAAATTCCATTTTTTTTCTCAACAAAATGGTCAATAATCATCTCAACTCCTTGCATTCAAAGTCTTGCATCTCATCATCACAAAAATGTTTCATCATTCATATCCTATTTTTCGCCTCATGCATTTAGGCGTTCCATTTTGCATCGTGCCAACATCATCATTTCATAAAAGCAAAAACATTTTCCATCTCATTCCATCAAGCATCAAAGCATTTCATCATAAAAGCAAAAACACGTCACCCCGTGTCATAACATTTGCATCCAAGCATTTCATTCACATCATATTCACATTCGCATTTCATGCATTCATCGCATGTCATCCAAGATGCCTATGTTTCCCAATCAACCATTTCATATCAGGCATCAAAGTATTGCATTTGCATCCTCACATAGCAAGAAGACAAATAGGAAAAATTCTTTAACCAGCTATCTCAGCACATGAAGGGGTCGCCTAAAGTCGGCCGCTTGTAGGGCTTTAGGGCTCGCCTTAACCCTTAGGGATTAGGTTGTTGCTTGTAGGGCTTTAGTGCTCGCCTGGATCCTTAGGGATTAGGTTGTTATCTTGTAGGGCTTTAGTGCTCGCCTGGATCCTTAGGGATTAGGTTGTTATCTTGTAGGGCTTTAGTGCTCGCCTGGATCCTTAGGGATTAGGTTGTTATCTTGTAGGGCTTTAGTGCTCGCCTGGATCCTTAGGGATTAGGTTGTTATCTTGTAGAGCTTCAGTGCTCGCCTGGATCCTCAGGGATTAGGTTGTCATCTTGTAGGGCTTCAGTGCTCGCCTGGATCCTTAGGGATTAGGTTGTTATCTTGTAAGGCTTTGGTGCTCACCTTAATCCTTGGGGATTAGGATGTTTACCTTGTAGGCACTTGAAGTGTTGATCCTTAACCAAAATAAAAAGGAAGAAAATCAAAAATAGCATCTCATAGCATCCATCATTCCATTGAAATCATCACATCACATACACTGTGCATAACATACATTCATACTCCATTTACATAGATATCTGCATTCCATAAAAAAAAAAAAAAAAAAAAAAAGGGGGGCAAATAAGAAAGGAGAGAAGAAAATCACAGAAGGCGGAACATAAAAGAACACAACATCTTCATATCATTCATCATTCTCATACCATTCATACCATTCATTGCTTCATGGCATCAAACAGTAGTGCATTACACTTTCAATTTGTATCTCAGAAGAACGAAGAAATAACAGAAAAAGCATTCCACCAAAGTCAATCATTGCATTCATATGCATTCAAGTGTATGCATTTCACGTACCTGTCAAGATAGAAGTTACCTCAGACTAGATAGTCTCAACCCAGAGTTAGTAAACTCCATCAACCCAGAGTTAGTAAACTCCATCAACCCAGAGTTAGTAAACTCCATCAATCCAGATCACAACATTGTGTACGAGCACGCAATGGATCCATCAGACTTCGTCAAGTCCTTCGGATTAGTTGTGTCAGCCTAAGGCATAGCGTAAATCCATTGATCAAATCAGTTCCGGACCTGATGTTGATTGGCCGCTCGAAAGGCCCCCTCAGACCGTTTTACTAGTACCATAGCTAGTAGCGCTCCTTCAGACCACGATGGTCCTTCAATTAACCCCGAGTTAGTAAACTCCATCAACCCTGAGTTAGTAAACTCCCTCAACACAGAGTTAGTGAACTCCCACAGAGTTAGTGAACTCCCACCGAGTTAGTGAACTCCTTCCACAGATCACAACATTGTGTACGAGCACGCAATGGATCCATCAGACTTCGTCAAGTCCTTCGGATTAGTTGTGTCAGCCTAAGGCATAGCGTAAATCCATTGATCAAATCAGTTCCGGACCTGATGTTGATTGGCCGCTCGAAAGGCCCCCTCAGACCGTTTTACTAGTACCATAGCTAGTAGCGCTCCTTCAGACCACGATGGTCCTTCAATTAAGGCCTAGGCAGCCTTCCAGACCCCGAGTGGTCCTTCAGAGCCTTAGTGCTCCTTCAGACCCTGAGCGGTCCTTCAGAGCCCTAGTGCTCCTTCAGACCCTGAGTGGTCCTTCAGAGCCTTAGTGCTCCTTCAGATCCCGAGTGATCCGTCATTTTCTCTCTCAGTTAATGCGCCAGGTGTTAACCATTCCCCATTCGTTCTCAAACCCACCTATTCAAAAATAGAAAAAGAAAAGAGGAAAATTCGGGTTTCCCCAAGTGGACAAAATCGGTATAATTTCTGAATTCTTTATCTTCATTTTGCCTTGGAATATGTTTCGGCCAATTCATATTCCTCGTTAAAATTCAGATAAAGAGGGGCAGCTGTCATACCCCAATTTTGTCCGGCTTAGGTCAAAACCCTAATTTTCCACACAAAAATAAATTATGCATCATTTTTAGGGTTAGAATGCACATTTTGAGAAGTTAGAGTCAAAAAGGGCATTTTGGTCAATTCTCACAAGGGTCTCTAAAAACAATTTTTGCAATAGGCCTCATGCATCAAATTAGGGTTTTTGAAAAATATGTTATGCATGCATGGCAAGCTTTGGAAAATATTTTATGCATGGCAAAGACCTAAAAGCATTTTGTGGAAAGCAAGAATTGATTTCTATTTTGTTCCAAAGGCCAAGAATCGATTTATAGTATATTGCATAGGCCTTGAAATCGATTTTCAGGCTCTTCCATAGGCCATGAATCGATTCCTAATTGTTGTAACTAAGTGAAGAATCGATTTTTACCTATTTAGGATGTCCTGAAAATCGATTTCCCTCTTCTTGCATAGGCCTTGAAATCGATTTCCAGGCTCTTCCATAGGCCATGAATCGATTCCTCATTGTGTTAACTAAAGCAAGAATCGATTTTCACCTATGAAGAAGGTCCTGAAAATCGATTCCTCTTGTTTTCAAAGGAGCCAAGAATCGATTCTTTATTATCTCCAAAGGTTCAAGAATCGATTCCCACTATTTTAACTAAAGCAAGAATCGATTTTCACCTATGCAAAAGGTCCTGAAAATCGATTCCTGTTGTTTTCAAAGGAACCAAGAATCGATTCTTTATTATTTTCAAAGGTAAAGAATCGATTCCTACATATTTCCAAAGGCTCAAACAATCGATTCATCCTTGCAATAAATGTTTTTTAAAAAATTCTACGCCTATAAATAGGCAGCTTCAAAATCATTTGAGAGGAGGACTTTTGGACGAGATCAGAGAAAAGGAGGAGACTTCACGAGGTCAGAAAAACAGACACAGCTCACAAGATCAGAGAGAAGAATTGCTACACACATTTTTTCACAAGATCTGAGAAGAATTGCTCCAGAAACATTTTCACAAGATCTGGGAAGACAACTCTCGCAAATCTCATTTTCCAGTTCTCCGCTTCATTTTTGTTCTTCAGATCTGTAATATCTGCCTTCATCAGAGGTATTTCTGTTTTTATATTTGTTAAAATTCAATCATTCTGATCCATGCCAAAATTGCCCTATGTGATTTAATTTAGCTGTAGTGTCCTCGTTGATGATGAACCACATGATTCCCACTTATGCCTAGTGCATCATTTTCTAAGTGGTGAAGATGGTCTCAGATGATTCAACCTCTCCTTTCAAACCTTTTCAAAAAAAAAACATTCTTTTTCAGAACTACGTCGCTTTGATTCCCGTTCGGGATACGTAGGAGCGAGCCACGTTCTCGTCAAGCGCAACAAATAAAAATCCTTTTCATCCCCATAAACAAATTATTTTCATAAAAACAAACAAAAAGAATCATTTTCCAACCCATTGTTGCTAATAGCTCATCAGAGCCTCTGTTCGTTTAGCTATTGGCGACAATGTCTTTTTCTCATAAGAATAATAAACGATGGTCCATCATAACCTTTGTTAGTTTGATCATTGTGCAAATCAATCTTTTTCGAAAATCACTTTCAAAAAGATAATAAAAACGAGTTGTTATCAATAGTTCATCAGAACCTTTGTTCGTTTGACTAGCGGCACAACTCTCTCTTTTTTGAGTATTTAGTAGTGATTCATCATAGCCTCTGCTAGTTTAATCATTTGCTAATGCTCGTCCTATTTCAAAAAACTCACTAAAAAACAAAAACTTTTCAAAAAGAACCTAGAACTACGTCGCCTTTGATTCTCCACCCGGAGATACGTAGGAGCAGGGCCACGCCCCTGTCAAGCGCAAAAGTAAACAATTTCTAAATTAAAAAATACAAACACATCTCTTTCATTTCAAAAATCAAAAAATATTATTTTAAAAGTAGGGGATTAAGTCGGTCGTACGGCCGGGTTAACCATCGTTTTAGGATAAGTGAACTGTGGTCCTTCAGAGCCCCAGTGGTCCTTCAGAGCCCCAGTGCTCCTTCAGACCCCCAGTGGTCCTTCAGACCCCCAGTGGTCCTTCAACACAGATCACACAATTCTAAAACCCCTATATTAAAAAAACACCAACACACAAACATTTTCTACCAAGAACTACGTAGCTTTGAATTCTCCATCGCACCGGGAGATACGTAGGAGCGGGCCATGTCCCGTCAAGCACTTTTTCTAAAAACCCTTTTTTCCCCCCTTCTCACCTAAAATAAAATTTTCATTAAAGATTTCCCATTCATCTCCAAATAAGAAATAAATAGGCAAATCTAGTTATTTTTCAAATCAAACGTTAAAACCACACATTTAATTAGAGGTTCCCTTTCGGTAGAAAGGACGTGCGCGGTGCTAACACCTTCCTCGCACGTAATCGACCCCCGAACCTATATCTCTAGTTTCAAAAGACCATCCGCCTTGTCCAAAAGACCTTTTTTCAATGTTTTGGTCTTAAAATTAAAATATTGGTGGCGGCTCCAAAATTTTCCACGTTGTACATTAAGAAACCCAAATGGGGATTTTTCGGGGTGCAACAGTGTCAAGGGCATTTTCCTTAGCACTACCCCACCTGAAATGAAAACCAGAGCAGTCCAGACCATAGCAAGCAATAACATGTTGTCTACACTAGGGTTCCATACCTAGGATGTCTATAAACAAGGATATTGCTTACCTTAAGAAGGGGAGCCAAGAAGAGGGGACATGATAGAATAGGGGGAAAGATGCATGAACTTACCGAAGAAAGGGAGCGAAGGAGAAGGGATCATGGGGATTGGAAGAATGCATGGGCATAAGCAATAAAAGAAAAGGAATAAAAGATGAGATAGGGAACAACATAGAAGAAGACAAATACATATGCCTACAATCAATGATAAGAAAGAAAGGCAAACAAGGTTTTAATCAAATCAACAATACATTAAACCACACATTTAACTTAGTTAGGCTTGACCCTCGTATTTTTTAAAAAGTGTCCTCAGTGAAGTCGCCAGCTGTTGCACCCCGAAAAATCCCGATTTGGGTTTCTCAATGTACAACGTGGAAAAATTTTGAAGCCGCCACCAATATTTTAATTTTAAGACCAAAACATTGAAAAAAGGTCTTTTGAACAAGGCGGATGGTCTTTTGAAAACTAGAGATATCGGTTCGGGGGTCGATTACGTGCGAGGAAGGTGTTAGCACCGCGCACGTCCTTTCTACCGAAAGGGAACCTCTAATTAAATGAGTGGTTTTAACGTTTGATTTGGAAAATATCTAGATTTGCCTATTTATTTGAAGAATGAATGAGAAAACTTAATAAAAATTTTATTTTTGGCGAGAAAGGGGGAAAAAAAGGGGTTTTTAGAAAAAGTGCTTGACGGGACATGGCCCGCTCCTACGTATCTCCCGGTGCGATGGAGAATTCAAAGCTACGTAGTTCTTGGTGTTTTGGTTTTGAAAATGTTTGAAAAGGGGAAGAGCTTTCATAATGATCAAGCAAGCAGAGGCTTTGAGTGATCATTACGAATGACTCTGAATAGTGTTCATGACAATCAAACAAGCCAAGGCTTTGAGTGATAGTCACTAATAACAAAGGGTTTGAAAATGAATTTTTGGTTTGTTTTGTGAAAATGATTGGTTTAGGGTTGCGAAAAGGATTTTTATTTGTTGCGCTTGATGAGAACGTGACTCGCTCCTACGTATCCCAAATGGGAATCAAAGCGACGTAGTTCTAGATTCTTTTGAAAATAATTGTTTGAAAACTTATTGTGAAAATGATTTTTATTTGTTATGCTTGACGGGATGTGACCCGCTCCTACGTATCCCAAATGGGAATCAAAGCGACGTAGTTCTAACTCTTTTTCTGAAAGGTTTTTGTTTTTTATCTTTTTGGTGAGTTTTCGCAATAGGACGAGCATTAGCGAGTGATTAAACTAACAAAGGCTATGGGTAATCACTGCTAAATACTCAAAAAGAGTTGTTACCTCTAGTCAGACGAACAAAGGCTCTGATTGACTATTAGTAACAACTTGCTTTTATTATATTTTCGAAAAGGTTTTCGAAGTAGGACGAGCATCAGCGAATGATTAAACTAACAAAGGTTATGGGTAATCATCGCTAAGTACTCATGTGAAATTGAAGAGCGTTCATAGAGATCAAACTAACAAAGGTTATGGGTGACCTCCACTACTTGCTTATTTTTGTTTATTGAGAATGCTTTGAAAATTAATTGGTTTGGAAAAGAGTTTTTAGAAAATAAATAAATCATTTTCAATTGAATTCTATGTCCAAAACCAAATGCAAAAAGAATGAATGAAGTTCAAACATATTCAACTAATCAAGCAATCATGAACATGTTGATCATCAACTAAGATTAAGCATGCCAATATAATCAAGAGATTTAATTGTCAAAGATGCAAGACAAAGTTCTCAAAACAATTGTGCTTGTGTGTGAAGGGGAATTGCTACACAAGTTGGAAGCAATTTCAAGAGGGGCACATATGCCTCTATGCTACACTTGTTGGTAGTCTTATAAGGGCACATGATTGTGTAAAAGGGTTTGTGCACAATTAAGTCAAGACATTCAAATGGCATCAAGAACGAAGGAATACAATTGATCATAGGCATAGAGTATTCTAGGTTAGGTGAATGAACATGTGAGCAATGATGCATGATTAGGCAAGCATGTGAATGCATGAGCATACAAGAATGAATGCATGAATGAGTAGACGAGAGGATGCATGAGCATACAAGAATGCATGAGCATTTAAGTATGATTACGTTTATTATGCAAGGCATAGATACTTGAGAATGCATGAGAGTGTCGCATAAAATAGGGATGAATGAAGATGCATGTGGGTGACAATGTTTTGGTAAAAGGTTTGGGTAAGAAAGTGGTAAAATGTTTTTGGGTTTTGGTGTTTTGGAAATGAGATGAAATGTTTTTGGTCTTGAAAGTGGTAAAAGTATTTTGGGGTTTGTTTTATAAAGTTGAAAAAGTTTGAAATGCAAATGAGAAAATGTTTTGGGGTTCTTATGGAAAGATGCAAGTGGTAAAATGTTTTGAATGAAGGTAAAAATGTCTTATGATGAGATGAAAATGTTTTGGTAAAAACTAAGTGAAATGGTAAAAACCAAAGTGGTAAAATGTTTTTATGTTTTTTTTGGTAAAAAGTTAATGAAGTGGTAAAGTAAAATGGTAAATTTATTTTACTTGGAGTAGAAAGTAATTTTTGAAAATTAGTAAAGGTAAAAAGTGAAAAGTAACTTATTAATGAAATGATACATGAGAAATGGTAAAAGTGAAAAGTTAATGAAATGGTAAAGTAAAAAGTAAGTGAGTGGTTAAAAATAAAAAAAAAACACATTGATACAATTGCATTCATTTACACAAGATCAAACAACTATTTCAAGCACAAAAATAGGCACAATTATTTCATGTCAAGATTCACAATCAACATGTAGAACAAAGTACATGACTAAACCCTAAATTATCATGCCATGTTACAAGATAATTATCAAGCAAAACATGCATCTATTCTACACATAAATTAAAGGAAAGAAAAAGGCAACAAAAACCCTAAATCTATAAGCTCAAAATCGAAGCCTCATACACCAAAAATCAAGCCCAAAATTCAACTTACAATTCATGACATGAACAAGAAAATGCAAGGGAAATTAATCAAGCACAAGAACAACTCCTTCAAGGCCAAGGACCCATCTCAAACACCCAAAGCTCCCTAAGTCTTTGTCAAAATGTTTGAAATGGATCCTCAAAGCAACAACAACAAGCAATCAAGAAGGAGTTGGGAGTAGAAGAGAGATTATGCAAGAAGAACAAAATATGGGATGCAAAGTTTCAAGGCTTACCTCAAAATCACAAAGAAATGAAGAAGGGGGTGATATGAACACAAAGATTGCTAGCTCTTAGCAATTTGATGATGCAACCTTGAAGAGAATGGAAGGAGTGATGATGATCTAACAAGAAATGAAGGATTTGATGGTTGATTTTTGAAGAAAAATGGATGAGGGAGAAGGGGGTGGCTTTGGTGTGCTAGGGTTTTGTGTAGGAGAATGAGAAGCCAAAAAAAAAAAAGGGTCCATAGGTGTGGGAATGATGGGGGTATGTATAGGATGAAACTAGGTCTAAGGGTAATTTAGTCTTTGTGCTTTTAATGTGCTCTAGGATTGAGTCTCAATTTTGAATCAAGGGTTGAGATTAATCCTCACATGGATTAAGGGTATTGAAGAAGCACAAAATGAAGAGTGTGGGAGAGAGGGGGCGAAAATGAAGAAGAAAAAAAATGGAAAAAGAAAAATGAATTTTCTTATTTTGGAAGAGATATTTTATGTGAGGTAGGGTTAAGGGCCTTTTAGGGAAGAATTGTTACCAAAGAGGGAACTTTGGGTTTTCTTATGAAGGGGTTAGTGTAACTGGGTGGAGTATTTTACCAAAGAGGGTATAATGGAAGAGTGTGGAAGAAATTGGAGAGAGAGGGAGAGAGATTCGAAATTGAGGGGATAAGGAGGAAAAAAAAACTTGTTTTTTGGTCTTTTTGTCTTATTTGAAGACACTTCCTTATTTTGAGTTTGAATTTTGGTCATGGAAAATAATGGGAATGCAACTATTGAAAATGTGTTACATGCTTTTTTTTTGGGCACCATAAAATATTCTCTCTAGTCACCCATGACAATAAAAATTGTCACTTAAGAATTGAGGAATATTTAATGGTCCCTTTTTTTATTTTTCTATGCACTAAAAATGGAAAAAAACATTTTTAGTTATTTTTGACTAGGGTTTTCTTTCTAAAAAATGTACAAAAATTATCCTTGATAGAATAAAAATGTACTTTTTGTGGATGTGCATTTTTTGCGAGAAAATCATCTTTTTGCAAAAAATGACCAAAATGCCCTTTTTGACCCTAAAACCCTAATTTGCCTAAAAAATGCATTCCAACCCTAAAAATGATTTTAAAGACCTTGGAATGACTTCTAGGACCCAAAATGCAATGCATGATACTCTTCATTCTTCAACTTATTTATTTATTTTTTGGGGAAAATTAGGGTTTTGACCTAAGCCGGACAAAATTGGGGTATGACAGGTATTCATAGTAGCTCCCACAGTACATGGCCCGTGATTTTGGCGATCAGTAACTTACCTCCATGGCTTTGCATGAAACGCAAATATATGATGTTATCATTGTTAATTTCTGGGCCCAAGCAACCAGGAAATGATATTGATGTATACTTGGCTCCTTTAATTGAAGACTTGAAGCTAATGTGGGAGACTGGAGTAGAGGTGTATGATGGGTTCAGTGTGCATGCCCTATTTCTGAAGATAAAACTGATTGGATGTAGTTGGAACATGGTAAGAAGAATATCTACCCTGGTCATCGTAGATTTTTGCCATCTTCTCATCGGTATCGACTGTTGAAAAAGGCATTCAATGGGAATACCGAAACCCGTAAAGCTCACAAGGCTTTGACGGGTGAACAACTATTTGAAAAGGTGAAAGATTTGAACATTAAAATTGGGAAGCCTTTTGCAAGAGAGCTTGCCAAACGGGGGTGGAAGAAAAAGTCGATTTTCTTTTACTTGCCATACTGGAAGTCATTATATGTAAGGCACTTCATTGATGTGATGCATGTTGAAAAAAATGTCTTTGAAAGTGTCATTGGTACCTTACTCAATATGCTAGGAAAGACTAAAGATACCATCAACTCGAGGTTGGACTTGCTTAGTATGGGGTTGAGACCAGAATTGGGTCCGATAAAGAAGGGTACACGTACATATCTACCTCCGACAGCTCATACTCTATCTAAAAAGGAGAAGACCGTGTTTTGTAAGTTTCTTCATGGAGTTAAAGTTCCAGAGGGGTACTCTTCAAATGTTATGAACCTTGTATCGATGAAAGACCTCAAGTTAAAATCTTTAAAGTCTCATGATTGTCATGTTCTAATGGAGAATTTGCTACCCATTGGTATACGATCCATTTTGCCTAAGAAAGTGCGCTAGACCCTGTTGCGCCCGAAAAAGTCCTTGAAGGGATTTTCCTCGTTTACAACCTTTTAAAAAAAAAAAACAATGAAGTCGCCACCAATATTTTTTATAAGGAAAATATTGAAGAAAAACCTTCTTGGAAAGCGGATGGCCTTTTGGAAAACCGGAAGATTTGGGTTCGGGGGTCGGTTAGGCATAGGGAAGGTTTTAGCACCCCACGCCTCATTTCTACCGAAAGGGAACCTTTAATTAAATGTGTGGTTTTAAGTGCTGATTTGGAAAATACCTAAATTTGCCCCTTTTTTCGAAAAGAGAATGAAAAGACTTAATGAAAATTTTTATTTTTGGCAAAAGTGTTTGTTTTTTTTTAAGGAAAAAAATGTTTTTAGTTTATTGTGCTTGACAGAGAATATCCGCTCCTACGTATCTCCCGGTGCGATGGAGAATTCAAAGCTACGTAGTTCTGGGTTTTTTAAAAAGGTTTTGTTTTTTTGATTCGAGTGTTCGCGATGACCAAACAACAACGGTTTAGAGTGGTCACACTACTAACTCTTTTGAAAATGAAATTATCGTTAATAACCAAACGGCAACGGCGCGAATGATCATTAATGATAATTGGTTCTTATTTTAGGTAATCAAAAGGGTTTTCGCAATTGAATTGATTTTTGGGTTTGTGAGACATTTATCCATCATTGGGAAAAAAAGGGTTTGTGAAGAGAAAGAAGAAAAAATAACTAGATGAATAAATTTACTTAAAGGAAATGAACAAAATTTAAGAAAGAAAAAAGGAAACAGGGAGGTGCAATAGTAAAATGGGGGTGCAAGTTACATGAGGCTGTATTATCAAAAATGGGGTGTAAACAGCGAGGAGGGTTGCATTTTAAAAAAAGAGGGGGTGCAGAAATCAGGAAATTGTTCCAATGGGCTGTGTAAATGCTGGGCTCTTTCAAAGGGGTTAAGTTATCAAAATTAGGGGTGTGGGAAAAAAAGGAAGCCCAGTTCGCATAGGAGGGCCCAGTTAGCGAAACTGGGCTTAAGTGACAAAAAGGGCCTGATGCTTGAGCCTGGGGGGGTGCGAGTAGCAGTTTAACTTATTTACTAAAAAAAGTCTCATCTGCCTCTTTTTTACTAAGGGAATGTTTTTTCTTTTTTTTTTGTTCTTTTTTCTTTTGTTATCATTTTTGGTTGAGATAATTTTGGTTAAATAAAAAAAAAACGAATAAATAAATAAATAAAAGAAAAAAACATAAAAATCAGTTTACTTGTTTACTTAATAGAAAAAATGTCTTTTCTGCCCCCTTTTTTTGCTAAGGGAAGGTCTTTTTTGTTTTTTGTTTGGGATTCTTTTGTTATTATTTTTGGTTGAAATAATTTTTGGTTGAAAAATAAATAAATAAATAAAATAATAAAACACAAGAATCATTTGTCGGCAATTGAGGCATTCCTGATCTACCTTTTGATAATGAAAAATTGCCTTAATCATTTTTATAGAAAATATTGGGTTTATGATTTTAATGACAAACATCATATTTGTTGTTACAATGCCTTAATACATTTCCACAAATTATGGCACTCCCAAATGAACAACAAAAATCGTGGTCAACAAATTATGACATTATGAGATTTGGTCTATCAAAATAACATAGAAGATCATCAACAAATCCACAAGTTTCAACATCCAAGTATACAGACAGCAAACATAACTTGCAAGGAGTATGAAATAAAAGATGTAAATATTACAATAGGTCATGAAAACGAAAAAGAAGACTAAGGTAGAGGAATTACCACAAAGCTTGAGTAAATAATCCTTCCTCTTGGATCTCACATAAAAGAATAAAATTAATTTTGATGATAATTTTAGTAAGAGAAACAAAAAGGAAAAAAAATGAAGAACTCTCTCTTTCTCTTTCACTCAAGTATTTCAAGAAAGAAAAAAAACTGATTTCGCTTCTTGCTCCAAGATCTCCACCCACGTTCGGATCTTCCTCCTTCTTGCTCTTAGACACCAACCGAAAACCTCTCCCACGTTCAAGGATTTGGCCCATATTTATACTAGGAAATCGGATTTGTAGTGCTATGCTTTCTCCTTCGTTTTTTCATTTTTTCTTGCACTCATATCTGAAAATATGTATAAATCACTGTGTTTCCTCTTTACAACCGAGGCCCTCCACGAAAAACCGAGAGAAAAAACGCATGAACCGCCGATTCATCATGGGACCGTTGGCTTTTTGAAGGTTGGTGACGAAAGTAGGGGTTTGCGTGAGGGAAATGAGAGAAAGGGGGCACCAAAAATGGTGATTTCGTGAGAGAGGAGAGAAAGGAAGCGTGAAAGGAAGAGAAGAGAGGAAGGGGACGGCTAGGGTTTGATGGGAGAGGTGGAGGTGATGTGTTTTGGAGGTTGTGTGAGAGAAAGGAGATGGAGGGAGCATATGAGAGAGAGAGAAAGAGAGGCGTGGAAGGGAGAGAAGAGGGTGAGTGTGTGAGAGAGTGATGAGGGATGCGTGAGGGAGAGAGCCGTTGGGGAGGAGAGTGATGTGAGGGGAGTGATGTGAGTTAGGGTTTGGTGAAGGGAAGTGTGTGAGAGAGAGTGGGAGGCGTGTATGGGGAAGTGGGAGGCGTGTATGGGGAAGTGTGGAAGTGTGGGGAAGTGGGATTGTGAGTTCCAAGGAGGGAATAAGGGGGGTGGTGTCGAATATTGGCTTAGGAGAGGGGATGAATGTGGCCGAATTTTAGGGCTAGGGGGGAATTGGATGTGGACATTTTTTAGGGTAAAGGGGGGGTGGCCGAATTAGGGTTAGGAGAGGAGGGAAATTAGGGTTTTGGTGAGTTGGGTTATGGGTCATGGGTTGGATATGGGTTAGGAAGGAGTTGGATTGGGTTAGGCGAATTGGGTTAGGGTTTGGTGGAGGAATGGGTTTTAAATGGCCCAATCCTGATTGCACCTCTATATTTTTACAGACCCCCCTATTTTCTCCTTTGTCTATTTTGTTTTGATACTTTTAATTATTATTATTTTTTTCAAAAATTAAAACTTGTAGCAAACTAAAATAAAATAATATATGACATGAACATAAAAATGAATATTATTCTTATTAAAAATAAATAAAATCTCTCATTTTTGATCGGATAAAATTAGGGTATTACAGCTGCCCCTCTTTATTTCACATTTCGCAAAGAAATATGACTTGGCCTTTTCATATTTGTTGGTGAAATGGAAATAAAGATATAGAAATAACGCTAATTTTGTCCGCTCCAGAAAAGCTCAAATTTTCTTTTTGTTATTTTCCTTTTGAGAAAAGGGGGGTTAACACTTGTCGCATTAACGGGAAAGCCGTAAATTGGGAAAAACAGTGATTTGGAAAAAGCGGTAAATTGGGGATTCGGAGGTTGCCTAAAAACCTTCTAACGAACTCTGGTCGAGTCCGAGCTTTGGGGGTGGCCTTTTCGAGCGGCCGATCAACATCAGGTCCGGAACTGATTTGATCAATGGATTTACGCTATGCCTTAGGCTGACACAACTAATCCGAAGGACTTAACGAAGTCGGATGGATCCATCGCGTGCTCGTACACGATATTGTGATCTGTGGGAGGAGTTCACTAACTCTGTGTTGATGGAGTTTACTAACTCTGGGTTGATGGAGTTTACTAACTCAGTGCTGATGGTGATTTTCTAAAAATGAGATTTTTGGGACTCTCTGGTCCGAAGTAACTTCTTGGATGGTGCACGAAATGCATGCATTTGGGTATTTGGATGCACATGAATGCAATGATTGATTTTGGTGGGATGCTTTTTCTGTTTGATTCCTCATTCACTTCTTTTTCTTTTGTTATTCTTCGCTCTTTTGAGATGCGAATTTGAAAGTGTAACGCACCACTGTTTGATGTCATGGAGTGACGAATGGTATGGATGATATGATGAATGATGTGAAGATGTTGTGTTCTATTATGTTCCGTCTTCTGTGATTTTCTCTTTTGTTTTTTTTTTGTTTATTCTGTTTGTTCTCTTTAAGCAGCTTTCTTTTTTCTGCTTATTTGTTTTCGTTTACTCTGTTTGTTTTCTTTAAGCAGCTTTCTTTTTTCTGCTTATTTGTTTTTTTCTTTGGCACTCTTTTTTTCTTGCTGGTTAAATCGATCTGCCGGGCGAAGGCTGTTCCAGGACGGTGATCCCGCGAGGATTGCACACTGGTTCGTCACGACTGTCTTTTCGCAATTTTATTCACTTGGGGAATCACTTCTTTCCGTATTTTTTCAAAGATTTCGTAATGATCCTGTAATGCTCTGAATGTGCACATGTTTTGCAATTCGATTTCATCAATCATAAAAGTTATTATTTTGAAAGAAACTGAATAGATGAAAGCAGAGACACGAAAAGCACACATATGAAAGAAAAGTTGGACTTTTATTGATATAGAAATTGGACGTGCAGAAAGTCACGCCAATCGAAAGTGCATTGCAATCTTTCTTTTAAACTACAAAAAATACAAGCAAAAAGGAACAAATCTCGTGATTTCGTCTCTGAAGTAACGGTGCCCACCGTCCATACTCATAATACTGATCACCCCCTTATCCGAACCTTTGGAGCGCTGATTGCCTTTTTCTTTTCTCAAGCCCAAGTTTTCTGACACTAATTTTGGCCTGGATCGCCCTTTGCGGGTTTTCAATCCACCGGGCCACTCTGATTTTGCCTAGGTCGCCCTTTGCGGGTTTTCAACCTAGCGAGCTGATTTTTCCTTGGCTTATCTTTCTCTTTTTTCGTCTATTTTTCTAGGCATAATACTTCTTGACCACATCTGAGTTCACTGGATTTGGGATCTCATCTCCGTCCATGTTTGCCAAAATTAAAGCTCCTCCTGAGAATGCCTTCTTCACCACATAAGGTCCTTCATATTTGGGAGCCCATTTGCCCCTAGAGTCTGTCTGAATCGGCAAGATCTGCTTGAGCACAAGATCTCCTTCTTGGAATTCACGAGGAAAGACTTTCTTGTCAAAAGCCCTCCTCATCCTCTGTTGGTACAACTGTCCATGACACATTGCGGCCACCCATTTTTCATCAATGAGATTCAACTGGTCAAGACGAGACCGAACCCATTCTGCTTCATCAAGTTTTGTCTCCGTTAACACCCGCAGGGATGGTATTTCAACCTCAATGGGGAGAACTGCCTCTGACCCATAAACCAGGGAGTAAGGGGTTGCCCCTGTTGAGGTGCGTACTGAGGTTCTGTAACCATACAGGGCAAAGGGGAGCATCTCGTGCCAATCATTATAGGTCACGACCATCTTCTGTATTATCCGCTTGATATTCTTGTTAGCTGCCTCAACTGCCCCATTCATCTTTGGGCGGTAGGGAGAAGAGTTGTGATGTTGTATTTTGAAGTCTTTACACAAATCCTTCATCACTCTGCTGTTCAAATTACTACCGTTGTCTGTGATAATCTTGTTTGGAAGGCCGTAGCGGCAAACCAAGTCTTTCTTGATGAACTTAGCAATCACTGAGCTTGCTACATTGGGATAAGAAGCAGCTTCCACCCACTTAGTGAAGTAGTCAATAGCAACCAGAATGAAACGGTGGCCATTGGAAGCTTTGGGTTCAATGGGACCAATGATGTCCATGCCCCACATTGAGAATGGCCACGGTGCGCTCAAAACATTCAGAGAAGCTGGAGGTACATGGGTGTGATCTGCATAGATTTGGCATTTATGGCATCTTCTCACAAAACTGTAACAGTCTGATTCCATCTGCAACCAGTAGTATCCAGCTCTCAGGATTTTTCTAGCCATTGCGTGCCCGTTTGAATGAACCCCAAATGAGCCTTCATGAACATCTCGCATAATATTTACTGATTCTTCTCCTGTTACACACCTGAGGAGTACCAAGTCATGGTTTCTCTTGTAAAGGACGTCTCCACTCAAGAAGAAACCTGTTGACAGCCTCCTGAGGGTTCTCTTGCCATTCTCTGTAGCTCCGGGAGGATACTCTCTGTTTGTGATATACTGCTTGATGTCATGGTACCAAGGCTTACTATCTGATCCCTCTTCGACTGTCATACAGTAGTGATAAGCAGGCTGTCCTCTGTGCTGGATTCTGACAGTCGTCAGACTTTTGTCACAGCTGACGTTGAACATAGAAGACAAAGTTGCCAAGGCATCTGCCAACTGATTCTCGCTGCGGGGTATGTGCTGGAAAGTGATTTCCTCAAAGGGCTTGATTAATTCTTGAATGTAGTCACGGTAAGGAATCAAATCAGAATTTCTTGTTTCCCAGTCTCCTTTTACTTGATGGACAACTAGAGCTGAATCTCCGTACACGTCGAGCCTCTTGACTTTCCGATCGAGAGCTGCCTGGATACCCAAGATACACGCTTCATACTCTGCAATATTGTTTGTGACATAGAAGCTTAGTCTGGCGGTGACTGGTATAAAGCGGTTGTCTGGGGAGATCAGCACTGCTCCGATCCCGTGCCCCCACATGTTAGAGGCACCGTCAAACAACACTCTCCACCTTTCATCATCTTGGGATTTCCCTGCGTCAAATAATGCCATAATGTCCTCGTCTGGGAATTCACATTGCATTGACTGGTAATCCTCAACCGGTTGATGCGCCAGGTAGTCTGCCAGTGTGCTACCTTTAATCGCCTTCTGGGTTACGTACACGAGATCGTACTCTGACAGAAGCATTTGCCAACGAGCAATTCTACCTGTGAGCGCAGGTTTTTCAAATATGTACTTGATTGGGTCCATTTTGGACACCAGCCAGGTAGTATGACTCAGCATATACTGTCTCAGTCGATGCGCAGCCCAGGCTAGAGCACAGCAAGTCTTCTCCAATGATGAATACCTTGCCTCACAGTCTGTGAACTTCTTGCTTATGTAGTAGATCGCGTGTTCTTTCTTTCCTGACTCATCGTGTTGCCCCAGCACGCAGCCCATAGAGTTGTCTAGTACCGTGAGGTATAGGATAAGGGGCCTGCCAGACACAGGTGGCATTAGGACGGGTGGATTTTGAAGATACGCCTTGATTTTCTCAAATGCTTCTTGGCATTTATCATTCCACTTCATCTCTTGGTTTTTGCACAGCAGTTTGAAAATTGGTTCGCAAGTTGCAGTCAGCTGGAAGATGAATCGAGAGATGTAATTTAGTCTTCCCAGGAAACCACGAACTTCTTTCTCTGTTTTAGGTGCTGGCATCTCCAGGATTGCTCGTACTTTGTCCGGGTCTACCTCAATTCCCTTCTGACTAACAATGAAACCTAACAGTTTCCCTGACCTAACCCCAAAGGTGCACTTAGCGGGGTTCAACCTGAGTTTGTACTTTCTGAGACGCTCGAACAGCTTCTGCAAGTTAACCACGTGCTCTTCATCAGTCTTTGATTTGGCAATCATGTCATCCACATAGACTTCGATCTCCTTATGCATCATGTCATGGAATAGGGTTACCATCGCTCTTTGGTAGGTTGCCCCGGCATTCCTCAACCCGAAAGGCATGACCTTGTAACAGAAAGTTCCCCAAAGGGTTATGAAGGTGGTTTTCTCCATATCCTCTAGAGCCATTTTGATCTGGTTATAGCCCGAATATCCATCCATGAAGGAGAACATCGAATGCTGAGCAGTACTGTCCACCAAAACTTCAATATGGGGTAGAGGGAAATCATCTTTAGGGCTTGCTCTGTTCAAGTCACGGTAGTCGACACACATTCGGACCTTTCCATCTTTCTTAGGGACTGGAACAATGTTTGCTACCCACTCAGGATATTTTGCCACAGCTAAGAACCCTGCATCAAACTGTTTCTTGACCTCATCCCTGATCTTCAAAGACATTTCAGGCTTCATCCGCCTTAACTTCTGTTTCACCGGGGGACACTCTGATTTCACCGGCAATCTATGTTCAACAATATTTGTGCTCAACCCCGGCATGTCCCGATATGTCCATGCGAATACATCAGCGTAGTCGAACAGGAGCTGAATCAACTTTTTGCGCTCTTTATCCTCCATTGCGGTACCAACCTTGATCTCTTTTCTGTCTTCCTTAGTACCCAAATTGACCATTTCTGTGGACTCCTCATGGGGCTCGATGACCTTTTCTTCTTGTTCTACCATTCTCATGATTTCTGGAGGAGTATCCCAATCATTCTCAACATCTTCCTCGGCTTGATTAACCGGGTAATCAAAATCACAGTATGAATTATGGGCATTGTTATTTTCAGAGTTTATTTTTGATCTGCATTAGAATGGAGCGGCGAATAAAAACAAAGAAAAAACAACACAGATAAAAGATGAAGCCAGAAATTTTATTGAAAATTCAAAATAACACTTTATTGATTGATGATTTTTGATGAAAACATGTGTGCCCGAATGAAATATCCTGGGGCCTTGGGCAGAGCCGAGGGATCTGCATTACAACGATAATTACTTTAAATTGGAAAATACGGGGAAATCCATGATCTCCCAGTTTTGCAGCTTCTCTCCAGCCGCACGGCAGCGCACCAGACCTACAGCACGGCCACTTGAGCTTGATCCTTCTTCAACCATATTAACCTGGTCAGGGTTCAGCATACTAGCACTCCGGAAGTTGTTCTTAAGATTAGCGATGACCATTCTCCCCTGATTGGGTGCCCTTCCTCTGAGTTTGGCCAGCCATTTCTCCCTCCTGTCAGATGTCAGCCTCTCCCGATCAGCAAGACTTGGGATGTACCCAACACCGAACCTCTCAATATTGCCCCTCAACTGGACAGGCATTACAATTCCTTGAGCAGCTTTTCCTAAGCCCTTACCAATCTGATACCCATGTCCCAGCATCACCTTTGCAGCCATCATGTCAGCCCTGGACCACTTAGGCTTCCACCGAGGCTCACCTTCGACGAAGACAGCGTTTGAAATTTCCAATCCTTGGAAAGCGGTCTCAAAGGACTCTTCTGCTGCTTCCACATAATATTCAGGTGGTGATCGATTTATCAATGTTTCTTCCTCTCCGGAGATCACTATTAGCTTTCCCCTAGCCACAAACTTGAGTTTCTGATGAAGCGAGGATGGCACTGCCCCAGCCGCATGTATCCAAGGACGTCCTAGCAGGCAACTGTAGGATGAATTGATGTCCATCACTTGAAAGACGACATAAAATACTTCAGGGCCTACCTGCAGCGGTACTTCTACTTCTCCAAAAACTTCCTTCACTGACCCATCAAATGCTCTGACCAAGGTGGAGCTCGGTTTTAGATATGAACAGTCTACATCCAGCTTATCCATTGTAGACTTAGGCAGCACATTCAAGGATGAACCGTTATCAATAAGCACCCTGGCAAGTATATGGTCCCCACACTTGACTGAGATGTGAAGAGCTTGATTATGATTCTTTCCTGCTGGAGGCAGCTCAGTGTCTGAGAAGGTCAAGTAATTAGAGGCTACAATGTTGCCAACAATGCCATCAAGCTGGTTTACTGTAATGTCATGGGAGACGTGAGCTTCATTTAGGACCTTTAGCAGTGCAGCACGATGTGCCTCTGAACTAAGCAGCAAAGAGAGCATTGAGATCTTGGATGGAGTTTGATTCAGCTGGTCTACCACCCGATATTCACTCTGTCTCATTACTCTCAGGAATTCTTGAGCTTCTTTGTCCGATACATCCCTGACTTCTACAGCTTCCTTGTCTTTTTCCTTACGGGCCCTTTCTTCATTTACCTTGGATTGCTCTCTTCTAAGGTTTTCAGGAGTATACAACCTTCCACTCCTTGTGATACAACTACCTCCAGCAATGTTTGTTATATCCAGAGTGCCTTTAGGGACCTCCGCTTGCATTTGCACATTGCAGCTCCATGGAGTCATCCTAGTCTCCCCACTAGGGGTACGTAGCAGCAGGTACTGGAATAACAACAGTCGAGGGTCTCGTCACAACTAGGCTGGAATTCAGATTGCAGGGAATTTCAATTGGTCTCCTGAAGCCTCCATTGCCTGATTGCAAGGTAAATACACCTTCTTTTTTCTCCTGGATTCCCACTTGGACCAGGTGTCTGTCTAAGAGATCTTGGAGAATTGGTTTAAAGCCTTCACAGCCCCAATGCAGCGAGGATTATCACAGGCGTCTTTCCTAGCACACCCTTCTTTGATGACACCAAAACGGCATAATTCAGCATGGATGAAATTCAAAGGCATCTGAATGCAATCAACTTTTCTAACCAAACACTGACCCCCCCTGATGGTCAACGGCATTAATAGCAGATCCTCCATGCCCTGGCAACGGATTGGTGGCTACATTGGGTTGTTGAAATGATATGCTTTTCGTATCAAGTAATTCTTGCACCACATATTTGAATGCTTTACAATCCTCCACCACATGACCTACTGCCCCAGAATGAAAGGCGCAGGTGGCATTTGCGTTGTACCCTCTGGGATAGGGAGGCTGATATGGCTTCATTTGACGAGTATTGATTAATTTGTTGGTGATGAGATAATTAAACAAGTCAGTGTAGGACATAGGAATGGGATCAAAGACAACAGGCTTCCTTTCATTATAATTCCGGTACTGATAATTTGATTGAAAAGGCTGTGCCAGTGGTCCCTGAGGAGGAACCGAAATAGCTTGCGGTGGATTGCTGTGCGACGGACCACTGGCTCCGATGACTGCATTAGTTTCACCTTCTTTCTTCTTATGAGACCCAAAAAATGGCTTTTTTTGACCGGCAGGAGGTGTCGGGCCCTGAGCTATTCTTCCGCTCCGCATACCATTCTCTACTCTTTCCCCTGTGACCACCATCTCAGAGAAGTTTGAGGCTACGCTGCCAACCAACCTATCATAATACACCGCAGGAAGGGTTTCCATAAACATGTGGACCATTTCTTTGTTCAGCAGAGGGGGTTTTACTTGAGCCGCAAGGTTCCGCCATCTCTGAGCATACTCTTTGAACGACTCGTTATCCCTCTTAGACATGCATTGTAGCTGAGTTCTATCTGGAGCCAAATCATTGTTATACTGGTATTGACGCATGAAGGCATCCGCCATGTCTTTCCAGCAACGGATATTAGTTGGCTCTAACTGCATGTACCAGTCAAGGGGAGCTCCGGCTAAACTTTCTTGGAAGCAATGCATCATTAAGTTATCATCACGGGCATAGGCAGTCATCTTTTGGCAGTACATTGTCACATGGCTGACTGGGCAAGTTGTCCCTCTGTATTTGTCAAAAGTTGGTGCTTTGAACTTGGGCGGCAGGACTAGATCAGGAACCAAGCACAACTCATGGGCATTCCTGGCTCGGGAACCTGCCCCTTCAACAGCTCTTAATCTTTCTTCCAGCATCTGATACTGACTTCTAGCTTCGGCAGGGTAATTCTGTGGGAAACCGCTGGCACCATAGTGAGGGTTATTCATCGATGCCGCGACCGGGGTCATGTGTCGGTGAGCAATATTCTGAGGGACTGGGCCCTGTACGTGTGGATGAACCATTATTGGTGAATTGAAACCCGCCGGAGTTCCTGGAGCAATAACAGGAATTGGGATCTGAATCTGGGCTTGATGCGTCCCTGTTCCAACTTCATTCACAATTGTATTAGGCTGAGCGTGCCCCGTGGTTCCTGAAGGATCTCTTCCAGGGTTTGCATCAGCAGCAGGAGGCGTATAGCCCAGTGGGAGACCATAGGGAGGCCATTGTACAGCCTGAAGGGTTTGAGAGATCCTAGACCCAGGAAGGGGAGGAGGATTGTTCATCCCAGCAACAACAGTTTCAGTTGTGCCAACATCTCTTAAGGCACTTAGCACTCTTATGACCTCCGCCATTTGAGCCTTTAGGACTTCCATCTCAGCTTGAATGACTTGATTCTCCTGATTCTGACCATGCTGACCCTGACCATTAGGATTCAGACCTCCTGGAATTCCGTCATCCTGATGTGGCTGCGGATCGTTCTGATCAGGGTTGGCTTGATTGTTTTCCATGTTTCTTGCTTGCAGACGCGTCCAATAGCGATGATTAACCAGCTTGCCTAATTTTCTGTTGACGGAACACGCTTATGAACGCAAGAACGAATAAATGAATGCAATGCGAATGAATGTGTGTTTAGTTTGTCTTGCCGAGAATCGCAGTGTATTATGTCTTGTTGCAGGTAAATCTTTGATTATTTTTGTTATATCATTTTCTTTGGATCATACTGAAATTGGAATCTGGAAGCGAAACGGGTGTATTTAAACAAAATACTTCAAAATCTGAATCCGAAAGTACGACATTCTGATACAATGATTGAAAAAGGAAAGGTACAATAAAACAAAATGGAAAATTACAATAAAGAAGCTCAAATACAAAGAGCTTTGACATTTACACTCCTTTTCCTTTTGTTGTTGGTAGAGGTACTTCCGGCTTTTCCTTTGGCTTCCTCAACTAGGGCTCTGCAGTACTCCACAAATTTGTACACCTCGAGCGGGGTGTTGAGGGGATACATCTCAGTTTCGGCTTTTCTTAATTTCCTGGGCATATCCGCAAGAGCCTGGTTGACCAACTCTGATAGCTTGGAGAACCTATCCTTCCAGTGTTGAATTTCATCCCTCAGCTCAATGATGACTGCCTGCTCTTTAATCCTACCGAGCAGCTCAACATAGCGATGTTCCCAATACTGACTTTCATCCCTCACTTGCAGGTATGCATTGCTGATGTGACAAAGGCGCTTCCTCAACTCATCAGAATCCTCTTGCTCTGCTTTTAGGGCCCGCTGATATTCTCTGAGGATGTTCTCAAATGAGTCTCTTTCTTGCACAACACTGTCTAACTTACTCTCCCATTCAGCTTGTAGCATGCGGGATTCTCTTTTTGACTTGGCAAGCGAGCTTTTCGCAGCTCTCTCTTCCATTTTTGCTTCATCCCACAATTCTTTCCACTGATTGGCTTCTTCCAGGGCCTTCTTCTCTTTCAAGCTTCGCCTCTTGATTTCCTCCTTGGCTCCTTGCAGATACCTTTGAACTTCTAACTTGCTCTCCTCTTCCCCTTTTAGTTTCTGACTGAACTTCTCAATGGTAGCAGACTTCAGGGCATTTTCTTCTTTCAACCTTTTGTTCTTCAGAGCCATCTTCTCTATCTCAGCTTGCAAAGATTTCTTCTCTTCCTCTGCCTTCATCAGAGCCAACTTAACCTCGCCTAATTCTTCGACAACAGGGACACTGGCGTCTACTACTTCCCTCTCGACTTGCAACTCTTTTTGGTAGGGCAGTTGAACATTCTGGATTCTTTTTCCGAGCCACTGAGCGAAGGTGATACCACTAGTCCTCTGAGCAAGCTCTACTTTTCCCATGCGAACCACCGTACTCCAGGCTTGCAAGACCTTTCTAAACAAACTGTCATCTTTTGGTCCTCCTTCAAAGATGTAAAGCGGGAATATCAT
This sequence comes from Astragalus membranaceus, assembly GCA_039519185.1. Lineage (NCBI taxonomy): Eukaryota > Viridiplantae > Streptophyta > Magnoliopsida > Fabales > Fabaceae > Astragalus > Astragalus membranaceus. The sequence continues at coordinate 99,882,863 of CM076850.1, forward strand.
CTCTTCAGTAGGCGAATTCCTCATCGGATACCCCAATTGCCTCAGAGTCAGAGACGGGTTGTAGTTGATGCATCCCTTAGTGCCCATCAGCGGGACATTTTGAAAACTACCACAGCGGAAGACTACCTTAGGCCTATCTTCCCAGCAAGATGAGAGATACCAACGGATCGAGTGCTCATCTAGACCCCCTAGAAACTGGATCCACTCTTGAATACTCATAGCTTTCACCTCACAAGTTACAGCGTAGCTAATCAACTTTTCCACTCGTGTTGGGTTGGTGAAGGCATGAATGAGAAGCCACGCATACAACAGGTGAGAAGAGCAAGAGATTTTCTTCCTTCCCAAGTCACAATGATGAGTAAAAGCAGAATAGGTGTCAGCAAGGATGGCAGGAATTGGATTAATGGGGCTCCACCCCTTCTGAAAAGCTAGGAAAATACCAATAACGGTCACATCCACATACCTCTCAATCTGCGGAAAGAGAACAACCCCAAAAATTGCTAAGGCCAAAACTCGCTTGAAGACAACCCAATTTTTACTTCTAGCATAGGCTCCCATTAAACCTTCAAGGTAGCTCTGCGGGAAACCTATCACATTGTTTCTCTTCTGCTTTTGGAGCTTCAGATCCTCTACGCTCACTTGCAATAATGCAGCGAACCCCTCATCTGTGTAGTACTGTTCTTGATACCGGTAGGGGACAGCTTCTGTCTGAGTGAAACCCAAAATCTGCTGATATTCCTCCAATGTGGGGGCCATTTGAAATTTTTTGAAAAGAAAGCACCTGATTTCTGGGTCATAAAATCTACTCAAAGCCACAATGGCCTCAGTCTGCACCTCTAGCAACAACAACTTCCGGAGGTTCCCATAAGCATTGTCAAACGATCCCCTTTCAATAGGTCCCATCAGGTCAACACATTTTTTCAGACTAGCCACATCTACCTTGTTTACAACGGGGTACCTTGGAGTATACACCGTTTCCCTTCTAGATTCCATGCCGTATCTATGACAAAAATTTCTCATCACTTGGGATTCTCGGCAAGCAAACCATGATGAAGTGCAAAGATGCATGCGAAAACTATTGAAAATGTATGTTTTATGCAAAGGATGTGTGTAAATGATGATGATGTTCTATGTCTATGTAACTTAGAGACCAGTCCTTATTGGCAGTGATTCAAGTTTTTTTTGGAAAATGCGGGTCGTACGTTATTTCGTATGGACCGGTACGAGAAAGGCTACAGCGGTAACTCTTTCACCCCCCTCTTTTTTTTTTAAAATAAAGTGGTTCATATGTCACTTCGTACAGACCGGCGAAAGAAAGGTTACAACGGCAACTCTTTCTCTGTTTTCTCTTTTTTTGAAAAATCTCCTTTTCTTTTTGAAAACGTGCCTAGTTTACAGTGCAGCACACAATTTGGTATGCCCCTTGTGTCCTACGGAGATGGGGACCTAAGTTCTAGGACATCTCAAATGTTCCTCCCATGTGGGTTCTAGTCACTTCCTCACCAGGTTACCAAAGCTAACTCTCTCTCACAATAGCAACCACAACGATGGAACGCCATCTGGTGTGAGGCATCATGAAAGAGCGTACTCTGGCTGAAACTTTCGTGAGAGTCAGAAGGACAACAGTCCAATTGCCAGTCACTACTCGTTTCCACTCTCCTAAGTTTTGTCAGACCTTGGGTTTTAGGCCCCTCTCGAAGCATAATAAGCATAAGGTGTGAGTATGTGTAGCGAGGGCATACCGCCTAAAACTACCCACATATATCCCCACCTGCGAAGGAAAACCCAGAACAGTCCAGACAATAGCAAGCGATAACATGTTGTCTACACTAGGGTTCAATATCAAATAAGCTAGCCTAGGGTTTCAACAACAATCAAGTGCTTTGCTTACCTCAAGAAAGGAGGCCAAGAAGAGGGGAACATAACAAGATGGGGGGGAAAGCATGAGGGTACTAAGCACATAAGCAAAGACGAGGAAAAATAAACATGAAAGGAGAGAAAATAAATGCACATGCACGCAACATGACAAGAAGAGCAAACCGAAAAGGGATAGAAGCAAACAAAGTATCCAAATCACATCGATAGCACGCTAAACCACACATTTAATTAGTTAGGCTTGACCCACTTAAAAAGAAAAAAGTCCCCAGTGGAGTCGCCAGCTGTTGCGCCCGAAAAAGTCCTTGAAGGGATTTTCCTCGTTTACAACCTTTTTTAAAAAAAAAAACAATGAAGTCGCCACCAATATTTTTTATAAGGAAAATATTGAAGAAAAACCTTCTTGGAAAGCGGATGGCCTTTTGGAAAACCGGAAGATTTGGGTTCGGGGGTCGGTTAGGCATAGGGAAGGTTTTAGCACCCCACGCCTCCTTTCTACCGAAAGGGAACCTTTAATTAAATGTGTGGTTTTAAGTGCTGATTTGGAAAATACCTAAATTTGCCCCTTTTTTCGAAAAGAGAATGAAAATACTTAATGAAAATTTTTATTTTTGGCAAAAGTGTTTGTTTTTTTTTAAGGAAAAAAATGTTTTTAGTTTATTGTGCTTGACAGAGAATATCCGCTCCTACGTATCTCCCGGTGCGATGGAGAATTCAAAGCTACGTAGTTCTGGGTTTTTTAAAAAGGTTTTGTTTTTTTGATTCGAGTGTTCGCGATGACCAAACAACAACGGTTTAGAGTGGTCACACTACTAACTCTTTTGAAAATGAAATTATCGTTAATAACCAAACGGCAACGGCGCGAATGATCATTAATGATAATTGGTTCTTATTATAGGTAATCAAAAGGGTTTTCGCAATTGAATTGATTTTTGGGTTTGTGAGACATTTATCCATCATTGGGAAAAAAAGGGTTTGTGAAGAGAAAGAAGAAAAAATAACTAGATGAATAAATTTACTTAAAGGAAATGAACAAAATTTAAGAAAGAAAAAAGGAAACAGGGAGGTGCAATAGTAAAATGGGGGTGCAAGTTACATGAGGCTGTATTATCAAAAATGGGGTGTAAACAGCGAGGAGGGTTGCATTTTAAAAAAAGAGGGGGTGCAGAAATCAGGAAATTGTTCCAATGGGCTGTGTAAATGCTGGGCTCTTTCAAAGGGGTTAAGTTATCAAAATTAGGGGTGTGGGAAAAAAAGGAAGCCCAGTTCGCATAGGAGGGCCCAGTTAGCGAAACTGGGCTTAAGTGACAAAAAGGGCCCGATGCTTGAGCCTGGGGGGGGTGCGAGTAGCAGTTTAACTTATTTACTAAAAAAAGTCTCATCTGCCTCTTTTTTACTAAGGGAATGTTTTTTCTTTTTTTTTTGTTCTTTTTTCTTTTGTTATCATTTTTGGTTGAGATAATTTTGGTTAAATAAAAAAAAACGAATAAATAAATAAATAAAAGAAAAAAACATAAAAATCAGTTTACTTGTTTACTTAATAGAAAAAATGTCTTTTCTGCCCCCTTTTTTTGCTAAGGGAAGGTCTTTTTTGTTTTTTGTTTGGGATTCTTTTGTTATTATTTTTGGTTGAAAAAAAAATAAATAAATAAAATAATAAAACACAAGAATCATTTGTCGGCAATTGAGGCATTCCTGATCTACCTTTTGATAATGAAAAATTGCCTTAAACATTTTTATAGAAAATATTGGGTTTATGATGTTAATGACAAACATCATATTTGTTGTTACGATGCCTTAATACATTTCCACAAATTATGGCACTCCCAAATGAACAACAAAAATCGTGGTCAACAAATTATGACATTATGAGATTTGGTCTATCAAAATAACATAGAAGATCATCAACAAATCCACAAGTTTCAACATCCAAGTATACAGACAGCAAACATAACTTGCAAGGAGTATGAAATAAAAGATGTAAATAGTACAATAGGTCATGAAAACGAAAAAGAAGACTAAGGTAGAGGAATTACCACAAAGCTTGAGTAAATAATCCTTCCTCTTGGATCTCACATAAAAGAATAAAATTAATTTTGATGATAATTTTAGTAAGAGAAACAAAAAGGAAAAAAAATGAAGAACTCTCTCTTTCTCTTTCACTCAAGTATTTCAAGAAAGAAAAAAAACTGATTTCGCTTCTTGCTCCAAGATCTCCACCCACGTTCGGATCTTCCTCCTTCTTGCTCTTAGACACCAACCGAAAACCTCTCCCACGTTCAAGGATTTGGCCCATATTTATACTAGGAAATCGGATTTGTAGTGCTATGCTTTCTCCTTCGTTTTTTCATTTTTTCTTGCACTCATATCTGAAAATATGTATAAATCACTGTGTTTCCTCTTTACAACCGAGGCCCTCCACGAAAAACCGAGAGAAAAAACGCATGAACCGCCGATTCATCATGGGACCGTTGGCTTTTTGAAGGTTGGTGACGAAAGTAGGGGTTTGCGTGAGGGAAAGGAGAGAAAGGGGGCACCAAAAATGGTGATTTCGTGAGAGAGGAGAGAAAGGAAGCGTGAAAGGAAGAGAAGAGAGGAAGGGGACGGCTAGGGTTTGATGGGAGAGGTGGGGGTGATGTGTTTTGGAGGTTGTGTGAGATAAAGGAGATGGAGGGAGCATATGAGAGAGAGAGAAAGAGAGGCGTGGAAGGGAGAGAAGAGGGTGAGTGTGTGAGAGAGTGATGAGGGATGCGTGAGGGAGAGAGCCGTTGGGGAGGAGAGTGATGTGAGGGGAGTGATGTGAGTTAGGGTTTGGTGAAGGGAAGTGTGTGAGAGAGAGTGGGAGGCGTGTATGGGGAAGTGGGAGGCGTGTATGGGGAAGGGTGGAAGTGTGGGGAAGTGGAATTGTGAGTTCCAAGGAGAGAATAAGGGGGGTGGGGTCGAATATTGGCTTAGGAGAGGGGATGAATGTGGCCGAATTTTAGGGCTAGGGGGGAATTGGATGTGGACATTTTTTAGGGTAAAGGGGGGGTGGCCGAATTAGGGTTAGGAGAGGAGGGAAATTAGGGTTTTGGTGAGTTGGGTTATGGGTCATGGGTTGGATATGGGTTAGGAAGGAGTTGGATTGGGTTAGGCGAATTGGGTTAGGGTTTGGTGGAGGAATGGGTTTTAAATGGCCCAATCCTGATTGCACCTCTATATTTTTACAGACCCCCCTATTTTCTCCTTTGTCTATTTTGTTTTGATACTTCTAATTATTATTATTTTTTTCAAAAATTAAAACTTGTAGCAAACTAAAATAAAATAATATATGACATGAACATAAAAATGAATATTATTCTTATTAAAAATAAATAAAATCTCTCATTTTTGATCGGACAAAATTAGGGTATTACAGACCCTAACCAAACTTTGTTTCTTTTTTAAGGCGATTTGTAGTAGAGTGATTGACCCTGGAAAGTTGCCATCATTGCAAAGAGAAATTATTGTCACTTTGTGTGAGCTTGAGATGCATTTCCCACCTTTGTTTTTTGACATAATGATTCATCTAATAGTTCATCTGATTAGAGAGATACAATTGTGTGGCCCATGTTACATGAGATGGATGTAGTTTGAGCGTTACATGAAGATATTAAAAGGATATGTGAAAAACCGATCACGACCCGAGGGTTGTATTGTTGAGCGTTACATAGTTGAAGAAGCTATTGAATTCTGCACCGGCTATCTATCTAGTCTTGAATATTCTGTGGGACTGCCAAGGTCTCGTCACTTAGGAAACATTAGTAAAGGGATGTCAGGAACTAAAATAGTTATGGTATCAAGCAAAGAACTAGATCAAGCACACTTATATGTTGTGCACAATGATAGTGAGGTTGATTCATATGTTGCCAAGCACATGGACATAATTAAGAGTGATCACCCATATAAGGGTCAAGTTTGGTTAACAAAAGAACACAATCAAAGTTTCATAGTGTGGCTAAAAGAGCACATTGATTTCGAGTTTGCTATGAATCCTACCTCGATTTCAGAAAGATTGAGATGGTTAGCAAATGGTCAAAATATACAAGTTTTCTCTTACACCAGCTATCTAATGAGCGGGTACACGTTCTATACAAAAAACCATGATGATCAGAGTAAAATGCAAAATAGTGGGGGTGACTCTTGTAGCTCAAGCTATGCATACATCAAATGCCAAAGACAGAAATCCCATATACGCGAATATGTCATACTTTGGGGGTCATTGAACACATATGGGAGTTGGATTACAACATGTTTCACGAGCCTGTATTCCAATGTAAGTGGGTTGACAATAATAATGGTTTACAGATTGATGAGTCGGGGTTCATGCAGGTGAATTTCAACAAGTTAGGATATAAAGATGACCCTTTTATTTTGACATCCCAAGCTCAACAAGTGTTTTATGTCACTGATCCAGTTGATATCAACTGGTCCATTATTTTATTGACAAATAAAAAATTGGTGAATGACATTGATGATCAAGCAACCGATGATGATGGTATTGAGGACGACCCTTTCTTCGGGACATCAATACCTATAGTAGGGGAAAGAGAGGATGTTATGTATGTTAGAAAGGATCATAGTGATGGAATTACGATTTGTCAAAAACAAAGTACCAAGAAGCGAATTGCAAATAAAATTATATCCAAGAAAAGGAAAAGGTAATATAGACTTACATCAAATGCATTTTTATATAGTTTTCATCTTCTTGACTGATTATTTTTTTTTTTTTTGGTCTTTTGGATAAATATAACAATAACAATTGTAACATATATTCTAACATAGGTCCATATATTCTAACATTATTTTTATTTTATTATTTTTCTACCAATTAAATTCCCAACCAATTCAATTAAATAATTAATTAAATTTTAGGGTGTTACAACAATGATTATTCATCTTCTTGACCGGTTATTTACATATTTTCCTCTTCTTGACTGGTTATTTATTTTATTGCAGGTCAGATGGCAGATCATAGTGGGCATGATAGTGGGCATGACAGCGGTCATGAGAGTGATGTTGGAGACTATATCAGGAAGCAGGCTTCACGTGGAATGACTGTCAAAAAGAATATCATCGGTGGGATAAATAAAGGAAAATGACCCTTATCAGTAAGTTACTAATTACTAATTAACTTAATTCAATACTTAGTTTTAATTGTTTGTTAACTAATTTACTAATGACATAATGCAAGTCGAGTGGAATGTTAAGGGTCAGCCAATTGGAAGAAATGGCACATAGTTGATTACCTTCGTTGGTAGTAAGGTAAAACAGATGATACCAATTACAATCACTAATTGGAATGACAGAAAAAATGCCGTTTTGAGGAAACAAAAAGAGGAGTTCTGGTTAACAATACAGGTATATAATTTTATATCTCTTTAGTTATCTTATTTAATAATTTTGTAACCATATATATTTATATCATTTTCATTGAATATGTGTAAGCAGAATTTTTTTGATGTGGATGAGTCTCAAAAAGCCTGGTTAATGAAGGAAGCTGGAAAGTTACATCGGAATTTCAGGACTAGTCTAACAAATAAATGGCTGAGAGATCATAGTGGAAACGTCAGATGGGAACCTCCACCACTATATAGTGGATTTATTAGAAAGGAGGATTGGGGTATATTTGTTAGGAAACGCACCGAAAATCCAGAGTTCTTGGTTAGTACTATAATCTATTAAGTTATAACTTAAAATATATTTGACAATTATATATTGTGCATTAATGTATACTTATCTCTCTAAATAGAAAGCAAACCAAGACAATCGAGAGAGAGCTTCTGGTTGTGAGTACCCTTATAGAGGCGGTGCTAGTGGATATCAAATTATTGAAGAAAGATTGGTAAGACACAATAAGCTTGATTTCTTTTCGTTTAATTAATCTTTTGATTTATAATTTCTTAACATTTGGTAAATTTAAATATAATTGGAGGAGAGTGGGAAAGATCGTACTAAAGAAAGTATTGAGCGACATGTTTTGTGGGTGGAAGCCCGACAAAACAGGGATGGGGAGATTGTGGATCCCAAAACTAAGGAGGTGACTCATAGAATTGTAAGTATTTCCAAAAATTTTAAAACTTTTATGATCTTTGTAATGTATAATAATTTTATTATACTTTTGTTTGTGAATTAGGAAACCATATCACAGTCTGTGTCACAGGGAGAGATCACTAATTGCTCTGAAAAGGAAATCCTTTCTCGTGCCTTGGAAAGGGAAGAATACTCGGGTCGTACAAGGGGTTGTGGATTTGGCGTTAATCCAACCCACTACCTTGGACCAAAGAAGCAAACTCATAATGAGCATCATGATTGTCAACAAAGTAGAGAGTTGCGACTATTGTATGAAGGTCTAAGGGCTGAACTTAGTGATTTCAAACTGCAATATGGGTTGGTTTCGGCGCCTGCGGTACCATCCTCTGCCACAAATAGCGCACGAGATAGCTGCACCATTTCGTCAACTATGGTATTTGTTGTTTTGGCATACACGTGGAAGTCAAGTGCTGATGTGGATAGTCCTTATTGGTCATTATTGGTCTAGGTGGAGCATACGCGTGATTGGCACGTGTGCTGGTTATTGACAAAATAACAGTTTGCTAGTTCGTTGGAAATAGCCGTTGGAGTTTGTTATTGGGCGCGAACGAGCTCAGCTTCTTCATCGCGTTATATATATAGCTTAGATCAATCCGATTGTGAGTGAGTTTTTTCTTCTATGATTGTACATGAGGAGAGTGGAGTGTAAACACCGGGACTCGTGGGTACAGGGTGGTGAGGGGGAAATTCTCAGGGAATTATCACATTGTAAACACTTGATTCATTGATTCAATGGAAACGGATTCAAGCTTTCGCTTAATCCCCCAGATGTAGGTGACACTTTGTTACCGAACTGGGTTAACATTTGCGTGTCTGATTCTTCAATTTCGTATAATGCGTAGTTCTCAATTAGGGTTCATATTTGGGGCTTTTCTAATTTTGTCTAAATTCTTGTTGATTCTTGGAATTAAGATCTTGTTTGTTTGCGTTTTACTCAACAACGGGTATCTAGAGCAATCGTTGGGGAAGATTCTCATAAATGGAGATGGCAAAGTTCAACATTGAACGATTTAATGGCAAGAATGATTTTGGCCTCTGGAGAATGAAGATGCGTGCAATCTTGGTTCAACAGGGTCTCGAAGATGCTCTGCTAGGGGAGGCGAGGCTTCCGGCAACCTTGACAGAGAAAGAAAAGAAGGAGATCATGAACAAGGCTCACAGTGCCATCATTCTCTGCCTCGGAGACAAGGTACTTCGTGAAATCTCTAAGGAAACAACCGCTGCTGCTATCTGGTTAAAATTAGAGAATCTGTATATGACCAAAACCCTAGCAAATAGGCTATACTTGAAACAGAAGCTGTATACCTTCAAGATGGGTTCTAACACTTCAATTAGTGACCATATAGATGAGTACAATAGATTAATCCTTGATTTGGAAAATATAGATATTAAGATTGATGATGAGGATCAAGCATTACTCTTGATCAGATCATTAACAAGTTCTTATGATGTATTAGCCGATACACTCATATATGGTAGAGAATCTCTAAGCTTGGAGGAAGTTCAGAGTGCATTGTTGTCCAAGGAATTGTCCAAGAAGGTAAATCAAAGGGAAACAGAACAAGGGGATAGCCTAATGGTAAGGGGAAGATCAGAAAAGAAAAAAACTGGAAAAGGAAAAGGGAAGTCCAGATCAAAATCAAGACCTAAACACAATAGGTGTTTTATTTGTGATAAGGAGGGGCACTTCAAAAAGAACTGTCCAGAAAGAAACAACAAGAAGAAGGGTCAATCCAAAGAAGATACAGGAAATGCTTCTATTGCATCTGATGGCTATGAGAGTTGTGAATTGCTATTTGCAGCTGGTGAAGATGACTGTGAAGACATGACAGAGTTAGACAATGTCATTGACACAGAGCTTGTAGCTGGTGAAAATGACTGTGAAGACATGACAGGGTCAGATACTGTCATTGACACAGAGCCTGAGACACTGGGTTTTTTGGATGAGGATCTTGGTGATGTTCTGGTTGCTGAAGAGGATAGGATTGAAAGAATTGAGTCTAATTCGACTGCTACTACCTCTGGTGACGATGACTGGGTGCTGGATACAGGTTGCTCCTACCATATGTGTCCAAAACGTGAATGGTTTGTAGACTATAAGGAATATAAAGGAGGTCAGGTGATTATGGGAAATAACAAGGCATGTAAAGTCATAGGCATAGGCACTGTGAAGCTGGTTTTAACTGATGGCACTGTCAAGATGTTAACAAATGTCAGGCATGTCCCTGAATTAAAGAGGGCTTTGATATCTGTTGGGACTCTTGAGGCTGCTGGTTACAGTTTTAAAGGTGAGGATGGTGTTCTGAAAATAATGAAAGGGTCAAGGGTAGTTTTGAAAGGAACCGGGAAGAGAAACAACCTGTATGTTCTCAATGGAAACACTATGCAAGGAGAAGCTCAAGTGGCATGCTCAAGTGACAATCAAACACTCATATGGCACCAAAGGCTTGGACATATGAGTGAGAAGGGTCTAAAGGAGCTGGACAAGCAAGGGGCACTGTGTGGAGACAAAATTTCAAAGTTAGAATTTTGTGAGCATTGCATATTTGGGAAACAAACTAGAGTGAAGTTCTCTACTGGAATACACAAGACCACTGAGAAGCTTGGCTATATCCACTCAGATTTGTGGGGACCATCTCAAACACCTACTCATGGAGGAAAGAGGTACTTTATTACTTTCACTGATGATTATACTAGAAAAGTATGGATCTATTTGCTTAAAACAAAAGATGAGGCATTTAGAACATTTGTAGAGTGGAAAAATAAAGTAGAAAACCAATGCAATTTGAAAGTTAAAGCTTTAAGAACAGACAATGGCCTTGAATTTTGTAATGAGGAGTTCAATAGTTTTTGTAAACAACATGGGATCTATAGGAATCTCACTGTTAGAGGAACTCCTCAACAAAATGGTCTAGTTGAGAGGTTGAATAGGACTCTATTGGAGAAAGTAAGGTGTATGCTATCTTGTGCCAAGCTTCCAAAAACTTTTTGGGGAGAGGCAGTGCATACAGCCTGCTTCCTTGTCAATAGAAGTCCATCAACAGCTTTAAATTTCAAAATTCCTCAAGAAATGTGGACTGGTGTACTGCCTGATCTCAGAAATTTAAAAATTTTTGGTTGCCCTGCCTATTTTCATGTGAATGAGGGAAAATTGGAGGCAAGGTCAAAGAGAGGTATATTTGTTGGCTATCCGGATGGTGTCAAAGGTTATAGAATCTGGCTGCCTGATGACAGAAAGTGCATCATCAGCAGGGATGTGATTTTTAAAGAATCAGAAATGATCAAGGATACTGTCAACAGAGAAGTGCTTGAGAAGAGTGAACCAAGCAAAGAATTTCAAGTTGAGGTCGAGACAACTAGTCAACAAGTAACCCAAACTGACTGTGATAACCAAGAGAACACACAAGAAGAAACTTCTGATCATGAATCTGATGCAGAAGTGGAAGAGCAGGAAGAGGATTATATCTTATGCAGAGACAGAGCAAGAAGGTCTATAAAACCTCTTGAAAGGTTTGGTTTCGAAGCTGCAACTGCTTTTGCTTTAAACACTGCAGAAGATGTGATAAATGAAGAGCCTTCAAACTATGATGAAGCTATATCCAGCAGTTCCAAAGCCAAATGGATTGTTGCCATGGAAGAAGAAATGAATGCTCTTCACAAGAACCACACCTGGACACTTGTGAAAAAGCCTGTAGGAGTGAAGCTGGTGGGTTGTAAGTGGATTTTCAAGAAGAAGGAGGGAAACTCTAAGAAAGATCCACCTAGGTACAAGGCACGGCTGGTAGCTAAAGGGTATACTCAAAGGGAGGGGATTGATTATAATGAAATATTTTCACCTGTGGTAAAACATACCTCCATCAGAGTTATTCTTGCTCTTGTTGCCCAGTTTGATTTACATCTAGAACAAATGGATGTAAAAACAGCTTTCTTACATGGAGTGCTTGAAGAAAGAATTTTCATGGCTCAACCAAAGGGGTTTGTGGAAAAAGGAAAGGAAGACATGGTTTGTTTGCTGCAGAAATCTTTGTATGGACTGAAACAGTCACCAAGACAGTGGTACAAGAGATTTGATAGTCATATGATCGAGCTGAAGTTCAACAGATCAAATCATCAAACTGTGACAGTTGTGTATACTTTAAAAGGCTTGAAGGAAACAACTACATATATCTATTGTTATATGTAGATGATATGCTTATAGCTTGTAAGCATATGGATGAAATAAACAAGTTGAAGCATCTGTTGATGAAAGAATTCGACATGAAGGATATGGGAAAGGCCAGAAAAATCTTAGGGATGGAAATCACTAAGAGAACTGATGGATTAGGAATCATGTTAACTCAAGAGAGCTATTCTCGAAAGGTAGTAACCAGGTTCAACATGACTGAAGCAAAGACAGCTAGTATTCCCATAGGCTCTCAAATGAAGCCATCTCAGGAGGATTGTCCTGATACTGATCAGGATAAGAAGGAAATGAATAAAATTCCCTATGCTAGTGGTGTGGGAAGCTTAATGTATGCCATGGTGTGTACCAAGCCAGATTTGGGATATGCTCTTAGCCTTGTAAGCAGATATATGTCCAATCCTGGTATGCAACACTGGTCTACAGTAAAACATATTCTGAGATACTTAAAAGGCAGTGTAAAGCTGGGTTTAAGCTACAACAAAGATGATTCAAGCTCAGGTGGAGTGGTTGGATACGTGGATTCTGATTTTGCCGGTGACAGGGACAAGAGAAGATCTCTCACTGGGTATGTATTCACTCTCTATGGCAGTGTTGTTAGCTGGAAATCAAGCCTGCAACATGTGGTGGCTCTCTCCACCACAGAAGCAGAATACATAGGCATCACAGAGGCAGTTAAAGGAGCTTTATGGTTGAAAGGCCTTGTTGGTGAACTTGGGATTGAACAAGAGTATGTCAAGGTCTACTGTGACAATCAGAGTGCCATTCATCTCTGTAAGAATCAGTCTTATCATGAGAGAACGAAGCACATTGACACTCGTCTTCATTGGATAAAGGACATCATCAATAGTGGCACTGTGCAGATACACAAAATTCACACTGCAAATAATCCTGCTGATTTTTTGACAAAGGTGGTTCCTCTAACAAAGTTCAAGCACTGCTTGAGCTTACTGAAAGTTGAGAAGGGTTAGTGTATGATGTTGGGTTAAGGTTTGCTTGGGTCTGGTTTTCTGCTGAATCAAGGGATCATGTGTGTGCCAAAGGTGGAGAATTGTTGTTTTGGCATACACGTGGAAGTCAAGTGCTGATGTGGATAGTCCTCGTTGGTCATTATTGGTCTAGGTGGAGCATACGCGTGATTGGCACGTGTGCTGGTTATTGACAAAATAACAGTTTGCTAGTTCGTTGGAAATAGCCGTTGGAGTTTGTTATTGGGCGCGAACGAGCTCAGCTTCTTCATCGCGTTATATATATAGCTTAGATCAATCCGATTGTGAGTGAGTTTTTTCTTCTATGATTGTACATGAGGAGAGTGGAGTGTAAACACCGGGACTCGTGGGTACAGGGTGGTGAGGGGGAAATTCTCAGGGAATTATCACATTGTAAACACTTGATTCATTGATTCAATGGAAACGGATTCAAGCTTTCGCTTAATCCCCCAGATGTAGGTGACACTTTGTTACCGAACTGGGTTAACATTTGCATGTCTGATTCTTCAATTTCGTATAATGCGTAGTTCTCAATTAGGGTTCATATTTGGGGCTTTTCTAATTTTGTCTAAATTCTTGTTGATTCTTGGAATTAAGATCTTGTTTGTTTGCGTTTTACTCAACAGTATTAATTGTTTTTTTACAATAAATAAGGAATTAATTATTAAACTCTCTTTCTTATTACATCAAATAATGTCTTTATTCTTTTTTGTTTATAATTGATTTAGGACAACAATGAGTGTGAGTGTGAATTGTATATGTCAAACCCACATCAAATGGTTGCAATAGGCTTCATATGTAACCAATTGGGTCCCTTGATGCACAATTTACCCCTACCTTTAGATCATCTTAGAGTCAGAGTTGACTGTGCAATTGTGGGGGATGCACCATTGCCTGTTCCAAATGGCAGTATAGATTTACTGATTGTGCAAGATGCAATTGGTACCTTTGTGGCATGGCCAACACACCTTGTTGTTGTAAGTGACAATATATTTGTAACTAATTATTATTTTTTGTCATATATTGTGTGTTAACTAAGTAATTATTTTTTTAATATATAGGTACGCCAAAATGCAAAATCTAGAGGCAAAAGTGTTGGCAATGCAAAATCTACTAGCAAGAAAGTGTCTCGATCCGGCCATTTTACACAAAATTCTCAGCCCGCCCCTCCTCCAAAAGTGACTCAACCCTCCCCTCCTCCAAAAGTGACTCAGCCCTCCCCTTCCCCAATCGTGTCTCAGTCTCAGCCCTCCGCCTCTTCCATTAATGATTATAAGATGACTGGTATGCCGAAATGCACACGGAATTCAGGATGACTGAGGCAACCCCCCTTCAATTAGAGATGGATGACCAAATTTTTGGGAATTTAGGTCAAACACTGACGATCACACATGAGGATATCGATGATGTATGTAAATTGAAGTGGGAAACCAGTACTTCTATTAGAGCATATGTCAGGTACGTATGTAATTTATTATTTGACATCATTGAATTTTTATTTATTATATCATTGATTTAATTTGTATATATCTCTAATTATAGGTATTTGTACGAGGACATTTTGGTCCCTTCGGAACAGACATAGTGATTTGGGTTCTTGTGTCCGGATAATACACACTTGCGTGAAGTGTCCCCAAAGCTGCGTAATTATGAGACGCTTGTGGAACAAAATAAGACAGAGGTTAAAAATTATATCACTCAACGCTTTGGGGAAGCTCAAAGTACAAGGTTTGATACCATGTTTTTGGCACCGTGTCTCTTACGGTGAGAGATTTAATCCATTCTTATATAACATGCATTTTTTAAATACTAGTCAATTACTTATTCAAAATTTTATTTTGGAGGGAACATTGGATTCTGTTAGCAATAAATCCTAAGAAAGATACGGTGTACTTCATTGATTCATTGCATGGTCATTTCAACAACTACCTCGAGTTGATCGAGACATTTAATAGGTGTGTGTATTTCGATCCCTCTGCATATTTCTTAGTATTATTTATATACGTATGTATTTCAAATAATATAGTTATATGACAATGTGTTCAGTTGTTTGAAAACATATTGGGGATTGGAACAATCAATGACCAAATGGATACCAATAGATGTAAGTTTGTAAGATATGTTCTTATATATTTAATTACATTATTTTGTGAAAAAAATGTATTAAATTCAGTTTAACAATTAACTAATCTTTTGTTTTGTAGTGTCCAAAACAACCCAATAGCAATGATTGTGGGTATTATGTAATGAAATTCTTGAAAGAAATTATTACCCACAACCAAATGACTATTCCCCGACAGGTACCTACTTAGAATTCTTTTTGATTTTCATATAATAGTTAATTCCATTTAACCATTTCAATTCTAATTTTATTTATTTATATAATTTCAGTATTTTCCTGATTGTCGGGTGAGGACATACTCTGATGAGCAGCTACTTGAGCTTAGGGGAGAGTGGTGCCGTTATGTCTTCCGTTTTTTTTTATTTTGGATAGAATGTAATACTGTAAGTTGTTAGAGTTTGATTTGGATACATATAGCTAAGCTAGTTTTGGTTCATATTGTAAGTTTAGCTAGTTTTGGATACATATAAATTGGATACATTTTGGTTCATGTTTTGGTACATTTTGGTACATATTGGTGCATTTGTATTAGCTTGTTGTTGTTAACTATATAATGGATTGGATTGTTAGAGTTTGATTTGGATACATATGAATTGTTTGATTTGGATAGTTGCTAGCTGTTTTGGATACATAATAATGTAACTTAATTGTTAGCTAGTTTGTTTTGGTTCTTGTTGGGTACATATTGGTGCATTTGTATTAGCTTGTTGGATACATTTTGGTTCATGTTTTGGTACATTTTGGTACATATTGGTGCATTTGTATTAGCTTGTTGTTGTTAACTATATAATGGATTGGATTGTATTGGCTGTATATAGATGACCAGGAAAGATCCACTACAACAGATTTAAGGATGGGCAGCGCTTTTTTTTAGCCATGGGCAGCGCTTCTGAGCGCTGCTTAACTTGGTGCTGCTGATTCCACTTCAATAATGGGCAGCGTTTAAGAAGCGCTGCTCATTGATTGCCATGGGCAGCGCTTCCAAGTCATAAGCGCTGCTCATTCCAAAATTTCGCTAAACAATGGGCAACGCTTGCACTGAAAAGCACTGCTCATTGCCATATTTTGCTACACAATGGGCAGCGCTTGCAGGGGAAAGCGCTGCTCATTGTCCTAGCGCTTCTAACAATGGGTAGTGCTTTTCCCTGCAAGCGCTGCCCATTGTTAGAAGCGCTAGGTCAATGAGCAGCGCTTTCCCCCACAAGCGTTGCCCATAGTTTAATTTTTATTTTTTATTTTTTTTCCTGTTTTTGTTTATTTTTTTACATTTAGTGGCTCACTAGCATAAGTGAGATGTTCCTCTGCAAAAAATAAATTCCTAAGACATGGACTCTCATAGATTGATCATATAGAAGATAAAAAAAATCCCAACAAAATAGTAGAAGGGTACAAAAAAATTTATCCAAACCAAATCGCAAAATAAAATAAAGCAATGATCACTACACAAAAGCATAATTTAGAATCGTAATTTGATCACTACACAAAAGCATTGATCTCAAAAAAATGGGTGAGACTTGAGGGACTAAACGTGGGAGCAACATTATAGACTTGATCATATCAATACATACTTGGGTTTATAAAAAAAGGGATGGTGCACAACATAGAAAAACAACTTTTCTTATTCAAGAACAATCAAAGTCCAAATTATAGTTTGAAAAAATCAATATATTTCAAACTAAAGAAAGAGCTAAGAACTTTACCTTAGGATGTTGGAGCTTCGTGCTGATAACGTGTTATAAAACTATAACAAAAGAAAAAAAAGAATGAGAGAAGGAGAGAAGATGGGAGTATTTTTATTTCTCTTCACAAGTACATCTCTATACATAAGGTGAACCCTATTTATAGGGCGAGAATTGGCAAGCGAGTGCTCACTAATGAAAAGCCATTACAAATGAGTAATGAGAAGATGGGAGAAGAATGGACATCCACCAATAATAATAATATTCATAACAACTTTGATGTATTTTCCTTTTAGAAACCTAGTATTTGCTCTAAGGCATATATGATGTGACTAGAAATTTAGGGGGTTTGCTTAATAAATGCCAAAAGTATAAATTGGCAAACTTATCATTGTAGAAAAAAAACTTTTTGATGAAATAGAATTCTAATTTTGTGAGGCTCCCGAGCTTTCTCTCCCTTGGTTCTTGGAAGAACTCAAGTTAGATCTCCCTTGTGACGATCATGCATCGATCTTATCATTCCTCCTTGGATGTGGCGATCTTCACCTCCATCTCCACCTTCTTCCTTTCCATTTTTGTGAGTTTAATTCTTCTCTCTTGTCCTTGAATGTGCCGCAACCATTTCTCAACTTCTATATGAGTTATCAACGAAATCTCAATGAATTGTGAGACCTGGGGCAGAGTTGAGATCCTTCTCATTTCTCAAAAGAAATGGAGGGCTGCATTACTATAGTTTTGGTGTATAAAATAAAGAAATGCCTAATATATATCTTATATTTCAAGAATATGTAACACAAAACTATAGTAATGAAACTTTTCATTTCTTTTTAGAACGGAGAAGATCTCAACCGGACGATGTTGACTAATATAGTTAATAGGTGTGTGTAGTAAATATAAATCCCATTTTTAATACGGGCATAAACGAAAAAATATCATTGATAACTTGAAATGTGGTGAGTAATATTATAATATGGACCAAAAAAGGACCTCTATTTCTTATAATATTGGTCAGAGGGAATAGTTTACTATATATAGAGTTTATCTTTGTTTGTCATTTAGCCCGATAGTCTTACCGAAGATATGACATATGGCTTATTTAAATAGCTTAATATGAAACTGACCTTTAACTTTAAGTAGGATAACAAGTTAAACCGAACTTTTAAAAGAGGTGAGATTACCGGTAAACTCACACACAAAGTGGAGATCCCGAATTCAAATCCGAGTAACCACAAAATATTCAGCCTAACAATATTGATTCTTCCGGTTGTCATAGGTCTTAAAAAATGGCCGATACCATGTTAGGTTCCATTCATGAATTTTTTTCTTTATAAATGTCATGAATTTTTTTCTTAAGAAAATGATCAGATTGCATTTTTTTCTTTAATCTTATGGTGCGCATATACATGTATACACAAAGATCACGTGAATATGGAGCCCCAACTTACTTGATTCTTTGCCGAGGTCTGAATTGGTTAGTAATAAGACCTATTTCCCTTGAATTTCGAAAGATTTAAGAACTCTAAAAAGAATTCGTGACATGGATTCGAAAAAAATAGGGGCATGATTAAAACATATGGATTAAACTCTCAATTTGGTCCCTCAACTATCATTCTCTATCCAATTTAGTTTGTAAACTATAAAAATATAATAAATCGTCCCTAAATTACTCTAAAGTCATTCATTTAGTACATGAACTATTTATTCTCTCTCCTATTTAAAAAATAATTAAGAGACTAAATTGATAGATATAGAATTGTTTAAGAAATATTTATTATATTTTTTTTGGTATTAATATTTATTATATTTTTATTGTAAACTAAATTGAATAGATGATGATACTTGTCCTTGATGAACCAAATTGGGGGTTTACTCTTAAAACATTAGAAATGTTTCTTGTTTGCTAGCCCATTGTCACATCACCCAGGTGTGATTTTGTCACTATGGTACCCTACCAATATATCTTTCTCCAATATTTTATGTCTACCGGTGGAAGTGGCATTACTTCTTCGTGTGCGGTTCGTGCCACTTTCCACCCACATCCATCTATATGGTACAAGTGGTAGATATTAGGGTCCCTTAATCATTTGGTCATGGGTTGGATCCCTGGCCGGTGCGTATGAAAAAACATTTGTTAGGAGAGATCAACCCCTTAAATGGATCTCAAATACCTCGAAGGATTAGTCTCCACAGTCACCGTGGAGGATACATTGGTTTACCAAAAAAAATTCAAAGTGTATTAGCTTTCGAGTGAAAAATGGTTCTAATTACATACACTAAATGCTAAATAGGTTGTTGGGTGTAATAATTAGGGGTGGACGTGAGTCGGGTTGGGTTGGGTGAGTGTTGATATATGTAAAGATCCAATCCAATTAAATTTTTATGGGTTGGGTTTGGTAAGATGAGACCTAATTTTTAATTTAACCTGTACTAACCCAATTCGATCTCAAGTGGGTTGAGTTGCGTTGAATATTGGGTTCATTACTACATTATTTTTTAGAAAATAGTAAAAAATACAATAGTGACAGCAGAAATAAAAAACTAAATCAACATCAAAATCAATATTTTAACATGAAAGCAATGAGCTTATAGTCTCAACTAAAGTTTAGTATTTTTTCATTGAATTCTCATTCAACGTCAACATAATGAACAAAGACACATATATAATTCAAGTTTTGAAGTGAAGTCTTAGTATCAATTGTTAGTAAAAACCATTTGTTATTCAAGAATAATAAAGACTTTAATATTACTTTCTTTTCTATAAATAAATTGCATAATGCATTTTGTAATAGTCATAAACATTGGTTTAACATATGTAAGATCACGTATTTTATAGGGTTGGGTTAGGTTTTATGAGTTCTCAATTTTCAGACTCGGCACCCATCTCATACACTATGGGTTTGCCTATTTTGAAACCAAACCAACCCAAATTTTATGGGTTGGGTTGGATTGGGTCAAAGTGGAACCATTCCCTAATAATAATAATAATAATAATAATAATAATAATAATAATAATAATAATAATAATAATAATAATAATAATAATAATAATAACAACATGCAACAACACGGGAAATATAAATCTTTTTTTGGTTCCAGAGTTATTAAACTTGACTTTCTACGACAAAATTAGATATTTTAAAAGCCCAATATATATACTCTTGCTATAGTTACGACCAATATACATTGCAATACCTGACAAATCTTTGGACGATCAGGACTGGTAGATAATGATCTGGTTTTGGATTTTTATACCCCCTTCATTAGACGACTTACTCCCCAAATTTTCTTCAATCCAATTTTACCCTTTTAAAAATATTCAGGGAATTTAATTTGAATTCCAAATTTTTTATTTTTTTCGGAATTGTCTATGTAAGACATAATTCAGGAAGGGTATTTTAAAAACTTTTCGGTTTTATGTCAAAACATAAATCTGGAATCATTGTTTTTGACTTCTGGATTTGTGTTTTTTGACATAAATCCGGAAGTCAAAAAATATTTTTGGGATATCTTCTAATAGCACTTATTTAAGTAAGCGCTATTAAAGAGTATAAACACTACCACCACCATAAGGAGGTATCTGTAACTTTTTAATAGCGCTTACTCAAATAAGTGCTATTAAATGACTTCCCAAAAAAAAGTATCTTCCTAAATTATGTTTTTGACATAAATTCGAAATTCCAGATTTATGTCAAAAACATAATTCTAGAAGGAAAATATAATGTTTAAAGGGTAAAATGAAAAGTTTTGTATTTTGTGGAGGTATGTGGGCTAGTTGAGGGGGTATAAAAATTAAAACCCTGGTGTTCTGAGTGAGGTACCCCCATAGTCCATTATCTTTCAAAAAATTTAAGGGTTTTTTTTTTGTACCCCCATCAACTCTCATCTACCCCCATCAGCCCTATGAAAATACCAAAATACCCTTAAAATTTTGATAAAATTACAAAACATTTATCATTTATCACTTGCATCCGTTTGACCAGATTTTTTTTTAGAGATTATCGGATTTAACCTTCAGAGATACATCCGATTTCCCATCGGACTTACGCATCGGACGTAGCTATATCCGATCCACACATCCGCTTCGTAAACAAGTGAGTCGGAATTACGTAAATCCGATTCTCCAATCGTATATACCTAAATCCGATTTCCCATCGGATATAGGTAGATCCGATTTGGTTTTTATTTTTCTAAAAATTTGTTTTTTCAGTGTCGAACAGGTATCGAGGGGAGTCTTCGTCTCGGGCATCACCAGGTGCTCCGAGTACACGCACCCGCCACAGGATTGCGGGACATGCGTCTGCCCGCCATAGGCGACAGCAGCAGTATCAGCAGGTGGAGGAGGCCCCGGACTATCAGTATGAGGAGGGCCAGCAGGGGCATCCTCTTGATGAGCATTCTATGTCCGAGGGCCATTCTATGGCTGAGCAGGAGTATTATCAGCAGCAGCAGTACCAGGAGGAGCCCTATCATCAGCCTCAGCAGCATGAGGAGCAGCATGAGGAGCAGCATGAGCTATTCACTGGACTAGGATCTCATGTCTGTTCTATTATATTGAGAGACCCGGTAAATTTTATTTATTTACGTAGCCCTTTTAGTTTAATTTTTTTACATAGCCTTATTTTTTTATTTTTTTATAATGCAGACATATGAGCGTAAATTGAAGGTTACCAACCATGGTAACAAGCTGGCTCAGAGATTGCTTGGGTTTGCCCAAAACACCCGGATGTGGGATTTTATCACGGGTTCCAGATTAGCCCCTCTTGTCTCGACCGGTCATACAAAGGTGGACCATGAGCTGCTGTCTGCTTTTGTTGAGAGGTGGCACTCAGAGACATCGTCATTTCACCTACCATTTGGTGAAATGACGATTACTTTGGATGATGTCTCCTGTTTGCTGCATCTACCCATTACGGGGAACTACTTCAGAGCCCCACCTACAATCTCCAATAGAGGTAGATTGTATTTGTTGGTCTTGTAGGTGGTGTCAAGAATAAGAACCTTTGGAAACAACCGGAATAACTTAATAGAAGTGGGATACGCCCACATGATGTCACTGACCACATCGGAACCCTCAAATTTTCTGCTCCAACATAAATAATTTTGCGTCTCAATCAATCTCAAAAGCTCTTGAATGTCCGTTCTAGGACCCCTCTTAGAAGACCTATAGGCGTAACGCTGCCTATATATTTGAGGAAGAGAAGTGACGTTGTCCGGATAATGGTTCTTCAAAGCAGTAAGACAATCTTTCGGGGCAACATTCAAATCAGTGTGCTCATTAACAATAGCTTTCTGCGGCTTAGTTAAACGACCAAAAGCTGTCGACCCAACCGGGGTAGTAAGCAACTGATGTGTGTGAAGACCACACCTAACACTAACACGCCAACCCCCATGACGTTTTGTACAAGTAGCTCTCAATGTAAACGGACAGGTTCTTCTTTTAGACCCGAAAACTCTAGAATCATTACACCAATTCCCTTGCTTCTCACAACCAAATATAATCTTATCTCTAGAACCCCTTTTACCTCCAGCTTTGTCAGATCTTACGATGATAACCACAACTCCAATACGCCTCCCAACTGCGTTTAAAGGTAAATCCGTTTTCTAATTTTTACAAATCGGATATAGCTTCACCAGGTATATCCGATTTCTTAAACAATAAAGGCGGATTTAGCTAAATCCGATTTCGCATCGGATTTAGCTAAATCCGATTTGTAATATTTTGCCTCAGAATTAAATCGTATTTAAAGCTAATCGGATTTACCTTCCATTTAGGTAAATCCGATTTCCAGATTAAGTGGTCCCCCACCAGAGAATCTTCCAAAAGTCAATTTTTGTAATTTATGTCAGGGGTATTTTTGGAATAACGTTTTTGGGTGGGGGTACATGGAAGCTGATGGGGGTATAAAAAAAAAAACCCAAAATTTAATTGGACTTGGATAGTCTAAATTTGGATTTGGGATTGCTTTTTATACCCTCCATTTTTTACCATATGTCCACTATCGGCTACATCTTTTTCTTCCGAAAATACTTCTATCCAGAAGTTTGCTTTTAATGTGATTTTTTTTGTTGCAAAAACCTTTATTACCTTTCAAAAATTAACTTAATTAATCTAAAAAACATTAACTTAATCGAATAAAAATTGTATTCTGATGCTGACATTTTCACAAAATATTTTAATATGTTTTAACCCTGTTCTGTACCTAGCAGTATATTGGTGGCTGCTGTTGGTAGGTCTCTTGCTGCCCTGGCAGGAGGTTAGTGAGCGCCCGGGGGGTGGGGGGTACCTGCAAAGCCACTCCGACGCTCAAGTCAGTATGAGAATAGGCTAGTGAATTTGCAAAGGAAGAGTGTGTACCGTATAAATGGCTATGCGAGCCGGTATTTATAGGAAATCGATACTCGTCCTGTGGACCGTCGGATTATCATAATCGCTCTGAACCATCCAAGCGTGGTGGCTTTAGTTGGGCTTATATGTAGTGGATATGGGCCGAATCGATTGGGCTGATCCATATCCAATTGTTAAACGTACCCCCTGGTTTTGCTAAATGGACCTCTTGGTCTAGTCCAGAACAAACCCACGTGAGAGATTAACATGTGGAACACATTTTAATACATTTTTATGTCATACTTCCGAATTTAACCTAGATGTTAGATTCAGAGACCAGTAATAAATGACTTCTAAAGTTGAAGTTTTGAAAGGTGTCAAAACTTCACCACCAAAAAAAAAAGATCACCACCCAAAAAAGGTGTCAAAACTTCCAAATAAACAAGTCTTTGCATATATTTTAGATATGTGAAGATAATATGATGCATTATTTTGGTAAATAATAATTTTATTTAAGAGAAAACTTAAGTGTTATTGTCCAATCAGGACATGATAGATGGAATTATAACGAGTAATATGGATTAAATAATTTGTATGTCATGATGTGAATAGAAAGCAACACAACATTACCATTAAAGCCTCACCTAAGTTTCCTCCTTTTATTTATCTTTTTTAGTTTTTGAAGATTTTGGAGGACTTTTTTTTAATTCCCAAACTATATCAAACTCAACCTCACATAAAATACAAAACTATATGATATTACATACTTTTTCATGTTCTCAAGTTTTTTATAAATGATAAAATAGATAGATTAACAAAACTAGGAATGTGAATAAAATACATAGTGTATCTGATTGGGGAACATGTAAGTCGATCATATAAATTAAATATAATTAACCAAACAAAGAAGTTCGTCACTAGAATTAGACTTTGGTAGTCTGCAAGCTCCATCACGAGAACCACATGTAGGACTAGGGGTGTCAGGTATGAGTAATTCTAATTCAACTGGAGTACCAAGAGATCTCTTAGAAACGACTGTGCTCTCACCATCAATGTAAGGCAGCCAATAAACATTCTCTAGCGCTAATCAATGTAGAGCAGTTTGAAGCGACATCACCGCACTAGAGCTCCCAATTTGTATTGATGATACTCTTAATTGTGTGATTAGGATGTATGTTTTAGAATGTGATTAGGTTTAGTTTTAGAAGAGAGTTGGGGGTTGGTCAGCGCCGACCAACCCTATTCCAAAGCATGAGCCTGCTCTGGGGTGGCCCGTGCAACACTTAAATGTGTTAGGTGGAAAAAGCATATTCATGTTTTTGTACAGATAAGTCACCTAGACTCAACGCTTTAGAAATTTCAGAATTTATTGATTAGTGTGGGAGATAATCAGATGGTATTTATCACTCGATATGGTGAATGTGAAAGATAGTAGGTTGATAGACCATAGTAGAGCGCACTCTAGATGAATGAGTTTAAGATATAGCATATGCATAACTTTCTTGCTTCAAGTGGAGGTGCTTAAGTTTGAGGGGGTAAGGCAAGATGTTACCTATAATGACCAACATTGCTTTGAGAGAAGGCCTTTTGGAACTTAATTATGATAAAGTCTTGCTTTGTGGGACAACCTACCTAAGCTCGAGGGTTTAAGGATGTGATCCCTCACTATTATCAAAGTGATATTTGTCCACATGCATCTTGAATTAGATTCATGATAGTCTACGTACAATTTCATATCGTATACTTGAGGATGATTTATCATTAGAATCGTTTATTATCCGACTGGTTGTGTATGTTTATTAAATGCTATTTGGTGTTCTTTAGTGCTTAGCAATTTCACCCCTATATTTCCATGTATGCGTATCTTTCTCATTATTCTCATTAGATTGGGAGCAGAGCATAGAGAGGTTGAGAAGATTCCTGGATCGTTGGATCTTGAATATCCCACTACTGGCACAGATTGTTGGAGAAAATCCACCGAAAACGAATGAAGAAAATCTGTAACAGAATTGAGAGTGAGAGTAACAGAATTTCTGTAATTGTATTCACTTAAAAATGACTTGCTTACAAGAGAGTATTTATATCTATTGACTTATAACACTAACTATGGTTACTCAATCAATAGCAACTGATTAGTGAGTTAACCCATTGTGGTTAATCAGCTTACATCAATGAAACAACTAATACACCACTTACACAATGACACATCACACTATACTTCACTTATTGACACTTACTTAACTTGGCTAGTTGAATTACTCACACATCAATACACCCCTTAATTCAAACTAGCTAAGTTGCACATTCCAATCTTCCTCCTCATCTCTTCGAACTTGCTGATCTTCAAAGCATTAGTAAACATGTCAGCAAGTTGGTTCTCTGTCTTGCAGTACTCAACATCAAGTTTTCCACTGTTCACCTGATCTCTTAGAAAATGATGCTTGATTTCGATGTGTTTGCTTCTCCTATGTGAAATGGTACCCTGAGGTACTTTTCCTGTCCTCTAAGTCGCCACTCCAGTCAGCATCAGTGTACCCAATCATGTCATTACCATCACTGCACTCTGCTGCAGGAAATAGAACACCCCAGTCTATAGTCCCCTTCACATATCTGAGTATCCTTTTTGCTGCCAGCAAGTGAGTCTTCTTTGGTTCCTCCATAAACCTGCTTACCAAACTAACACTGAATGTGATATCAAGCCTGGAGTTGGAGAGATATCTCAATGATCCTACCAATTGCCTGTACAAGGTACTGTCAACTGTAGTATCATCAGGTCTTCACAAGTTTGATATCTGCTTCTGCTGGTGTAGAAGCATGGTTGCAATCAAACATGTTAAATCTTCTCAACACATCATTGAAATCAAGGCCCGGTTTCTGCAAGAAGCCCTTTGCTCAATGTCCACCCTCTCTTACTTGCAAGAGAAACAATAAGTCTCACAGTTTCAATTCGAGCTACGGGTGCATAGATCTCATTGAAATCAAGGCCTGGTTTCTGCAAGAAGCCCTTTGCAACCAGCCTAGCCTTGTATTTGGCAATCTCACCAGTTGGCTTCACTTTAGTCTTGAAGACCAACTTCACTTCAATGGCTTTCTTATTACTTGGTAAATTTACCATTTCCCAAGTCTCATTCTTTTGAATTGACCTTAGTTCCTCCTCCATAGCTTCTCTCCACTGTGGATTACCAAGTGCCTGTTCAACTGTAACTGGTTCTGATTCTGCTATCATCACTATATGTAGCAGATCAGAATTCACATCTCCACCTGTATTAAGAAACACTTCGTAATCCTATAGCCTTTGAGGCATCTCTCTCCCTCTCTCTTTCTCTCTCTTTGAGACCTTCTCAGTGGTGCGTCAGCATCTTCTTCATTCTCAGCAACAGGTTCTGGATCAATGTGTTTAGTAGTGTCTTGTTCTTGATTGTTGTCAAGCTGCACTTCAACAGTTTCAGTTGTTTCTATCTCAGCAGCTTCAGCCCAGTTCCACTCTTTAGCTTCATCAACAATCACATCATTACTGATTACAACTCTTCTTTGAATTGGGTCATATAACTTGTAAGCACTTGTGCTATGATATCCAACTAACACCATGGCTTGAGACCTTGAATCAAGTTTCCTTCTATTTTTTTCGGGCTCATGTCTATAGCATAGAGAACCAAAAATTCTCATATGCTTCACACTAGGCTTGGATTCACTCCATGCCTCTTCGGGTGTTATACCTTCAAGTCTCTTTGTTGGACATCTATTCAATATCTATGTAGCTGTACCCACTGCTTCTTCCCAGAACTCATGAGGTAGATGCTTCTCCTTCAACATACACCTTACCATGTTCAAGAGAGTTCTATTCCTCCTCTCAGCTGTCCCATTGTGTTGGGGAGTATATGGAGCTATCACATCATGTACTATCCCTTCACTCTTACAGAAATTATCAAATTCTGTGGATGTATATTCCCCTCCACCATCAGTCCTCAAAGTTTTAATTGAGTTGCCACACTGTTTCTCAACTAAGAGTTTAAACTCTTTAAACACAGCAAACACTTCACTTTTCTTTTTCAACAGATAAATCCAAATCTTCTTGGTAAAATCATCAATGATTGAAACAAAATAGAGATTACCTCCATGTGATTTGACCTCAAATGGATCACAAACATCTGAGTGAATAACCTCAAGCTTCATTGATGCTCTTGTGAGAATTGAGGACTTGTAGGACTTTCTAGGTTGCTTCCCTTCACACACTTCCCACACACTTGCTTAGGTTCTTCAATGGAAGGTAGACCATTCACCATTCTCTTCTTGTGCAACAAACTCATGCTAGCAAAATTTAAATGACCTAACCTTCTATGCCACTTTCAGGCACCATCAGTAACCTGTGCAGACAAGCATTTCTGCTCAAATGCATTAACTCCAACCTTGAATGTCCTGTTCTTTGATGCAGGAACCTTCAAGACAGGGTTTCCATGACAGTCAGCAACTTCCATTCTTCCATCTTTCATGTTCATTGAGTAGCCTTTCTCTATTAATTGCCCCAAACTTAGCAAGTTACTCTTCATTTGAGGAACATACAGCACATCATTTACAATCACCTTCCTTCCATCTTCTCTTCTTATCACAACCTTGCCAATACCTTCAGCCATAACTGCCCTGCCATCTGCAAACCTTATTCTCCTTCTCACAGTGTCATGAATCTCACTGAACCAGTCCCTATGACCAGTCATGTGGTTGGAGCAGCTAGTATCTAAATACCACCACTCTTCAACAATATTCTCACTGTCAGTAATAGCCATTAGCATCACTGCTTCATTTTCAGAGTCATGCGCAAATTGTGCCTCCTCATTCTTCTTCTTCCTAGGCACTCTCTCATTAACACATTCATCAGCAAAATGCCCCCATCTCTGACAGTTATAGCATTGTATATGTTCCTTAGACTTCTTCTTTGAGTTACCACTGTTGTTACCTTCTTTTTTTTTCTGATTTTGTGTTAGAACTTCCACCTTTCTCACCTTCATTTTTATTACTTTTCCACTTTCCTTTTCCCTTCTTATTTTTCCAGTATTCATTTCCTCCACCTCCTTTCTCCTGAGATTGAGCATACAATGCTTTCTCAGACTCCTTCTCCTCCTTCTTGCCAATCTCTCTTTCCTTAATTCTTAACTCATTTGTTGCAAGTATACCTAACAATTCTTCTAATTTCAAGTTTGCTAGGGTTTTCGATTGTTCTATAGCAACAACAACATGATCAAAATCCAGAGTCAAACACTTAAGCACCTTCTCAACCTTCATTAAATCACTAATTGTCTCTCCACATGTTCGCATTTGATTAGTAAGTGTTACTACCCGTTAACGAACTGAGCGACAGTCTCGTTTGGCTTCATCTCAAGTAGTTCGAATTATCGTCGCTGAGATTGCAATTTCACCTTCTTCGTTTGAGCGTCACCAGAATACGCCGTCGCTAACGCGTCCCACGCCTCCTTCGCTGACTTGAATTCGACGATCTTCTCAAAGACATTCGCATCAACGCACTGATGAATAAGGAATATAGAATTATTATCCTTCTTCTGTTGATCGCGATTCGTTGCTCGTTGAGCCTCCGTCGTCGTTCCTCCGATCGGCGTTACACCATCTCGAATGACATCAAGCACATATTGATATCTGAAGATCACCTTCATCTGTACGATCCAATGATCGTAGTTGTTGCCGTCGAACACCGGTAGCTTTGCCAGAAATTTTCGGTTCGTGAGAGTATAGTGTGATGTGGCACAGACTGTTGGAGAAAATCCACCGAAAACGAATGAAGAAAATCTGTAACAGAATTGAGAGTGAGAGTAACAGAATTTCTGTAATTGTATTCACTTAAAAATGACTTGCTTACAAGAGAGTATTTATATCTATTGACTTATAAAACTAACTATGGTTACTCAATCAATAGCAACTGATTACTGAGTTAACCCACTGTGGTTAATCAGCTTACATCAATGAAATAACTAATACACCACTTACACAATGACACATCACACTATACTTCACTTATTGACACTTACTTAACTTGGCTAGTTGAATTACTCACACATCAATACAGACTATGGGAACTATGGAAGCAATCTTTCACGATGAGGGCACGCGGGGCTTACATATAATCGTCTACACATCGTCTATTATGTATATAGGTTTAGTTACCTGTTACTTTAAGGACTCGTATAGAGACCTAGGTTGTTATGTGTTTAGTTTGTTCGTGGAAGGAGCAACTGTGAGCAAAGTAGATGGCAGACTTATTGTCACAATAGAATGTTGATAGTGATGATTGGGGAACATGTAAGTCGATCAAAAGGAAATGCAGCCACTAGATCTCACATGCAAGACTTGCCAAGGCACGATATTGAGCTACCTCGTTATATTGAATTCTACATTTTTATTTTTTGCAATGTTCTTGTATTTATAATTGTATCCGTACTTTTAATCATAATGTTGAACTGAGAAACTGAAAAGAAGTAAAATTGATATTTAAAAAAGGTTTTAACGCCGAGTTTTTATGAATCACTCAATTTAAAAGATCTCCATTGTGAGTTGATTTAAGCATTTAAAATGATCGTATTACGCCAGTT
This sequence comes from Astragalus membranaceus, assembly GCA_039519185.1. Taxonomy (NCBI): domain Eukaryota; kingdom Viridiplantae; phylum Streptophyta; class Magnoliopsida; order Fabales; family Fabaceae; genus Astragalus; species Astragalus membranaceus. The sequence goes on from CM076850.1 coordinate 99,912,740, forward strand.
GCTAAAATAACCGACGTGAAAAGTCCAACTTACCACACCCCTATGGAAACAATACTGCTCTATAACCGGTGTAGAAAGTCGAATTTAACCGACGTTGTATCTCTTTACTTTACTAGTGTGTGTACATCACTCACTTTTACACCTAGACAAAGTAACATACAAACCAACACGTAAATGGCACTTTCTAACACATTTTTTTGAACGAAATCTACTATAGGGACTAACATGTCCCCTATTTGTAATTGTCTGGACCAACTTGGGTATTGTTTATTCTCATGGACCAAATCAAGCACACAAGTTTTTTTTTTTGTCAGAGACTACAATGAGTATTTAATCTAATTACATTACATTGCAAGCTATTCACAACTGAATAATGTTGCTCAATTAGCGGTCCAAGTCACAGTTGAACTGACCACTCCTAACTAACTTTCAAAACTATGCATCAAGGGGTAGAGCGATAGGAAAATGGTTATGCCATCACCAAAATTGTGAATTGGTTCATAAAAAAAGTGTGAAATGGTGAAAATAAGATATCAAATTCAAATAAATTTTTTTGGTATAATAATAGCAAAACAAGAGAAAATAAAATAGGACCCCTAAGGTCTTAAAACTGGAACTCTAGTTGCATATGATGATAGGATATCCTCCATACCCATAAGAGGATGTTGGAAAGAGGTCAATCTCCGACTTCATTTCCAATAAAACCTCCAGTCCCGAGGTTCCAGGGTTACCAAAACTACTTCAATCTATGTTGAGGATGGTTCAATTCTCTTATGAAGGGTGCCACGAAACCCACATTGGATTGCTAGGGGTTGTGGCATAGACACACTTTTGTTTATAGAAATAAGAGCAGCAGTATTACTCACCTTTAACTGAGTTAAGATCCTCTCAAGTACATGTTGGGTCAAGTAAGAGAGAATGATACATACAATAAATATTATTTTCTTTTTGTCTGTATCATTTTATTCGGCTTGAGAGGATTCCGTCTAACTTTAGCTTGTAAAGTGGAAATTTTTCATTAGGAATACAAATTGCATTCTTCATTAAGAATAACTAAAAAAATGTAAGAATCTTACAAAATCATCTCTCTTAATCATTAGTTATAAACCCTTGCACAAAATATTAATTTGGGGTAACATGCTCTATAAGAAAAAAGAGGATGTAACACATTCAATGAGTTTTTCCCCGTATAAATCGGACCTTTCAGTATCTGACAAATAAAATGTTTTAGGCTAACACTTTTCCCACACCCCTCCCTACTCAACCCACACCCCAAACCCCCTAAATCCCCAAAATACCCTTAAATCAAAACACTCTTTCTCCCTCCCTAAACCCTCACACCCCCCTCTCACACTCACACAAACACCCACAACCGAACCCCAACCCTCTCTATTCACCCTCTTCGAATCTCCCTCTCCCAAACTCACTCAATCTTTGATTTCAACCTCAAATCTCGTATTCCATACATAAGGTACACGATTCATAACACTCTTCTACTTGCATTTTGAGTTTTTTGCTGTTTTTACGCGTTTTTCCATATCTGTAAATCGCGAAGCATTCAGTTGGGGTCAACCGAATGGCTCCTGGGGACGAAGGCAACACGAAGCCATTCAGTTGAGCCCTCCCGCATCCATTCGGTTGAGCCCTCCCGAATCCATTTGGTTGAGGTCAACCGAACGGTTTAAAATGTGAAATGAATTTTAGGCATTCGGTTGGGGTCAACCGAATGTGTATTCGGATACCCCCAACCGAATGTAGCTGTTATTTTTTTATAAGGCCGTATTTTAAATTTTAAAATTGCTTATAACGTGTTCTTTTGTATTTTTCAGTTATGCCGAGGACTCGGGGTGCTCATTCTCAGTCACAGCCCGAGGGCCGGGCAAACAGATCACCTATGACGGTTTCAAACCGTAAATGGAAGGAGGACGCTCGTGCTGCTGCTGGGCCCAGCAGAGCTAGGGGTAGGGGTCAACGTGCTGAGCATCCCCCAATTTTGCAGGAGGCGGACATAGGTGATGACATTGAGAGAGATGCTTACTATCCGGCAGCTGACTTGGCTGGTCCTGCTGATGCTGACCTGGTTGGTCCTCCTCTGCTCCTTCTACTTCTGCTGATGCTGCTGCTGCTCCCCATGCCACATTTCCTTTTCCTGGTGGCCCGGAGGATGGATCCGTGTTACCCAGTTACGGGTCTCACATTGCTAGATCCATATGGGAGGGCAATGTAAGTAACTTACTTTTTTCTCTAATTATTTTAATCATTAGTTTGTTTGAATACTTTGGTTGACTGTTGCATTCCATAATGCAGGATCGTGGCCCGTTGAAGCTTGTTTCATACGGAGTTCCACAGATAGAGGCCCCTCATGGGGACATTCTTGATTTTCTGGAGCGTTCTAAACTGCTACCGCTGAGGGACATTGGATTCCCAACTATTATTGGTGGGCTCCTCAATGCATTCATAGAGCGGTGTCATTCAGACACATCATCATTTCACCTCCCTATAGGTGAGATGACCATCACTCTTGATGATGTCTCTGCATTGCTCCACCTCCCCATTATAGGGAATTTTTATGATTTTCCAGACTACACCAAAGATCAGGGAATTTTTATGATTTTCCAGACCTTTTTTTGTATGGATATTATATATGGATATTATGGTTGTGTATAAAGTAATTTATATTTCGGTTTACAATTTAAATATACAATTTATAAGTACCGTTTAAATTAAACACGAAAACAACAATTTTATTATTAAAAAGCGTCACCGTACATAAAACTCGAAATACACAAAAACGATAAAATGACAAAAACTACTGAGCTGGTGGAGTTAAACGACGAAGGATCTCAACAACGGTCCGTGTGGTTTCCATGTACAAATGCAGATAACCCTTCCATTTAAACAGGACCTAAATGGACGTCATTGCTTGGACGTCATCGTCGTTCTTGACATCCATTGTAGACCAGTGCACACGTCCATCAGACCAATCCGGTTTTCGATAAACTATACGAGTTATCTCTCGCTCGTCGCCCTCCACTTGCACCTTACGCAGTAGTTTATCTTTTAGGGCGGCGAATGTTATGTTGTGTTTAAGCCTACACTGAATTGTGTCTCGCCCCTCGAAACAGACACCATCAACTTTGTTGGTGATGATGTCCTGATGATGAATGATAGTGAGGGAAGAATCCTGAGTATTGTGTTAGGGGCATTTTTTTGTGAAGAAGAAGAAGCAGAGAAGGGGTTAGGGTTTTTGTGAAGTAGAAGGGAAAGCTGAAGCCCAATTTATAATAGGCGTGAGGAAACATGAGCCGTTGATCAAAATTTTAGATCACAAATCTGAGCCGTTTATTTTCTATCCGTTGTGGCACAATTTCCAAACAAAATGCCATCCACTCTTTTTTCTGACACGTTTGACTATTTGTAAGCCGTTGATCAAAAGTGTCGGTGGAATCTGAGCCGTTCAATTTTTTTAAAAAAAAAACCTGTATTCGGTTGCCCTGGTCCGAATGTATTCAGTTAGGGTCAGTCGAATCGACTAAAACAGAAAAAAAGGGGTGTGTGCCAAAAAATACACATTCAGTTGCCCATAACCGAATTATTTCGGTTCCCCGTAGCCGAATTATTTCGGTTGCCCGTAACCGAATTGGTGAAAAATACGCATTTCATTAATAACCTTTTGGTCATTTCGCAGGGCTAGGGGGGTGGAATGAGTAGGGAGGGGTGTGGGAAAAGTGATGGCGAATGTTTTATGTTTTAAAATTTTTCATTCTCTGATTGCAGTTTATGCTCTGAGTTTAAATTAAATTAAAGTAAATAATTAAGATTTGTTGCTCCCAGTTTCCAACTTCCACACCGTCCTCCACCGCAAGCTTGAGCCCCCTTCAGCTCTCTGAGGTTGAAACAAACCCACTAAGCTATCTATCTACATACGATGAAGAATATCAAAGTTTCAATTTTTCTCTGATTGGGTATAACTGAGCAAACGAGGGTGGTGAAGCAATGCGTAGAGAGATCGCGTTCCTCGCTCAACCGCGATTCCTCCTTCTCTTCCTTGTTCTCTCTATTTTCCTCATTTTCGCACTCTCTGCTTCTAAACGGGTATGCCCTTCTATCTTTATACTGCTTTCATTGTGGATCTGATCTGGGTTATTGAACCGGGTTTCGTGCTAATTGTTTTGACTCTAACTGTTCATGTTACTGCGACTTCGAATGGGATTAGCTTGATTTTGTTTTCATTGATCTAATCGTTCGATTCCAATAGTTTCACATGCGGTTTCTTAATAGGATAAAATCGAAGTGTGAGTTATCGTGTCTTTAGTTTTTGTTTTATTAGTCTGTAATGTTACCTAAGAAATTACATTACGTGGAACTAAACTATTTGTTTTAATTCAGTTGTTTTTTCTCTGACTAATTTTAAACCTTTTCATTGTTGTAGTTGTTGATTTGATAATAAATGATTCTCTCATAGCTTGATTCTGTGGATTGTAGCATGTCTTTGCATTGTAATCCATTCCTTTCTTTGTTTAAATAAGTTGCTTGAGTTCTTTTTAGCCTGGATTCATGTGTGTAGTACTGGAAGTATGGAACTAGTCAAGGGATTCAAACTTACAACTGCAAACTAGCAGAGAAAGTTAGGTTAGGTAGCTTAAGTAAATGTGGGATAGGTAAAGAAAAGTGCTTCTAAGAGAAGACATTACATCGGTTTGACGGTTTGAAGAGGGAACGGTCTATTAGGCCAGTTGTGTGTACCCATGTCTTGTAGCTTAGTTTTGGGAAGAAACGGATAATGAGAGCTTCAAAAGGAAGGAGAGACGGCACACTTAAAATGTTAGTTCCCCCATGATTCCCTCTCAGCATTAGTAAGGGAGCATCTATACTATATTGTTCAAGGCAAGGAAAGCATTAACGCTTATAAATATGGTTAAATAGAAAGGTGATAGAAAGCGAAGAGTAAGATAAAGGTACCAGGCTAGGAGAGTGTATGGCTGGAAGGATGTGACGTCAAAAGAAAGCGGACAATATTTTGACAAGATAGAAGATAGGTAAAAAATTGTAATACCTAATTGAGCATTGCTGCAAGAGTTATCTTTATCCTCGGATTTCAGTTTGATTATGAGAGTCGATTACCAAGACCAACTCATGTTTCCTGTTAAAACTTTTTCTTTTCCCAGCTTATTATAGGCATATCCTGCTTCTTGCTCTTGGAATATTTGTGAGAGTGTTTAGACCCCTATCTATATCTATCTATATTTGGAACAATTTGCAGTTATGTTTTGTATCATCAAGATTTAAACTTGTTTCTTAGGTTATGGTAGTGAATCTCTATCTAGTATTGGCTCATTGTCACCAGTTAAAGTTGTATAAGCCACATTCTTAATACAAATGAGGTTCTTTTTCCCCACTACATTTTGTGTGAACCTGTATTAAGAGCAGAGCACTGTTTTTCACACTCCAAGTTTATACACAACCACTCTTGTGTATCATCTGATTGAAACTTGATGGTTAGGTCATTTTTACTTTTTTCCCACTTATGATTTATTGAGCTCAGTCAACAATAAACTTTTACTTTTCTGATGATGTAGGCTGAAGAGAAAACAGAAGAGGAGCCTGAAATTACACATCGAGTATTCTTGGATATTGATATTGATAAACAGCGTTTAGGTCGGCAAGAAATTTTTTCTTCTTAATTTTTGTCAGTTGCTACCATTTTGTGCCAATTTGATTCACTAAGTACTTTTGTTAGAAAGAGGATGTGGAAAAATAAGCAACATATGCTCAATAAGCATAAACATGTTATTTTTTCTTCCCTGTTTATTATTAATAAGCTACAGTATGCAATAACTTCTGCAGGTAGGATCATAATTGGATTATATGGCCAAGTGGTACCAAAAACTGTAGGTATGTCATTGTTTTTCTGTTTTGGATATGCATATTCAAATGTGAGGCCTTACTTTAGAAGGAAAAATAAACAATCTCAACCCTTAATAAGAAAATCAGTGTTTGATAGAGGCCGTGAATCGAGGTCATCAAAAACCGTAGGTATATCATTGCTTGAAGATTAGAGTGTCTAACTTTCCATTTTGCATGAATCGAGGCCATCTACAGTAGAAGTTGTGGAGTTTGTGCATATTCCTCTTATTTCGGATGTGGATCCTCCGGTGTCGCAGCATGGTGCTGCGCTAGCGAGGACCGTCCGATCTAGAGAGAGAACACTCTAGATTGGACGGTCCTCACATGCGCAGCACCATGCTGCCACAACAGAGGATCCGTGTCGTTTTATTTCACCCTTTATGCAGGGTGTTTAGAGTCTATACTTCATTTGTTTCAATAAATTCTAACATAAATCTGCCTGATGAAGCTACCTCGTTGGATATGTATGCAATTTACATACAGTATTGCTCATAGTACTATTCTTCTAAAATTTCAATTTTTAATGACTGAATTTTCTCCCTGCAGAAAATTTTAGAGCTTTGTGCACAGGTAATTGTAGTCTCTTCTTCAAGTTATTTATTAAGTATTATTTTATCCCCATTTGGTCCTTGTCCTGATTAGGAGTGTTCCATATTGTGTAGGAGAGAAAGGCGAGAGTGCAAGTGGTGTAAAACTTCATTACAAAGGAACACCATTTCATCGGATAATATCTGGTTTCGTGATTCAGGGTGGAGATATTGTTCATCATGATGGCAAAGCATCTGAATCTATTTATGGGGGCACCTTCCCCGATGAGAATTTCAGGATTAAACATTCTCATGCTGGTGTGTAACAATTGGCTTGGATTCAACTTCAAGCATTTCATTTTATTAGTATTATTATTATTATTATTATTATTATTATTATTATTATTATTATTATTATTATTATTATTATTATTATTTTCCTTTTCAAAGCATGATGTTTTGTTGTCATTTATGAGGTATGTGTTTGAGTTGTTTCTTGATAAACTTACTCCATGATTGCAGGCGTGGTCTCTATGGCAAATTCAGGACCTGATTCCAATGGCTCACAGTTTTTCATTACCACGGTGAAGGCCAGCTGGTAAGCCATTTTGTCCAGACAGTGCATGGTTTTTCCGAATTACTTTGGATCCAAACATATGTTTGTATTTTTCAACTGTAAACGTGTAAACCAAATGTACACTGAGTTCACATAGGTTGTAAAGCCAACTATTCATTGATAATTTTCATGTAGAAACATACTACTTTCAATTTTGTTCTTCAAAACCAAAATATATGCTCATTGTGCTATCATATCTATATTTACGATATCAAATTACGTGCAAACTTGATAGGTTGGATGGAGACCATGTTGTCTTCGGCAAGGTTATTCAAGGCATGGATACCGTGTTTGCAATTGAAGGAGGAGCCGGAACATACAGCGGAAAACCCAGGAAGAAAGTAGTGATTGCAGAATCTGGAGAGATTCCGAAGAGCCGGTGGGATGAGGAAAGTTGAACTTCCTCCTTTTGGTGACTAACGACTAGCATGCTTGGGTTATAGTTTGCTCACCCCAAACACCTCTTTGAGTTGAGCAAACTGAGTTTCATTTACACATTGCCAAAACCATGTTTGGTTGTATTATGTTTGAACATGATCATGTGTCTCAAATCATGGTTTTTACAAAATATAATCCAAACATGCTAGATGCTACAACTGCACTAAAAAAATGGGTAGATTGTTGCCAGAAGTATGCTCGAGTTGTGGGGTTAGTGCTGGTATGAAATTGTAACACAATTGATTTTTAATTTCATAGTTTATCATACGGGTGTATCCATTTTGTTGAAATATTAATATTATCTAGGGACTACAACTTTAAAGTGTATTTTTTTTTATAAGCTTTAAAGTGTATTCTTTATTTTAGAGAAATGAAATCCTCTTTTTAATGATAGTCTTGGCAACGTTTTGGATATTTTATGCTTGTTTTGGTTCATTTGTATTGTTTTTTTTTTTAAGTCACTTTTGTGTATTGGAATTTCACACTTATTTTAGCACAAAGCCGTTATTTGTAGGAAAAAGGGGGGAAAATCCAATAGATTAATTATCATGTTCCCTTTTTACTTTTTCTTTTTTTTTGGTTCAATTGTCATGTTTCCTTCGAACACCACTATTAGAAAATTAAATCTTTTTTAATACTATGTGTTATATATTAGGTTTAAAAATAGATCATTCGTCTATATCTCTTTTAATGGTGTTTTATCTTTCATCACTAAGCTACCGTTGATCTGATGTAAATTTATTGATCTGTACCGTATCTCCTGTTTTGTATCCGATCTTGGATATCAAGTCCGATCCAAGATAGTTGGTAGAAATGTTATTGGTCAATTCGAGTGATGCTTTGATTCGAGTTGGGGTGGTACCTGCAATGACACTCCGACGCTCAAGTCAGCAAATGAATCAGTTGCAAGTAAGAGAATTGGGAAATGTGTACCTTTAATGCTAGCATTGAATGCTTATTTATAGGTTTTGGAGATCAATGTGAATCATTGGATCTAGGTCTTTGATCTCCACCATTGGTTAATGGATCTGCCCTTTGGTATTGGGCCTTAGTGAAAACTGCTTAAAGGCCCAATCCGTAACAGTTGCCCCCCAAGTCGGGTTGCCTTGGGGCGAGCCTGACTTGATACCTGATCCGGGTTTGAAGTACCCTCAAAGGCTGGGCTTGTGCTCTCGTTATCTGGGTTGGATAAGTTGGTTAGGAGACCATGACGAGTTTCTGAGGCCCGGCTTATACTCATGTTAGTGTTTTGCCCCAGCCTCAGTGCTTGAGATTTAGGTCATGTGCTCGTTTTTAGAAAAACGAACTTACAATTCTCTGTGCGAGCTCGAATTTGGGTGTCTGATAAATGCAACGACCTTTCGAGGCCGGGCTTGTACTCACTTGAGTGTTTGCCCTCAGACTCGAAATGATCATTGAAGGAGAACCGAGTGACTCGAGGTATCCTCTTCATGGCGACGCTTTGATATTCCAGCGCCTGACATCAATGTCATTGATGGGCCGCGTTGTTCGGAGGTGACTGGAGTAATGATGGCGCTTCGTTTCCCGCGTGTGTCATAGAGGCTAATGATTGGACGCGTCGCCTAGGCCTGGGCCCAATTCGCAGCCCTTGGTTCCCTATATATATATGGGTTAGAACCTCCTTCATTTGCATTGGTTTTTGCAAACTGCTCTGAGCAGCGATCCTAAGATCGTCACTTAGTGCCTTCTTCTTCCGAACTTCCGATCCAACATACTGTGGCGAGAGTCACAGCCTTTCGGTTCAGCAAGATCGTCAAAGCACGCAATCAAGTTCAGCTACACCGAGCTTTCGACTTCCGAGGTGAATGCCTTTTCATTTGCTCATTCTTCGCCTTATGCTCTAGCCGGGACTCCTCCAAGCCCGTATCTATTTATACAGAGTGGGGGTCGTCAGGTCGGGTTCCGACTTGGTTGTGGACCCACTGTTTAGCACTCAACTTGACTTGGCATACCCCCATTTCTGCAGGTCCGATCTGGCTAGGACAAAACAAACCAACAGGGTTGTCAGCACAGATCGTCCAAACATAGCCAAACTGATGGCTTCTGATCCTTGAAACCCGGATGAAGTACGTGCTGGAAACTCTGGATCGGTTGGTCCCGAAGTTCAGGAGGGACTTGATTCCGCTCCCAACAGCTTTCAAGTGGAAGATCGCTCTCCTCCGGCCCCCAACAATGAACTGCTGGAGGAAGGTCAAGCAAGTGAGCGCCGCCCTGGGGATGTGGTGATCCTTGAGTCGGATGAGTCCAACGCTGAGTGGAACCTAAAAGAGCAGGGAAACACAAGTTAGAGCTCTGATGACAGTGAGACTGAAGCCGAGGTCGGTGTGGAGGCTGTGGAGGGCTTTGCTGAAAGCCGAAAGAATGAAGGCGATTTAGGAAACAGTGGAGGTAATCCTGGGAACGAGGGAGATCCCGGAAACAATGAGGGTGATTCTGATGAGTACTCCAGCACCGGAATTGGGCCGGTTGATGTCCCATTGATGATGCCTTTAAATATCCCTCGGGAATATTTCTGGGGTATTAGAGTTGTTGAGGGAGATCCGATCTTTATACATGGCCGGAGATGACATGAGCCATGTTGTTAACCGGATTTCTTGGAAAATGAACCAGATATGGAACGTGGAGGGCATGGGAGAAGATCAACACGTTGCTGTTTGGGCACAAGCTCTCAAGTTCGTCATGTACGAGGTGACGATCTTCAACATGAAGTCAGCCCCCCATTCACCGCCCTTCAACAGGAGGAACCTCAAGGTCTTCATGCCCTATACCGACTCTTTGAAGGGAAATTGGAAAGATAAATACTTCTTCATCGAGCCTATGAACGAAGAAGTCGTAAGGTACGTCGGCAAGTATAGTGATGATGGACGATCCCTGGAGTCCACAAAGTTTCCCATTGGGTGGTCCCTCTCTCACTTCAATCGCCCACCACATGCATACACGGTTAGCTTGAGCAGATTAAGTGATGTAGACCAGGAATCCTTGGCGATCCTGATCAACTTCGCCGGCCTGATCCCCCACAAAGATCCCAAGAAATTCGGAATTGACACGGCGAAGTTGGTCGAGGAGGGATCGAAGTCAAAGGTGTTAGCCGCGCTTGGTAGGGTCGGATGCTTGATAAGGTGTCTTTATGTTTAATTTTATTCTTCTTCAAGATCGGTTCCCCTAATGTTTTTCAAATTTGTTTGTTTTACAGATAACATGGCTCTTGACAAGTTCGCTATTCTGTGGACAGCTGATGAAAAGAAGGCCGGTCTACACCAGAGTAGCTCCGATGCTCAACAAACTGCCCAACAAACCCCTCGCCGGGACGAGCCTGTACGAGCCATTCCTCTTAACACTGTCACTGTTGCAAGTGTTACGAGTGCTGAAGATCAGGTCGCCAACCTTCAGCATCGGAAACGCCAACAAATTTTGGCGCAAGTGGATTGCCCCTTAGATCATGCTTCCCCCTCTCAAGCCCCGGGAAAGCGAGTGCGATCTAGTCAGGGTGGTTCTCCCAGGGCGTCGAAGAAGGGCCGCCATGAGAAATATGGATCGAAAAAGCGCAAGTTTTCAAGATCTTCAAGCTTTTCGATAGATGGCGAAGCTGTTCATGCACATGGCCGATGTCTCCAAGTTTCAGAAGGAGGAGGCTGAGGCTCGGGTTAAAGGTAATAGAGGGAAATTAGAGTCCCCTTTATTTGTTGCTTCTGATGGCTCCGTTGTGAACTTAGCATTATTTACTTCCTTTTATTTCAGGGGCCCTGAAAGAGAGCGATGAGGAGCCAGCTCTGAGGGCAGAAGAACGGAAGAAGTACGAGTCACTTTCTTCCACTCTTGTAAAGGCCCAGAAAGACCTCTCCGATCTCCGAAAGGAGAAAAGGGAACTTGTGACAGAGAGGGACTCTGCTCTCAACAAGAACAAAGAGCTTGAACTCTAAATTACTGAGTTAGAGACCAAAGAGAATGAGGCTATGGAACTGGTTACGACCTCGAGGAGTCGGATTTTTGAGCTCGAGGCCGAGATGCAGAAGGCTAGGGAGGAGATGGCCAATTCTAGCACGGACCCCCAAGGAGAAGACCTGAGGAGAAGCTGAGGAAGGCCGAGGAAAAGTCCCGGAATGCCGAGCTTGAAACTGCCACCATAGCAGAGATGGCTCTTGGAATGGCCGGGGAAGGTTTTGAAAAAGCTCTTGCTCAAGTCACCGTGGTTCACCCTTCATTACCTCTTGATAAAGAGATACTGAACGTGGATCATGATGTGGAGGGAGACGTGACCGTTAAGATCGAATTTGTCACCAAGGAGCGTATCATTTTTTACCCTCGGTCCGCTGCTTAGCCTGTTACCGGGGGGTAACATTTCTGTGCAATGGTTTCCGGGTGGAACCGGTGGAGAATAGGTTCCGGGTTCTGGGCAGAACCGGCATTTAACCGTGTAATCTGAAAGCTCTCTTGAACTTGAGGACTCGGCCGTATCCGGGGTGGCCTGTAATATTTTGCTTATTTTAATTGCTTGCATTTTCGGTTTAAATTACCTCGGTTATGCTTTATTTCTTGCATGTTAATATTGCGCACTTGCGTTTATTTCGCTCAAGTAACATACACCACCTTTAGGGCAGTTTACCGAGACTCGACCCAGATCAAACTCTCCCGTTAGGGTAATGGTAGCCTTGGCCATTGATCTTGGTGATTTTGAATCCCAAAGATCTTTGCAGCTCTTTGAACAGTTTACCGGGACTCGGCCCAAATCGAACTCGTTCAAGGAGGGTCTGCGACAACCTCGGTCGCAGATTCTTTCGAACGTTGTGCACCGGGTTCCGATTTTAATAAGGGACCTCAGCGCGATCATGAGATCGTTCCCAGAGGGCTCCCCTTAACCTCAGAACTCCAGATTAAAATCGGCAACAATAATAGAGAATAATGAAAAGTAATGAAGATGTATTAGATGAGAATGTTTACAACATCTAAATACAGTTTGCTCTTTAAGGCAAAAATTAATTGTAATACTTCTTCAGTTTAGCAGCATTCCAAGTCCTTGGGATCGCTTTCCCTTCTAGGGTCTCCAACTCGAAGGCGCCACTACCGGTCTTGGATACGACCCGGTAAGGCCCTTCCCAGTTGGGAGCGAGCTTCCCTTGAGCGACATTCTTTAAGCCGACGTCAATTCTCCTGAGCACCAAATCGCCGACCTCGAAATCCCCCAGGACGACTTTCGGTTGTACCGGGTTTCTATCCTTTGCTTGATCAATGCTTCTTTGAAGGAGGCTCTTCCTCGGACCTCATCGGCGAGGTCGAGGTTCTCCCTCAAAGCCTGGTTATTTTCCTCTGGCGACTCTGGATGGAGCGTTCTCCAACTCAGGTCTCCGATTTCAACTGGAATTACAGCCTCGCTCCCATATGAGAGTCGGAATGGAGTTTCCCCGTCGAACTCTGTGGGGTGGTCCTGTAGGCCCATAGTACATAAGGCACAACCATTTTGAAAAACTTGATGCAATTCCTTGCATTGATAATGGCTAATGGCCCGACTTCGATCCATTTTGTGAAGTAATCCACAGCCACTATTAGGTATTTGACCTGACCGGGGGCAGTTGGAAATGGCCCCAAGAGATCGATCCCCCACCACGCAAAAGGCCATGACGAGGTGAGACTAGTGAGCTCGCCAGGAGGCGCCACGCGAACACTGGCATGGATATGACATTTCTTGCATTTTTTAACATGGGTTTTCGGCTTTTCGCATTGGTTTCCATGGTTGGCCAAAAATATCCTGCCCTTAAGGCTTTCCAAGCAAGCGACTGACCTCCGAGGTGCTGTCCACAAATTCCTTCATGAATCTCGGTCAGGACATAATCTTCTTCCTCTCCTTCAATGCATTTCAATAATGGTGCGGAGAGGCTTCTTCTGTAAAGTGTTACTTCAATCACGGAGAAGGACGAGGCCTTCCTCCTGATCAATTTGGCTTCAAGAGAGTCTGGAGGCTCGTCCCCCGACTCGATGTACTTCATTATTGGCGTAATCCACCATTTGCTTTCCTCAACCACGTTGATAGAAAGGGCGGGCTCCAGGATAGGGAGCACACTGGGCTTATTCAGCGTCTCCTGGATTATAGATCGGTGGTTTCCAGAAACTTTGGTGCTTGCGAGCTTGGATAGAACATCCGCCCTGATATTTTCCGTTCTGAGAACGTGTTTAACTTCTGTGATTATAAACTGAGCAAGCAATTCCCGCACTCGGGTTAAATACTTCTGCAAGATCGGTCCTTTGCTTCGTATTGCTTTTCGATCTGTGAGACTACCAGCAAGGAATCAGTGTTCAAAGTGACCCGAGTAACTTGGTGATCAAGGGCAAGTCGGAGCCCTGCTATGCATGCCTCGTATTCTGTTTGATTGTTTGAAGTTGGGAACCCAAAAGTGAGGGATACCTCGATTATGACGCTTGTCGGGATTTCTAACATTAACCCGGCACCACTTCCTTTTGGATTTGAGGATCCATCTACATGGAGCGTCCACCACTCGCCTTCGGGGGTCGGCGGAGGTCATTTCTGCGACAAAGTCGGCAAGTACCTGAGCCTTCATTGCCGGCCTAAACTCGTACTTGATTCCAAACTCAAAGTTCGACTGCCCATTTGATCATCCTGCCCGCCAGGTTGGGTCGGTGTAAGATTTGACGGATAGAGTGATTTTTTCGTACCACGACCTGATGAGCGACGAAGTAAGGTCAGAGGCGACGCACCGCAATGAGCAGAGCAAAAGCAATTTTTTCAATTTTCTGGTATCTAATTTCAGGTCCTTGTAGAGCTTTGCTCACAAAGTATACCGGACTTTGACCAGTCTTTGTTTTCCGAACAAGAACGGTGCCAAGCGCTTCCTCCGAGATTGCTAAATACAGGTATAAGGTTTCTCCCAAGTTTGGCCGAGTTAGGATTGGTGGCTCGGATAGAACCTCTTTAAGCTGGGAGAGGGCCTCATCCCGCTCCGAGGTCCATTCAAACTTCGCTTCCTTCTTAAGTAACTTAAACAAAGGGAGTGATTTGGATGCAGCATTGGAAATGAAGCGGATACGGCAGAGATCATACCGTTAAGCTTCTGAAGCTCCTTTTTGGTAGTTGGGGTGCGCATCTCGGTCACAGCCCGACACTTATCCGGGTTGGCTTCGATGTCTCTCTCTCTGAGATAGAAACCAAGAAATTCCCAGCTCGAACTCCGAAAGTGCATTTCTTCGGGTTCAACCTCATCTTGTTCTTTCAAATTTCTGCAAAGATCTCTTCAAGATCGGCTACGTGGAGGCTCTCACCTTCGCTTTTTGCGATCATGTCATCGAGATAGACTTCTACATTACGCCTGATCTGCTTATGAAAAATTTTGTTCATCATTCTCTGATAGGTAGCTCCCGCATTTTTCAAACCAAACGGCATAACCCGGGAACAGAAATTTCCGCGGTCAGTCATGAAGGCGGTCTTCTCTTGGTCGGGAGGGAACATCAGAATTTGGTTGTACTCGGAGTAGGCATCCATAAAAGACAGTAAACGAAAACCTAAAGCATTATCGACGAGGTGATCAATGCTAGGAATAGGGAAGGCGTCTTTTGGACAGGCCTTATTAAGATCGGTATAATTAATGCACATGTGCCATTTTCCATTACTTTTCTTGACAAATACAGGGTTGGAGAGCCAAGTTGTATACTTGACTTCCTTTACAAAATTGGCATTATTTTAATCGTCAACGGTCTTAGCTGCAGCAGCCGCTTTCTCCTGTCTTTGAGCTCTCTTGCGCTGGGCGACCCACTTAGCACCGGGGTTAACAGCTAACTGGTGACTGGCGACTTCTGGGGGAATCCCGAGCATATCTTCTGCCGACCAGGCAAATAGGTCGGCATGAACTTTCAGGCATAGGGGTGCTTCGCCTTAACTTCGTTAGAAAGATGGGAGCCGATCTTGACAGTTTTGGCTGGGTCATCTCCCATTTGGATTTCCACGAATTCTCCATCAGGTTGAGGTCGCTTGATTTTCTTCTTCAGTTCTCGGGCAAGATCGTCATCGCTCTCTTCTTCGGAGGCGTCTGGGTCGTACCTCGCATCAAGGCCTGTCACATTGACATCAACAACTCTGCTTTTTCTTCTCTTCTCGGAATCTTTTCGCGCTTCTTCTTCTTCGAGGGAACCCCCTCCTCCGTGGCCTTCTTATCCGCTTTCACGATTTCTACTCAGCTCGAAAAGAAGCCTCAAGCCGATAAGAGCTCTTCATCATGTTCGACAATTTCGAAAGAAGAACTGACAGTGATTGACCTCACGGCACACATGATATATGTTCATGCCAAAAAGGCGCGTGCAGATAAAAACATCTCTGGGCGGACTCGAGGTCGGCATCGAGGGTAATAACTTTGTTGCACAGAGAGTAGAATTTCATCTTCAGATGAACTGTTGAAGTTACTGCTCCGAGCCTTCCTAGGGTCGGCCTTCCAATGATACAGTTGTAGACAAAAGGGCACGATAAAACCAGGAATTTGGTCTTGACTGTCCTCTCCATTGTCTCTTCGCCATAGGTGACCATCATTTCCAAATAGCCGAGTGGTTTGGTCCGGGACCCGTTGAAACCCGAAAGATCCGATCCCCTGTAAGGGGTGAAGTCTTCTTCAGAAATTTGCAGCTTTCTCACGAGATCGATAAAGATGATATCTTCCGCGCTTCCTTGATCAACAAGGATTCTTCTTATTTCAGGGTTGGCCATCACAGCCCTGATCAAAAGAGGCACATGCTTGTGTGGCTTGCCATCTAGCAAATCCTGATCGCCAAATGCTAAAGGAGGTCAGACCGGAACTGAGGTTACCGCCGAGGTGGAAGCAGCACTCATGATCTCCATCCACTTTCTCTTCATAGTCTTACCCGATGCTTCATCGGGGTATCCTCCTGAGATGACCATCATTACTGGTCGACCTTTGGACTTTCGAAAATCACGCTCGTCCTCCGAGCTTTCTTCCTTCTCTTGTTTGGCCTTACCCTTCTTTTTAGGGTCGTCCTTTTCTTCTTTAACCTCTCCTTCCTGCCGAGGCGGCTTAGTCACGTACTGGCTCAATTTCCCCTTCTTGATCAGATCCTCAATGTCATCTTTTAAAATATTGCAGCGATTGGTGTCATGTCCTTTACTTCGGTGATACCGACAGTACTTGTTAAACCGCTGCCCCGGACTATGCGGGAGTGGATCAGGGAACTTAACTTCCTTGAATTCTGCATTCATGCATTTTTCTAAGATTCTAGCTCTGGTCTCGTTGAGATCGGAATAATGCTGGTGACGGTTGCGAGACCTAGGTTTATTATCATTCCGAGTCTCCTTCTCACTCCGAGGTTTAGATCCTCCGAGCTCAGCGTCTGACCTCCTTGAAATTACTCCTTCTTTGTGGTCGTTGTATTTCTGAGATCGTTAGAGGAACTCAGCAAGCAACTCAGTTTGATTAACTCTGACATCAATTTGGAACAGACTTCCCCCACGGAAACCGGCCTCCATGAAGTAAAGTCGGAATGAGTCATTGAGGTTTCGGACCTAAGCGGTCTCCCTGTTGAATCTCTCTCTATATAGTCCCGGAGTGACTCATTTTCCCCTTGCCGAATTGGCTGCAAGACCTTTCAAGATTTTGGCTTCATTTTGGAGTGGGCGAAATGAGTAGAGAATAACTTGGCTAGTTGCTCCCAAGAGGATATTGAGTTTGGCTTGAGAGCTCTGAACCAATCCAAAGCCATCTTCTCAAAAATAAGAGGGAAAATCCGACATTTAGTTTCGTCTGGGACGTTACGGTACTACATCACCGTATCAAAGTAATCGAGGTGGCGATCAGGATCGCCAGTCCCATCATGCATCTTCAAACCTTCCGGGGGTTTCTCAAGATGTTTTGGTACCGAAAAGTAGTCGATCTCAGTGGTGAAAGGTCCTTTCCGAGCTGTCGATTTCTCCCGCAGGGGAGATCGTTGGTTACGGTGTCTAACAGGGGACCTTCGAGAGTGAGGTCGTCGACGTTCATGCCTCGGGGATCTTTCCCGGCTTATAGAACGTCGCCTCGGAGATGAGGATGCCAAAGACGAGCTTTTGCGAGGGGAACCTTCAGGAAAGTAAGTATCATCAAGGGTCCGGCTTGGGGGAGTTCCAGATCCTCGCCCTCCTCTTCGACGAGGTGGAGAGTGGTGGTAGTGTCTCCTCCAGGCCGGAGATCGGTGACGCCTACAACTAGAAGTCCCTCTGCTAGAAGGATGGCGTTGAGGAGAAGACCGGCCTGGGATGTTGCGAGCCCGGATCTCGCCAATTTCAGCCTCCAACTGGGTGTAGCGTTGGCTCCTCTGTTGATCAGCCTCGACCTGCCTAGTTAGCAACTGGACGAGCTGTTGAACAACATCGATCGGTACTTGGACAGTCTGGGAGGAGGCAGAAGTTGATTCCGGGCCGAACTCCTAGGAACAATAGCCCTGGACGAGTTACGACCGTGTGCCGAGCTAGGGGTAGGGTGACTGCCACGCCTTCGGGAGTTTCCTGCTGCGGATCCGGTCTCACTATTGCACTTGAGACGTTCCTTTGACGTAACACTGGAGCCATCGTTGACCAAGGAGATGGGAGAGGGACTAGAGTACAAGATCCTCCCGTTGTGGTCGCCAATGATTTGTTCCGTATCTCCTGCCTTGTATCCGATCTTGGATACCAGGTCCGATCCGAGATAGTTGGTAGAAATGTTCTTGGTCAATCCGAGTTATGCTCCGATCCGAGGTGGGGTGGTACCTGCAATGACACTCCGACGCTCAAGTCAGCAAGTGAATCAGTTACAAGTAAGAGAATTGGGAAATATGTACCTTTAATGCTAGCATTGAATGCTTATTTATAGGTTTTGGAGATCAATGTGAATCATTGGATCTAGGTCTTTGATTTCCACCATTGGTTAATGGATCTGCCATTTGGTATTGGGCCTTAGTGAAAACTGCTTAAAGGCCCAATTCGTAATAATTTTGCTACTTGTGTTTGTGATTTTCTAACTATATATGTTTTCTAGAAAAATAACATTAGTGGTTGTTGATAAAAAATGTAATTAGGCAGATGCTATTATAATGTTGTTTTCCGGCGTAGATTAGTTATCGGCAAATTCGGTAATTCAATATTCTGGGCCGAAATGTCTGTAAAAAAAAAACCTAAACGCTGGGAACCCATTTCGAACCGGGTTGGGTCGTTTCTAAAAAAACAAAATAACCTAATTTTTTATTTAGAATTCCAGATGCACCAAAAACGTGCCTGAACGTGAGTGAGAAACAATTTTCTTCCTTATTCCATAATTTCTTCTCGCGCGCGACTGTGAAGGTGAGTGAGAAAAACAGTTTTTTCCTCCTCTTCTGTACAAGTTGTTCATCCTTGTTCTGTGTTTCATCCATCAACACATATCCATTCCACTGTTTCTCTTCAACACATAACACATTTCCTCTGTTCAGCGTTTCTTATCTCGTTTCTCCAACGTTATTCTGGTTTTGATTCTTCAACACGTTATGTCAAAAAAGAAAATTCTTCAACACGTGATTTTGGTTATGAAATTAGTTTATTGTTTGTGATTAATTTAATCTTTATGTATATGGGCATATTTTTGGTTCGGATCATCGCTCACTACCTACAGAGTGTCCTAACGCTTTCAAGGAAAGACTAATCTCCGCTCGTGTTTGGGTCGACCCCCGTGTCCTAGATTAAACCATTGGGCCAACGGTGTTGGTTATATAATTATGTATATAAGTATATTTTTTCCATATTAGTAGGATCTTGAGTTACGATCTTTCAACACCCAACGATTCTGCTCTGATTCTCGATTTTAATAACATTGCTCTCAAGCATTGATTAAGAATATAAAATTAAACAATTATGATTTTCAATAAAAAATTATTAATTGATTCTTTGATCAATACTCCGAGAGTAGTGATTAGTAACATCCCATTTTTTAATTTAGTTTCCAGATGAGATGAGGCTAGGGCATAAATAAAGTACAAAGCCAGATCGCTGGACTATCAAAGCATGTGTAGCTCAAGGTTTTAAAACAGATTCTGCCACACCACTAGTTTTTTAGTGTACTTTTGTTGTAATGCTTATGCATAACCAAACAACCAAGTTATCATGAGGATCTTGTGTTGTGTTTTTTTTTTACCTTTTGTTTTGTTGGCAAATTTTAAACTCCATAGATCTCATGGTTCCAAAAATATTTTTACTCCATTTTACCTCCTTCAATTTTCATTCCTCAAGAGAGTGAATTTTTTTTTACAAAGAAAAACTTAGCTCATTTCATTAATAATTAAATGTGTGATATATGTTTGATCCAAAAAATGCTTGATATAGGTTGGACTCAAATCAAAACCGTGGGAGCTAGCATAGTCCCTCAAAGCTCTAACTAGGGTATGAGCTACAGATTCGCTTACCTCCAAATGAAACTAACCTTAAAATTTCGCATATTGGACAACAACGTAATACAAACACGTAAAATAGAGTCAAACTTGGACACAATATTACAATATTACAAACTCCTGTAGCCAGGTAATAGCCACCAATAGCCCATGTGCCTCATGTGGTGTAGGAATACCCCTGTTTTGTACCGTATCTCAGAATCCGTGGACGATCCGGGATAGTTGGTAGTAATAGGTCTTGATCAACTGAGCTCCGTTCCAATTTGAGGTGGGGTGGTACCTGCAAAGACACTCTGACGCTCAAGTCAGCGAGTGAATTGATTACAAGTAAGAATGTTGGTCAGTGTGCATACCTTGGGCACTGCATTAATGCTTATTTATAGAGTCAAATGTGTGTTTGACCTAATTGATCAGAGCCGTCCGATCTAGGGTTTAGATCTCAGCCATTCGTTCATGGACTTGCCGCTGGTATTGGGCCTCAGCAAATAAGGGACGCGGCCCAATCCGTAACAGTTGCCCCCTAAGTCGAGTCGCCTAGGGGCGAGCCTGACTTGTGAGCTTGTCCGGGCTTTGTGTATGCTTTGAATTCGATGATCGACCAATATGGCGGCCTTCTCCAAGGTCGAGCTTATACCTTTGAGGGTTTCTGCCCTCAACGTCTGAATATCTGGGACTCAGTCCTTAAATCACGACCTCTTTCGAGGTCGGGCTTGTACCTATGAGGGTGTCTGCCCCAGCCTCGGAGTGCCCGAGATTCGGGTCTGGTCATGTCATTACTGTGTGGCATGATCGAGGTGACCGTTGAGTGACTCAAGGTGACAGTTCAATGATGGCGCTTCGATTCACGCGCCTGACACCAATGTTGTTGATTGGATGTGCCGTTCGATGGCGGCTGGTGTAATGATGGCGCTTGGTTTCACGCCCGCGTCATTAATGCCATTGATTAGACGTGCCTTTTCGGCTTCGGCCCAATCCGTGACCTTTGGTCCACTATATATAGGGGTTCAATCCCCATTCATTTGTCTTGAATCTTTGCCATTCGCTCACTCTTAGCCTTCGCTCTCATAGCGGCAAACTTGTCAGCGGTCGACATCCTATCAAGTGCTCTGAATACCAAAATTTATATCATCATTCCGAGCTTCGATCTCTAAGTATCTGATCTAGCATATCGTGGCGAGAGTCTCTGCGTTCCAGTGGAGTGAGATCGTCAAGCTAGATTCGCAAAGACATTCAACTTCGTCAAGCTTCTGGTATCTGAGGTTAGTGACTTTGCCCTGCATTTTATTTTGGCTGGGACTTCCACCAGCCTGTATTTGTTTATATAGGGTGGGGGTCGTCAGGTCGGGTTCCGACTTGGTCGCGGACCCACCGTATCGCTCAAACCTGACTTTGCATGCCCCAATTCCTGTAGGTCTGATCTGGCGAGGACGAAACAAACCCTCAGGGTTGTCACTGTTGACCATCCGAATATTGCGAAATTAATGGCTTCCGGTCCTAACCCTCCGGTGGGTAACCGCTCCGAGAATGCCGAGTTAGCAGAGCCTGAGGTCCAAGGGCATCTTGATTCAGCCCCCACAAGCTATCTGGTGGAAGACGATCTTTGGGTTGAAGATCGCTCTCCCGAGGTTCCAACGATCGCTTTGAGGAGTACTGTGCCGATCCTGTTGAAGCTTCTGTGCAAGTCTTCAGGCACTTGCCTGACATCACCAAGAAGCGGACAGAAGATGCTGAAAACCGGGCCAAAGGTAATGTCTGAAACCACGTTTTTCTTTGCTTTATCGGTTTTACTGACTATGTTTTTAACTTGTGTTATTTTTCCTTCGGATGCCCAGAGGGAAAGGGACGAGGAAAGGGCTCGGACGGAGGAGGCTCGGAAGAAATTGGAGTCGACCCCGGCTCTTTGGCCAAAGCCCAAAAAGAGCTCTCTGACCTCAAGAAGGACAAGGGGAAGGCGGAAACTGACCTCCAAAACCGAGTTACCGAGCTTGAGGCTGAACTGAAGACCGCCAAAAAAGGGAAAGAGACAGCTGAGTTGGAGGTGGCCGGGACTGCGGAGCAGGCCCTCGAGATGGGCGCGCTGGGCTTTGCGAATGCTCTTGAGCAAGTCATAGTGATCCTCCCTTCCTTCACTCCTGACAAGGAGATATTGAAGCCGGATCACAGAGTGGTGGAGGGTAGGATTATCAGGGTCGACACTGCTACCAAGGAGCACATCCTCATTTACCCCCTCCTTCAGATGTTTAATTTAGGATTTCAGGGTCACTTTTTTTGTAAAGGTTCCGGGCTCGTTATGGAGCCGGCATTTTGTCTTGTAATTGATCACAAACTTGAATTTGTGGGCCCGGCCGTATCCGGGATAACTTAGAATATTTTACTTGTTTAATCATGTTGTAATTCCGGTTTTAATTAAGTTACCTCGGCCAATCTTTATTTTTTGCGCGTTAATCATTTACCCTTGCGTTTGCGAGCCATCATTTAAGTTATGTATGTCGCCTTTAGGACAGTTTACTAGGACTCAGCCTGGATCCAACTCGCCCTTTAGGGTAATGGCAGCCTCAGCCATTAATCTTTTCCATTTCGAATCCCAAAGATCTTTGTAGCCCTTGGGACAGTTTACCGAGGCTCGGCCCGGATTGAACTCGTCCCAACAGATCGCGACTACCTCGGTCGCTAGCGATGTCGAGCTCGGTGGCTCGAGTTTCGGTTTAGCGTGAAACTTTAGGGCGATCGTTTGACTGATCCCAAATCGTTCCCTTCAACCTCAGAATTCTAATTTTCTAATAAATGAAGAGTAAGTAAAATGTATTAGATGGGAAAATGTTTACAAAATCGGAATACACTGTGCCTTTAGGCTCAGACGGTAACTAGCTGTAATATTTTTTAAGTTTCGTGGAATTCCAGGTCCAGAGGATCGTTTTCCCCTCAAGGTTTTCCAACTCGAAAGCGCCGTTACTGGTCTTAGATACGACCCGGTAAGGCCCTTCCCAATTGGGGGCGAGTTTTCCTTGTGCGGCGTTCTTCAAACCAACGTCGGCTCTCCGGAGCACTAGATCTCCGTCCTCAAAATCCCTTTGGAAAACCTTTGAGTTGTATCGGGTTGATATCCTCCGTTTGACCATTACTTCCTTGAAGGAGGCTCTACCCCGGATCTCCTCCACTAGGTCGAGCTCTTCCCTTAAGGCTTGGTTGTTGTCTTCTAGCGACTTCGGATTGGTTGTTCTCCAACTTAGTTCTCTGACTTCAACCGTGATGACTGCCTCGCTCCCATAGGAGAGTCGGAAAGTTGTTTCCCCCGTAGAGCTCTGAGGGGTGGTTCTGTAAGCCCATAAGACATAAGGCGGTTCTTCAACCCAATTCCCTTTGGCATCGTCCAATTGTTTTTTCAGTCCATTGAGGATTACCTTGTTGGCCGCCTCGGCCTGCCCGTTGGTCTGGGGTGCTCTACCGAGGTGAAACGGTGTTTAATCTTAAGATCGCCCATGAGCTTCCTGAAGCCTTTGTCAGCAAACTGGGTTCCGTTATCAGTTACCACTACTTTGGGGATCCCGAACCTGATCATGATGTTTTTCTTGAAAAATTTCATGCAGTTTTTTGCATTGATAATGGCCAATGGTTCAGCTTTGATCCATTTTGTAAAGTAATCCACAGCTACTATCAGGTATTTGACCTGGCCAGGGGAAGTCGGGAAGGGCCCCAAGAGATCGATCCCCCACCATGCAAAAGTCCATGAGGGGCCACATGGACGTTGGCATGGATCTGACATTTCCGGCACTTCTTCATGTAGAAGACGACGCCTTCTTCCTGATCAGTTTAGCTTCACGAGAGTCCGGAGGCTCGTCCCCCGACTCAATATACTCTATGATTGGTGCAATCTAGCCTTTGCTTTCCTCAACTACACATATAGATGAAGTGAGCTCTGGGTCAGGGTAGACACTAGGTTTATTGAGTATTTCCTGGATAACAGAACGGTGGTTTCCTGGAACTTTGGTGCTGGCGAGTTTGGACAGAACATCCGTCCTCTTATTTTCCGCTCTTGGAATGTGCTTAATCTCTGCTAACTCGAACCGAGCCAATAATTTCCGGACCCGAGTCAAGTATTTCTGCAAGGTCGGATCCTTGGTCTCATATTGTTTCCAGATCTGTGAGACCACCAGCAAAGTGTCGGTGTTCAGGCGGACCCGAGTAACTCGGAGATCCAGGGCTAACCGGGGCCCTGCAATGCATGCCTCGTACTCCGCCTGGTTATTCGAAGTCAGAAATCCGAAGGTGAGGGCTACCTCGATTACGACACCAGCCGGACTTTCTAACATCAAACCGGCTCCACTACCTTTTGGATTTGAAGATCCGTCTATGTGTAAGATCCATACCTCGTCCTCAGGGTCGACAGGAGTCATTTCTGCGATGAAATCAGCGAGGACCCGAGCCTTCATTGCCGTCCTAGATTCGTACTTGATTCTGAACTCGAAGAGCTCAACTGCCCATTTAATCATTCTGCTGGCTAGATCGGGTAAGTGTAGGATTTGACGAATAGGATGGCTCGTCGGTACCACAACCTGATGAGCAACGAAGTAAGGTCGGAGGCAACGTGCCGCAATAATCAAAGCAAGGGAAATTTTCTCAAATTTCTGGTACCGTCTCTCTGGTCCTTGTAGCGCTTTGCTTACAAAATATACCGGACTTTGACCGACCTCGGTCTCACGGACCAGAACGGCGCCTAATGCCTCTTCCGAGATTGCCAAGTACAAGTATAGAGTTTCACCCTGATTGGGCCGAGTTAGGATCGGCGGTTCAGATAGAACCTTTTTGAGCTGGGTGAGGGCCTCATCCCGCTCCGTGGTCCACTCAAATTTCACTTCCTTCTTAAGTAACTTGAATAATGAAAGTGATTCGAAGGCAGCGTTTGAAATGAAACGAGATAGGGAGGCGATCTTGCTGTTAAGCTTCTGAACTTCTTTCTTGGTAGTCGGTGTGCGCATCTCGGTCACAGCCCGACACTTATCTGGGTTGGCCTCAATGCCTCTCTCCGTAAGGTAGAATCCGAGGAACTTTCCAGCTCGGACACCAAAAGTGCATTTTTTCGGGTTTAATCTCATGTTATTCTTCCGAACCTCCGCAAAAATTTTCTTAAGGTCGGCCACGTGGAGACTCTCCCCTTCACTTTTCGCAATCATGTTTTCGAGATAAACTTCTACGATACGTCCGATCTGCTTTTGGAAAACTTTATTCATCATCCTTTGATATGTAGCTCCGACATTTTTTAATCCGATACATCATGAAGGCGATTTTCTCCTGGTCGGGAAGGAACGTAGAAATTTGATTGTAACCAGAGTAGGCGTCCATAAAAGACAATAAACGAAAACCTGAAGCATTATCGACTAGGCGATCAATGCTGGGAACAGGGAAGGCGTCCTTTGGACAGGCCTTATTAAGATCGGAATAATCAATGCACATGCGCCATTTTCCATTACTTTTCTTAATTAGTACAGGGTTGGAGAGCCAAGCTGTATACTTGACTTCCGTTACAAAGTTTGCATTAATTAAATCCTCTACAGCTTTAGCAGCAGCAGCCGCTTTTTCTCCACTCTGAGCCCTTTTGCGCTGGGCGACCCACTTAGCTTTGGGGTTAACAGCTAGCTGGTGACAGGCAACCTCCGGAGGAATCCCGGGCATGTCCTCTGTTGACCAAGAAAAGAGGTCGGCTTGGGCTTTCAGACACTGTGCGAGTTCAACCTTCACTTCTTCAGATAGATCGGCCCCGATCTTGAGGATTTTAGTCGGGTCGTCCCCCAACTGGATTTCAGCAAGTAAGGGACGCGGCTCAATCTGTAACAACCCCTATAGTAAAGAATTTGCGCCTTCACAAACTCGCCCAGATCATTGTGTACACACATACCTATCTCAAAGCACCCCTCCTCGGCAAAAATCGCAACATTCACGTTGCATTTGAACTCGTCTTTGTCGGGTTTGCGCCACGCCTCCACATCCATGGGTCCTTGGGGGTTCAACCACAAAGTCTTCCTCTTCATAGCTTCCTCCTACTCGACGAGAGAGAGAGAGAGAGAGAGAGAGAGAGAGAGAGAGAGAGAGAGAGAGAGAGAGAGAGAGAGAGAGAGAGTGGGGGGGGGGGGAGGCCTTGCTTACGAAGATACGAACCGGTTTCACAACATCATCCCAAACCTTCTCATTCCTCCATTTCCAAATGCACCATAACATCATAGCAAAGATTTTCCTCGGCCCTTCCTACAAAAAGCTCAGAATGCCAAAGAAACATGGTGTTGAATTAGACCCCATAAACCCGCCTCCCTCCAAGCCGCTTCAGCATGAATACATCCAAAGAATATATGCCACTCATTTTCATCACTTATATCACACATAACACATGTGACTTGGCACTGGACCTGCTTCCTTCGCATATTGTACTTGCAAGGGAGGCAACTTCTAGACGACCTCCAAAGTTGAATCCTCACGTTTTGAGGAATTTTTTAAGACGCTAAAGTAGCTGTCAATCCCTAGAAACTCACAACTCTATGTTATCAATCATGTCATTCATTGCTCCATAATAGGTTGATTTCACTGAGTAGATGCCATTTCTACTACGATCGCAAACCAATTCGTCATCATCATGAGCAGTAATTAGCGCCATTCAAGAACGCGCTTCGCCTCTTGATCATTGAAAAGGGATCTCACAAAATTTGTGCTCCAAACTTAATTTTCCACCTCGCCCCTAAAGAAATCAATACCTGTGAAGTGTGAATGCTACCCCAAACATAACTTGATGACCCAAACGAGCCTCATGAAGTCTTTAACTTTGAAAACTCACGACACAATAGCATCCTTGAAGTGTGATCCAAACCGAGTTATTGCTCAAACCAACCCTTCTTGGCACTCTGTAAATAACTTTTTTTGATGGGGCAGTAAATAATTTTTTTTCAGTCAAATTAATTATAAAAAGGAAAAACCGTTAAAATTTACACGTGGCTATAAAATTTTGGCCAAAGTATTGACAAACCGTCTTAAGAAAGTGGTGCCTAGCATAATCTCCAACCACCAATCAGCTTTCATAGGGGGAAGACAAATCCTTGACGGGGTCGCTATTGTTAACGAAGTGGTGGATTTTGCAAAGAGGGGTAAGGAAGAGTGCTTGTTGTTTAAGGTAGATTTTGAGAAAGCTTATGACTCCATCTCTTGGGGATTCTTGGTCTACATGTTACAGCGTATGGGTTTCCCCCAAAGATGGATTTCGTGGATAAAATCTTGTGTGTGCAATAGCTCCATGTCGGTTCTTGTGAATGGTAGCCCTACTTACGACTTCAAAGCACATAGGGGGTTGAGGCAAGGGGACCCTTTGTCACCTTTCCTCTTTCTAATCGTTGCCGAAGGATTGTCGGGATTAAGGCGGAAAGCGGTGGGGATTGGTTCCTTTCAAGACTTTACCACGGTTTTCTATTCTACAATTTGCGGATGACACAATGTTGTTGGGCAAGGCCACGTGGGAAAATCTATGGAGTATAAAGTCTTTACTTCGTGCATTTGAATTAGTGTCTGGTTTGAAGGTTAATTTCCATAAGAGTAAGTTAATTGGCATCAACAGCCCGGATGATTTTTTGGAAAAAGCTAGCGTCTTCATTTATTGTAGAACGGAAGCTTTACCGTTCAAGTTTTAGGGTATTCCGATTGGTGCAAATCCTAGACGGGAAGTTACTTGGAGCCCTGTTCTTGCTGCGCTTAGAAAACGTTTGGCTTTGTGGAATGGTCGTTTCTTGTCGATCGGTGGTCGAGTTGCTCTCATCAACTCCGTCTTGAATAGCATCCCTCTATACATGCTATCATTCTATAAAGCTCCGAAAGTGGTAATTAAGAAGATGATCAAAATTCAAAGGGATTTCCTTTGGGGTATCATAGAAGGAGACAAGGGAATGTGTTGGGTTGCTTGGGATAAAGTTTGCAAAGTAAAAAAGGATGGCGGTCTTGGTATTAAAAATCTCGAGTTATTCAATATTTCTTTGTTATCTAAGTGGAAATGGCAGGCTTTGACGGATACTAATGTCTGCTGGAGCCGTTTGTTGAGACATCGTTATGGGGACTATGCTACTACTTTTGTTCATAACTCGGCTGAAGGTATATCTAGCCGGAACTCGGGATCGATTTGGTGGAGAGACTTGGTAAAGTTGGATGATAATCTTGAGGAACGTCGAAGGTTCGCGTGGTGTATTAAAAGGGGGCTTGGTGACGGAACCTCCATTAATTTTTGGAAGGATCAATGGCTAGGCATAGAGCCTTTATTCAAAGTTTTTTCGCTGTTATGTGATGGGGAAAAGCAGCAGCCGCTCTTGGTGGCTGACTTGGGTGCTTAAAATGGTGAAGTTTGGGTGTGATCTACATCGTGGTAGCATCACACGGATTCGGTTTGGGTGGCTGAAGGCCAAATTTTGGACAGCATTTTACAGTCAGTTAAGCCGACTAGAGGAAGGAAAGACGCATGGCTATGGCCACATGATACTTCCAAGAGTTTCACGGTAAAATCTTTTTATCATCAGCTGTCTTGTAGTGACATATCTTTCAACATTTCGAACCATCAGCACTTGTTAGGGGGACTATGGAAATCTATTGTCCCTTCGAAGGTTGTAGTCTTCGGGTGGAGGTTACTGTTAGATTCCTTACCAGTGCGTGAGCAGCTGTTGCAAAGGAACGTCATCCACTCCGACCTAGAAGTTGGTTGTTCGTTTTGTAATTCCTCTCGCGAGTCTGTCGAACATCTTTTCATCACTTGTGGTTTTGCGCGTTCTGTTTGGCATATTGTTGGTACTTGGCTAGGTGTTGACGTGGATGTCTCTCTGGGTGTGGAGGATTTCTTTAGTAATTGTGGCCAGTGGTGTACAGGGAAGAAAGCAAAGCGGGTGAAAAATCTCATTTGATTAACTACTTGTTGGAGCATTTGGCTAGCTAGGAACGGAGTCATATTCAAAGAGGAGGAACCAAATATAGAGGGGGTTGTTAACCGGATCAAGAACTTATCTTGAAGTTGGTGTATTTATAAACTCAACTGTAATTCATCTTTGTGTGTATCTCTATGGTGGTCTAACCCACTTACATTCCTTAACAATCTGTAATCTAATAGGGGGAGAAACAGTGGGCTACGTTGATATTTTCTCACTGTGGTGCAGGTTGTACGAAACACTCTTTTTCCTTCCTGAGTCTTTTTCCCATTGAGTTTAAGCTCAGGCAGGTTTTAAGGAGGTCCTCCCCCTTTCCTATATCTCCATTGTAAGGGTTGGACACCCATTGTACTCCTTCAATGAATTTTTTGGTTTTCTAAAAAAAAAAAAAGAGAAAGTCTCACAGTGCACTTGAACAACCGAACTCACTCGATTCAATAGCTCATCTGAGAAAACTAGAGCACAATGTGTTTGCCTAACGAGCGAGATTCATTAATCTTTCATTCATTCAGACGAAAATAAAACAAAAAATTGCCTTCCTGTTATCGATCTCAACTGAAGAAGTCTCACAAGCCATTATTATTGTTTGTTTCTGCCTTTGGATTGAACTGAACAAACTAATTACCTAACAGCCACTCTGGATTGAGTTTGACTCCAACCACCAAAATCAAAACTCAACACTCAAAGACTCTTTGTTCTTTCTCTTTCTCCATTCGTTAGCCTATGATGGGTAATAATGGCGATGATCCCAACACCAAACCCAATAATTTTGCATACGACTCTTCATCTTCTTCTTCAGCATCAACACAACCCTTATTATCAAAGCCCCCAATAATCCCATACCCTTCAATAGAAGAACAAAATTCACAAGAATCAGAATCAAATCAACAATACCTTCTCATCACTTACAATCACGGTCCTCGTTCCTTCAAAGACCTTCCTTTCCTCATCCTCTTCCTACTCTTTCTTCTCTCCACCTTCGCCTTCGGCATCTTCGCTATTTTCCACAGAAACACCAATTACTCTTCCCTCTCTTCTTTCACCTACGATTCCAACACCACCTCTTGCATCAACACCGTTTCTTCCACCAACACTCTCTTCAATCTCACTTCATCTTCACCCCTTGTGAAGGATTTAATATGGACTCTCGTTATAACCTTCTTTCTCAGTCTCCCAATGTGTTGGCTTTTACTTCTTTTACTCAAGCATTATACCAAACACATCGTCTACGCTTCTCTTCCTTTCTTTATTGTCATCCCAATCTTCCTTAACGTTTACTGGTTCGTCGCCTGTACTCTCAAAACTTCTTGCAACGATGCTTTCCCTCTGGTGTACAGAATAATGGTGATGGGATTCATTTTTTTGGTGATTGGGGTTATTGTGTGGATCCTTGTGGTGAACTGGCACCGTGTGGAACTTACGGTGAGCATAATTGGGGTTGCTTCTGATGCACTTTCTTGGAATATGGGTTTGTTTGTGGTGTTGCCTTGTTTGACAATTGGGCTTTTGGTGTATTATGTGCCAATTGTGGTTTTTTTGGTGTTTGCTAGGTTTAATGGTAAGATTGTTGTTAAGGATTTGGATGGTGAATATGGTTGTGTTTGGAAGGAGGATTCTTGGGTGCCTGCTTATTTTGCATTGGCAGTACTTACTATGTTGTGGTCAGCTGCTGCTATGTTGGAAGCTCAGGTTTATGTTATTAGTGGAACTATTGCTCGTTGGTATTTCTCTAAGGACTATGATGCTCCAACTAAGAGTATTAGAACTTCTCTCAGGTCAACACAATGCATCACCCTTCATTTCTTTTGTCTCTGTATTTGTTATTTGTTAATGTTTCGCTTGCTTCTATCATGTTTGATTCTATCTGAGCTTCACCGCATATCGTTTATTTGAAATGACATGAGTGATATAGTAGTATAGTACAATTCACACAATTTTTAGCTTCCCTCCTGCATTTTTAGACAAAAATTACTCTCAATGATAGGTAGAAGCAAGTAATCATGGTTTTCTTTCATAATATGAGCATCATAATATCTCCAAATCCCCATGTATTGTGCAGTGCTTGCATATAGTATCTTCAAAATTTAGAGTTGGGAATGTGGATGGTTAGTTTAAGTTTAACTACAACTGTGCGTTTAGGTTTCGTTCCATTGTATTGCTGATCACAGATCAAAACTTATTACATTGATTTGTACTCGATTGTTGAAATGGTTAGTTTGAGAATATTTTATTTGATTCTGCTTTAATTATGATTTATATATACCGATGAATTAAATGGTCAAATTGGCTGCTTATGAAATTTCTGTAGCTCAAGAGATCCATTACCTGTGATGTGTGTTGTTGCTTCCAACTTAGCCATTCTGCATAGCATATTCTTTGATTGGCAGATAGGAAAATATATGAAAATAGGTATTTAGCCGAATTGAGTGATCGTTTTGCATTTAGAGACATTAACTTTGGCAATTTGGCTGGCAGAAATGCTTTTGGTCCTTCTTCTGGAACAATATGTTTGTCGGGATTGCTAATTTTTGTTGTCCGAGTGGTGCGTTTTGTGGTTGATAATGCAAGACAAGAGGGTGCTCCTGGAATAGCGAACATTGTTTTACGGTGCTGTGTAAATGCCTTACTGACAGCTTTTGATTTTCTCAATAAGTTTACCATAAACTTTGCTGCAATAACCGGCGAAGCTTACTGCACATCTGCTAGGATGACATATGAACTTCTAAGACGTAATCTTCTCTCGGCTGTTTTTGTGGAGACCATCTCATCTCGCCTTCTGGTTGGAGTTGTCTTTGTGCTCTCAGCAATATACACAATTGTGGTATGTGGCATTAGTATTTTTCTTTTTAATCCTCGTGCTTTGCGTTAAGGATTTCCACTATGAAAATGGACTGAAACAGTATAGGAGAACAACTATTCTAAGATTAGAACATTTAATAAAAATATTAGCTCATTATGAGAAGCTTAAGAATAAAAATAGTGGCTCCAAAACACTAGTTTTCTTTCATTTCTTTCATTAAGACACAAGTTTAATTTCAAGTATCACCATAAAGCTTAAACTAACATTTCTAAACAAACAACTACATATTTCAATTTAGATGAACAATTTAAATCCCCCAAGTTTATCTTCTCTAGACAAAATTTTGTTTAATAGAGGATTCGAAGTACTATTATCAATAGTTCTTGATGTAAGAAGCATGATAAACTTAAGAATCAATGTGAATTATATTTCAACCAAAAATGGAGCTAGGTAACTTTATAGAAAAGATTGGACTATACCTTGATAAGGCATTCTTTCCCCCTACCTTTGAATTTTTTTTTTAAAATCTCTTTTTAATCCTTTATGTCGTTTATGCTCCTAGCTTCTAATATATTAAGGTAAGTTAAGAATCTAAAAAGCAAAATGACAAGTTTAAGGGCAGCCTTAGAAAGACTACCAAACCTTCTTGAATCACTAGCCTTTTTAGCGACTTCTTGATCCTTTTTAAAACTAAGTGGTGAAGTAATGGATTCATTTTGATCAAAGTAAAATTACATTTTTGGGTGAATGGAAGGTTGCGATTTGGGGTTTCTTCAAGTATGAGATAATTTGTATCAGATTGAACAGGCTAGACTTGCAGCTAGGTGTTTGAAGTATAAACTTGAATTATGAGATAGTTTGTGTAACTCTAACCCGTGGACATTGACTATCGACTTACAGCTTGCAACAGATCATTCTGTTAACTTTTCTTCAATTTCAATAGGCAGCCATCAATTACAGCCAATTTATGTTTCCCCCTCTCTCACTCTCTCTCACACACACGTTTTGGAATGATACAGAGGTTACCGGAGGATTATCTGAAATTTTATTTTCTTATCCTGACATATAATGTCTTCAAAATTATTTGAACCTTTTGGAAGTCTTTGGGGAGAAAATAAGTATCCCAGTTCTTTGGTGGACTTGGTTGTTTTGTCTATGTAATGAATTGTGACTGGTTTATTTTTCTATTATCGTTATTTTCTGTTTCTATATTAACTTTTGTTCTGTTTGTTTAATGTATATGCACTTATGCAGGCTTGTGTTATCTTGAAAGCTGTGACGAATCTAGGGACTGATTCTTATTTTGTAGCTGCAATGGCATGGGTGGTACTGATAGTAGTGCTGGGTTTCCTGGTGCATGTGCTGGACAATGTAATTGACACAATATATGTGTGCTATGCTATAGACAGGGACAGAGGAGAGGTTTGTAAACAAGATGTTCACGAGGTTTACGTTCACCTACCCATAAGTAGAAGTCTCAGACAATCTAATATTATTACAAGAACTCTAGGCGTGTAGATAAATCTTAGGATTTAAATGTTTTTGAATCCTTGGATTGCTATTTTATGGATAAATCTTAGGATTTAAATGTTTTTGAATCCTTGGATTGCTATTTTATGGACAGTGTGGAGTTAGAATTGTCTGTAAGCATGTTGTGCATACTTTTGAATGTTTCTTCTATAAATTTTTGTTACAATTTTTACAAGAGGGTACAATTTTTAGTTAGTCTGAAACTTGACTTCAGTTTTCAGTGTAGCCTGTATCATGTGTATTTTGTTTTGGGGGAAGAGGCACAAGTTTACACTGCTAATAAAAAAAATTGTTGGAGACTAAGCAAAATCTGTACTATTTTTTTTGAAAAGAAATCTGTGCTATTAGAATGCTTTCATTCTCATTTTCTTTTGATTTGGGATCATTACCATTAGCCAGTAGTATATCATTCTCAATGACACAGTCACCAAGCCTTGGAAAACTGTAAAAGTAACAGTTTCATTACCTTTTGTTTCTTCTGCTTCCTAATGGACATGTAAAAATGTGCTGCGTTGAGTTGAAAGTGACATAGTCCAACTTTCCTCTGGTCAAATATTTGGGCCATTTCATTTTGGTGGACTGATCCTACAAAAGAAGGATAAATTGAGATAAGGGGAGTGCTACCCACTCTCCCCCCGCCTCCCCCTAGATTTTTGCCTATAACAAAAGGAGTTTTGCGGCTTCCAAGTAGAATGAGTGAGCTTGTGTTTGCAGCCGACGACAGTGGTTTCCTAGTGTTGTAGATGGATGGATACATAAACCAGTTCTGAAAAGCATTTGCTGAGTTATGAAAATTAGTTTCCAAAATGCTTTTGTATTTCATTTCGGAAATTAATTTCCGAAATGAATATGTTTGGAAACTAGTTTCTGGGAGAGAAGAGAAACATAGAAAAAACAATTTGAAATCACGGAGAAGAACAAGTAGTGTGTCAGAGATGAAGGCTCGTCGAAGAACAACAATGCATTAAAACAACTGCTCTTCATCGGAAAAGTTGTGTTGCGCCTCTCTGGTGTTGCTGCCAAAAATTGTTAGGGAGGGGTGGGTGAGTGCGGGGAAGAGTATCTAGGTCCAGTTTCTTAAAAGAAGGAGGGATGTGGGTACTGGGTAGTAATTTGGGGTGTAGGTAGCAGGTCCCTTGAGATAATTAGAATGGCTAGCCAAATTTTAATTCTCCAGCTCTTAATATTTATGCTCATTTAAGGGCATGGCTGTGTGACCTGCATTTTGTGCTCTGAATGGTTATTTGTTTAAATTCAACTTCCTATATATGATTGTAGGATATCTCGCGTTGTATTTTAATAAAGTAATCTAGAGTGTGTCTCTATATATATATATATATATATATATATATATATATATATATATATATATATAGAGAGAGAGAGAGAGAGAGAGAGAGAGAGAGAGTTAAATTGTGCAGAGTAGAACTTCAATACAAAACCACAAGTTTAAGAGCATTGTGAAGCTAAACAAACATTTTTTGTTTGACTCAGCTAAACAAACATATTATACATAAAGGAATTTGGTAATTAATAGTATAAAGTAAAAACTAAAAAATTGATGCCTTTTTCGTTGACAAATTTAGAGGCTCAAAGTCCTTGCTTGATAGAGCATGCGACTTGGGCCGGTATGACGGGTAGTTTCTTTCCTCTGTCATTTGAAAATAAAATCGAATACGATGAAAAAGAAAAAAAAATTCAGGCCCTACCTATCTAACTAGGTTTAATTTGCACTTCATAAATTCCTTTAATTTCTTATGAAAGCTGGTAGTAGCAGAGCGGCAGTGGTAGTTGATACTTGATGCAATCTTTCTAGCTACGTTCCCTCTTTTGTTCAGTAAAGTTAGTTACAAAGGGAGAGCCAAAGAGGCACATGCCTCACCAACACAATGTTCTTTTTTAGCACCGAGGACTTCTCTATGCATACACATTGATAGATTAGGGTTACAGAGTGGCAGTGACAGTTTGATAAGTTATCTTATTCAACAAATGATCCATAATGAACGATGAATTATAGTTTGTTGCTAAAATTCCTAGCTAAACAATCCGTATTTACTAAAATTTTATGATCTACCATAAATCATGTGAAGCGATGGTCATACTAAAATTAACCTTCAACACAATATCAAAAAAAAAAAAGAAACTTCAATAAAAGCTTCCCTTTGCTTGATAGTTTCGTAAAGGAGTATGATCATCTACTACTGATCTCAAAATCATTATTTCTTTATGTGAAGAGAGCGGCAGTCAATAAAGAAAGCTGGCCTATTCCCTTCCGCGTGTTGCACAATTCCAGAGATCTATGTTGAAGTTATGGTTGACCCTGTAATTGAGTATATTTATGTGATGGTTGTGGTGTAGTCATTTTTTATAATTGTGATGAAACTTGCAATGGTTTCATTATATACGAGATGGACTAGATTGTTGTTGTTGACGACGTTCTCTGGTTTTGGACAATGGTCACAATACTCCTAATATGAGGACCGAAAGAATAATTTTTCCGACAACATAAGAATTACATGATTCTGACATATCTATGAACATCAAAAACACCAAAATTAAAGTATTTCCAAATTCATATTTAGGGTTCATGCCAAATTGGGGGAAAACACCAATGCAAGATTGAAGATCCGTTCCGATACCTGTTGTTAGAAATTCTTTTAATCATGTTTTATTCTTTAATCAAAAGATATTTTAGGCCTAAGCTAAATAATCATAAACACATCAAGAACAATCATTTTTAATACCAATAGAGTCTACAACAACTACCATAAGGATTGGTCTGAACAGTAACTGAGTTTAGATCTCGCCCCAAAGTCTTAGAAATTCTTTTAATCATGTTTTATTCTTTAATCAAAAGATATTTTAGGTGGAAGCTAAATAATCATAAACACATCAAGAACACTCATTTTTAACACCAATAAGGGTTGGTCCGAATAGTAACTAGGTTTGGATCTCACCTCAAAGTCTTGAGTTTAAAGTTTAGGTACGGGAAAAACTCTATTGCGAGAGGAGAATTATATGGACTAGCAAAACCGGTACACGTGGCTAGCCAAGTAACAAAAAAAGTGTTCAACAACTTGGATTACTAAAGATAAATACGTGGATTAGTTGATATTAATTACTTATGTGAAGTAACCTAGCAATTGATCACAGACGAGAATAATGACATTGTTGTTCTTCCTTAACCAAATCAGAAAGGTTTCTCAATGAGACTTTTGCCTCTCTTCAGCTATGGAGAAGAGAAAATGAGCTTGATTTGGGTCGGGTACTAAGAACCATAGTCATTTTATACTATATTAACATATCAGAGTTTCTATGATCCCCTAATGGGCCAATAGTGACATCTACTCATTTAATCTCTTATCGGTTTCTTTGGTAGTCTAGTAGTTACCACAAAAATTAAGCTCTTAATGATTACTAATTTACAATAAATGTTTATATTAGCTCAAATTCAGCGAACAAAAGGTTAACATTAATCTCTCATAATTCATCAATTTTTAGTGGTAATTAATTAACTTAATGGAAACAGAGCCATCTGTAAGGCCTAACACAGTTGACAAAAGTCAATATTGTTAGATCGGACATTTTAGTGGTTAGTCGAAATTTTGCATGTGTGAGTTTTTCTTTGATACTTGACACTCCATCCACAGGCAAAGGGAAATATTCTGAGTTTTCCCTCGCAGCTCCAAATTGCTTCTTTGATCTCTTCGAGTGTAAATGGTGCGGTAAGAAATTAATTATCCCTTTCATCTAGACAATTACACTGACAATTACACTGTACCCCCATCCAGCACCGATTTGTTAGCTTCAGCTTCCCTGAAGTTTGTCTTAAAATGATACTTCACAAGAGTTTTTACTGCTGCCACATCCTCAACCCATGTCTCTCCATCTTAATTTTGCCTCTCCGACATAATAAGCTTATTTATTCGAAAATCCTAAATGTTACGAGAGATTATTGTAATAAAGAGAAGAATACTATTGACAGAATGTAACACTTACAAATTATAACTATCCACTTTCCTATGTGTTGTTAACTAGTTTCTGATTGGTCAAATGCCCTATTTTTATGCATTCTTCTCTTTCATGAAAAAATTCTTCATAAGAAATAGCAATGCTCTTATTTATTTGAGCTGCTGGTATAAGAACCATAGTCATTCTATACTTTATTAACCTATCTGAGTTTCCATGATCCCCTAATGAGCCAATAGTGGAATGTGGTATGTTTGGTATAGATGAAATAGGTGAGAGAGAAGTATCACTACTAGAAAAGCTAAAATACCGACGAAAATTAGAGACGGAGAATATTAAATTCCAGATTTTACCTCACTAACATTTAAAGATGGATTTATCTTTTTCCTGTATCAAAATTTTCGTCACTATTTCAGTTTTTTCTAGTAGTGTATCAAACTTCTCTTGTTTGGTTTGAAGAGAAATGAGAGGGAGAAAAAGAGAGAAGAGATGGGAGAGAGTGGTTCAATTTCCTTATATTTCCTTGCTTTTAATTATTAAAATTAGTTTAATAGATTAGTCATGATTTTTTTGTCTTTTCATAAATAATTAACATTTTTTTATTCTCTATTTCTCTTCTTTTTCTCTTGTTCCAAACTAAATTACTATATTTCTCGCTTCTTTCTCTCTTCCCTTGCTCTCTCTCACCTATTTCTCTCTTCCTAACTTCTCTTCTAAATTAACCAAACACACCCAACCTTCACCCCATATAAGTTTCTTTGGTAGTCTAGTTACCACAAAAATTAAGTTTTTAATGATTAATAATTAATAATAGTTGTTTATCTAGATCAAATTCAACAATCAAAATTTTAACATTAATCTCTCATAATCATGAATTTTTAGTGGTAATTAGTTCACAATCAGAATGAAGAGAATGTAGGTATGTCTACTCTAGTGGTCGACCAGATGCAATACGATGGGCGATTTTGTGGCAAATTAAGAACTTCAAGGTTGTGGCTTACCATTAGAAATTAGATCATAAGAGTGTGTACGTGGTCCATGCCCTTTAATTTTCCTTTCTTGGTTCACCACCCCTCCTACCATAGAATACTTTACCGCAATATCTGGTTCTGCAGTACATAATCAATGTTACTTTTCTCAGAATATGATCAATTAATTAATGGCTAAGATTGACAAGCCAACAGATAAACATTATAAGATATTTATTAAGTGGTGTATATATTATAATATGCAGATTTCTCAAATCCCAAGGATTATTATGCACCACAAAAGCGAGTAGTTCCATGCAGAAGAAGCTCTTGTATAAAACCTCAAAGTAGGTAGACATCATGCACGAGCATGACTTTTCTCTGTTCATCAATTGGGTTGTGTAGCTAAGAACAAATGAATCATGTTAACCACCTCAATCACAAGTTTGTGAAGTCAATGAAAGCGGGCCATCCATTCGATGTACATGCCTCCTAATTCAGCTGCACAAGTTATCATGTTGGCTATTTCACTGGATTTTAGTGTTTGTAAATTGTAATCACAACATGTAACCACCTTAATTCACACTATGAGCTAGAACTACAGTGCATTTGGGAATATATAACATATGGTGGGTGACACTGAACTTAATGTGCGACTATATATGATATTGGATTAGTTCTAAAATAAAAAATCTGAGTCATTGCATGAATATGCATGTTAGAACTTCTATCATTGTCTCATTGGGTGGATAATGATATATTCCGGGGTTAACTCTATTGGCTTTGTTTTCTTAGACAAATGCATGGGAAATAAAACTTTAGCTCACCCCTCGGGGCGTGAAATCTCGAAGTTGAAAGAAGAAACCGAAGGACTGATATATTGATATATACTATAAAGGTTAAATTATAGTTTTGGTCCCCTATTTTTAAAAATTCATATATTTGGTCCCCTTATTTTAAAACTCAGACATTTGGTCCCCCTATTTTAAAAAATCAAAGACATTTAGTCCCAAGAGGAATTTTCAGTTTTTTATGGCTAATAACCAAAGACATTTGGTCCTTCAATTTTAAAAAATCAAAGACATTTGGTCCCCCAATTTTAAAAAATCAAAGACATTTGGTCCCTCTTTGGACTAAATGTATTTGATTTTTTAAAATTGGGGGACCAAATGTCCGAGTTTTAAAATAAGGGGACCAAATGTCTGAATTTTTGAAAATAGGGGGACCAAAACTATAATTTAGCCTACTATAAAAAAACAAACAGATGAAGATCAAGTTGGCAAGAGAGATGAACAATGATTTTTTTTTTTTGGCTTAATTACAGTTTTGGTCCCCCTATTATGACCAATTCTCGATTTTGGTCCCTGAAGTTTTAATTTGACGATTTTGGTCCCCCTATTTTTCCAATTTGAAAAATCATAGTCCCCCTCTTAATTTTGACTGACTTATCCTACGTGGCAGCCCACGTGGACTGCCACGTAGGCACACCCCCCACCCCCACCCCCACCCCACCCCACCCCTCCACTGTTTGTCTTCCCCACCGATCCCCCCCACTGTTCCTCTTCCCTCTTCCCCTCCCCCCTCCCACCCCCACCTCCGTGAACCCCCCCCCCCCCACAACCACACCCTCTCTCTCTCTCTCTCTCTCTCTCTCTCTCTCTCTCTCTCCTTCACATCTCTCTCTCTCCCACCGTCGCTCTCCCTCATCGCATCTCTCTCTCCTTCGCATCTCCGCTCTCCCACCGTCGCTCTCCCTCCTCGCATCTCTCTCTCCTTCGCATCTCCGCTCCCCCACTGTTGCTCTCCCACTGTCGCTCTCCCTCCTCGCATCTCACCACTGTCGCTCTCGCTCGTCTCCCCGTTCTCTCGCTCTCGCAGATCCTCTCGTCTCCCCGTTCTCTCGCAGATCGCAGATTTGCGATCCTCTCGTCTCCCCGTCGCGTCGCTCTCGGTGGTGGGTTGGGTTGGGGTGGGGTGGGATGGGGGTGGGGTGGGGTCGGTGGTGGGTTGGGGTGGGATCAGTGGTGGGTTGGGGTGGGGTGGGGTCGGTGGTGGGTTAGGGTGGGGTGGGGTGGGGTCGGTGGTGGGGGGTGGGGGTGGGGTGGGGGGTGTGCCTACATGGCAGTCCACGTGGGCTGCCACGTAGGATAAGTCAGTCAAAATTGGGGTGGGGGACCTTGATTTTACAAATTGGGAAAATAGGGGGACCAAAATCGTCAAATTAAAAGTTCAGGGACCAAAATCGAGAATTGGTCATAATAGGAGGACCAAAACTGTAATTAAGCCTTTTTTTTTTATAAGTGAGATGAACAATGATTAATTGGCAAGACGTAGTTACACCGGTTGATTTATAACCAGAAAGATTAAGATATGTAGGTTTTTTTTTCATTGTTTAAGAT
This sequence comes from Astragalus membranaceus, assembly GCA_039519185.1. NCBI lineage: Eukaryota > Viridiplantae > Streptophyta > Magnoliopsida > Fabales > Fabaceae > Astragalus > Astragalus membranaceus. The sequence goes on from CM076850.1 coordinate 99,953,232, forward strand.
GTGGGACGAAAAAGCAAGTAATGAAAATGAATCCATTTTACTTGAAAGGAGAGAAAATAAGAGAGAAAAAAATATGAATTCACTATTCTTAATTTCCACCCTTAATTGTTTGGTTTAAAGAATTTGGGGAAAGGGAAAGAGGTGAGAAAGAGTGTGAGAAGGGAGAAAGAGATGAGAAATAGGTGAGAAATGTGATATATTTAAGGGTTGTTTGATATAAGAGAAAGAGAAGAGAGAATTGTTGATAATTTTTTAAAGTACATAAATGTCCCTAAAAATCTATTAAAATTAATTTAATTTTTTATTTAACGGTATAAGTGTAAATTCGTCTCTACTTTCAAATAAGACAAGAGATAATCACTTATCTCCCATTTTTTTTATCTACTTTTGAGAGATTGGAAAAAGTGGTGGTCCAATTAACTTTAAATTTTCTCCTCTATTTCTCTTCAAAACAAACAAAAGAACTATTTTTTTTGATAATTAGGAGTTTATTGACCTGGTGTAACCAGGAGGTTACATGGTAAGCAAGCTACAAATGATAAGATTCGTGGTCATACCCAAAAACACCTACAAAATTTGCGTACTCCTCAAAGAGAACAAAATGAATACTCCTAGAAAAAGAAACACGTCTAAGATCGCGAACGTTAAACAAACTATAAAGAAAAAATCCTCTAAAATATGACCTATTCACGCCTGATTTTGGGGTTAAATATTTAGTTTCTTGATTTCAATGAGTTATGTGAGAGTATTTGAAAAGGAAACCTCTAACAGTCTTGTGATAATGAAAAAAATTTACACCCTCTCTGACCTAAAGGTCTCAAGTCCACACTACCCTAATAGAGAAAAATAATCAAATAAATTTTACACTAAATAATAAAACAAATAGATTAATAAAATTATAAGTCTACCTAAACAATATAATGTGAGAGTCTACCAAAAGATTAATAAAATTAGATAGAAAAAACCTTGCTTCAAATGTATGGGTTTTAATGGTTTTTTTTGTCTACTTAAATGAAATGACAAATAAACACCACCATACACACACACTACCACTTCTCACACCCAGGTTCGAACCCGAACGTCTTCATGTCGCTGAAATTGCCAAGGCAACCAACGGTGAGGGACGGTGATGGTTTAGTGTGCATGCTTGATTATAGGGTGGGAAAATTTGATTTAATTTTAATTTATTGGTTTTTGTTAAAACTAAGTTCAGTATAAAGATATTTATGCTTGGGAACATTCATCAAAACATGGGTTCAACAAAAAGTTTTAGAGTAATTAAAAGGTTTAAATATATATTACCCCCTGCAAATATACCCATTATCCAGTTACCCCCCTACAAAAAAAAAACATTTAAAACAAACCTTGCAAAATATAATGTTATCCAGTTACCCCCCTGCCGTTAAATTTTCTGTTAAAATATGTAAAATGTCACATATCCAGTTACCCCCTGCCACGTGTCACCTTATTATTGGGCCTCTGTGACACGTGGCACTGACATGCCACGTCATCATCTATATCACCACTACCACGTGGCACTGACATGTGCCACGTCAGTGCCACGTGGTAGTGGTGATATAGATGATGACGTGGCATGTCAGTGCCACGTGTCACAGAGGCCCAATAATAAGGTGACACGTGGCAGGGGGGTAACTGGATATGTGACATTTTACATATTTTAACAGAAAATTTAACGGCAGGGGGGTAACTGGATAACATTATATTTTGCAAGGTTTGTTTTAAATGTTTTTTTTTGTAGGGGGTAACTGGATAATGGGTATATTTGCAGGGGGTAATATATATTTAAACCTAATTAAAAATCACCTTTAAAAACAAAAGCTCCAAATCCCAGCAACAAGTTAGATTTAATTTTAAAGACGAGGTCAATTATACTAAGAATACTCAAATATGTCAAAATCAGTTTAATTTATATTTTGAGAACATGCATCAAAACATGTAATTAGTGTGACCAATGTGTCCCGGATTCAAATCCCCACTAGTTCTTTTGGGGCGAGGTAAATGTAATTACCTTCGTAAGTGCTCAAAGAACCCGAAGATCTTCCCGTTTTGGACTGGGGGCGTCATCCCCTCGCCCTAAAAATTTATAACCAAAAAAAGTGCGACCAATGTGAATTTCAATCAATCGTAAAAGAATATTGGAAAAATGTGTTGCTAACACTTCTCTTATCCATTTTAACATTATATATGGATTAAGATTTTAATAAATAAAGATTTAATATAGTTGTGTATTCTATTAGATACATACTCAATGGTTGAATGAAAAAACTATTTTTTCCAAATTGGAATTATAAAATTAACTTATCGGAATTTATGATATTATTGTCTAATATGAATACATTTTTTCTTAAAATGTTCTTGCACAAAATTTTGCTAAAAAAGGAACAAAATAGTAAAATTTTGCTTATGTTACTTTTTTTTTTGACGGAAACCAAACTACTTCATTTCAATATAAATAATGTCACGGATATAGGTTGGGACATAATCAAAAATCGTGGAACAAGCATAGAGTGTTGACGCTCTAGCAAGTGTATGAGCAACAACAGTGGCTTGCCTCCTGGCAAAACTAAACCTATAGTTTTGAAAAGTAGAAAGCAAAGATCTGCAACTCTTAATAATAGAGCCTACTTCAGTAGTCATGAGATGGTTTCCGTTGATACCGTTAACAACTGGCAAGCAATCCAGTTCAATGGTAACTCGCTGGACTCCGCGCTTATTGAGCCACCTAATAGCTTCCACCGCTCCGGTTGCCTCTGCTTCTTGAGGGGTTGGAACACCAGCAAAAGTCATAGTCTTCGCCGCAGCAAACTCTCCTTTCTCATCCCGCACACACATACTGATCAGCGGTCGTACGCGGGTCAAAATAATTAAAAAGAGTAAATATAGTATCAAGGTAAGAGACCTTGGTCGTCTCTCGAGGACCTCTAAATAATGAAATTACCAAAATCAAGAACCAAAATAAACAATAAAAAGGGGGGGGGGGGGTAGGAGAGAGTTTGATGTTTAATGAAGAAAAACAATTAAAGATAGACAATCAATCCATTGGTTTCAGGTGCGTTTCTTGGATTTCTCATCGGTTCTAAAATAAAGATTTGTGCAAGGTTTGATAATTCTTGATTGATCATGAACTAAGTGAACAAGGGCCAGTCAGTTTATACGAATTCACAGCGTTTTAAAGCAAGCGTCAAAACAGTGTGTTCAATCAATCGTGATAGCGAACAAGTGCCAGTATCACAATTAACATCATAATTGAATTCTATCAATTTCATAAACAAGCGTCATAGACTCTATCAATTCCTATCCAAACTAGATTAAACAAGTGATAAAATAGTTTGAATAATGAAAGTTGCAAAACAGAATCATGATTAAGTGATTAAGCAAAACCGAATCATAAAACAAATCACATAAGCAAATCACAGAGTTTGAGTAATTAATTAAGCAAAACACAAACCGAATTTGCAGCAAGAATTACGGAGATGAAACTGATAGAGAAAGAATTAAAAGCATAAAAACGAAATAAACATTAAGCACTGAACCTCAAAATCCTTACAAGCAGCACCCTTCACCAATAGATTGATATAGGACTTAAGCTTCCATGGAGGTTAGAGCTCAAAGACGTAACATTGAAAAGGAATGCGTAAGAGAGCCCAGACGGCTCTGAAAAGTGTATTTAGTCTTAAAGAAAACGAAATACCTAAATCCCTAAATGGGTTCTATGATAAAATCCCGATAAAAATAGTAAATTGGCCCGTAAACCCGTTTTACATAGTACTGCTTTGATATTTCGCAGTTTTAAACTCCCAGACTTCAGAATTGGGTTTCTAGCTCATCAGAAGAATTGTAGCTCTGTTCCTTAACTTTCCAACGCATGCTTGCACGCCTCAATCAGATAAGCACAACCAAAGTTATGGCCTACAGAGTAGACATGGGTCAATATGAAATAAAAATAAGAATTAATTAAGAAATTGATATATTGCTCAATTAAGACCCAAAGTCTAGACACGTGCTAAGAATTAAATATTAGGCACAAAGCACAATTAAAATCACCAAGTGAAAAGCTAAAAATAGTGCATTAAAATACATTGATCAAATTCCCCCACACTTAAGCTTTTGCACTCCGGGCAAAACACACAAAACAAGACACGAAAACAATGCATGAGTTTCCAATGAACTCAAAGAATGCAAAGTCATAAGAGAAATACTTTTCCTAGGCTTCAAGGAGAATGACAATCAAAGATAGCACTTAATTACAATCAAAGATAGCACTTTGGGCTTGTATTTGATTGACTGCGGTGGTTAACTGTCCAACTATTATCTCCAATTTTCTAAGTGTGGAATACGTTGTTTGTTCGAATTGGATATTTTGAATGGCCATCTGTTTAACAAGGTCCTCCAATGAAGGTTCATATGTAGTTGTCATGTTATAGTTAACTGAATTAGGATCAGAATAAAAAAGGATATGCTAAAATTAAGGCAGAAAATAAAAAACGAATCAAACCTAATCAAAAAAAATATAAAAACACAACTAAAAATCTAATAAAATCAAAAGAAGATTATGTAAAATCTAATAAAAATCTAATAAAACACAAACCAAATTTACAGCAAGAATTACGAAGATGAAATTTATAGAGAAAGAATTAAAACTATAAAAACGAAATAAACATTAAGCACCGAACCTCAAAATCCTTACAAGCAGCACCCTTCACCAATAGATTGATATAAGACTTAAGCTTCCATGGAGGTTAGAGTTCAAAGACGTAAAATTGAAAAAGATTGCGTAAGAGAGCCCAGACGGCTCTGAAAAGTGTATTTAGTCTTAAAGAAAACGAAATACCTAAATCCCTAAACGGGTTCTATGATAAAAGCCCGATAAAAATAGTAAATTGGCCCGTAAACCCGTTTTACACAGTACTGCTTCGATATTTCGCAACCCAGACTTCAGAATTGGGTTTCAAGCTCAACAGAAGAATTGTAGCTCTGTTCCTTAACTTTCGAACGCATGTTTGCACGCCTCAATCAGATAAGCACAACCAAAGTTATGGCCTACAGAGTAGACAGGGGTCAATATGCAATAAAAACAAGAATTAATCAAGAAATTGCTATATTGCTCAATTAAGACACAAAGTCTAGAAACGTGCTAAGACTTAAATATTAGGCACAAAGCACAATTAAAATCACCAAGTGAAAAGCTATAAATAGTGCATTAAAATACATTGATCACATACCCACACCAAAAACGCCTTGGGGCTCAAAAATAGTTGCATCAACATTACACTTAAATTCCCCCGGCGCCGGCTTCATCCACGCAACCTGATGAGGAGCGCTATTCCCATGGGTTCTTGTGCCCCCAAGGAGACAGACTGACTCCCAATCGTGCAAAACATCAATGGCAATTCAAACCGAGATACTCACTGGGCGATCAACCCGTTCCCAAACACGCTCGTTACGCCGCTTCCAAATACACCAAAAGATCATGGCTGTAGCTTTCGCTTGAAGGACACTACCACAATTAAGAAGAGAGAAGAAGACATCCCCAAAACTCCCCCTCCCTGCACCCTCTCACACACCACCTGCAAGAGACCAGCATGTCTCCATACTTCCTCCACCCGCCGGCAACCAAAAATACATGAAAGTCATCCTCATCATGTTCCTCGCATTGTGGACATTCCCGGGGGGATTGAACATGACGCGATTGGAGATTACACCGAGTCGGTAAACAACCACGAGCCACTCGCCAAAGAAAAAGCTTCACCTTTTGAGGAATACGAAGACGCCATATACACATCCAGTCACCCTGTTTCCTCAAGTGCGTGTTTTTAATAATATCTTCCATGGTCATATAATAAGCCAATCGAACCGAATAAGACCCATCCCTACTCTTATTCCATATCAAGGCATCATCCTCCTGTGCGCACAACAATGGCATGCGAGTAATACATTGAGCTTCATCATTGTTGAAGAGTTGGTTCACAAGATCAACATTCCAACGAACCTTGTGAGCATCTAACCAATCCCCAACCCGAAGCTCCTCATGAACAACAACCATAGAAGTATGCACATACGGATCATCCCTCCCACGAATCCACGGATCAGACCAAACATTGATATTCCTACCATTCCCAACCTTCCATCTAGCTCCCATCGTCACCGCTACCTGAGAAGAGTGGATACTACGCCAAACAAAATTGGGATTATGGCCCAAGCGAGCCCCCATAAAGTCCCCCAACGAGAAGTATTTAGCTTTGAAAACACGCAAAACTATAGTATCATGATTGGTTGCAAGCCGCCAACCCTGCTTCCCTAGCATGGCAAGATTAAAGCCATGAAAGTGCCAGAATCCCATACCACCATGTTCCTTCCGCACCGATAAGTTATCCCAACTCATCCACTTAATACCACCACTTGAGCGCCCATTTGTACCCCTCCAGAAGGAATTGATCATTCTCTCCAATTCTTCGCCCTGGGACTTAGGCAGGAGAAAAGTGCTCATACAATAAGCCGGAATAGATTGTGCAACCGACTTAACCAAAACCTCTCTACCAGCCTTTATCGAGATGCCTACCCGTCCAATTTTGAATCTTCTTCCAAGTTTTGTCCCTCAGATACCCAAATAACCGCTTCTTACTTCTACCAATCATTGATGGAAGGTCTAGATACTTGCCTGTCCCCAGGCACTCTGCAACACCCAGGATATCGGTAATCGTCATCTTCATCTCAGGAGTTGTATTTCTACTAAAGAAGATCTCAGACTTCTAAAAATTAATAGCTTGCCCAGATGCGTGTTCATAAGTCGCAAGCAGTTCCTTAAGAACTGTACACTCCCTACTAGTGGCTCTGCAGAAAAGAAAACAATCATCAGCAAATAAAAGGTGTGTAAGAACCGGAGCTCCCCTACACACCTTAATACCATGGATATCACCGGTGACTTCAGCCCTCTGCACAAATAATAAATAAGGAGAAAGAGGATATCCTTGTCTAAGACCCCTGCCAGGCGACACTGAGCCCACCTTCTCTCCATTCATCATCACAGAGTAATTAACAGTTTCCACACACATAGAAATCCTCCCAATCCAAGTATCATTAAAGCCCAACTTGCGCAAGACACACTTCAAGTATCCCCAATCAACACGGTCATAAGCTTTACTAATAACAATTTTAAGAGCCACTTCATCAACGTTACCATTGACCGTACATTTCATGTGATGAATAGTCTCTATAGCTACCATTACATTATCAAGAATAGATCTAGAAGCTACAAAGGCCGATTGCTCATGTGAGATACAAATAGGGAGTACAAGCTTTAAACGATTCGCTGATACCTTGGAAATTATTTTGTAGATGACGTTGCAAAGAGAAATAGGCTGAAGATCACTCATAGAAACTGGACTGTCAACCTTCGGAATAAGAACAATGTTAGCATCGTTGAGCGCCGGGGGAAATTCACCATTCTCAAGCCACATTCTCCCGGTATGGAATAACTCAACACCACAAAGATCCCAAAAGCGCTTAAAGAAAGCCGGATTAAGACCATCTGGGCCCGGAGCCTTGCCTAAATGCATTTGAAAGAGAGCTTCTTTAAACTCCTCCACCCTTAAAGGTGTCGTCAATGCCTCATTCTCAACATCCCCAATACACAGCCTCATATGTCGCACTACCGGATCATACGCACTATCTTTCCGTTGAAATAACTCGTGGAAATAATCACTTGCCACTAAACCGAGAGCTTCCTGCCCCTCCACCTCCTCCCCACTACTATTAACCAGCTTTGTTAACAAATTACGCCGACGCCGAGCACTTGCCATAGCATGAAAGAACTTTGAATTGGTATCCCCGTCATGAAGCGAAGGTACTAACAATAAATTCATACGGTCACTTGCCTCCTTATAACGTTGCTGTAAGTGAACTTCACGGGCCTCCCTCAAAGATGATTCTTGTCCTAACAATAAAAGGTATCCTCTTTTGCTTATGTTACTTTTAGTTGTCATGTTTTAGTAGTATTTTGTTTTTATTTATTTGTCGTCGTAAGTTTAGGATCATATCAATTACTTTTTCTCTCGAGGCACCTACAATGAGCGATGAATTAGTCACTACTGTCCGTGCGGTGGATACCCGAGTTTACCCAAAAAAATATCAATTACTTTTTTGTTAATTATAGCTTTAGCTATTCAATGTAGGAGAACATATGTATAGTAGAATAATGAAATATCAAAAATATCAAAAAGTTGTTTTTATTAAAGACAATAAAATTTGATGATATCTTTATTTATGGGATTTTTGGGTAAACCCGAGTATCCATCGCACGGACAGCAGTGACTAATCCCTCGCTCATTAGAAGTGCTCGAGGGGCATGAAAGCTGGCCCAGAGTTTTAATCTTTATTTATGGGATTGAGGTAGTACATATTATTTCTCTTACTTTTCTGTAAATAAATAAAAAGAAAAGGCATTATATAGTGTTGATTGTTGAACTTCTCTGCTTTGCTTTCACGCAAAGACATTTTAAAAACACAAAAGGTTGGCGGGACTGTGAATATGAATGAATACGGTTAAAATACGTTGTTTCCACTAGGAAGGGTATTTTAGGTCCCGCAAGTACTGTTTGTAAAAAAACATTCTGAACATAAAAATCAACAAAAGTAATTTTAAAATTTATCTATTATTTCAATAGGCTTTTCTATATAAGTTTTTTTGGAAATAATAGGCTTTTCTATATAAGTTTTTTTCCGCAAAATATTAAAGTTTTACTAAGCGAAGTCTAATAGAAATGTCACTTGTTTTTTTGTTACAACTCATCTCAAAGGGATTAGTGGGAATTTGAACACCAGACTTCTCAAGTGCTCTATAAGTCAATCCTTTTTTTGGTTACAAAAAAGATTTAGATTAGGGTAAGGACCGACCCCATGCAAGGCCTAGCCAACCAGCAACCTCATTGAGGGTTTCCATTGGTAATTACGGCGTTGCCTACCCCGGCCCACAGCGCAAGTTCGCTTTGGATAGGCCACAATACGAGGGAAAGCTGAGAATCGAAGCCTTGCAATATCACCGGGCCGAACCAGCTGATCCACCCAAGGGGGCAGCTCCATAAGTCAATCTATTGAAGTTAGAAATGTAACTTTTTTAAAATAAAATTATTGAAGTGTTTTATGCCACCGATTCTAGATTCCACTAAATTATATTATGCTTTTAGCCAAGAAAGTAATTGATTATCACTAAAACGATAATAATCATGAAGATGCAATAATAATTGTGGATGATCCTCTCTCACTTAGAGTGTGGTTGGTTGTGAGAAGAAATCGAGAAGAGTATAAGAGGTGAGAAGATGAGAAATATAGTAGATTTAAATTAAGTATTGTTTGGTGTGAGAAAAAAGAAAGAAGAAAGATAGAAAACCAATACCGTTAGCCCAGTGGCTTAATCTGCCTTGGGACACGGGGGTTCGACCCGGTGCTCTTGGGTTCGATTCTCGCAATGGACAAATTCGGTATTGGCCAGTGCAAAATTTGATCCTAAACACGAGTGGACCAGTGCGAAATTTGATCTTAAGCACGAGCATAGTTTAGTCTTTCGTTGAAAGCGTTGAGACACTCCGTGGGTAGCCAATGATGATCCGAACCAAAAAAAAGAGAAGAAAAATAGAAAAGAGAGAAGTATGTGTAATTTTGGAAATGAAAAAAATATATGCTTGTATTAATTTTTTGGGTGAGGATAAAATTAGAAAAAGAAATGATAGAAGGTTTTTGGAAAAGAACCCATTCTCTCTTTTACGTGTGATCTGTAATATTTTGTACATTAGTCAATAAACTTATAGTTCTAATTGATAAATTATAGGCTAAATTATAGTTTTGGTCCCTCTATTTTCAAAAATTCAGACATTTGGTCCCCCTATTTTAAAACTCGGACATTTGGTCCCCCAATTTTAAAAAATCAAAGACATTTAGTCCCAAGAGGAATTTTTAGTTTTTTATGGCTAATAATCAAAGACATTTGGTCCCTCAATTTTAAAAAATCAAAGACATTTGGTCCCCCAATTTTAAAAAATCAAAGACATTTGGTCCCTCTTTGGACTAAATGTATTTGATTTTTTAAAATTGGGGGACCAAATGTTCGAGTTTTAAAATAGGGGGACTAAATATCTGAATTTTTGAAAATAGGGGGACCAAAACTATAATTTAGCCTAAATTATATTTATGGTTTTGTATATATTTTTTTATTGCTCAATTCATATTCTTGGCTCAATTAATTTGCCACTCCAAAACATGTTCTTGGTGGTGTTGGCAACTGTTCTGTACCGAGTAGCTTTTTGGTCAGCTGCTGTTGGTAGGTCTCTTGCTGCCCTGGCAGGTGGTCAGTGAGTGCCTGGGGGGGTACCTGCAAGCCACTCCGACGCTCAAGTCAGTATATAGAATATAAGAGTGTATGTACTAAGGATTAGAGATTCAACCTTTGTAAGGGCAAAGTTTGCCTGTATTTATAGGAAATCGCGCCCTCTCGTGGATCGATGGATGGGTAGAGTCGATCTTGACCGTCCAAGCATATTGGGCTTGCATGAGGTGGATATGGGCTGAATCGGTTGGGCTGATCCATATCACTTGCTAGATGCACCTCCTGGTTTTGCTAATGAGACCCCCTGGTTCACTCCAGAACAGATGCCCCCCAAGCCGAGATTATTCCGGAGGATGGTCTTGGCTTGAAGGTCTTTGCCAGTTTGCCAACTCCGTAAGGTTTATGCGGGACACTGCCTTTGTAGCGGCCGGGTTCTGTCATAGGAGAAATTTTTTTTGAGCGTTGCTTCGTCTGTCTTGACAGGTCGTTCGAGATTATTTGGTCGCGACAGTGACTCGCACCTCCTTCGGTGTAATTCTTGCACCTGGTACCAAGCTAGGGTGATGTATCCTGGTGTTGGCGTTGCTTTGTGTCGAGTTCTTTGAGGTCGGCGCCCTCTTGGGTGCCTTGGGCGTTGTTCCCTCCTAGCGTGTGCTGGATGGCCTATAATGGGTCAGATTTGGCGGGTCAAGATCTGGTGCTCTCGTGGGCGTCTTACTACATAATGTTGACTACCCTGCCGCGAAGGGTCTGCTTTCCGACTACCCCCTGCCTGGCGCCCCTCTGCTGGGAGCTGCTTGCTCCTGCCAGGCGCCCACTTGGGCGCTGGCTGTTCCTGACTGGCGCCCTGTCAGACGCCCTCATGGGCGCTGGCTGCCTTTACTGGCGCCCCGCCAGGCGCCCTCCTGGGCGCTGGCTGTCTTGACTGGCGCCCTGCCAGGCGCCCTCATGGGCGCTGGCTGCCTCACTGGCGCCCTGCCAGGCGCCCTCATGGGCGCTGGCTGCCTTATTGGCGCCCTCATGGGCGCTGGCTGTGTAGAAGGGTGCTTGACACTTTGCTTTCTTTTTCAGTGCTCGTCTTGTCTTTCTTGTGTTTTTTTGAGCATGTCTTAAGGTGACAGGCGTACTGGGCTTCTACGTCGTGGATATGGGCCAAGTTGTTTTGTCGGATCCGCGGTGTGGGGTGAAATGCCAACTCTTATAAATAGGCGGGTATTTTGTCCTGTGGTCCACACTTTCTTGGAGCTCTTTCTTTAGGGAGGAGGAAAGAGTAGGGAGCAAGTCACCAACCCTAGCGCCTGCTTCAAGGAGGAGGAAAGAGTAGGGAGCAAGTCACCAACCTAGAGCCTCCTTAAAAAGAGGAGGGAGTAGAGCCTACTTGTTTCAATGTCTTTTCTTCTTGGTAAGTGTTTTGTTATTCATTCCCGTTTGTTTACGTTGTTGACAGTGCCCTCCTACCAGGCGCCCTCATGGGCGTTGGCTGCCTTGACTGGCGCCCTGCCAGGCGCCCTCATGGGCGCTGGCTGCCTTTTTTGGCGCCCTGCTAGGCGCCCTCATGGGCGCTGGCTGCCTTGACTGGCGCCCTGCCAGGCGCCCTCATGGGCGCTGGCTGCCTTTTTTGGCGCCCTGCCAGGCCCACTCTGTTTTATTTTTGCTGTTTTCTCCTGATTTTTAACCTGCCTTCTTACCTATGAATTTTTAGAGATTGCTTGGTGCTAAGGGGAGTTGCTCTTATCATCCTCTATTGACGTTCCCGCTAGTCTTTGCGGCTTCTGACTTACTGAGGTAACTTCCATGCGAACTTTCAGTTTATCTCTCTAGTTTCTTTGTTCTTTCGAGTATATCTTGTCTTGCAAAGTCTCCAATCTCGGGGGAGGGGGTTTGTCTCTAAGCTTTTCTGCCTGTCTCGTGACTGTTTGTTTTGCCCCCCTGTCCTGTAGGTTGAGAGATGGCAAGGACCAAGAAGACGGCTCGGATGCACCCTACCGCTCACCTGGCTAAGAGTCAAGCTGACGACCTCGAAGAGGGGGTTGGTGATACCGCGCCTTCGGAGGGGGCTGGCGCCCCTGGCTTTGTAGAGACTTCTTCTTCTGATGATGATCTGCCGCTCGATCATGAAGTGGTGGAGATTGGTGGTTGTAGTTATGACTGGGTTGCTCGTATGGTTTGTTCTGCTAGAAGCGTCTACGTTCCAGGAAAAGAGCCTCCCCGCTGTCTACAAGAGGTGTTGGGAGGTTACTGGCGGGTTGAGGTGGTTGACCCCCAAGACAGGGTGTGTAGAGTCCCTGATGGTAGAAAATTCATGATGTTTCACCGTGTGGTTTACAAGGTGCGGGTTTCCCCATTCTTTACACCCTTTCAACTGGAAATTATGAATCACCTTAAAATAGCTCCCTCTCAGCTCCACCCAAATTCGTGGTGTTTTGTGAAGTGTTTCGAACTGGTGATGAGAGTCCTTCGAAGAAGACGCAGCTTGAGGGTTTTTATGGTTATCTTCGAGGTGCAGCGTCATCGAGATACTTCAGATGGCGTCATTCGTTACGAGTTTGTGTACTTGAAGTGTCGGACAAACTATGCTTTCTTTCAAGTGTACTCAGATAACCAGCATGATTGGAAGTTCAAGTACTTCTACCTCGTTCCCTCTAGTGAGAAGGCCGTTGACAGCATGGGCTTCTTTGATGAACAAGGGCATCTGGTTAGGGATAAGTTTTGCCTCGGGTGGTGTAATGTCGATGCTGACCGTACCTCTCGGTCTTATCGCATCCTCCCATCTGAGTTGTCTGATTCTGAGCAGAAGACTTTGGGCATGCTGAGGAAGATCTTCGGTGGCTTGTCCACTGTGCCACAAAAGTTTTTGTGCAGTGAGCTGTCCAAGGCCTCTACGGCGCTTGAAGCTGCCGAGCTCTTAGGTTGCTTATTAGGTCTTGATGTACCTTTATTTGTCTTTTTGTTGGATTATTTACTTATGTTGCTGATTCGCTACTTTGTTGCTCTGCAGATAAGATGGCCGCTCCGCTTTCTTTCAATGACTTAGCCTCTTTGGCCGGACGGAGGAGACCTTTGGATGCCGAACCTACCGAGGTCAAGAGCCCAGCTCCTACTGTATCTGCCCCTGTGCGTCCCTCTATAGGACCTCGCCTTAGTTTAGGAGCCCCAAGCCGTGCTGGAAAGGATGTTTCCGGGGTGTCGAAGGTTCCAGTCGATTCCAGCATCCAAGGGACTCAGAGTCAGTCCAAACGCCAGAGGGGTTGTTCTCAGGGACCTCCCTCTGCTGTTTGTCCCTCTCCGGTTGGGCCTCCTCCTCCTGCTGACGACGAAGGTGAAATTGTCTTCTCCCCCGAAGAGCGTGATCATTTCTGTGAGCATCCTTTCGCACTTCCTGCGCACATGGTTAAGGTTGGGGAAGGCCTACATGCGAAGTGGGAAGCTGAGAAGAAGTGCGGATCTCGTTCAGGTAATCCTCTTGAGTTGTTTCTTACGGTATTCATCAAACCTGCATGGGCCACCACCCCTGTCTGGCGCTCTCCTGGGCGCTGGCTGCTTTCCTGGTGGTGCTTTGCCAGGTGCCCTCATGGGCGCTGGTGTTGTTGGTTCTAAGCTTTGTCGTGTTTGCTTCTTTCTTTGTGCAGGGGTGATCGAGGAAAGGGATCGGCTTCTCTTGGATGTAAGCCGGCTTCAGGTGGATTTGCACGAGGCGCTGGGATCTGCTCCTGTGCGTCCCTCTATGGGGGGCATCTATTCGTCGGGCGCGAGACACTGCTGGCCATTATCAGAGGCGGATGGAGGAGCTCCAATCTGAACTTGACCGTGTGAAGAAACAGAGAGATGTGGCTGAGGAAAGGGTGCAGGAGATGGCCGGGCAAGCCATGGACTTTTCCTACGCTGCTTACGATAAAGCAATAAGTCATGTTCAGTGCATGTACCCGGATGCAGTTCTTGAGTCGAGCATCTTCCGGTTTGACCATGAGGTTGCAGATGGGAGGATTGTTAGATACCATCCTAACGGGATTGACTTCGATGTCATTGCCCCCTGATGTTTCATCTAGGAGTTCAGTTGTTTTTGACTTGTGATTTCTTGTTATCCTGTCGGAATTCGTTGTATGTTTGTTTTATGGAGCTTGACTGATGATTTTACGTTAGATCCACGTTTCCTTTATCTTGCCTATTTTTCATGCTTCTGAACGTATCGCCTCCTATCATCTCGTGGCCATGTTATCTCCGTCAGGAGCTTATCAGAATCGGTCTGATTTAAATTCCTCACTAGAGGTTGTGACATCTTGCGATCCCACTTCGCCCATCTAGGGACTCTAACAGGAGTTTATCAGAATCTGTCCGAATTTAACTCACCCATTAGAGGTTGCGACCTTTTCGATATGCCGCTTCGAGGTTGTGACAACCTCTAGTGACATCTTGCGACGCCACTCTGCCCATCTAGGGGCTCTAACAGGAGTTTATCAGATTCTATCCGAATTTAACTCACCCATTAGAGGTTGCGACCTTTTCGATATGCCGCTTCGAGGTTGTGACAACCTCTAGTGACATCTTACGACGCCACTCTGCCCATCTAGGGGCTCTAACAGGAGTTTATCGAATTCTATCCGAATTTAACTCACCCATTAGAGGTTGCGACCTTTTCGATATGCCGCTTCGACGTTGTGACAACCTCTAGTGACATCTTGCGACGCCACTCTGCCCATCTAGGGGCTCTAACAGGAGTTTATCGAATTCTATCCGAATTTAACTCACCCATTAGAGGTTGCGACCTTTTCGATATGCCGCTTCGTGAACCGAGCAGGTTGACTCACGCTTGGTTCTGCCTGGTTGCCAGGTCCCCTGTTATTTGAGTCGGGACTTGGCTTTTTAGAATGCTTCTTGCCAGGCGCCCTCATGGGCGCTGGCTGCTCCTTATAGGCGCCCTACCAGGCGTCCTCCTGGGCGTCGGCTGCTTCTGTATCGGGCACCAGTTTTCTTGGTTTTTCTATGGTGCTGGAGCGAAAACTGTGATTTGCGAAATAACATCTTGAACCGTGAATAGTAAGGTTTAATTCCCTTGTGTGCGTATTGTAAATTGTTTTGACGTGTTAAACTTAAACAACCAATTGTCTTAAAGAAAAACGCTCTATGCATTGGAACTATGGGCTAGCTGCCTAGTTGAGGAATAGATCCCTGTTCTCCCCGGGGTGGATGGTGAGCTTCTTTCTAACCTCCTCAAAGAGGTGAGGACATTCTTTGTCTGCTTCGAACTTCTTCGCATCCTCTTCTGTCCCCTTGGTTTTGAGTCGGCTTTCCGCTTCTTCTTCACTACTGGAGTTATTTCCGGCATCCCATTCTGTCAGATTCACCTCAGCTTTCTTTTCGAACCCCTTACCCGAGTCTCTTGGCTTGACGGTCTGCTTCTCATTTTTAACGCTCATATAGAAACATCTGCGCGCTGCTCCCAGGTCCGCCTGGAGGGTTACCACCTCATTCTCCAGAGTGTAGAACTTCATTTTCAAATGGACCGTTGAGGTGACCGCCTCCAATTTTCCCAACGTGGGTCTCCCAATGATGCACTGGTAGACCGATTTGCATGGGAGAACCAGGAATGGTGTTTTCACAGTTTTGAACAATGGAGGTTTGTCATCGGGGTTCCCGTAGGTGACCATCAGCTCTAGGTGGCCGAGTGGCTTAGTCTTTGATCCATTAAATCTTGTTAGGTCCCCTCCCTGGAATGGAGTCAGGTCATCGGGGGAGATACTCACCACTTGCAGCAGGTCCTCGAAGATGATATCTACTGCACTTCCCTGGTCAACCAGGATCCTTCTTACTTCGATGTTGGCGATAATGGCAGAGATGATCAGTGGGACGTGTTTGTTCGGTTTCCCGTCGAGCAGCTCATTGTCGTCGAAGGATAGGGGTGGTCTGGTTGGCCCCTTCCTGGCGACTGAGGTTGACGCAATGCTGAGGATCTCTTTCCACTTCCTCTTCATTGATTTGTTTGAACCCCAGTTATCATGGGGGTTTCTCCCGTGGATCACCATGGCCACTGGTTTTTCTTTGGGCCTCCGGGTGTCCTCTCCATCGGTCGATTCATCAGCGCTATTTTCGACCCTCTCGTCGATTGGGGCCTTCCCCTTCCTAGGGGACCGGTATCTCCCTTCGGGGGATCGGGCTCTTTTGCGCGAACCACTTGGTTCCCCCTCCTTCTTCACGTATTGTGTCAGATTTCCTCTCTGGATCAGCTTCTCAATATCACCCTTCAGTGCTTGGCAGCCATTGGTGTCGTGGCCTCCGCTTTGATGGTAGCGGCACCATTTCTTCGAGGGGTTTTGGCCCTCTTTCAACACCAAAGGCTGTGGCCTCTTAATGTCTTTGAATTCTGCGTTGGCACATTCAGCCAGGATCTGTGCCCTTGAGGCGATGAGGGGAGTAAGGCCGCCTGAGGATTTTGGGGGGCGGCCCTCACGGTGTACGCCTCCTGTTACCTTTTGCCGGCGTACCTCCTGGGTGGGTTCCCTGTCGCCCCCCGCCTTGACTGCCTCGCGGTAAGCCAAGTCATCCTCCTCATAATTCATGTATTTCTGGGATCTCCGAAGGAACTCGCCCAAGTTCCTAGGCTTGTTGATGCCTACATCGACCTGGAACAAACTTCCCCTTTTCAACCCGTCTTTCATCCAGAACAATCTTTGTCTGTCCTCCAAACTTCGAACGCCCGAAGCTTCTTTATTGAAGCGCTCAATATACTCCCTCAGTGTCTCGTGGTTATGCTACCTGACGGCTCTCAGTACTTCCTCAGATTTGGGCTTTAGCCGGGAGGCAGTGAAGCGAGCCGTGAACATTCTTACCAGCTTCCCCCAAGAGGATATGGAGTTCGGCCTAAGCTCCTGGAACCACTCTAATGCGGAACCCTCGAGAGTGAGGGGGAAGATTTTACAGTGGACGGGTTCCCTAGCGCCCGGTAGCGCATCATTAAGGAGAAGTGTGCCAGATGACCGTCCGGATCTCCAGTCCCGTCGTACATCTTAAGATTCGGCAGCTTTTCCAAGGCCCTTGGGATTTGGCATTCGTCTACCCTTCTTGTAAACGGCCCCTCCTCTGAAACCTGTGTCGCTCGGGGGATCTCCTCGATGGAGAATCCTAGTGGTGCCTTCTGCGAGTGGCAACCCGGCTCCTCGACCTCTCCTGAGCATTAGGTGACGCGTGTGAGGAGGCACTAGAGTAGGTGTCATGAGGGCGATGGGTCCCTGGGGGTGAGCCTGATTCCCAATGCCTGCGTCGCCTGGGAGGAGAGCGATGTACATGACGTCTCCGAGGTGGGGACCGGCGTCGCCTCGAGGTCACTACCGTTGGAAGGATTGTCAACCTACTGACTGGAGGCTGTTTCGGCAGGGCGGTTACCCACCTTTCAACCTCCCTCAGTCGCGCTTCCTGTTCCAACATCGCTCGAGTGCGACTGGCCAGGAGGTCCAAAAGCTGATTCACGTCAGAGGGCTGGACGGGTCGGCTGGTGCCCTCGTCCTGTATAGTCAAGACGTTGCCCTCGGGGGTACCCTCCGGTCGGGGTGCGGGTATGGCGATGCTCTGAACCCGGGGTCTGCCTCTGGGTGCCATGGAGTAGCAAGAGAAAAGTTCGAGTGATGATGTGAAAGATAGAAAGCTCTCACTGTGGTCGCCAATGTTCTGTACCGAGTAGCTTTTTGGTCAGCTGTTGTTGGTAGGTCTCTTGCTGCCCTGGCAGGTGGTCAGTGAGCGCCCGGGGGGGTACCTGCAAGCCACTCCGACGCTCAAGTCAGTATATAGAATATAAGAGTGTAGGTATTAAGGATTAGAGATTCAACCTTTGTAAGGGCAAAGTTTGCCTGTATTTATAGGAAATCGCGCCCTCTCGTGGATCGTTGGATGGGTAGAGTCGATCTTGACCAAGCATATTGGGCTTGCATGAGGTGGATATGGGCTGAATCAGTTGGGCTGATCCATATCACTTGCTAGATGCACCTCCTGGTTTTGCTAATGAGACCCCTGGTTGACTCCAGATGAGCAACCTTGGGAGAGGTTTTGGTTTTTTGTATATTCAGGATTCATATACTATTGATTTATATATTTATAGTTTTCATATATTTATTTGTTGAATGCAATATTGAAGTTTCGTTGATGACTTACTTAAAAATTATTTTTAAATCATTTTCTCCAACTTGTTAAAAACTGAATTATCTGATTCAATACAACTCAAACCAAACTATGTGTTGTTTTGACACTCAATTATTTCCCAAATAATAATTAATTAAAAAACACTATTTATGGAAACAATTCAATATATATATATCATTCTTTTTTATGGCTGATATATATTGGTAAAAATGGCAAGTGATTAAATATAGAAGCACCTTATCATATATATTGGTAAAAAGGTTATATGATTTTTAACTTTTTTTTTACCGTGTCATTGGTGCGTAGTTTCCACAGGTTTTGTCAGTGACTAATCTACGCCGGGGAACCTGGCTGGCCACGAGTTTCTGCCTTTGCCGGCTCGTGTGGTTCTCCCCTCCCAACAAAGTTTTTGCCACACCCAAGATTCGAACCCGAGACCTTGGGGTGGGATCCAAGTCCAGTTACCACTCGAACCAACCCTTATTGGTATTTTTAACTTTTTTTTGACACTGTTTAACTTTTATATTTATGATATTAAATATTTTCATTTAATATTTAGTTTTAGTTATTTACAAATAATAATGCTAGAGTTGTCCCGACGATATAGAGATTTATTAGAAGGGTATAGTATTTTTTTTTGTTGGTGATTTGAAGGATATAGTATTTATTAAAATAATATTTAATTTTTAACACTATATCTTTCAAACACCTACTCAATAAACCCAGAGCGTGGGGTTCGGTGGTTGGGACTGATTCTTTCTTAACCAATGGTCGGGGATTCGATTTCCACCTTAGGGTACGGAGCAGCGTTAAAACTCTGGGCAGCTGTTCTGCCTCCTAAGGCACCTACAATTCAACGAGGGGATTAGTCACTGCGGTCGGCGGTACTGGATACCCTGGGTAAAACAAAAAAAACACCTACTCAATAGTGTTTGAAAGAAATAGTGTTAGAGAGATTTATTAGAAGGATATTGTATTTATTAAAATGTTTATATTGCTATTCATTAAATAACCCAATAATTCTTTTAATGAATTAAAGAAAAAAATATTAGATGATTTTAAGTTCTTAAAAATATCCCGTCATTTGGTCAAAAAAAAAATATCCCGTCAAAAAGTTCTTAAAAATATTAAATACTTAAGTTGTTATTTAATAATTTTAAATAATTAGAAGAATTGATTAATAGGATATGCACAACCCGTGTAAATGAATTTTATGTTGAGATGATAGAACAGAGCATTTACTATGACAATTAATTAAAGTTTATTAATCAAAACATAGCATTAATAAAACAAATGTTTGCTGGATCAAGCAACTTTTTTTGTGTAAAAAAAACACTTTTTTTTATCAAGCAAAAAAAAAGTTGTAATTTTTTTTTGGACGCAAAAAAAGTTGTAAATTTAGTCAATGGCTTCTTCTAATTATAAAATTCCACATTGCACAAATATAACAAAAATTGAAGGAAAAAAGCACTTAATTTTGTGATATGCCTTTGATAGTATATTTTGAATGGGAGATCTGGCACCCCATTTGGCATTGAATTTCAAGTGAGGTCAAAGACGCTCCCATCTCCGTATTATACACTTTAACTTCATTTCAAGATCGTATAAACCGGGTGCAATACATCTGTTTTCCTTTTTTTATTTATTTTAATAAATATAAACTAATAATCTAAAAAAAACATACTTAATTGTACTCTTCCATTTTCGCATACATACCATAATAATAATAATAATTCTTTTTTTTGACAACAACAATAATAATAATAATTCTTAAAATATGTTTATATTATATTAAGATGGAAAAATGTAATTAGACATATCAGTAAAATATTTTTAAGGTATGTTTTCAATGTTTTTTAAAGTAATATTATGAGGTTTTGTCCATTACTCAAAATATTGAATATACCTTCAATTTAATCCTTAAAGCGTCATCTCTATTTTCAATATTTTTAAAAATAATATTATGAGGTTTTGTCCATTACTCAAAGTATTGAATATACCTTTAATTTAATCCTTAAAGTGTCACTCTCTATTTTCAATATTTTTTAAAATAATATTATGAAGTTTGGTCCATTACTCAAAATATTGAATATACCTTCAATTAATCTTTAAAGTGTCACACTCTCTATTTTATTTAGTCTTTAAACTATAAAAATATAACAAATAGTTCTTAAATTGTTCTGAATCCACGTCAAATTAATCTCTGAACTATCAACTTTCCTTTTTTTATTTAGAAGTTGAGAGACTAAATTGATGAATTTGATATAATCTAAAGACAAGTTATTATATTTTTTTATAATTTAAAGACCAAATAAAAGAGAAAGATAATTTATGGAGCAAATTGAGTCTTTTTTAGAGTAAACCTTCAAATTGGTCCTCAGCTTTCACCCTCTCTCCAATTTAGCCCTTTAAAATATAAAAATATAATAAATAGTCTTTAAATTATTTTAAATTCATCAATTTAGTTTCTGAAACCCTATCCACCACCTCTCCTATTTAAAAAGTAAATGATGGACCAAATTGATGGATATAAAATAATTTAGAAACTATTTTTAATATTTTTATAGTTTAGAGACTAAATAAGAGAGGAGGTTATAGTTTAAGGACCAAATTAATAATTTACTTTGTTTTTATTCTTAAATAAAATAAAAGGCATGGTGTTAGGACAAAAGAGTAAATATGATAAAATAGCAGTGGCATTATCGGCGAACCTGTGTTTATATATAGACCTAAGTCTCACACCTTCAAATTCATGTCAACCTTTTACACACAGAGGGGAAAGTAAAAAAAAGTAAGACCAGCGTGCTTGTCTTCTCTTCCTCAGCAGATAACAATGGCGATGGCTTTCAAAATGGTACTACTCTACTCCATCAACAACCTTCTTTATCCTTCTATTAGATTTCGATCATCTTTAATTTCTTCTAATATATCCTTAATTATCATTTCGAGAAACTCAATTTTAATTTCTGTAACAGGCGACTACTGGTATGTGGGTGACGGAGGAGTGCAAGAACTCTTTCATGGAGATGAAATGGAAGAAGGTTCACAGATACATAGTGTTCAAGATCGATGAAAGGTCAAGGCTTGTTACCGTTGATAAGGTTGGTGGTCCCGGCGAGAGCTATGATGATCTCGCCGCCTCCTTGCCTGGTGATGATTGTAGATATGCTGTCTTCGATTTCGATTTCGTCACCGTTGATAATTGCCGCAAGAGCAAGATCTTCTTCATTGCCTGGTATAATTTTATTATTATTATTATTATCCGTGTTTTACTATAAGATGAATATGAATGTGAGGGATTTTTATTTTCATTTTTATTTTTATTTTTGAATTGAATTTTTGTAGGTCTCCAACAGCATCAAGGATAAGAGCAAAGATGCTATACGCAACATCAAAGGATGGGCTGAGAAGGGCATTGGATGGAATAAGCTATGAAGTACAGGCAACAGATCCAACTGAGATGGGATTCGATGTAATTCAAGACAGAGCCAAATAGATGCCCCTGAATTATCACTCTCTTTAATTATGTGCCAAGCTAATCAATTATTCTGCCAATCTTACTCTTATTATTATAATTACAATAATAATTATAATTATGTTCAAGTAACCCCAATCCAATGACTCTATGACATGTGCTTTGCTTTCTTCTTTATTTGGTTTTTTTTTTATATGGTAGTTTAATTATGTTGGTTTTTGGCACCATTGTGATGTAAGTGGGGTATCTAATCTTCTGCAATACAACAAACCTTTGGACTTTGGTTGTATTGTATTACTCTTTAGTCATGATAATTGAGTTATTATAGATGTAATATATGACTGTCAGGTGGTGTATGATAAGTTAAGGGCAACAAAGCTTTGGTTTAATTAATTACTCTTTAGTCTTTAATTATGAGAATTATTTAAAGTAATGGATTAGCACAACTTTTCTGATTGAAAGTTGATGCGTTACCTTATTTTTAATTAATTAATGCTTTTGCTAACTTGGGATATCTAGTGTTGAGTCCAGTTGCATAACGCAGGCACTGGTAACGTGCTAACAACGGATGGCCCATAGATTTGTATAAAATCCACTAATAGAAATTCAGAAACAATGATAATTTACAGGGATCCTAAGCATTGGAGGACCAAGTCAAAAGTATTATATATGTATACTCATTTTTTTACTTATTGATTTTAAGAAGAAAAGTGTTTTTTTACTTGTCACTTTAATAGTTTAAAATTATATTAATCATTAATTTTTTAATTGTAGCCTTAATTATTTATGATAGAAATTATTTATGATATTAGAGAGAGAAATAAGTGTGAGGAGGAGTAATAAATAATTAAGGGTGTCATACGAAAAAGATTATTAATAATTTATTAAAATTAATAGAATTTATTAATTTACTTAATTTGTATCAAATAAATTTGAAAACATATAAAAATACAAATAAAGTATCCCAAGTATGTAAGTCAGTTGGAGGTCCCGGTTTCAACTCCCAGAAACTAACATTACCCCCACCCCACCACTAACGTTGCTTATAAAAAAATAGATAAAGTAATAAATACACACAAAGACATCTCTCCTATATAGTGACATTTTTTTGAAGAGGCAAAATGTAATTTATTGAGATTGAGATAACTTCTCCGCGTGGCATTTTCTTGTGACTTTTTCTTTTTTAGTCTTTTCCTTTTGATTAAACACCCAACAAATAGAGAAGATATATTGTCGCCTGATATTAGCATTTAAGAATGAGCCTTTTTTTTAATAAGAAAAGGTGTATTAGTATGAAGTACTTAACCCAATATACAAAGGTTGATTATGCGGTCTCAAAACAAGCATTTGGCCTAAGCCACAAATCCTCAATTGTGAGTCCCAGCGAGATGGCTACACTTCTAAACAAAGTATTATTTCTCTCCACCCAGATACACCGTAAAGTTGCCAACCAGATTAAATGAATCACCTTCTTAGCTTGATTGCCATGTAATAAACTTTTGAAATGGTGAAACTGCTCCAACCAAACCAGAGAAAAGCACTGTGAAATTCATAATCCTGAACAGATGTTGCTCCATACGTGAGTGGCAAGCCTCCAGGAGAGAAATAAATGTGGAATTGTTTCATCTTGCTCAAAACACAAAGGACAACACCGTTCAGAGGTTCGAGAACAATCCCTCTATGTAAAAGTGCATTGCGCGTCGATAATCTTTCAAGGAGCAATCTCCAACCAAAAATACATAACTTCAAAGGTATGGGTACCTTCCATATCAATCCCAACCTAAGTCTGAGTTTCGGCCCTAATCCTTACCTACGACGTTCCTTCATCAAAGCATTATATACCGATTTGAAAGAAAAATATTTGGAAGACTTCAAACCCCATTCCTGACGATCCGGGACCTAACTGAGGGAGTTGATTTGTCTGTATATTAAGTTTGTGAGCTACTTCAATGTCCAAAAAAATTATATAATACGGGCTCAAGGTTTCCACCTTATATACATTTTGAATAATCTTTATTCTATGAGGCTTATTCTCCAACATGTGAGCATGCTAGAATTTTAGGAGTTGGTTACCATTTGGGTGTACACACCCGCGTTGAGAACTTTTTTGACGACACGTTTTGGGAGCTTTCTTTAATACATTTTGAGAGTTTTTGTATACGTTTTTTTCTATTTCTTCTTGCAATTTGTGTCGAGCTGCGTGAACTAATAAAAGAGAATAAGACTCTTATAATATCTACATTTTTTCCACAAGACTCGAATATTTGACCTTAACTAAAGATAACGAAACTCTTTGTCACTTAAACAAGAAGTATTTGTACTCGTTTCACCAATTTTCTCGGTGCTTAATATAGTATAAAAGTTGAGTCGGGACATTTCCCACCTATAATCTAGGGTCATATCTAAGAGAAAAGTTAAGGGACACACTGCTTGACACACTGAAGAGGCATATGTGGTTGACACATGTTACAACATTTTCTCCATTTATCAATTGGCTACCGAACATTGAGACCAACAATAGTCGAATTGTGTTTGCAAAAGCAAAAGAAACGATCAGTAAATGGAATTTGAGAAAGACTGGATTCTTACTTCTCGATTGTCAGGGCCAATGTACGAAAGTTATTGAAAGTTTGAATGTTAGGTCATTATAATTGATTTGATTATGTCTTCGTGGTTTCTAAACAATCTATCTGTCATGCCTATAATACTCGTATAGTCTTTTCTCTTAGATATGACCCTAGATTATAGGTGGGAAATGTCCCGACTCAACTCTAAGTTATGCTAATATAAATAAATATATAAGCACCAAAAATTTTAAAATATTCAATTATCTGATTTTTTTTAGATAAGCAAGCAATATATTGAAGGGGGGCACTAGGGGTGCACCCAACCCTTACATAGGAATGGGAAGGGGAGAGGCCTCATTAAAACCTCTCTGGGCCAAAACCCTTTGGAAAAAAGACGCAGGGAAAAAGAGCATCTCAAATATGGTTCACATGCATTGTATACCATATGAATGTGAAGGGGAATGGATCCGATGTAGCAAACGTCTCAAGAAAAGAAAGTATATATATATATATATATATATATATATATAAGTTATAGCCTGTGAATGTTCTGAATATACATTAGATCTCACTTTCTTCACGCAAAGAATGAATGTTCAAGCGTAGTTAATTTGCACACACACGTGTATAAGGTTCTGTTAGTACTTATAATTTCCAAAAACCAGCAATCTGAAAACAAAGTATTACGCAGGTACGTATTCTTTGTTGGTTAAGAATGACAGAGATAAATTACGTACATGGTTTGGTTTCTTTCCAAATTGGACACTTCTGGTTGGTAGGTAGAGTTGGGATGGGTTTTACAGTTCGTCTGTTGGCAGGGCGTAGCTTATTTCTTTATCAGTGTCGTTTTCTTGTTGCTGTGTACAAATCAGCTTGACCATTTTGAAGCTTATCAACAACACAACCCCACCTCTCAACTACTCTATTTTATTTCCTTATTATTCTTGCACAATAATGGTTTTGTCACACCCCTTTTTAATCATTTGTTAAACAATATAATTAAATGATCACTTACAGTCTATTATTAGTGGGTAGATTAAGCCTTTGTTTAGCAAAGACCGATCCGCTAGCTTATAGCGGATCAACTCGTTGTAACTGTTTGACACTACTAACTTTTAACGTTTTTCACTAGCTTATAGCATTTTTTAAAACAATAGTTGAAGTAGGGTTTGATCGTATCCTACTCTCTATGGTACTTATTCAGATAGATTGTTTTTGTAGTGATAATGTAGTACTGTGGAGTAACTGCTAACTGGCTAATGATTTGTTTCTCAAACTAACTGCACCATGTTTTGCAACAACTAAAATTGATCGAAAGTCCAATTAGCGTAATCAATGGACATCGACTGATCGACATCCATTTCCTCTGGCAATTCACGAATGGGGAAAATAACAGTATCATTGCAAACCATTATCTCACTGGATTCAACTTTAGACCATCTCAATTATCAACAATGAATGCACTCTAATCCAACATTTATTCCTTCCACAAACCTATGTGGCAAATGCAACGTCTCATGTGTGCTGATCCAACATTTACTATAATACCCCCTATTTAAAAACAAAAAATGACTAAATATATAAAATGTTTGCGCAAATATGTTCAAAGAAATAGCGCTGCGTAGTGGTTAAGGGTGGATGCATCTGATATATCCCGAGTTAAATTTTGTACAAACATATATATATATATATATATATATATATATATATATATATATATATATATCAATTAAAATAAAAATCGACTTAATTTAAAATTATTTTTTTACAAAAAACTTCAATTGAGTCTCTTTGTGAAATTAAAATTACTTTTTTAGTCATTTAAGTTTGTTTATAAATAATTATTAATTTATATTTATCTATTTTAATTGTATTTTTATTAAGCTTCACCACTGTTTTTACCCACGCTTTACTCTTCTTCTTCTTCCTCTCACGCTCCTAGTTCTTCATTGTCGTCGGTCTCTACCTTGTCGTTCCTCCATATCTCTGTCATTGGCGGCCCATCCGACGTTTTTGGTCAAGATCCGCCACTGATTTTAGCTTAGGGAGAAAATATTACCACGTTGTTACTCTATGAATTATGTTATATATATATATGTTTACAATGTAGTTTTTTTTCGTTTGGAACATTGCCGGCTACTCACAGAGTGTATGCTTAGGATCAAATTTTACACTGCCCAACTCCGAGTTTGTCCACTACGGGAATCGAACTCGGAGTACCGGATTGACCCCCCGTGTCCCAAGGTAGATTAAGTCATCGGACCAACGGTGCTGGTTTACAATGTAGCATTTTTTATACAATAATAATATATATTTTTACAATAGCATTGTTTGTAAAATAAATAAATAGCTAAATGTAACATGATTTTATAATGATAGAAAAATATAGAATTGCTAAAGGATGAAGTATTTGGTTGTATTATCTTTTGTAGTCTGTATATCTAAATTCTAAATGGCGCCGGGGGTAGTTTGTAGTTTGGTTGCTGGATATTTGTCACTGTTAAAATGGACCACTGAATTTATAACTGGGCCAAAATGGTGGCCGTGCGTATAAAATGGGTAATCACTTTTCCCACACCCCTTGACATGGTGATTTTACCAAATTAACCTTAACACTCAAAAAAATTCCAACCATATCCTTCATCCCTCTTCTTCTCCTCCATCTCCTCCATCTCCTACACACCCCACCCTCAACCCCAAACCTCCCATCTCTTCCACTCCTCTCCCTATCCACCATTTATACATCATTACCCTTCTGATCATCTCCTCAACATTCGTAAACATCATAAAGTATTATCCCTACCTCACATTTTTCGTTTTAATCTCATTTAGTTGCTATTTTTGACTTGTTTTTTTTCCTGTAATCGCGCTCAGTTCGGTTGATCTCAACCGAAAGATTTCTGTTAGGCCCAACCGAACGCACAAAAATCACATTTGGGGGGTGTTTTTCAATTGGTCACTCGGTCAAGGGGAACCGAACACATTCGGTCAAGGTGAGCCGAATGTGTTCGGTTTATGGCAGCCGAATAGACGTAATTCCAGCAAGTCCAGTAGCTTCTGTTTGAAATTTTCTTTTTATTATAGGATCATATAAATGGCAGCAAATGATGCGTTGATGGTACTAGACTTTACGAGTTCGTTCACAACGGATAAGGTACGGAATATTCATTCTTTTCAATATGTTTAATTTGCCTAAGGAATACAATGACATTTGCGTTTTCCATTTTCAGTTGTTTGCAAACCGTGAAGAGTTGTTGACATGGGTACGTAGTGTCGGCAGGTCTCTTGGGATGGTGATTGTGATATCTAGATCCGACACCGAAAAGCGATCAGGTAAAGAATTTTGCACGTTGATTTGTGAAAAAGGTGAAAATTATAGGACTAGTGTAGTTGAGGGAACAAACACTAGGAAATGTTGTTGTCAGTTTAGATTGAAAGGAAATATACAACTGTCGTTTAAGGAAACGATCGAGTATTCGTGAGGGTAGGACTGAGCTCCAACATTTGATGAAGTTGCTGGAGCGTGATCAATATGTTTACTGGTCTAGAGTTGCAGAGGGCACTAATGTTGTCAAAGACATCTTTTGGGCACATCCAGATTCTATTGAGCTTGTCAACACATTCAAGGGTCTCGAAGAGAATTGGATGACTGTACCAGATATAGGGTATCTAATCGTTAACAAATACCAGGTCGTACTGACTTGTTGGTCTGTTAACGAGTCTTTCACCATTTTCCCATTTCATATTGCCCCATTCAAAACTGCCCGTCAGTTCAACATATGCTTCACGGATAAACACTTTGTACAGGTATATCGACTTTTATTTAGAATTCAATTTTAATTTGTCAAACATTAGTTAACATTATGTTGTTTTTGTCTTTGTAAGGTTTTTTTGAAGAATGGAAGTCCAATGCCTCCGCCCGATGCGCTTTGGAATGTTAACAGGAGACCCGTAGCAAAGGGTTGGGACATGCTGTTTACGGGTCGTATACAAAAGTGGAAGGCCTTGGTCTTTGAGACCCAAACACCGACTTATGTAGATTTAAGTAAAGATAGTAATTAGTTGATTAATTGTTGTTTTCTGATAGTCCCGCAAGTGCACAGTCTTATCGCGTAATAGAAAGTATCGGTCCACAAGGAGTAAAATGTGATTACCGATCTAGTTTTGATGTTGATTAGCTGAAAGGGAATAGTTTTATAAAAAGAAGTGATTTGTTGATTAAAATTTAAGATAAAGAAAAGCGTCTTGGGATTATGGTCATATCACAATGACGGAATTTAAAACAACCCCTTAACTATCCTCAATCTTATATTGAAATTCGTTTTTAAGGACAAGGTATTCTTTTTTTGCTGTAATTCAGGTTTCCTTTCGGAATACAAGAACGTGTCTCGAAACAATGACCAAACCTATTCTCATGGTTGACCATTGCAGAGACCCATTAAGCGCAACCTTATTGTCCCAAGGCTATCAAAGCTATTCTCATGCTTTGATGTGCCTTGTCTAATTCCATTTGTTCCAATATCAAACTTCACCTCTCGGTACTTCGTTTGATCTTTGTTTTATAAAATTAGTACGATGGAATTAGATTAAAAAGCGAACTCTAATAAGATAGAGTTTAATCTTGGAATTGTTTAGGGACCCATCATTGGATTGTTTCCCACAATCCCAAGACTAAAGAAGTCTACTCACACAAGATCATAGTAGACAAGGGAGTAGAAGATAATGACATAAAAGATAAATGACAAGAAAGATAAATGACGGAAATGTAAATTGCGGAATTGTAAATGACAAAATGTAAATGACAAAAAGTAAAGTGCGGAATATAAAGGTGCTGGAAAATAAAGAACAGAAAGTAAAGTTGCAAGAATGTAAAGTGCAAAAATTATAAAGAACCAGAACTTAATATGAAGAAAGTGAATTGCATAAAACTTAGGAGTAAACTTTGAGTGTAATTTTCAAGTAAGCCAAGATGCTATTACAGCTGAATTGAGGTCCTTTTTATAGCCTAGGATCAGTAGACAAGTCCGTAAATTCGAATTACAAGCCATGATGAAGAGAATGGGAAAAGTTTTGTAACATCTTTTAAATTCTGCATCAGGCGCACGGATCGTGCTCAGGAGGCGCACGGACCGTGCTGCATGTAAGGCTTTTGAGATTCTGAATAGCAACAAGGCGCACAGACCGTGCTAGGAGGGCGCACGGATTGTGCGTATCGTGAAACTTTTGGAATTCTCAGCTGCGAGCATCACGCACGGATCGTGCTTGCTGTGCGCACGGATCGTGCGTGTTTTAACAATTTTCTGCACTGGTTCCCTCAAATCTGCGAACAGGGTGCACAGACCGTGCTTGGAGGGCGCACGGACCGTGCGTCTACTCTGCTTTTATTCTGCTTAATTCTTCTCCTCTTCCTATTGTCTTTTGATCCAATATTCCTCATTTGCTCCATATTAGGCCTGAAAATAAAAAGTAACACTTTGTAGTAAAATAGCTCCAAAGTAGAACTACAATCCCACAATTTTTATTTAATCCAAAGTAGCTAAAAACACACTAAATTAGGACTTATCAAACTCCCCCATGCTTAAACCTTTGCTTGTCCTCAAGCAAAATTATGCGACCCATTAGACCAATTTTGAAAAAATTCTAAATTCATATAAAAACCTTAAGTGAACCGGAGGTAAATTTCAGCACTTTTTCTTTGGTTTGAGACTTACTACTTGGGCTTTTTGTGAATTAAGAGGCAAGTTTTTGAGGTATCAGCACATTAGAAAAGATATCAATGTCAGCATAGAACCAGTTCCCTAGCATTCTCAAGCTTGGGTCTTCCATTCACCAGACCGGGTCTCAAAGGAGGGTCTTTATACGCTGGGCATTCAATCATATTATTCTTTTTATTTGATTTCACATGTAAGCCAACCACTTTTAATTTTTAAATTTTTCGATTTTTGAACTAAAGTGGTCAGCCCATTTTGCTTGATGTCCTAATATGTTTTTCTTTTCTTTTTCTCTTTTTGTTCTTGATACCCCAACTCAGACATTTTTCTCCAGTAACCTTGTATCCGGTGAATGTCACCAAGAGAACTAGATTACTAGTTTCTTTTCAATCCTCCTAATAGTACTAATAACCAAAAACCAATCTCAAGAGTGTGTGTGTGTGTGAAAACCCAAAAAGCAGTAACAAACAAACATTTATATTATTTTTACCAGCCAGTGCACCTAGATGAATGCTATGAAACTAAAAAATTAATCCAAAAGAGGCCTTTTAAAACAAAACATGCTTTTAGGAAATTCACAAAGACTTGTAACAAGGGGAGATGATAAAACAAACTAGACTTAATAGAAACAAGAAAAACAGTAAAAAGGGCAAGATACCCCCCATGCTTGGACTAAACATTGTCCTCAATGATTTGAAATAAAAACAACATGAAAGGGGTAAGAGTAGCTCACATGTTTACTTCTCCCCAGGCGGAGGAGCCTAATGAATATTGAAATGCTGCAACATGGCATGAAGCATGTCTGTCATGTGCACCACCTGCTGACTGTGATGCAATTGGCCTTCTCTTATTAATTGTAGCTCTGCTCCATGCCTCCGCTGCTCACTTTCAATTCTTGCACACCATGCTTCAATATTAAAATTATGATCATTTTGCACTTCCCGCTCAGCCATATCCTCCTCTCTCTCTTGGGCCGGCATTTCTTGGGGAATCTCTCCAGCAGCATTTAGGTACAACCAGTTCTCTGGATTTCTTGTGTCCGTCCTAACCGGGTTTGGTAATAGGATGGACTTTTGCTTGTCAACTAACAAATGAAACCTTGTTCTTGCTCTATTTGTTGCTCTAACCAAGAACATGCTCTCGTATATATCCAGATCAATGCTCATATTGCCATCCAATACTTCTAGATAAATCAACCTCTCTGCCAGCCCCAACTGTTGAACAATATAAGTCACCATCCCCCCAATCACAATATCACCCTTAGTAAGTTCTGCAACCACTACAAGAATAATGGGATTTTCCGGCCAGGACTTTCCGGCGGATTTTAGGAATTTCCGGCGGATTTTAGGACTTTCCGGCGGATTTTATTCGCCGCAAACTTTTCCGGCGGATTTTGGGGTATTTCCGGCGGATTTTTTGGCATTTGCGGCGGATTTTTAAAAAAAAAAAATTAAAAAATCCGCCGCAACAGCCAAAAATTTTTTTTTTTTTAAAAAAAATCCGCCGCAAAAGCCAAAAAAAATTTCAAAAAATCCGCCGGTAATTTCAAAAATCCGCCGGAAAATTCGGAGGGAAAAAATTCGCCTATAAATAAAAATTTCTCCTACACTCCTCTCATTCTCTCATTTCACTCTTTATTTCATTCTCATTCTCTTCTATATTTCTCTACATATCTCTCTTCTATATTTCTTATACTCTCATCTCCATAAATTTCTCTACATATCTCTCTTCTATATTTCTCCTTCCTTCTTCATTCTTTTTCATTCACTCCTTAATTCTTATTTCTTCTTACTTCTTTATTCACATTCTCTCCTATATCATTCTCTTCTAATATTCTCTTTCATTCTTATTCCTTCCTACTTCTACATTCTCATTCATTTATTTATTTTCATTCTTTTCTATATCATTTTTTCTCATATTCTACTTTATTTTCATTTTTTCTTACTTTTTATTAAAATACAAATTAAACAAAAAAATTCGAAAAAATTGAAATAAAAAATTGAAAAATTCAAAAATTCAAATTTTTTACCGCCAGATTTTTAAATTTTTTTTTTTTGGATTTTGCGGCGGATTTTAGGCATTTCCGAAATTACCAAAGCCAAATTTGATGGCCAAAGGTGATGAAAGTGACAAAGTATCAAAGTCACAATCCAAGACAATCAAGCTCAAGAACTGAAGTTTCAAGATATAAGGGTAGTCCCTAGGGTTTGGGTGTGTCTTAGGAAAAAGTGTAAGCTCTTACGAAGGTCAGCTCATCTCTCAAAGTCTCACGCCTTCACTATTTCTAAAATGCATGCATGCACACGTAAACACAAAAACTATTTTGTGAAAGTAAGAAATCGATTCACACTAATTTCTCTAAAGCTTGAAATCGATTTCCAACCTTATGCAAAGGATAGAAATCGATTTCCCAAAGTAAATAATCGATTCCCAAATTGTTTAAAAAGCTAAGAATCGATTCCTATCATTTCTCATAAGATCAAAATCGATTTTCTACTTCTTTTAAAGTGCAAAATCGATTTCCTACTCTATTGTTAAAGTACATAATCGATTTCCTCTCTCCTTTAAAGAAGCACATAATCGATTTGCATATTCCTTGTCTTAAGCACATAATCGATTCTTGTTATTCCCTATGAAGCACATAATCGATTTTCTCTATAGTGTAATAAAGCATAAAATCGATTTGCATCTTATTTCAAACAACACATAATCGATTTCTCATCCTAGATCTACTTAGGCATGAAATCGATTTTCATCTTCAGTGCATTCAGACAAACAATCGATTATGACATTTCCAAAATTGTCTCAACGGTAATATTTTTCTCATAGCCTATAAATAGAGGCTTCATACTCTTCATTTCTTACAACCCAATTTCACGAGTCAAAATCACATTTGAGAAAAACTCTTCATACTTTTATTTCTTCTCTTCACGCACTGTTGGTCCGCCAGAGCTGATCTTTCGCAAGAGCTAGTCAGGGGTTGGAATCTTCAAGTTGTATTATCTGCCTACGTAAGAGGTATTTTAGTCTTTAAGTTTGTAATTGTTTTTTTGTTGTGATTTGTACTAGGGAGTGGGGTATCTCTCTAGGGTAGCTGTTTGGACTAGGAAGTGGGGTATCTTTCTGGGGAAGCTTGCTGTAACAAGGGTGGGGTATCTCTTGTTGTATTGTGGTTAGATTTGAGGTCCCTTCAATAGGTGGGGTATCCTAGGTGAAGAGTGCCTGAGTCTGTAAAGGTTTTCCAAGGCACCTGTAAGCCTTGTTTTGTGTTAGTGGAAAATCTTACTTGCTATGAATGTGGGAAACCCGGGCATATGAAGGTGGAATGTCCTAATCTACAAAGAAAAGAATCAAAATTTGAAAAGAGGGCATCCAAACAAAACAAAGGTAGAAAAGCCTACATCGCATGGGAAGATAACTGCATGGATTCATCAGATGAATCAGAAGATGAAGAAGCTCAAGTTGCATTAATGGCTGATCATGACAGCTGTAGCGACCGAAAAATCCGGAGGAGGGATTCCTCGTTGCTTTTGAACAATGGAGCCGCCATCAATATTTATTTTTAGGAAAACATTGAAAAAACCTTTGTTTTTGGGTTCGGGGGTCGATTAAGTGCGGGGAAGGTACTAGCACCCCGCAACATCCTAAAAAGGTTACCTTTTAATTTAATGTGTAGAAAAAAAAGTTAGTTTTTAAAAGAAGATACTTTATTTACCCTTTTTGTTATTTGCAAAAAAAAATCGGAAAGGAAGACTTAATAAAATTTTAGTTTTTTTTGCGCTCGACGGGAGTGGGCCCCCGCTCCTACGTATCTCCGGGTGCGATGGAGAAATCAAAGCTACGTAGTTCTTGGGTAGAAAATATTTGTGTGTTGGTATTTTTTATTTTGAAAAGTTTGGGAAAACTAGAGGCCATTCATGGTGACCAAACAGATAAATCCAGAGTGGTCGTCATAAATGGCTTATTCGAAAAAGAAGGTGTTTACAGCGTTCAAACGAGTCGGGCCCAGAGTGACCGCTATAGACAACCGGTTTGTGATTGAGCGTTTGTTCGCTTGAAAACGTGCTTACCGGGAAGCGTGATAAAAAGGAGTCGAAATTATGTTTGTACTTTATTAACTAAAAAGAAGTTTAGGCGAATGTTTGCGATGATCAAACGAGTAACCTCAGAGTGATCACCGCTACTAATCCGCTGTGAAAAAAGGAAGGTTAGTCCTAACGGTCAAACAAGCAAGGCTCAGAGTGACCACTAGTAACGACCTATTTTTTACGCGAATTCGATTAAAAAGAAAAAAGGAGAACGGTTTGGAAGTATCACGTTGTGAATAAAAACGGAATAGGTGATAAAAAGGGGGGGGTGCAAATAATAAAGGGGTTGTATTAAAAAAAAAGGAGGTGTGAATAGCGTGACCAAATCGTTTTTTGGTGAACTAGGTTGTGTTTGAAAAGATGGGCTTGTAGTAAAAAAAATGGATGGGTTTGCTGTTTTAAGAAAACGCGGGGTGCAAATAGCGTTTTGGTGCTTTTTTAAAAAAGAGTTGCCGCGGGTGCAAATAGCGTTTTGACGCTAAAAAAAACGATTGACGGGTTTATTACCTTTTTTACTATTCTACCCTAGAACACGTGGTTCTTGAAACGCTTTTCCTTAAAAAAAACCTAGACTAAACAAGTGGTATTTTGAAAGCGGATTATGGAGAAAAATTCTTTTGTTGTTTTTTTTTTGTTGTCATAGTTATTATTTAATAAAAGGGGGCCTTTTTACTTTTTTTTGAAAAAGATTTTTGTTATTATATTATTTTTTTAGAAAAGGGTAGTGACACTAGTAACCATTTATTTTAAAAAATATTTTTTATTATTTGAAAAAAAAAAAGGCTTTATTTAAATCCGAAAATAGTAACCATTTTTTTTAAAAAACAACATATTTTTTTGGCACTTTTTTAGTACGAAAATTACAATAATTTATTTAAAAAAGCACAACCAATATTTATAACAACATCAACTAATATTTATAAAAAAACGGCAACTAATATAAAAACATGACAACAACAAAATAAAAACAGTAACTAAAAAAAACGAAAAAAAACATGAACAACAATAATTAAAATACAATGGCAATGATTATATGAACAAAATTATAATAACTAAAAATTACAAAAAAAAAGCAACAATACTACAAATTATTACATTTTTGTACCTTGAACAAATCCAAGCTTTCTTCTTCGGATCTCTTCAATACACCAAAATTTTAAACTAAAAAAAAAACTAAGAAGGAAGAAAAGAAGGGGAAGAAAATTTTTCTAAGAGAAACCCTAATTTTTTTTAGATTCTCCTTTTTTTTTCTAAGAGCCAAATCCGTCCCTCCTTCTAAGGTAAGGACCCCTATTTATACAAAAAAACTTGCTCTTGCTTCTCTTCATTGCTCCACTTCAACCACTCTTGGATAGTGATGATGATCTTTTTTGACATGATGGAGGTTTGGGGGTAGTTGTTGAAGGGGAAAAAATAAAAAAAGAGACATGTGAGATGAGGGGAGATGATGGTCGAAGGTATGGGCATGGAGAAGAGAGTGCCATGTGTGAAGTGTGTGATAGGGAGAGGAATGGATGAGTGTGTGAAGAGAAAAGAAAATGAGTGTGTGAGAGGAGGGGAAGAAGTCGTAGGTATGGGGAGAGAGAGGAGGGAAGGGTTGAGTGTGGTGTTGTTTTAGGGTTGAGTGTGAGAGAGAGTGAGTTGAGTGATGTGTGAGGGAGAGAGAGAGAAGAGGGGGGCGTAGGAAAGAGGGGGGGAGCCGTTGGGAGAGGAGAGAGGGAAGGGTGGAGTGTATGGGGAAAGGAGATATGGGGAAGTGGGGTTGTGTGTGGAAGTGGGATTGAGAGTTTCAAGGAGGGAATCAAGGAGAGTGGGGGGCGGATTTCTAGGGATGAATGTGGATGATTTTTAAGGCTAGGGGGGAGAGTGAATGTAGACACATTTTAGGGTTAAAAGGGGGGGTATGCGAATTAGGGTTTAGTTGGAGTGGGTTGGA
Source organism: Astragalus membranaceus (assembly GCA_039519185.1). Lineage (NCBI taxonomy): Eukaryota > Viridiplantae > Streptophyta > Magnoliopsida > Fabales > Fabaceae > Astragalus > Astragalus membranaceus. The sequence goes on from CM076850.1 coordinate 99,989,475, forward strand.
TGGAGTTGGGTGTTGGGTTATGGGTTGGATATGGGTTAGGGTTAGGATATGGGTTGGGTTTGGTGGAGGAGTTGGATTGGGCTTGGTGGAGGAGTGGGCTAGGCGAATTGGGCTAGCTATTTTGCTGGGTTGGGCTTCCATGACAGCACCTTATTATTAATAGACCCCCCCATTTCCTTCTTGGCTTATTTTTATTTCTTCACTTCTAATTATTATTTTTTTTCAAAAATTAAAAACTTGTAGCAAACTAAAATAAAATAAAACATGGCATGAAAAATAAAATAATTATTTTTATTAAAAATAAATAAAATTTCTCTTTTTTTTTTTGGATAGGACAAAATTAGGGTATTACAACAGCAACGACGAAAATGAGGTATCTTCTAACTCCGAATCTTTACAAGATGCTTATGATGAATTATATGAAGCTTTTACTGAATTGCTTGATAAATCTTCAAAATTAGCTAAAGCACTAAGCAAATCTAAGAAAGTTATCACTCATCTTGAAAATGATATTACTGCTTTAACTAAAGAAAAATTAGAGCTTAGAAAAGAAAATGATAGCCTTGCATGCTTTAAAGAAAATTATACTTGTGATAAATGTGCTGATTTTGAAAAGAAAATTCAAGAATTGGAATGGACTGTTGGGAAATTGTCTAGTTTACAAAATGTGCATCATAGATTTCCTAGAAACAAACCCATAGAAAAGCATGTTCATTACAAACCAAAGTTTTCCACCAGACCTTATATTTAATGTTATTATTGTGGTAAACCTGGACATACTGCTTCCGTTTGCAGAGCAAGAGGTAAACAAACTATGAAAAAGGTATGGGTTCCCAAAAAGACCATACCAAACACTAACCCACAAGGACCCAAAGAGATTTGGGTACCTAAAACCTTGTTTTGATCTATCGCAGGTATGCTTCAAGGTACGGGGGTCTGATTGGTACCTTGACAACGGATGCTCAAAGCACACGACTGGAGATATTACAAAGTTCTTAACTCTTACCCCCAGGTCAAGCGGTTATGTGACTTATGGCGACAATAACAGAGGTAGAATCCTCGGTGAAGGTAAAGTTGGTAAAGACCTATCTACTGCTATTGACAATGTGTTTTATGTTGAAGGTCTTAAACATAACTTATTAAGTATTAGCCAACTATGTGATAAAGGAAATAGAGTAATATTTGATTCAGGTTCATGCATCATTGAGGATAAAATAAGTAAACAAGTCAGAATGATAGGAAACAGAGTAGAAAACATATACATGATGAGTCTTGATAGTGTTTCATCCCATAATGCATGCTGTCTCATTAGTAAGGAAGAAAATTCTTGGTTATGGCATCGTAGAGCAGCTCATATTCATATGGATCATCTTAACAAGTTAGTGTCTAAGGATCTAGTTAGTGGTCTTCCAAATATCAAGTTTGAAAAGAATAAACTGTGTGATGCATGCCAAAAAGGTAAACAGGAATCTGTGCATGTTACATTTGATGAGACTAACCTCAGAGGGCTGGGAAAGGTTATTGATAATGTTGCAGATGAACCAGAAGTATCAAAGTTAGATGAAAAGGAGAAAGAAAAAGAGGAAGGGACTAATAAGTCCTATTCTCAAGAAAGAACTGAAGAAGAATCAAGCAGTGAGTTACCAAAGGAATGGAGAATTCCCAGGGACCACTCGCTTGAAAACATCCTAGATGATGTATCAAAGGGAGTAACTACTCGAAACTCTCTTAGAAATGCATGTAATCATATAGCTTTTGTATCTCAAATTGAACCTAAAAATATAGATGAAGCTATAATAGATGAACATTGGACTATTGCTATGCAAAAAGAGTTAAATCAGTTTGAAAGAAACAATGTATGGGATCTTGTCCCCAGACCTGAAAAGAATCAAATAATAGGTACAAAATGGGTGTTTAGAAATAAACTAGATGAATCAGGCATAATTGTTAGAAACAAAGCTAGACTAGTTGCTAAAGGTTATAATCAAGAAGAAGGAATAGACTAAGATGAAACATATGCTCCCGTAGCTAGATTAGAAGCTATTCGCATGCTACTTGCTTTTGCATCAGTTATGGATTTTAAATTGTATCAAATGGATGTGAAAAGTGCTTTTTTAAATGGTTTTATTCAAGAGGAAGTGTACATTGAACAACCACCTGGCTTTGAAAATTATGAAAAACCAGATCACGTTTTTAAACTCAAAAAGGCTCTATATGGTCTGAAACAAGCTCCTAGAGCTTGGTACGAAAGATTGAGAAAGTTTTTACTCAATCATGATTTTCAAAGAGGGAAAGTTGACACTACACTTTTCATAAAAAAGGACAAAAGATGACATCTTACTTGTGCAAATTTATGTGGATGACATTATTTTTGGTGCTACTAATGAATTGCTTTGCAAAGAATTTTCTAGTATTATGCAGAGTGAGTTTGAAATGTCAATGATGGGAGAACTCAATTTCTTCCTTGGGCTTCAAATAAAACAAACCAACAATGGCATCTTCATCTCTCAATCAAAATATTGCAAAGAACTACTTAAGAGATTCGAAATGGACAAAGCAAAAGAAATTTCCACTCCAACGAGCACTTCATGCTACTTAGACAAAAATGAAGAAGGTAAACCGGTAGATCTAAGCAAATATCGACGTATGATTGGCTCTCTTCTCTATTTAACTGCTAGTAGACAGGATATCATGTTTAGTGTCTGCATGTGTGCTAGATATCAAGCAAATCCAAAAGAGTCGCATTTAGTAGCTGTCAAAGGAATAATGAGATATCTTGTAGGCACTCAAAATGTTGGTCCGGGGTACCCCAAAGGCGCCACATGCAGCCTTGTGGGATATTCAGACTCGGATTTTGCAGGTTGTAAATTGGATAGAAAAAGCACCAGTGGAACATGTCACATACTAGGTAGTGCATTAGTTTCATGGAACAGTAAGAAACAAGTCAGTGTCGCACTGTCAACTGCTGAAGCAGAATATGTTGCTGCAGGAAGTTGCTGCGCACAAATCCTTTGGATGAAGCAACAAATTCTTGACTATGGTGTAGAACTAGATCATATCCCAATAAAATGCGACAACACCAGAGCTATCAATCTTACAAAGAACCCCGTTCAGCACTCTAGGACCAAGCATATAGAGATTAGACATCACTTTCTTAGAGATCATGTCCAAAAAGGCGATTGTGTGATTGAATTTGTTGAATCGTCAAAACAGCTAGTTGATATTTTCACGAAACCTTTACACAAAGAAAGCTTCTTTTTCATTCGAAGAGAACTTGGAATCATTGATTCCTCTTCTATTTGAATGAAACAAATGCTGTTTCGACTCGCAAACTTTATCATATGTCGACCCTTTTGATCATGACAAAAAGGGGGAGAAATATAGTGTTGCATTAAGCATATAAAATAAGCATATAATATTGTCATATTAAACATATAGGGGGAGAAATATTGTCACTTTGCATATATTAAATGAAACAGGGGGAGCATCAAGTAAGGGGGAGTATAATCACATATATATGTATGCATTATGTTCTTTGATGAACTAACCTCCCACCTTGAGACGAGTAAAGTTTTGTCATCATCAAAAAGGGGGAGAATGTGGATATCTTGTGCTACAGGACTTGTATTGCAGGTCAAAGTTTTGATGATGAAAAAGACCAGAGCTAAAGGTGATAAGAGTAAAAGTTGACCAAAGCCAAAGTTGATGGCCAAAGGTGATGAAAGTGACAAAGTATCAAAGTCACAATCCAAAACAATCAAGCTCAAGAATTGAAGTTTCAAGATATAAGGGTAGTCCTTATAAATAAGGATAGTCCCTAGGGTTTGGGTATGTCTTAGGAAAAAGTGTAAGCTCTTACGAAGGTCAGCTCATCTCTCAAAGTCTCACGCCTTCACTATTTCTAAAATGCATGCATGCACACGTAAACACAAAAACTATTTTGTGAAAGTAAGAAATCGATTCACACTAATTTCTCTAAAGCTTGAAATCGATTTCCAACCTTATGCAAAGGATAGAAATCGATTTCCCAAAGTAAAGAATCGATTCCCAAATTGTTTTAAAAGCTAAGAATCGATTCCTATTATTTCTCATAAGATCAAAATCGATTTTCTACTTCTTTTAAAGTGCAAAATCGATTTCCAACTCTATTGTTAAAGTACATAATCGATTTCCTCTCTCCTTTAAAGAAGCATATAATCGATTTGCATATTCTTTGTCTTAAGCACATAATCGATTCTTGTTATTCCCTATGAAGCACATAATTGATTTTCTCTATAGTATAATAAAGCATAAAATCGATTTGCATCTTATTTCAAACAACAAATAATTGATTTCTCATCCTAGATCTACTTAGGCATGAAATCGATTTTCATCTTCAGTGCATTCAGGCAAACAATCGATTCTGACATTTCCAAAATTGTCTCAACGGTAATATTTTTCTCATAGCCTATAAATAGAGGCTTCATACTCTTCATTTCTTACAACCCAATTTCACGAGTCAAAATCACATTTGAGAAAAACTCTTCATACTTTTATTTCTTCTCTTCACGCACTGTTGGTCCGCCAGAGCTGATCTTTCGCAAGAGCTAGTCAGGGGTTGGAATCTTCAAGTTGTATTATCTGCCTACGTAAGACGTATTTTAGTCTTCAAGTTTGTAATTGTTTTTTTGTTGTGATTTGTACTAGGGAGTGGGGTATCTCTCTAGGGTAGCTGTTTGGACTAGGAAGTGGGGTATCTTTCTGGGGAAGCTTGCTGTAACAAGGGTGGGGTATCTCTTGTTGTATTGTGGTTAGATTTGAGGGTTCTTCAATAGGTGGGGTATCCTAGGTGAAGAGTGCCTGAGTCTGTAAATGTTTTCCAAGGCACCTGTAAGCCTTGTTTTGTGTTAGTAGAAAATCTCACAAGGGTGTGAGGACTGGACGTAGGTCACTAGGAGGTGACCGAACCAGGATAAATCTCTGTGTGCTTTATCGCTTTATTTTCTAATTCCTTCGCTTCCACTTAACCTGCGCAAAAATTAATCTAAGTCATTGAAAAGGGGAAAAAGTTTTCAAAAGTTTTAAATCTCAATTCACCTTGAGACTGAAACCACTTGGCAACAACTGGTCACTGCCAATTCTTTCCAGTGCGCACGGATCGTGCTTCTCTTTCGCACCAGGAACACCAAAAAAAATTTCATAGATACGCACGGATCGTGCGTATCTCTCAGCACTAAAAACTCATTTTTCTTGTATCAAACACCCGGATCAGGCACCTTTTTACATGGATCATACTCATACTTCTTGAAAAACTTGGATTTCCTGGAAAACAAAAACAAAAACATTAACCCGTGGGTTGCCTCCCACGCAGCGCTTCTTTAACTTCACTAGCTTGACGGTTAAAAAGAGCACCCTTGCTCAGGTTGGGTTATGAAGAACCAATGTGGTTCCTTTCTCGATATCTTCACCCACATTATAAATTTTTAACCTATGGGCATTTACCTTGAATGATCCGGTCTTTTCACTCCATATTTCAACTGCACCAAAGGGGTATACCCTAAGGATTTTAAAAGGACCAGACCATCTTGATTTTAATTTTCCTGGAAAAAGCTTCAGTCTAGAGTTGAAGAGTAACACTAGGTCATCCTTTTTGAAATCCCTATGAAGGATCCGCTTATCATCCCATCTTTTTGTTCTTTCTTTATTAATTCGGGCATTCTCATTAGCATCCAATCGTAACTCATCTAATTCGTTCAACTGAAGTTTTCTCTTTTGACCAGCCAAACTTATGTCTAAGTTGAGGGTTTTGATGGCCCAATAAGCCTTATGCTCAAGTTCTACCGACAGATGACAGGACTTCCCATAAATTAGTGTAAAAGGAGTCATTCCCATGGGAGTCTTGTAAGCTGTCGGATATGCCCAAAGAGCATCATCAAGCTTTATTGACCAATCCTTCCGAGAGACAGACACAGTTTTTTCTAAAATACTTTTTATCTCTCTATTTGAAACCTCAACCTGGCCACTAGTTTGGGGATGATAGGGTGTTGCAACTTTATGCTTGACCCCAAACTTTTGTAAAACTTTCTCAAACTGTTTGGAAATGAAATGGGATCCCCCATCACTTATGGCCACTCTTGGGACCCCAATTCTTGGAAAAATTATCTTTTTGAAAAACTTTATGACTACTTGTGCATCGTTTGTTGGCGAAGCAATGGCTTCAATCCATTTAGACACATAGTCGACAGCAACAAGGATTACTGATTTCCAAAAGAAGACGGGAATGGTCCCATAAAATCAATCCCCCTGACGTCAAAAATTTCGACCTCTAGAATGTTGTTTAGGGGAACTTCGTTCCTTTTGGAAATACTCCCAGGGCGTTGACACTGGTCACATTTAGAGACAAAACGATGCACATCTTTAAAAAGAGATGGCCACTAGAAACCAGAATGAAGAATTTTAAAAGCTGTCTTTTGAGAACTGGCGTGGCCACCATAAGATGAAGAGTGACAAAACATTAAAATATTACTTACCTCGTCCTCTGGCCAACAATTCTTTTTCAGTTGTGGTGTAGTTCACCTGTGCTTCATCTAGAGTTCTGCTTGCATAGTAAATGCCATGCATTTTCTTGTCCCTCTTCTGTCCAAGAATTGCCCCAACTGCGTAGTCACTAGCGTCACACATAATTTCGAATGGAAGGTTCAAATCGGGTGGCTGCATGATTGGGGCAGTGATCAAGGCTTCCTTTAACTTGCAAAAAGCTTCTAAACACAAATTATCAAAGACAAAAGTTGCATCCTTACGGAGCAAACTTGTTAGTGGTTTAGAAATCTTGGAAAAATCTTTTATAAAACAGCGGTAGAAACCCGCATGTCCCAAGAAACTTCTCACCTCCTTGACCGAGGTAGGAGGTGACATTTTTTCAATAATTTCAATTTTTGCTTTGTCAACCTCAGTACCTCATTCAGAAACCAAGTGTCCAAGCACTATACCTTCTCTTACCATGAAGTGACACTTTTCCCAATTCAGAACAAGATTTACCTTCTCACATTTTTCTAGAACCCTTTCTAGGTTGGTTAAATAGTTATCAAAGCTAGACCCATGGACTGAAAAATCATCCATAAAGACTTCCATGATGTCTTCAACAAAATCAGAAAAAATTGCCATCATGCAACGTTGAAAGGTGGCAGGGGCATTACAAAGACCAAAAGGCATCCTTCAGTAAGCAAAAGTGCCAAAACGACAAGTGAACGTTGTTTTTTATTGGTCATGTGGATGGATAGGTATTTGGAAGAATCCGGAATACCCATCCAAGTAACAAAAGTGTGAATGCCTTGCCAACCTTTCTAACATTTGATCAATGAAAGGGAGGGAAAAGTGATCTTTACGGGTCGCTTTGTTAAGCTTCCTATAATCGATGCACATTCTCCACCCCGTAACAGTTCTAGTAGCAATAGATTCATTTTTCTCATTTTTGACAACTGTTATGCCTCCCTTTTTAGGAACTACATGAACAGGACTAACCCATTTGCTATCAAAAATTGGGTAAATTACCCCAGCATCAAGGAGTTTGAGAACTTCCTTTTTAACAACTTCTTTCATATTAGGATTTAATCTCCTTTGATGCTCAATTGATGGTTTATAGTCCTCTTCAGGTAGTATCCTATGCATACACAGTGAGGGATTGATTCCCTTAATATCCTCAATAGTATACCCTATGGCTTTAGGATATTTCTTGAGAATACTAAGGAGCTTATTTGTTTCAACCTCATCTAGGTTTACATTTACAATAACAGGATAAGTAGAGTTTAGGCCCAAAAATTCATACCTCAAAGATGATGGAAGAGGTTTCAACTCAACCCTTGGTGGGTCCTTTGGAAGAGAAACAGATTTTTCTCAACTAATTCTTCAGTGCCCAAGCCTTTCATAGGAAGATTCTCATTCAACAATTGAGCATAGGCTTGGGCATCTCCAGTTAACTTTTCACCTACATTGTTAACCAAGCATACTTCCAAACCATCGCTAGAAGGTGGTGCTAGAGAGCACTCCTTCACGCAATGATCTACAACATCAATCATACAACAGGATTCCGAAGTGGAAGGACTATTTTTGAGTTTTTCAAATCAAACAAAATCTTTTCTTCTCCTACATGAAATTCCATCTTACCTTGCTTTACATCAATTATAGCACCAGCAGTGGCGAGGAAAGGCCTCCCCAAAAGTATTGGATCTTGAGAGTCTTCATCCATTTCCATAACAACGAAGTCAGCTGGTATAAAACTATCTCCTAATTTGATAGGAATGTCCTCAAGAATGCCAGCAGGACGCTTAATGGAACGATCAGCTAATTGTAAAGTCATGGTGGTGGGTTCTAACTCTCCTATACCTAACCTTTGGCAAAGGGATAATGGCATTATGCTCACACTGGACCCTAAATCACACATGGCCTTCTCAATGGTCTCGCTCCCTATCACACAGGGAATGGAAAAACTGCCTGGGTCCTTAAGTTTTGGTGGAAGTTTGTTTTGAATTATAGCACTACATTCCTCAGTCAGGGCCACTGTCTCATTGTCATCAATTTTTCTTTTCTTGGATAAAATTTCTTTCAAAAACTTTGTATATGATGGCATCTGAGACAAGGCATCCGTGAATGGGATGTTAATGTAGAGTTTCTTTAGCAAATCAACAAACTTTTTGAACTGTTCTTCTAGCTTAGACTTGGCAAACCTTTGAGGGAATGGTATCTTGGGCTTGTAAGGTGGTGGTGGAACATAAGATGGTTCTTTCTCTTTTTCAATCTCAACTACCTCACCTTCATTTTGAATCTCTTATTCTTTCTCATTCTCACTCACACTATCCTCATTAGTTCCCTTAGTTTCTTCTAGTTGTCTACCACTCCTTAAAACGACGACATTAATTTGGACCTTGGGGTTTGGTTCTGTTTATCCAGGAAACATCCCGGTGGTTCTTGAGGATGAAGCGACTTGTTGAGACACTTGTGAGATTTGAGTTTCCAACATCTTGTTATGGGTTGAAATTGAATCCACTTTTGATGTTAATTTGATGAGAGCATCATTCAAAAATCCAGTTTGGTTTTTCACTTCTTCATTTTGCTTTGTTTGGGTAATAACAAAATTTTCCAGCAATGTTTCCAAATTGGATTTTTGAGGAGCTCTTTGATTGTTTTGATCTTGAAATCCTGGGGGCGGTCTTACTGCTGGTTGGGATGGAGGATTTTTATAAGAAAAATTTGGATGATTCCTCCATCCAGCATTGTATGTATTAGAAAATGGATCGCCCTTATGAGCGTAATTTGCTTGCTCAGGGCCAGCAGTAGACACCCCTAATTGGCATTCTGTGCCAGTGTGGCCAACTACACCACAGATTTCACAAGGTGGAGAAGAAGTAGTAGGAGAAGGTGAAACGGCGTTTACACTCTCAGCTTATCAAATTTGGCAAATAATGCATCTACCTTAGAAGCTAGATGATCAAGAGCAGAGACTTCGTACTTACCTGGCTCTTTCTTTTGTGGAGATGGGGCAGTGATGGCTCTCTCGCTTGTCCATTGGTAGTGATTCTGTGCCATGTCCTCAATCAGTGCATAAGCTTCTTCAATATGTTTGTTCATTAGAGCGCCACCTGCAGCTGCATCAACAGTCATCTTTGTGGTATATAACAAACCATTATAAAAAGTGTGGATGATCAACCATTTCTCCAGTCCATGATGGGGAAAAGCCTTAGCATTTCCTTGAAACGCTCCCATGCATCATAAAGAGACTCCCCATCATTCTGAGTGAATCTTGTAAATTGATTCATCAGTTGAGCAGTTTTGCTTGGGGGAAAGAATCGGGCAAGGAATGCTTGCCTTAGTTGATCCCAAGTTGTGACAGATTCATTAGGTAGTGAGTGAAACCAAGCTCTGGCTTTATCCCTTAATGAAAAAGGGAAAAGTTTTAGCCTTATGGCTTCAGGAGTCACTCCATTCAATTTTAAAGTGCCACAGTATTCAAGAAAAATTGATAGATGAAGATTTGGATCATCAGTGGCTGATCCAGAAAATTGATCCTGTTGGACCATAGAAAGTAAGGACGGTTTGAGTTCAAAATTATTAGCATCAACGTTTGGATGCACAATAACACCATGGGGTTCTGCCGTAGAAGGTGTAGCATACTCCTTGAGAGTGCGATTTTGATTATCCGCCATTTCTTGGTTATTGCACAATTCTCTTCTTCTTCTATGTAAGAATCTTTCAATCTCAGGAATTGGTTGAACAATTTCTCCAAGACTTCGGACTCTTCGCATTCGAAGAACAAGAGAGAGAGAGAAAAAAAGTAAGAAAATAAAAGAAAAAATAAAATTTCAGTCTAACCGGTACCAAAAAGTCGACTAATATCACTAACTCCCTTGCAACGGCGCCAAAAACTTGATAGTCCCGCAAGTGCACGGTCTTATCGTGTAATAGAAAGTATCGGTCCACAGGGAGTAAAATGTGATTACCAATCTAGTTTTGATGTTGATTAGCTGAAAGGGAATAGTTTTATAAGAAGAAGTGATTTGTTGATTAAAATTTAAGATAAAGAAAAGCGTCTTGGGATTATGGTGAAATCACAATGACGGAATTTAAAACAACCCCTTAACTATCCTCTATCTTATATTGAAATTCGTTTTTAAGGACAAGGTATTCTTTTTTTGGTGTAATTCACGTTTCCTTTCGGAATACAAGAACGTGTCTCGAAACAATGACCAAACCTATTCTCATGGTTGACCATTGCAGAGACCCATTAAGCGCAACCTTATTGTCCCAAGGCTATCAAAGCTATTCTCATGCTTTGATGTGCCTTGTCTAATTCCATTTGTTCCAATATCAAACTTCACCTCTCGGTACTTCGTTTGATATTTGTTTTATAAAATTAGTACGATGGAATTAGATTAAAAAGCGAACTCTAATAAGATAGAGTTTAATCTTGGAATTGTTTAGGGACCCATCATTGGATTGTTTCCCACAATCCCAAGACTAAAGAAGTCTACTCACACAAGATCATAGTAGACAAGGGAGTAGAAGATAATGACATAAAAGATAAATGACAAGAAAGATAAATGACGGAAATGTAAATTGCGGAATTGTAAATGATAGAATGTAAATGACTTGGAATGTAAATGACAAAAAGTAAAGTGCAGAATATAAAGGTGCTGGAAAATAAAGAACAGAAAGTAAAGTTGCAAGAATGTAAAGTGCAAAAATTATAAAGAACAAGAACTTAATATGAAGAAAGTGAATTGCATAAAACTTAGGAGTAAGCTTTGAGTGTAATTTTCAAGTAAGCCAAGATGATATTACAGCTGAATTGAGGTCCTTTTTATAGCCTAGGATCAGTAGACAAGTCCTTAAATTCGAATTACAAGCCATGATGAAGAGAATGGGAAAAGTTTTGTAACATCTTTTAAATTCTACATAAGGCGCACGGATCGTGCTCAGGAGGCGCATAGACCTATGCATGTAAGGCTTTTGAGATTCTGAACAGCAATAGGGCGCATAGACCGTGCTAGGAGGGCGCACGGATCGTGCGTATCGTGAAACTTTTGGAATTCCCAGCTGCGAGCATCACGCACGGATCGTGCTTGCTGTGCGCACGGATCGCGCGTGCTTTAACAATATTCTGCACTGGTTCCCCCAAATTTGCGAACAGGGTGCACGGACCGTGCTTGGAGGGCGCACGGACCGTGCGTTTACTCAACTTTTATTCTGCTTAATTCTTCTCCTCTTCCTATTGTATTTTGATCCAGTATTCCTCATTTGCTCCATATTAGGCCTGAAAATAAAAAGTAACACTTTTTAGTAAAATAGCTCCAAAGTAGAACTACAATCCCACAATTTTTATTTAATTCAAAATGCTAAAAACACACTAAATTAGGACTTATTAACATTATGTTGTTTTTGTCTTTCTAAGGTTTTTTTGAAGAATGGAAGTCCAATGCCCCCGCCCGATGCGCTTTGGAATGTTAACAGGAGACCCGTAGCAAAGGGTTGGGACACGCTGTTTACGGGTCGTATACAAAAGTGGAAGACCTTGGTCTTTGAGTCTCAAACACCGGCTTATATAGATTTAAGTAAAGATAGTAATTAGTTGATTAATTGTTGTTTTCCAATTTGACTTGGAAATTTGACTTCTATATGTTATGTACTTTTTTAAATCAATACTAATTTGAGTTACTAATATTAGTCTGCATTTGAAATTTTAAACTTAAACAGAAAAATTTCTGGTTTTCAGTCTGTCTGTGCAATATCAGATGTGTTCGGTTGATGTCCGCCGAATATTTTCGGTTCCCCTTCCCCAAACGAACAAAGCGGAACAACACCCCCCTTGTTATTTTTTATAACGTTCGGTTGTCCTTAGCCGAACATACACTACAACAAAATAGGCAACCGGCGGCGGTTAATCTGCGGCAGTTTTGGTTAAACCGCCGCCGCTTACAATTTTGCGGCGGTTTGTTCGGCGGTTATCTTGACTGCCGTAGTTAGTAAGTAAACAGCGGCGGGTATTTGGTATTCTGCGGCAGTTTGGTATTTGGGAGTCAAGAGGCGGCGGTTATGAGCAGATACTGCGGCGGTTCAAGTTTTTCGTGTCAAAAATACCTCTCCCTCCCTTTTTTTGTCAAAAAAAGCTGCTGCTCTTATTTTTATTTTAATAAAAACATAAAAACATTAAAATAACAAAACCCTTTGATCTTTTCTCTCTCAAAGCGCTCATTTCTCTCACTCACATTCACGACGCATCGTGGTCTTCTTCTTCTTCTCACGACTCCGCCTCCAACTCTCTCTGTTTCATTCTCTCTCTGTTTCATTCTCTCGCCTCCTCTCCATTCTACTTCGTCCCTCCGCTCACCAAGTTGCGAACAGGTTTGTTTCGATCCCTCTATCCACCAACTTCAAAGATTTTTGGCGTTTAGGTTTTTTTAGGGGTTTTGTAGTGTTCAAAGATTGTTTTGGTCCCTCCTTTCTCAAAGATTGTTTATGTCCCTTCTTTTTCAGGTTTCAATCATTCTCTCCAACTCAATTTCAGACAGTGGAAGAAGGGATTTCTGTCCCTGAGAAGTCTAAATTTCAGACAGTGGAAGAAGGGGTTTCAATCAAGGTAGGAAACAGTTTTTTGAGAATCCCTAAAAAGTTTTTGTTATAACCATGAACTGAAGTTACTTCGTGTTCATTTTTGTTTCAAAAATAGTTTTCCATTACCACATTTCTTCAGTGTACTCTCCTACAAAGTTATTTAATGTTAGTTATCAAGTATCTGTTATTGTTAGTGGATTATGGTTATTCATCCCAAATGGTATTGTGGCTTCGGTGCTTCATCATTTTCTTAATTTCTTGAATAAGTTTGGAAATTTACATTTCAATTGTTGGGCCTTTAGTTATCTAGTTGTTGCATGGTGTGTGGGGTACATGTAATTCTAAGTTTCGTTTATAAAACAATTTCAGTTTTGTTTGCCGCACAAAGAGGGATTATTATTCTAAGATTTATATGTGGGCCAAATTGGGAAATTCAGGGTTGAGAGTTGAGATTGTGAGATGCTTGATGCTTCCCCTTCTTTTCCACTTTCTTATTTTTTTTCCCAGTTTGCAATTGCCTGTTATTTATAACAATGGATACTGTTTGATTCTTTATTAGGCTTGTAGGACAGCTACATTTTATATTTGGATTTGGTTCTTATGTTTCATTTCAATAAGGACAGCTACATTTTATATTTTACTACAATCTGCCTTTTAGTAGTTACCAACGATCCTATATAAATGTTTGAGATTATATTAACTTGTAGTTCCTTTATTGTTGAGTACTTTATGTCTTGTTTCATATTTCTTAATTCAGAAACAAGATTGTACTTTGTGTTGTTGTTATTAACTGTGCATTCTGCAACCAAATTCTGTGCATCCTGCAACCAAATTCCAGAATAGATTTAGTGGATTGTTGTTTGCTTTGACAAGATTTTTGATGTGTCATAACAAGAATTGTGTCTGATGGTGCATTCCGTGAAGTTATCCGCTTGTTTCAAAGTGTGAAGATGAAAATTATTTCAGGCATTCAGGGATATGAAAATTATTTCTGGCTCAGTTTTTAAGAGCTAATTTACTTTCCTTACTGGACATTGTTTTTAATTCATTTTCTAGTGGCATGTGATCAGATTAGTGAGGAAAGTAAGGAAAGTAAAGTAAATTCATATTAAGGTTAAAGAAAATTCTTTGCTTTCCCTTTTCAATGATACACCATGTATATGAATTTACATCAATGCTTTGCTCAGATATGACATGAAACAACTAGTTAAATATGAATGAACGTAAACCATCAACCTGTCTGATGCAAATGGAGCAACAGCTTTGGCCTCCATCTCTTGATTTACATGTTGCAAAGAAACATTTTCAGGATAAAATACTTTCCAAAGAAACATTTTCAGGTGAAAACGTATAATGCAGAAAAAAGTGAGTAGTTTTCCGTTACCTCAATAGGTTGTATGAGTTGACCAGGAATTTAGTGTGTATTGATCCTATTTACATATGAAAGTTGATTGGATAAATTTTGAATTTAGTGTGTATTGATCCTATTTACCTCCTGTGTTTCTTTTCAGTTTCCACATGATAATTATAACTAATGTATCAAAACTTTTCTTTTTCGACCTGTCTAATATATGTACCTTTTTTTTGCTAGTCATGCGTTTTTTTTCCTTCACAATTTGTCTAAAACATACTCTCATTATCTAAATATGGTTTTGCAGCAATGACTAGGAGAAAGAGGTTTACTCCCAGAACTCAGTCCGCACCTGTTCAAGTTCAAGAGAATGCTCCAAATATGAATCAAAGTGGATCTCACCTATCACCACAAAGTGATCCTCTTGGTGATATTGACCCATCTCTTGACTTTGACACTGACGATGAAAGTTTTTTCCCCACTGACACGAAAAAGCCCACTAAATATTGGCCGGTTAATGTCATTGGTATGCAATTTACTTCTTTATTAGTTTGGATTAATTAATAATTTCTAATGAGATACAAATTTTAACTTTCATTTTTTTTATTTTATATTCAGTTGGGGATGGAGAGCCTAAAGAAGATCGTCTAAGAGTTCAGGACTTGTTTTCGTTTCCTGATGAGAAGAAAGTGATCCTAGATTGGAATCGAGAGGGTCAACCAATTGGACATGCTGCTGGTCTTTTAGGGGGTTATTTAGGATTTCTTGCAGCTAGCTATGATATCTTCGCTATCAATTATGTAAAATGGCCAAAGGTTCCACAGAAAGCCAAGGATGACGTGTGGGACAAGATGATAAAGGTATGAACTATAAATATAACATAATTCATTTATATATATATATATATATATATATATATACATATAGCTTACTAAAACTTAATTTGCCTATTGTAGAAAGTATTCCTAATTGACGATTGTCGCAAGAAATGGATATTGGGGAATATAGGAAAGAAATGGAAAGACACTCGTTGTCGGCTGTTTAGTGATTTTTATGATGAAACTCGTAGCTGGGAGCAAAATCTTGAGTCTCGCCCTGATGGCATCCGTGTAGAACAATGGGCAGCTTTTTTGGAATATCGCTTGAAGCCTGAAACTCAGGTAATATATGATGTGTTGAGAATGTTGTGATCAGATTAATCATTTACTAATTGTTTTATTTAATAATGCAGGAAATTTGTGAAATAAACACGACAAATAGGGCTAAGCAAACAACTCCTCATACACTTGGGTCAAAAACAATTGCTAGGACAAGACATGAATTGGTATTTCTTTCTTTAAGTTTACCAACATTGGTAATAAAAGTCAATTGTGACCATAATGAACTTATCGTGTTTTCTCACTTTTAATTTGTTAGGAAACTAAAACTGGGAAGCCTTTTGGTCGAGCAAAGATGTATTCCATCGCACACAAAAAAAAAGATGGATCATTTGTCAATGAAGAGGCTAGACAAAAGAGTGTGAGTATAATCGTTATTTATTTCTATTTTTATTGAAAGTTAAGGATAATTATATATTTAACATTTATGTGTTCAACTGAATGTTGGTTAACTTTGTGTAGGAATATTTGTTGGACAAAGTAGATGAGACATCTTCTGGCGAAGATATTTATATTCAAGTATGTGGGAAAGAGCACCCCGGACGTATGCGTGGCATGGGATTTGGCCCAACCCCTACTCAATACCTATCATCTAATTCTCGTAATGGGAGCTCAACCATTTCATCAGGTGGTCCCACAACGGCTGACTATGATAGGCTAAAGTTGGAATTGCAAGCGAGTAATGCAAGAGTTGAAGCTTTAGAGGGAGAAGTAGCTAAAGTTCGAACTTTAGAGGAACAAGTAGCTTTTCTAATGCAGCAAGCTCGTGGTCAATGTCCGATTAGATTTGATGAGGTACTAACCTGTTACATTTAGAATTCTGTTACATTTTACACTGCATAGTTATTGTCTAGGAGTTTCTGCATAGTTACTGCATAGTTTATTAGGGGAGTTTCTGCAGAATTAATTAGACAGTTTCTGCATAGTTACTGTCCCTAGACATCTTGCATAGAGAAGTTATAAAGCACAAGGCAGCACTTTTTATTGTTATTATTATTATTACTACTACGAATATTACAACAATACAGCACACAGAATGGAAAGAATGTTTATATATACTAATGAAGATGATATATACTAATGAAGATGATTCTGAATTCAGAATGTTTATATATACTAGTATGTACTTAGAAGGGAGTTTAGCTACTGTTGTAATCAGTTTATTGCATTTTTTTTTATTGTATGGAAAGTGTTTGGATAAGTTGAGACAAAACTACATCACATACCTTTGTATTGCTACTTAATAGTATGCTTGTATTGCTACTGATTGTATTGCTACTTAATTGTTGCCTTTGTATTGCTACTGATTGTTGCCTTTGTATTGACTTGGTAGATTTGATAATTGGTAATTTCATAACATTATTTTTGTTTAATTTCAGGCTGCCAATTTACATTCACCTGCTGAAGCAATGCGGTCTTCATCTGCTAGTCACGCCCCAACACATCATGGACCAACATCTACTCATTAGATTTAGGATTTGTTATTAACTTGAAAAACATGTTCTTATATTGGGGAAATGTATACTCTTAAACTACATATCTTTTGATATTTTGAGACAACACTATCTTTTGATATTATTGTGTTTTTTATTTAAGTATGAATGAATGAACTTTTTTAATTATTTATGTAAGTTTATAATTTTATGTTTTTAAATAATTTGAGAAAAAGTTGTTATAAATAAGAACTTATTTGAGGCTTTAAAGCTAAAAGCAGTTTCGTCCTCAGGTTTTGAACCACCGCAGACATCCTTGGAATCGCTGTATATAAGCAAGGAATATACCATCACATAAATGGTTTAGTGGCGGTTCTGAACCGTTGCAAACATCTTCAAAACCGCCGCTAAACACAAACCGCCGCAAAATGCCTCAAAACCGCTGCAGAAATATGGGAAATTAACCGACAGTTTAGCCGCGGTTTAGAACCGCCGCAAAACCCAAACCGCCGCGTAAACCGCCGCTAAATACCCCTCCAGGCGGTTATTCTAGCGGTTGCCAAAACCGCCGGAGAGTTCCCTCGCAGCGGAGGTAACTGCAGCGGTTATGGAACCGCCGCGAGGGGTATTTGGCAGCGGTTAAAACCGCCGCAGTAAGCTTTTAAAACCGCCGCCGCTTTCCTATTTTGTTGTAGTGATATTTGGTTGGCCTTAGCCGAATCATACGTAAACACGTCATCTACTTAAGGGTATTTTTGGAATATTTGAAGTTAGGGGGTGTGTGGTGAGTAGGAGGGGATGTGGGAAAAGCATGGGACATAAAAATGGAGGATGATTTTTGGTTAGTTCAGGAAAAAATATTGTAGGTTGGGTGAAAATTGAAGAGGGTAAAATGAAATAAATTATTTTTTGGAGAGTATAGAGTCTAAGGGCCCGTTTGGGGTGGTGGTGAGTTTTTGGTTTTAAAAGTCAATTTCAAAACCAAAACATGTTTGGGTAAAACGGTGCTAAATTGGTTTTTTCCTTATTTTCGAAACAGTTTTCGATCAAAACACAAAACCAAAAAAATAGGTTTTCTAATTTCAGTTTTTGTTTTAACACTAACACGTCATCACCAACCATCACTTCAACAACCCCCGACCACCACTCTGACCACTGCCGACCACCACTCCGGCCACTGCCAAGCACCACTTCGGCCATCGCCGACCACCACTCCGACCACCGTGAACTACCACTTTGACCACCATTTCGACCTCTCGATCACCACTCTGACCACCACCGACCACGACCGACCAACGTCAACTACCACTTTGACCACCATTGACCACCATCGATCACCACTCTGACCACCGCCGGCCACCACTCCAGATACCGTCGACCACCACTTCGGCCACTGCCGACCACTACTCTGGCCACCGCCAACCACCAATCTGACCACCGTCAACTACCATTTTGACCACCACCAACCACCACTCTGACCACCGGCGACCACCACTCCAGCCACCGACGACCACTACTTCGACCACCGGCAACTACCACTTTGATACCACTTTTATTTTCATGTTTTAAACTATAGTTTTGATTTTTGAAATTTCTTAACTCAAAACTGAATCTGGTTTTGGTTTCTGAAATTTTTAAAACTCAAAACAAAAACTGGTTTTGGTTTTTGAAAATTTCAAAACAGAAAACAGAAAACCACCCCAAACAGGGCCTAAGTGAGGGTGTACCAAGTTTATCACCTTTGTTTTTTCTGTTTTGTTCTTTGGCTAAATTATTATTTCGGTCTGCTCTATTTTCAAAAATTCTAACATTTGATCTCCTTATTTTAAAACTCACAAATTTAATCCCCCTATTTTATCACATTTGGTAGAAATAGTGTTTTTTTTGCTGATTTAGAAGTCTGTAAAAAAAAGTGATGTGTCACCCAATCACCCATTTCATGACATGAGCCACAAAGTGTTCTAAGTTCAGTTTAAGTTAGGTTTAGTTTTTCCCGGTGCAGCTATGTTGTTGTTGTCCGATCGTGCGCTGCTTCTAGTTCAGGTTGGGCTTGCTTTATCTTTTTCTTTTGGGCCAGTTTGTTTCTGTGGTGCAGCTTTGTGGGCTGCTGTGACCCCCCCCCCCCCCCCCCGGCGCGAAAATAAGAATAATCTCCCTAATGAAATTAATTTTTCATGAGGTTTTTTTTCTAGAGATCTTTCAACTTGACCTGGCTTCGGTTTCAAGGAAATGGAGCATGATTTAATCCGGAGTTTATTCAGGAAATAAATAAAGTCGGGCCTCAAGTTGTTGCTCTATTGTCGGGAATCAAATCTAAGTACTAGCGGAGTTCATCCCTTCATAAGTTTAACAAAAGTCATCATCACCATTTCCTTAAAAAAGTCATCAACAAACTAACCTGACAAGTAATCAGTCTGGAAGTTGTTTAACATTCTAATGTACATTTTAGAAACCAAGAAGTTTTTAAACAATGGTAAAAGGGATTTTTCTATCATGACTAGATAAGTAAGAATATGCAGTTTTTCAGATTTAGAAGAAACCCATTTTTGCTTAGATTCTACTTGAGTTGGGTTGAAATTACATGACAGCCACCAGCTTTGGGACAATTAAAATGCAATATTCACGTTGCGTTCTTTGATCTTGATGGGAAATTTGGAGCAGAATACTGCATAAGGAATGATAATGGATCCTTTGTCAAGGGTAAAAGAATGTTTTTTTGATGAATGATAATGGATCCTTAAGAAATTGAAGCATATATATGGTCTTCTCATGGGATTTAGTGGTTAAAGCAATAAGGCATCTCATAGATGATCATAGAGTCAGATTTCGTTTTTGAATGTTGATGGCATAACAAACTCTCATTACCAAATACTGAGTTGGGAAATATTCTCAAAAAATGTAGACAAGAGATTCATGATTTGTTAAACTATAGGATAATTTTATTATGAGGCAAACATATTAGGTTGCTCATTGTTTTTCAATGGCATCAAAATCTTACGCTAGCGAGGTCTAAAGTTTTTAACTTAATTCTATGAAGGATATGAATTGCACTATTCATTCTGATTGTCATAAAAAAAAAAGGATTAGAAACTCTGTTAACAATTTCTACTCAAATTGGAGCACTTTTTATCTCTTTTTTTTTTTGTGAGCGGAGCACTTTTTATCTACAATTTGCTTTCCATTTTTATATGTATATATTTCTATTTGTTCATAGATTAGTACTAACTTTAGGACTAAGGGAGGCATTGACTCAGTGAACTTTTGACTTCTTTCTTTAGCAGCTTTAATGGAGTAAAGTAAATGAGACTTTAAGTTAATGTAACATTTCACATAAATACCCCATTGGATCATTCTTATGTGACAACTTTGGTTGCTTAAATTTTGCTCACGCGCGACAATTATGCAAGACACCGTAATTTATCATTTTGAAATCATATTTTTAGGGGCAGAGCTCCTCTCCATTTGTCAAAAGAATTTCTCAAAAGAAATGGATAAGTTTTAGGTGTATAAATACACACATTCCTAAAACAAAAACTCTATTTTTAGAGTCTTAGCAGAAAGTTCGTAGTTGGATTATAATGTTTGGAGTTAAAATAAATAAAAATTCTAACTAGATGCAATCTACGACTTATATTTGAAAAATATAAAATAGTTTTTCTATATTTTAAATACTTAATATTTTATGTTTGTCAAAAAATATATTTTATATATGTGTTGCAATTAAAATAATAGGTTTAATACCAATAAGGGTTGGTCGAAACCGTAATTGGGTTTAGATCTTATCTCAAGATCACAATTACGAGTCTTGGGTGTGCCAAAATAATAGATTAATCTCCAATAAAACAGATTAATATTGTGCACTAATAAAACGGTAACAAAAAAATAATTGAATTAAAATTAAGTACAAATAAAAAATCTAAATTGAACCGAATCAACTCAAACATAGTTCGAAACTAGACTCAATAAATAGCTCATTGAACTTGGTTCATGAACCAAATGAGCTAAACTTTAGCTGAAAATTGAGTTCGTTAAATAAATGAGTTGAACTTGTGTAACACCCCCTCGTTAAATAAATGAGCCCAATGGTGATTCAAAATAAGCTGATATAGCCAACATCCCTCTCATTTTTTTTTGTTTACATTCAGCTTAAGGAAAGAAAAGGAAGAATAGAGAAAGAGTGAGAGGGCGAGAATGAGAGGGAGGAAATGAGAGAGTAAGAAGAAGCAGAAATCTTCCCCTCATCTTATTGAACAAATACCTTTATCATCTACTTAAACTCTCTTCCTATTTCTTTCTTCCAAAGCACCACTAACCAGAACCTAAACCTCTCAAAATCCCATCCAAAAATCAGATTCAAAAACATATCTTTTCCCTTGATAAAGTTGTTGCATGTTCACGTTAGAGAAGAAAGAAGGGGAGGAAAACTAATTAGGCTCTCTTATTGAGATATGCCTTGTAATTCTATTGCTTGTAATAATAGTAGGTGTAGTTAGAAACCTAGTCGAAATGGGCCAGTCGAATGGGCTAGTCGAAATTATGGGCCTGTTTCATTGTATATATATACAGACGTCAGTAGCATGTAATTTGTACCCTATTTTTATGAAATTCAGTGCAGCTTTTACTATTGATATTATATTGCCCAAATCATTCCTCTTGTCCATTAGCGCCGCCACTTCCTTTTCTTCTCCCTTTTACGTGTTTATCCCCAACAAACTGGTATCAGAGCTTGTTAGATCATTACAAAATCTATCAAGATTCACGGCAGCGCGAGACAACTCTGGTGGAGGTATTCCAGGGAACCTCCCAATCTTCGACGGAAAGGATTATGAACGTTGGTGTGCGCAGATGAAGGTGCTGTTTCGATATCAAGATGTTCTTGATGTCGTGAATGATGGTGTTCCACCCTTGGCAGCAAACGCCA
Organism: Astragalus membranaceus; assembly: GCA_039519185.1. Lineage (NCBI taxonomy): Eukaryota > Viridiplantae > Streptophyta > Magnoliopsida > Fabales > Fabaceae > Astragalus > Astragalus membranaceus. The sequence goes on from CM076850.1 coordinate 100,011,420, forward strand.
CTGAAGCGGTGAGGAACAACCACCATTCGCTGAGGAAGAAAGATGGAAAAGGGCTGTTTTTGATTCACCAATGCGTTGATTCCAACATCCTGAACCTGATCATCGACTGTGATTCAGCAAAGGCAGCTTGGGACATCCTAAAGAACTCGTATGGAGGAGCAGATAGGCTGAAGAAGATACGTCTACAGTCGCTCAGGAAGCAGTACGAGGGCTTGAAGATGACAGATGGAGAATCGATTGGAGATTTCATTACGAGGTTAGTAGCATTAACTAATCAAATGAAAGGTAATGGTGAAACTGTGACTGAAGTAAATAAAGTCGAAAAGGTGCTTAGATCCTTAACCCTGGAATTCGACTATGTTGTCACTGCTATCGAAGAATCCAAGGACCTAGAAACGTTGAAGTTAGATGAACTTCAGGGTTCCTTAGAGGCGCATGAATTGAGAATAAGGCAGAGAAGTTCAGAGAAAGAAACTGAACAAGCCTTGCTTTCATACTCCTCTAAGAGAAATTGGAAGGCAGGCAACAAGGAGAAGGGTAGAGAAAAGGGATCAAGCCGTAAGAAAAAAGAACAAGGATCTTTCGACAAGAAGAAGGGAGACCTGTCGAAAGTTCAGTGTTATAACTGTCAGCAATTGGGGCATTATAGGAACAAGTGTAAAAACAAGAAAGTTCCTAGGGATAAAGATGCAGAAGCCAAGCTTGCTAATGATGGTGACTTAGACTCTGACTCTGAGGAGTTAATGCTGATGGCTGTCGATGATGAGATTCAACTCGATGGAGGAATTGCTGAAAGTAGCGAGCAAAATAGTGAGAACACTTGTATAAGTGGATTCACTTGCGATGCTCAAAATACTTGTGCAATGTGTGTGTGGCAGGGCAGTGGAAACACTGGTGATGCCTCCAACATTGCCAGCAATAATGATGAAGAATTGTCATTCATGACAGCTACTGACCCAGAATTACTGTTGTTGAAGGCTGATACAAATTCGACTGAAGAGAAGTCTGTCGAATGGTATCTTGACACAGGATGTTCAAATCACATGTGTTGTCACAAGGAGTGGTTTGTCGAACTGGAGCAGATAAGCAAAAAGATAAGGTTTGCAGATAACAGTAGAGTTACTGTTGAAGGAGTAGGTACCATAAAGTTCCTGTCGAAAGATGGTAAGTGGTGCTACATCCAATGGGTATTTTATGTACCAGATATCAGGAGCAATCTGCTAAGTATTGGGCAGATGATTGAGAAAAACTTCACCGTCGAAATGGGTGATAACAGTCTCAACTTGTTCGATTCGACCAAGAAGATGATTTTGAAGGTGTCGATGCAGAGTAACAGAACCTTCAAGATCAAGCTGCAAGTAGTCGAAGAACATTGTCTCCAGACCACTGTCGAAGAGGAGCACTGGAGATGGCACAGGAGATTTGGCCACCTCAACTTCAAGAGCTTGAATCAACTACATGAAAAGAAGATGGTTCATGGGTTGCCTGCAGTAAAAGTACCTGTCGAAGTTTGCGAGAGTTGTTGCAAGTCAAAGCAACCAAGAAACTCGTTTAAATCAGAAGTACCTAGCAGAGCAGAGAAGAGAAGAAGCTAGAGGTGATATTTTCTGATGTCTGTGGTCCTTTCGAAGTATGTTCCTTAGGAGGGAATAAGTACTTTGTCACCTTCATTGACGAATACACTAGAATGTCCTGGGTGTATTTGATCAAAAGGAAGAGTGAATTACTAGAAATATTCAAGAAGTTTAAGGTAATGATTGAAAAGCAGAGTGAATGTGCAATCAAAACCCTTAGAAGCGATGAAGGTGGTGAGTACAATTCTCATGGATTTGTCGAATTCTGTGAGAAAGAATGAATTGTGCATGAAGTCACTGCACCTTACACGCCTCAGCATAATGGTACTGCTGAGAGGAAAAACAGGACCATCCTCAACATGGTAAGAAGTATGTTGAAGGAGAAGAAACTACCTCATAGTTTATGGGGAGAACTTGTAGCCACAGCAGTGTATATTCTGAATAAGTGCCCCACAAGGAGATTGATTGGGAAGACACCTGAAGAAGCTTGGATGGGAAGAAAGCCAAGTGTCAAGCACCTCAGAATAATTGGCTCAGTATGCTATAGACATGTCCCTGAGCAACTAAGAAGCAAGCTGGATGATAGAGCACAACAAATGATTCTTGTTGGCTATCATTCGACAGGAGCATACAAATTGTATGATCCTGTGTCGAAGAAAATGGTGAAAGTCAGGGATGTGGTAGTAGATGAGTCGAAACATTGGAATTGGGAAGAAGGCTGTGAGAAACCTACAATGATGGACTTCGACGAAGTCTCTGATCGAGATGATCAGAATGAAGAGGTCGAAACTGAAGAACCAGAAGAACCCATTGCTGTCGAACCTTTAATAAGGTCGCAAAGGGAAAGGCAGAGATCAGTAAGACTAGAAGGATTCGACACTTACCCAGATTCTGTTATTACAGCAGAGGGGGACTTGACACACTTTGCACTAATGGCAGAAGCAGAACCAGTGAGCCTGGAGCAACCCCTTAGTCACAAGCAGTGGAAGGAAGCAATGATTGACGAGTTGAAATCAATCGAGAAAAATGATACTTGGAAGCTAGTCGAACTTCCAAAGGAAAAGAAAGCCATAAGGGTGAAGTGGGTCTTCAAGACCAAAGTAAAGCCAATGGAAAAGTGGCCAAGTATAAGGCCAGGTTGGTAGCCAAGGGTTTCCTGCAGAAACCTGGATTGGACTTCAATGAAGTGTTTGCCCCTGTAGCCAGGATCGAAACCATAAGATTGGTAGTGGCAATGGCAAGTCATAGAGGCTGGCCCCTACATCAACTGGATGTAAAGTCAGCATTTCTTAATGGACCTCTGGAGGAGGAAGTCTATGTTTGTCAACCACCTGGTTTTGAATCGAAGGGTAAAGAAGACAAGGTCTATAAGCTGGAGAAGGCCCTGTATGGGTTCAAGCAAGCTCCAAGAGCGTGGAACAAGAGAATTGATGAATTTCTCTTGGCTCAGAAGTTCATTAGATGCACTAATGAACATGGAGTATATGTGAAGAAGAATGAAACTTCGACTCAGTTGTTGTTGTGCCTGTACGTAGATGATCTACTTGTAACTGGCAGCAATGAAGTCAAAGTCGAAGCCTTTAAGAAAGTGATGATGTCAGAATTTGAAATGAGTGATCTCGGACATCTATCATATTTCTTGGGGATGGAGTTTACCAATACAAGTAAGGGTATACTCCTGCACCAGTCGAAGTATGCAGCTGATATCCTGAAGAGATTCGACATGAGCAACTGCAAGGAAGTTTCGACACCATCAGACACCAGCAGCAAGCTGTCGAAAGACGACGAAGGGGTTGAAGTAGATGCCACCTTGTTCAAACAGATCGTGGGCTCCCTAAGGTACCTGTGCAACACTCGACCTGACATTATGTTTAGTGTCGGAATGATCAGCAGATTCATGGAGAAGCTGAAAAGCTCTCATCTAGTAGCTGCGAAAAGAGTACTGAGGTATATAAAGGGAACACAAAGTTATGGTATTCTATTCCCTAGCAAGTCAGAGTCGAAACATGATGCTGAAGTGTTTGGTTACACAGACTCCGACTGGAGTGGAGACAAGAGTGATCGAAAAAGCACAAGTGGGTATGTCTTCATGCATGGATCGACACCCATCTCTTAGTGCTCGAAGAAGAAAAGTATAGTTGCGTTATCCTCTTGTGAAGCAGAGTATGTGGCTGCTTCGTTTGCAGCATGTCAAGCATCATGGCTGAGCATGCTATTGGTCGAAATTGGAGTGCACAGGGTCGAAGGAATGAAGTTGTTGATCGACAACAAGTCTGTGATAGATCTCGCCAAGAATCCTGTTGCAAATGGTAGGTCGAAGCACATAGAGACCAGATATCACTTCCTGTGTGATCAAGTAAACAATGAGAAGCTGAATCTGGAATATTGGTGTTCGGAACTTCAAGTAGCTGATGCAATGACCAAGACATTGCAAAAGGGAAGATTCGAAGAATTGAGAACAATGCTTGGGATGATGGCACTCAGCAATGTGAATTAGGAGGGAATATTGAGATATGCCTTGTAATTCTATTGCTTGTAATAATAGTAGGTGTAGTTAGAAACCTAGTCGAAATGGGCCAGTCGAATGGGCTAGTCGAAATTATGGGCCTGGGCCTGTTTCATTATATATATATATATATATATATATATATATATATATATATATATATATATATATATATATATATATATACAGACGTCAGTAGCATGTAATTTTTACCCTATTTTTATGAAATTCAGTGCATCTTTTACTATTGATATTATATTGCCCAAATCATTTCTCTTGTCCCTTAGCGCCGCCACTTCCTTTTCTTCTCCATTTCACGTGTTTATCACCAACATCTCTCACTCCCATTGTTGTTTCCTTTATCAATCATAATCTTTCATTCAAAATTCATCTCCCCCCATCTTCTAAAAACCAGAAATGCAAGTTCCTAGTCATCCCCTAAAAACATCTCAAAACAGAATGTATAGAAGTCACCCTTAGAACCTCAAAGATCATCATGCATGGCACACTTTTTAGAGGAATATGAAGTTGGAATCTAAAGAGTAGCTAGAGGAGGGTTAAAGCATAAAGATTGGAGCTAGGATTAAGGTTTTTGAAGCTAAATCGTGGAGACATGAGAGCTTGAAGAAAATGGTATGTTGCTGGAAAGTCTTAAAACAATGTTAGGAAACACTTTTAGAGCTTGGTTTGTTGATGATTTCGTTGGATTTTAAGCTTGAAAAGTTGGGGAATTGTTAGAAGAAGTTCATAGTTGAAGAATTAAAGCAAGAGTTGGGCTAGGAGGGTTCAATTTCGTGTGGAACTAGGGCTAGGAAAACAAGTCAGAAAACTGGAAATTTTGAGGAATTCGATTTTTGGTGTTTATCTTTGGAAGGTCTCAAATTTCTGTTTGTGTGTCTTCAAAATAAGGGGCTTTCAAGCAACAACATTTCAGTAGCTACATTGGGGTTTTGAGTATCTAAGAGAGGGTTTTTGGAAGTTGGTGATGAACTTGGGAACTATGGGAGCTTGTGGTGCCAAAGAGTCAAATATTCTTGTTTGCATTGTGATTTTCAAAATGAGTTCTTTGTCCCATTGTTTAGTTTTTGAAAGTTATGTGCATTTAAAATGGATTGTATTGTTGATTATGAATGCTTAGGGTTAGTTTGAACTATGTGCATTTCTGAATAGTGTGTGTGGCATTGTTGATTAGAAACCTAGCTCTTTGCATATTGTGAAGTTGGGCAATGAACAAATAAGCTCATATGGTTTAATCGGAATACATGCAATTGATGTTCTATGTTTGTGTTGATTGTTTTGTGGGTGTGTTTTGATTGATTATGAACTTTGAAAGGTTTTGGATTGATTGAGGGTTTGGAAAGGTTTTGGTACCAAAATATTTCAAAAACTTTGAAAGAATTCTGTTTTCTGGTGCTGCAGGGAGCACGGGTCGTGCTCTTTTTAGCACGGGTCGTGCTTGCCTCTGTCTGTCAGATTTTCTCGATAGCCTTTCGACGGTTTTATTCATATCTTTTAATCCGGAACTCTGATTTGAGTGCTCTCAGAACTCCGATTTGCTTAGGAACTATGTGACTTTTGTGTTAATCTTAGTAGTGATTGATTAATACTTATTTGATATCATGATATGTCTGTGTAACTAATCTTGATGATGATATGTTGGTTCATAAGGATGACTTAGTATGGCCAAATGATGGAATATTGATTATAGTTCTCGTTTGTGTACGGATTGCTAAGAGAAAATATTCGAGTGTGAAAACTATACTATATATATAATATAAATTGAAAGTTTATACATAAAACACGATGGGGATGACGATCCCAAGTTTAAAGTAACATACTTGGAGAGGGAAGTCACGAGCCCGAGTCCAAGGCCCAAGATTGTTACTCAACAGAAAGGTTGGGTTGGGTTCTCCGCCGAAACTGACGTTGTTCAAATTTCTTTTGGATTATGCTAAAGCTATGGAACATAATTAAAAGATATACGGAGTGTACTATGGTAAGGAGTCACAAAAGGACTCACTGAGATTATGTAATCTCACCCCTCATTGTTGTTGTTTTTCAGACAAACAGGTCAAGACTAGCAAGGGTAATGGCAAGGGGAGAGATCCCACTCTTTGAGGACATTGATCATTGAGGAGATTAGCATGTTGTATTGTGCTAAGTTTCATGTTATGATTGTTATGTACTTTGCTGAACCATGGGCATAGCCTAATGATGTATTAAGATATATGTACCTTGTAATTGGATTAAGCACGCATGTTGGCAGAGAAGGATGATTTGTTTCAGTTATGTGTTGATTTTTGAACTTATGATATAAAAACCTATCATCCTTAGTCATTTACAGATGTTACTTTTTTCAGTTCACTTAATCCAGTTTATCAAAGTACATCTCTGAAAGATCTAAAAAGTGAGATTTCGGATTTTATTGTCGACTAAAATCTAGGATGTTACAACTTGAGCTAGGTATTGTTCAACGCGTTTGGTTCATGAACCAGTTCAATATATATATATATATATATATATATATATATATATATATATATATAGATATATTACTCTACCATTTTTATTTCTGTATAATCTCTGTTATGCATTTTGTGTTTATAGAGCAAGGTTTTTTGTTTATTGGTTGGCGCGATATATTTAGCACTAATTATTATATCATTATACAATTCTCAAATTTATTTTATCATTATATTTGTTTATATTTTTTTTATTAAACTCATGAGATAGGTAAAAAAAATATTATAATTATATTTATATTTTCAATTAGGTAATTATTTCATTCAAAACTACTAGTAAATTGTCATTTTAAAATGTCAAAAATCTAGAATTTTTTGGTTTTATTTTAAAAAGAGATTTTTTTAATTTTTTATTCATGCGAGCCGAGCTAACGAGCTGAACCGAGATGCTCACGAGCTTGAGTTGAGTCGAGTCGAGCTGGAAAAAAGGTTCATGTCGAAGTCGAGTCGAGCTACGAGTTGAGCTGATTCTTATCGAATTGAGCCGAGCTGAACCAAGTTCGACTCATTTCGAGTCCTACATTGGAGTATCAACTTATTGGGTTGCTTATGAATTACTTAAATCCTATGTGGCAATTTAGGGCAATAAAAAGTAACCTAAGCAATACATATATAGGGGCTCTAATTAACATTGCCAAACTCGCTAAAGGTGAGTTATCCATTAAAATTTTGATATAGATTTTTTACTTTAAATTGGAAAAACTATGCAAAATTTTATCTTTCCTTAATTTAAGTGAAACTCATTTTTGTCAATTCCTGATTTTTATAGTTATATACTTATATGTTTCTTTTTAGTTGAAAGATGTTTACGAAGAAAACTAATAACTCGTTTTTTTAAAGAAAAAAAAAAGATAGTGAAGAAACCCAACCTTTACCTCTTGCACCTACTTCAAATATAGATACTATTTAAAATGTTGTTCAACCATGTGTCTTCAAAGATTTGAGAATTGAACGTGAAAACACTGAATTTTTTTGACAACAACAAGAAAAAAACACTGAATTGATACTTTGATATGTAATTTTTTTTATCAATACTTTGATATGTAATTTAGGAAAACGTCTACAAATTTGTGATTATCTTGTTTATTGACGAGATATAATTCATAGAGAATACATAAAGTTTGAAAAATACCAGTTCTAATATATGGGCATCGACTTTCTATTCAAGAAGATCATCATTATCCATTTTAAGCTCATTGGTTTAGATCTTTTCTCTGATTAGAGTATTCACCCAAATAAAATGCTGCTTTTTTTTTTTCTAAAAATTCAAGTTCGTTAATCTCAAAAGGATTCAAAAATTGAAGAAAAGTAAATAGTGGAAACGATTGTTCATTATGATTTCGTATGGGCAAAAATCATAATTCACCTTATAATGTTGCTCTTAAATGCTATGAAGATTCTAAGAAAGTCTTGTCATATTGATAAAGTTATATCCATATAAACTTCATCACAAATTTTAAGTAATTGACTGCATCTTAAAACCGTTGCGGATGTTGTTAAATGGGTGTCATTCCAAACTTGTGCTTTTTAGAGGACATGATGAAAGTTTGGGATCTCCTAATCGAGGTGCTTTCTTGAAATGTTAAGACTTCTAGCCTCATATAATAAGGAGGTAGAAAAGTTTGTCTTGAAAAATGCCCCTTAGAATGAAAGATACACTATTTTACATGTATTTGCTAGGAAGGTGCTCAATAAAACTAGAGAAGAGACCGGTGATACAAAATCTTGTTTAATTGTCGATGAAGCTCGTAAGGAATTTGAGATAAAACAAAATGGCTCTTGTTATTAGATTTGTTAATAAGAATGGATATGCTAATGAGTGTTTCTTAGATAAAGTACATGTGCAATATACTACATCTATTCTTAAGCAAGGTATCTATTTTAATATTGTCTCCTTATAAACTCAAACTTCAATATATTCAAGGTCATGGATAAGAATGAAATGGTTTACAAGATTTGATTCTTTGAGAATCTCCTTATGCATATTATACTAGAAAAGTAGCATTTTCGGATGAAAATTTCAGTGGGTTTCGTCTGAAATTATATTATAATTTGGAAATTTTTGAGATGGATTTCGGACGGAAAAGATTTTAGGGATTTCGCACAGATTTGAGACGAATTTCTTAGAATGTGGATTGGGCCTAACTCAACCCCACAAAACCGGCTAGTAAGGTGAGGGATGCCTCCCTTATAAACTCTTTTTCAGGTCATATCACATTCGATGTGGGGCTCTTAACACACCCCCCCTCACGCCCAGGACTAGACAACTGGAGCGTGACCCGAGCGGCCCGATAGCCGGTGGCCCAGCGGATCTTGTATTGGCTCAGATACCATCTTAGAATGTGGATTGGGCCTAACTCAACCCCACAAAATCGGCTAGTAAGGTGAGAGATGCCTCCCACTTATAAACTCTTTTTCAGGCCATATCACATCAGATGTGGTATTCTTAACAGAATTTCAAACAAATTTCAGACGGATTCCGTTTAAAATTCGTTGGAAATCCCGCTCAAAAATTCCTCGTTGCAAATTCTTCCGCAGTAAATAATACCGAAGTGCGAAAAATTCTTTTGCATGTTTGTATCTTAATTTAGTTTTGTTTCTTGCAAAAAATTACATAACCAACGCGTTGTTTAAAGAATTAGAATATGAGTGGTAAATATAATGTAAGGTTATACTACAATACGCAAAGAGAAATCTATATAGAGTTGATTGAGGGCAACGACCCTCACAAGATAATTATTTGTATTTTGAATTTATTTTTGTCCCGTTAAATGTTAGGCAATTCCAAGTGAGATAATTTTTTAAATTAATGTAGAAATTCACATGAGATTAACAAAACTATATTGACAGGGGAGAACCACAAGGACCAGCAAAGTTGAGTACACGTGGCCAGTTAAGTTCTCCGGTATATTAGTCACTGGTAAAGCCGATGAATACTGCACACAAACAACACGCTTAGCAAAAAATAAAATAAAAGAGAGAATAATTTGGTACCAATTTTACCCTTATAGTTTTGTAATTTATAGAAGTTAACTTAGGTATGGTCTGATTTTTTCCCATGAGTTTATGTATTTAACCTACATTAATAGTAGTTATAAAAAAACCACACAAATAGTAATTAGTAGACAAGTATTTTTCCCCTGTTGTTGAAAATTTATTGATCATTTCTATTATGAATAATCTTGTCAAAAATATCTAGTAACTAATTTTTAATATTAATTGTTAGTAACTCATGTGAAGATCTAGATTTGTACTTCTAGCTAACACAATACTCAATTGGATAGCTTAATCTATTGATCAACCTTGTGGTTGATTGAATAAGTGACCTATTCGACCCACTCCTTTTACCTGACCCGATTATTAGCGGAACAAAGAAAACACTCAACAAATATTTTTTTGCAATCAAGTATTTATACTCTTCTAAATATCTTCACCCCTGAATAACCATAAATATAGTAATTAATATAACGTCATTATTTTTTCAATTTGAGAGCTTCCACCACTGATGGTATTTTTTAGTGTCACATATCCAATTGCATGTCATGAGAATAAATGACTGAAAATCATAATCGGAGAGTTTTATAAAGATCAAATTTTGGTTATGATTTTTTTTTGTAAAAAATATATATTTCTATTTTTTAGAAATAATCATGTTTACATTTTGTTATATGATAAAATATTTGTATCAATATACCTTACTTTTTGTATTCTTCCATGACGCCATCTATTTGTTTTGTAAAAGAAACGAATCATAAACTTTAATTGTATAGATTATATAAATGTAATATATTTTTGAAATTTAAATTTAAAAGTGTTAACATCAACATATTTGTATGACGTTTGGTTCAAATATTTGTATAATTTGAAAGTATAGTTTCTATCAAAATACTAATTACTATTAATTTAGTCACTGCTATCCGTGCGGTGGATATCCGGGTTTACCCAAAAAAAATAATAATTATTATTAATTTAGTTATCAATATATTTTGAGTTTAATCCTCGTTATGTTTCTTCTAAATCTTTTACTCCGTAATTTAAACATTAGTGAATTTTTTAAAATATTAATATTTATTTTTATGACCATTATATTAATAATAGATTCTTAAATTGATTTTTTCATTCATATGTATTCTAATTATTTACATTATGATGTTAACATATTTTCGTAAAATTAAAATATATTTATCTCTCGTGGTATCTATTATATCATATACTACATTAATGTAATTAAGGCTTCAATGTCATACTCAGATAATTCCACGTACCATCTCCTCTTAAGTGAAATTTTCAAACCATTCCTTAATATTAAGTTCCTTTAATTCTTTACTTTTCATTTATTACATACAACAATGATTGCATAATTCAATTAAGACATATTTGTTAAAAAAAAATTTCGATAAGCTATTTGTTAAAAAATTAATATATAGTAACTGTTAACGTTGATATATTTTGGAAAAATTTTAATAAATTCCTTTCAAAAATTTAAACTTTTATGAAATAGGATTTAAATTTTGCTAAGATTTGTTCAACTTAAGAAGTTTTTTATATACTATATACTAGGGGAATACCCGTGTGTTGCACAGGTTGTTCTAATATTTTTTATTTAATCTTATTGAGTCTATTCATAATATATATAAATTATTAATGGATATATATATATATATATATATATATATATATATATATATATATATATATATATATATAAGTCATGTATGTATAGAGCATAGTTTGATATAAATCTGAGTTTATTTTTTAAAATCAAATTTATTAAATTTAGGCAATATTCTTACATATATTATGTGTTTTTAAATATATATATATATATATATATATATATATATATATATATATATATATATATATATATATATAAGTCATGTATGTATAGAGTATAGTTTGATATAAATCTGAGTTTATTTTTTAAAATCAAATTTATTAAATTTAGGCAATATTGTTACATATATTATGTGTTTTTAAATATAAATAACTGTTAATAATTTTTATCAAATTAATTTTTTCGAAATATAATTTTACAAAAGTGAAATAAATTTTACATAGTTGATTAAATACTTTAAAATAAGGAAGTTGATATTTAATACAAAAATAAATTATAAAAATAAGGATCAACCTAAAAGCTCCATTAGAGCTTCCTACACAAAATATTTTGTTTACAAAATGTTTATACAATAAATTAGAAAAGGTATATAAAAAGTTGATTTTATTTAAATACATAAAGTTTTAATAATAAAAAAAGTCTTTATAAATTTTGAAATACAAAAAATCTAAATTGAGGCACTACAAAGAAAACACCATATAGCCACAGCCGTTTTTAGCTACGGGAATCACCCGTCGGTGAAAGTTAAAAAAATAGTGTTGCGTTAAAAACACACTTAGAGCAAGTGTACTCTACCGCAGAAGTAGTATAAAAGATTATCGTGTCCACGGGGATTAATTAGCAAGTACCAAACTAATCGAGATTATTTATTATTTAGACGAACAAATATTTGAATTGTAATGGAACAAATAAAAAAGAAATAAATAACAATAATTAAAATACTAGACTTAATAAATGAGGAGAGGCCTAGGATCACGGTTTCACTTGCAAGCTTCGATTCCCCCTATGTCTAATCCTACCTGAATTCCCTTATTTTACTTAATTACCAATCCCTTTACTAAAACTATTAATCCGTTTGGTCATTCGCGATTAATATTCTTTTTCCTAAATTAACCATCGTTTGGTCATGCAAGAATTTAAATTCAGGAAAAGCATAAAGAGCAAAAAGGTTGAATGATTGGAAGACTAAATTATGGTTTGGTCATGCCCTAATTATAGCCCCAATTATCCTATAGGTCCACCAACTAATTGCAGTACGGTCGCTGATCAACTAATTGATTATAAACATGCAAATGGTAGCTAATCCTAATCATGTGATAAAAACAATAGGACAATATTAATTAAAATAAAAACAGGAATTCAAACCAGAAATTAGAACATAAAAAGGTCTCTAAACATGCAAGATCCACCTAAGACCCTAGAAGAGGATTTAGCTATCCATAATGTTTGAGAACAATAAAATAAAATTAGGAGTCATAAATTACAGAAATAAAAATAACCCGGAATAGAGAAATTTCTGATCCTGAAAATTTAGTCTCCTTTTTCTGCTCCAGAGCTCTCTCACGGTGTCAAAAACGGGTACCTAAAACCTCTCCTATGCGTTGCCGGCGGTACTGTTTTTTACTGTTTTCGGCTGTTGTGCGTGATTGTGTCATTCACGTTGTGCGGCTACCCCCTTTTATAATTGAAGCATATGGTTGTGTGCATAATTTCTTTTTCTCCAAGTTTGTTGATCATGTGCTTCGGCTTTTTTTCTTATTATTCCTTTTGGTCTTCAATTTATTTTTATGGGCTGGACTTGTTTACATACCCCTTTCTTTATCTTGCTCCAATTTCTTTTTCTCTTGCTCCAATATATATATATATATATATATATATATATATATATATATATTAGATAATATGGTTCACATAATTGACTTCCATTTTTTTTTCTTTTTTTCTATTCTGTAAAATATAGAGCAAATTTAGTCAGTGATTTACATGATTGATATATAATTACTCTAAAAGTGACTCAAAAATGTCTCTAAAAATGCACTAAATTGGAGTTTATCAACTCCCCCACACTTAACTTTTGCTTGTCCTCAAGCAAATTTTCTGGCTCAATAAATTTTTTCAAAGAAGTAACAGAGACAGCGAAATAAGGAACCCCAAGTTAGAAGCACAACGACAGACAATAGACAATATAGCACATATGAGATGTCAAAATGTTGCCCAATTAGAGTCTCATGTCCTTGAAGAATACATTTCTGTGAACAAAGACACTCGCTCACAATCTCTCTAAGTGTTTAGGGACTCGGGAAATATACACTCAAGTTTCCACAAAATGCACATTACCATATGTTTGTAATTTGACCAAATCTCCACTAAATAGTTCACATGCATGCAAAAGATTGGGTGTTAAGGGTTGTAATGGGACCAGGGTGAATTCATGCAGGGTAGGATATAAGAAGAAAGGGATAATCAAAGGGCTAAAAACAAATAAGAAATAAATAGTAACATTTGAAACCAAATATGGAGCTCCTATCTATTTTACAATTTTTTCCCAAACTCCAAATTAGTTTCGCTTCCTTCTTCACTCTTCTTTTTCCTATTGAGTCGACTCTTTTTTTTTGGATTTGCCCTTTGGCTCTTTCATTCTTTTGATGTGCATTTTCTTTTGGGTAGACACTTTTTGATTTGCCTTTTCCTCCTTCTTGCTTATTTTTTTTTTCTCAATTTTTCTTTCACTTTTCTTAGGAGAAAAAGGTAAGCACATAAGTCACACCTATTTTTTTTAGTCCTGACAATATAGACAACTAAAAATATAGGACGAAATTGTAATTTTCAATAGTTGCTCCACATTTAATTCCAAATGGTTACCACAAACAAAAAAAAGAAAAATTATATCTGGGTACCAAAAAAATATATATATAACAATTAAGCTCAAATGGGGCAACTAAGGGATAAATTCAACAAACAACTCTGAGGCCAGAAAAATACCTAAATCCCCAAATCTTTTTACATGATGCAAATCAATTTTCGCCTTGAAATGGTCAAAAGACAAATTCTAGAATGTAGCAAATTGGAAACACACTCATAGAAAGAAAAGGGGTAAAAATTTATGATTTAGTATCAATCCCCTTATGAAGGCTCAGATCTCACATTTAGAAGCTAGTTCACAAAAAGTACTCAACAGACACAATGCTAATTATCAGCTTCCTAAGGACAACCTCACAGTTACAATTAAGCACAAGTCTGTCAAGTAAATTAATTATGGGATCCCCTAGAGGCAAAATCTCTATTTTTTTTCTTCAGTTTCTATATCCAAAACTAGCCAGAAAAAAATGCTATCAACATATGTAGTGGGTATATGCATTAATAGAGATGAATTGACAAAGTTAAACTCTCCTCCCCCTCACTAGCCTAAAGCATGGTCCTCAATGCAAAATATCAAATTGGCACAAAAATAAATAAATGAGAGGGTAAGAGTGACTTCCCTGAGAGAGCTTGCAGTCTGAGTTTATTCCTAAAAATAAAATGAAACAAATTAAAAATAAAAATAACTGAAAATAAAACAGAGGTTGCCTCCTGCGAAGCGCTTGTTTAACGTCGTGAGCCTGACTATAGTTGATGCTCAATCTGGGGGCTCTCCAATAGCAAATTTTACATCTAACGCAGTACACCTTCTTAGCTTTCTAACAATGTGGTTCACATTATTCTTTCTTTTTCCACGTGGTGGATGAACTTCGAAGGATGGTGAAATTTTTATTTTATCTCCATCCACCACTATGCTAGGATCCTGCAAAATAAGATTTTTTTTCAAAAGGTCCTGCATCTTTAATTCACAAAAAATGTTAGTTTCAACCACATCATCAAAATAAGGAGAAGTTAAAGAAGAGAAATTTTCATTGGAATTTAAAGCTTTAATAACATCATCTTCTTTACCACTCCTTAAAGTTACCTTTCCCCGGTGAACCTCAATCACAGCATCACCAATGGTTAAAACAATTTGCCCAAAAATGGGCGCTTTCTCCTCTTTCTCCAAATCCAGAACCAATGGATCTTTCTCATTCTCCTCACAACCGCTCTCATTAATAGGATCTTTTGTTTCAATATGACTCCCTTCAGTAGGAGCTACTATTTTGATTTGACTCCCTTCAGTAGGAGTCTCTTCATCTTTCTTGAGAGCTTCTTCATCCAAATTATATTCCATGGAGACAACTTCATCTCTCGTAGGAATACTTTTTTTGCATTGCTCAGCTTCTTTATTTTGGGTCGACTTAGTATGTGAAGGAGTTTCTTGGGCCTCTTGAGACAAAGCAATGAGACTTGAGATTTGACCATTCAGGCTTTCAAAATTTTCAAGTGTCTGCTGCATAAATTTGGCCAAGACCTCATTGACATCCGACTTTTCCTCCTCTTGCCTTTGCACTTGTAGTGACTCATAATTATCCCAGTGGGAGGAATAAGGAGGTGGCTCATAGTCATCCCAATAGTCTGAATAAGGTTCATAAGGAGGAGGAGAAATTTGCATCTGACATTGAGACATATACCAATATGACTTCTCTAAATTCCTTTGTGCCTCTGCATCTCTAATATAATCTCCAATTGTCTTAACCATGATTTAAACTTTTATCTGCAAAAAAGGTGAACTGCAGCGGTCTCTTGGGAAAGTATTAGCAGCCTTTTTTTTTGTATTTTTTTTCAATAAGATAAAAAAAAAATAAAACTAGTGCATAAAAAATGTCTAAAGCAATAAAAATCTTTTTCGTTTAATATTGCTAAATTAATCCCCGGCAACGGCGCCAAAAACTTGTTGCGTTAAAAACACACTTAGAGCAAGTGTACTCTACCGCAGAAGTAGTATAAAAGATTATCGTGTCCACGGGGATTAATTAGCAAGTACCAAACTAATCGAAATTATTTATTATTTAGACGAACAAATATTTGAATTGTAATGGAACAAATAAAAAAGAAATAAATAACAATAATTAAAATACTAGACTTAATAAATGAGGAGAGGCCTAGGATCACGGTTTCACTTGCAAGCTTCGATTCCCCCTATGTCTAATCCTACCTGAATTCCCTTATTTTACTTAATTACCAATCCCTTTACTAAAACTATTAATCCGTTTGGTCATTCGCGATTAATATTCTTTTTCCTAAATTAACCCTCGTTTGGTCATGCAAGAATTTAAATTCAGGAAAAGCATAAAGAGCAAAAAGGTTGAATGATTGGAAGACTAAATTATGGTTTGGTCATGCCCTAATTATAGCCCCAATTATCCTATAGGTCCACCAACTAATTGCAGTACGGTCGCTGATCAACTAATTGATTATAAACATGCAAAGGGTAGCTAATCCTAATTATGTGATAAAAACAATAGGACAATATTAATTAAAATAAAAACAGGAAATCAAACCAGAAATTAGAACATAAAAAGGTCTCTAAACATGCAAGACCCACCTAAGACCCTAGAAGAGGATTTAGCTATCCATAATGTTTGAGAACAATAAAATAAAATTAGGAGTCATAAATTACAGAAATAAAAATAACCCGGAATAGAGAAATTTCTGATCCTGAAAATTTAGTCTCCTGAAAATAACCCGTTGTTGGTGCGTGATTGTGTCATTCACGTTGTGCGGCTACCCCCTTTTTTAATTGAAGCATATGGTTGTGTGCATAATTTCTTTTTCTCCAAGTTTGTTGATCATGTGCTTCTTTTCCTTCCATTATGCACATGGGCTTTTTTTCTTATTATTCCTTTTGGTCTTCAATTTATTTTCATGGGCTGGACTTGTTTACATACCCCTTTCTTTATCTTGCTCCAATTTCTTTTTCTCTTGCTCCAATATATATATATATATATATATATATATATATATATATATATATATATATATTAGATAATATGGTTCACATAATTGACTTCCATTCTTTTTTTTCTTTTCTTCTATTCTGTAAAATATAGAGCAAATTTAGTCAGTGATTTACATGATTGATATATAATTACTCTAAAAGTGACTCAAAAATGTCTCTAAAAATGCACTAAATTGGAGTTTATCAAATAGCATTACTATTATTAATAAAATAACACACGCTAATTCATTCAGCTCACGTATTTCTGTCACCGTCTCCGCCAAAGCTCGCTCTCTCCGCCAAAGCTCGCTCTCTCCTCCGTCACCGTCTTCCTTCGTTGCTCTCTCCTCTATGCCGCCGTCTCCATCTATCCCGTCTTCGCCCTCTCTCCCTCTCTCCCTCAGCCACTCTCGCGAACCTCAGAACCTGAGAAACTCCATTCACTACATCAAATGAATATCTCGGGCGAATACTTTCAATTCACCGCGCGAGTTTCGTTTCTGAGCTCATAATCTCTCACTCTGTTCGCTCAATCTCTGAGGTAAAAACCCTAATTCATTTCCCAATCACTCCATTTATTCAATCTCATCGCTCAATCCCTAATTCCTTTCGTTTCTCAGGTTTCCATTTTCGCTCAATTTCTCACTGGTATGAACTGCAACTTTTTAGGTTCTGATTGGATTCTCCGAAAATCATTAGGCATGAACTGGAACTTCTTTAATTTTGATTCTTTTTTAGTTTTAGGTTAGTGATTTTCCCTTGTGTTTTAGGTTACAGATTCTCTGCAATTTCTCTACAACAAGTCAGAGATTCTTCTTTCTCTACAACAAGTTAGGCATGAACTTTCTTTAATTGTGAATTGGAAATGTTATATTTGCTTTTTGTTGATTTACTCTAACAGTATAATTGTACTATTTTCGTTGGCCACCATGTGCCTTTGTAACCCAATCTCTATGACTCTGTAATTGTCACCTGAAAATGATAAAGGAAACATGAAACATCTTCTTAGTCTTAGGATGTATAATTGTTGAACTAATTACTTGCATGATATCTTCCTCCCGAGCAATTTGCAAAGTTGTTCACAAGATGTTTCTCTGGATTTGCAGGCTTCTTGACAACAACTTAACACGATATCTTCCTCCCGAGCTATCCAAATTGCCAACCTTACTTATTCTGTATGATATTGTAGAACTTTATAATCCTCTTTTGTTTGTTTAAAGCTCTTAGATAACTGTTTTGATATATGTATCTTCGTTGTATAATTAGATTTTTGAACTGTCATTTTTGGATTTTCTTGTTCTTGAAGTCAACTTGACAACAATAACTTCGGCGGAAATAGCATTCCAGATACTTATGGAAGCATGTCAAAATTGTTGAAGATGTAAGTGAATTTTGTGATCCCTTGTCTCTTAAGTAGATTTTGCAATAACAGGAACTGGAACTTATGTGTATTTGGTTTCTGGATACTATCAGGAGCCTTAGGAATTGCAACTTGCAAGGACCAATTCCTGATTTAAGCCAGATATCACACCTTTTCTATCTGTATACAGAGAATATCAACCGTCCCACTCCCAGAAAATCTATTGCTATTGTTTGCTTATTTCAATTTTTAGTAGCTAGTCTTGCTATGTCACTTTTTGGTGTTTTTCTAGATTTCAATTTTTCTTTCATTTACTAAAATTGATGTCTATATGCATCTCTCTCTGTTTAATAATTATGCAGATATTAGTCCCCTTGTCGCCAAGTCAGATGACCCAAAAATGGGTGAAGACCTAGGAGTAGCTGATGTTGTTACCCAATTGGATAAGGCTTAGGAATATTCCTTAACTAAGAGTACTTGACAGTTTCTATGACCAAAAAGTAATGAAGGTACATAAAAACAACAGAATAAAACGGATGAAGGTTGACTTTAATGATTATTTAATTGACAGAAAGGGCATGGTATTCCTGACACTCTCCTCAAAGAGGTTAGAGATGTCACACGCAGATTCTTTCAACTTCCTTATGAAGAAAAGGCAAAGCTCAAAATGACTAAGGCTACTGGGTTCAGGTATGCTTGAGTGAATTGAACTTTATATTCATATATCCTATCTATTTTGTACATAAGCGTCAATTCAGTATATACTAAACAAGGTTTTTTCATTTGTTTATGCTAATATCGGCTTAACTTCTGATGCACTGCAGTGGATATGAGAAGATTGGAGAAAATGTTACTGAAGGTGTACCTGACATGCATGAAGCTATTGATGTAGGTCAATATTAGGTGTCTTTTGTTTCCCTAAAGTTAGTGTCCACCGCTTCTTACATATTTCATTCATTTGTTATAGGAAATAAGTCGCACTAACAAGAGGAATCGCTCAAAATATAAAGATTTACATTGCATGGGATCGAAGATGGGAGTATCATTACTGAAAAAGCTGCTAGCATGATTGTAAGAATTTCATGTCATTCTTTAGTTATTTAATTCTGAAATTATTATTGTTGTTGTTGTTGTTTCTCAAATATAATCTGCTGAATCTGCTGAATTTTGAATCTGCTGAATCTGCTGAATCTCATTTTCTGCTCAATATTGAATCTGCTGAATTTTGAATCTGTTGAATCTGCTGAATTTTGAATCTGATGAATCTGCTGAATCTCATTTTCTGCTCAATATTGAATCTCAATTAATATTGGGGCACTTATTGCTTCATTTGAATGCGAAAATATTTTGAACAGTTTGGTGATATTCTTGAAGCTGTCATTATCACTGATAAGAATACACAAAATCTAAAGGCTATGGATTTGTATGTCTCCCTCTCTTTCATTCTCTATCTCTCTATTTTACTTTACTCTAAAGTGTGTTTGATTAGTTTGATAATTATTATCATTATTGTTATAAAAAATGTATGAGCATATAATATAATGTATTCAACAATGAGCAGGTAACATTTCGTGATCCAGAATCAGCAAGAAGGGCTTGTGCTGATCCAAATCCAGTTATTGATGGAAGAAGAGCAAATTGTAACATTGCTTCTCTTGGAAGGCCTAGACCATCACCACCAAGAGGTCTATTTTTGTATCAAAATTACACTGAGGGATATTTTTGTAATTACTCTTATTAATATCATCATACAATATATAATATATTTTCTTAAAAAAGTAGCCAATGAAAGAGGTAAAATTTGGTGTGTTGTAATGTTGTGCAGGGAGGGGAACATATCAAGGTGGGGTGGGGACAGGAGGAGCACCAGCACCAGCAGCAGCACCAGGAGGGGGAGCATCATACGGTGGTGTTTCGGCGGGAGGGCCACCACCACCAGTGTACCCACCATATGGGTGAGTTTGTTATGTTCATTTACTGTGGTTATTTAATACCCATGTCACTCACAGTCAAAGGAACTGGTCCATAGTATTAATTAGAGAACTGCATATAGATGCTCATATTGCTGTCTTCATATGTCTCTTAACTGCTCCCCTCCAATTACAGTAGGTATCGTTGTCAGCGTCAAAATCCTCACAATATATCATTAATCCCCACCAATCATGTGCTTTCCCTCACTCTTTGCTTATTCTTAATCCCCACAATTAACCTTAATATACATTAGAAATGAGATGCATGTGGCCCTGTTTCAATTAATTTGATTATAATCTTATAGATTTAGATGATAAGATTCTTCACGTCGATTTATAACAAGTGGAAAACAAGAAGTAAAACCAAGGGGAAAACAAGAAGTATTGAATGCCTTCAATGTGGTTTTTTTTCTAATGCAACAATTTTTTTTTCACTATGGGCCTGTGTTATCAGGGCTTTAAACAATTTGAAGCCTTTATGATGTATATTGCAGCAATCTGAACCATGACATATCTTTCTTTCTCTATTTTTCAGTGCTCATGGTGTACCTGTCAGTTATGTTGAGGAAGCTGGGGATCCATACCGAGATCAAATGGAGGAGTGCATCTTGATCATGCAGGAGTTGAAGGCTAGAGGAGTTATTGTTTAGCTTAAAATATGTTATTATTAACTTGGACATGGCTAAGACATGTTTTTAGATTAATCTCAGTTAAAATAGCATCAGATACAACTTTGCTTATTATGTATGCCTCCGTGGCTTTGTTGAGTACATATAGCCTAGCCAAATTTATATCTATCAATTTTAAAGCTCCAGGGTACTTTTGTTTAATTTTTGGTGAATATAGCCTCTTTTGTTTAATTTTCTTGTTTTTTATTTTCTTTAATAAATAAAAAATTTATTTTTTACTATGTTAATCTTATAATTTATAGTTATTATAAAACAGTTTAATTTAATAAAAGAAATTATTTTTTATTCAGCAAATATAAGCCACTGTTATTTCCAAAAAAAAAATCAAAAAAAATCACTTTTAGTGACGGTCAGAACCGTAGGTAGAAGTTAAAATTATATCTACTGGTGAAGGATATAGTGACAGTCAGAAACCGTAGGTAAAGGTATTTGGGCGTAGGGAAAACCTTTACCCACGGATGAAAAACCGTGGTTAGATCTCTTACGTTCTCTACGGAAAAAGTGGCCGTGGAGAGAGGTTAAAGTGACTTTTACCCACGGACTTTTGACATTTGGTGACGGTTTTTGTCCGTGGGTAAATGTTAAATTTCTTGTAGTGAGGTTTGAAAGTTTGATCAAATAATTAAATTTAGATGAATATTTTTATTTTATGAATTAATAGACTTTTGAAATTCTCGTATGCTTTGAAAGAGAAAAATTTCATATTAATATGAATTATTTTTTTAATTGTCAATAATATCATGAGTTATTAGAATATGGGTTGAAGATGTAAAGTTTTAATCAATTAATCACATATTTAATTCAATTTTTTTGTAATTATTGCATATTTTGATAGGTAACTTACTCTATTCTTACTTCTTTTAGTATGGGTTATTAGAATATGGGTTGAAGATGAAAAGTCATAACTATATGTGAATGTTGTTGTTAAATATATTACATTATTTAATATTTTATTCATAACATATATATAATTTTATGTATCAATTATTTAATTTTCACATCTATTATTAATATAATTATATTGATAAGATGAAGGGCCAAAAATTTAAAAATATTACTAATGGAAATTCATGCATTTATACTTGAAATATGAAAAGCCATTTTATTAAGTCATTTAATTAAAACCTAGTACGCTTGTCATTCAAAGGCGGAGCTAAATTTCTCAAGTCTCCTTTACAATATATATATATATATATATATATATATATATATATATATATTATTTTTCTCAAAATGACGTTTCTATCAAATTGGGGACAATTTATGAATTTATTTTTCTTTGTTCTCTTGGCTAACTTTCCACCAAGGGTCTCTTCACAAATATCATGATCATTATATTCTCTCACAAATGATTGTCTATTGGAAGATGCATCAAGGAATGACATAAAAGATCAAAACCATTAGAAGAACATCTCAAACAGAAAGCAACATATGTTATGAAATAATTTATTATGGATGCAAATGCCCAAATTTATATAAAATACTTCTTTAGCAAAGACTGCGAATAAAATTTATAACATCTCAATTACAGTTGCACCATACATCAAGAAGATTACAATTAATAGTTGAATACATACTCCAATCCAAGAAGAGATAGTTGCTTATATTTACAGAATATTAAAATATAATCATGAAACTTGAAACCTATAACGATTTCAATACTAAATCAATAATGAACAAAAGCTTAAGAAAAAAAAGACAGATATACATAACAAAATTGGAACTCCTACTTCTGCAATGCCTTTCTTCGAACCTGGGTATTAGTAATGTAACAACCAAAAAAGGGGCTGTAAAAAATAGAAAGATAAGTGGTGACCCCTCTTCTCAAATATTTTAGGTATTTATAGTATATCTGAAAGAAGACTTAAAGTCAAGGAAAATGAAAAGATTCTAATCAATGTCTATTATAATATAACCTAAATAATTAATAATAATCACAACAATAATTTAGAGATACAAAAAGGCAACCAAAACCAAAACATGAAGTGATGAATCAATAAGGGATAATTTTTTTAAAAAAAATATATTACTATAAATTTTATGTATATATATAATCCAAATGGTAAAAATAAATAAAAAGTGAAGCTATAAAGTTAGAATGAATGTATTTAAACGTTACCAATATTCTACATCTATTTTTTTGTCAATTTTTTTAATATTTATTTCCAATGTATAAAGATAATTGACTGAATAAAATATTTAATACCACAAACGTTTTATTAAATATTTAAATTTTTAAAATCAATTTTATTCATGTTCCAATATTTGATTAAAAAATTATCTCATTATTTTTTGGAACAAAAAATCAACTTATTTTTCAAATAAATTACTAAAGTATTAATATTTTTAAAATATTTAAATAATCAACTATTTTTAAATTGAAAATTTAACAATTATGATATACGTTAACCATTCTATTATATTATATTATATTATATTATATTATATTATATTATAATATATTATATTATAACTATCTATATCAATAATATAATATAAAATATTTAATTAATATTCCACTAAGAGAATCATTTAATAAGTTAGTGGGAATTATTAGCTTTCATTAAAATTAAATTCCTCCTCATGCCTAAATTATAAATAAATATTTTAATACACAAAAATATTGAGATTCATTGTGGAGGCTCCATTGGGGTCTCCTTTACATATATATATAGATTGTTTCGAATTGAGTTCTTAACAAAGGTTTAACATTATTATTTTAAACAGACTATTATTTTATTTATTACAATTTTTAATTTATATAAATATTTACAATTTAGTGTAGTAATTAACTCTTGTAATACCATTTATGATAAATCATTCTCAAATGCTATATATAAAGATATAGATAGATATAGAAGTTAATAAGTTTCTTAATTTAAATTGCATACTTACTGTATATTCCTCAATATTAATTACATAAAATAAATTAAAAGTGAAGATAAATAAAAAACATCATTAATGCTAAGTAATCCATAAGTTGACACTTGGAAAAACATTTATGATAGGTCATTCTCAAATGTTATATACTAGAGTGTTTGACCCGTGCTATGCTCGGGTATACTTATCCTATTGAAAATTGTTTAAAAAATTATATTTTGTTGGTTAATTTATGTTTAGATGTTAATGTTTTCATGCAATAAGATTTATTTATGTCCGGTGTAGTTATACTTAGAGGTGTCCATTTATCCTTATACGTGGAAATCCTCGTGGAAACTGCCCAGTTTAAAGACCCAAACATGGATATTAACCTATGGGGACGGGGACAGATGACTATATTCGCCTGAAGGCATGGTAGGAAGGGGATAGGGTTTATACCCCTACCCCGCGGGGTCTCAATTTCCAATAAAACTATTATGAAACTCTTGCAAATATATATAATATTATTTTATCAAATTAGTATTGCTAAGAAACCAAAAAATATTACATAATCCCTATCACCATAACTTTAAACTTTATGATATTTTTTAATTTTTTATATTTTTTCAAAAATATATTGAATTTAAGTTCATTATTTACTATTTTTGTATGAACAATAGGGTCCCGCGGGGATGGGGATGGACGGAGGAAAAAAACTCTCCAATGTGGAGAGCGATGATGTGGAGTAATATAAGATGTGAGGACGGGAAGTGAGAAAATATTATTTGTCCCCATTTCATCCCACTGATATCTCTATTTTTATGTGTCTATAAAAATTAGAAAATAATATATATATATATATATATATATATATGTATATATATATATATATGTATATATATATATTATACTTATTCAATATTTGTTAATTTCATTTAATATCAAAAAATATCATACATACGATGCATACTTAAAAAATATAACAAAAGAATGATTATGAGAAATTTCATAAGAAATGTATCAAAAACTCACATAAAATAATTTTAAAATAATTTTTTTTAAGCAATTATAAAAAAGATTTCAATTGTGTAGAGAGAAATATAATGAATTTAAATAGGACTTCATTAAAATACAAACAAATAAAATAGTCAAACAATCTTAATTTTGTAGAATGTACCAAAAGTAGTTGAAAGAAAAGTATTTTATTATAAGGGGAAATTACACTCACCTCTTCCCAATACTTCTAGTTAAATAACACTTACACCCCCTCTATTTTGTAAAAGACATTAACCTCCCCTCTATTTTGAAAGCTTAGAAGAGGCATTTGTGAATTTTAAACAAAACTTGGGGGAGGTGAACGAAACTTTATCGTCAAATAAGAGAAATGAGTGTTTATTTTAAAAATAGATGGGTGTGTATGTCATTTAATCGTGATTTAGGGGAGGTGAATGTAATTTCTCCTTATTATAATTTTAATTACAATTAATATTTTCAGTCAAAAAAAATTAATTACA
The DNA here is from genome assembly GCA_039519185.1 of Astragalus membranaceus. Taxonomy (NCBI): domain Eukaryota; kingdom Viridiplantae; phylum Streptophyta; class Magnoliopsida; order Fabales; family Fabaceae; genus Astragalus; species Astragalus membranaceus. The sequence continues at coordinate 100,036,874 of CM076850.1, forward strand.
AAAACTGTCTTTTTCATTTATGGGAGAATTGTTTTTGGTTATACTAACTCCTTATGAAATTGTGTGAATACAATGATTAATTGGTATTGATATTAAAAAGTGACGGGAGTTTAAGCAGACGATTGTGTGTTTGTGGTAAGTGTAACACCCTAATATTTCAACCGTAGAAGAAATACTAGAATGCACTTTAAGGTATACATCGGAGATAAATTTCTGTCTTTAGATATTGAACAAAACTAAAACTTGATAAAAATTCATGAAGCGATCCCTCATAGTTATTAACTTCAAATAGAAGTACGGCTGAACATAAAAACCACATATTAATAAACCTTTCCTCATCCTAATGTTCAATATCCAATACAGAAATAGCGGAAACGATTTATAACTTCTAATATCAATACAAGTCATAACATCGGAATTACAAAGGAAACAAGGGAATTAACATAATGTAACACCCCAATATTTCTAACATGTAGATACACTGGGATGCACATTCGTGTCGACAATCAGAGGACACAATCCCTGTTTAGATATTGAACATACTAAATTTTTCCGATAATATAACATAATGTCTCGGATCATCCTGTTGTTAATTCCATAGGAGTTCACTTGGTCCACAACTAAAAAAGTAATACAGACCCAATTGTTCAACATCATAGCCAGAGAAGTAGAAATGGTTTGTATAACTCATAACAAGTACAAGTTACATAACCATAACAGAAACAACAAAAGAAGAACAATCGGAAACATCAACACTACAAGTCTTCGGTCTCGCCATAAGCACGTCACCTACACGTGTCGCCTTGTCTTCCTTTTCCCCTGTTTCTCTGTAAAAACCAACATAATGATAGGGTGAGATAACATATCTCAGTGAGTTCTACCGTGCCCCCTCACTATCACTCGGTTCAATTATAAAACCGTTGCAACATAGTTAAATTTATAAACTATTTGCTCATATGTATACTTAGCCCATTACCGACCGTGCAACAGCCACAATCTCGGCATCTAATGTGCTATTCATTCATTTTTAAGCCTTGTAAGTTACTTTACCATTACAAGATTACCAATCGAAACACCGACTGTGCACACAACCACAATCTCGATGAATCGCGTACTTACCGTAACATAACATCGACCGTGCACACAACCACAATCTCGATGAACCCCCTGTTAGTAACTATTCCATAACGTTTCCAGGGCCTAAGGTGAGGGCTCATGACATTCCCTTCCTAGTATGTTATTCGTTGGGTCGTCAACCAACTTGATATAATCTATATATCACACCAGCATTGGGCCGACTTCTATATTCGATATAATCTATATCTATCGTTGTTCTATAACCCGTTTTGATGAATACGATACTAGACATCCGGCATTATAATACAGTACCAAGTTGGACATGTAATCCGTTTTATTATTCAAAAACATGTACTCACACGCAGTCTACTTTTCGGTTTCTCAAACGATTATAGTTTTCCAAAACCTTTTCTCAAAATCATGTTGATCACCTTCAAGATAATGATTTTATCAAAGTAATATCATCACAATTGGTTGGAAGAAAGATTAGAAGAGGTTTGGAATCGAAAGGAGCGACGAAACGAGAAATTTGCACCCCGAGACAGAACCACACGCACGGTCCGTGCCCCAGGGGAACACGACCCGTGCGTGATGCACTAAATTTGATTTACCATATGCGAAGCAAGCGCACGGTTTGTGCCACAGGGGCGCACGATCTGTGTGCCCTTTTCTGTCTCTCAATTCCATTTCGTTTCTCTCGTTCCGCTTCTCCGTTCGCGTCCAATCCAAATTCTGATCAAATCCCAACCTTAAAACAAATAATATATATTGCATTCCAGTCCATGATTCCAGTCCACAATCAATATAACATATATATATTTTGGTAAAAACCGTAATACGCTATATTTTAGAAAAACGGTTTTTGACTCAAATATCGTCTCTAAATCAGAATATCGAGTATATCAAAATCATCAGAATCAAAATGCCAAAAACCCTATACGTGAGTAAAACTCACCGATTTGAAGAATTCGTAAGAACCACGTCGGAGCACGAAACGATTGGGCGGTAACCTCTCGAACAATCCTTGTATTCGTCCCCACTACTTCAAATCTGATTCCCACAGCTCCTATTTCGAATCTCCTCTCCTTAGTGCTACTGTCCTTCCTCCTAACTGACTTAGTTCAACAATGAGAGCTCAAACTTTCCCAAGAACTACTCCCCCATGACAGCCCACCACATGCAAGCAAGAAAATTGGGATTTTGTCAACATTGAGCTTCATACTCCATCCATGGCAAAACGAGTTAGGAGAAGAATGGGAAGCTGAGATTAGGTTCATTGGAAAGAGCTTGAAAAATGGAAGGGAAGAGAGAAGAGAATACTTACATGCAAGAAGGTTTTGGCTGCTCGTCCCTCTTCCTCCTTCTTCTCTCCCTCTCGACCTTCTCCATCTCTCTCGACCTCACCTCTCTTTCTTTTCTTCCTGTTTAAATTCTGAATGTCACTAATGTGTATTAGAGTAGGAAATCCGATGTTGTGAAGAGCTGAGTTGTTTTAAAAGGGAAGGAAATGACCAAAGTGCCCTTAGCTTAAAACTTGCATTTAAACTCCTTGTTTAAGCCATTAATCCATAGTTTAGATACTAATATCTTTTAATCCTATGGTTATCCCCTAATGTTGCTTTCTCGATTATCCCATATCCGAGTCACGACTTATTATTTCACTCAAATAAATAAATCGTTCATAATTTCCATAAATCGAATCTTTAAAAATTTAGGGATGTTACAATCACCCCAACTTTTAAAATTTTGTCCTCAAAATTGAAAAGGCATACCTCAATGGAATAGATATGGGTATCGAGTCCGTATGTCATCTTCCAACTCCCATGTAGCTTCTTCGGTTGAGAAGCCATCCCAGACCACTTTGACAATGGGAATAGTCCTCGTCCGCAGTGTTCTTTCGCCACGTTCCAGGATATAGCTAGGATAAGGTTGGAATGATAGATCCGGTCGAAGATCAATTGTGTCAATATTCAGCGGCTGATTTGGATCGGGAACACACTTCCTCAATTGAGAGACATGGAAGACATTATGAAGGTTTGATAAGGCCGGAGGCAAAGCTAGACGATAGGCAACTGGCCCAATACGCTCGATGATTTGGAATGGTCCAACATATCGAGGACTAAGCTTCTTTGCTCGCAAAGCTCTACCGGTACCTATGGTTGGAGAAACTCTTAAGAATACATGATCACCAACTTCGAATTCCAACGATCTCCTCCGATTGTCAGCGTGGCTCTTTTGCCGACTCTGAGCAACTTTCATTCCTTCTTGAATCAGTCGTATCTTCTCAGTAGTTTCACGAACCACATCGGGTCCCAAAAATTTATTTTCACGCACTTCCGACCAACACAATAGGGTTTTACACTTTCTCCCATATAGTGCTTCAAACGGTGCCATTCCAATACTGGAATGATAACTGTTGTTATAGGCGAACTCTACCAATGGAAGATGATCCTCCCATTTTCTCCCGCTATCTAGTACACATGCCCGAAGCATGTCCTCAAGAGTCTGAATAGTTCTATCTGTTTGACCATCAGTCTGAGGATGATAAGCAGTGCTAACAAGCACCCTTGTCCCTAAAGCTTTATTCAATGCTTTCCAAAATCTGGAGGTGAACTTAGGATCTCGGTCTGACACAATACTGGTCGGGAGTCCATGTAATCTTATGATACTCTTTACATACTCCTCTGCTAGCTTGGAGACTTTGTAATTCGAGCGAACGGGAATAAAGTGAGCGGATTTAGTTAATCGATCCACTACTACCCAAATGGAATCATTACCAGCTTGCGATCTTGGTAAACCCATAACAAAATCCATCGAGATATCTTCCCATTTCCAGACTGGCACATCAAGAGGTTGTAGTTGACTAGCAGGTCTTTTGTGTTCTGCTTTAACCCTTTGACAGGTTAAGCATCGAGATACAAACTCAGCAACATCAGCTTTCATTCCGGGCCACCAATACATTTGCTTTAAGTCCCAGTACATCTTGGTAGATCCAGGATGTACGAAATATTGACTTTGATGAGCTTCTTCTAATACATGTCTCTTGATATCTTCATCATTGGGTACACAAATTTTACCATTGAAACAGATAACACCATCACTGTTTTCGGTAAAATTTGGTAATCCTTTCTGAGATTGCAACTCCACGTCGACCTCTTGGGCCGCACGAGTTTGATCCCTTAATACACTGGTAATCCGAATATGATGTAACACTAATCGATTCCTTTTCTTTGTCACTTTGAGATTCAAGTCTCTAAAATACTCTAACAACGCCATCTCATAAACCATTAACTCTGCCGTGTGGAGAGACTTCCTGCTTAATGCATCTGCCACAACATTAGCTTTCCCGGGATGATACTTCAATTCGAAGTCATAATCCTTCAGAAATTCAATCCACCTTCTCTGTCTGTTGTTCAGTTCCTTCTGATCGGACAGATATTTTAATCTCTTGTGATCACTAAAAACATCTAAACGAGAACCATAAAGGTAATGTCTCCAAATCTTTAGTGCAAACACAATAGCCGCCAACTCTAAGTCATGAGTTGGGTCATTCCGTTCATGAGTCTTCAATTGCCTGGATGCATAGGCCACAACGTGTTCATTCTGCATAAGAACACACCCTAAACCCTTTCCAGAGGCGTCACTGTAAATTTGGAATCCCAGGGATAGATCCGGAAGAGTAGGGATTGGAGCAGAAGTCAACCGAACTTTCAATTCGAGGAAACATTTCTCACAATCAGTATCCCATGTAAATGGCTGATCCTTGCGGGTTAGCCGGGTAAGTGGGAGAACTAACTGTGAGAAGCCTTGGATAAATCTCCTATAATAGCCTGCTAGTCCCAAGAAGCTTCTTAATTCCGTTACTGAAGTTGGTCGTTCCCAATTTACCACAGCTTCAACTTTGCTAGGATCGACTGCTACTCCCTCCTAGGAGATCACATGACCCAAAAACTTTATTTCTGACATCTAGAAATCACACTTTGACGGCTTTGCATATAACTTCTTTTCTCGGAGTACATTCGAAACAAAGCGGAGATGTTGAGCATGCTCCTCAATCGTCTTTGAGTACACCAAGATATCATCTATGAATACAACCACAAACTGATCCAGGTAGGAATGAAAAACTCGGTTCATGTAGTCCATGAATACCGCTGGAGCATTAGTTAGACCGAAAGGCATCACTACAAACCCATAGTGTCCATATCGAGTACGGAAAGCGGTTTTCGGAATATCTAAGGCTCTTACTTTGATATGATGATATCCCGACCTTAGATCAGTTTTGGAGAATATTGCAGCGCCTCGAAGCCGATCAAGCAAATCATCTATCCTTGGTAACAGATACTTATTCTTGATGGTAATCTTGTTCAATTGACGATAGTCAATACATAATCTCGTGCTTCCGTCCTTCTTTTTTACTAGCAATACTGGAGCACCCCATGGAGAAGCACTCGGTCAAATAAACTTCTTGGAAATTAATTCCTCAAGTTGGGATTTTAGTTCCTTTAGTTCAAGAGGAGACATCCTGTAAGGTGTTATAGATATTGTCCCTGTACCCGACACCAAATCTATAGAGAACTCTACCTCCCAGTCCGGAGGTAAAGAGGAGACTTCATCAGGAAAAACATCTAAGAATTCATTAACAATCTGGACAAATGATAAATCCAATCCAGCTTCAGTTGATGTAGATAATATAACAACAAAAGCTTCCGCACCTTGATATAGAGACTAGCTGGCTGAAGTGAAGGAAATAACACTATCAGTCGCAGGCAAGGAATGTTCCACCACTTCAGAAGGAAACCCAATGGTACGGTTGAAGCAATCAATGGTAACGTGGTTGGTAGTCATCCAATTCATTCCCAAGACAATCTCCATCCCCCTCATAGGCAAACAGATAAAATCAACAACAAAATTTCTGCTTCCTATGGTAAGTAGACAGTTAAGACATAATGACTGGGTTCGAACACGACCCTTCGCAGCAGTAAGGATAGTTATCGGTTCGGATATAGGAGATACTGTTAATCCTAACTGTTCAGTACATGCTTCTGAGATAAAATAATGAGTAGCACCGGAATCATACAGTATATTAACAGAGTGATGGAATATAGAACCTGTACCCCTTATAAGATTATCATCTGGCTTGATAGTTTGAGCGTCTAAGGTGTTAACTCGAGCCTGTCTTGGAGCTTCGGAAGATTCCATGAAAGCCTTTCTCGCCGGGAAATCGTTTGCATAATGGCCCGCTTCCTTGCAAAAGTAGCACTGATTCGGTCTAGTTTGGCATCTACCTTTATGATTCTTCTTGCAGAAAGAACATTTGCTAGGTCTAGAAGAATCAATCGTCTGCACCTGCTTTCCTTTGTCAAAATTACCCTTGTGTCTAGGATTGGAAGAGGTTGATTCATTTCCTTTTCTCTTGTCCTTCCAGAAATCCTTCTTCTCTGCAGACATCCTCTTGAGATCTTCCTCGGCAGTATGAGCTTGTTGTACCAAAGTAGGATAAGTGGTCATAGTGTAAGAACTAAGACCATGGTTCGCATCACCACGAAGACCTTGTTTAAACATAATCATCTTCCACCTGTCATTAGGAGCATGAGTCCCTACTTCATAAAATTGAGACAATCTCTCAAATTTTGCAGCATATTCCCCAACTAACATGTCCCCTTGTTTCAGACTAACAAATTCAACTTGTTTAGCAAGTCTCTGAGCATCAGGAAAGTAGTGACCTAGGAACAACTCCTTAAAGTTAACCCAATTGAGAGGTGTCCCTTGGTTTTGAAGCATCATGCAAGCATTAGTCCACCAAGTATGAGCATCTTCATCCAGAGCATTGGCAGCACAAATCACTTTCTCATCTTCATTGCATTGTAATGTCACAAAAATCCTCTCCATAGCATCTACCCATAAATGAGCTTTCATTGCGTCGGATCCCCCTTTGAATATTGGAGGTTTCATTTTTAGAAACCAGAAATACATCCTGTTGGGATCCTTAGGTGGTGGCACATTGACCTGTTCATTTGGTTGCGGTTGGGGCATTTGATGCATCTGCTGCATTTGGGCCATTTGAGCCATCTGTTGCTGCTGCATTAGCATCATGTCATTCATCATCTTCTGTTGAGTTTCGATGACATTTTGCATCCATTCCTGATGAGGATCAATAGGTGGGTTTCTCCTACCCCTTCCAGCCATGATTCTGCGAAATATACACAAAGTATTAAATTGATCAGGCTCAATGTCTAATAGCATACTAAGAAGAATCAGACTTAGAAGACGTAAAAGACACTTAACATCTAAGTCCGACTAGGTCGAACTGCTCTGATACCAATTGTAACACCCCAATATTTCAAACATGTAGATACACTGAGATGCACATTCGTGTCGACAATCAGACGACACAATCCATGTTTAGATATTGAACATACTAAATTTTTCCGATAATATAACATAATGTCTCGGATCATCCTGTTGTTAATTCCATAGGAGTTCACTTGGTCCACAACTCAAAAAGTAATACAGACCCAATTGTTCAACATCATAGCCAGAGAAGTAGAAATGGTTTGTATAACTCATAACAAGTACAAGTTACATAACCATAACAGAAACAACAAAAGAAGAACAATCGGAAACATCAACACTACAAGTCTTCGGTCTCGCCATAAGCACGTCACCTACACGTGTCGCCTTGTCTTCCTTTTCCCCTGTTTCTCTGTAAACACCAACATAATGATAGGGTGAGATAACATATCTCAGTGAGTTCTATCGTGCCCCCTCACTATCACTCGGTTCAATTATAAAACCACTGCAACATAGTTAAATTTATAAACTATTTGCTCATATGTATACTTAACCCATTACCGACCGTGCAACAGCCACAATCTCGGCATCTAATGTGCTATTCATTCATTTTTAAGCCTTGTAACTTACTTTACCATTACAAGCTTACCAAATCGAAACACCGACCGTGCAACAGCCACAATCTCTGTATCTAATGTGCTATTCATTTGTTTTTAAGCCTTGTATGTTACTTTACCATTACAAGCTTACCAATCGAAACACCGACCGTGCACACAACCACAAACTTGATGAATCGTGTACTTACCGTAACATAACATCGACCGTGCACACAACCACAATCTCGATGAACCCCCCGTTAGTAACTATTCCATAACGTTTCCATGGCCTAGGGTGAGGGCTCAAGACATTCCCTTCCTAGTATATTATTCGTTGGGTCGTCACCCAACTTGATATAATCTATATATCACACCCGCAATGGGCCGACTTCTATATTCGATATAATCTATATCTATCGTTGTTCTATAACCCGTTTTGATGAATACGATACTAGACATCCGGCGTTATAATACAGTACCAAGTTGGACATGTAATCCGTTTTATTATTCAAAAACATGTACTCACACGCGGTCTACTTTTTGGTTTCTCAAACGATTATCGTTTTCCAAAACCTTTTCTCAAAATCAAGTTGATCACCTTCAAGACAGTGATTTTATCAACGTAATATCATCACAATTGGTTGGAAGAAAGATTAGAAGAGGTTTGGAATCGAAAGGAGCGACGAAACGAGAAATTTGCACCCCGAGATAGAACCACACGCACGGTCTGTGCCCCAGCGGCGCACGACCCGTGCGTGATGCTCTAAATTTGATTTACCATCTTCGAAGCAGGCGCACGGTTCGTGCCACAGGGGCGCACAATCCGTGTGCCCTGTTCTGTCTCTCAATTCCATTTCGTTTCTCTCGTTCCGCTTTTCCGTTCGCGTCCAATCCAAATTTCGATCAAATCCCAACCTTAAGACAGATAATATATATTGCATTCCAGTCCATGATTCCAGTCCACAATCAATATAATATATATATATATATATATTTGTAAAAACCGTAATACGCGATATTTTAGAAAAACGGTTTTCGACTCAAATATCGTCTCTAAATCAGAATATCGAGTATATCAAAATCATCAGAATCAAAATGGCAAAAACCCTATACGTGAGTAAAACTCACCGATTTGAAGAATTCGTAAGAACCACGCCGGAGCACGAAACGATCGGGCGGTAACCTCTCGAACAATCCCCGTATTCGTCGCCACTACTTCAAATCCGATTCCCACAGCTCCTATTTCGAATATCCTCTCCTTAGTGTTACTGTCCTTCCTCCTAACTGACTTAGTTCAACAATGAGAGCTCAAACTTTGCCAAGAACTACTCCCCCATGACAGCCCATGCAAGCAAGAAAATTGAGATTTTGTCAACATTGAGCTTCAAGCTCCATCCATGGCAAAACGAGTTAGGAGAAGAATGGGAAGCTGAGATTAGGTTCATTGGAAAGAGCTTGAAAAATGGAAGGGAAATGCGAAGAGAATACTTACATGCAAGAAGGTTTTGGCTGCTCCTCCCTCTTCCTCCTTCTTCTCTCCCTCTCGGTAGAAAATCCTTTTGGCTAGTTTTCAAAATAAGGACATTTTGAAAACATTTTTTTCTCAAAACAATAACTCACCCCAACTTAAATATATCCTTACTCAAAGTACGACTTTTATTATAACAGTACACTCATACTCGATTTTCGAAATTGAACGTCATAAGTGAAATGGAATTTACAACTATTTTAAAAAATCTTTCGATTATACAACCACACCTCAAGTAGTCTCACTAGGGTTAGAGTAACTTAGGTCAAGTTAGGGAAAGGATTGGGAAGGAATTCGCATCGTACGGAAAGCGGGAAACGTGTCTTTTCAAAAATTTTCAAAAATTCTATTTTGCGTCAAATTTCGCTATTCCGTTCACTCAGGTTTCGTTCCCAATCACTCCTTAACTTAATTTAAGTCAACTACAACATCATCAATCAGTACAATAACAAACATCAATTGGGACAATAACGTGCATCAATCATGACAATAACAAACATCAATCGGGACAATAACGAGCATCAATCATGACAATAACAAACATCAATCTCCAATCCTTAAATCAATAACATGTATACAATTAATCAAGCACTTCTTTTATTTTCATCAGAAGTCAAACATATTAACTCAATCACATCATAAACAATCGGCATGCATCTTATTCAAGCAGCACAATCGTCAATCGAGAATAACGCAAGTGAAGTCTCATTAATTTTTTTTGACAACGGTGAAGGCTCATTAATACATACTAGGATTGTTAAATCCTAGCTACATTGCAATCTCATACATTGTGTTGAATTTTTGAACAATGTCAAATTCAACACATACTTATTCTATTGATATTCATCAATAAAATTCTGAAAACAATTACCTCGCTTTTACTTGTCGAACCGACTGGAGTCAAATTGACTACCTTTAATTTTTCCCCAAACAAGGGTTATCAACTAGAACTCGACCACCGTAGTGAAGATTAGGGTAGACATCGAGGCTTGAGGACTATTACTCAAACAAGGACTAATACTTCCGCCTTGCTTTATCAGATAATGCACTAGCGCACTCGACCCAAATTCCACTCTTGCAGCTGGAAAAGTTTGGAACATCGCCTTTTGGTTCACTTGGAGATACCTCTAGTGTTTTGGGTTAGATTCGGGAACACTCACTGTTCGCGACCGACTCGTAAGTGGATAGGGTTTTTATAAAAATTTTGTTTGAAACTATTTGAACGTAAAACAATGTTTCCACATACCCATTGGAGTCAACTCAGTCAATTAAACCCAAGATACTAGTGAGGGCTTCTCCCTTCCTCATAATTTGGTTTTGGGTACTTAACCGTACGACACAGTAATCTTATTCTAGCATACGGCGTCTTGGAAGCCTACTAACCATACGGCTTTTCAAAAACCGACTATCCTCTTGGGATCTCAATACTTAGACATTAAGGTATGAAGAATTCTAACAATAGCGATCTCCCTGGCGAGGCATGACTGTTCCTCTAAAGGAAAAGAGGCTTACTAGAAATTTATAGACTTCATCTTAATCATAAGGAATCGTTGATTAATCCAGGTGTAAATGGCTACATTTGGATTGCGTACGAATTCCAACCATTTCGAACATTCCTTTGGTTCTCCGTCTTTCCGAATTCCATAAACAATACAAACGAAACTATTACAACTATCATCATCAACCAATTCGGAACTTGTCCTACCTAGGGAACAAAACATTCATCACCTAGGTAAACTGAACTTTCCCTTTGATAACTTACAGCGGGGTGTCTAATAGTCTAAGACTTTTGAAGACTCTTGTGATTGCTGAAAGAACTATAACTACGAATAACCATTTCTGAGAGATAGCCCTTTTTAGGATTTCAAAGGATGTTATCCTAATCCGGTACCTAAGAACTTAGTCTGAATGGGGGGAAACTCTCTTCCCATTTCCCATGTTACTCGAGGGTTTATTTCCTACTAATACCTTAGGGTTTCACGGCTTATGGTCCGGAAAAGTATCTTTTAGAAAGAGACACCTTTTGAAACCTACTCAGACGAGTAGACATTTTTGTTGAACCAAGGACAAACGATCTTTGTTTTGTATGATAACAAATTACATCTTGTCTACTAATGGTTGCAGTTGAATGAAAGTACAGGGACAAAATCAAAGAACAGGGATTAAATCAAAGAGCAGGGACTAAAGTGCAATGGCTTGCAGAAGAAGCAACAATGAAGTTGAAGACCTAATTGTTTATCTGCTTTTGATAGGACTCAAATGTAAGATCCCATCCCTTCAGCTTTACGACATTTAGTAGAAGAGAGATGATGTTTTTAAAAATGTTTTTAAAAATAAAATTGTTGTGTTAAAAGCCTTTGAAAAATATTTTATAAAATTGCATGCATGCATAGGGTGGCACCTAAACCTAAAAACAATTTTGGTGAAAGCTTGAAATGTATTTCCTAATCTATTATAAAGCTTGAAATCGATTTCCTAATCTATTGTTGAAGCTTGAAATCGATTTCAATACACAATGTTTTAAGCATGAAATCGATTTCAATACTCAATGTGTCAAAGCATGTAATCGATTTCTCCTTGAGTATGTGAAGCAAAGAATCGATTTCTCCTTGAGTATGTGAAGCAAATAATCGATTTAACATTGAGTATGCAAGGCATATAATCGATTTCAACATACTCTGTTTTGAAGAGAACAATTGATTACAAGACCAATGTATTAAGCAAAGAATCGATTCCTTACTTTCCTTACTTTCCTTTTTTGAAACAATCGATTACATGACTTAGTTATTCAGGCAAGGAATCGATTATGGGCCTGAATGTTTCAGAGCACATAATCGATTTTACACTCCTTGTTTTAAGCAAAGAATCGATTACAATATATTCCTTTTTAACCAAAGATTCGATTATGCCATTTACACTATCAGAGCACATAATCGATTCTTGTTTCTTGTGTTTTAGTCCAACGATCAATTTTTTACATTTTCTATAAATAGGGACCTTGGATCTCAAATGAAAAACACACCACTCCACTTCTCTTCTACGCAATTTCAAATCAAAAGCAAAGAGAAAAAAAATAAGAGCTTTCATTTTCAGATCTATATTTCAAAGTTCTTCATTTTCAAAAACCAATCATCTATCGCTCTACTATATTGTTACTATACTGCTAAAGTGATTGGTTCGTAGATCTCATACTGTATTCGTTTTCTAAGTGGTTATTTTGAAATCCTGGGAGGTGTTCTTGGGTCGTTCAATCAGTGAGATTGAAGCGGTGTTGAAATCCTGGGAGGTATTCTTGGGTCGTTCAATCGGGGAGATTGAAGCGATGTTGAAATCCTTAGCGGGGAGCTCGGGTTCTCGATTTGGGGAAATTGGGATTGGCTATTTTGAAGTTGCCTGTTTGTAAAACATTCTTCATATAGTGGTTGTCAGCAAGTCCAACGGTTGCAAAGCCTGAGGCCGAGGACGTAGGGCTTTTCTCCCGAACCTCGTAAAAATCCTGGTGTATCTCTATCCCTCTCTCTTTACTTTCTTTACAGTTTATATTTGTCTATTATTATCATTGCACTGCATATCTGTCTATCTTGAATTCTGATAATAGCATAATATTACGCTATGCCTGATCTGTCTGCTTAGGTACATCATATTAGGTGCATCATACAGTTTAAATCTCAGTTTCCGCATTTGATTTAAACGTACACTGTTAATGCTTTAAATCTTAGTCTTCGCATCTGTTTTAAACAAGCATTGTAAAAGTTTTGAAAACCGAAAAGAATTCAAGTTTTGCACATAACCTTATTCACCCCCCTCTAAGGTTATCCTATAGTCCAACAAGTGGTATCAAAGCTAGAAATTGCATATAGAGCTTAACATCTCGCAATTTTATTTTATTTATTTATCTGTGATCATGGGTTCTTTTATGAAAGAGGGGATGTCCTTCAATAGGTCACCCCTGTTTGATGGGACTAACTATGACTACTGGAGTAGTTGAATGAAGTGTCATGTGCAGGCTATAGACTTCACCCTTTGGAGGATTATTGTTGATGGACCACTGATTCCTATGAAGATCAAAATTACAAAACCTGGTGGTGCTGTTGACGGAGACACTACAAAAACTCAAGCTATCGGCAAAGCAGAAGAAGTTCCAGTTGAAGACATCTACACCATTGATCTGAGCGACCTGAGAAAGTCCGAGTTAGACAAAATCTCTCAGAATGCCAAAGCTATGAACATTCTTCACCTATCTCTATGTGAAGAAGAATATGGAAGGGTAAAAGGGTGTCAGACAGCTAAAGAAATCTGGGATTGCTTGGAAACTACACATGTCGGTACAAGCCAAGTGAAGGATACAAAAACCATAATACTCACTTCTGAGTATGAAGCCTTCAAAATGAAGGAAGGTGAATCTGTTGCAGCTAGGGGTGTCAAAAAACCCGGACCCGCGGATACCCGCGGGTAAAACCCGTCACGGGTCCGGGGCGGGTAGTTAAACGGGTACCCGCGGGCCAAATAAACGGGTATTTTGACTACCCGTCAATAAACGGGGCGGGTCCGGGTAGCGGGGTACCCGGACCCGCGGGTACCCGTACCCGTTAGTAAATATAGTTGCCCTCATATATATACCAATATAAAAAGCAAAAACTTATTGTTGTTGTTGTTTAAGTGGATGTTTATTCACATTTTGTTGTATCTTTTATCTTAATATTTTGGATAATGTTTAGTTGTTATTTTTCAAGTTTCTATTATCATAATTTTAGTTTTTTTATCTCAATTCATTAACAATTATATATTAATAAATAGTTGATACGATAAATGCATATCAAAATGCGTAATTTTTTTATATAAATGAATCAAAAAAATAGTGTTAAAAAAACTAATTTTCTATGGTATTTCAAATTTTATTTTTAAAAGTTTTTTATTTATTAATTTACAAATACCCGCGGGCACCCGCGGGTACCCGTTTAAAAAAATATCCGTTTAAAACCCGTTAAACGGGTACCCGCGCGGGTCCGGGACGGGTCCGGGTCCTATTTATAATAAACGGGTCGGGTCCGGGTAGTGAGATACCCGTGCCCGCCCCGCCCCGTTGACATTCCTAGTTGCAGCTATGCACCAGAGACTGAATCTGATAGTGAACAACATGAGGGCACTAGGGAAGAAGTATTCTACAAAGGATATAAATGGGAATATTCTTGCATCCCTGACTAGTGAGTTCTTTCCGAAAACTTGTGCAATCACTGAAGCCAAAGATATTGGCACTCTGCCCCAAGAAGACTTGATCGGGTCACTTCTTGCATTTGAGGTGGTATTGGCCGCGAAGAAAGTTCAAGAAAAGGAAGTGGTAAAAGAAAAGAAGTCACTTGCCCTTGCTGCTAAAACTCCTAAGGTAGCAAGGAAAGAGGTTGAGTCTGATGAAGAAACTGATGATGAAGACATGGCTATGTTTGCCAAGAATTTCAAAAGATTCATGAGATTCAACAAGCTTGGAAAGGGGGATTTCTCAAAGAAGTCTGGGTACAACAAAGAAGACAAGTATGAGAAGAGAGATGATCAACCAAAGTGTTTCGAATGCAACAAACCGGGTCACCTCAAAGCAAACTGTCCAAAGCTGAAATCCAAATACAAACAAAAGAAAGCTATGAAGGCTACATGGGACAACACAGATACTGAGGGTGATACAGAGGAAGAAGAGGAAGTCGCAAATGCGGTTTGTCTTATGGCTAATGACACACCTGAAGCTACATGGGACAGTCTTGGCATTGATAGTGAATCAGATGAAGATGAGAAGACTGATAATGTTGTCTGCAATATGGCAAATGACGCATCTAAGGTAATCCTTAATTCCTATAGTCTTTCTGATTCTTCTATGCATGATGATTTATTTGATGATGCGTGTAGTAGTCATGAAACTCTTTTGTTAAAATCTAAGAAATTGACAAAGAGCAACAAAAGCTTGTCCACTCAAATTGAGACTCTTGAAAATGAGGTAGCTAAATTGAAGAATGAGCTACATAAAACAAAACCTTTCAACCTTGAGTTTCTTGAGCTTAAACAAAATTTTGAAAAAAGCCAAGGTTGAAAATGAAATTTTGAAAGAAACCCTAAAAAAGTTTGAGGTTGGTGAAAAGGCCTTGACCAAGCTACTTCACTCCCAACATGAATATGTTGATAGGAGAGGTATTGGGTACAAAGGTAATTCCACCTCCTCTGTTTTGAACAAGAAAATAACTTTTGTAGCTGCTACTTCAAGTTATACACCTACTGTTTTCTCACGCACCTATTGTCAAAAAGGGAACCATAGCTCTCTTAGATGTCCTATTCGTAAATTATGTGAGCTTGGTACCCTTATACCTGCCTGTGAGAAACCAAGGTGGATTGTGAAAGCAAACCCCTTGACGACTAACCCCCAAGGACCCAACAAAATTTGGGTACCTCGTGCTAGTTGTTAAATGTTCCTTTTGCAGGTTGGTCCTTCATCTAAAAAGAAAAATGTATGGATGGTTGATAGTGGGTGTTCAAGACATATGACTGGTGATGCTTCACTATTTCTGAAATTGAGCAACAAAGCTAGTGGATCTGTAAAGTTTACCAACAATGAATCTGCTCAAGTAATAGGTAAAGGTTGTGTGGGTAAGGAAAACACAATTAAAATTAAAACTGCTTTATTAGTTGATGGTGTTAAATTTAACTTACTAAGTGTTAGCCAATTATGTGATAATGATTTTGATGTGCATTTTTCTGTTGATAAATGTGTTATTACCCATATGACTTCTAAACTCTACATTACTGGCTTTCGAGAAAACAATGTATACTATGTTGACTTTGACAATGTAAGTGATGATATGGTATGCATGCCTACCTTGATTGATGATGTGGATTTGTGGCATAGACGTTTAGGACATGCTAGTATAGAACATTTATCTAAGTTAAGTAAGAATGATCATGTTAGAGGTCTACCTAAGTTGAAATATGAAAAAGGCCAATTACGTGATGCATGTCAGCTAGGTAAGATGCATAAAACCTATTTTAAATCAAAACCTGTTATTTCCACCAAAAACGTGCTTGAACTGCTCCATCTTGATTTGTTTGGTGAAATTGACGTTGTAAGTCTCGGAGGGTCTAAGTATGTCTTTGTAATTGTTGATGATTATTCTAGATAGACTTGGGTTATTCTACTTGCAAATAAAATTGATGCTTTTAACGAGTTTGCTAAGTTGTGCAGAAAGTTACAGAATGAGAAAAGCTTAGCTATTAAGGAAATAAGAAGCGATCATGGAGGAGAGTACGAAAATTCATCATTCAGGACTTGGTATGAAAAATATGGTGTTCATCATAACTTTTCAGCTCCAAGAACTCCTCAACAAAACGGTGTGGTAGAAAGGAAGAACAGAACCATACAAGATATGAGCAGAACAATGTTGAACGAGCACAACCTTCCAAAATATTTTTGGGGTCATGCAGTTGATACAGCATGTCATGTGCTAAACAGGGTATACTTGAGGCCATCTCTTAACAAGACGCCATAGGAGCTATGGAATGGTAGAGCTCCAAATATCTCATACTTCAAAGTTTTTGGAAGTAAGTGCTTCATTCTCAACACAAAAGATAAGTTGGGTAAGTTTGATGCCAAATCAACCGAAGGTATTTTTATGGGTTACTCAGATCATAGTAGAGCATATATTGTTTACAATAAGATTGATAAAAATATGCAAGAATCTATACATGTTTCCGTTGATGAAACTAACCCTTTTGCCAAGAAAGTTGTTGATGAGGATGAAGTAGTTGAAGTGATCAAAGAGAGATCACCTGAATCAAACAGTGAAAGTGTAGAAGAAGCTGAGGTGGAAGTGGAACCTCAAGAAGAAGTTGAAGTGGAACGAGAACCCCAAGGCATTGATGATCATCTCCATGGAAGAACCCACGATGATCTGCCCAAGACATGGAAATCAGTTTGAGATCATCCTATGGAGCAAATTATTGGTAGTCCATCAAAGGGGGTAACAACTCGTTCTTCTCTTAATCTTTTATGCTTTCATAGTGCTTTTGTCTCTCAAATAGTTCCTAATAATATCAAGGAAGCTTTAACTGATCCAGAATGGGTTTTGTCAATGCAAAAAGAACTTGAACAATTTGAACGGAACAAAGTTTGGCATTTAGTCGAAAAACCTGTTGACAGAACCATCATAGGTACCAAATGGGTTTTTCGCAACAAACTTGATGAAAATGGTACTGTTTTATTAAACAAAAGCCGTTTGGTTGTTCAAGGTTTTAACCAAATCGAAGGGGTGGATTTTGAAGAAACTTTTGCTCCAGTGGCTAGGTTGGAGTCCATTCATATAATATTGGCATTTGCTAGTTACATGGACTTCAAACTACACCAAATGGATGTCAAGAGTGCCTTCCTAAATGGTTTTTTAGAAGAAGAAGTATTTGTAAAACAACCCCCTGGTTTTGAATATTTTAAAAACCCAAACCATGTTTTCAAACTTGACAAAGCTCTTTATGGATTAAAGCAAGCCCCTAGAGCTTGGTATGAGAGACTAAGCAAACATTTAACTGCCAATGGTTTCCAAAAGGGTAAGATTGACTCTACCTTATTCCTTAAAAGCAAGGGCAAACATATCATTGTAGTTCAAATCTACGTTGATGATATTATCTTTGGGTCTACTAATGATGATCTGTGCAAGGAATTTTCTGAGATGATGACTAGTGAATTCGAAATGAGCATGATGGGGGAACTAAATTTCTTTTTGGGACTTCAAGTAAAACAAATCAATGAAGGAATATTCATATCCCAAAACAAGTTCTCAAAGGAGCTGCTAGAGAAATATTACATGAATGATGCAAAGGAAATCGGCACTCCTATGGCGACCGCAACAAAGTTGGATAAGGATGAGCAAGGTAAACTGGTAAATGAAACTATGTATCGAGGTATGATCAGTAGTCTATTATATTTAACTGCTTCTCGTCCTGATATTATGTTCGCTGTCTGCCTGTGTGCTCGATTTCAAGCATGTCCAAAAAAATCACATTTAAAAGTTGTAAAACGGATTCTTAGATATGTTAAGGGGACCATAGACTTTGGTTTGTGGTACCCGAAATCGAGTATGTTTGATTTAGTTGGTTTCTGTGATGCTGATTTTGCTGGTTGAACTTTAGATAGAAAGAGTACTAGTGGAACTTGTCATTTCTTAGGTCCTTGTTTGACCTCCTGGTCTAGTAAGAAACAGAGCAGTGTTGCTTTGTCCACCGCTGAAGCCGAATATGTGGCGGTTGGAAACTGCGTTGCATAAGTTCTGTGGACGAAACAGACCTTGGAGGATTTTGGTTTATTATACGAAAATGTGCCTGTTTTATGTGATAACACTAGTGCTATAAATATTGCTAAGAACCCCATCCAACATTCTAGAACTAAGCATATAGACATAAGACATCATTTCATTAGAGATCATGTGTCTAGGGGGAGCATAGCATTGAAATTTGTAGGCACTGATGACCAACTAGCGGACATCTTCACTAAACCCCTAGCCGAAGCTCAATTTTGTAAAATCCGTAGAAAGCTAGGGATGCTTGACTTTGCTAGTTTATAAAATTGATTATGTTTGTATGTGCTCACCCCCCCCCCCCTCCTTTTTGATGAAAACAAAGGGGGAGAAAATATCTGCTTATAATGTGATTATGTGGGGGAGAAAATATATGCTGCTATCTGTGCTTATATTGTGATTAATTATATGTTTGGTTTAGTTGAATATTTTTATGCTTATGCTTAGGGGGAGCTCTTTGAAAATTTTTCATTATTATCACCCCCCCTATGCATAATGTAATTTGTTATCATCAAAAAGAGGGAGTTTGTTGAACCAAGGACAAACGCTCTTTGTTTTGTATGATAACAAATTACATCTTGTCTACTAATGGTTGCAGTTGAATGAAAGTACAGGGACAAAATCAAAGAACAGGGATTAAATCAAAGAGCAGGGACTAAAGTGCAATGGCTTGCAGAAGAAGCAACAATGAAGTTGAAGACCTAATTGTTTATCTGCTTTTGATAGGACTCAAATGTAAGATCCTATCCCTTCAGCTTTATGGCATTTAGTAGAAGAGAGATGATGTTTTTAAAAATGTTTTTAAAAATAAAATTGTTGTGTTAAAAGCCTTTGAAAAATATTTTATAAAATTGCATGCATGCATAGGGTGGCACCTAAACCTAAAAACAATTTTGTGGAAACCTTGAAATGTATTTCCTAATCTATTATAAAGCTTGAAATCGATTTCCTAATCTATTGTTGAAGCTTGAAATCGATTTCAATACACAATGTTTTAAGCATGAAATCGATTTCAATACTCAATGTATCAAACATGTAATCGATTTCTCCTTGAGTATGTGAAGCAAAGAATCGATTTCTCCTTGATCGATTTAACATTGAGTATGCAAGGCATATAATCGATCTCAACATACTCTATTTTGAAGAGAACAATTGATCACAAGACCAATGTATTAAGCAAAGAATCGATTCCTTACTTTCCTTACTTTCCTATTTTGAAACAATCGATTACATGCCTTAGTTATTCAGGCAAGGAATCGATTATGGGCCTGAATGTTTCAGAGCACATAATCGATTTCACACTCCTTGTTTTAAGCAAATAATCGATTACAATATATTCCTTTTTAACCAAAGAATCGATTATGCCATTTACACTATCAGAGCACATAATCAATTCTTGTTTCTTGTGTTTTAGTCCAACGGTCAATTTTTTACATTTTCTATAAATAGGGACCTTGGATCTCAAATGAAAAACACACCACTCCACTTCTCTTCTACGCAATTTCAAATCAAAAGCAAAGAGAAAAAAAATAAGAGCTTTCATTTTCAGATCTATATTTCAAAGTTCTTCATTTTCAAAAACCAATCATCTCTCACTCTACTATATTGTTACTGTACTGCTGAAGTGATTGGTTCGTAGATCTCATACTGTATTCGATTTCTAAGTGGTTATTTTGAAATCCTGGGAGGTATTCTTGGGTCGTTCAATCAGTGAGATTGAAGCGGTGTTGAAATCCGTAGCAGGGGGCTCGGGTTCTCGATTTGGGGAAATTGGGATTGGCTATTTTGAAGTTGCATGTTTGTACAACATTCTTCATATAGTGGTTGTCAGCAAGTCCAAAGGTTGCAAAGCCTGAGGCCGAGGACGTAGGGCTTTTATCCCGAACCTCGTAAAAATCCTGGTGTATCTCTATCCCTCTCTCTTTACTTTCTTTACAGTTTATATTTGTCTATTATTATCATTGCACTGCATATCTGTCTATCCTGAATTCTGATAATAGCATAATATTATGCTATGCCTGATCTGTCTTCTTAGGTACATCATATTAGGTGCATCATACAGTTTAAATCTCAGTTTCCGCATTTGATTTAAATGAACACTGTTAATGCTTTAAATCTTAGTCTCTGCATCTGTTTTAAACAAGCATTGTAAAAAATTTGAAAACCGAAAAGAATTCAAGTTTTTCTCATAACCTTATTCACCCCCCCCCCCTCTAAGGTTATCCTATAGTCCAACAATTTTCGTTCCCTTTCCAACGCATCTCGGAACATAAAAATCGGGGTTCCGGATTAAAAGTTATGAATAAAACAAGTCAGAAGACTAGCGAAAATATCTCACAGACCAATACTGGCACACTCCAAATTGGAGGATTGCAATAAGGTTACTTCTATCGACATCGAACACTAGCCCCTTCCTGGAAGGGATCCGGTTCATAAATTGTAACACCCTAATATTTCAACCGCCGAAGAAATACTAGAATATACTTTAAGGCATATATCAGAGTAAAATTCCTATCTTTAGATATTGAACGAAACTAAAACTTGATAAAAACTCATCAAGCAATCTTTCATGTCTCGTACTTTCAATCAGAAGTACATAATTAATATGAAAACCATATTTTATTTTCCTTCCCACATCCTAATGTCCAATATCCAATACAGAAATAGCGGAAACGATTTATAACTTCTAATACCGATACAAGTCATAATATCGAAGATACAAAGAAAACAAGGGAAGCAACATAAACCCTAAACAAAGTTCTCAGTAATCTCCATGACCTTCATATGGTGCACCGGCTAACCGTGCTCCTTTTCTTCTGACTTTCTCTGTTTCTCTGTAAAAACCACAACAATTAAAGGGTGAGATAAACATTATCTCAGTGATTCCTATCGAGACCCGTTACTAACACTAGCGGTTCATTATGCATCATTTCCATTCGTAGCCCAAGTCTGGATAGATACGTGTAACATGTCATACTAACACAACACCGAAGACCTGCAGTTTCAGTCCCCCGGTGAACCCAATCCACTAATCCTTTCATCAGTGGGAAAACATAGAAGGGGCCTAGGTTATGGGCTCATGACTTCCCTCCCCTAGTGTGCTATCATAGAGGTCGTCACCCCAATTAATGTCTTTTACATTAATTATCATACCTTGAATTATATCAAGTAATTCTTTATCATAAATTATCTTACCTTGAATTTTATCAAGTCTTTTCATCACATTATTATTGCATTAGGTGGTTACCAAAACCTTACTGAACATTTAGTCCATCATATAATCATAAGTTGTGTTCCGCACTCGTGAGCCCTAATCGGTTATCATTCATTCATCATAACTTAAGGAATTCACATCACATCATTCATACCAACGCATTTTTCACGAATTACGGTTTATTCGTCAATACATAGGGTAGGGGAAGGGATTAGAATGAACTTGGAACCAATTGGAATGGCCTAAAACATGTTTTGAAAGAGGGTAACAGAAGCTGACGCACGGTCCGTGCACTAAGGCGCACGACCCGTGCGTGTTTTTAAAAATTTTGGCACACAGAGACCGAACAGGGTGCACAGTCCGTGCACTAAGGCGCATGACCCGGGCGTGTTTTAAAACTATTTTGCGTAGCACGCGCACGACCCGTGCGCAGGGGCACACGGTCCGGGCGTATGCATCAGTGCCCAGAAAATGCTGTTTTCGTGAAACATTACCATCCCGTTCGATTCCAATATTCATCCCGATCGATTCTCGAACATAACAACACATTAACTTGGCACCAAACAGCAATCATAATCGATCCAATCAACCACACAAAATCATCACATAATCATTCAACCATATAATTCATCGTTCAACACGTAGTTTTCATAAAAATGGTTTTGGACTCGAAAATTTAATGAACGAAAATCAAACGTAATTTCAGTGACATGCAGAGTTTGACACAAATATTAAATCCCTAAGCGAGTATAGAACTCACCATTCGTGATGAAAATCACGCACAACCGAGAATCCACGCAATGCAAGCGACTACGTAATTACTCAAACGGTCCCCGAATGTTCACCTACGCTCCCACGAACACGAAATTGATACCGATCGAACCCCAAACGTGTCCAGCTACTGAATCTTATCCAAATGCATCTCAAATCAACAATGTAATCCCCTTTTTACTTAGATCTAACCCCAACTTCTAGAACGCGGCAACTAACTCCAAAGATCGGGTTGGCAGCATCTGTGAGTTGTTTTGCAACAAACATAACTAATTCGATTCTTAACTAAAACCTTTCAAATCAGTGCCTAATGTGTAGAAAATGTTGTTTACTTTCATATGGTTCAAGTCCCACACTGTTTCGATGAGTATTCAGGGAGTTATGGCTACATAACGATGACTGGTTCAAAATCGGTACTGTTACAAAAGTAAAAGTTGTAACTAATTTTTCTCCCTCAATACTCAGTCAAATAAGGTGGTTCTTGTGCGAAATTTGAAGGGTTTCGTGTCTAGTTTCTAAGGAGACAGAAATGAACATCAAATGAGGTCTGTAGAGAAAGTTATAAGAAAAATACCAAAGATGGTGAAAACAGGTTTTGTGTAGAAATGCTGTATACTTGAGAAATCGATTTTCCAGTCTTTGAAACTTCCCCCACTCGAACCAAAACTTCAACTCAGCATCCAACCTTGACTCTAAACCCTTTAACAGCCCCTAATACACGATTTCCAGCTTGCAATGAGGTTCCTAATCACTCACAACTTCGAATTTGACCAAGTAGAAGAGAAAGAACTTCAATCTTCAATGTTTCCCTCTAAATCTCGAAAATAATGAGGAAGGAAATGAGATGAGTTTGGTTTTGAATCTTGAAACAAAATTTGTACCAATGGAAAGAGGGAAAGAAATGGAGTGAGATGACACAAAAATTCTGAACATGCAATGAGAGGATTTTTTCCTCTCCCTCTCTTCTTCCCCTTCGTGACCCATCTCTATTTCTCTGCTCTCAAGTTTTCTTTCCTTCTTTCTTGTTTCAGCTGAGAGTAAATGGGGAGGTGAGTTGTAGTTTAATGAGCTGAAGGTGATTTTTAAAGGGGAAATGACTGAATTGCCCTTACTTCCTATTTCTCACTTAATTCAATTCCTAATTAGCATTAAATCAATAATTCTCATAACCATTTTACTTTAGCAATCAAGCATACAATAATTCATTTACTCAATCATAAACTATCTCATAATTGATTAATTACTCTAATTTATTTAGAATAGCTAGTTAATTATCAATGACCTCTTGCTAATTTCACTAAATGAAATTAGTTAAATTGGGGATGTTATTGAACAATACTAAAACTTGATAAAAATTCATCAAACGATCCCTCATAGTTATTAACTTCAAATAGAAGTACGGCTGAACATAAAAACCACATATTAATAAACCTTCCCTCATCCTAATGTTCAATATCCAATACAGAAATAGCGGAAACGATTTATAACTTCTAATATCAATACAAGTCATAACATCAGAATTACAAAGGAAACAAGGGAATTAACATAAACACTAGACTGAAGCTTCAACATCTCCTTTAGATCACACCGACTAGCCGTGCCTCATTGTCTTAGCTTTTCCCTGTTTCTCTGTAAAAACCACAAAACCTGAAGGGTGAGATAAATATTATCTCAGTGAGTCCTATCGAGATCCCTTACTACTCTCGCGGTTCATTATGTATCATTTTAATCGTAGCCCGAATTTCGGTTAACTACGTGCAAACCTCTTATAACATAGCATATAATTATGCTTCTATTGTCCGTAGTCCAAAAAGATAACTACGTACAATCCTATTTTTGCTTAGCATACCACCGCGAATGATTGTCTATATTCCCGGTGAACCCAATCCGCTTACCATAAATTGCGGCCAAACCTCAAGGGGACTAGGTTCATAGGGCTCATGACTTCCCCTCCCCTAGTACGCTAACCTCAATAGGGTCGTCACCCATCCTCAATATATATAATTTATACATATATATATATATATATATATATATAACCTCAACCTCAACCTCAACCTCAATAGACATTTAGTCCGTTTAAACATTAACATAACCTCAAAGGACATTTAGTCCGTTTAAACATTTATTATGTCATTACCTCACTCGTGGTTACTAATTTTCATTAACATAGCTTAGGGATTATTCACAATTCAATCCAAACATAACTATTTCAATCACAATCCACATCATAACATTCATATCTTAACTTTCTTTATCCTCAATTTCATGGGACACATAGTCCAATTACCACATCATAAAATTTACCTCAACCTCATGGGGGACATATAGTCCATTTATCAATGAAACACAAACAAGCATTGTTTTAACCAACTATAAAGGAAAACAACACTTGTTTATTTTAATTTAACCAATCCATTTCACCTAATTTTTAACTTAGGGAAATTCACATCACATCTATCATACCTACGTATTTTCCACGAATTACGGTTTATTTATCAATACATAGGGTTGGGGAAGGGATTAGAATGCAATTGGAACCGTTTGGAATGGCCTAAAACGTATTTTTAAATGGGGTGATAGAGAAATACGCACGGTCCGTGCGCTAAGGCGCACAACCCGTGCGTCCCCATCAGTAGCCCAGAACTTCGATTTTTCGTGAAAACTTGGCCGTTCCGATCGTTCCAATACCCGTTCCGATCAATTTCCGAACATCATCACACATTAAGTCAGTCCAAACAAACATCAAAATCAGTCCAAACAATCACATTATCATCAATGATTAACACATCAAACGTTACGATTTCGAAATACGGTTTTTGACACTAAAATCACGAATTGAAAAAGGAAGCAGAACATACGAGCAAGATTTCGAAAACAATTCCCTAAGCGAGTATAGAACTCACCTCTTGCGATGAAAATCGCAAACCATAGAAACCGGTGATGCTCACGCACGAACAAAACCTCTCGAACGATCCCAAATTTTAATTATCTTTGGACAGCATCTGGGAGCAGTTTTGAAATGAGCATAACTTATCCAATTTCTAATCAAAACCATTCAAACCAGTGCCTAATGTGTAGAGAATTTCGTCTATTTTCCTATGGTTCAATTCCCAAACTGATATGACGAGTATCCCGTGAGTTACGGCTAAAAGACGGAGACTGGTTTGAAAACATTACTGTAACAAAAGTGAAACTTGTACTTAAGTTTTCTCCCTCAATACTCATTCAGGTGGTTCTTGTGCCTATATTGAAGGCTTTCGTGTCTAGTTTCTAAAGAAACAAAAATGAGCTTAAAATGAGGTCTGTGTAGAGAGTTACAAAGAGAATACCAAGGACTGTTCAAAACTGTTTTCTGCAAAGCTTTTTGTGAGTTGATTTCTTCAACTCTACCACCAAGGATCACGAACACAAGCCCCAGAAATGCTCCAATCACGACCATCAGCTCCTAAGCTTCACTCTCAGGTTCTAAAACTACAATGTGGGTAGAGAATGTGCTCTAACAACTGATTATTGAGCTTCAACAACAACATGCAAGTGCTCAACACTCCATTTCTAGCAAGTTGAGCTTGAAGTTGCTCAAATGGTGAAATGAGGAGAATGGAAGGTGTGGGTTGCGAAATTGGTATCAGTGGACAGAGGAAGAGGAGTTGAATTCAATGGTGTGAAAATGAGGGACATGCATCAAGAATTGGTGGAGGTCTCTCCTCTTCTCCCCCCTCTCCCTCTCACGGTTTCCCTATCTCTCTCTCTACTTCTCAAACTCTCAACTTCTGATTTTCCAGCAACAAAACAATATAGGAGTAAGTGATGTTTTGTGGGTATTTGAGTTGTTTGACCAGCTGGGGTAAAAAGGGTTAGGGAAAAGACCAATCTACCCTTAAGTTATGTCACTCATTTAATTCTATTTCTAACTCAAAGATCAATCCATAACTCATATACTTCACATAATTTAACCAACTAACACACAATTTATTTATTTAACATATGACATATATAATTAATTACGCTAACTTATTTAGAATAGCTGATTAATTATCTATGACCTATTGCTAATTTCGATAAATGAAATTAGCTAAATTGGGGATGTTACACTAAGTTGATCTTCTCTTTATTTTATTTTTTCAATATAAAATAGACATATTTAAATCACATTCGACATAATATTGAATTCTCATTATTTCGTGTATCTATCCATTTATGAATATATATTGTTTTCGTAATTGTGGCATGCGCAATACTTTAATTACTATTTGATTAGTATAAGATATTAGTATTGTTAAAGTGTTAACTAAAATTAACAGTACAATTTGCTAAACAAAATCAATAGATATGGCAAAAAAACATTGTGCGAATAATGCAACTTTAATTTCACACATTGCATATTTTTTAACTAAAATACTTGAAAAATTATAAAAATGTCCGCTACTCCTTGACAACCCAATTAAAATCATAAAATTTCTAAAAAGGTTATTAAATAAGGCTTAAATATCATTTACCCCCTGCAAATATCATGTTTATCCTTTTACCCCCTTGCAAAAAAAACTTTCAAAACAAACATTGCAAATATTAAGTGTTTCTTGTTACCCCCTACTGTTAGTTTTAGCTAACAATGTTAAGTCTATGCTGAATTTGCAGGGAGGTAACTAGAAACACTTAATATTTGCAGGGGGGTAACTAGATCCCACTTAATATTTGTAGGGGGTAAATGGATAAACGTGATATTTGCAGGGGGTAACTAGATCCCAAATGGCAGCCAAAACTAACGTTGTTAGCTAAAACTAACAGCATGGGGGTAACTAGAAACACTTAATATTTGCAAGGTTTGTTTTGAAAGTTATTTTTTTGCAGGGGGTAAATGGATAAATGCGATATTTGCAGGGGGTAAATGATATTTAAGCCTTGAAATAAATATAACCTCAATCTACTATATATTTATACCAATTCACCGCATATAATTTTACCAATATCTCCATTCTACCTAAAAGACACATCAAATTTTTGAGGGTAAAAATGTCATTACACTCTATTTCTTTTTTTTTTCTCTTTATTCTTACACTCTCTTTCTTACTTTTCACTTTTCTCTTACACTCTATTTCTTCCTTTTTCTCTTTCTTCTTACACTCTCTTTCCTTCTTCACTTTTCTTTTACACTCTCTTTCTTCTTTTTTTTCTTTTTACTTTACTTTTCCCATAAATAATTATTCTCTTTCTCTTATCACTTCACTTTAATTCTTTTAACTAAATTTCTAAATTTATAAAAACACTACTCTATTAAAATTACCTATAAAAATGTAAATCTACTATATATCTACTATCTACTATATATTTATCTACTATATCTACTATATATTTATACTAATTCACAACATATAATTTTACCAATACCCCCATCTACTATATCTACTATATCTACTATATATTTATACCAATTCACCACATATAATTTTACCAATATCATCATTCTATTTAAAAGGCACCTCAAATTTTTTAGGGTAAAAATGTCATTACACTCTATTTCTTCTTTTTTTCTCTTTATTCTTACACTCTCTTTCTTACTTTTCACTTTTCTCTTACACTCTATTTCTTCCTTTTTCTCTTTCTTCTTACACTCTTTTTACTCCTTTTCACTTTTCTTTTACACTCTCTTTCTTCCTTTTTTTCTTTTTACTTTACTTTTCCTATAAATAATTATTCTCTTTCTCTTATCACTTCACTTTAATTCTTTTAACTAAATTTCTAAATTTATAAAAACACTACTCTATTAAAATTACCTACAAAAATGTAAATCTACTATATATCTACTATCTACTATATATTTATCTACTATATCTACTATACCAATTCACAACATATAATTTTACCAATACCCCCATTTTATCTAAAAGACGCCTCAAATTTTTGAGGGTAAAAATGTCATTACACTCTATTTCTTTTTTTTTTCTCTTTATTCTTACACTCACTTTCTTACTTTTCACTTTTCTCTTACACTTTCTTTCTTCCCTTTTTCTCTTTCTTCTTACACTCTCTTTCCTCCTTTTCACTTTTCTTTTACACTCTCTTTCTTCCTTTTTTTCTTTTTACTTTACTTTTCCCATAAATAATTATTCTCTTTCTCTTATCACTTCACTTTAATTCTTTTAACTAAATTTCTAAATTTATAAAAACACTACTCTATTAAAATTACCTATAAAAATGTAAATGAGTCATACTAAAAAACAAAAAAAAAACTATCACTTTTTTTGAAAACGTTATCACCTTAAAATTTTAATTTTTCTCTCCAAAATTTGTTTACACTCTTATTGATAATCTGCTAACACCTCTTATTGATAATCTACTATCTATCATTTAGGATCTACTATAATCAACTAATCAACTAAAGTAATCAATTGAAACTACGAGATAACTGCAATAATATATAAGAAAAACACGAGACAACTGCACTGATATATAAAAAAATACAGTATTAATATTTGTCATTGATAATTAAAATTTTTGAAGACTACTATAAACTTACTATCTAAAAAACTATAAGATTTAATGACTATTTAAAATACCGATTAATATTTAAAACAAATATTTCTTATTGATAATCTACTAATCAACTAAAATAATTAATTGAAATTACGAAATAACTGCACTGATATATAAAAAACACGAGATAACTACACTGATATATAAAAAAAAACATGAGAATAATATTTGTCATTGATAATTACAATTTTTGAAGACTACTACTATAAACCTACTATCTAAAAACA
Source organism: Astragalus membranaceus (assembly GCA_039519185.1). Classification (NCBI taxonomy): domain Eukaryota; kingdom Viridiplantae; phylum Streptophyta; class Magnoliopsida; order Fabales; family Fabaceae; genus Astragalus; species Astragalus membranaceus. Next base: position 100,066,432 of record CM076850.1, read on the forward strand.
ATAAGACTTAATGACTATTTAAATTAGTAATTAATATTTAAAACAAATATTTCTTATTGATAATCTAATATCTAACTTTTATGATCTACTATAATCTACTAATCAACTAAAATAATCAATTGAAACTACGAGAAAATTGCACTGATAAATAAAAAACACGGGATAACTGCAGTGATATATAAAAAAACACGGGATTAATATTTATAATTTTTTTGACAATTTATAATTAATATTTACCATTGATAATTATATATTTGGAAAACTACTATAAACCTACTATCTAAAAAAACACGGGATAACTGCAATAATCTACTATAATCTACTAATGAATGTTAAGAAAGGAATATTTAATTAATATTTAAAACAAATATTTCTTATTGATAATCTACTATCTACTAATCAACTAAAATAATCAATTGAAACTACGAGATAACTGCATTGATATATAAAAAAACACGAGATAACTGCAGTGATATATGAAAAAACATGGGATTAATTTTCCATTAATAATTATAATTTTTGAAGACTACTATAATCCTACTATCTAAAAAAATAAGAAGACTTAATGACTATTTAAACTGATTAATATTTAAAACACATGTGACAAATATTTGTCAATAATACCTAAAAAGGACAAATAATTGTCACTGATATATAAAAAACACGGGATAAATATTTGTTATTGATAATCTACTATCTACAATAATCTACTAATCAACTCAAATAATCAATTGAAATTGAAATTATGAGATAACTGCACTGATACATAAAAAAAAAAACAGGACAACTGCACTGATATATAAAAAAGTACGGGGATAACTGCAATGATATATATAAAAACACGGGATAGTTGCACTGATATATAAAAAAATGGGATAACAACACTGATATATAAAAAACACTGCACTGATATATAAAAACACACGGGATAAATGCACATATTGTTTTTAAATGATACTTTTATATTTTTAGTTTTTATATTTATCAATTTTTTATTTGAAACTCCTTTTTTATCTACTTTAAAATTTTCTTTATTTTCACGGGGTAATGTTCCGACTATTTAAATACTGTCTAAATTCATTCATAAAAATAACACGACAGCACCTGTGCGTATGCAAATCATCCTCTATATTTTACAATTGATTTTAGATTAATGAGATTTCAAATTAAAATTTCTATTTGAGGTAATCGTGTCACGTAACGCGATCGACCCGTGCGGATGCACGGGTATAGTACTAGTAGTTAAATAAAAATTTGAATAAAGACTTAATGAGAAATGCTATCAACACTCTTTTTATACACTCTCTTTAACACTCACTCTGCAAATCCTTCCACAAATATATTGTACATATAATCACATGAGGTATTTCTTATCGACCGGACAATTTGAATGGAGGAAAGAATGTAATAATTATTCTAGAAAAAAACATAAAGATTTATATAAAAATACCGGAAGCAAGGTAGAATTTGAAAGGATTAAAAGGGAAGAACCCTACAATATGATATGGACAAAAATTGAATGACTAAAGAGAAGATAGACCATATATTAGGAAACCCATTACTCGAAATTCAAAGTCAATCCCAAAACCATTCTAATTATTTTAGGCACATAACACAAATTCACCCCTTCAAAAAATAAATATAAAAAGAATAATTTGAAAGAGTGAAATCAAACACGAGGAATAACATGACTTGAAAGGGATCAAAAGAGTCTTGAACAAAAACTCAATAGAGTGAGAGTCATTCACCGGTAGAACAATAATCTAGAGAAAAACGGATCGCTGAAAAAGCGCAAAAGCAAACCTGGAACGAAAGCTCCATTCGCTAAACCAACCCACTCTAGTTTACCGGTTCTTAGTACTTCCATTCTTGTTTGACAAATTGCAATCTGGTTCATCATTCATTGAAGGATAAAAGAAAAGAATAGTTCAGTTACACAATGAGGTCCTATATATACGAAGAAAAAAACAGAGGATGCAATTAGTATATAGAAAATGAGATTCCAAATGTAAACCATAGCGCAATAGCCAATAACCAATAACTAATGATTAACGCGGAGACAAACAAAAGCGCTCATAGTTTTTTTTCTAAAGATAATCACTTTTTTTTTATAATTAGTATATATTAATAAATTTTATATTTGGTTTCTACCACTAATTTTTCTGATATATAACCCGTTTGTTATAGTTTTTTTCTAAAGATAATCACTTTTTTAATAAAATAATCACTTTTAAGACCTTCCTATCTGTTTGTTATTGCTTTTTAAAAAAAATGAGAATCTAAAAATAATCTAAAAATTGCTTAAAATGAGAATTTGTTTTGAGAGCTTCTCATAAAAATTATTTTTGAAAGAATGTTTTTTTATTTTTAAAAAAAATGATCTTCATTACGCTAAACAAACATAAAACAACTTCTACTTTTTTAAAATCTCTAAAAACTATTCACTAAAATATTTAACATCAAAATCACTTGTTTTTTTAATCTGTAACAAATGGGCCCATACTCTCGCTCTCGTCAGCCATAAATATAAGCGAAGGGGTTTATGTAAGATAGAAGAAAACATAGAATAATTATAGGTCTATAGGCCTAAGTAAATAAATAGAAAATGAAAAGAACAAAATTAGATTGATGGGTTGAAGACACTAATACACGACTTAAAGTGTTGTTCTTACTTGTAATTTATCTTCGACCTCACAAAACAATGAAGACAAAAATTACTAAGTGTTATGCTTTTCCCTAGAAGCTTTTGCCTCCAAGTTCTCGAGCCACTAATAAAATTCACTAAATATAAAGTGTACTATCACCAATTATGGATGCCTTCCGACACAAAAGAGATAACAACTTTGTTGATGCAACCATCACTCTCACTATGAATTTATTTTCCTTTAAATATGAGATAATTGTTTTTTATCATTTGCCATTCCAAAATTAACATTCGAAATTTATGAAGTATCAGAAAAAGATAAAACAAAGTTAAATTATTCAAAATAAAGTGAAAAAAAAACAAAAACTATACATACTACTAAAATCATAGGCTAAATATAAGTTATATTTTTCAAACATGATGTATTTATTACCTTTTGGTACAAATGAAAAGACGCTCTCATATTTAATTTGTTTCCTTGCACTAACAAACAAATTTTTTGCAAAGACAAATAATTCTTGCACCTAGATACAAATCCTTGCAACCAGAAATAAATAACTCGGTATGACTAAGAGAAATGACAAATAATCCAAGATATCTGTTGATATAAAAATCTCTTTTATGTTTTGATGAAACAAACTTAAGTTAGAGTTAAGTTTTATGATTATGTGTGATCTAATATGTTTATCTAAGTACAAAGTACAGGCCCTAAAATAGCAAAATAATCAACTACCAAAGAATCAATAAGTACAAAAATCAAAGGTAGAATTGATATGATAAGGTACAGAATTGAGAAGGTTTGACCACGGTCAACAGAAGGTTTGACCAAATCAACAGAAGGTTGACCAAAAGTCAACAGAAGGTTTGACCAAGCCATCACATATGCAAGATCAAAGTAAAGAAGGTTCACCAATGAGAAGGTTCAACAGTTGAGAAGGTTCAAGAACAACAACCTACTCAATCTGGAAAACTTCAACAACTCAAGAACAATTCTTCTCATTAATGAGCTGAAGTATTAAATGAAGAATGTTGCATTTAATATGTTGAGAAGGTATTAAAAGCAAGAGAGGTAATCAATGATTCTTCCTAGGAGCATCAAAGTGTGTTTGTTTAAGGAAATATCAGTTAAGAAGGCCTGTGAGCTGTCAAAAACAAAAAGAAAGCACTGTGTCAGATTGAGAAGGTTCAGAATGTGCAGAGAAGGTACAATGTGCAGAATGAGAAGGTTCAAAAGCAACAAACTAAAGCAACTCTCATCATGACTACTCTACAAGCCTAGAACTGATTTCAAACGCCTCTCTTCAACCTTCTAACGACTATAATCAACATCTGGGGCTATTTAACTAATGGAATTCGAAGATTACAAGTGTGAGATTTAATTGGAACCTACTCAAAGCTCAAGCTTCTCAAAGTAATCCAACATTCTCATCCCACACTCTAAGCTACTCAAGTTTATATTCTAGGATCCATTTGCTGAGTGTGCGATTGCTTGATACTCTATATTGTAAACACTTATTGTAGTTTATTTTCAAGCTCTTCATCATCCCAAAAATCCCAAAACCATTATTGAAAACCGTGTGTTGTGAACATTCCATCAAACTACCTAAGAAGTGAGGTGAGTGTTGGTGTGAAAAAAAAGAGGAACCTTTAGGAAACTAGGAGAGAGTTTTCCAGTAGGTAATTACAGCTTGGTGAAGCTGTGCAAGAGAGCACTTGTCTTTTGTGTGGTGATCAAAAGAAAGTGGTGTTGTAAGTCTTTTGTGGTTGAGCAAAAGTAAGTGTAATAGCTATTTGGAGAATAGTGGAAATACTCACTTGGAAGTGGGGAGAGGACGTAGCCTGAATTGGGTGAACCTCTATAACTCCTCTGTGTTCTTTAACTGCTTTCCATACTATTTGATTATCTGCTTTACACTTGAGATTGTTTTTAAAATCAAGAGAATGTTAATTTCATCAACCTTCTCAAGAAAGTTTTCGAACTAATACCATAATCTTTCAACCTACGCATATCTGTTTGAAAACAACTTCTCTTACAAAGGTTAAAGCTATCTTGAATCATTGTTATTATTAATCATCAAATTATATATGTGCTAGTTGTTTTTAGAAGTAACTTCAACCTTCTCATCTCCAAGTTAATCTTGAGAACAATCAGTTGAGAAGGTTTCAGGTCTCAGAAAAATTAAAAAGGGTACACAATTCAACCCCCCCCCCCTTTTGTGTAACTTAGTCACTTCAATTGGCATCAGAGCTCACCTCTAGGGGCTGAGCACACTTCGCAGTGTGAGAGGACAGATCCTGAAGGAAGTGATGATCAATCCAAACTCTGTCATGTTTCTCCCAGAAGGAGCTTCTGCAAATAGACCTCCTGGATTCACTGGTGAACACTACTACATTGGAAGGACCAGATGAGATTGTTCCTAAAATCTCAAGATACTGATCTCTGGGGTATTGTAGACCATTTGTCCCTACAGCAACCTTTGATGATGGAACTACTCTTCCCAAGGACAGACAGAACTGGACAGCTGATGACAAGAGCATGGTACTCCTAAACTCTAAAGCTAAATTTTATCTAACATGTGCATTAGGAAGAACCGGGTATGACAAAATAGCTGGAAAGACAACTGCCAAAGAAATTTGGGATACTTTATCAACTGCTCAAGAAGGAACTGATCAAGTGAAAGAAGCAAAGATCAACCTTCTCATTCACAAATTCGAAACATTCAAAATGGAGGAACAAGAGACCATTGGTGAAATGTTTAGCAGATTCACAACCATAACAAATGATCTTCACTGACTTGGGAATACCTACTCAAATCAATCCAAAGTCAGAAAGCTTCTGAGATGCTTACCTAAAGTATGGAGACCCAAAGTGACTGCTATAACAGAAGCCAAAGATCTGTCAGTTCTCAAAATAGAGGATCTATTGGGGTCTCTAAAAGTTCATGAGCAAGAGATCATGGATGAACTTCATCCCAAAAGGCTAAAAACATTGCACTCAAAGCTACTCAAAAATCTCCTCAAGTTTCTCAAACTGCGGCTCTCAAAGCACAGAATGAGTCACATGGAGAAAGTGAAGATGATGATGATGATACTGATGAAGAAGATGAGGTAGCTCTAATCTCCAGAAGGCAAAGAAGATGGGCTTTCAAAAAGAATAATAGAAATCCTTCTTCAAGAAAGAAACATCCAAAGGAGAAAGCGCAAGCAAAACTCCTTCCTTATGCTTTGAATGCAATAAACCTGGACATTTCAAAAATGAATGTCCAAAATTGAACGGAAGCAACAAAAAATTCAATACTAAGAAAAAGGCTCTATTGGCTACCTGGGATGACTCTGATGGATCAGATTCAGAAAAGGAAGAAGAGACAGCATATCTATGTCTCATGGCAGATATAGAAGAACCTTCTCAAGCTCATCAAAGCATTGATCCTGAATCTGGTGATGAATCAACCAACTCATGTCTCATGGCAGACTCTGATCTAGAAGAGGTAATCACTTTTAAACCAACTACTTGTATTTCATGCAAAGAAACTGAGTATGCTTTCGAAAACCTATTAACTGATTCAAACACTTTGGCTCAAAAGTGTATAATGTTCAAAAATCAACTCTCTGATGCAAAAGGAGAAAGTGAAGAACTTCAAAAACAAAACAAAATTTTAATTAAAACAATTCACAGTCTTCAGCAATCACATTTTAGACTTTCTGAACAACATAAACTTTTGAATGACAAAATCAGTGAAAAACCAAACTCTACATATTCTGATCTTGAAAAACAGAACAACCTGCTCAAGAACAAAGTTTTGAACTTAACTGAAGAACTATATATGTCTATTCAAAATCAAACTTCTTTAGAAAAACCTTTAAAAAGACATGATAGTCAAGTGTTCAAAACTGTTCCAAGAATTAGAAAACAAAGGTTGAGATGTACATACTACAAAAAATTTGGTCATGATGTTTCTGTATGCTCTAAACAAAAGAGAAACTATTATTGGAAGAAAACTAACCATGAAGGACCCAAACAACTCTGGGTACCTAAGTCTCTACTAACCTCTGAAACAGGAATACCTCTTAGCATCCAAGAAAAACTCTGGGTACCTAAATTTCTCTCTATGGAGAGAATAGATGGAGGCTATGTTGTCTTTAGCAATGATGACAAAGCTTGCATCAAAGGTATAAGTACTATAGGTATTTCTTCTTCTCCTAAAATAAAAAATGTTCAGTATGTAGAAGGTTTGAAGCATAATTTGTTAAGCATTAGTCAATTATGTGATAGTGGTCATAAAGTGTCTTTTAAGTCTGATAAATGTTTTATTAAGGAAATCTCTTCTGGAAAGGTTTTATTCACTGCATCTAGAAATAAAATTCTATATAGCCTGTGTCTTGATGAATTGTCTCAAGAAACTTGCCTTATGTCTTCTGAAAATGACAAATGGATTTGGCACAGAAGAGTTGGTCACACAAGCATGCAAACCATCTCAAACATTCCAAAAAGGAACTAGTCAGGGGGCTACCCAAAATAAATTTTGAAAAAGATAAAGTGTGTGAAGCATGTGTTCATGGAAAACATGTCAAATCAAGTTTTAAACCAAAAAAAAGGATCACATCTCCAAAACCACTTGAGCTATTACACATTGACTTGTTTGGTCCTACTAAAACTGCTAGCCTTAGTGGAAAGAGATATGGTTTTGTGATTGTTGATGATTTCTCTAGATTCACTTGGGTGTTGTTTTTGAAAAATAAAGATGAAGCTTTTGAATCCTTTAAAATTTTCCTCAAAAGAGTTCAAAATGAAAAAGGAACAAATGTCGTTTCTGTAAGAAGTGATCATGGGGGAGAATTTGAAAACATATATTTTCAAACCTTTTTTGATTAAAATGGAATTTCTCACAACTTCTCATGCCCAAGAACACCACAACAAAATGGTGTTGTGGATAGGAAAAATAGAACCTTGCAAGAGATGGCAAGAACTATTTTAAATGATTCAAAGATTGAAAAATACTTTTGGGCTAAAGCTGTCAACACAGCATGTTACATTTTAAATAGAATGTCCATTAGAAAAACTGTTGAGAAAACCCCCTATGAAATTTGGAAAAATAGAAAGCCAAACATTTCTTATTTTCGTGTATTTGGCTGTACTTGTTTTATCTTAAACAACAAAGACAATTTGGGAAAATTTGATTCAAAATCTAACAAAGGAATTTTTCTTGGATATTCAACAACATCTAAGGCTTATATAGTATATAATCTTAGGACTCAAACTGTAGGAGAAAGCATGCATGTCATTTTTAGTGAAACTAACAGTGCAAATGAAGTGATTGATGTTGATGAAGTCATTACAAATAAGGAACATGGTCAAGGAAATGAAAACAGGATTGAGAAGGATGAGACAAACTTCTCCTCAACCTTCTCAACACTCAAATGAAGCTACTCAAGCTTCTGACCAACTTCTCAAATGCCAAGGAGTTGGAGGATGGTAGTTCACCATCCACAAGATCAAATCATTGGCAGCACTTCAGATCCTGTTAGGACCAGAACATCATTCAGAGACAATGCTGCTGGAATGACACTCATCTCTGACATTGAACCAAAAACTATCAATGAGGCTATACAAGATGAGTCATGGATTGAAGCTATGACTGAGGAACTTACTCAAATTTTGAAAAGAATGAAGTGTGGAACCTTGTTTCACCTCCCAAGCATCAATCAGTCATAGGAACCAAGTGGGTGTTCAGAAAAAAATTAGATGAAAATGGTAAGGTGGTGAGGAACAAGGCGGGACTTGTTGCTCAAGGGTACAACCAACAGGAAGGTATTGACTATGATGAAACCTTTGCTCCAGTAGCAAGGTTGGAAGCAATTAGAATTTTACTTGCATTTGTTGCTCACAAAAATTTCAAATTATTTCAAATGGATGTGAAAAGTGGTTTTCTAAATGACTTTTTAAATGAGGAAGTTTATGTCGATCAACCTCCTGGTTTTGTTGATCAAAAGAAACTCAACCATGTTTTCAAACTTACTAAAGCTCTATATGGGCTCAAGCAAGCTCCTAGAGCTTGGTATGAAAGGTTGAGTAGCTTCTTGATCAAAAACAAGTTTACAAGAGGAAAAATTGACTATTCTATTCAAAAAATCTCTTGAAAAGGATTTGTTGATTGTTCAAATTTATGTAGATGATATCATTTTTGGATCAACAAATGAAAAGTTATGCAAAGATTTTGGGAATCTTATGAAAAGCAGTGTTATCAGAACCGGACCGGACCGGCCGGTCGGACCGGGACCCGGTGGTCTTCCCGGGCCGGGCAGCGTGCAGGACCAGATCTGCAGTTGGCCCGGTGATGACGTCATCGAACCGGTGAAAATCCGGTGAAAACCGGGTCGGACCGGTTGATCCTTTTTTTTTTTTTAAGATGAACCATTTATAAATTTTGCATGTTTTCACAAAAAAGGCTTGGGTGGGGTTCGAACCCCCTCCCTAGTATTCAACATTTCAACTTTTTAACCACTAAGCTATCTATTATTTGTTGATACTGTCCCGCATTCATTAAATATAATCAATTCCGGATATGTTAATTTTTTTTGCACATTCTTTCATTAATAGTTTTGATTAAACACACATTTTTTTGACAAATTGATTCAAGTTCAACACTCATAAACATGTTAGTAAATGTATAATTATAAATAAAATTATAATAAAATTTCTATATTAATAAATGTATACTTTCTTAGTATATATTATAATTTTTTGAATTTATTTAATATAGACCGGGTCATGCCGGTCCGACTAGAAACCCGCGGTCCGACCCCGGGTCTAGTGACCCGGTGCCTTGACCGGGTCGATGGCCGGTCTGGGTCTGATAACACTGATGAAAAGTGAGTTTGAAATGAGTATGATGGGTGAGTTAAGATTCTTTCTTGGTTTACAAATAAAACAACTTGATGAAGGCATTTTCATTTCTCAAGAAAAATATATTAGAGACCTTCTCAAGAAATACAAAAATGAATGAGCCTAAGGCCATGGCAACTCCTATGCATCCTTCCATGCAAATTGAGAAGGATGAAGAGGGAAAACCAATATCTGAGAAAGAATATAGGGGTATGATAGGGTCACTATTGTACCTAACTGCTAGTAGACCAGATATTGTGTTTTCAGGTGGCCTATGTGCTAGATTTCAAGTTTCTCCAAAAGAATCTCATCTTACTGCCGTGAAAAGAATTTTCAGATACTTGTGTGGAACTACAAGCATTGGCTTGTGGTACTAGAAAAATACTCATTTTGATCTAATTGCATACTGTGATGCTGATTAAGCTGGTGATAAGATTGACAGAAAAAGTAGAACATGTCAAATTTTGGGAGAATCTTTAATCTCTTGGTTTTGTAGAAAGCAAAATACAATTGCACTATCAACAACTGAAGCAGAATATGTATCTACTGCTGGATGTTGCTCTCAAGTTCTATGGATCAAAAATCAATTGGAAGACTTCTCAGTGAGGTACTCATGTATTCCCATTTATTGTGATAATACTAGTGCTATCAATTTATCAAAAAATCCCATCCATCATTCAAGATCAAAACATATTGATATTAAACACCATTTTATTCGTGATCATGTTCAGAAAAAGGATGTGGAATTAATTTTTATTGATACCAAGCATCAATTAGCGGATATATTTACTAAGTCTTTGTTAGAAGAAAGTTTTAATTTTATTAAAGAGGATTTACATATTGTAGAATGTCCTTGAAATAGGAAAAATGTCAAAACCCCAACCTTCTCCAGCGATGAGAAGGTTGACTATAGGAAGTAGTCATGAGAAGGTAGGAGTCACTTAGAAAAATACTAGGAAACACGTGTTTCAGTTTGATTTTAAAGTAAAAATGTCACTTGTCTTATCTCAACTGACCCTAACCGTCCCAACGGCTACTGTATTCACTCACCACATCAAACTTCCACCACCATTAATCTTCTTCTTCTTCATTCGCAAAAACTGAACATTATTCTCCACAAAGATGGTGAGAATGAAAAATCCAAATGTGAGAAAATCTTCAAACCCTCAATCTTAAAATCAACCTTCTATTTCTGCAACCCAACCTTTTGTATCATCACCCATGAATCCCTCTCAATCTGAAATGAAATATTCTAAATCAAAATCATCTCCAACACCATCTCGTAGATCATTAAGGATCACGACGAGTGCTAGAAAACCTATTACAGGTCCTGGTGCAAAAGAAAGCGAACCACTTGTTGTTCATGATGATGATTCTGAATTTACTATTTCCAACCTTTTTGCTTCTTCAAAATCCAAACAAACCATTCTCCTATTGCTGAACCTTCAACCAAGAAACCCAGAACTGCAAAACTGCCAATCAGGAGCAAGGCTAAACGAAAATCAGTGATGGAATCCACTAAGAATGATGAACATTTGGAAGAAATCCAACCTTCTCAAGTTTATGAACCTAAGAAATGGCAAGGAAGAGGTGTTCTGATAGGAAGAATATATATATTAGATGAACTTAAGATATCTGGCTGGGATATTTATCCTCAGATAGCTAGGCAAGGTTGGGGAAAGATTCTGTCTCAAGAAGAAACTTCATATCCCCAACTCGTAAGAGAGTTCTACGGTTGCATGAACATCAGCAACAACAAGCAAAGCCTCACAACCAAAGTAAAAGGAACTACTCTGGTTGTAACTCCCAAGATGTTGGCTGAAGCATTAGAAATTCCCTCCTATGGTGCATCCATCTATGGTGAAGACTGATATAAAAAGGCAAATGTTTCAAAGGAAGAAGTTCTAGAAGAACTGATGAAGGATCCAAGAGCCAATCTCATCTCCTCTTCTCTTAAAGACCATGCAAGAATCATGCACAACATGGTTGTACACTCATTGGTGCCTAGAGCAGGAAGTTTTGAGAGAGTAAAAACCACTGACCTTCTCATTGTCTACTATCTGTACAAGAGGTATGTGATCAACCTACCCTATGTCATCTTTCATTACATGATAGACATTGTCAAACCCCTTAGGAAAACATCTTCTTTACCCTATGGCATGTTCTTGACCAAAGTCTTTAGAATACATAGCATTTCACTTGACAAAGAGCCTAAAACTGTTTTATGGTCCAAAAGTGCAAAACAAATGGGTTTGAAACCTTCTAGCCAACCCATAGAACAACTTGATGAAGTTACAGAACCTTCTCATAAGCCTACTCAAGTCACTAAACCATCTGTTGAACCCACTCAACATGAAGAACCTACTCATGAACTCACTCCTGAACCTACCCATGAACCTGCTCCAGAATCTACTAAAGAACCTACCCCTGAACCCACTCATGAACCCACTCTATATTCCATTCATGAACCTACCCCTGAACTTACTCAAGAGCCTAGGCAAGCCTCTGACACACCTCCTATTCCTGAAACCAACATAGATGACCCACAAGAACCCATCTCACCTCCAAAAGAATTTAAGGATCAAGAAAAGGCATCTTCTCAGGGAGAGATAGATGTTAACAACCAAGCTTCTCAATATGCTAAAGCTGCTCAAGTCCTCTACATGGAAGATGAACCTGCCGATAGCTGGTTAGAAACTTTTGAGCAAGAATCTGATCGTGAGGAAAACCCAAAAGAACTCACTTCTGATAAGAAAGTTGCTGATTCTGGTGAAGAGAATCCCACTGAGGAAGACATGGAAGTCACTCAAGAGCAACCTTCTCAAGTGCCTGCTGAAAATCAACCTTCTCATGAAGTTGATGAAACCACTGTTGAAGTTGCTGAACCAAAAATTGATCAAGTGGTAGAAGAGAGAAACATGAATGTGGACCCCCTAACTGTCAAAGATAGTGAGAAAGTTACTGAGTTGTACTTGGTTCCCTATGGCTCATCTCATGGGACCCAAGAAGACATGGATGTGGATCCAACTCAGGGGGAGTTTGATATAAATGAACCACCTCAAGAAACACTCCATACCAGTTCTCCTAACCAAAACACTCTCTCTCCAATTTCTCAAGCAGTGCATGAGATAGTTCAAGAAATTGAAGATCAAACCTCTCTAGTGAATCCTCCTCCAGTTCAACAAACAAACTCTGAAGTTCTTGCCTCAATAGCTTTCACCGAAATGCTTCACACTCCTGTGCAACCAAGTGCTCCACCCTCCACTCCAAACAAAGAAGTTCAAGGCTCCACTGGACAGTTCATAAATCCATTCTCCCAGTGGAGAGATCTTCCAAATCCCACTCCTGCTAAGACTGGGAATACAATTGCTTCTGAGAACATAAACAGGTTTCTGCATACTCATGTTTATGATTCTTCTGTACCAAGAATTCCTGAAGCTTCTGGACCATCAAAGCTGCCCTCTGATATGCCCACTCAGTTTGGATCCATTGGATCTTTCTATCAAACCATGAATGCCCCTCTGTCATCATCTGAAAAAGCTTCATTAAGCAGCAAGTCTTCCGTGGATAAAGATGATTCCTTCTCTTCTGGTGACAAGAAAGAAGTTATGGCTTCTATGAGAAAGATGAGAGCTCAGCATGATAAGTAGATGAAAAAGATGCGTGTCCAGCAAAACAACCTACTCAAAAGCATTGGAATTCTGCAGCAGGAACGCAGAATTGAAGCTCAGAGAAATTATGCTTATCAGGAATGGGTTATGAAGAATGTGATCCCATCTGTCATGCCTGAACTCAATCCACCCGAATTCCCATCACCACAACCCTTTGAAGACATCCCACAACCAGTAGCCTCCTCCAACTCTGCTGATGACTCCTCTCCAACCAAGTAGCATCATAATTTCTTGTCTTCCACCTTTTTGTTGTTGACAAAAGGGGGAGAATAGAGATTAAGTTTTAGCTACTTAGTTTTTTAGTCATATTTTGGGGTTTTTGTGACATCCTAATTATCTAAGGATATTTTTCTATGTATCATGTGATACAGTCACATAAACATGTTTTTAATTTTCTGTCATTTTATGTTTTTGCTTGTAATGATAATTATCAAACAATGTGGCCATCATGTTTGTTTTAAATGATTAATGATAATTATCCTTTTGCCATATGTGAATTTTATTTGCTTAAATGCCTTTGTATCAATTGATAACATGCTCAAAGTCCTTTAAAATGAAAAACAGAAAACCTAAAACTTAGTTAAGTTTGTCATCACCAAAACGGGGGAGATTGTTGAAATAAAAAACTCTTTTATGTTTTGATGAAACAAACTTAAGTTAGAGTTAAGTTTTCTGATCATGTGTGATCTAACATGTTTATCGAAGTACAAAGTACAGGCCCTAAAATAGCAAAATAATCAACTACCTAAGAATCAATAAGTACAAAAATCAAAGGTGGAATTGATATGAGAAGGTACAGAATTGAGAAGGTTTGACCAAGGTCAGCAGAAGGTTTGACCAAGGTCAACAGAAGGTTTGACCAAATCAACGAAAGGTTGACCAAAGTCAACAGAAGGTTTGACCAGAAAGTCAACAGAAGGTTTAACCAAGCCATCACATATGCAAGATCAAAGTAAAGAAGGTTCACCAATGAGAAGGTTCACGATGAGAATGTTCAAGAAAAACAACCTACTCAATCTGGAAAACTTCAACAACTCAAGAACAATCCTTCTCATTAATGAGCTGAAGCATTAAATGAAGAATGTTGGATTTAATATGTTGAGAAGGTATTAAAATCAAGAGAGGTAATCAACGATTCTTCCTAGAAGCATCAAAGTGTGTTTGTTTAAGGAAAAATCAGTTGAGAAGGTCTGTGAGCTGTCAAAAGCAGAAAGAAAGTACTGTGTCAGATTGAGAAGGTTCAGAATGTGTAGAGATGGTACAATGTGCAGAATGAGAAGGTTCAAATGCTGCAAACTAAAGGAACTCTCATCATGACTACTCTACAAGCCTAGAACTGAATTCAAACGGCTCTCTTCAACCTTCTAACAGCTATAATCAACATCTGGGGCTATTTAACTATTTGGATTCGAAGATTACAAGTGTGAGATTTAATTGGAACCTACTCAAGCTCAAGCTTCTCAAAGTAATCCAACCTTCTCATCCCACACTCTAAGCTACTCAAGTTCATATTCTGGGATCCATTTGATGAGTGTGGGATTGCTTGATACTCTATATTGTAAACACTTATTGTAGTTTATTTTTAAGCTCTTCATCATCCCAAAAATCCCAAAACCATTATTGTAAATCGTGTGTTGTGGACATTCCATCAAACTACCTAAGAAGTGAGGTGAGTGTTGGTGTGAACAAAAAGAGGAACCTTTAGGAAACTAGGAGAGAGTTTTCTAGTAGGTAATTACATCTTGGTGAAGCTGTGCAAGAGAGCACTTTTCTTTTGTGTGGTGATCAAAAGAAAGTGGTGTTGTAAGTCTTTTGTGGTTGAGCAAAAGCAAGTGTAATAGCTATTTGGTGAATAGTGGAAATACTCACTTGGAATTGGGGAGAGAACGTAGCCTGAATTGGGTGAACCTCTATAACTCCTCTGTGTTCTTTAACTGCTTTCCATACTATTTGATTATCTGCTTTACACTTGAGATTGTTTTTAAAATCAAGAGAATGTTAATTTCATCAACCTTCTCAAGAAAGTTTTCGAACTAATACCATAATCTTTCAACCTACGCATATCTGTTTGAAAACAACTTCTCTTGCATAGGTTAAAGCTATCTTGAATCATTGTTATTATTCATCATCAAATTATATATGTGCTAGTTGTTTTTAGAACTAACTTCAACCTTCTCATCTCCAAGTTAATCTTAAGAACAATCAGTTGAGATGGTTTCAGGTCTCAGAAAAATTAAAAAGGGTACACAATTCAACCCCCCCCCCCCCCTTATTGTGTAACTTAGTCACTTCAATATCTTCATCACATTCAATTCAAAACTATGAGGAAAATGCTTCTAAGCAACCAAGTATAAATTAGGGAGAACCGCTCACATTTTAAATGATGAAATTGAATGAGAATTGTAAAATTAAATGTTTTTATAAACAATAATAATACCCATGAAATGAGAAGGGTATTAGAATATCAAATACAATTATTGAGATTGGGATTAAGGAAGTACATAAATTTCCTATTTTATGTTTAAGTTAATAACTTTCCTAATTTAGATTGCATACTTATTGTGGGATCCTTTATATTTATTACATTAAATTAATTAAAAATTAAAATAATTAAAAAAACATCATTAATGTTAAGCAATCCATGAGATGACACTTGGAATAACATTTACGACAGATCATTCTCAAATGTTATATACTAGAATAATTGACCCGTGCCATGCACCGGTATAAGTATGCTATTGGAAATTGTTGTCGAATAATTTATATTTTGTAAGTTGGTAGAAAAACGCGTGTATAAGTAAATGATGCTATTTTTTGTGATTTGAAAATAATATTTAAACTATCAAAATTTCATATTAATTTGTTATTTTTAAGCACAGTATCATATTGTGGTGATTTGTCCCTCACTGTTGGCTGTCTTGGCAATTCCAGTGACATGGGGACGTCGGCTCCCGGGTTCGAACTCGGGTGTGAGCAGTGGTAGTGTGTGTGCGTGGTATTTATTTGTCATTTCATCTAAGTAAAGAAAAAAAATATTGTGGTAATTAGAGTTCTTCATCGCATACTCTATCTCTGAATATGACGATATTAATGAGCATATCATAACATGGTCATGTCAGGTCATATATTTGGTCAAAGCAATCCACTACCGAGTCACCTACCTCCCAATCAAGACTGAGTACAAAAAATACTCGAAGCTTGGAGAGTAGTGCTTGTAACAAAGATATCTCCATATCAACCCTACATGTTTTTGGGTTCTTCCCCTTTTGCATTTCTACTATCTATCATTTTTCATCCATCCTACTAACTTTTATATCAGATATTGCAGTAGCCACCATAGAGAATTATCAAATTCGAAAGCTCCCTCCCGAATGTAACATGAATTTCAGCAAGATAACTCTTTGACTCCTTGTCTTCAAAGCAATATTAGCAACACCCATATAAATCAATTATTCAATGCAACAACCTTCCAATTTCATAAACTTGTCAGTAATTCCTTCCCCAAGTTGCAAAACAGTCTATATGTAAATATCATCCAATTTCATAAATGATTTTGTTAATTTTTACAGCAACGAAATTTAACAACTGGTCATATAATATTGTCACTGAGATACTATACATGAAGAAGGCATGATGAAAGAAGGTGTATTCCAACATACTCACATTTGCTTTTTAGTAGTAATACGTTAGCAATGTATACACTTTCTATTAGGAGTGGACAAAAGCGTCCGACCTCCCAGAACCCAAAATACCCGATCAAAACAATGTAAAAACGGGCATCAATTCGGATTATCGGGTAATCGGTTACTTTTTTAGGTAAAAACGGTCTCTGACGGACTGATTTGAATGTGTATAATATTTCCGTCAGCGACCAAACCCGTCAGGTGGTGGATACCAACACACCTCAGCTTTCCTTCTAGATAGAGGCACACAGCTTTTCAGTTCCTAATATTTAAATTCGATTCGATTGATATATAATATATGAAATGTAACATCCCTAATTTCGATTAATTTCGTGTTATGAAATTAACTAGCGAATTGTTATTCGATAAAATAATAATTCAAGTCATGGACATGTTAAGAGCGTGAAAGCAAAACATTGAGTTGCTAATAGTATGAATTGTGTGATTGTTTTGAGGTAGAAATAGAACTATGTGAGGATTGGGGAGCCAAGGGCGTTTTGGTCATTTTCATATCATTCAAACCCCTAACCCAAATTACATGACACCAAACATAATTCTGCACTCCATAAGACCACAACCACAATTTTTAGAAATTAATTATGAGTTAGTGGTTATTTAAGGGTAAATTAAGGTGAGGAGCTAAGTGGTGGGCATTTTGGTCTTTTCCCATCCACTTAAAGCCTTGCCCAGCTGACCAAGCTTCATTCCATCAAAAACCAGAAAATTTCAGAACACATAGATAGAGAGAGAAGAGAGGGATACGAGAGGAAGAAGGAGAAGAGGTGAAGGGTGAATCTTGGATTCTTCTTGCATGTGAGGTATCTATAGCTCATTCTCTTCCATTTTCAATTTCCTTTCTAATGATACTAATTTGAGAAGCTCATTCCTCCTCTTTCCCTCTGTGCCATTTTCGAATTCTTGAGCTCCATTGACTAAGTTTGTTGTTCATGTCATGCATGTGGGTTTTCTTGCAAACCATGGGTAGACACTAGTCAAAAACTGAAGTACATTGTAGATTGGAAGTAATAGAGAGTGATTTCAGTAGCTCAAGGAGGTTGAGTTTCGAATTTGGAAGTGTGGGAAGTTCAGTTTCGAAGTCTAGATCCGTTCGGTGCAAGTTCGCGATTACGGGGATTTTCGAGAGGTTACGGTTCGGTCATTTCGCTTGAGGACGTGATTTCTCGCGAGTTCCTCAAAACGGTGAGTTCTACTCGCGCTTAGGATCGTTTTTCTATTTCTGAAATGATAGTTATGTGACCGGTTTTGTGGCTGTTCCGTGGTTTCGAAAGTTTAAGAGTCGAAAACCGTTTTCGGGAAAATTACGCCTTACGGTTTAATTATCAAAATATATGTTAATGTGTGAGTCGTTGTTTGGGCTGGATTGACTGGAATATTGTCTGTGTTTATGTTGGATTTTGATCGGAATACGGATTGGACTCGAACAGAATTGTGAAAACGAGAAAAATGGAACGAATTGGTGTACTGACAGAAGAGCACGAGTTGTGCGCCTATGGCACACGAATCGTGCGCCAGCTTCGCAAATGATTTTAAAAAGAATGTTCAGTGCGCACGGGTCGTTCGCCTAGGGCACACGGACTGTGCGTGAGCTTCTGTTACCGCACACCGAATTCTCGTTTCGTCGCTCTTTTCGATTCCAAACCTCTTCTAATCTTCTTTCCAACCCTTTGTGATGATTTCTCACTTTTAAAACATTATTTTCGACATGTTCAAGATGGTTTTGGAAATTACCTTCAAACCTATAAATGTTTCAAAAACCGAAAAGTAGTACACGTGAGCGGACATGGGTTATGTTTATTATCATGGAACTAAATGTTCAATGGATTGTTTAAGGTTATGGAACTAGTGTTCTTTCAAGGTTAAGATATATAAATTATATCAAAGGATGGGTGACGACCCAGTAGACTAGTATACTAGGGGAGGGGAAATCATGAGCCCCAGAACCTAGGCCTCAGAAGGTTTGAAGCTAGCGTAAGCTAGTGGAGAGGTTCAATGGTAAAGGCGTGGTTATTACCGGAGATATACTATGGCATGACAGGAAAAGCTATATACACGTAGGACCTATATGGACTGCGATTAAAGGAAAAGGAATAAATGGACCGGGAGTCATTGTGAGGGGTCACGGTAGGACTCACTGAGATAATGTTTATCTCACCATTTATATGTTGTTGTTTTACAGAGAAACAGGGAAAGAAGAAAGCCAAGAGGCACGAGTAAGTGACGTGCTTGAGGAGAAGTTAGAAGACTTGGTTCTTTTATCTTTGATATTGAGTTCCCTTGTTGTCTTTGTAACTCGATAATATGACTTGAATTTGTTTTAAGTTATGTAATCGTTTCCGCTTTTCTTGTGATGGGATTGAACACTAGGTCATGAGGATATTGAAAGACATGGAACCGTTATGGTTTTCAATCAAGTTATGGAATGTTAAGACTGTTTGAAGTTAATCATTGAAAAATTTTAGTTGTGTTCAATATCTAAACAGGAAATATTACTCTGATGTATGCCATTTCGTGCATTTTAGCATTTCTACTTGATAGAAATATTAGGGTGTTACATTTTGGTATCAAAGCGGTTCGACCTAGTCGGACTTAGATGTTAAGAGTCTTTTACGTCTTCTAAGTCTTATTCTTCTTAGTATGCTATTAGACATGGAGCCTGATCAACTTAATACTTTGTGCATATTTCGCTGAATTATGGCTGGAAGAGGTAGGAGAAATCCACCCATTGACCCTCATCAGGAGTGGATGTAGAATGTTATAGAGAATCAACAAAAGATGATGCAGAACATGATGCAAATGCATCAGCCGCAAATGAATCAGCAGCAGCCTAATGTTCAACAACCTCCTCCAGAAGATCCAAATAGAGCTTATTTCCGCTTTCCAAAGATGAATCCCCCAAGTTTCAAAGGAGGACTGGATGCTATGGTATCTCATTACTGGTTGGACTCTATGGAAAAAAATTTCAGGACTCTGCAATGCAGCGAGGAAGAAACGGTACTGTTTGCAGCCCATATGCTAGAAGAGGAAGCCCAAACTTGGTGGACCAATGCTCATGAACTGATGGTGAATCAGGAAACTCCTATAACCTGGTTTAACTTCAGGGAATTGTTTATTGGACATTTCTTTCCTCCGGTGATGAAGCTAAGTAAGCAGACAGAATTTGTCAATCTCAGGCAAGGTGATATGACGGTGGGTGAATTCACCGCCAAGTTTGAGAAGTTGTCTCAATTATATCAGTTAGCAAGGTATGCTCTGAATGATGAGTGGAAGATGCAGATGTATAAGGCAGGTCTCCGTGCCGAGGTAGCCCAAGGTCTCAGCTCTTATGCTATGACCAACTATGCTGTTTTGGTCCAACAAACCTATGTTGCCGAAGCCGATCTCAGCAGATTGCATGAAGAAAGGAGGGAGTATTGGAAAGGAAAGAAGAATGTGGTTGAATCATCAACTCCACAGGCAAAGTCAAAGGGTAACTTCAACAGAGGAAAACAAACTCAATCATCAGATTCCTCAAAGTTCAGTACTTGTTCAAAATGTGGTAGGCCTCATCGTGGTAAATGCCAAGTTGGGTCTAATATCTGTTACTACTGCAAGAAAGAGGGCCATTATGCTACCCAATGCTCTGCGAGGAAGAAGCGTGAAGAAGATCGTGCAGGAACTACTCAAGGAAGAATCTACGCTTTGGATGCTGAGAAAGTCAAGTCTTCAGATAATCTACTGAGGGGTATGGGATCTCTTTTCAATAACTCCGTCAGTATATTATATGATTCAGGTGCTACTCATTGTTTTATTTCTCAAGCATGTGCTGACCGGTTGGGATTAGCATTATCTCCGCTATCCGAACCAATAACTATCTTAACTGCTACCAAGGGTCATGTCCAGACCCATTCTTTATGTCAGAGCTGTCTTCTGGCCATAGGAGACAGAAACTTTGTTATAGACTTTCTTTGTTTACCTATGAGAGGTATGGATATTGTCTTGGGTATGAACTAGATGACAGCAAATCATGTCACCATCGACTATTTCAATCGGACTGTCAGTTTTGCCTCGGAATCAGTTGAACTACCAAAGCCAGATTCTGAAGCAATTATCTCCTTCACATCGGCAAATCAATCTCTATTTCAAGGTGCGGAAGCTTATGTTATTATGTTGTCTGCATCGACTGAAAATGGTTTAGATTTGTCCTCTGTACAAGTTGTAAATGAATTTCTGGATGTTTTTCCGGATGAAGTTTCCTCTTTACCTCCGGATCGTGAGGTGGAATTCTCAATAGAGTTGGTTTCGGGCACAGGGCCAATCTCTATTGCTCCATATAAAATGTCTCTTTTAGAATTAAAGGAATTAAAATCTCAACTGGAAGAGTTGATGTCACAGAAGTTTGTCAGGCCTAGTGCTTCGCCATGGGGTGCTCCGGCATTGCTTGTCAAGAAGAAAGATGGGAGCATGCGATTGTGTATTGATTACCGCCAATTGAACAAGGTAACTATCAAGAATAAGTATCCTTACCAAGGATAGACGATTTGCTCGATCAACTTCGAGGTGCTGCAGTGTTTTCTAAAATTGATCTAAGGTCGGGTTATCATCATATAAAGGTGAGAGCCTTAGACATTCCGAAGACAGCTTTCCGTACTCGGTATGGACATTACGAGTTTGTAGTGATGCCCTTCGGTCTAACTAATGCTCCCGGGGTATTCATGGATTACATGAATAGAGTCTTCCACCCGTACCTGGATCAGTTTGTAGTGGTGTTCATCGATGATATCTTGGTGTACTCGAAGACCATTGAGGAGCATGTTCAGCATCTCCGAATTTTTCTAAATGTACTCCGAGAACAAAAGTTGTATGAAAAGCCCTCAAAGTGTGATTTCTGGATGCCTGAAGTAAATTTTCTGGGTCATGTGATATCTCAGTCGGGAGTCGCAGTAGACCCTAGTAAGGTAGAAGTAGTGTTGAATTGGGAACAACCCACGACTGTGACCAAAGTAAGAAGTTTCTTAGGTCTAGCTGGTTACTATCGGAGGTTTATTGAAGGATTCTCACGGTTAGTTCTTCCACTTACTCGGTTAACCCGCAAGCATCAGCCGTTTGAATGGAGTTCCGATTGTGAGGAAAGTTTTCAAGAGTTAAAAAGTAGGTTGACATCTGCTCCGATCCTAATTCTTCCAGATCCGTCACAGGGATTCCAAATTTACAGTGATGCCTCTAGGAAGGGTTTAGGGTGTGTTTTAATGCAGAATCAACAAATGGTTGCTTATGCCTCCAGACAGTTGAAGCCTCATGAAGAGAATTACCCAACTCATGACTTAGAGTTAGCAGCAATTGTGTATGCTCTAAAGATTTGGAGACATTACCTATACGGTTCCCGTTTCGAAGTCTTTAGTGACCACAAGAGCCTTAAGTATTTGTTCAACCAGAAAGAACTGAATAATAGGCAGAGAAGATGGGTTGAGTTTCTGAAGGATTATGACTTCGAGTTGAAGTATCATCCCGGGAGGGCCAATGTTGTAGTTGATGCGTTGAGTAGGAAATCTATTCATACGGCAGAATTAATGATGCATGAGATGAAGCTGCTAGAGTCTTTTAGAGACTTAAAGTTGAATGTGAAACAAAGAAGGAACCGGTTAGTGTTGAATCATATCCAGATTTCGAGTTTATTGAGAAATCTGATTCGCTCAGCTCAAGAAATTGATGTGGAGTTGCAAGCTCAAAGAGGGTTACCAAATTTTACCGAAGATAGTGATGGAATTATTTGCTTCAATGGTAGAATTTGTGTGCCAAAGGACGATGACGTGAAAATGCAAGTGTTGGAGGAAGCACATCGGAGTCAATATTCCATACATCCTGGATCTACCAAGATGTATCGGGATCTGAAACAGATGTACTGGTGGCCAGGAATGAAAGTAGAGATTGCAGAATTTATGTCTCGATGCCTAACTTGTCAAAGGGTTAAGGCAGAGCACCAGAAGCCTGCTGGTCAGTTGCAGCCGTTGAATGTGCCAGCCAGTATTGAAATGGGAAGATATTTCTATGGACTTTGCATGGGACTACCAAGGTCCCAGGCCGATAACGATTCCAACTGGGTAGTTGTGGATCGTCTAACCAAATCAGCTCATTTTATTCCTATTCGTTCGAACAGTAAGGTTTCCCAGTTAGTAGAGGAATATCTGAAGAGTATAGTCATGTTGCATGGAGTTCCTACAAGTATTGTGTCAGATCTCGATCCAAACTTCACTTCTCGATTTTGGAAAGCTTTAAACCAAGCTTTGGGAACCAAAGTGTTTGTTAGCACCGCTTATCATCCGCAGACAGATGATCAGACTGAGAGGACTATTCAGACTTTAGAGGATATGCTGCGGACTTGTGTGCTTGATAACGGAAGAAAATAGGAGGATCATCTTCCATTGGTGGAGTTTGCTTATAACAACAGCTATCATTCCAGTATCAGAATGGCTCCATTTGAAGCCATGTATGGGAGGAAGTGCAGAACACCATTGTGTTGGTGGGATGTCGGTGAAGATCGATTGTTAGGGCCCGGTTTGGTTTGTGAGACAACCGAAATGATCCGGCAAATCAGAGAAAGAATGAAGGCTGCCCAGTGTAGGCAGAAAAGCTATGCGGACAAGAGAAGAAGACCACTAGAGTTTGAGTCTGGTGAACATGTGTTTTTGAGAGTTTCTCCAACATTTGGTACTAGTATATTGGAGAAACTCAATCCTCGGTATATTGGACCTTTCCAAATTATCGAGCGAATTGGGCTAGTAGCTTACCGTATTGCCTTACCTCCAGCTTTGTCCAAGCTTCATGATGTATTCCATGTGTCTCAGGTAAGGAAATACATTTCTGATCCGAGTCAGCCGTTGAGTTTCGAGACGATTGACCTTAGGCCGGATTTGTCTTTTCAACCTTATCCTAGTTACATCATGGATTTTCGATCGAGGAAGCTACATGGGAATTGGAAGACGACAAGCGGACTAGATATCCGTATCTATTTTCATGAGGTATGTTTTAAATTGTTCAATTTTGAGGACAAAATTTTTAAAAGTTGGGGTGATTGTAACATCCCTAATTTCGGTTAATTTCGTGTTATGAAATTAACTAGCGAATTGTTAATCGATAAAATAATAATTTAAGTCATGGACACATTAAGAACGTGAAAGCAACATTTAAAATCTTTTAATTTCTCTCTCTTCTTGTCATTAATGTTGGGTTAGCTCCATCCTCATGATTAATATACTTTGCCTCTCTTTAAAAAGAATCAATATTAAATTTTATTTTTATAATATATTTATTGATTATTAATATAATTTTTGGACTAACGATTAGTTAATTTTTATATCGATAGGTACATTAAAAAATGTCATTTCAGTTTATAGGCTCCATCAATAGTACTTTTTTATCAAAATAAAAATGTCAAAACAGTTGATAACTTTTTTTTTTCTAAACAGTTAAAATACACATTATTTTTTTTACTTTTTCCATTATAGATTTATTCAATACAAAATGTCTTCCGGTCTAAACAAAACCAAATGTCTTTCTTATTTCTAAGTGTATCAACCAAGGACAAAAATGAACCAAAAAACGTTTTTTCTAAGAATTCTTTTAACGAAGCTTGAAAATTTTGGAATATAACATATTTTTTTAAATTTTAATTTGTAATATTGTTTTTTAGATAAGCAAGCTCAGCTGGAATTTGTAATATGTGATATTAGCATAACTGGCTATAAAGTAGAAAGCATTAAATTTCTAAAATTAATATACAGAGAGATAAAGCATTACTTTTATTTATTTCTAAAATTAATACAGAGAGAGAAAGCATTAAATTATAATAGAATTTTTAAATATAAAAAGTACTCAGAATATTAAATTACATGTATGCCCATCACATTAAGTTGTTTCAAGGTAAAAAAAAGAGTTGTACGTATTTTGCCACGTGCTTTCTTTAATGATGACCATATGTGTGATTGTATCAAATTATTATTATTAATATTATTATTAAGCGACTAACATCTAAGAATATGGGCCTTAAGATACATTCTAAAATGTATTTTTAATAATTCATAAAACCTAATTTTACTAATTTTGAAATATAAAATACAATAAAATAGATCGAATATACATTGAAGAGATTTAATAAGTGATTCATTATAATTTTGTAAAAAAAAGTGATTAATTATGATAGTCATAAACTTCTCATCACATAAAAACTAAATTAAATTAGTCATTTAACTTATTTTCATAATGAAAATATTTTATATAATATAAGTTTTTAATTATTATTTTTTTGGAAAAATACTTAAATTACTCTTAATCAAAAAGTCTTTGAGTGTTGATAAATTAAATATTTTTTTCTAATACAATTTGGATACATTAGAAAAACATGTTATTTATTGTACCAAAAAAAAATAAAAACATCTTATTTAGTCTTTATTATGCATAGTATTTGTAGAGCATTTATTACAAAAAAGGATATTAATTATTAAATTGCTGTAGAAGTGACACATGGAACAACAATGAATGAAATTCATTCTCAAATGTTATATATATAGATATAGATATATATAGATAAGTCACCAAATATTTAATTGAATAAATGCATAATTCTCTTTGATGAATAACAAAAATAGTATTAAAAAAACTACATATATATAATACATAGTTACGTATTAATTTTTAAAAACGGAACCAGAGCTTCTTCATCTTCTGCTTCGTATTTCTGTTGATCTTCAAATACCCAGATCTGAATAATCGCAAGCTTGTTGATACAAATTTGTATACGAAATCGTTTTCAAATCCAATTGTTTCCGATCTCCATAAACGAAATCATTTTTAAATCCAATCTCCGGGAAAAACGAATTTGAATCTGTTGATCTTCTCCAAATCTTCATCATCTTCTCCGTTTTCTGTTGATCTTCTAAGATCTGATTTTACCATTTTCGTTTGCGTTTGCGTTTTCTAAGATCTGATGTAACATCCTGGGCCCTTTTCTTACTTAGTAGGCTACCCAGCGATGCACTCATGATCTTCTCTACCCCCATGTAGAGTTTTTGTCTTCCGTGGGAATCGAACCATGTACCCTGAGGCTTAGGTACATGCTCAATGCATTCCCACTACCAATTGATAGTGGGAATGCATTGAGCATGTACCTAAGCCTCAGGGTACATGGTTCGATTCCCACGGAAAGCAAAAACTCTACATGGGGGGCAGAGAAGATCATGAGTGCATCGCTGGGTAGCCTACTAAGCAAGAAAAGGGCCCATGATGTTACAAAAAAAGGTGATACCAAAATGTAACACCCTAATATATATATATATATATATATATATATATATATTAAATGTTGGCTTAATGTTTACATGAATTGAGGTGACTTAGTTGAATTAGGCCTTGTGTATGACTAAGGGGTCACGAGTTCAACACTCATATTCCCCAAAATACTTAGTTTTTTTAGTAACAAAATCATTCACATTGCCATGTCAATGCCACGTGGCAGCCACTCATTGGTTGCTGGTGTGGCACATGTCAATACCACATGGCAGTGGTGACATGGGGTGATGATGTGGCATGTCAGTGCCACGTGGCACAATGGTCCAATAAGAGTGTGACATGTGGCAATGACGTCAATGCTGACGTCAGCTCTGTTAGCCATGTCGGTTTTTTGGATGGAAAGTTAATAGAGGGCTAAACTAGAAGCGTTTTGTTTTTGTAAGGGCTTTTTTAAAAAAATTGTAAGGACGAAACTGGGTTTTAGAGATATTTGGAGGGACGAAACATACATTAAAGCCAAAATATTATGTGTGCAAAATTATTTGCTATGTTATCTAAGTCATTTTTAGGTAATTTAATAAATACGCATGGGTATGCACTGATACCCACGAATATATGGTACCCAAAAAAACCGTTCCCACAAAAACCCGCGCGAGAATTGGGCGGGTACATAGGCATTTTTAATTTTTTATCCAAAAATGTAGGTAAAAAGGGAATATGAATTTGCCCGCCCCACCCTGTTTCGGGTCATACACTTAGTCTTAATTTAGTTCCAAAATTTACACTCACTCTTCTATTTTATCCTTAAACTGTACATACAATAGTAATAAATAATCCAAAAGTCTGTGAAACCCCTCAAATCACTCTTTAAAATTTTAAGAAATTTGTCACGCTAACCTTCGTAAATGACAACTTATAAAAAACTTTAGGAAATAACTTAATGGGCGAGATGGACTTTAAGGATTATTTATTACTTCCTCCATAATGAATGATAAGCACATTTTACCTCCTAACTTTTTGAATGAAATATAAACGTATGTTTTTTTTTTGGTAGTGGTAAACGTAAGTTAACTACTCATCTCTTTAATGATATCATCTAGAAAATACCCCTAATTTAATTAAACTTTTTGCGCCTACAATAAACCAATTTATTAGTCATATAGGAAAATTTAGGCAATAAAGTTTTTATTGAAATTAAATGGGATTAACTAACTGCCTTAATAACCATTAATTGATCAACTTTTACTTATAATTATTTTTGAAATGAGGTGCTCAACCTTGGAGCGGGCACGAGCAGTAGAGTCCTGAGTCCGAATGTATGATTTGATTGGGTGAATGATATCTGGTCGCACGCAGAGTCCTGCCCGGGTTGTACCTGCAATGACACTCCGACGCCCAAGTCAGTGGAATAAGAGTGTGAGCAGAGTAACAATATGGGTGAAGATTACCTTCTTTGTTAGTGGGAACAATGCCTTTTTATATCATGCGAGCCTCAGCGAGGGTTGATCTGAGCCGTTGATCTTAGTGGATTTAGGTCATTCCTTTCTGTCTCACTATTGGGCCGGTTACGGCCAGTTTTGCGCCGGATTGGGCTTCAGCCCAGTCCAGAACAGTTGCCCCCCAAGCCGAAGCCGTTTCAGAGGAGCGGGCTCAGGCTTGAGAACGTTTGCCCCCAGTGGAGCGGCCTAACCATTGCGCGGGCACCTGGGCTGAGGCGACTTGCTGTGCTTTCTCATGTCTGCGCGACGTGTCCCTTCTTTTGGTGATGTGGCAGTCAATCTTTAACTGATATGATGTCTCGCCTTTCGATGCGATAGACGGGTAATGATGCTGGTTCAGTTTCCGAGGAGTGCAAAGTGCATTCAATGCTGGATACGGAGGGGCGGGTTCAAGCTTGATGCCCCCGGTCTAGAATATTTCGCGGCTCGACCGTGGGAGTCAGTCGCCCACCCTATTTTGAGGGCGGACTCTTGTTTTGTGCGCACGTGATTTTCCACGGGTGTGATCGTGTTCTGGCGTCGCCCGGCCTTCTCTAGGTCCTTATCTTGAAAGTTCGATTGTGTTTTCTGAGCACGGCCATTTTGCGGCTTTATCGTTTTTGCTATGAAGAGTCTAAATGATCGCGGTTCAGGTAGAACTCGCTCGAAGGGGAAGCATGGGTCGTCCAAGCATGCTTGACCTAATAGGTAGTTTTTTGAGTCACGACTCAGGCTCGCCTTGCCCCATAGGCTCATGCGGGGCTCAATCGTAGCCCCCCTCTGTGCAGGGGTCGCCCTGGGTGGTCTACTGAGTCGCGGCTCAGTCTCACCTCGCCCCATAGGCTCATGCGGGGATCAATCGTAGCCCTCCCTCTGTGCAGGGGTCGCCCTGGGTGGTCTACTGAGTCGCGGCTCAGTCTCACCTCGCCCCATAGGCTCATGTGGGGCTCAATAGTAGACCTGACGCGAAGTTCACCAAAGAACGGTTCAGTTTTAACTCGCCACGTAGGTTGGTTCAAATGAATTTAAGAACAGGGAAATAAACTTTAACCCAAAGTAATGAAAAATGCTTCGTCTTATTACTGACGGGCGGGCGGGCCTCTATAAAAAACCTTGTAGGAAAAAGAGTCTCCCGCCCAGTTACTATATATAATTCATTTTTTTTCATGACATTCGCTCCTCTTGGGGTCTCTCAGTCGCTCCCCTTGCGACTACTCGTGTGGCCATCGCCCTCTCTTCGTAGTTCATGAACCTTTGTGATCGGCGGAGGAATGCGGCCAAGTCTGGGGGTTCGTTTACGCCGACTTCAATTTCGAACAAGCTACCGGTCCTAAGACCGTCTCGCAGGAACCACAGCCTCTTGTGATCGTCCAATCCTCTTACATTGGCGGCTTCTTCATTAAAGTGCTCCACATATTCGCGGAGCGTCTCGTTCTCCCCTTGCCTGATCGCTTTGAGTACCGCGTGTGATTTTGGTTTCACTCTTGATGATGTGAAACGAGCGCAGAATACTCTGGCTAATTGATTCCATGATGAGATAGTGTTTGGCTTTAGTTCTGTAAACCACTCCAAGTTGGGCCTTCCAGTGTGAACGGGAAGATTCTGCACTTCACCGACCCGCACGCCCCCCTGTACTGCATCATTAGGTCAAAGTAATCTAGATGAGCGCCAGGATCACCGATACCGTCGTGCATTCTCAATGTTGGAGTCTTTTCAAGGGAAGGCGGTATCAGGTATTCATCGATCTCCCAGTAGAAGGGTCCCTTTCGAGAATTGTCCATCCCCTCGCGCCGGCCTCGATGGCCTTCCCGTGGGGGTGATCTGTTTGAATAGCGATGTCGACCGTACCCACCTGTGGAATACTTGTCAAAGTGATACCGGTTGTATCGATCGTAAGATCTGCTCTGTGAGCGCCTGGGCGATTTTGTGGATCCATAAGGGGAGTTCTGGGATGAGGGCTCTTCTGGCCAATAGGTAGGATCCGTCGAAGAAGGGGGCGTCCTAGGAGGCGTCCTTGAACCCTTCGATCTCCTTCGACGGGGTGGTGACCGATAGATGAGATGTTTCTTAGTGGGCACCTATGCAGCCTAGAAGGACCTTCGCCCTGGTTTGACTCGAGTACGGTGTTTGCTCGCCCCAAAGTCATTTGTGTTAACATTTCCAGAATTTGCTGTACAGCGTTTGCTGGCAGCACGACATTTGCCTGCGTGGCCGGTCCGGAAGGTGTGCCTTGAACAGTGTTCTTAACGGCAACCGGGACGCCTTCCGGGTTTATTTGCGGCTGGTCTGGAGTATCAGCCATGCTTTGCAAGCGCGGGTTCGTCTGGCGGGGTGGTCTTCCTCGCAGAGCCATAGGAACAGGTGGGATAACGCCTGGGGTGGTTCTCCCACTGTGGTCGCAAATGAACTGAGGTGCTCGACCTTGGAGCGGGCACGAGCAGTCGAGTCCTGAGTCCGAATGTATGAATTGATTGGGTGAATGATATCTGGTCGCACGCAGAGTCCTGCCCCGGGTTGTACCTGCAATGACACTCTGACGCCCAAGTCAGTGGAATAAGAGTGTGGGCAGAGTAACAATATGGGTGAAGATTACCTTCTTTGTTAGTGGGAACAATGCCTCTTTATATAGGGTCGGAGGGGCAGCACTGGCCATTGGATCATCGTGGTCGATCTCGACCGTTGATCATGCGAGCCTCAACGAGGTTTGATCTGAGTCGTTGATCTTAGTGGATTTAGGTCATTCCTTTCTGTCTCACTATTGGGCCGGTTACAGCCGGTTTTGCGCCGGATTGGGCTTCCAGAACATTTTTGGATGGAGTATTTTATATACTTTAGGACGTAAATAATAGAGAGGTGTAAACCTTAGAGACTAAATTGAGAATTTACACTTAAATAAATTTGGAGATAAATATTATGATTCCTAATTTCAGCGAAACAAGTGAAAATGTTTGAAAACAAAATTTTCAACAATCCTATAAACATTAATCTTGATGATGAAGTTTTTTGCACCTCTGACCCAGGTCTTAAGTTCGTCACCGGTCATGATAAGAAAAAAAAGTGAGTTTTGTTTTCATGTTTTTAATCGAGTCTACTCCTTCCTGAACGGATTATAACCAAAAGTTGACCGATTCACGGTTATTAAGATAGTTATTTAATCACCTTTAAATTTGGTAACCGGAATAAAAGATTAACTCTTTTGCCTAAATTACCTTCGATATTGTAAATTAATTCATTAAAAATACCATAGATTAAATTAACGATATTTTAGATATACTATCATTAATTAAGAGAGAAATAATCAACATTCACTTATATTTGGTTCTAAAAAAACATGAGATAAAGAGTCGGTTTGTTAGAGTTTATTTTGAAGAATAATCACTTTTTTAAAATAAAAAAAAACTATTTTAGAAATATTTTACCCGTTTGTTATAACTTTTTTAAAAAAATGAGAATTTAAAAATAAACTAAAAACTGATTCAAATGAGAATTTGTTTTGAGTAGCCTTTTATAAAAATCATTTTTCTAATAATGATTTTTTAAAAAATAAGTGATTTTCAGTATATTATACAAATACATTTAAATTATTTAAAAGGTAACTTTTAAATTATTTAATAACAAAATCACTTATTTTTTTAATACGTAAGCCGAAACTTGGGCATATTTTTTTCATTTTTTTTTTGGGTTAAAAAATTCCCTATGTTTTCTTCTGATCCGAGTTGACTCAACATCTAAACTCGTGGTCAAATCCAACCTGTGACAAAACAACTTTCCAACTCAAAGGAAAAGGAAACTAAGAAAAAGTAATATTTGTTTGTTTTGTGGGTTCCTCAGCAACAAAAAAAGATGATACCACTCTTGAAGCCGTGAATGACTGAAATCATCGTATGTCCTTCACGCCACAAATGTTTGTGCACCGCAATCTCCACCATTCATCTAAGTGAGGATGGACCCGCAAATTATGCCCTTGAAATATCAACCGTACGATGTAGAGCAATGCGAACACTATCTCTCTTTGTCTTTTCCCTAGTACTACTAGAAGACAACTTGATTGCGGAATAAAGAAAGCTAAATCATATGGTTTTTCCACGCGCCTCTCTAGCACGTGCTTAATCAAAAATATTGTAAATTATTGTGTTGAAAATAAAACTGTACTGAACTTGTTGCAGCCATATGTTGTTCCACTTCCATTTCTACACTTCCATTTCTACACTATACTTGCTTCTAAACAAATACTTGCAGCCATATGTAGTTCCACTTCCATTTCTACACTATACTTGCTTCTAAACAAATACTTAAACCTTAGAGTTCAAATAAAATTCTAGTACTAATAGTGTGTATGCAGCAATGTTTGACATGCAACGATGTTAAATCTCTTAAGAAAGAGTTTTACTTCTCATTGTCGTCCTACTCAGTTCGAGAGATTAGTCTCTATATATAGTTGCGTACAGAAGATACCTAGTTTGTACAAAAAAATAGTACTCTGTCTGTAACATAATATAATTAAGGGTAAAATATGTTTTTAGTCCCTACAAAATCGGCTCCTATTAAGTTTAGTCCCTACATTAACGAAATAGGCGTTTTGGTCCTCATCTTATTTTTCCGTTTTCAATTTTAGTCCCTCATGACTTTTAATAGCGCTTCAAAACTTTTAAAAGCGCTTATAATAGGTCAAAAAAGCGCTATTAAAAGTTTTGAAGCGCTATTAAAAGTCATGAGGGACTAAAATTGAAAACGGCAAAATAAGATGAGGACCAAAACGCCTATTTCGTTAATGTAAGGACTAAACTTAGAAGGAGCCGATTTTGTAGGAACTGAAAACATATTTAACCCTATAATTAAATTTGGAGCCTTTAACTTGTATTAGTAATATATAAGTAAAAATTGACTTTTTAAATCATATTTAATGATAGTATACTAAAAATATCATTTATTTAATGTCGAATATTTAATGCTAAATATAAAAAGTTAAAGACTTTTTCTTAGACAATTAAATGAGATGAGGAATAATTCAGGTAATATATTTAAATTTTAAATGAGATTTACAATTTGTCAAAAAAAAAGAGATCTACAAAGGCACGTGCAAATAACTACATATCTTAATAAGTGTGAAACTAACTAATTTTGCTTATATTTTGTTACGGTGTACTGTCCATTAATCGTTCAAGAAAGAATTTGTAGTCTTGAGGAGTGATAACAACACTCCCTTTAACACTCTCCTCTCAATACTAAGAATTCTTTTGGTATAACAACACTCCATTTAACACTCTCCTCTCAAGAGTCTTTCTATGATTGGGTAAAATTCACGTAGGCTCACGAAATTAGTGGGAAATGTTTCCAAATATGAATTTCACTCAATCATAAAGAAAATGTTGGTAAGAGAGTGTTAAAGCAGTGTTGTTGCTAGCATTTTTCTTGTAGTCTTTCTTTGTTCGTCTCTTTAGGCTCTGTCTGACAAGTCCCATCCGCTAGCGGATTGCGGATTTGACTAACAGATGACAAATAGACGTGTTTGGTAAGTACTAGTGTTTAGTGTTTTTTCAAACGCTACTTCAAGTGACATTTTTTCAAACACTACTTATAGTGTATATTGTCTCTCTTTTTTTTGTCATTTTTATCCTCATTATTTTTCTTAATTTCTTTCTCTATTCTCATTAAAATAAATCAAACAATTTAAATCCCTAACTCACTACAACAGAATTGTTGAAATTAGTCGCACACATAAGCAGCGCTTTGGGGGGAGCGCTGCTCATTGATAGTGATAAGCAGCGCTTTTGAGCTGGAGCGCTGCCTATTGAAGAAATGCGCTTAGTGATAAGCAGCGCTTGGGGGTGAGCGCTGCCCATTAGTGAAATTCGCTTAGTGATAAGCAGCGCTTTTAGGGGGAAGCGCTGCCCATTGATCAAAGGCGCTGAGTAATAAGCAGCGCTTGGGGATGAGCGCTGCCCATTAGTAAAATTCGCTGACTTATAAGCAGCGCTTATATGGGAGAGCGCTGCCTATTGATATAAAACGCTTCCTAATGAGCAGCGCTTTTAGGGTAAAGCGCTGCCCATTGCTTTAATTTTATTTTTTCCGTACGCGTCCTCTCACTCACACTCACAGATACGTTCTCACTCTCACTGTCACTCATTTCGTTCTCTCTCACTCACACTCACTATTTTCGTTCACTCTCCTTCTCACACTCATACTCATTTTCGTTCACTCTCACTCTCATTTTCGTTACATCGTACATTTTCTTCCCCCTCTCATTTTCGTTGCCCACTACGCCTCTCATTCTCACCATTGTTTTGTTCGGTCCGTACGACGTGTTTCCATTTTCGTTGGGTTGGGTTTGTTCGGTCCGTACGACGTTCTGGTGAAGCTTGCATTTTCGTTCCACTTTCACCAAAGGTAATATCATTGCATTTTGGTCTAGTTATTTTAATGGCATTAGAACCTTAGGTTAGATGATTCAATGTTGATGCTAGCTTGTTGATTGTTTCTTTGAAAATATGTGTTTGTGTAGTGTTTCTAAACTTAAGGCAAAATGTAGGTGTACTATTTGTTGAAATGTCCAAATGAAATGCTTGTTAATTTAATGTTGCACTTTCACCAAAGGTAATATCATTGTATTATGTTCTAGTTATTTTAATGACATTGGAACCTTAGGTTAGACGATTCAATGTTGTTGCTTGTTGATTGGTTCTTTGAAATTAGGTGTAGGTGTAGTATTTCTAAACTTAAGGGGAAATGTAGGTGTAGTATTTGTTGAAATATCCAATTGAAATGCTTGTTAATTTAATGTTGCTCTAGGTTAAGGATTTTTGTGTTGTATTTATAAATTTGAAAAATTTAGGATTGATGTTGATGATTTGTTGTTTAATGCGAATTTAATGCGAATTGTTTTTTAGGTTTTGCGAGTTTGGTTTGCCAGAGCTTCGTGTTCATTGTTCGAGTTCGTGTTCTAGTTCGAGTGTTCATTCGAGTTCATTGTTGCTTCCACGTGTTCAGGTACTTTTGTTGTTTTCTTATATTTATTATATGAAGAATGATTATTCATCTTCTTGACTAGTTATTTACATAGTTTTCATCTTCTTGACTGGTTATTTATTTTTCTTGACTGGTTATTTATTTTATTGCAGGTCAGATGGAAGATTATAATGATCATGGTAGTGGGCATGATGACAGCGGTCATGAGAGTGATGTTGGAGACTATATCAGGAAGCATGGTCCCCGTGGAATGACTGTCAAAAAAGATATCATCGGTCGGATAAATAAAGGAAAATGACCCTTATCAGTAAGTTACTAATTAACTTAATTCAATACTTAGTTTTAATTGTTTGATAATTAATTAACTAATGACATAATGCAGGTCGAGTGGAATGTTAAGGGTCAGCCAATTGGAAGAAATGGCACACAGTTGATTACCTTCGTTGGTAGTAAGGTAAAACAAATGATACCAATTACAATCACTAATTGGAATGACAAAAAAAATGCCATTTTGTGGAAACAAAAAGAGGAGTTCTGGTTAACAATACAGGTATATAATTTTATATCTCTTTAGTTATCTTATTTAATAATTTTGTAACCATATATATTTATATAATTTTCATTGAATATGTGTAAGCAGAAATTTTTTGACGTGGACGAGACTCGAAAAATCTGGTTAATGAAGGAAGCGGGAAAGTTACATCGGAATTTCAGGACTAGTCTAACAAATAAATATCTCAGAGATCATAGTGGAAACATCAGATGGGAGCCTCCACCACTATATAGTGGATTTATTACAAAGGAGGATTGGGGTATATTTGTTAGAAAACGCACTGAAGATCCAGAATTCTTGGTTAGTACTATAATCTATTAAGTTATAACTTAAAATATATTTGACAATTATATATTATGCATTAATGTATACTTATCTCTCTAAATAGAAAACAAGCCAACAGAATCGAGGGAGAGCTTCATGTTGTGAGTACCCGTATAGAGGCGGTGCTAGTGGATATCAAATTATTGAAGAAAGATTGGTAAGACACAATAAACTTGATTTCTTTTTGTTTAATGAATCTTTTGATTTATAATGTCTTAACATTTGGTAAATTTAAATATAGTTGGAGGAGAGTGGGAAAGATCGTCATAAAGAAAGTATTGAGCGGCATGTTTTGTGGGTAGAGGCCCGACAAAACAAGGATGGGGAGATTGTGGATCCCAAAACTAAGGAGGTGACCCATAAAATTGTAAGTATTTCAAAAACTTTTAAAATTTTTATGATCTTTGTAATGTATAATAATTTTATTATACTTTTTTTTGTGAATTAGGAAACCATATCACAGTCTGTGTCACAGGGAGAGATCACAGATTGCTCTGAAAAGGAAATTCTTTCTCGTGCCTTGGAAAGGGGAGAATACTCGGGCCGTACAAGGGGTTGTGGATTTGGCGTTAATCCAACCCACTACCTTGGACCAAAAAAGCAAACTGATGGTGAGCATGATTGTCAACAAAGTAGAGAGTTGCGAGTATTGTATGAAGGTCTAAGGGCTGAACTTAGTGATTTCAAGCTGCAATATGCGAAGGTTTCAGCGCCTGCGGTACCATCATCCCCTGCCACAAATAGCGCACGAGATAGTTGCACAATTCCGTCAACTAAGGTATTAAATTTTTTTACAATAAATAATGAATTAATTTTTAAACTCTCTTTCTTATTACATCAAATAATGTCTTTATTATTTTTTGTTTATAATTGATTTAGGACAACAATGAGTGTGAGTGTGAATTGTATATCTCAAACCCACATCAAATGGTTGCAATAGGCTTCATATGCAACCAATTGGGTCCCTTGATGCACAATTTACCCCTACCTCCAGATCATCTTAGAGTCAGAGTTGACTGTGCGATTGTGGGGAATGCACAATTGCCTGTTCCAAATGTCAGTATAGATTTACTGAATGTGGATAATGCAGTTGGTACCTTTGTGGCATGGCCAACACATCTTGTGGTAAGTGACAATTTACTTGTAACTAATTATTATTTTTTGTCATATATTGTGTGCTAACTGAGTAATTATTTTTTTTAATATATAGGTACGCAAAAATGCAAAATCTAAAAGCATAAGTGTTGGCAAGGCAAAATCTATTGGCAAGAAAGTGTCTCGGTCCGGCCCTTCTACACAAAATTCTCAGCCCGCCCCTCCTCCAAAAGTGACCCAGCCCACCCCTCCAAAAGTGACTCAGCCCTCCCCTTCTCTAATTGTGTCTCAGTCTCAGCCCTCGGCCTCTTCAATTAATGATTACAAGATTATTGGTTATGCTGAAATGCACGCGGAATTCAGGATGGATGAGGCAATCCCGCTTGAATTAGAGATGGATGACCAAATTTTTGGGACTTTAGGTCAAACACTGTCGATCAGACGTGAGGATATCACTGATGTATGTAAAATGAACTGGGCAACCAGTACTGCTATTAGAGCATATGTCAGGTACGTATGTAATTGATTATAGGTACTTGACATCATTGAATTTTTTTTATTAAATCGTTAATTTAATTTGTATATATCTCTAATTATAGGTACTTGTACGAGGACATTTTGGTCCCTTCGGAACAGACACTGAGATTTGTGTTCATGTGTCCGGATAATACACACCTGCATGATGTGTCCCAGAAGCTGCGTAATTATGAGATGCTTGTGGAACAAAACAAGACAGAGGTTAAAAATTATATCACTCGACGCTTCTGGGAAGTTCAAAGTAAAAGCGATGATTACATGTTTTTGGCACCGTGTCTCTTTCGGTGAGAGATTTAATTCATTCTTAGATAACATGCATTTTTTAAATACTAGTCAATTACTTATTCAAAATCTTATTTTGTAGGGAACATTGGATTCTGTTAGCAATAAATCCGGGGAGAGATACGGTGTACTTCATTGATCCATTGCATGGTCATTTCAACAACTACCCCGAGTTGATCGAGTTATATAATAGGTGTGTGTATTTCGATCCCTCTACATATTTCTTTGTTTTACTTATATACGTATATATGTATTTCGAATAATATAGTTATATGTCATTGTGTTCAGTTGTTTGAAAACATATTGGGGAGTGGAACAATCAAAGACCAAATGGATACCGATAGTTGTAAGTTTTTAATCAATGTTCTTATCTATTTAATTACATTATTTTGTGAAAAAATGTATTAAATTAAATTTAACATCTAACTAATGTTTTGTTTTGTAGTGTCCAAAACAACCCAATAGCAATGATTGTGGGTATTATGTAATGAAATTTTTGAAGGAAATTATTACCCACAACCAAACGATTATTCCCCGACAGGTATCTAGAATTCTTTTTGATTTTGATATAATAATAGTTAATTCCATTTAACCATTTCAATTCTAATTTTATTTATTTATATAATTTCAGTATTTTCCTGATTGTCGGGTGAAGACATACTCTGAGGAACAGCTAGTTGAGCTTAGAGGAGAGTGGTGCCGTTATGTCTCCCGTTTTTTTTGATTTTGGATAGAATATGTAATACTGTAAGTTGTTAGCGTTTCATTTGGATACATACAACTAAGCTAGTTTTGGTTCATATTGAAGTTTAGCTAGTTTTAGGTACATATGAATTGGATAATAACTTGTTAGCTAGTTTGTTTTGGTTCAAGTGTAGAAATGGAATGAATTGGGAAACTTAAGCACGTGTTAGCTAGTTTTGGTTTATATTGTAAGTTTAGCTAGTTTTGGGTACATATGAATTGGATAATAACTTGTTAGCTAGTTTGTTTTGGTTCAAATGTAGAAATGGAATGAATTGGGAAACTTAACCACTTGTTAGCTAGTTTTGGTTCATATTGTAAGTTTAGCTAGTTTTGGGTACATATGAATTGGATAATAACTTGTTAGTTAGTTTGTTTTGGTTCAAGTGTAGAAATGGAATGAATTGGAATGAATTGGGAATGAATTGCTGAATGTTTGATTTCCCTTTTTGGATACATAATGTTTGATTTTGCCTTTTTGGATACATATAGCTAAGTTAGTTATGATTGGAATGTTTGATTAGCTGGTTTTGATTTTGCTCATAATGTTTGATTTGAATTGGAATGAATTGGGAATGAATTGCTGAATGTTTGATTATAGCTGGTTATGAGTATATATGTCCAGGAAAATTGCAATTGTCAAAAGGAAAATAACAAAAACAGAAAAAAAATAAAAAAAAATTACACAATGGGCAGCGCTTTTAGGAGAAAGCGCTGCTCATTGCCTTAGCGCTATT
This sequence comes from Astragalus membranaceus, assembly GCA_039519185.1. Classification (NCBI taxonomy): domain Eukaryota; kingdom Viridiplantae; phylum Streptophyta; class Magnoliopsida; order Fabales; family Fabaceae; genus Astragalus; species Astragalus membranaceus. The sequence continues at coordinate 100,105,314 of CM076850.1, forward strand.
ACTAATAGGCAGCGCTTTTAGGAGAAAGCGCTGCCAATTCGTAAAAGCGCTAAGGCAATGAGCAGCGCTTACTCCTAAAAAGCGCTGCCCATTCGAAAATGCGCTAAGCCAATGAGCAGCGCTTTCTCCTACAAAGCGCTGCCCATTTGAAAATGCGCTAAGGCAATGAGCAGCGCTTTTTCCTAAAAGCGCTGCCCATTGCTATAAATGGGCAGCGCTTTTAAAAGCGCTGCCCATTATTAGAGTGGAATCAGCAGCGCAAATATTAGCAGCGCTCAAAAGCGCTGCCCATTGATAAAAAAAAGCGCTGCCCATTAAAAAATCTGTAGTAGTGACTTTTATGTCATTTTACATTTATCAGTTATAGTTTAACCGCTAGTTTTACCAAACACATCATTTGTTATTTTCTAGTGTTGGATTTCGGTATTGTAGCATCATACACATTCTGGTTGACCTTGTTATGCGTTGTTGCATCGGTTGCGGCATCTCAGCATTAGTTGGGATTTGATGCTGCAGCATCACTGCGTGTTTCTGTTATTTATGTTGTGACAATTATTTATGTTTCTGCTGCTATAGTCTTTTTTGTCTAGGCAATTTTATTAGTTAGTTAATGTTGTTCATGAAACTGCTGTAACAATATTTTGTTGGTTATAGTTAGTTATGAGCTAGTATATAAAACTCCATCTTAAGTGAGTCTTTCACATGATAATTATCACAAGTTTGGGCAATCAAAGGGAAACACTAAGAGAGAAAATTTGAGTGATTAGAGAGTTGGAAACATGTGGAGGGGTGGGTTCATAGAAGTTGTGCGCCCACACAACATGCTATCTCATTAATATGAGTCTTTCAACAACAATAAATCTAAAAACTCCTTAAGAAGTGTGGAATGGCAAAATAGTTTTGAGCTTGAGGTGGAGCATAGTCAGCAAGACAATCAACAAACTCAACCTACAGATCATGACACTGAACAAATCAATGAGGAAACAGACTTTGTTGATGATGAGCACACAGAAGAGGAAGACTATCTACTTGCAAGAGATAGGGACAGAAGAAACATCAAGTCACCTACATGATATAATTAGTTTTCTGCAGACATGATTTGTCATGCCTTCAACATAGCTGAAGACATAATTAATGAGGAACCAAAAACATTGGCTAAAGCAATTAATAACAAAGATAGTCAAAGTTGGATGTTAGCCATGACAGAGGAACTGGATTATCTTGAAAAGAATAGCATCTGGACTTTGGTTGCTAAATTAGAGAAGGCAAAGATCATCAGAAGTAAATGGATCTTTAAAAGGAAGGAAGGTATTTCAGGGGTTGAATTACCTATATTTAAAGTAATATTGGTTCGAAAGGGTTCAATCAAAGGGAGGGAGTAGACTATGATGAAATATTCTCTCCAATTGTCAAATACTGATCTATTAGAGTCTTATTGTTCATGGTCGCTCATTTAATATGGAATTGGAGCTAATCGATGTTAAGACAACTTTCCTACACAGAGATCTTCATGAAACCATATACATGCAACAACCTACTAGTTTTGAAGTTGAAGAAAAGGAGAATTGGGTGTGTCACTTGAATAAATCCCTCTATGGCGTTAAGCAATCACCATGGCAATGGAACCTTAAGTTTGATTCTTTTATGATTAAGCACAATTTTCACAAATGTAAATATGATTGTTGTGTTTATTATAAAAGGATATCAAATGATTTCTGTGTGTATCTATTACTCTATGTTGATGATATGCTTCTACCTTGTAAAAGCATGTTGTAGAATGATTCTTTGAAGGAATAGCTGAGAGAGCAATTTGAGATGAAGGATTTTGCAGCACATTGTGGCTCTCTCAACCACAGGAAAAAATTGTTGCCTTAACTAATGCTGTGAAGGAAGCAATCTGGTTGCTTAATTTGTTAATGAACTGTGCTTAACACAAGAATCCATTTGTGTGCATAGTGATAGTCAAAGTGCTACTCAGTTAAGCCATGTTTGGGAGTTTGGAGGGGAGGGGAGGGGAGAGGAGGGCTTTAAGGGGAGTGGAGTAGAGAGAAATGTATAGAAATCTTTCATCTTAAGGAGAGAGTAATTTTGTAGAGAAAGATAAGATAATTCTTATAATTAATATATTTTATATTTTTAGACTACTAAGAAGATGCAAATGATTCGAAGAATTTTCCTAAGCTCTCCCAAACCCTCTAAAACCCTCGTTCAATACATTTTTTGAGTCCCTCCAAATTAGGGGGATTTGGTTAGAAGAAAAATAAACTCCCAATGATACACCCTTCTTTCCATTTGTCTTTCATCATTCATACTTTATTCAAGCCCTCCACTCCCCTCCCCTCCAAACTCCCAAACAGAGCCTTATGGAAGAACCAAATGTATCAGGAAATAACTAAGCGTCTAGAAACATGGCTGCATTTCATCAATGACATGGTAGACAATAGGGGTGTTCAAAACCGAACCAACCCAATAGAAAACCGCAAACCGAACCAACCTAAACTGAAAACCGTAAAAAACCGCAAACAGCAAAATCTATTCGCTTTTTTTTCAATCAACCGCGCGGTTTGGTTCTGCCCGCGGTTTTTGTTTCACCAACCGAATCAAACCAAACCAAACTGCAAGTAACACTAAGGCATATTGACTTACAACCTTCCTTACTAACTTATTGACCCAAATCCAACTAAAGCCCAACTCTCACTCACTTACTAGCCCAAATCCAATTGATTCCTTGACTCACTTACAAACAATCCATATTGTTATGATATATTTAAAAATTACAATAAAACATTTCATTCAAATTCTTTTAAACATGACTGTAGCTATCTTAAAAGAATTAAAAGAGAGTAATTTATATACTACATATATTTTAGCAGATTTTTTCTTAAAGATTTATGTTAGCCGTTTTTTATTTTAGTTAATTTTAACTCCGTTTTAAATTATGTTTTGTCTCGGAAAAAAACGAACCAACCGAACCAATCCAAACCGCATTGGTTTGGTTTGGTTTGGTTTTTTTAGGAAGCCAACCGAACCAAACCAAACCGCATGTAGTTTTACCTTGCGATTCGGTTCCCTTTTTGTCTCAAAACCGAACCAAACCGCGCCGCAAACATCCCTAGTAGACAAAGGTGAAGTAGAAATTCAGAAAGTTCACACTGATGAAAACCATGCAAACATGTTCACTAAACCTCTCTCTGTTAGAAAGTTCTGCTTGGATTTGCTCAATATTTATGTTGATTGATGATGATTTTGGACAAAAAGGAATCTTGGCTTGAAGAATATTATATTCATGAATGTTTTGCACCAAGGTGAGAATTGTTGGATAATGATGTTGTAGCGTCTTATACATTATGTCTGGACATTCTTATGTCTTATTCCATCAGTTGCAGCATCTCAACATCAGTTGGGGTTTGATGCTGCATCATCATTGTATGTTTCTGTTATTTCTGTTGTGACAATTATTTATGTTTCTGTTGCTATAGCCTTTTTTGTTTGGGGCAGTTTTATTAGTTAGTTAATGCTGTTGAAAGTGCTCTAACAATAACTTGTTGGTTATAGTTTGTTATGAGCTACTATATAAAGCTCCATCTTATGCGGTCTTTCACATGATAATTATCACAAGTTTAGGCAATCAAAGGGAAATGCTAAGAGAGAAAACCAGAGTGATTAGAGAGAGGGAAACATCGTGGAAGGGTTCACTACAAAAAAAAACACTGATTAGCGACGGACATTAGCGAGGGACTTGTTGTCCCTCACAAAAACAGTCATTAGCGAGGGAATTAGCGAGGGCATAGAGCTGTCAATTTTTTTGTCATTAGCGAGGGAATTAGCGAGGGAACTGTCCCTCGCTAATGACTGCCCTCGCTAATTCCCTTGCTAAATTTTGCTTTTTCAGATGATGGGACTCAGCGCAGGGGTTGGTAAAGGTGCAGAAATTAGCGAGGGACAGTTCCCTCGCTAATTCCCTCGCTAACGTTAACTTTTCAGATGATGAGACAGTTCCCTCGCTAATTCCCTCGCAAATTTTTTTCTTTTTTCCTTTATATCCGTTTACACCCTCACTCTTCTTTCTCACTCACTCACTCACTCTTCACCATTCCTCTTCCCTTCCTCTTCCCCCTTCCACTTCCTCTCACACCCTTCTTCTCTCTTCACTCTTCCAACACCACCACCACCACCATCATCACCACCTCCTCTCACACTCTTCTTCTCTCTTCACTCTTCCAACACCACCACCACCACATACCTCCTACCACTCTCACTCACTCTCTCTTACTCTTCACCACCACCAACCGGTGGGTCCATAGACTAGACAACATTGCCTTATGCTTTGAATGTACCTTGTAGTTGCACTCTTCAAGACAACTTTGCCTTATGCTTTGAGGAATTAAAACCAAAAACTCCAAATTTTATAAGGACCGAAAACATATTTAACCTTTTCTTGTCGGCAGACAAAGTAGCAAATACTATCCATGAATTTATACCTACAAAATAGAGATTTCAGGTTCAAAACTGAGTAGCCACAAAAAATAACTAATGTAACAACATTGACTTTGCTAGTTATTCTAGGCCTTACAAATTAAACATTATTTATTATTATTATTATTATTATTATTATTATTATTATTATTATTATTATTATTATTATTATTATTATAGAGGTAACTTGAACCCTACTACAAATAGTAATAACAATAATAATAATAATAATAATAATAATAATAATAATAATAATAATAATAATAATAATAGTAGAGTAGGGTTTAAGTTACTCTAAAAGTAATTTTTATAGTTATTCCACATCCAAACCATTGATTTGAATATAATCTAATGGTAACAATACATCACACTTAGTGATGGATCGTTAGATTAAATCCAAATCAATGGTTAGAATGTGGAGTAAGTGTAATATATTGTTACCATTGAGTTATATTCAAATCAAACGGTTTGGATTTGGAATAACTCTATAAATACTTTGGGAGTAACTTAAACCCTACTCTATTATTATTATTATTATTATTATTATTATTATTATTATTATTATTATTATTATTATTATTATTATAGCAATTGAAGTTCGCTGTGATCGAATTTAATTACGATGATTTTTTGTCAATACTTTATTTTTTACTTGTTTTTTTTTTGTAATGATTGTTTTTGCTGTAACTTTTATTTATTATACCTATTTACCCTTAAGTATAAGTAACCTTGTAATACAATGTACTTCTGTAAAATAATTTTTTAAACAAAATAATTTTTTATAACAAAATTTAATAAAACTAGTTAATTGTTCTGGAGTGGGCTCGAAGGCCAATTCGTCAAACAGGCCCATCGCGGCCCAATACCTACCTTGCTCCGCAAGATGCGGCCGGCCCCGCAAAATGCGCAACGGCTAGAACGCCAGCATTATATATACCACACTAGCATGTGGCTTCAGGTAGGTTTTACTCACCTTGTGACCCTGCCCGTTGAAGCACCTCTGACTTGAGCGTTGGAGTGCCTTTGCAGGTACCACCCGCGTGCGGCTTACCACTCGGTCCTTCATCCCAGCGACCGAGCTACATCATCAAACAGCAGCTACCCATCGTATTGATCAGGTACGATCATTAATAATACAATATATTTTTTAAAATTCATAAAACTACCCATGCCGCCACGCCAGAAACGCACTTCTTCCAGGCTCAACACCTCTGGGCAGAACCGACCTCAACGGACCCCAGAGGGCATGCCTGTAACCGTTCATGAATCACAAGATGAGCCTCGCCAAGAACCCTCAGTACAGGGCGGCCGCGGGCCAGTTATCCAACCGGTCCAGCAACTACCGACCGAGCTGGCCGAAGCTGGAATCCCAGAAGCATTGCCAGAGCATGTGACCCAGGCACTTATACAAATTCTGGCCTATGAGAGAGGCTCGATCTCAATCCGCCCGCGTGCGGACAGCGGTCACCGAGGGCAACCATCCCGGCCCCATCGTTCACCACCACGAAGAGAAGCTCCTCCTCGTCGAGGCGTATCCCAACGCAATCCTTCAAGAAGGGCGATCGTTCACAGGTCGCCCCCTCATCGAAGAAGTCGCCACCGTCGTTCCCCTGAGGAAGATTACGACTATGCTGACTCAAGCTACCGACCAGAGTCAGAAGGGTCGCCAACAAGATACTCGTCCAACGAGTCCTCAGGATTCCGCCGATCAAGAAGCAGGTCGTGGGACTCGTATGAGGAGTTTGACGACTACCGTAACGGGGAGATTAGAGATGTCTCCCGTGCCATCAGCCGACCGAGAAGGAACCATTCAGAGCGGCCTAGAAGACGGTCGTCGCCACATGCTCCACAATACCATGGACCCCCTCCAATTGCTGACAGACTCCTTGGTCAGCCGGTCGGCCTTTACGGTTTGCCCGTCGACCAAGCTTATGCCACCATGCAGCCATACGGGCAGAATCCCATCCCGACCGGACAAGGGCCTTTCACCAGCGAAATTAGGCGATATCGCATCCCAAGGGACCTGAGGAAGCCCCCAAACCTGAATAAGTTTAACGGCCGTGGGGATCCAGATAAGCACCTCATGTACTTCAACAACTACTGTAGCTACAGAGAGCTAGGCCGGACGATGAAGTGCAAACTATTCCCTCAGTCACTCGAAGGCCGGGCGTTAGAATGGTGGGAATCCCTGCGTCCTAACTCCGTCTCTTCTTGGGAAGGTCTTGTGGCAATGTTCTTGGCCAATTATACAGCCAACCGTTGTCAGTATCGCTATGAAGAGCACTTGGACTCGGTCGTCCAAGGAGAGAATGAATCGTTGAGGGAGTTTATCAACCGGTTCATGACAGAGGCTGACACAGTCCGCAACCTATCAGACACGGACAAGCTGAAGTATCTCAAGCGTGGTATAAGAAAGAACCACAGATTTGCTGAAGAGTTCTCTTTGAACCGCTATTACGACCTCGGCCTGTTCCTTAGAAGGGCCAACGACCATATGGGCTATGAAGAGCAATTGGCCGCTGATAAGGGCGCCCGCGCGCGTCCCAAGGAAGAGAACGGCAGGCCGGCCAAGGGGCAAGACAGTAGGCCCGAGTACCGGCCTAAGAAGTACGAGCATCGTACAAAGTTGAACACTCCGATCGCCCAGATCTTCACGTAGTGCCAGAACAACGAACTCACTGGTGTGAGGCGACCTGATCCCCTAGTGCTAAAGAAAGGAGGTCGGCCCACCAAGAAATACTGCAGATACCACAAGAGCAAGGGGCATGACACCAATGACTGCATGGCCCTAAAAGATGACATAGAAGATTTCATACAGAAGGGAAAGTTGAGGCAATATGTCAAAGATGAAGGTAACGATCGCCCTGAACAAAGAGTTGTTGGCCAACCCGCCAATGACAAGGGTAAAGCGATCGTTAACTCAACGATCGAGCAAGCGCGTAACAGTTCAGAGGAAGAACGCGACCCCAGACAGTCGAAGGGCCGCAATGTAGCCATGGTCATCCATGGAGGTAATCCGTTGGACATCAGAGAATCCAACAAGGCGATGAAGAGGAAGTGGAACGAACTCATGATGGTCGGTTCAACTTCAACCCCACGGCCGGCCTCGAATAGGCCGCCCATTTCCTTTGGGGACGAAGACTTGCTTGATGGTAAAGTTAATAATTATGTCCCCTTGGTAGTATCGGCCGTAATGGCCAACACTGGGGTCAGAAGAATACTGGTCGACCAAGGTAGCTCGGCCGACATCATGTTCGAAGAATTGATTGACAAGTTAAATGTGGATAGGAGCGAGATCATTCCGCAAGCCGTCCCAACCCCATTGACCGGGTTCAATGGGGCGACCACCTACCCACTGGGGACGATAGAACTACTTGTTACCTTTGGAGATGATACGAGCGGCAGCACGTCTTACAGGACGGTCAGAACGACGTTCTTAGTTCTGCCAATCAAATCGTGTTACCACTGCATCATTGGCCGCCCAACACTGGGAAAATTGGAGGCCGTAGCCTCAACTGTACACCTGAAGATGAAGTTTTACAGTAAAAACGACCAAGTTGTGACAGTGATGGCCGACATGGAGGCGGCCATGAGGAGCCATTTCCTCTATCAAGAGATTTGTGATATGGAGGCGGTGAGTGCTAAACCGCAGAATCTCGGCGAGGGGCATCAGGTAAATGTGGCCGACCTGGATGCCCGATACGACCCAGATAGCGACCCTTGAGGAAGACGACGACGATTTAGCCCGCGAGCTAAAGAATAAACTCAAGAGGCCTGAGCCCCACGGGGAATTGATCGATGTTCAGTTAATGGACGACCCAACTAAGACAGTTAAGTTGGGGAGCGACCTACCTGAAGAAGACAAGCAAGAGCTCATCACCTGCCTCAGGGAGTACGCAGACCTTTTTGCATGGCAGGCATCAGACATGCCCGGGATCCCAATTGAAATTGCCTGCCACCAACTGTCCGTTGATGAGACAGCAAGGCCGGTCGCACAAAAGAGGCGAACTCAGAGCGAAGAGAAAGCATTGGCGGCCGCCCAGGCAGTTGACGACCTCATCAAGGCCAATTTCATTGAGGAAATTAAGTATACAACATGGCTTTCCAACGTCGTGTTGGTAAAGAAGAAAAATGGTAAGTGGCGCATGTGCGTCGACTATACCGACCTGAATAAGGCATGCCCGAAGGACGCCTTTCCCCTGCCAAACATTGACAAATTGGTCGACGGGGCTGCGGGCTATAAACTTCTGTCTTTTCTAGACGCCTATTCAGGATACAATCAAATCACCATGTATCCACCCGATCGGCATAAGACCGCGTTCATGACCGATCGTGGAAATTTCCAATACAAGGTAATGCCCTTTGGTCTGAAGAACGCCGGAGCGACCTACCAGAGGATGATGAACAAAGTCTTCAGGCGGCAGATCGGTCGAATATCAGAGGTCTACTTGGATGATATGATCATCAAAAGCAAAACCGATCAAGACCACAGTAACGACCTAAGGGAAATCTTTGAGGAAGCAAGGAAGAATTCTTTGAGGTTGAATCCAGAGAAGTGCACCTTCGGAGTAAGGGCGGGCAAGTTCCTGGGTTTCCACTTAACAGAGAGAGGGATTGAAGCGAACCCTGATAAGTGTAGGGCGGTCGCCGACATGAGGCCGCCCACTACGAAAAAAGAGATCCAGCAATTGAATGGCATGGTCGCCGCCCTGTCACGATTTATACCTAAATCAGCATGCAAATCACTTCCACTGTTCAAGCTCTTGAAGAAGGAGGTCGAGTTTGAATGGACTGACCAATGCCAGCGAGCATTGGACGAGCTGAAGACGGCACTAACCAACCCGCCCATCATGACCAAGCCACAACCGGGTGAGACACTTTACTTATACTTGGCCATAACAGACGAAGCCCTGAGCGCCGTTCTAGTCAGAGAAAGCGACCTGAAACAGAATCCGGTCTACTTCATAAGCAAGGTATTTCAAGGCCCGGAGATCAGATATCAGAAGATCGAGAAGCTAGCCTTAGCGTTACTTGTGGCCACCCGTAGATTGCGCCCTTATTTCGTGGCCCATCAGGTCGTGGTAAGGACCGACCAGCCTATTAGGCAAATCCTTCACCGACCTGACCTTGCAGGGCGTATGATCAAGTGGGCTGTGGAACTCAGTGAGTTTGGGATCAAGTTCGAGGCTAGATCGGCCGCTAAGGCACAAGTGTTGGCCGACTTCATCGCTGAAATGACTCCAATACCCAACGATCAGACCATCACGACCTGGACTTTGCACGTCGACGGGTCCTCCAACAGCAAAGGAAGTGGGGCCGGTTTGATACTTGAGAACTCAGAAGGACTTACTGTCGAAGTCTCATTGACTTTTGCATTTCACACTTCAAACAATCAGGCCGAGTATGAAGCGTGCATTGCCGGGCTGCAGCTAGCCAAAGAGTTCAATGTCGACCGTGTCGAACTTCACTCTGACTCTCTACTGGTAGTATCCCAAATTCAGGACCTATACGACGCAAAGGATGATATCCTGAAAAATTATTTGGCTAAGGTAAGGGATCTGCTCAAGCAATTTGACCGAGCAGAAGTTAAGCACGTCCCCAGGACCGAGAACGTTCGGGCTGATATCCTATCAAAGCTAGCTAGTACAAAGGCTCCTGGGAATCACAGAAGTTTAATTCAGGAAACATTAACGCGACCGAGCGTGTCTACTAAGCCCGCCCAACCATTAGCCATTCTAACGGTCGACTTGGATAAAGACTGGATCACTCCGATCCTACAATATATTCTTAATGGGGTAGAACCTTGCGACCAGAAGGCAGCAAAACTCCTGAGGTTACGAGCGACCAAGTACTCAGTGATTGAAGGAAGACTGTATAGAAGGGGCTTTTCATCCCCATTGCTGAGATGCCTTACGTCGGTCGAAGCCGACCATGTACTTAGAGACATACATGAAGGAGACTGTGGTAGCCACCAAGGTGGTCAGTCAATTGCTAAGAAGGCGCTCAGGGCCGGATACTATTGGCCGACCATGGATGAGGACGCTAAGTTACTTGTTCAGAAGTGCAAGAAATGCCAGATCCACGCCGATGTACATATAGCGCCCTCATCAGAACTACACAGCTTAACCCCACCATGGCCGTTCGCTTGGTGGGGCATGGACCTGCTCGGTCCTTTTCCACCTGCACCAGGTCAGCTGAAATTCCTGATCGTCGCGATCGACTACTTCACCAAGTGGATAGAAGCAGAGCCACTTGCCACCATTACCTCAGCGAAGGTATCCAAGTTTTTTGGTCGAAATGTGCTCGCCCGCTTTGGGGTGCCCCAACAACTGGTGACCGACAATGGAACTCAGTTCGCTGACAGAAAATTTAGAGAAATGCTGGCCGGCCTTGGCGTGAAACAGCGTTTCACCTCAGTCGAGCACCCTCAAACCAATGGCCAGGTAGAAGCGGCCAACAGGGTAGTACTACGCGGGCTGAAAAGAAGGTTAGATGAAGCCAAAGGCAATTGGGCAGAAGAGCTACAGTCGGTCCTTTGGGCCTATAGAACGACCCCCCACTCATCGACCGGGGAGTCACCATTTAGACTGGTCTATGGTACTAACGCTGTCATCCCGATTGAGATGGGAGAGCTAAGTTGGAGGACGACCAACCCACCAACCCCGGCCGCAAATGAGCAAGCAACAAGGGAGGAGCTCGACCTGATTGAAGAGCTACGAAACAAGGCGTCACTTAGAGAGCAGCTCATTAAGCAGAAGGTCGCTGCCAGGTACAACGCTCGCGTCCAGAAGAGGGAATTCTCCATTGGGCAGCTAGTCCTCAGGAGGGCCGACGTAGGGAATAAGAACGCCCGCCAGGGAAAGCTCGCCCCCAATTGGGAAGGACCATACCTTGTCATCAGCAAGACTGGAAAGGGAACGTACGAGCTGGAAACCATGGAAGGGGTGACCATCCCCAGAACATGGAACGCTGACAAATTGAGAAGATATTATGTCTAAGTTGTAAACAATTATTGATCAATAAAGAATAGGCGGTCGCTCTTTTTCCCCAAAGGGGTTTTTTACCGAGGACCGACCTTAAAATTTGACTTGTGTAATTTATTTTCATGCAAATTGAATGCACGGTCGCTCACCATGCGAGTAGCAGTCGAGCGACCAGAAGAGCGCCATCGAATGGCCCAATCCAGAGCCGACGAGCGGCCTAAAAGCGTGCCATCGAATGGCCCAAGCGAGAGCTGACGAGCGGCCTAAAAGCGTGCCATCGAATGGCCCAAGCGAGAGCCGCCGAGCGGCCTAAAAGAGTGCCATCGAATGGCCCAAGCGAGAGCCGACGAGCGGCCTAAAAGCGTGCCATCGAATGGCCCAAGCGAAAGCCGCCGAGCGGCCTAAAAGAGTGTCATCGAATGGCCCAAGCGAGAGCCGCCGAGCGGCCTAAAAGAGTGTCATCGAATGGCCCAAGCGAGAGCCGCCGAGCGGCCTAAAAGAGAGCCCTCGAACGGCCCACACGAGCGACCTGCTCACCATCGATTGGTGGAGCGGTCTTAAAGAATAGCAAAAATAAACCAAGAGCAAACTGGAAACGAAAACCAATAACGGAGCAATTAAACGGGCTGGAATTCATAGAGAAATTGTCATTGATTACAAATAAAGACGCCTTGGTCGAAACCAGGGCGCCCCATTCAAACACCGCTCGCAGGCGGGCCAAGATTACAATTCAAAAAAGAAATTACAAGTTAAGAGTCGCCGGGGGCTTGGTAGATAACTGCCTCTTCTTGAAGAACCTTCCCTTTCGACATCTTCTTGGGGCGGACGATCTGCTGATCGATTGCGCGATGGCTGCTTTGCACAATCTCACGATCGACATACAGATCAGGGTAGAGGATCTTGATCTGGCCGACCGCATTTTCGAACTGACCCTCTGCAGCTCCCTTCGCCTTGTCAAGAACGTCCTTGTAGCGGCCTCTAAAATTGTTCTTTTCCGCCTCCACTGCCTCCAGCTCAGTTTTCAGCCCAGCGACCTGGCTCGACAGCTCTTTATTCTTGGAAGAGAGGCGTTCGACCTCTTTCTCAGCTGTTTCCTTGTCAGCGACCGCCTTGTCCAGAGAAGACTCGGCCAGTGTTTGAGCAGAGACAGCAGCCACAAGCTGGCGTTCTGCTTCGACAAGCTTCCTCTCATTGTCAGCGGCCGCTTCGATTCTCGGTTCGAGCTCCTTCATTTTCTTGAGCAGGTCGTCTCGCTCGCCCCTCATTTCTGCGAGCAATGACAAGGCAGAATTCAATTTAAAGTTTTTATCGACTAGGTCGTCTTCAAGCAATGAATATCTATGGGCAAGGCGCCTACCTTCCAGGCGATCTGATTCTTCATCTTGGTATTTCTTGAACAGAACACCAGCGGCCTTCATTGCAACGACCATCACCTCGAAAGGTTCCTCCTTGAAACGAGCACAGTCTTCATCACCCAACCCAAGCAGGTCGATGTTAGGCGACCGGTTGTGCCCGTGGCTTTTTCCACTCTTATGCTTCTTTTTCTCGCCCCCATCATCGACCGACCTGTTCCTCTTGGATTTTCCTTGATTTTTAGGTGGGCTGCTCAGATCAATGGCTTGTGCTGGTGTGCCCGCCCGAGGAGCCTGACGATCAGGCTGAGATCCGGTCACAGCAGTTTGAGGCGTACCCCCAGATTGAGCCGCAGGTATGACGCGGGCGGGTGAAGTATCGCCGTCCTCGGCCGCCCATTGCTCCAACAGGTCAAAGTCATTCATGTTGGTCATCTTAACTGCAAAGGCAAAAGCAGATGGTTAGAAACAGTTAACAAAACAAAGTGACAGAAAATTAAATGTGTGAGCGACCACCGACCAAGAGCGGCCTTGACGTTCTTCTTGGAACGAGCATCCACAACGTTTTTAACTTTGATGCGACCCTTAGGGACTAGGGACGCAATCCTTCTCAATCTATGGATCGTTCCCCTGTCCAGGTCGTCAAGATCAGCGTCCTTGAAAGCGTACTGGCCCGGCTTTTTGGAGAAGTGGTTAAAACTCCACACCGTAGGAAACAGGGGGGTTTCTTCTTGATCATTGGACATTTGGGCGATACCTCTGTGGGCCTCGGCCGACTCAGGAACAACCCAAAAGAATTCCCTTTTCCACCCGGTCGTCAACGATTCCATATAGGGCTTGAAGAAGTTGTATGTTGACCGGTTTTTGAATGAGACCGCTTCCTTGCGGGCGCCTTTGGAGCCTTTTTCATAAATATAGCTCATCTCAAACAAATTGAAGAACAGTCGTATGGAGACCGGTCGTCTCAGAACCGCAAGGACATCTTCATACGCCTGCAGGAACGCCCAAGCGTTCGGGTTCAGCTGAGAAGGGGCGACCTGAAGATACCGTAGAACCTGGCGTTGGAACCTGGTGAATGGCGGGATTATACCCATGCGTTCGAAAACGATGCGGTACATTGTGAATTTTAACACATCAGTCCAGGCCGCAATATCTTCCCCCTTGGCCATACCTTCTACCCTCCAACCTTCATTTAGTTCGGTCGCAAGAAACTCCAGGTCTTGGCTCCCCCGTTGAATCTTGCTGCGCTGACCTCTCAGGTTGAGAGAAACCCAAGACATATCCTTTGCAGCAGCAACCTCAGGATCTTCTCCATGGTCGCCCTGTTGATCTCTTTTGGCCGTCTCGTTTACGTCGGTCGCAGCATGGCCCACACCTTCCTCACAGTCAACCCGTGCGTTGCTCTCTGCATTATCAGCAACCACAACCTCGGAGTACGGGACAACACTTCTGTCCGGCCGCGTTCCGGATCTGCTAGATGAAGTCGAGTTCTGGGTCGAAGACCCAGAGGATGAAGATTCGTCACTGAAAGAAGACGACCGGGAGTGCGCAGGACTCTGTTCCACTGGTCGTGTCATATTTTGCGCAAGAGAAACGGCCGGGACTCCAAATATACGGCGGGTTTGTTTAGTCCGCGCCAGAATGAACCTGTGGAGGGGAATAACAGTCAGGGTCTTGCTCGCGCGTGGGAAGGGGCGACGTGGTCGTCCCCAGACCTGACACCCCCTCCATCAGGTGGAACATAAAAATTCAAATAAAGTAAGAGCGGTCGCAGTTACCTGGAATTAGAGCAACATGATTACGAGCGAGCTTTAGCGAGAACGAGCGAGCTTCGACGGTAGCGAGCGAGCTTTGGCAGAAGCGAGCGAGCTTTGGCAGAAGCGAGCGATCAGCGAGAGCAGAGGAGAATTCAGAGAAACGCGTAAATGATGTGCCCCTTGAACCCTATATATAATGGGCCAACCATCACCATGGGCCGGAAGTGAAGAGGCGCGACTCTTCATATACCATCATTGCTTAAAACTCCTCGAGTCTCTAAACGTCACTTCATTAAAGTAACTGTCGCCTCAGCACTCATCACGATTTATTGGCAGGCATCACTTCCAAGACGGCACCTGGCCCCGTGTGACCAGGCCGCGTGGCAGCGACCACGCAATCAGCCAATTAGCGATCGACCAGACTACGTTCGACCAGTCGTGGTTCCAGAACGGTCGTCTGTGACCATGCTGGGGGGGCAAGGAATCAAGCCTTAGCCCGCCCCCAGGCGACCTAGGTTTGGGGGGCAACTGTTCTGGAGTGGGCTCGAAGGCCAATTCGTCAAACAGGCCCATCGCGGCCCAATACCTACCTTGCTCCGCAAGATGCGGCCGGCCCCGCAAAATGCGCAACGGCTAGAACGCCAGCATTATATATACCACACTAGCATGTGGCTTCAGGTAGGTTTTACTCACCTTGTGACCCTGCCCGTTGAAGCACCTCTGACTTGAGCGTTGGAGTGCCTTTGCAGGTACCACCCACGTGCGGCTTACCACTCGGTCCTTCATCCCAGCGACCGAGCTACATCATCAAACAGAAGCTACCCATCGTATTGATCAGGTACGATCATTAATAATACAATATATTTTTTAAAATTCATAAAACTAGTTTTAAAAGTAATTGAATATTAATATATATATATATATATATATATATAAACATATTTTTTTATTAATGCATTTTGGTAAACATATTATTATGTTTATTATTGTTTTTAAAAATATCTCAATTAAGATATTAATAAAAACATAAAATAGCTTGTTTGGTTGATTAGTTAGTGAAAAATACATATTACTTTTATTTGCTTAATATTTAGACTTTGTTGGTTATATTCTTCTTTTACCTTAATTTTTGGTTTCAAATAAGTTCTCTATCTTTTCTTATTTTGGTAAACCAAGGTATCCCTGCACGCAACTGCATAGATTAATCCCCCGAGATACTGAGATCTATTAAGGGGGTTGACCTCTCCCACCAAGTATTTTTCCATATGCACCGACAATGGATCGAACCCGTGACCAAATAGTTAAAGAGCCCAATTATCTACCACTTGTGCTATACCATGTTGGTATCTTTTCTTATTTTTAAGTTAGCACAACATGCATGTTCTAAAACACTACTTTTGAAATAAGGGTTTTCGTAACTTTTATTTTGAGTTAAAATAAGCCAACAAAAAGTCTCCTCTTGATTTGTTAGGGACAAAAATTTATGTAATTGTGTTGTCTGTTAGCCCTAGTTTAGTCCATTAATACCATACCGTGATTGAGCTCTGCCCAGGAGGAGACCGACTGGTAGATAATTGGGCTCACCAAACCCACTTCTGCGTTTTGTCCCACTGAGACGAGCTAGATGGCTCAATTTGACAGCTCTAATAAGTACCTAACTCCAAGTAGAAAAAAAAGTTGTCCTTAAAAGTTAAATTTCTGCTTCCGATATTCATTTTTTATGCGAGGAATACCTTTAAAAAGACAAAAGGAGTAAAAAGCTCTCTTACAAAGCTATTTAATGTTCGCGAGTTTAAAGTCACAATAAAAAGTAGGTGTTTTGCTCACGCATACATTATTATTATTATTATTATTATTATTATTATTATTATTATTATTATTATTTTGACAAAATTATTATTATTATTCATTTATTTGTATTTTTTACAGGTAAATGTTAGTGATTAGTAGTTTGGGCGAGAGAGAAATGTTAGTTTTCAGGGTGAACCTCCTGCTTGCACTCATTCAGTATCTCTTAGCTCATCAATTAAGGTACCTACTCGAGATTCATTTATTTGCATTTACTTGTATGCATTTTGATTTTTTTTAACAATATAACTAGTCCTTCATGTGCTATACATACCCATGTTGTAAGACCAGGGCCGGTCCAAGGGCTAGGAAGTCCACGCTAGTCCGCGATTTAGTCTTAAAACTAACGTTTCTTTTCTATATGGTCCCTAAACTATATGAAAATAATAACTAAACTCTAAAAATCGTAAAATCTCTATTACATTAGCCACAAAAGTTTTATAATTAGTTTATATAAGAAACTAATTATAAAACTTTAGTGACTACTAATCTTTTAATATCTGATTAATTTCCAAAATACAAAAATTTAAATAAAAATAAAATAATGCTAATAAAAGGCAATTTCGTTGCGCATCACCTTAGACAAACATTAAAACTTCCATAACAAACCTGACTTCATGAAAAATGAATAGCTAAATAATTAGGTAGAGCTCCCGATTGTCGTGTTTAGAAAAAATTGCATGAATTCTCTTGGATGGTTTGAGAAGATAACTCATAACATCTCTATGATGTGTAATTTTCTCGCACGTCTCTTTCATTGAACATGGGAAAAGAAAATCATAGTAGTAACAAATAGAAAAGAAGGAAGATAAGTGAACTTCTCTCGCAACATGTAATCAAATTGACAGAAACCTGAATTAATAGGCTCAAAGTCAATATAAAACACTAAATTTTCTATCTACATGAAAAACATAAAAGAGAAAGGAAACTTTGGGGCAGTATGATTTTGATATTTGTTTATAAGCAAAATATATTAAAGAGAGTGCAAAATACCCATTACATAAAAAAAAGAAAGATCTGATACTAAAGGAATCCAAGTTACAAAGACAATAAACATTCCAACTAATTGGATCACCAATAGTAAAAAAATAAATAGAGAGGAGTGAAAAGCTATTGTTATATACTTTGTTTATTGCCATGGAAATAATAATTTCTCACCATCTCTCATGAGAATATAGAATAGGGAAGTTATATGTAAATTTATTTATAGAAATAAAAATACTTGAGAATGATTTTTCTAAACTTGTATTATATATAGTTGCTCCGACCTCAAGTGGGCCAACCACGGGCAGGATGGTCCAAATCGACTGTTCATTAAGTTCGAAGAGAAGCGGAGCTGGCCTTGTTTTGGAAAGCGGTTGTGGCACATGGCCGTAGAAACCTCCCTTAGCTTCTCCTTCCAAAGGGAGATTTTAAAGAAAACTCGCGTTAAATTAGAAAGACCCATATCGAGTTACATCCAAAACCGATAACGGCGCCTACAAGATCAAAACACTGATAGGGCAGCCAATCCCGAGAACACGGAATGCAGCTAAACTAAAGAAGTACCAAATAGACACTTGTATATTTTGCTAAGTAAATAAACAAGCGCTTCGAACTACGACTTCATCGATTTAAAATATTACATGCAATCCACTACGGAAGACTCCATGAGTCGCCTATCACGAGGCAACTTGGTGATAGTCACGCCTGAACATCGAGGAGATCAAACCAACTTGACTAGCCACCGAGTTGGCACATATCATTCCTGAAAAATTCCACTCGAATGAAAGTTAGAAACCAAGTTCTCAAGGTCAGAAGTGAGTTCCCTTGGCAGGGTTTTCCTTAAGAGACAAACATAACAATTCTTAAACAACGAGTTCTAACGAACGGGTACAAAATAAAGTAAATCGACAAACCATAATATGTAGACACTTCGCTTAACTTTGTGCTTAGAACTATATTTTTCATTTTGAATTGGTAACATTACATCGATGAACAATACAAAAAAGAATAATACTTAAAGGCGGTAAGCTAAGAAGGAGAATGATCTTTTGAAGCCTTTCTCTAAGGCGGAGTAAGCATCCAGTCACTAAAAGATTCCGACGGATTTTAGGAATTTCCGGCGGATTTTAGGACTTACCAGCGGATTTTATTCGCCGCAAACTTTTTCGGCGGATATTGGGGTATTTGCGGCGGATTTTTTTGGCATTTGCGGCGGATTTTTAAAAAAAATTAAAATTAAATTTTTTTTTTAAAAAAAAAAATTAAAAATATCCGCCGCAAATTTCAAAAATCCGCCGCAAAAGCCAACAATTTTTTTTTTTTTTAAAAAAAATCCGCCGCAAATGCCAAAAAATCCACTGCAAAAGCCAAAAAAAAATTTTTTTTTTTTAAAAAATCCGCCGCAAATACCAAAAATCCGCCGCTAAAGCTAAAAAAAATTTCAAAAAATCCGCCGATAATTTCAAAAATCCGCCGGAAAATTCGGAGGAAAAAATTCGCCTATAAATAAAAATTTCTCCTACACTCCTCTCATTCTCTCATTTCACTCTTTATTTCATTCTCATTCTCTTATATATTTCTCTACATATCTCTCTTCTATATTTCTTATACTCTCATCTCCATAAATTTTTCTACAAATCTCTCTTCTATATTTCTCCTTTCTTCTTCATTCTTTTTCATTCACTCCTTAATTCTTATTTCTTCTTACTTCTTTATTCACATTCTCTCCTATATCATTCTCTTCTAATATTCTCTTTCATTCTTATTCCTTCCTACTTCTACATTCTCATTCATTTATTTATTTTCATTCTTTTCTATATCATTTTTTCTCATATTCTACTTCATTTTCATTTTTTCTTACTTTTTGTTAAAATACAAATTAAACATTAAAATTCGAAAAAATTGAAAAATTCAAATTTTATACCGCCGGATTTTTTTAAATTTTTTTTTTGGATTTTGCGGCGGATTTTAGGCATTTCCGGCGGTTTTTAAATTTTTTTTTGGCATTTGCGTCGGATTTTTTAAAAAAAAATTTCTAAAATTTTTTTTTTTAAAAATCCGCCGCAAATGCCTTTAAAATCCGCCGGAAAATTCCAAAATTTTTTTTTTAAAAAAATCCGCCGGAAAGCGTTTGCTGCGAGCTGGCTACCGGCGGCAAAAATCCATCGCAAAGTCCAATTTTGCGGCGGAAATATGGCTTTTCCGGCAGATTTTGCCCGCCGGAAAATCCTGTTTTTCTTGTAGTGAGTAGACTATGAGGCACCAGAAACCCACCTCTGACCAAACATTTCTCCTCTTGCATCAACGACTCCACAGACGACACCTCCTGAAGCGATTCCACACAACTTCCACAAGAGTGCCTCGACCAGCCATCGCTAGAGGCGAAAGGGAGAAAAATGAAAGAGAGGTCTAAGAGGACAAGGTTATGGGGTCCTCCATTACAGAACCCATATTCTCCATTAGAGTAAACCAAAGTGTTTCCAAAAATTAATATAACACATTAAACGAGGCATTAGACTTGGTAGGGCTCCATCAAGCAACATGTTGTCGTTTCGAAAAACTGGTGCGTTTTTTCATATCTTTGCAAAATTTGTTTAAAATCTTTCCAAATGTCACGTGATAGGAAACTCGCGATGTCTGACATGTTTCCAATAGAACTCTAAGAGTCAGCATCATATCTTTCCACCAAGGATCAATCACAAGCTTGCCAAAGTCACAATCTAAACACCTCAGCACCATGACATCAGCATATGGGGCAACTATTTTTGTCTGGGCTGAGGCCCATTCTGAACTGGGCCACTCTAGGCAGCCAAAAACTACCTTCATCGACGAGGGCAATCTTCCCTCCACTCGAATAATAGTGGATCTAACGATGGACCACGTCACGTGCCTTGATCTAATGGCTCTCGCCTAAGGAATCTTCATAATTACCCGTGTAATTGTCTTGAACCCTTCCTTGCATCACACGACTAAATGTATGTTGAGGCAAATCTTCCTAAAATGAGTTTTGAATGTAAACAAATCTTTTTGATAGATGTTTGAGTTTTCTGATTCATATGTGTTTTAATGAATCTTCTTGAGTGTCAAATCTACTATCTATCTATATCATTAACCTACTACCAAAATGTCAATCTTACCCTTTTCACTCTCTCTTACACTTTTTTCAAACTTTTTCACTTTTTCACTCTCTCTCATATACTTTTTCACTATTTCTCACACATTTTTTCACTCTCTCCTCCTCTTTCTTCCTCTAACTCTATCTCATTTTTCTATATTTCACAATATATCTACCTTAATTTTATCTACATGTCTTCTTCATTTTTTTAATATTCTACTTTTCTCTGTCAATAAATTTTATTTAGTCTCTACAGAAAATATTACAATTTGTAAAATTTGAAACTTACTACAATTATGTTTTCTAATCTCTACAGGAAATATTACTTATCACTCTCTCTCATATTTTTTTTCAGTCTTTCTCACATATTTTTCACTCTCTCCTCTTTCTTCCTCTAACTCTATCTCAATTTTCTATTTTTCACAATATATCTACTTTAACTTCATTTACATGTCTCCTTCATTTTTAATATTCCATTTTTCTCTAACAATAAGTTTTATTTAGTCTCTACGGGAAATATTACAATTTGGAAAATTTAAACTTTAATACAATTTTGTTTTCTAATCTCTACGGGAAATATTACAATTTGGAAAATTTTAAACATTAATACAATTTTGTTTTCTAATCTCTACGAGAAATATTACATATTGCTGGTAACTGTTCACGGGGTAATGTTCGGACTAACTCAATTACAATTTGAAACATTTTGTTTATCTACTTTAAATTAGTCTTGATTTCCACGGAGTAATGTTCAGACTAATTAAATTATGTCTAAGTCTATTAATAAAAATAACATGACAACACCCGTGCGTATGCACGGGTATACTGCTAGTAGTACATGAACTATTCATCAAGGTTCAAGAAGATTATGTGCTAGGATAGCACCTAAGGAGAAGGTAAAATGAAGCATTAGAAGCTAAGTATGAAGACTAAAGAGTTTGTGAGAAGATAGAAAAATAAAGTCAGATATGATATAGCTTCTGAAGATGAATCCACTTAACTACACACAAGTCCGCCACCAAAGATAAGCCCCAAGATTAAGTTATCATATTCTAGCTCTAGCCGGCTCAACAAACATTAAACATACACAAATATAATAAACTTATCATATTTTGTTTCCTTATATAAATGAGTCATAAAGAATTTGTTCTCCCGCTGCGCTTCCAAAATTATTAGTAGAAACCTTATTGCAAATACACGTACATCTTTTTTTTAACATAAGACACGTACTTCTTAGCGACTTTACACTATGATGATGAGTGTTGGTGAAGTCAATTTTGTTTGATAAACTATTTTAGATAAATAAAAAATTGTTTTTCCTTCCAAAAAAGTTATATTTTGAATAAATATAAAACTGACCTAGCATAATAAGTTTATTTTTTAGTTTTTAAATTATATTTTGAAGAAATATAAAAATGCTGAAATATCATTTATCCTGCAAATATCACGTTTATCCATTTACCCTCATGTAATAAAAAAACTCTCAAAACAAACCTTGCAAATATTAAGTGTTTTTAGTTACCCACCTGCTGTTAGTTTTAGCTAACAATATTAGTTTTGGCTGTCAATTGGGATCTAGTTACCCCCTGCAAATATCATGTTTATCCATTTACCCACTGCAAATATTAAGTGGAACTAGTTACCCCTGCAAATATTAAGTGTTTTTAGTTACCTCCCTGCAAAGTCAGCATAGACTTAACGTTGTTAGCTAAAACTAACAGTAGAGGGTAACTAGAAACACTTAATATTTGCAAGGTTTTGTTGTGAGAGTTTTTTTTTCAGGAGATAAATGGATAAACGTGATATTTACAGGGAGGTAAATGATATTTAAGCCATATAAAAATTATATTTTAAATTATTTTTTCAAATCTTAGGTGTGACAAAAACTCTGTTGGGAGGAGAGAACTACACAGGGCAGACAAAGCCGAAAACTAATGGCCAACCAAATTCTCCGACATAAATTAGTCACCGGCTTTTGCCAATAAAAATTACCACTAATGACCTGATAAAAAAAAATTATTATATGCGGTCCAAAATATTTCTTTCGCAATCTAGCGGATATTGGGCTGACTCATTAGACTCCAGTGACTACAATTAATGGTCTTATCATGATTGACAACAAAGATACACACTTGACAATTGCCTAGATACGTTTTTAATACTAATAAAATAGAAAATAGATAGATACGTTTTTAATACTAATAAAATAACTCAATTTATATGAGTTATTAATATTTTTTAATTATTCCTTTCCTTTTTTCGAATTTTTATTTTAAAGATAAAGAAAAAGAAAAAGGCTATTCAGTGCACCCGTTTATGGACGATATAACACTGCCTTCTCACTCAGTTGCCACTCACTCTCTCACTCACTCTTCACTCTCTCTGAAATGGGTAAACATATTCCTCCACTTGTTGTCACCATCTTGTTCTTCTCCTTCTTTTTACTTTCCCAAAACAATGGTGTTTCTGCAGATGAAGTTTCCATTTCCAAGACCTTCATCGTTCGCATTGATTCTCAATCCAAACCTTCTATTTTCCCCACTCACTACCACTGGTACACATCTGAGTTCACAGAACAAACCAACATCCTTCACGTCTACGACACCGTTTTTCACGGATTCTCTGCGGTGCTCACGCGCCACCAAGTTGCTTCCATAAGCCAACACCCTTCAGTCCTCGCCGTTTTCGAAGATCGTCGCCGTCAACTTCACACCACTCGCTCCCCTCAGTTCCTCGGACTTCGCAACCAACGAGGTCTCTGGTCTGAATCTGATTATGGCTCTGATGTCATCATCGGAGTGTTTGATACCGGCGTTTGGCCGGAACGTCGGAGCTTCTCCGATTTGAACCTTGGACCCATTCCTCGCCGCTGGAAAGGGGTTTGCGAGACGGGTGAGAAATTCTCACACAGAAACTGCAATAAGAAGCTCATCGGTGCTAGATACTTTTCCAAAGGCCACGAAGCAGGTGGCACTGGTGGTGGTCCCTTGAATCCCATCAACGAAACCATCGAATTCCGATCCCCTCGAGACGCCGACGGTCATGGGACCCACACAGCATCCACCGCCGTCGGTCGCTACTCTTTCAAAGCAAGCATGTCGGGTTACGCTTCAGGTATCGCCAAGGGAGTTGCTCCAAAAGCCAGATTGGCAGTTTACAAGGTTTGCTGGAAGAATTCCGGTTGCTTTGACTCTGATATCCTCGCTGCCTTCGATACCGCCGTGAACGACGGTGTTGATGTCATTTCAATCTCCATCGGCGGTGGTGACGGTATTGCCTCACCGTACTATCTCGACCCCATTGCAATCGGATCTTACGGCGCAGTTGCCAGAGGCGTGTTCGTTGCTTCTTCCGCCGGAAACGATGGACCAAGCGGAATGTCAGTTACAAACCTGGCTCCATGGTTAACAACAGTAGGAGCAGGTACCATCGATCGTGATTTCCCCTCGACGGTAATTCTCGGCGACGGACGTAGACTCTCCGGCGTGTCTCTCTACGCCGGAGCTGCTTTAAATGGAAAAATGTATCAATTAGTATATCCTGGAAAATCAGGAGTTCTTGGTGACTCACTGTGCATGGAAAATTCCCTTGATCCGAAGTTAGTTGGGGGAAAAATTGTTGTGTGTGACAGAGGAAGTAACCCTAGAGTTGCTAAGGGGTTGGTAGTGAAAAAAGCAGGTGGTGTAGGAATGATTTTAGCAAACGGAATCTCTAACGGTGAAGGTCTTGTTGGAGATGCTCATCTTCTTCCTGCATGTGCAGTTGGTGCTAACGAAGGAGATGCAATCAAAGCATACATCTCTTCATCAAAAAACCCCACAGCAACTCTCGATTTCAAAGGTACAATTCTCGGAATCAAACCCGCACCTGTTCTCGCTTCTTTCTCTGCTAGAGGACCAAACGGTTTAAACCCTCAGATACTCAAACCTGATTTGATTGCTCCGGGAGTTAACATTCTCGCTGCTTGGACCGACGCCGTGGGTCCCACTGGTCTTGATTCTGATACACGAAGAACTGAGTTCAATATCTTGTCTGGTACTTCAATGGCTTGTCCTCATGTGAGTGGTGCCGCGGCGTTGCTGAAATCTGCTCATCCCGATTGGAGTCCTGCCGCCGTGAGATCCGCCATGATGACCACCGCTACCTTGCTTGATAACAGAAACCTCCCCATGATGGATGAAGCTTCTGGGAATAGTTCAACTCCGTATGATTTGGGGGCAGGGCATCTGAATTTAGGTCTTGCAATGGATCCTGGTATGGTGTATGATATCACCAACACTGACTATGTTAATTTTCTCTGCTCTATTGGTTACGGACCAAAGGTTATTCAGGTAATTACTCGCTCGCCAGTGAGTTGTCCGGCGAGGAGACCTTCACCGGAGAATCTGAATTACCCATCATTTGTGGCTATGTTTCCGGTGGCGTCTAAGAGGTTGGTAACGAAGACGTTTATAAGGACTGTGACGAACGTGGGACCTGCGAATTCGGTTTACCAGGTGAAGGTGGAGTCGCAGGTGAAGGGGGTGACTGTGACGGTGAGGCCGTCGCGGCTTGTCTTCACGGAGGATGTGAAGAAGAGGAGTTATGTGGTGACGGTTGCGGCGGATACTAGAAATCTGAAGATGGGTTCATCCGGGGCGGTGTTCGGGTCGCTTTCGTGGACGGATGGGAAGCACGTGGTTCGGAGCCCCATTGTCGTTACTCAAATAGAACCGTTGTAGAGCGTTGATCATGTTGTTTTGATCGATGCGACTCGCTCGCTGTGTGTGAGTGGCGCATCCATCCGTTGCCACGAGTACTAGACGACAGTAATCCTTCCTATTTCTTATTTATTTCTTTTTTGTTTAAGTTAGGGATGCGTGTGATGATGACTCATGACCGTTAAAGTGACAAGGTTGGGTTAGAGTTTAATCTTTTTTTTTGGGTTGTATTCTTTTTTTAAGAATTGGATTTCCTTTAGCTTGTAAGCATAGGCGTCTAGTTATACTCTAAGAAATTTATAGGATAAATTATGATTCATGATTGTTATTTTACTATGTGCTCCAACTTTATTTGGACCTTGTATGCCTTAAAAATGGTTA
The DNA here is from genome assembly GCA_039519185.1 of Astragalus membranaceus. Lineage (NCBI taxonomy): Eukaryota > Viridiplantae > Streptophyta > Magnoliopsida > Fabales > Fabaceae > Astragalus > Astragalus membranaceus. The sequence continues at coordinate 100,130,910 of CM076850.1, forward strand.
AGTATTAAGATTTAAGATGCACCATTGCAAAATTGGTGCATCCAGGCCCCCATCACAAGTTGCGTGTGGATCCTCTACTACAAACTACATATATACAACAAATAGATGGAGGAGAGAAAATGGAGAGTGGATGTAGAGAGTAATGGAGAGGATTGGAACGAGATGATCCATATCCAAGCTAGTCATAACAGTCCACTAATCATCATTATTGGGAGTTCCATGGTTGACAGTCTCCCACTATAAAATAACTTGAGAGCAACCCATATCATCGTTGATCATCGCTCGCTCATAATAGGCATTGGGTATATGGGTCACCTCTCTTATATATCTTTTATTTAGTTCATTTCTAATCAATATGGGACTAACAACTCACTTGAATTTTCAACAATCTCCCTTCAAGTGTAATGAAGTTAGAAATCTGGAGAGAAGGTGAATCGAGGGTGAGCTTTTGCTCATCCTTATATACAAGAGAAGCTTAGCTTGGATTCTGTTTTCATCCTTATATACAAGAGAAGCTTAGCTTGGATTCTGTTTTACATCAACTAACAGAATCTGGAGTGTAACTAACTGGATGACTTCTAGAAGCATCTGTAACTGAATCTAAAATTCCTCAATGTTGTACAATGCTTGAGGTCCATTATTTACGATTGAAGAAGTTCTCTATTATTCCCCCTTTAAGTCCAATGCTCCTTTGGGGCAGTGAAACTCTAAGAGCTTGAAAGGCAGAGGTGGCCAATGGTTTAGTGAGGGCATCAACGACTTGCATTGGGATCACTAGCCTAGTCAGCATCATTGTATGCTCTTAGAGACAGTTTTGTATCCATCACAAGTTGCATAAGAAGGCCATGAGAACTGGTGCCTTTCAAGTACCTAAGGAGTCAAATGTCTGTGCAAGGAACTGACCCAACACTACAACATTTAGACGCTCGAAAAACGTTCCAAAAAGCCATAAAACCGTTGCCAAAAGATACGGCAACGGTTTTCAAACCGTTGTTCTTGCGGTCGTTGCCTTAGCTATAGGCAACGGTTATTTGTCCCCAAAGGCAACGCAAGCTGAAAACCGTTGCCACTGCCAGTTGGAACGCAACGGTTTTGATTTCCACCCTATGGCAACGGTTTCAAACCGTTGCCAGGTATGGCAACGGTCGAAAACCGTTGCTAGGTATGGCAACACGTTGAAACCGTTGCCATAAATGGCAACGGTCCTAAACCGTCTCCATATGTGGCAACAATTTAGAACCGTTGCCAGGTATGGCAACACGTTGAAACTGTTGCCATACATAACACGTTGAAACCGTTGCCATGTATGGTAACACGTAGAAACCATTCCCTGTTTCATGATCCCTTTGCTATTATTACTGACAAACGCAAACTATTGTATTTTTCATCCAAGCTTCTTAATCGCATCACAAACTTCTTAATCTAATCATTTCAAGGGAAAAATTAACGTCAAAATTAACAGACATAATGTATCATTATATTGCTACTTCAAGGACATAATTAATGTATCTGAGCATATATAATTTGTTACTTCAATAAGTACAAAAAACATTGCAAAAGTTATATTGCAAAAAACATGTTCTATTTCCAAAATAAAACTTGTCAAGTCTTCAACATGTGTCTTCAACCCACAAAGTCTTCATCATCCAAGCCATCAAGACCAAGATCTATACCTTCATTATTTTCCTACAAAAGTAACAAAATTCGATTAATGCAATATACATTACTCTATAAAAGGAAACTTAAATAAAAGGAAAAAGGAAATACGAGTTCTAAGTTGCGAATGAAACTGCCAGGAAATTTCTCAACCATCAGAAGAGACCAACAGACATACTTAATTATGTTCGGAGAAAATCATTGACTCAAATGAACTAGAAACTAAACCACTAGATACCACACTATCACATTCATAAAGCTACAAGTATATCAAATGAACACCAAATTAGATGCAACAACATTGGCACTGATATTGGAACAAGTGTTTTAAATCCCTGATAGAGGAGCGTAGCGACCGACCCAAAAAACGCTATAGCGGTATAGCGGAAAGCGGGATGACCGCTATTTAACATTTCAAACACAAATATAGGGTGAATCATAGAATAGTGTTTAAACTGAAAATCACAGAACAATATTTAAATAAAACAGAGGTGGAATCAAAAACTACTTTAAAATGAAACTATACAATACTTTAAATTCTAAAATTCTAAAATTTAGCTAATCAAGGGGTGGAATCAACACATTGCAAATTGAAAATCAAGGTCTGTCAACAATTATAACACAATTTAGCTAAAAATTGAAAATCAGGGGTGGAATCACAAAACAATATTTAAATTGAAAATCAAGGTCTGTCAATTGAAAATCACAGAACAATATTTAAATAAAACAGGGGTGGAATCAACACATTGCAAATCAAGGTCTGTCAACAATTATAACACAATTTGGCTAAAAATTCTAAAATTCCAAGCATAGTGATGTTATAAAAACAGCTGGTGTTAGATACTTACTCTAAGAGCTTCCGGGGCATGTGTTGATGTCGAAGAACGTGGAGCACTAGTAGCATCAGGCGGAGTTGAAAACATAGCTGCCAAAGCCTCCACATTCAACCCTGAGTTATTTTGATCTAATACGGTCTGTACTAGAAGCTGAAACTTTTTCTCCATGCCTTTCTGATTCTCTTGTAGTTTCTTTTCAAGTTCATTCATCTTATCGGCATGTTCTTTTCTTAGTTGTTCCATCTCATTTGCAAGGCTGAGAGAGAATAAAAAAAAAAGGCTGAGAGAGAATTGTGGCGTTGATAGCAAGGAGAGGCAGTGAATCAATCTGAACCACATCTTTTTAATGAGCAATGAGCAATCAATGATTAGATTTAAATCACTTAAAAACACTGACGGTTAGAATTACGATCAACAGTTACATATGTGTTGTTATTACTGTTTGCAAAAAAAAAATATGACACATGTCCTGTTAATTTTAATTAATTAATAGAAAATGAGTTAACACCGTTAATGACTTATGCTCAATTGATACCACTTATATCAAGTTTTCTTGCTTGCAAGTTTTAAATATTTTGGAAGCCATTGTCTAAAGAAGACGTAAGTTTATAATTGAATAAAAAATGAACACAAAGTTGGCCTCATATAAAATAAAAAAAATACTTTTCTTAGATGAATTAAATACCACCTGGAGTATCATTCTGGTATGATTTATAGACAAACATTAGCCCTCTATGAAACCTTAAAGTCAAAGTATGTACTTGTGGACAAAAATTGGAACTGATTGGCCTATACTCAAGCCTTCCCAAGCATAATACTACATCTTATCAATTACTCTACTAGAACTAACATAAAAAGCTTCGAACAGAAAATTGGAACCAATAACAGAAAATTCTTATCATCTAATGAGTGTTATTTATTCTTAACAGAAACTAAAACAGACAGAAATGAAAGAAGAAAGCGTTAATGGAAGATGAAGCAGTAGCGTTAATGGAAGACAAACAGTTTGCGAAGGAGAAAGGCAGCCACAACGTGAATGGAAGACAGAGCGTAAATGGGGAAGAAGAACGTGAATGGAAGACAGCGTAAATGGGGAAGAAGAACGATGAGAACGACGAGTTACTGTTTTCCCAAAACTCACGCAACATGTTATGTTTTTCTCAAAACTTGAAGTTCAGCAAATAGGCAAGTAGGCAAACAAGAAAACACTCTAATAGAATATTTTGTGATTGAAGATGAGTTGAAACACTAACCGCAAAGACTGTATGCCAGAGAGAGAGGAACGGTTGCTGCACAAAGCGTCGTTGCAGGGACAAGAGCTTCACGTCGCTAGCGGTCGCACTTCTCGTTGCTGGTATTTGAGAGCAACTGCACTAGTTTTTCCTGGACAAGGGTTTTCATGATATTAGAAAGGAAGATATACTCTTACTCAGTGCAGAACATTGTTGATAATGAAAAATATCCATTTGTCACTTAAACTATGTGTAATTGTTACACTACTACTGAATGTGGATTGCATATGCAGAGTTAAGACAAACATATTACTAAGCCTTAAACCACATATACTATATTCACTTGTAAAAACATCAATAAATAGTAGTCCTAAGACAAGTGGAGACAGCTCCCAACGAGAGAGAACATCAATTATATGTTACTGAATATTTTAAGCTATAAATATCCGGTGGGATTTTGAAATTCCAATAACAGTTTGTAGAATCAGTGATTACCATTTTCATTAAAAAAAACAAAAGAAAGCCATGATGTTTAATTTGATTATTTGGAAGACATTAAACATCAAAATGATATGAACTAACATAATGAGGAGCCAATGTCCCAGAATGTGGACATAATGAGGAAGCAAATGTCCTAGAATCAAAAAGAACTAACATAATGAGGAGCCAAACTTGCATAATAAAAAACAACTAACCTAATGACACTACCTAGTGTCCCAGAATCACATGGAAACTTTCAGTCAATAGTTAGAGGCTAAAATAGATGAATAAACACAAAAAAAATCCAAACACAACCTAGAACACACACGCAAAGGAATAGAGAGAGGGGCGAACCAGAGAGAGGTGAACGTGAACACACACACAACGACGAGTGGGTCGCACGACTTGTGTATCAATATCTCCACATGTGTGACTAAAATTAGGTTTCCCCTTCAGCAAAATCACAAAAATAAGGTACGAAATACCTGAACAGAGTCGAAGAAATACCTGTTGTGTGCGAAATCGCTGTTGTGTGTGAAATCGCTGCTTGTGAAACCACCTCAGCTGCAAGCAATCGATGAACTCCGATTTTTGTGTGTGAAATCGCTGTGCGTTCGAGGGAGAGGAATGAGAAAGGGTTTAGGGTTAGCCTGCGTGCGTTCGAGGGAGAGGAATGAGAAAGGTTTCTCTGCGTGTGTTTAGTTACACATGGATTTTTTTATTTATTTTTTAATAATTTTCTCTACGGCAACGTTTTCGAACCGTTGCCTAAAGGTTAAACAAAAAACCGTTGCCGTATACCTTATGGGAACGGTTATTAGCCGTTGCCATTAAAAAAATTAAAAAAAAAGGAATCACCAACGGGTTCAAAAAACCGTTGCCATTGTTGGCTAAGACAACGGTTTTTTTGATGTTGCAATTTTAGGCGTTGCCATAGAGTCTAAATGTTGTAGTGCAATTTATTTACACAAAAGGCTATTTCTGGGCGTGTCAGGGTCACATACTGCATGGCACTAACCACAAATTTGTATAGGTGAGGATCTATAAATACATCGGTCCCAATTCAGCTCAATTTAGGTGTGTTCAACATTGGAGTAGGCAATCCTTTGCATTCTGGCATATTTGCACGTTGCGGTAAGTCTTTAATATATTTACTTTGAGTTAGGACCATGGAGCTGTGTGCAATTTGTTAATGAGGTGTTTGATGATCTGTGAGGAGGTTCCTCTAATTAAAATATCATCTACATAGATAAGAGCATAGAGTGTTACACCATATTTTTTATATACAAATAAAGAAGGACCGCACTTGCCTGTTGTGAACCCATATTTGATAAGAGCCTGTGTCAATCTTTCATATAAGGTGTAAGGCACCTGTTTCAACCCATATAAGGGAAGGTGTAACTTGTAAACTAGGGACTTGTTGTCGGTGCTTTCAAAGGCCGGTGGTTGTTGTATAAAAATCTCTTCAGTCAAATTGTTGGATATCCCACTTATGAGTTAAGGCTAGTGTGAGGATTGTTCTTATGGTGACAGGCTTAATGACTGGTGAGAAAGTTTCAATAAAACCAGTCCCTTCTTTTTGATGGTAACCTTTTGCCACTAGGGATGCTTTATACTTATTTATGGTTCCATCTGGGTTTTCTTTGACACGAGAAACCCATTTACACCCTATGGCCTTTCTATTGGGTGGGAGAGTAGTGATTGACCAAGTCCCATTTGCTAGGAGTACATTGTGTTTCGGCTTGCATTGCATCAAACCAGTTAGGATTAGCCACTGCCTGTTTTATAGAGGTAGGTTCAGTGCTTGCCACAAACTCTTTTGGTTTAAGGTTTCCTATATTGGACCTTGTGACCATGGTGTGAGTGGTTGTGACATTATGTGCAGGTACTCGAGGCACACTTTTGACTGGCTCACGGGTTGGTGGTTCACATGGAGGTGGGGTAGAAGCTTCTAATACATGGCAGGGACTGATGAAGGCAATGTGTTCTGAGACAGAGACACTGGTAGGAGGGATAATTGACTCAAAGAGAGGTGGTTCTACTGGTGTATCAGTGAGTTGGATTTGGAGGGCTGGCCACTGTGTGAGGTAGTGACAGATTTGAGGCATGTGCAGTTTTTACACGGGGAAGTGACTCTTGAAGAAAGAGAGTTGGGAAGGGAAACTTGGACTCATTAAATTGTACATCTTTTGAAATGTAGACTTTGCCATGAGGGCTTAAGCATTTGAAACCTTTGCGTTGAGGTGAAATGCCCAAATTGACACATTCAATACTTCTTAATTGTAGCTTATGCTTGTTATAGGGTCTTAAATGTGGGTAGCATGCACAACCAAAGGTTTTAAGGTTTAAGTATTCAGGATCAGAGTTGTATAGTTTTTGGAAAGGGGAGATGAAGTCTTGGTGAGCTAATGTGGGGAGTCTATTAATCAAATGGACAACTCTGGTGAAGTTGTGATCCCAGTAGGTGAGGGGTAGGGTAGCATAAGCTAACAAAGTTAAACCCATTTCAACTATTTGAGGATGTTTACGCTCTACACTGCCATTTTGGTGAGAGGTATAAGGGCAAGTTAGTCTATGTGTGATACAAGGGAGGTTAAATGTTTTGTGAAGGGTCTGAATTCTCCTCCAAAATCAGATTAAACTGATTTTATAATGGTTGAGAATTGTGTTTGGACTAGTTTGTGAAACTGTGTGAAAGCTTGTTGAGCATCTGATTTGGCTTTTAAAAAGTAAATCCAAGTCAAAAATGTACAAGCATCAACAAAAACTATGTAATAAAGGCAACCATTGTGGGATATAAGTCTGTTTGTATCAATTCAAAAGGTTGCATGTGAAGGTGAGGTGAAGGTGGTGCATGCATTTTGTGAGATTTCCCTATACAATTTTTTTTTTAAGCAACAGGCAGGAGGCCCGAATTTATTAAAAAATAAAAACAATACAAAAAACACAAGGGGGGACTAAGCCAAAACCCTTGGAAATAAGGACAATAAAGAGAGTCTAACAAAGACCTCTAAACTAAACAACCTTAGACCACAATCGAGTCACCACACTCCAGACCACCGGCGGCGGGACCCCAGCCATCATCGCGAAGTCGTGCCACCGGCCAACACCGAGACAGCACCTAGCTTGATCGAGGAAGTCGAGCCACCAACCACCACCGCGGTATTGCGCCCCCAGCCAACACCGAGGCACAATCAAGCAGAACCGCGAGCGACAGGGAAAGGGCCCACACCGAAATGGGGGAGGCGAGACTGCGGGTCCAAATTTCGTGACGACAGCCACCAATGCCAAACCAGAAACAGTCAGCATCTACGAACCAACGCAACAGTCCCAAACCAGAAACAGTCAGCATCAATGCAATCCGAACAGCAACGCAACCGAACCCAAACCAGAAACCCACGATCCGAACCCGAACGCAGAAGGTTTTTCAAAATTGACTGCAGAAGGTTTTTCAGAAACTACAAGACATGTTCCTGGACCAATGAGAGAAGCAGACTCCAAGCTTGTAGAGGTAGTGCTTGTGAGACCTGAGACAGCAGACATGGACTCCAACTGAATCCTAGGAAATGGATGTGGAGAGAGATCCTTGAAGTAGTAGAGTCCATCAGCTCCTACTTCACCACTAAGCAAGACCTCCTTAGATCCTGTGATTTGACAAAACAATAGTATTATGAAATTCAGAAAAAATACTTTGTTATCTTTGGCAAATTTGAACACTAAGATAAGGTTTTTAGTGATCGAAGGAACAAGCAAGAGATTGTGCAATAGTATAGTGATTTGGTTAGGGATAGTATAGTGAGCCTCTTGAATTAAAAGCAAACCTTCTATGTCAGTTAGGGATGGTGATTCAGTTTTGCCATAAATCATCATAACAAATCCATTGTAATCATCCATTGTAATCTTTCGGGAGACAATCCAAAATGATATCAATTTTTTCTTGTTCATAGATAGATTTGCCAATTGCTAAGATCGAATCTGCTAGTATGTGAATGCACCTAACATACTCTGAGATTGACCTAATTCCTTTCTTCATATTTTTCAATTCATAATGTAATTGACGAATTTTTGTTTTTAGATGGGAATAGTAATGCTTATGCAGCTTGTCCCACACCTGATGTGCATGTTTGCACGAGAGAAGTCTAGGAAGAACCATGTCAGACAGTGTTGAGAGAAGCCATATAAACAGTGTTTGATCTTGTACGAGCCATTTCTCATACTTGTCAGAATAGTGCCAGTTCAATCAATCTTCGTTTGTTGTGAATTGCGGTGGAATCTCAGGATCAATGAGCAATCGATGGAGTTTGTGAGATGTTATCACTCCCTTAACTTGCTGATTCCACAAGAGGAAATTCTTGTCCTCCAATTTGATAGACAGTTTCTGTTATGGATTGGGCCTCGATGGCCAATCCACCAAAAAGGCCCAACACCAAGGATCCAATTCATCCAATGGTGGAGATTGTAGACCTAGATCCAACAGCCCTCCTCCACTCCAGATACCTATAAATAAGCATTGAATGTTCACATTAATGGTATTCATCTCTCACCTACTCTCACTTGTAATTGACTCACTCACTGACTTGAGCGTCGGAGTGTCATTACAGGTACCACCCCACCTCGGACCGGAGCACCAACTCGGACAACCAAGGATACACGTACCAACTATCTCGGACCGGTCTACCTATCCCAGATCGGATACGTAGCAGGAGATACGGTACCGAACATTGGCGACCACAGTGGGAGTGATTTGAAGGCGGCGTTGGAAATGAAGCGAGATAACGCAGCTATCATGCCGTTGAGTCAAGATAGGCAGTCTGCCGAGGTTATTTCTTCCCTGAGGGCTCAGATTCAGGAACTCGAGGCCGATCTGGTGAAGGCGAGGCAGGCCCAGGTCGGGTCTAGCGTTGATTCTTTGCCTCGGATTGCTGAATTGGAAAGAGAGCTTCAAGAGGTTCGTGCCAAAGCAGAAACCTTGGAGGACGAGGTGGCGGAGGTGGCTCAACTGGCTTTGGACGTGGCCGAGGAGAGCTTCGAAAAAGCCCTTGCCCAAGTCAATGTCATCCATCCATCCCTTCCTCTGAACCGGGGGTTTATTCGCTTGGACCATACCGTGGAAGACGGGCGTATTGTCAAGCCCTATCGTGATGCTGATGCGTTCGATGTCATTTTCCCTCCCCCTTCCTTGCCGTGATTGCCGCTGATGGGGAAGTTCTGATCCCTCTCCAGAGTCTCGTATTTCTTTTGTAGCTCCTCCCGGGCTCTTCTTTCGTTGTCCCTCTCCACCAGGGCCCCTGTAATAATACAAACAAGGAAGTCAGCAACAGAGATGTCCAAGAAGGAAAGTCAAAGAATGCACCTCGGAACTTGGGCTCACCTTTTGCCTGATTCTCAGCCTCGACCTTCTGAAGCTTCGTCACGTCGGCCAGATGCCGGAATAACCTGAGAGACGCCTCAACCGGGTCAACCCGGGAATCCTCCAAATGCTTCTGCAGGAAGTCGGCGTCAATTGAAATACCGGAAGACCTAGAAGTCCGGTGCTTCCCATGACGCCCCTTTTTTGATGCCCGGGCAGCCGGAGCGTGTGAAGTAGAAGCAGGGTCTGCTTGCGGTAGGGGGCGTTCCCTTTTTCGATTCAAGAGATCCGCAGCCCGATCCTCTGCTCCAGCCGAGCCGGCCTCCGGGATTATGCTGATCGGAATGGCGGCAACGGGTTTTTCTTTTCGAACCCCGGCCTTCCTTTCTGCAAGAGCTGTCAGGCGAGAGAACTTGTCAGGCCCCATGCTATCTGCAAAATAAGGAAAATAAACAATGTTAGAAGAAACGACAGTCAAGAAAATATGATGGGCGGGATTGCCAATCAATAAACCCACCAAGAACGGCGACTACTTGAGATTTTGACCCGGCACCAACCAATCGGGCTACGTCAATCCCAAATTTCTTGGGGTCCCGGTAGACAATCAGATCGGCAAAGTTCGCCAAGATCGCCAACGAGTCCTGATCAACCTGGGATAACCGCCCTAAACCGACGGTGTAGGAATGAGGTTTCCGGTTGAAATGAGAGAGCGACCACCCCAGTTGAAACTTCGTGAACTCCAGTGACTTCCGATCCGCAGAATATTGGCCGACGTGCCTCACTGCTTCCTCATTCACGGGCTCCACAAAGAAATACTTATTTTTCCAGTTCTTAAGAGAGTCGGAATAGGGCATGAAAATCTTTATCCCTCTCTTAGCCCGGAAGCTCACATGTTCCCACCGGTCCTTGGTTCCATCCTCATGTCTCCGGTTTACCTCAAAAAGGTGGAAGAAGAGGTCGCTGGAGATTGGCCTCTCCAGATGAATGCACATAAACTCAAAAGCTCGAAGGAACGCCCATGAGTTGGGATGTAGTTGGGAAGGAGCGAGGTTCAAGATCTCCAAAGCCTCTTGTTGAAAGGCGGTGAACGGGGGTGTAACATGCATATCCAGGATCGTCACCCCGTACATCACAAATTTCAGAGCTTTCGGCCAGATGGCCACATGCTGGTCTTCAGCCATTCCCTCCACATTCCAGATCTGATCCTTCCGGGAAAGGCGATTGACGAAGAAGCTCATATCGTCCCCGGTCCTATAAAGGGACGGAATCCCCCTCAACGCCTCCGACACCCAGGAATATTCCCGGGGAACAGTGAGGTAGGGACACGGGAACATTGACCGGCCCTACTCCGGCTCGGGGATATTGGTCAGAATCACCTGCTTCATATGCGGGCTCCCCGCAGTGTCCAAGACCGTCTTCATTGTTCCGGCTCTCAGCCACCTCCGCCTCACTCTCCTCCGAGCTCCAACTCGTACTACCCTGTTCTTCATGGTCGGGCTCGGCGTCAGAATCACCCGATTCAAGGACCACCACCTCTGTGTTATCTTCATCTACCGGCTCGTTGCTAGGAACCCCGGGAGACCGGTCTTCTGCGTGAGTAGGAGCGGAGCCCAAGTCATCTTGAACCTCGGGAGTAGCCGACCCGGGGGGACTAGCACGAATTTCCATCGTCTCTCTAATACCGGAAGCCATTGTTTGGGCGAGATTAGGGCGATTTATATCAGCGACCCGACGAGTTTGTTTCGTCCTCGCCAGATCGGTCCTGCAGAAATGGGGGCTTAACGAGTCAGGTTGATACGTAAACAGTGGGTCCACAACCAAGTCGGAACCCGACCTGACGACCCCCACTCTGTATCTACAAATGTGGGTTCGGAGAGAACCTGGTCGTGATCTAAAGCCGGAAGCAATAAAGAAAAAAAGGAAAGCTAACCTTATGGAAAGCGAAACTCGTCGAACACTGGAGGCAGGTCGCGAACAGCAAAAAGGCGTCACCAAGACTCAGCACAATTAGCTCCGGAACGACTTTAAGATCGGAATCAGAGCAATTAGCAGAAAAACAATCCAAGTAAGGGGGATCCCCCCTCCTATTTATAGGAAATAAGAAGGCCACAGATGGGCCTGGGCCTAGGCTACGTTTCCCAAGACTAGCCCCTAGGCAGGCGCGTCGTTCCAAGCGCCATCATTACCCCAATCATCCTCGAACGACGCGTCCCATCAATGACGTTGCCAGCTGGCACAGAAATCAAGGCACTGCCGTGACCGAATCGCTTCGTTTCCATCGATTCGCCCCGGCCTCTCTATCCCGCCATGACCGGAATCTCTCAAAGTGGACAGCCTCGAGTCACTCGGCGCGACCTGAGTCCCTCAGATCGGCCCGGCAAGCCGGACGAAATCTCTAAACAAGTCTAGCTCGCCTCAAGGCGACTCGACTTGGGGGGCTACTGTTATGGATTGGGCCTCGATGGCCAATCCACCAAAAAGGCCCAACACCAAGGATCCAATTCATCCAATGGTGGAGATTGTAGACCTAGATCCAACAGCCCTCCTCCACTCCAGATACCTATAAATAAGCATTGAATGTTCACATTAATGGTATTCATCTCTCACCTACTCTCACTTGTAATTGACTCACTCACTGACTTGAGCGTCGGAGTGTCATTGCAGGTACCACCCCACCTCGGACCGGAGCACCAACTCGGACAACCAAGGATACACGTACCAACTATCTCGGACCGGTCTACCTATCCCAGATCGGATACGTAGCAGGAGATACGGTACCGAACAGTTTCGATGCAGTAGAAAATGCTAGAGAGGTGTTCGATGGAAGGCCTCCATGGTTAAACACATAAACTACTTAACTTGATGGTGATTGAGTCTACTTCGGCGAGTTTTCTTCCATAGTCAACTCCAAGAAAGGTTGTTAAAGAGGAAAGAAAGCGGAAGGGTGATGCACAGGACCAGGGTTGGCGATTGATACCATAATGAAGTAAAAAATCTAGAGAGAAGGTGATCTGAAACTGATTCATTGTGTGATTGAATGAATGGATCGAGGGTGAGCTTTTTGCTCATTCTTATATTCAAGAGAAGCTTAGCTTAGATTCTGGTTTACATCAGCTAGCAAAATCTGGAGTGTAACTAACTGGATGTCTTCTAGAAGCATAATCAACTGAATCGAGTCACCCACATCGATAGACTTGATCCAAACCAAGATCCACTTCCCGCTCTCCCATCAAGCCGAACAACGGCTCTGATGTCAAAATTATATTAACCTCAAACTTATTCATGATTAATACCTGGTTTAATGTTAGTAAATAAAAAAACACACGCACACGTGTGTGTTAACCTCAAACTTATTCATGATTAATACCTGTTTTAATGTTAGTAAATAAAAAACACACACACACACACGTGTGTGTGTGAACAATATACACTTTATGTGTAGTGTTAGTCGGTGCTCTATAATTTAGATTTTAGTGTATTTCTTACCTTTCTTACAAAAACTATTTTTATTAAATAGCGGTGCTTTTAATAAAAACGTCATGTGTGTGTGTTAACTTCAAACTTATTCATGATTAATACCTGGTTTAATGTTAGTAAATAAAAAAACATATTAACGTGTGTGTGAACAATACACTTTATGTGTAGTGTTAGTTGGTGCCCTATAATTTAGTTTTTAGTGTATTTCTTACGTTTGTTACAAAAACCTATTTTTATTAAATAGTGCTCTTAATAAAAATGTCATGTTGATAGATTGATTTTAAGCAACAAAGTTGATAAAGATAGGTGGAAACTTGGTGCAAAGGAGTGAATGGTATTCTAACACAGGTCAGTTAAAGATTTCTTTGTTGCTTTTGGAATCATACATATGCGACCAAAACCCTGAAATTTTGGCCGAATTCATGGTACAAATCCTATAGCATATTAACATGGTTTGGATGATGTAATCCTATTGTAAAAAAAAAGATATTATTACTATTGTATTTGTCGTTGTTGTTGGTAGAAAACCATTAATATATTATAACTGTTTTCGGAAGAAACCAAGAGAGAGAAAATGAGAGAGAGAGAGAGAGAGAGGAGGAAGAAAGGGGGGTGTGTGGGTGTGTGAGAGAGGGAGAGTGTGAAAAATGGGTTTAATGAAACAGGAGTATTTTGTTGATATTGAGGAGTAGGGGGTTGCAGAAACCAAGAGAGAGAAAATGAGAGAGAGAGAGAGAGAGAGAGAGAGAGAGAGAGAGAGGAGGAAGAAAGGGGGGGTGTGGGTGTGTGAGAGAGGGAGAGTGTGAAAAATGGGTTTAATGAAACAGGAGTATTTTGTTGATATTGAGGAGTAGGGGGTTGCAGAAAGTATGACCATTTGTTTTGGGTTTTACTTTCCCCACACCCCCTCCTACTCAAAACACACCCCTTCACCCTACACATTTACTAAACTAACCCCACTTAAAATTGATTTTCCCCCTTTACCCCTCTCCCTCTTCTTCTCCTTCAACACAACACACCCCTCTAAAATCCCAAACCTCCCCCCCTCTCCACTCCAAACCCACCCATCCTCACCTTCATCATTCACTCCTATTCAACTACCCAACATTGGCAACTAGCTCAAGGTAATAACCCTACCAAACTTTTTTCATTTTTGTTCTGTTTTCAGTTTTTCACGCCATTTTTTTTTTCTGTATTCGCGCTCCGTTCGAACAGGGTCGTTCGAACATGTTCGAATGATCGTGTTCGAACAAGTGTTTAATGGGGTGTGACTTTGCTAGGTTCGAACACTATCATTCGAACGTGTTCGCATAAGGGCGTTCGAACAGCGTTCGCATAAGGCCGTTCGAACAGTAGCAGATGAGATGACAACTGACATCGTAGAATCCCAAGATTTTACTAGTTCGTTCAAAACGGATACGGTAATAATGAATTAGTTGTTTTAATTTTAGCGAACTATTCAATTTATTTAACTGACACTTAGTAATTGAATTTCAGTTATTCCCTAGTCGTGAGGAGCTGCTGACGTGGGTGCGTGCGGTTGGAAAATCTCTTGGGATGGTGATTGTTATAGGAAGATCTGACACCGGACGACGATCAGGTAAACAATACTGCATGTTGATTTGTGATAAAGCTGGATCTTACAAGACAAATGTTGAGGAAGGCACGAACACTAGAAAATGTTGTTGTCAGCTCAGACTGAAAGGGAAATTTATTAAGAAGCTTGGAGGATGGATTTTGAGGGTTATGAATGGAACTCATAACCATGGTATGGCTACTTATCATGAAGGACGTCCGTACATTGGTAGGTTATCTTCAGAAGAGAAGGATCTAGTGGCTAGAATGACTAGGAACCATACTCGGCCAAAATTGATACTGAATGAGCTGAAATTGATGAAGCCTGATGATAACTATACGGTTGTGAAACAAATTTACAACTGTCGTCAAAGGCAAAGGTCAGCTATGCGTGAGGGTAGGACTGAGCTCCAACAACTGATGTTTTATTTGCAACGCGATAATTATGTTTACTGGACTCGACTTGCAGAGGGAACTACCGTTGTGAAGGACATCTTTTGGGCACATCCAGATTCCATTGAGCTTCTAAACACCTTCCCGGTTGTTTTGTTGATTGATTCCACCTATAAAACCAACCGGTACAGGTATCCGTTGGTTGAGATCGTTGGTGTAACATCAACAGAGAAGACTTACTCTGCTGCATTTGCTTATGTCAATTGGGAGAGGATGGATAACTTTGCATGGGTTCTTGAGAAATTGAGGGGTTTATTTAGGAGACAGGATGAAGTACCACAAGTCATACTTACGGACAGAGACACGGGTATGATGAATGCTCTGGCAGGAATATTTCCAACATCTGCAAACTTGTCGTGCCAATTTCACATTAAGAAAAATGTGAGGGCCAAAGCAAGGCTCATTGTGAAAGACCAGTCTGTTGTTAATGACATTATGGGTGCATTTCAATCTGTTGTGCATGCGAAGACCACAGAAGAGTATGATTATGAGTTGGGTCTGTTTAACGACTTGGCAGGACCTTATCCCAGTTTCATAGAGTATGTCAGGACCACCTGGCTAGACCCCTTCAAGGAAAAATTCATTGATGCATGGATAAATAACCATATGCACCTTGGCAACACTACCACCAACAGAGTTGAGTCTGCACACTCTCACTTGAAGCAAATATTACGAGACAGTAGGGGAGATTTGTGTAAGTGCTGGGATGGAATGCAGACCATGCTTAGGATACAACATTCTGACCTTAAAATGCACTTCGAGCATAGTTTGAGTAGAGTGAAAGTACACCACTTGAAGAAGAAGATTTTTGATGAAATTAAGGGTTTAGTTTCATCTAATGCTATAGACCATATTTTGGATGAGATGCAACACACTGGATCCGTTTCACTTAACCCATCATTATGTCAACACACGCTCCGGACCACACACAGACTACCATGTGCATGTGAGCTTTCAAGGTATGATGTACAAACTCATAATTATATTATGTCTACAAAAAAGACTTTGTTATGTCAATTGGGTTGTCACTAAATCAATGTCGCATTTTTTGTAGGGTTATGATGGACTGCACTCCAATTCCCTTGAGCATGATTCACCAACATTGGCAGAGGTTGAATTTCAAAATACAGACAGAGGTAATGGATGATGAGTTGAGTGTAGACATTGAACTTGAAGCTATCAAAAGAAGGTTTGAGGCCCGAATGAAAAATCATCCAAGTCTGATGGGCTTACTTACATGGGATTGTTGCCCCCTCTTGCTATTTTATATTCGCCCATGCTTTTCTCAACCCCCTCTTACTCACCACACACCTCTAAACCATGCGAAATGACCAAAATACCATTAATGAACCCACCTCTGTATTTTTTTTCCCGAAATTTTAATGGGTTCGGCTATAGGCAACTGAACCGGTTCGGCTGCCCTCATCCGTACCTTAAATATTTTGACACACACCCCCTATTTTGAATTTTACATGGTTCAGGTTGCCTCAGCCGAACCCGTTCGCGCAGCCTCAACCGAACCAAACGAAGAATAGGAAAAAAAACGAGAACTGAAAACAAAATTTATATAGTTCGGCTACCCACAGCCGAACTCGTTCGGGTTGCCTCAGCCGAACCAGACGAAGAACAAGAAAAAACGAGAACTGAAAACGAAATGACTGGGTGTTTTTAAGTGAGGGGTATTTTTGAGATTTAGGTGGTTAGGGGGTTAGGGGGTGTGTGTTGAGTAGGGAGGGGGTCGGGGAAATGTCAAACTCTTTTATATTTTTTAAATTTTTTTAACAGTAGTAATAATGATCATACTACAACCACGCGAAAATTGCCGAATTTTTTTGAGTTCCCTTCAATTCATCAATTTCTTAAGGCCTAAATATATTTTTGGCCTCGTAAATATAGTGTATTTTGGTTTAGCCCCCTGTAAAATATTTTTTTTTTAGAAAAAACTCCCTGCAAAATATAGGTTTTTGATTTACCCCCATAATATGTTTTATCCAGTGGCGGACCTGGCTTGTTACTAGGGGGTTCAGTCCTGGAAATTTTTTTTGCACTTATCACCTTATATAAATAGTCGAAATCTCCTGAAATTTTGATTATGAACCCCCTGAAAATTTTAAATTGCACTAGTAGACCAAGTTTTGCACCCATTTAACACTGGCCTTAAAAAATTTGACACCCCTGACTCCGGGGTCCTGGGTCCGTCACTGGTTTTATCCCCAAAATACCCCTCTCATTTTTACCAAAATCTCACTCTTCCAGAAATATTTTTTGAGAAATCAGGGATAAAATGGTCAGTTTGGTTAATAAGGGGCTACAGAAGGGTTAATAGAAAAAAAAAAATTTACAGAGTTTTTTCTAAAAAAATATTTTACAGGGGCTTAAAACAAAACGCACTATATTTAATGGGGCCTAAAACATATTTCTTAAACAGAAAGTAATTGAAAGCAAGTGGATGAAGGAGGTGTCAGAGTGTGAGTGCTCATAATCCGCGGTTATTACACGTATCCCCCCCGCCACGTGTTTTCTTTTCTTCGGCGTGTCGGTTTTTCTCATCTTTATATAAATCAAAATGTTCAATCCAACAATAATAATCTTATAACAACAACATTCCCAATCAAAAAAAATAACAACAGCATTCGTATAATTCATAATTCACTTCACAAACAATGTCTCAGAAAACATCATTCTACCCCCAAGTCGAATCCAACAATCCAGACGCCAATTCACCCTTCTCTCATTCATCATCATCATCTTCCTCCATGTACCCTTCAATCGACACAAACAACGCTGCTCCAAATCCAAACGCTGTTCCCGTGGAACATGTTCTGATAACCGTCCCCGGCGTGATTCTTCATCTCATAGAAAAAGATTCTAGCGTCCACCTCGCTTCCGGCGACCTCACCATAACAAGCCTAAAAGAAGGAGACAACGTCGTAGCGGTTCTAGCTCATGTCGGCGACCACGTCCAATGGCCGTTAGCCAAAGACGTTTCAACCGTAAAACTCGACGCGTCACATTACTTTTTCACGCTTCGGGTTCCACGAGAAAATGAATTGGAAGTGTTAAACTACGGCATGACGGTGGCGTCGAATGGACAAGAGAAGGTGCTGAAGGAACTAGATGAGGTTCTTGAGAAGTATAGTTTTCTTTCTTTCGAGAAAGTTGAGGGTGTGAGAGGGTGGGGGGTTTTGGATGAAAGCGTGTCTACGCCGGAGGAGTTGAAATCAGAGGAAAAGAGGGAAATATTGGAAGAGAGTTCTGGTGCTTATTGGACAACTTTGGCACCTAACGTAGAGGATTATAATGGGAGATTTGCTAGGTGGATAGCTACAGGGTCGGGGCATATGATTAGGGGAATTTTATGGTGTGGTGATGTTACTGTGGATAGATTGAAATGGGGGAATGATTTCTTGAAAAAGAGGTTGCAATCTGGTTCTCAATCACAAGTTAGTCCACAAGCTATGGAGAGAATTCAAAGGTTCGAATTTGAAAACTTTATATAGACTTTACTCTGAATTAATTACCTGTTTCGTTTTAAAATATTGATGATATGTATAAACTTTGGAGTTTTGCAGGGTTAAGAAGTTGACTAAGATGTCGGAGAATGTGGCCTTAGGTGTTCTTTCTGGGGTTGTTAAGGTGTCTGGATTCTTTACTAGTTCTGTGGTGAACTCTAAAGCTGGCAAGAAATTCTTTAGTCTTGTTCCAGGAGAAATTGTACTTGCTACTATGGATGGATTCAGTAAGTTCAACATATCTTTGAATTTATTTATGTAACTTGATATATTTTTGTTCTTATTATTTGGCTGTTTGTATATGATGTGTTCTTATTATTTGGCTATTTGCAATTGATGTGCAGATAAGGTGTGTGATGCTGCAGAAATGGCCGGAAGAAATGTCATGTCAACTTCATCGGTTGTGACCACTGAACTAGTTTCACATAAGTAAGTTCATTCTTATAGTCTACATCTAGTTGATTAATGCAAGAAGCATTCTTAGTGTTCATGATGTGATATGATTGACTTATCTTTTGTTTTGGTGATAATAGATATGGAGAGCAAGCAGCAAAGGTTACAAATGAAGGTGTTGGCGCTGCAGGGCATGCAATTGGGACAGCTTGGGCAGTCTTCAAACTTAGAAAAGCACTTAACCCCAAGAGCGTCATCAAACCAACAACAATTGCTAAAACTGCTGCCCGAGCAAGTTCATCTAAGAAATAAGTAGTGGCTACAAGAGATAGTGTTGTATTGGTCTTGTCAGCTCATTTTGTTTTTTCTATTTAGTCTTCATCGTATGTAATTATAGTTAACATTAGATGTTCTGAAAAAGAAATTGCGTTTGTTACATTTCTTTTCACCAGTCTCCTGTTTTTGTTAAAGTCCATGGGGCATTAGAAATTATTTCCTTGTCATAAACTTCAAAATAGTACTTGCAAGTTACAACAACACGTGTAATTTACATTTTAAAATAAAATACTGCTTTTCTAACAACGCTAGTCATTTGACTTTTACAATCTTCTCTTTACTTAATAGCTAGTTTTGAATGGCTTGTAAGTCTTGAGATCCAAAACCACTCCAGCGATAGAGCCAACAGCAGCTAATATTGAAATGATGAGGCAACACAGACTAAGCAACTGAAGTGCAACCCACTTATTAGTCCATGGTCCAATCTTCTTTTGTGAAATGTACATGTCAATTGGGAAATAAACTGTTAAGGGCCAGAATCCAAATGCTCCAAGTAGTCCAACCACATCGTTGAAAAAAGGAAGTAACATAGCTATAATGGTCGTCAACAGCACAAAAATTGTCCTCCATACTAAGCGGAACAAGTTGAATTTGTAAACTCCTAGGCAAGGAATGTGTACTTCATATTCTGTTTTCACAAAATCATTCTTTGGATACTTACCTGCACTCCACTTCTCCACAAATGCAAATAACGGCTGAGAAAATACCTGGAATAATAAATTAAATACGATACAGTTAAATTAAATATACTAATAATACTACATCTGTTGACATAATCATAAGATATATGAACTAATAATACCTGGTATGCTCCAACTAGGTGCACCACAATTGCAAAGTTGGCAATATCCAGAAGCCAATAAGGGTTATAGAATCCAAAACCTGTTAAGAGGTTTCCAGGTGCAGTATTTCCAAAGGCTGCATAACCCATGGATCCACAGAGTAAATAGAAAACTGTGGTAACCGCAATGCTCAGCATAGTTGCCTTTTTCATGGTCTTGTGCTCAGCAGGAGGAGATTTTACAGTGTCCTGCAACATAGCCACAATGTTTTCCTATGTAAAATCATACATTGTGTAAAGAATATGTGTATTAAATCACTAAAGAGCCTTAACTGAATTACCTGAATTTCGATTAGGATAACGGAAAAAGAGTATGCAAAGGCCATTGCCCCTAGAGCTTGTAAACTCCTCCATATTTTCTCTGTGCTGGTAACTGTTCCAGCTTGTGTTACTGTGCCAATGCTAATTCCCATTAAACTTCCTTTGAAACTTTTATTTTCTGCAACATAAAAAAAACATGAGTCAAAAATTGCAAGAAAAGTTGATACTAGTTTTTAACCTCTAATGCTTCATATAAATGAATCTGCTTTTTACCTGCTACTTTGGCCACACCAAGACCCAATCCAACTAAAGAATAAGTGAAGGACATAATGGCTGCAACTATTGATAGCCACCATACTTGATCAAAATCAGGGATTTGGGAAAGTACCACTTCTGCTATACCAAATGTGATCATGTACCAATTGCTTGACATGTGACATGGATCTTTTCCATCACTCTTATGATAACAATTTGACCTTTTTATAGCCCTAAGACACATTCACAACGTCAATAATCGGATTTTTTAAGTTCATTTGCAACAACATAATTAATTTTATAGAACAAGAATGACACTTAAGATTTAGCTCACATCATACTGACTGAGGCAGCAATGGTGTACCCAATTGCAACTCCAAACAGGTTCACATACTGGATTATGCCACATACCTTCACCTTTTTCCCTCCTGAAACCCAAAAACCATGGCATGTTCATTAATCAACATTCATCACAATACTACATATTTTTTTCTTTTAGTTTTGACTACAAATCTTGTTACCTATGATGGACTTTGCTGCATCCATGTAGGTGTAATTTCTCTGTCCAGTAACAGAATCACCGGTCCTGTAACACTGTGTTAGTAAGCTGGAAGTGTAAAGATTGACCACTGCAAAGAGAAGCAAGATAATAGGTCCAGCTATCCATCCAAGCTGAGCTATTGCCCATGCTAGTGAAAGAACTCCCGAGCCTATCACAGCAGTGATTATATGTGAAGTTGCTGTCCAAAATGTCCCTGTTCTCTTCAACCGACCATCATCGTCGCACTTGGAATAATTGGACTCAATGGTCTTTACCTCAGTCTCGGTTTGAGCTTTGGGCGGCATTTCAACTTGTAAGTAGTGTCTGATATCTTGCCTCTCTTCTATCTGTTGTAGATAATTAAACATTAATTACAATTTACACAAAAAAATACAATATAAAGAAAAAAGAGTATGGTGTAGTAGAATATTGGTTAATTTGTTACTCTTACAATTCCTTGCTGGATTCTGGTAGGAAGGGTTCTACTTCTAGGCAACATGGCTGTGAGATGGATAGCTGAATACTGTGAGAGTATGTGTGAGAGTGTGAAGGAGAAAGTAGAAGAAAGGTGAATGTGAGGATTGAGGAATGATATTTTGCCGACACTGAATGGGATTTTATAGGAAAAGGTTTTGTCTGTTAGCAATAAACGTACAACACGTTTCTAGTGATAATAGCTACAACAGTGTAATTCCATTTCAAAGATTAATGTCTTACTCGATTATTGCCATCAATGCCTCTTGGAACCGACCCTAGGAGTTAATGAGTTATGAACATGTCACTTGTGTGAAAACAAATTTCTACTTGAACCGTGTGAGTGCTTGTTACTCTAGCACTAGCTGATAGTGACTGTGTGGTTCCCTCCACCATGATCATGACATTCAGTGTCGACACGTTTTCTGTCCAATCTAGGACAATCCAAGTTAAGTGCAAAACTACAGAATACACACGCAATTTGGTTTTACATTATACGGAAGGGGGAGATCAGTGTGATGTGATAGTGGTGGGATTTCTCCTTTATCAGCAAGTTTCAACAACTCAAGAAGAGCGTTTTAGAAATCAATTATGGTTTCCTGTTTTTTCCCCTTTCAATTAAGTCCAACCAAGACTCCATCCACTCAGGAGGAATGAATGCTGCCTAAGAACCATTCTCTATTTCTATTATCCATCGACTTTCTGTTGTTTTACTTGAACATTCATTACTAATTTAGTAGCACAAATCCAACTAAAATCCAACTCTCACTTACTTACTAGTCAAAATCCAATTAATTCCTTGATTCACTTACAAATAATTCATATTGTTATGATATATTTAAAAATTACAATAAAACATTTAATTCAATTTTTTTTAAACATGATTGTAGTTATCTTAAAAGAATTAAAATAAGAGTAATTTATATACTACATATATTTGAGCAGTTTTTTCTTAAAGATTTATGCTATCTATTTTTTATTTTAGTTAAATTTAACTCCATTTTTAATTATGTTTTGTCTCGGAAAAAACCGAACCCAACCGAACCAATTCAACCCGCATTGGTTTGGTTTGGTTTTTTTCTAGGAAGCCAACCAAACCAAACCAAACCGCATGTAGTTTAACATTGCGGTTCGGTTCACTTTTTGTCTCAAAATCGAACCAAACTACACCGCGAACACCCCTACTTGATAATGGTCACTTGTTTTACTTGAGATATTTATGTTTTGCACGAGACCAACACAAATTAAATAGCACTAACAAATTTCTAAATACAAATTAAATAGCACTAAAAGAATCAACATATTCACAAAATACAGAACAAATTCAAATTAAATAGACTAACATAATCCAAATAAATTAAATAACATTGACACAAATTACAAACTAATTAAATAGCTCACAAATTACCAATTAAATAGCATTAACAAAATCAAAACTACGATAATAAGAACAAGAACTGATTCAAGGAGAGAGAAAATTTTTTAAAATAAAATATGTGAGAGTTTGAGTGATTGTGTGAATGTCGTGCATTAGAGTTGTGCAAAACTAAGGACTTTGAAAAAAATGCACAGATTTCAAGGGATTAGCGACGGAAATCGTAAGCCTATAGCGATGGATTGGGCTTCCCTCGCTAACGCTCTGACCGTTTGCAGACCTTGGGCCACGTGAAGGCCTTAGCGACGAAATTGGTCTAGCCTATAGCGACGGATTGGGCTTCTCCCTCGCTAACTTTAAGTACTCTTTTGACCGTAAACCCTCTTATCTCTTCTCATTTCATCTCCTTCACTCTTCTCTCTCACACTCTCTCACGAAAACACACACACACACACACTCTCTCTCTCTCTCTCATTTTTTCACCACTGCCACTACTAATTGTCGCCCTCTCTCCTTCTCTTATCTCCTCTCTCTCCTACGAACCTAAACACTCTTCTCTCTTCTTCTCTCCCACCTTCCCCTAACTTCCACCACCACCACTACTAACCTCTCTCTCTCTCTCTCTAACACACACACACACACACACACACACACACACACACACACACACACACACACACACACACACACACACACACACACACACACACACACACACACACACACACACACACACACCGGAGCTCTCCCTCTTCACCACCACCGCACCGGAGTGCGCACCGTCACCGAACCACCGCACCGGAGTATCACCGTAACCGGACCTCGGTCTCATAACGGTTAATTTTTTTATTTATGTTTGCTTTTAACTATTATTTTAGTTTTGTTTCTTGTTAAAATAAATTTATTGTTGTTGTTGTGTGTTAGAATTGAGTGTTTAGGGTTTATGTGAGTTAGAATTGAGTGTTAGAATTAAGTGTTGTTGTGAAATGTGAATTAGAATTTGTTGTTGTTATTGTTGTTGTTGTTAAAACAAATTTGTTGTTTTTAAGGTTGTAGGATTGAGTTTGAAATGTGAGTTAGAATAAATTTGTTTTTAGAAGTGAATGTTGTTTGGGAAACTATGTTAGAGATGATTGTTGTTAGTAATTGAAATGTGAATTTGAAGTTGTTAGATTGAAATTGTTAAATTTAAATTGTGTATGTTGTTAGAGATATTAATTGAAATTGGAGAGTTAATTATGCTATGTTTTGTGTTATGCAAAACAGGAGCAAATTGATGAGATCATGACTTTGGCGACTCAAGGGAGCTGAAACCCTGTCTCACTTGGTCAACTTTTCTCTGAGATGATTGCTTTGGCGAACCGCTACTGGGCGAACTTGGTAGGTTGGAATAAGGGTCGCCTGTATGGTTCGGGGCCCTTGGCTCCAATTATGGCCAAGTTTGGGATCGGCACCAGCGGTTCTAGCAGTCGATCAGCTTCTACTCCTCCAGCTGAAGAGACAGTGCAGCTTAGGCAGCTGGTGCTAGCTCAGCAGCAGGAGCTGCAGGCTACAAGGCAAGAGCTGCAGACTCGGGGGCAGACTTATGAGCAGAATATGAAGCAGATGCAAGATGTCTTCGGGAGGGTGGTCCGTAAGCAGAACTTGATGTATAAGTATTTTCTGACGATGCAGCCACAACAACCTCAGGAGTCTGAGGAGTCTGATGATTCTGATAGCCCTTATTAGGAGTTGTTGTATTATTACTTTGACATTTCGGTATTTTGTTATAAACATTTCGGACTAAGATACGTTGTTTTATTCAGATAATTCATACTTGATTCGTATTTTATTAAGACTTGACGATAATTTTGACTTGTTGATTCATATTTTCTTTTATTTCTTTTAGCCATTTTAAATATTATTATTTATTAATAAAATAAGCAAGTTTTTTGACACAAAAAAAGCAGGTTTATCAAAAAAAAATTAATACAAAGGGAGTTAGCGACGAAAATTCGTCGCTAATAGTAGCACATGGCTGTTAGAAATGTGACACGTGGCACCAACAGTTAGCGACAGAATTTGAATCCCTCACTAATTAGCCACAAAATTAGCGACGGAATATTCCCTCCCTAATTAGAAACGGATTCAAATGCTCAGGCTAAACCATTAGCGAGGAGGCTTTTAGCGACAAAATTGGTCCATCGCTAATTCCCTCGTAAATGATGATTGGCAACAGAATAAGGGGCATTAGCGACGGATCTGTCCCTCGCTAATTATCTTTTTTTTTGTAGCGCTAGTGCTCCCAAGTTCGAATTTCCCAGTTAAACTTGGTGTTGGTCAGTGTGAAATTTTACTCTAAGCACGAGCGAATAGTACCGTTTCGTTAAAAGTGTTGAGACTCTATGTAGTCAACAATGACCCGTACAAAAAAAGTTATTGACCAATAACTTTCTGTTTTTACTTGTGATCACATAAAATCTCAACTAAATTTTAGTGTGATGATTCTTAATACATATTTATCTTCATGTACACGTTACTTCAAAAACTCGCATGTGTTATAATTATATAAATAACAACATAAATTTAGTTCCTTAACATATGCTCCCTACTTAGGACCGAGAATAAACCGTACCAACTCAAATACAGTTTGAGATTCAACTCGATAATTGGATCGTTAAACTTGGTTCATGAATCAAATGAGTTGAGCTTGAATTGAGAATTGAGGTCATTTAACTGAGTTGAACTTAAGTTATGTAAAGCTCAGTTGTGTGTGTGTGTGTGTGTGAGAGAGAGAGAGAGAGAGAGAGAGAGAGAGAGAGAGAGAGAGAGAGAGAGAGAGAGAGAGAGAGAGAGAGAGAGAGAGAGAGATGTGTATCAAATATTTGCATGTAATGTATCAAATATTTGCATGTAATTATATTTATATTTTTTAATTACAGTCATTTTAATTTTTTATCCAAAAAGCTTATAGTAAATTGAAAACATTTGGGCGAAGTGAACCAAACTCCGGTCAAAAACTACTTTATTTGACTTTTGATTCATGCATGTTGAGCACAAGAGATGATTCGAGCGGTTCGTGAGCTTCAATGATTCGAATTCAAGCTGAAGAAGGCTTATATCGAACTGGAGTTGAGTTTCAAGCTGAACTAATTCTTATCGAGTCTAGTGTTCAACTCGACTCAAGTCATTACTAGCTCTATCTGTAATTGTCCCCATATATGTATCTGTCTTTCTTAGCTTATCATTAAAATATATAAAAATAATAAATAGTTGTAGCGACCGAAAAGTCCGGAGGATCTCTCGCGTTCAATGAAGTTGTCATCAATGTTTAATTATTAGGGAAAACATTGAAAAATCCCTTTGAAAACGAAAATGGTCTTGAAAACCAGATTTTGGGTTCGGAAGTCGATTATGCTTGGGGAAGGTATTAGCACCACATAGCATCCTTTAGAAAAAGGTTACCTCTATTTAACTGTGCAAAACTATATTAACTTTTAAAAATAATTATTTCCCTTTTATTAAATTATTGAATGGAAAAAGACTTAACGAAAATAAATGTTTTTGTATTTTTATTGAAAACTAAGAAAGAAAACGTTTAGAAAAGACTAAAAAAAGTTTTTTATTAATGCACTTGACAGATGTGGGCCCCCATCTGTTCCTACGTATCTCCGGGTAGAGAATCAAAGGCTACGTAGTTCTTGGGTAGAAAAAGTTTGGTTTGTTTGTGTTTTTTAATTTAGGGATTTAGGACTTGTGATCCGTACGGTTCATTTATCCTAAAACGATGACTAACCCGGCCGTACAGTCGACTTAATCCCCTGTTTTTGAAAATAAGATTTTTGATTTTTTGGAAGAAAACGATTTGTGTAGGGAGTGATTTTATTTGAATACGTATTTTAGGACTCTTGAGCCGTACGACCCATTTGTCCTAAAACGATGACTAACCCGGCCGTACGGCTGACTTAATCCCCTATTTTGAAAATAAGATTTTTATTTTTGTAGGAAAATGATTATTTTGTTTTTCTGTTTTGAATATGAACGAAAAGTTAACAAATAAGAAAAAATGAGAAACTGGCAGAAAGTGAAGTAAATTAATAACACAACCTTCCATAGTAAGGGATGCAACCAAAAATTTTATTATTTAATTAATCAACCCAGCATGATGTTTAAGTAATCAACATTTGATTAAATAGTCGGTTTTTTTCTCTCCTAGGGTTTTCCTTGTGAGACGTTTTCCGCATTGCTCCGCCGTGAGCGTACCTTTCTATCCTCTCCTCCTCCGCCGCGAGTTCTTTCTTCGCCTCGCCATCAACGTCTAGCCTCCTACGGCTTTACCTGCTGTCGTTTCTATCTCTGGTACTCCGATCCCTGTGGGAAGTCGGCTCTACTGGGGTAGGGCTTCGCTTGTTAAGCGCTTAGGTAGGATCGTCGGGACGTGCTATGGCATCTACTCCGATGAACTTCGCTGGGGAAGATGATGATGATGTGCCGTTACAGAGGGAGACTACTGATACTGCTGAAAACGAAGCTTTCGATGCTCGTCATTGCCTAGTGGGGCGTTTCCTCACTCGGAAGAACATTCACATTCCTATTATGAAGGACCGCCTCGCCGCCGTCTAGCAACCGGTCAGAGGCGTGAACATACGTGTTCTCGACAGCAACCTTTTCCTCTACCAGTTCTACCATTGGCGTGACGTTGAGTAGGTCTTTTCCGGTGGACCATGGCATTTTGATGGCCACATGCTAATTTTAGCCAAGCTTGGCGTGGGGGATGTTGCGGCCCATGTCCCCCTTTTTGAAGTTGCTTTTTGGGTCCAAGTTCATGACGTTCCGATTGGCTTCATGACGGAATCTGTTGGCCGGAGTTTAGGGAATTTCATTGGCACCTTTGTTGAATATGATCCCATAAACAGTTCGGATTTCTGGAAGTCTTTTATGCGAATCCGTGTCCTGGTGGACGTTCGCAAACCGTTACGCCGAGGGAAAAAGATTAAGGTTGGAGGAGAAAACATAAAGATGGTGCGTTTTAAGTATGAAAGGCTCTCGGTATACTGTTATCTGTGTGGCCACCTGGGACACCAAGACACAAGTTGTGAGGTGCTATTTGCTATGGAGCATGATGATGGAGTGCGTGGCTGGCGACCGGATTTGAAAGTGGAACGCCGCACTCCGGGGGATAATAACCAATGGCTCCGTAAAGAAAAGGCTGAGGGCTCCTCTCCTATGGCAGCGTCGTCGGTAGCTACACCGGTGGGGAGGGGACAACCGGCAAGAAATGCTGATGATGTTATCATTGGTAATAATGGTCGCAATCATGGTGTGAGTAATGAGGCCCGTTTCTCCGCACTCAATATCCATAACGGTCCAATGATTATGGGAGGGAATGTTTCAAATGCAGCTAATCATAGAAGGAACCACGAGTTGACCACAGGCTCTTCCTCAGCGGTTGGACGCGCCTCGGGTCCCACACAAGTTCCTCCACGCGCTCTTCCGAGCGTGCCAGCGCGTCAACCAGCTCATTCCCAACCTTCACGTACCTCCACGGGGGCGGACGAGGTGGAGACTGATGACATAAGAAAGAGGAAACGTCTCAATACTACTAGCACTAATGACGGAAGCTCAACCTCTCTGGGGAAGAATCACTCTTCTGACGCTGTGCCTTTTTTATTGGCAGGTCCTGGCAGCCAGGCCTGCCAGGAGCCATGAGTATTCTGAGTTGGAATTGTCGAGGCTTGGGTCACGACTCGGCTATTCCTATGCTGCGGGACCTAGTCCGGAGTAACAACCCGGATATTGTTTTTTTATTTGAGACTTTAGCTTATACCAACACACTGGAAAGGGTTCGCAGGGTGCTGGGCTTTGATGGTTGCGTTTCTGTGGATAGAGTGGGCAGAGGAGGTGGAATCGCGGTACTTTGGAGGAATGTTCTGGATTGTACTGTAACCGGCTACTCTCAACACCACTTAGATGTGGTAGTAACAGACGCCACTCGTGGTAATTGGCGTGTTATCGGATACTATGGATATGCAAATCGTTCTCAGAGGAATGAATCTTGGGCCCTTATCCGGAGACTTGCTAATCTTTCTGCTCTCCCCTGGTGTATTATTGGGGACTTTAATGATCTTCTATCCCCAGAGGATAAGCGAGGATATTGTGAGCACCCCTACTATCTTATGAGAGGTTTCCAAGAAGCAGTCTTGGATGCCCAGCTAATTGACCTTCCCCTCTCAGGTTACCAATTCACTTGGAGATTTGCTCTTGGTACCCCGCGAGCTATTGAACAACGTCTTGATAGAGCTTTTGCCACCAAGGAATGGTTGGACTTATTCCCTCAGTCTAAGTTGTTGAACCTCATCTCCCCCAAGTCAGACCACTCCCCTTTGCTTCTCCAAAGAGATTATTTGCATCCTCCGCCCCGTGCTTTTGCTTTCAAGTTTGAGAATGTGTGGCTCTCGGAGCCGGATATTGACGAGGTTGTCCATAGGGGATGGGTCTCGGGAACATCTCTTGATATCCCAACCCGTTTGAGAGGCTGTGCGCGCTCCCTCCACTCTTGGGGTCGCAGAAAGAGGTTGAAATTTCGAGAGGACATCTCAGCGTGTAGAGAGGCTATGGAAAGGGTGCGAAACCGAGAGGATAGTGATGGCGTTTTCCATTTTAATAGGATGCGCAGATATCTAGCCAGGATGATTATGCAAGAAGAGGCATTTTGGAGACAACGAGCTAAAAACTTTTGGCTAAAGGACGGTGACCGTAACACAAAGTTTTTCCACGCCAGTGCTACCACTAGGCAAAAGAAGAAAAGAATCGATGGGTTGGAGCGTGGGGATGGTTCTATCGCTACTAGACCAGCGGCACTCCGCCGTGTCGTAGTGGACTATTTTCATGACCTCTTCACAAGCAAGGTGGGTGATTATGAGCCAGTGGTTAGAGCGTTGGACCCTCGCATTTCCCAGGATGATAACGACCGGCTGACTAGCGCTTTTGAGAGAGAGGAATTCCGTGAAGCACTTATGGCTATGGATAATGATAAGGCTTCGGGCCCGGATGGGTTCAATCCGGCTTTCTTCAAGCGCTACTGGGATGTCTACGGTGATGATATATTTAATTCGTGCATTAGCTGGCTCGAGAGAGGAGAGTTTCCCCATGAGCTGAATGATACAAACATAGCTCTCATTCCGAAGAAAGATAATCCTGCCTCCATGGTGGACTGGCGGCCCATAGCTCTATGTAATGTCCTCTACAAAATCATTTCTAAGGTACTTGCCAATCGCCTTAAAACTGTGTTATCTAAGTGTATATCAACTGAGCAATCTGCTTTTGTGGCTGGTCGCTCTATTCTTGATAATGCAATGATCGCTTTTGAAATTATACATTATCTCAAGAATAAGCGTAAAGGAAAACTTGGGGAGATTGCGTTGAAAATAGACATGAGCAAGGCCTATGATAGAGTTGACTGGGGCTATCTTTATGATATTATGACCCGTCTGGGATTTAATGATATTTGGATTCGATGGATGCGTCTGTGCATTGAATCTGTGTCCTTATCTGTTATTGTTAATCAGGATCGTGCAGGGCCAATCAATCCAGGGAGAGGCATTAGGCAAGGGGACCCCCTCTCGCCGTATCTATTCATTCTGTGCTCTGAAGGTTTGACAGCTTTATTACACAAGTCCATCGCATCTGGTGATATCCACGGGGTCGCTATTTGTAGGGGGCACCTTTAGTATCTCACCTATTGTTTGCAGATGATTGTTTTCTTTTTTTAGAGCTTCCTTGCGTGAAGCCACCCGGATTCAACAAGTCTTGGACACTTATGAGAAGGCTTCGGGTCAACAAGTCAATTTCCAAAAATCAGAAATTTTCTTTAGTAGGAACGTTCCTCAAGTCACCAAAGATGTCATTGCTGCTCATCTTGGGGTTCAGGTATGTCTTGGCACCGGTCAATATCTGGGCCTTCCGTCTATGGTAGGAAGGAGCAAGAAAGCCCTCTTTAAGTTCATTAAGGATCGGATATGGAAGAAAATCAACTCATGGAGTGGCAGAATGCTTTCTAAAGCCGGTAAGGAAATTATGATTAAGTCGGTTCTTCAGTCTATCCCGACTTATTTCATGAGTCTCTTTTCAATCCCTGCATCTCTAATAGTGGAAATTGAGCGCATGCTAAATGGGTTTTGGTGGGGTGGTAATGGCGGAACATCTAGGGGGATCCGCTGGATGGCTTGGGAGAAGCTCTGTGTGCCTAAAAAGCATGGTGTGGTATGGGATTTCGGAAGCTTAAATCTTTTAATTTGGCTCTCCTGGGGAAACAAGCTTGGAGGCTTCAACACCAACCGGAGTTGTTGGTCTCTCGTCTGTATAAAGCTAAATACTTTCCACATGGTGATTTTTTGCATGCGAACAAACGCTCTAGCGGTAGCTTTGTTTGGAATAGCCTTTTAACCTCCCAAGATATGTTACGTCAAGGGTCTATGTGGAGTATTGGGAACGGTACTTCGATTCGGTTGTTTGAGGATCAATGGACAAAAACCCCTACTGAAATTCGGCCAAGAGTTCATGGTACTTTTAATCCCCTTCTCCGTGTGGACTATTTAATCAAGCATGATCGGAAGGCGTGGAACGAACCGTTGGTCCGATTCCTCTTGGATGGCCCGTCTAGTGAGGCGGTTTTGTCCACCCCTTTGTTCCCTTGTGTTATTAACGATGCACTTCACTGGAAGAGCGAGCGGAGTGGTAGCTATTCCGTGCGGAGTGCCTATAGACTGATTGAAAACACTTCAAGTTATTATAATGGAAACTTGATTGATGGTAATTGGGCATTGATTTGGAACCTCAAGGTCCCCCCGAAAGTTAGAAATTTTCTTTGGAGATTGGCTCGGAGTTGTATTCCAACTCGCGATGTGCTTCGTCGGCGTGGAATAGATGTTCCTCATGTGTGTCCTTTTTGCGGCAATTTTGACGAAACGGACTTGCATTTGTTTGCTGAATGCGCTACTGCAGGTGCGGTTTGGACAGCAACGGGCTGCGCTCAACTTATTTCGCGCGAAGCCGTGGTCGCTGACTCGTTTCATAGCTGGTTCTTTTCGATCTTACAGCAGCTTCAGGGGGATACTCGCGCGGTGTGGGCCGTTAACTTGTGGAGTATTTGGACCAGTAGGAATAATCTTGTTTGGAATAATTCTCGCGACTCCGCAGCAACAATTGTGCGTAATGGAGCACATCTTCTTGATGACTGGCTATCGGCCTGCGCTTTGCCTTCACAACAGCAGCATAGAACCGAGAGCACTGCAGCCCCTGCGCTGCAGGAGCATTAGGTCGATAGAAGTGCAGGCCATTGGTTGAAACCTCCCGCCAATTTTGTTAAGTGCAATGTGGATGCGGCCTTTGACTCGAGCGGCAACAAGATGGGCTTCGGGATGTGCTTGCGGAATGATAAGGGGGAATTTTTGGCAGCAAAAATGCACTCTTTCGCGCCGATTCTGGAGGTCTATAAAGGAGAGGCTCTGGGTCTTCTTCTTGCTATTGATTGGGTGCGGGAACTTCACTATCGGAATGTTGTTTTTGAAATGGATGCCAAGGTTGTGGTTGATGACTTTAATAACGCCCCCACAATTGTTTCTGATTATGGATGTATTTTACATTATTGTAGGGAGGCTCTTAATTTTTTTGATGTAAACTCTCATGTGGAGTTCTCTAGGAGATCGGCAAACAAGGTCGCTCATTCCTTAGCAGGGGTAGCCTTGTCCTCTGGCCCTTCTCAGACGCTTTTTGATGTTCCAGCATGTATTGTTGCCACTATTTTGAATGAAATGCATTAGTTATTTTGAGTCAAAAAAAAATGAAAAGTGCAACTAGTGAAAAATAATTATCAATAATATTTAAAAATAAACTAATTAAAAGAAAAATAAAATAAAAAAGGGAGGGGGAGAGAGAGGGAGAGCGAGAACTTCGCTGGGAGAGAGAGAACGTGTTCAGTGTTCTTGTTGAATCACCGTGATGTCTTTTTCACCGTGGACAAGGCCTCCTTTTATAGGTGAAGTGTTAGGTGAAGAGACTTGCTGGATAAATTAACTTGCTGGGCAAGTCGACTTGCTGGGCAAACAGGTTGTTGGGCTGAAGGTTAATGCTACTGACACCCCCTTTTTATTATTTTCGTTCTTCTCTATTTTTTTATTTTTTATTTTTATGTAATTTTATTTTTGTTTTGGTGATAATGTAAATAAAAGACTGGTTTTTTAAATTAGAGAAAATGTTATTTTAAAAGACAAATCTAGAAAAAGGACAAGCTAGGCCAAGGCCCAAACGAGAAAATCTAACATAGGCCCAATAAAGTGAATTACTAAGTACAACCCTATAAAACGAACTAGCGTCTAAACGAGCCCATAAACTAACTTGCGGTAATAGGACCCGGGACTTACGACACACAAAACTAGATGATAAAAATGACTATAGTAAAAAGAGAGCAGACAAAAATGGGGTATAACAGCTGCCCCTCTTTATTTATATTTTGCTCGAAAATTTGAATGATTTCCAGAATTTTCAAAGTAAAATAGAAATAAAGATAAAAGGACACTAATTTTGTCCTAAAACCCGAAAAAGGGGATCACTGGGGATCTGAAGGTCTAGTTCAAAATCAATGCTTGGTGCATTGACTTGAGTTCAACTGAAGTACCGATGGGGTCTGAAGGGCATGCCTAGGCCTGATGGACCAAGATGGTTTGATGGAGCGCAAACTAGCAACGGTACTAGTAAAACGGTCTGCTTGGGGGTGGCCTTTTTCGAGCGGCCATGGGGGTCAAGATCAGGTCGTTGACCTGATTTGCTCACCTCGAAGGATGTCCACTATGCCTTAGGCTGACACAGCTAGTCTGAAGGACCTGGGGTCGGATGATCCGTCGCGCTCAGTGTCGACGTAGTGATCTGAAGGTAGAGTTCGAAGCTGTTGCTTTGACATGTTAATTCGAACTGAACTGAAGGACCTGAGGTCGGATGATCCGTCGGTTGCTCGATAACGCGACGTGCGATCTGGATTGATGGACCAATTGTTGGTCTGAAGGAGCAATGGGGATCTAAAGGACTGTTGGGGGTCTGAAGGGTTGGCTAGGTGATCCGAATTGCGATATGGGGTTGGCACTTGGAGCGCCGATCTAGAGGAACGGGATATAGGGATCGACACTTGGCGTGTTTACCCGAACATACCTAATGAATGCATTTACTTAAGAACGGAAAAGCTATCTATATTTGGCATGTCTAATAATGCAATGAATGGTATATGCGTGCATGTGTTGTATGCGTGTGCAATGATGGATGTTTGTTGGGGTAGCAAATGAGGTGTAGCGGATAATGGATGTTAAAGTTGATGGAATCACTAGTGGAAAAAAGGGCTTTAAAGTCGGATATTTTGGGCTTTTAAAGTCGGATCCTAATCCGACTTCGATCGAGGCGACTTTGAAAGTCTGAAATTTTAAAGTCGAATAGACGTCCGACTTTAAAAGTCAGTTTTCAAGTCGGATAAATGTATACATCCGACTTTAAAAGTTTGATTATATTGTGTTTTAGCCTATCTGTAACACTTTTAAAGTCGGATTAAGAGTAATATTCGACTTTAAAAGCCGTGTTTTAAGTCGGATACAACGTGGTATAAGAGGAATATCCGACTTTAAAAGTAATTTTTTTTGTTTTGATTTTTTTTTTTGCTTCACCCTGCATATACAATCATTCCTACACATACTTTAAAGCAATTAAAATACTACAATTTCAGCTAGGCAAGAGGGACACACACGGGTTTTATATATAATAACACAATTGGCAATTTCAATACAATACAAAGTAAATAATAAAATTGATATGATTGGATATAGATGTTACAATGTCACTGCATCACTATTTAACTCAAAAACAGGAAGTACAACAATTTTAAATTTTCATTCAATACAACCTCAACAACTAATGGGTACTACTGCTCCAATTCCACAGTTCCATGCCCCACCACCTGATCACAAACAAGTAAAACAAGACCCATCACATAAAGGAATGATAGCTATCCAGAAATAGATTTTAGAAATTAGATATGATTATCATATTCTTTCAACTTTATCAGAACCAATTTGTGAAAATTGCAAGCAACAAAAATATAACAAGAACAATATATTGTCCAACATAGAGAAAATAACAATTTTGTTGAGCAGCAAAAGCAAAAGAAGAATCTCAAGCAAACTACGAAAAAGATTCTCAAACACAACCTCCACATAACCACAGAAATCAGCAGCCATGAGAGAAGTCTGAAAATAACCACCAAAAGAATCTCTATTGGTCAATCAAGGTACAAAGGATAGAGGTAAAGGAGTATGCAAATACCTGCCAAAAGCATAAAAAGATAATCCTTTTATGCACATGAACTTGGCAAGAGGCTTATGTGGTGAGTGACCAGTTTAACCCAAGTGGGATAAGCTTGAAGATATTGTAGAGTTAATCATGAAGATGGAGCAGACTGGGTGGAGCACAACAAACTGCCATGTCCAATATTTTAGAAGCTTAACTGTATGATGGTCTAGACAAAAGATGCAAAGCTTGCTCACTCACTCTGCACGAAAGATGTTATGAATAATCTTTCCTTCAAAAACTTCTCTAAGTACATTTCAAGGACTTCAAAAATTTAACACAAGGCACCATCTAAATTAATAGAGTTGCCATATTTGGTTTCTCTTGCTCTTTCTGGCCTAATATATGGGAAGATGCATCAGATTTCTATAGACAATAGATGCATTAAAAACTGGCCACCAACATTGATGCAGAAGAATTAAGTGACACATCCACTATTTCTTTTTTTACTTTTGAAATGGTAATAGTTCATAAAAGACATAGAATAAAAATATCAAAAACCAATGACAAAAGAAAAAGAAAATTTATTTGTATTAGAAGAACATTAACTTCTCCAAATGACACTTGAAGTTTATTATAAGCCACTTCAGCTTTTATTGATTGCAACTAACCTGTAAACCATACTGTTCAGCATGATATTTGTTATCCCCCTCAAGACGTTCAACTTCAACATACTTATCAAAGGAAGCATAAACATCATGACAACCTTTGACATCAAGCTGAAGGTCTAACATGCATAAATAAAATAAAATTAGCATCATGTGACAAGGCACAACTAAACAAATGATTAAAATCACAATACATAAGAAATTACCATAAAATGACTCCTTTCTAGTTGATTTGTAGTCCACATTGATGCACTCTATGTAGTTCATGTGGTGTCCTTCAAATAACCTTTGTATAGTTTCCTCAACAACGGTTCCCTGACAACAAATAAACATACTCACCATAAAGAACCATTGACAAATAGTCAAATATACCAAATGTCAGTCAAATAAACCAAATGTCTTTCTGATACCTTCATTTTGTCTTCCAAGTTTTTCACAAAGGACCCGATTTAGTTCTTGAACATCGTGCTGCATGAAAGAATCATATGTATCCCATCCAAAAGACTTCGTCAGCTCCTTTGTTGCAACACTGGTGTCACTATATTGCAGTTTGTAGAATAAACTCTGCAGAGCCAAAGGGATGCTTCCAGAGGGCATATCATTCTCAGTTGTTGGCATATGGTATACAGTCTGGAATTTGATATCAAGGAACCAACTTAACACGTGACTTTCCAATCAGACGAGTGAACTTCAGGCAAGACAAAATAAGACCAACAGTTCTAACCTTTCTAAAATAGGGAATATGGTACAGAGTTTGGAGTAGAGAATTCATATAACAGGTAGCTCCCTGGTTCTTAAGCCCAACATAGCTGGTCTCCTTCTTTGAATCATAATTCCAGTAATCAACAATCTTACGAACAAGAACCTCGGCTTCAATTATAAGTGTATCATTCATGAGATACCCTCTACTAGGATCATACATATCACCAAGAGGCATGAATGATGTGAAACCCCAACCGCTTTCTCGTGCATTAAATTGATGTTGTGTGACTGCATAACAAGTAAAATGAAGTGACAAGATCCATGGTTAAGTTCAAAAATTATTGAAATTTTCATTTTCTTCTTTTTCTTTTTTAAAATTCAATACAGGTAACAATAACAAGTTCAACTGACAGAAATAGATTATAGATGGTGCATGCAGGTGGAACCAAAGGTTAATAAAATGCTGCAAGCCTACCTATAGTGAATTCAGAACAGAAGGGCGTGCATAAAATAAATTATGAAAAGCAAAATAATTAAAGAATGGGTAAAGCTGTCAAAAGATTTATAAAAATAGATTGACTGAAAATAAAAGATCAAAGATTATTCATTACAAAAGAATCTTCACTCTTCAGCATGCAATTGAATTACAAATTATCTTCCATTAATTGCAATAAACATCTTGCTAAATTCTTCACTTTAAAATCCAGCAATGCAATATCCTACAAACATTTATGGGCTAGCTAATCTGTGTCATCTTGTAACAAGTGTAAAGATCAAACTAAAAGGACTACCTTTTCTCACGGAATACTTATTATGGATTTGATTAACAACTGCCAAGCTAAACTGTGCATATCTACTCCAACCATAGGGCAAACTAGTTGAATCTGTGACATCCAAATACATGGACAAATAGTCCACATTGTTTCCTTTTGGGAAAATAAGCACACGCCTGTCCAGTATATAACACAATTCAGGACCAAAAAACACTGAAATCAAGTAAACATAGGAGAGAATATTCACACCAACAAAAATTGAGCATCATTAACCAATTTGGTAAATCTCCAAGAAAAGTACCATTTATAACCACCAACAACAAATATTTCTGAATAGAGCTTCTTTGTATTCACCCTAGAAAAGTTGTCAATTCTCCAAGTGAATCTGGATTGCGGAGGGTCAGGGAGAGGCTGGTTCTCCACAGTATTGGCAGTTTCAGTTTGAGCTACCACTACAATCATCACACGAACAAAATGAACAATTAGCTATCCTGTTTGCAATTATCTTAAAACTTCAAACACAAAAAGGGAGGGATTATGACATGACCAAGCTACACCCTCAATAACTTTCCAGGAAAGTCACTCAAAAAACAGGCGAGATAATTAATAGCACAACCAACAAAAGGCACTGAAATTCCAAAATGCAAAGCAATCAACGATTGGATATTTGGAGTTGGATTATTTTGTATTGCTTCTAGCCAACAAGCGGATTTGTGCAAAAATTGATCCAAACAGCACATTCACTGAAAGGTCATGCCCCCGAGGGGGAACTCTAGGTTTTTGGCCGACTTCCTATCCGATTCACTGAAAGGTACGCAAACTTAAGAACAGAAGAAATAGGGGAAAATCAAAGTTAGGGTTTTAGAACAAAAAATCGAAATAAAGGTTTTAGAGAAAGAGAAAGAGGAGTGGTTTACCTTTCAGAACCAAAAGAAAGAGAACAACAGAGGAAGATGGAAGCGACAACTAGGGATGTCAAAACGGGCGGCCCGGCCCGGCCCGTTAAGCCGAATGCCCGCGGAAAAATGGGCGGCCCGGCCCGGCCCGTTTACAGCATGCGGGCTAAAAATTCATGCCCTGCCCGCGAAGTGGCTGGCGGGCCGGCGGGCTGGCCCGTCAATTAGCACCGAATTTTAAAAAAAAAAACGCAAACGGGCGGTTTGGCCCGCCACAGTATTTAGCCCGCGGGCTGGCGGGCGAAGCGGGCCGGGCAACGCGGGCTGGCGGGCATCAAAACCTTAGCCCTGCCCGCCTTTTTTTGGCGGGCCAACGGGCCGGCCCGGCGGGCCAAGCCCGTTTTGACATCCCTAGCGACAACGACAGAGAGGAGAGAACGGCGGAGGAAGATGGAAACTTGGCCGAGAGAGCAAGGAGAAGAGAGATGGAGACGAGAGAGATGGAGACGAGAGAGATGGAAAGGGGGTTTAGGGTTTCAAGGAGACGAGAGAGATGGAGACGA
This sequence comes from Astragalus membranaceus, assembly GCA_039519185.1. NCBI lineage: Eukaryota > Viridiplantae > Streptophyta > Magnoliopsida > Fabales > Fabaceae > Astragalus > Astragalus membranaceus. Next base: position 100,169,862 of record CM076850.1, read on the forward strand.
GAGAGCAAGGAGAAGGAAGATTGAAGCAACTCGGTCCTTTTTTCTTTTTTGATAACATAGAGTTTCAGTATTTTTTTAATCAAAAAAAATTACACATACAAAGACGGATGTAATTTTTCATCCGACTTCGAAGATAAGCGCCATATATTTTTTCCCAAGTTTATTACAAAATTGCCACCGCGTCCGTCTTTTAAGTCGGATATTTTGGCATCCGACTTAAAAATTCCCATTCTTTTCCTGTTTTTTCACTAGTGAATAATGAAGTTGATAAACTGTGTATGCGTATGCAGATAAGATGTAATTTGTATTGCTTAGATGCACGTATTGCGATGAAATGCATGGTTGCATGATGGAATGATTTATGCCTTGGTGGGGGTAATGAATGCAATGTGAATGATTTTTTTTCCCTTTTGGCTTCTCTTTTTTTTATTAATGAGTGAGTGAATGAATGAGTGAATGAATGAATGAATGAATGTGCACACGTAATGCTTAGATGCAAGAGTTGTGGTAGACGCATGACTTGATGTCGAAATACAATGTATGGTGCAATGATTTATGATATGGTATATTAGTAATGCATGCAGATGTGTTTTTAAATTTTGAGATGAGAAATGAGACTTTCAATGCGAGAAGTAGAGAGATGATTATTTTGGAGTCATCATTTATTGGAAAAATTAAATTGATCTGAACTCAAACTTTGGCAATCTCAAGGTTGTTATTTACAGACACTGCTGTGAAAAAGTAGTTGACTGTATTTGCAGACTCGCTTATTTTGCTCTTCCATTATGATGCGCCATGATGATCGAAGTTTTAGGTCCACAAAGTTAACTAGGTGGATTTTCAGTATCAGATTATTAGCTTGTGTTCGCTCTCTTTGAAGCATTGTTTAGTAAAAATGTATAGTAGTGCAAATATAGGTGAATGAGTCAGTTAACTTGGTTCTAGGTCTAGGGTATGGACATATATGACAGGTGAAAGGATGAAGGACATGATTATTGTCAAAGTCATGAAAGGTAGGTTCTCCCCAATTCAAGAAATGTGGGACTGCCCTAATTTAGACTTGATGACGGTGAGTGAATACACATGCCCCTTTCTAGTGATGACAACAGCTAGGGGTGTAGAAGATGATGAATTGGGAATGCCATGACTTTGTAATGAAAAGTGGCAAGCAAGGATTTTGTCTCAACCCATAGAGTTTGGTGTTGCCCTAATTATGACAAGGACAAAGTTGCCCCAACTGAAGTAGCATTGTGAAAGGGTTTGTTTAGGGTAATGAGTTGAGAAATTGCCCCGGTACGATTTTTTGGATGTGAATATGATAAGGGAATGAGTGAAGGGTGACGGGATTGCCCCACTATGGAATGACATTTCAAACGGTTGCTTTAAGTGAGGTTGTGAAAGGTGGCAAAGTTAGGGTAATGGGCTAGGGAGGTGGTCCAATATGGCTATATGGATTGGGTATGGTATATGAATGGGATGGACAATGGCTAAATATCCAAGTTCAAGTGGTATGGGTGATAAAAGGAATGCCCCACTTTGGGATCTAGGTGGTGATCCTAGTATAAATTTTTGGTTCTCTTTTAGGTGAATCCCAAAGACTGTGACAGTCTTGAGTTTTTTGATATGATGAAAACTTCACTTGGTGATCACTAAACATTGTCTTTATATCGATGCAACTTGAATGCACCTTGGAGTGCAAGCCTTTTGATTTTATTTTTTTATTTTTATTTTTTACTCTTTGATTTTTTGAGCAAACATATTGTAAATAAATAAACTAATTTGTCATAAAATTAAAACTTTGAGAAAACAAAAGCAGTCAGTCATTGATCGGAATGGACTTTATAGGGCTGTAATGTGGACGATGGTTAGGGGTTTGTGAAGGATAGGATAATTAGGCCTAATGAAGTATTTGAGAGTTTATGAATGGAGGGATAATTAGCCCCAATGAGGTGTTTGAGGGTTTATGAAAGAAAGGTTTTGTGATGTGGTGAATGGTTAAAGGTTTATGAAAGAAAGAGGTTGTAAATGGGTGTTTATGAAAGGAGGGATAATTGGGCCCAATGAGGTGTTTTGAGGGTTTATTGACACAATGATCTCTTATGCGCTTCATGGCAAGATGTATCAGCTCACAATTTCTACTTCTTTTATTTTTTTCCAGGATTTTCAATCCTCTCTTTTTTTGAATTTCACTTTTTTGTGATTTTTCTTTCTCCTTTTTTTTGGGCTGGGTGAGCTGATAAAAGTGATACACCATGTTTAGGTGTGGAATTGATCCTTGTCTAGGGTGACCGAAATTGTATAAGGTGACTAAAAGATTTTTTTTTTGATTTTTCGGCTCAAAGGGGTAGTAAAGAGCCTTTTTTGAGGATATGGGACGATGACCAAATTTCATTTCAAATCATGACTACTTATTTTCTCAAAACTTAACTTTAGGACAAAAATTTATTTATTTTTATATATTCGCTTTTTATTTATTTCTTTTTATATACCTTAATTTTTGCTTAGATTGCTCTTGAGAATTTTCAACCTAACAGGCTTTTTTGAATTTTTTGTTATCTCTTTTTGTAAATGATTTGCACCAAGGGAATTCAATATTGACAAGGTATCTAGCGATCACAAATTTGCCCCAGCATGGAGAACCCAAAGTGTTATTTCATTAATGGGAACAAACCAAAAAGTTAACTAGGCACTTGTGTGGGGAATATGTATTGGGTGGTAGGGGTGGGACTAGACATGGACAAGGGATGATAAGATGCACAGAGTGGACACTAACTGACTCAAACAAGAGTAAATGCACATTGCATACAAGTTCACTATACGAATGCTTCATAGAGAGTTATCATAATTAGAGACATGATAGAAGAAATTTTTGATGACACATTAGTTAACAAAATAGACCATTTTGATCATTTACCATGGAGTGGATGAGATGCATTGTTTTGCTGACAAAAAAATGTGAATGAGCTGCAAACAGTGAATAACTTTTTCTTTTTGAAAATTGAGTGTCTTGAAACACCCTGAGTTTGCAACTAAGTTCGACCCCGTTTGAAAATTAGTAGGTTAAGCTTTGCCAAGGACGAACAATCAATTAAAATGTATTTCGCAAGAACGCCTCATCTCTCATCACAGTTTTTTTTTTAAAATTATGCTCATGTTTGTTTTCTATTTTTTTGGTAATGCATGAATGAACAAATTATAACGTAGAGGCATGATGCAAATGCATGAAGGAATGATCACTTAAAAGCTCACTATTCTAACTGGTTTTTCTTTTGGTTTTTTAGAGACAGTGCAACATGTAAATGATACTTTAATGATACAAAGTATCATTTATAATTTAAAATGGAATGCCAACTGAATATATACTTTTTGATGATGGATGATGTAAGAATAATGACATGATTTATTTTATTATTTTGAAATGGTGCCTACATGCAAAAATGATTTATGAATAAAATGATGAGACGATGTAATGATGAAACAACATGGTTTTTTTAAATTAGGGTGACAACATGAGTGAAATGATGTATGAATTTCAAGATGTTGCAAATGATGGGATGCCTGGTTATTTTTGAATGATTATGAGTGAATGTGATGCATGCTAAATGATGGAATGCCAACTGGATATATATTTTTTGATGATGGATGATGTAAGAATAATGACATGATTTTTTTTATTATTTTGAAATGGTGCCTGCATGCAAAAATGATTCATGAATAAAATGATGAGACGGTGTAATGATGAAACAACGTGGTCTTTTTTGTTTGTTTTTTTTTTAATTAGGATGACAACATGAGTGAAATGATGTATGAATTTCATGATGTTGCAAATGATGAGATGCCTGGTTATTTTTGAATGATTATGAGTGAATGTGGTGCATGCTAAATGAGATGTTTATGTTATATTGCTAAAAATTGTTTTTTTATATATGCGAGGAAATGCATGATACACACAATGATTTTTAATGCATGGAAAGGAAAATGCATGATTAATGACATGGTTTTTTGAATGAATGAGAAGGTTATATTTTTGTTTTTTATTTTTTTGGAAAAGGGGAACCAGATGCATGAAATGCGAATGTGTCGCGTCGGGGAATTGTAAACTTTTTATTCGAAGAGTAAAGTATAATTCAGGTGGTCTAACTTTCAAATGCATTTTTTCTTATATTCTCATCCACCTTTCTTATAAAAAAGGTTTTATAATTCTATGGCTGTCATGCAAAATGAGTTGTTTTTTTTATGATATGCAGAGAAGAATGAAAATAAGAATGCATGAGACATGCTTGCAAGAATAAAATATGTTTTTTTTGGTTTTTTTTTAGGGAAATGAGAAAAATGTATTAGTGTTTGTTTGAATGCAGGGGTATGAAGCTCCTTTGTGTCTTACAAGGATTCCAAAGAGAATAGGTCTAAGGCTTTTCTATTGAATGAACCTTTCAAAGGGTAGCTCTAAAGGGTCCTAAATAAGATTCCTAGAGCCAACGACCCCAGTTAAGAACACTGATCTCAACAATAGGCAAGCTATTAGGAGTGGCAACATTCTCAAAAGAGACCAAACTCTAGGTGAGACTTTTGTGACCTCCCAACAGGACGCACATCCAGTAGGCCATCACTATGCAGTCTCATTCTAACTTAGGCTATGCTCCAGTCCGGGTATAGGACTATTCTCACGTGTGTGCAGAAGTGTGATAGTGGAGTGTGTGTAGGAGCAAAATGTCAAGTGTACCCCCAAGCTGCAAAGCAAACAACACATATGCAAACGAAATATAGTCTTCTATCCTAAGGTTCACATATCATATAAAATATAACATGCAACAAGAATAAAAGATGTAAGGGAAATAAATACCGAAAAAGTTAAAGGTTTGGCACAACTAACCAGGTTAGGCTTTACTCTAAAAATGTCCCTAGTGAAGTCGTCAGCTGTAGCGACCGAAAAGTCCGGAGGATCTCTTGCGTTCAATGAAGTTGCCATCAATGTTTAATTATTAGGGAAAACATTGAAAAATCCCTTTGAAAACGAAAATGGTCTTGAAAACCAGATTTTGGGTTCGGGAGTCGATTATGCGTGGGGAAGGTATTAGCACCCCATAGCATCCTTTAGAAAAAGGATACCTCTAATTAATTGTGCAAAACTATATTAACTTTTAAAAATAATTATTTCCCTTTTATTAAAATAATGAATTGAAAAAGACTCAACGAAAATAAATGTTTTTGTATTTTTATTGAAAACTAAGAAAGAAAACGTTTAGAAAACACTAAAAAAAGTTTTTTATTAATGCACTTGACAGATGTGGGCCCCCACCTGCTCCTACTTATCTCCGGGTAGAGAATCAAAGGCTATGTAGTTCTTGGGTAGAAAAAGTTTGGTTTGTTTGTGTTTTTTAATTTAGGGATTTTTGGACTTGTGATCCGTACGGTTCATTTATCTTAAAATGATGAGTAACCCGGCCGTATAGCCGACTTAATCCCCTGTTTTTGAAAATAAGATTTTTGATTTTTTGGAAGAAAACGATTTGTGTAGGGAGTGATTTTATTTGAATAGGTATTTTAGGACTCTTGAGCCGTACGGCCCATTTGTCCTAAAACGATGACTAACTTGGCCGTACGGCTGCTTATTCCCCTATTTTGAAAATAAGATTTTTTTTTGTAGGAAAATGATTATTTTGTTTTTCTGTTTTGAATATGAACGGAAAATTAACAAAGAAGAAAAAAATGAAAAGTGCAACTAGTGAAAAATAATTATCAATAATATTTAAAAGTAAACTAACTAAAAGAAAAATAAAATAAAAAGGGGAGGGGGAGAGAGAGAGCGAGAACTATGCTGGGAGAGAGAGAGAATGTGTTCAGTGTTCTTGTTGAATCACTGTGGTGTCTTTTTCGCCGTGGACAGTGCCTCATTTTATAGGTGAAGGGTTAGGTGACGAGACTTGCTGGACAAGTTAACTTGCTGGGTGTAACATCCCTAGTTCGGTTAATTTCGCATAACAAAATTAACTTGCGATTTGTCATCAATTAAATGATAAGTCAAGTCATGGCTAAGTTGTGTCGGGAAAGCAATGTCAAATTACCCAATTATATGAATTACATGCACTATTTATTTAATCATATGAGTTATTGTATATTCGTTTAATTAGAAATGAGTTTAAGTGGAATTAGAGGAAAGTTAAGTAGAGGGGTATTTTGGCCATTTACACTCCATTAAACTTTCAGCTGGAATTTGATACCAAACACACTCCTCACACCCATAAAACAACAACCAAAATTTAAGAAAGAAATTATTGAGTTTGTGGATGATTAGAGATGAATTAAAGTGAGACTTTAGTGTAATGGCCACTTAAGGGTAATATAGTCCTTTCCCTTGTGTTTTTCCCTCAGCTCCTTAAGACTCAACTGACCCAACATTCCTCACTCCAACGCATTTAGTTTTTCCAGAATTTCAGAAATAGGGAGAGTTGAGAGAGAGGGAGAAACCGTGAGGAGAGAAGAGAGAAATTCTCAAAACCTTGGTGCATGCAAGTGTTCTATATGCCATCCTTCACCATTTTTCATCCTCTACTCATAGACACCAAAATCACTAACTGATTCTCCCTCCATTTCCATCCACCATTTTCGAAATTCAAGCTCCAAGTTGACCAAAAATGGAGTTATTGCCTTGCATGTTAGTGAAAGTGACACTAGGAGCTATCAATCATCTTTCATGTTGGAGATTCAGACTTCTTGAGGTTCAGCTAGCATCACATTGTTATTTGAAGTAGCAAAATCAGAATATTATAGCTTGGGGTCGAATTTGGGGGTTTTGGAGAGTTGGTGGTGTTCTTGAGAGTTAGTTCAAGCTCAAGTTCCAAATACTGCAATAAAACCGTTTTGACTGTTTTTGGTATTTCCTTCGTAACTCACTGCACAGACCTCCGTTTAAGTTCATTTTTGTTTCTTTAGAAACAAGACACGACATCCTTCAGTTTTCGCACAAGAACTATTTAATTTCATTGAGTATTAAAGGAGAAATTAAACAGACAAGTTAGCATTGTGAATCAGTGGCAGTTTGGACCTAGCTGTATTGTTCTAACCATATCTCACTAAATACCTAGGGTATCAGTTTGAAACCTAAAACCTCAGAAACTACACAAAAATACCTTCACAATAGACACTCGTTTTGCTAAATTTAGTTAAGAATTGACTGAGTTATGTTGCTTTCAAAATGGCTCATGGTTGCTGGAAACAGTAGAGACCAAAACCAAACACCCCAACCTTCCTAATGTTCTTATACACTTGCATGTGGTGCTTTAAGCTGGACACTCAGTTTCTAGTACACATACACAGGCCACATTGTGGTTCAAATTCGTTTTGGGTAGCTATTGGAGCATTCGGGTAGCTGTGTTGGAGTTGGGAAGCGTTTCGGGGACCGTTCGAGTAATTACGTAGTTGTTTGTATTGCGTGGATTCTCATTTGTGCGTGATTATCATCACGAAAGGTGAGTTCTATACTCGCTTAGGGCTTTCAATTTTTTTTTGTGTCAACCTTGCATGTGACTGAGAATATGGCTTCGTTCGATTTCGTTGAAAGTCGTTGTTTTGCAAAAACCGTAATTGCGAAAATGTGTTTAGTTATGAACGATTGATTGATTGATGCATTGTGATTGATTGCTATTGTTTGGACTGGAATATTGTCCGGTATTGTTTGTGTTTAGGTTGGATTTTGATCGGAATACGGATTGGACTCGAACAGAATTGCGAAAACGAGAAAAGCGGAACGAATTGGTGTGCTGATAGAAGCGCACGGGTCGTGCGCCTATGGCACACGGACCGTGCCCCAGCTTTGCAAATGATTTTAAAAAGAATATTTAGTGCGCATGGGTCGTGCGCCTAGGGTACACAGACCGTGCGTGAGCTTCTGTTACCGCACACCGAATTCCCGTTGCTTCGCTCTTTTCGATTCCAAACCCACTTCGATTCTTCTTCCCAACCACCCCTCATGTCATGGAACCAATGATGCTCTATTTTTGAACATGATTGCAAAGTTTAAAATGAATTGTTTTTGAAAGTTATAATCGTTTCAAAAACCGTAAAGTAGTACACGTGAGCGAACATATGTTATGTTTACTATCATGGAACTAAATTTTCAATCAATTGTTTAATGTCATGGAACTAAATGTTTTTTCAAGGTCAGGATATATAAATTATATCAAAGGATGGGTGACGACCCAGTTGATTAGTATACTAGGGGAGGGGAAGTCATGAGCCCGAGAACCTAGGCCTCAGAAGGTTTGAAGCTAGCGTAAGCTAGTGGAGAGGTTCGACGGTAAAGGCGTGGTCATTACCGGAGATATACTATGGCATGTCAGGAAAAGCTATATGCACGTAGGACCTAAATGGACTACGATTAAATGGACAAGAATAAATGAACCGCGAGTGTGTAGTAAGGGGTCTCGATAGGACTCACTGAGATAATGTTTATCTCACCCTTTATATGTTGTGGTTTTTACAGAGAAACAGGGAAAGTCAGAAACAAAGGAGCACGGTTAGCCGGTGCACCATATGAAGGTCATGGAGATTACTGAGAACTATTGTTTAGGGTTTATGTTGTTTCCCTTCTTTTCTTTGTATCTTCGATATTATGACTTGTATCGGTATTATAAGTTATAAATCGTTTCCGCTATTTCTCTATTGGATATTGGACATTAGGATGTGGAAAGGAAAATAAAATATATGGTTTTTATATTAATTATGTACTTCTAATTGAAAGTACGAAACATGAGAGATCGCTTGATGAGTTTTTATCAAGTTTTAGTTTTGTTCAATATCTAAAGACAGGAATTTTACTCTGATATATGCCTTAAAGTATACTCTAGCATTTCTTCGGCGGTTGAAATATTAGAGTGTTACATTTTGGTATCAGAGCAGTTCGACCTAGTCGGGCTTAGTGACCTTACGGTCAAGAGGATATTAGATTGAGTCAGCTAGGGACTTAGACGATTGACTATCAGAACCTTTCAGTATATTATGTGAAGTGTTGAGTCAGGATCCGCTCAATGTTTCATGTGAGTTACTGAGAATGATAATAATTGGTTGCCTCAGCCCCAAAAATGTTCGAAACCCTGAACCATAGGATTTCTAGCCTTCTCGTTTCATCAGAGTGCGCAGCAGAAGCAGAGGGCTACAGATGACATCCCGGAACAATAGATGGGCATTCGTGATTGTTCGAGGAAGCTGTGGGCAACTGTTCAGACCTTGGAGCCGAAGCAATCGTTATGTCGTCGCGTAAACCTTTATAGGTCATCCAGAAAGTTGCAATTGAATAAAATCTTCAGGTAGAAAGAGTATTGGTGATCGGAGATCCGTTTAGGAGTAACCGACACCGTTAAACTCCAATTCATGTTTAACCAAGTTTCTCAATTCCCAAGATAACGTCTAGTAGTTACCTCACCTTGTAACTCAGGTTAACCACAACTCAAGTCACAGTTTAGAGAAATCCTTCGGACAGTCTCATGTCTAGGTCAGATACCTTTTCCTAAGAGCAACCTTTTAAAATGTCATGAAGTCGGTTTAGTGAACCATAATTGCATCAGCAATATTGGCAAGTGGAACCACTCAAGATTTATGAATCCGTTCCTTCCAAGAAAGGGCTAGTGCATGATGTCGATAGAAGTAACCTTATAGCTATCCTTCGATTAGGAGTATGTCGGTCTTGATCTGTGAGATATTCTCGATAGTCTTCCGACTTGTTTTACCTGTAACTTCTGATCCGAAATCCAGCTTTTTTTGTTCCGAGATGCGTTGGAAAGCTGAAGAAAATGTCTACACGTCTGAGTAGAGTTCAGAAGGTGTCCCTAATGATTGATTCTGAGGAATACTCTTTTCCGACCTTAAGCCGTTAAACCCTAAAGTGTTCATGGAAAGTAAACCCTCAAGTAGCATGGGAAAGGGGAAGAAGATTCCCCAACTATTTAGATTAAGTTCTTAGACACCGGATTAGGATAATATCCTTAGTAGTCCTAAAAAGGACTATCTCTCAGAAATGGTTATTAGTAATTATAGCCTTTCAGAAATTGTCAGAGTCTATAAATGCCCTAGACCATTAGGCATTCCGCTAAACGTTGTCAAATGAAAAGTTCAGTTTACCTAGATGATGAATGTTTATTCTCTAGGTAGGATGAGTTCCGAATTGGTTGACTATGACTGTTGTGATAGTTTCGTTTGTATTGTTTATGGAATTCAGAAAGACGAAGGACCAAAGGAATGTTCGAAATAGTTGGAATTCGTTTTTCGAATCAAACTAGGAGCACTAATCGTGCGCCCGTTTTATTCCTTAAAAGAATCCTTCGATTTTCGTATTCCTTTGATGCTGCGATTATTCCAACTCCGTACGCAATCCAAAGGAAGCCGTATCCCTTATGAGTTAGTGATGAGTCCGCATCATATGTATATTTTTATTCAGTCTGCAACCAATTTGTTAGTCATTTTATGTTTTATTCAGCCAATAACTAGGGATTTGGCATAGTTTCAGTTTTATGTAGTAGAAGTGGGGGTGTAATTGGCAAAGTCCAAATTAAATGAATAATGGCCAATTTATTGATGGGCCAAGAGAATTGTGGGCTGGACCAAAGAGAAATAAAAAAAGGGAATTGGAATTAAAAGGATTGGAGAATGAAGGAATTAATAGGACGCACAGTAGCGCAACAGGAAAAATACTGCGTACGCGAGAACGGATGGAAAAGGAGAAATAAGCAGTACAGCCGGCACTTCATCTGGGATGCGATTTTAGGATTTGAAGGTTCTAATAGATTCTTCTATGTGTAATCTTCTCTACTCTTATTTTCTAATCTTTTGATGATGTGTAACTAGTTTCTCTTGATTAGGAGAGATGACTCTCCCCAAACCTATCTATTGGATTCTTTGTTATAGTTAAGACTATTGGTTGTTTGGTTTATCATATGTTTAAAACATCCTTGTTTAATGCTTTATAGTGACATATGATAATTATAATGATTTAGGGTATATGATTACATAGGGATATGAGTTGTATACTTGATATGATGTTTTAGATCATGAAACTCCGATCACCATAGGAATGTGGGGTTTGATTCATGAATTCTTTAATTCTTGATTTTAATGCTTTACCCTTTGGCATGACTCACCTGAGGAATTAGGGTAACTCTTAGGGTAATAGGGGTTTTGAGGCAAGGAATTGTCCTAAACCTATTTTTGTGAATTGAATCTGGTATTCCAGACAACTAATATGTGAGTAGCTGAAGGTCCATAAGATAGGTGAGGGGGGAGGAGTCAAAGCCTAATCACTTTTATCTTTCTTTATTTTCAAACGCTATCTTTCAGTTAATTAACAAAATCTCAAAAATATTATCTTTTCGTTTTTACCTCTAAGAATTAATTTACTTGCTTAATTGATAATTGAACGCAATCCCTGTGGATCGACCGGTTCTTACCGTTAAATTATATTACTTGCGACATTTGGTACACTTGCCAAAGTCTTAACAGTTAGATGAAGTCTATAAGCTTTAGTAAGCCTCTTTTCTTTCATAAGAAACAGTCATGCCTTGCCGGGGAGATCCCTATTGTTTAGAACTCCTCATACCTTAATGTCTAAGTATTAGAGATTCCAAGAGGATGGTCGGCTTTTGAAAAGCTGTATGGTTAATAGGTTTCCAAAGTGTCGTATACCAGAATAAGATTCCTGCGTCTTACGGTTAAGTACCCAAGACCAATTCATGAATAAGAGAGACACCTTTGCTAGTATTTTGGGTTTATGAAGCTGTTTCCGATGGGTATGTGGAAACGTGGCTTTACGTTCAAATAGTTTCAAACAAAATTTTTATAAAAACCCTACCCACTTACGAGCCGGCCACGAACAGTGATTGTTTCCGAATCTAACCCAAAACACTAGAGGTATCTCCAAGTGAACCAAAAGGTGATGTTCTAAACTTTGCTATCTGCAAGAGTAGGGTTTAAGATAAGTGCGCTAGTGCGCTGACCGATAAAGAAAGGTGGAAGTATTGACCATTGTTTGAGTAACGTTCCTCAAGCCTCAATATTCACCCTAGTCTTCACCATGGTGGTCGAGTTCTAATTGTTAATCCTCGTTTCGAAAGATTAGGAGTAGCCAGTTTGACTCAAGTCGACTCGACAAATAAAAGCGAGATAATTATATTGTTTTGTCTTGAGCTATAGTTAGTACAAGTGAGTACACACAAGTCATGTTAGGTCAAAGAACTATAAGTTCAATTAAGTTATGTTCACTCCGTGTAATGTCGAAAATATCATGTCATGACGTATTCTTAGGGTTTTGATTTCACAAGGTGAGAATTTCCGATTCCGGTATTGTCATACCCTAATTTTGTCCGCCCAAGTCAAAATCTTTTTTTTCAAACAAAAATGGAAACAATAAGGGTAATTCATAATTTGTGTAGGTTAATGGACTTTCGCATTTATGTGTATTTGTCCCCTATCTCGCATTTTTATTTGAATTACGCGCACGCGCCAGTCGTAACTGCGCGAGCTACCCTTTTACCCTTGCCATTTGGCATGCATTTTAATCTTCAAAAAGACCATTTATTGATCGTTATTAATTTTTGGCACCCAAAAGAAAAAAAAACATTTTTATTAATTTTTGAGAATTTTAGGGAATAAAATAGTGCATGTTTCAATATCTGTGGGCATTCAAATGAGAGCAAGTTAATTATTTTTGAACTAAACCAAGTCAAGGATGAAAAATACAATTTATTCTATCAAGGATAATTTTTGTATAATTTTTTGGAAGAAAATCCTAGTTCAAAATAATTAAAAGGCATTTTTCCTATTTTTATTGCACAAGAAAGCTGAAAAAGGACCATTAAATATTCCCCGATTATTAAATGACAACTTTTATTGTCATGAATAATTAGAGGGATATTTTTATGGTGCCCAAAAATATGTGACACATTTTCAATAGGTGCACTATTATTTGCATGCCCAAAAATTCAAAATTCAAATTGAAAGTAGAAAGTGTCCTCAATAAGACAAAAGACCAAAAAGAGAAGCAATTTTCCCTCCCCATTTTGTTGTCATAGCTACGAATTCCCTCTCTCCCTCTCTCCACAATTTCTTCCACACTCTTCTATTGTACAATTATTCCTTAAGAATATTCTTGTACTATCCTTAATCCTACCCATTTCATACACATCCCTAATTCCCACACACTCTCATGTAGATTCATACCCTTTTTTGTAAATGACACCATCCTCTCACACTCACTCCTTCATAAGAAATTGCAAACTTACTTGAAATAGAACATCCCATTCCTATTCTACCCTTAACCCTAATTTCACCCAAGACCATATATAAGCCTACTCTCCCAAAATACAAAGAGAAGTTCATTTTCCTCCTCTCCTTGCGAATACCTCCTCCCCTCCCTCACCTCATCTTTTCAATTTCCTCACTCAATCATCCATTAAAACACCTTTCCTACACTAAATCTTTCATCCTTCTTGCATTCTTCTCAAAGATTCACCTTCAAATTCAAGGATCAAGTTCAAAGTTGAAGATTGAAGAGTAGATTAAAAGGGTCATTCATTCATTCATCTCATTTCCTTCCTTATTATAGCTTGGAGTTGAGGTATACTTTAAAACCTAGCATCATCTTCCAATTTTAGCATCAAAGATGTAAATCATCACTTCATTTTGGCATCCCATTGCATTTTAATGTCATAATGTTAGCATAGTTGTTGTTGTTGAGTGAGAGATGTATTTCAAGTATCTTGACAAACACTTTGGGAGGTTTGGGTGCTTGGAATGCTTCTCTCCTTTAGAATAAATTGTGTGTTGTTGTTATTTCACTCATTTCTTGTTGTTTTCATGAATAAAGTGATGATTTGAAGCTTATTTCATTTCGCATATTAGAGGAAAATTAAGGTTTGTGTGATTGTTATGCATTTCTTTGCTTGATCATGTGAATCCTTGCCAAAAGTTTAATTTATGTTGTTCTCTTGCATTATCTTGTGTTTCCATGAATAAAATGAGATTTAGGGTTTATGTTAGTTTCGCATGTTTCAAATAAATTAGGGTTTATGAGATTTTTGATGAGTTGGTTGTCTAATCTTGCAATTACTTGGAATTGAACCTTGATTATGATGTTTGTTTGCTTAAAACTTGTTGTTCTCATGAATTTGCTTGCAAATCATGCCCTATGTTGATGATTGGCAAGAAGACTCTCACTTGTGCTTTGATGCACACTTTAAGTGTTGAGGATTGCCTAAGAGGATTCAACTTCTTTTGTGATTCCTAGTGAACAAGAATGCAAATTTAGGTTCCCTTTCCTTACCAATTGCTTTGATTACCAAAAACAACTTATAAATCATTTTGAAATGCTCTTGGTCTTGCAAATAAGTAATTGTTTTGAAACAATTGTTGGTTTTGTGTTGACGATTTGGTAAGAGGATTTGACACCTATGCACTTGTGCATATCCCAAGTGTCAAAGATTACCTAAAGGGACTCAACTTGTCAATTTAGTCTTAAGACTTGCCTATGATCTTGCATGAGGCAAATGTCCCTTTTAATTTATTCCTTCCATGTGGTTGATTGAAGAAATGTATTAGACATTGATGACATCAAAACGATACCACGTGGGTGCTTATGTCTAATGTTGATGTGAAATTCTTAGGGTTTTGCAAGTGATTCATTAGGAGTTTGATATCACTTGTGCTTTGAAATGCCTTTGCCTATTCACATATCGTGTCATAAATGCCTAGTTAGGTTCATCCCATTGCCTAGCATCTTCAATAAGATGTGCAACTTAGGTTCATTTTCTTGCCCGTTCATGCATTTTTGCCAAAATGTCCAACTTGGGTTCATTCCTTGCCTATCTATGTATCGTGTCATAATGTGTGTAGTCTAGGTCCACTTTCAATCAAAAGCTTTTTCAAGCATCAAAATCGTTCCCTAAACAAGAATCAATCCAATTGCGAAAACTCTTCAAAATCAAACTTTGTTAGTAGTCTTGCGAAGTCTTTGCTTGCATGAGTATTAACAATGAGGTACTAGTGGCGATCACTTGGAGCCTTTGCTCAATTGATCATCATGAATGCCTAATTTTCCTAAAGATTTTCACTAAATCAAAAATTTTGTTAGTAGTCTTGCGAAGCCTTTGCTTGCATGATTATTAACAATGGAGTGCTAATGGTGGTCACTTGGAGCCTTTGCTCAATTGATCATCATGAAAGCTCAATTTTCACAATTAAACAAGATAAAAAACAAAAACCTTTTTCTAGACAACCCAGAACTACGTAGCTTTGAATTCTCCATCGCACCGGGAGATACGTAGGAGCGGATACTCTCCGTCAAGCACAACAAACCCAAACCATTTTTCCTTTCAAAAACCAAACACTTTTCCAAAATAAAACATTTTTCAAAAACAAGAACTACGTTGCTTTGAATTCTCCATCGCACCGGGAGATACGTAGGAGCGGATACTCTCCGTCAAGCGCGAAAACTAAAGATTTTTCATTAAGTCATTCATCAACAAAAGAGGTAAAAACAAAGCATTTTTCCGAATCAACTTTGCAAAACACATATTTAATTAAGGTAACCCTTCTTTGAAGGGACGTTATGGGGTGCTAATACCTTCCCCATACGTAATTAGACCCCCGAACCCAAATCTAATGGTTCCAAAGACCATTGCTTTCCAAAAAATGTTTTTCCGATGTTTTACCTTTAAAAAATATTGGTGGCGACTCTAAAATCCCGTTGTGCGAAGAAAAATCCATCCAAGGATTTTAGCACAAGTCATGGAATCAATTGTTTTCAAAATTCAATGATTCGGATATATTGCTTGAATGAGATGTTTGATGATTGTTATGATGTGGCTGAGGTATATAGATATATAAATTATATCGAGTCCAGAAGACGGCCCAATGCGGGTAT
The DNA here is from genome assembly GCA_039519185.1 of Astragalus membranaceus. Lineage (NCBI taxonomy): Eukaryota > Viridiplantae > Streptophyta > Magnoliopsida > Fabales > Fabaceae > Astragalus > Astragalus membranaceus. The sequence continues at coordinate 100,185,769 of CM076850.1, forward strand.
TATATAGGTGATGTAGCTTGATTGAATAAACCCAAAAAAATGGTCATAAGATATGATGCTAGGTTACATGCTTTGTGTGCATTGTGTGTGTAAGATATTGATTTGAACATGAATCAATGACTGAGTTACTGTGTTGGATTGCGATTAGTATGTCGGGTCATCTTTTAAAGGTGTTGTTGTTGACTTAAATTAAGTTAAGGATTGATTGGGAACAAGTCCGGAGTGAACGGAATAGCGGAATTTGACACAAAACAGAATTTTAGGAAAAAATTTCAAAAGACACGTTTTCCGTGCGATACAAATTCTTTCCCAATCCTTTCCCTAACTTGACCTGAGTTACTCTAACCCTAGTGAGACTATTTGAGGTGTGGTTGCATAATCGAAAGATTTTCAAAACAGTTGTAAATTCCATTTTTCTTGTGACATTCAATTTCGAAAATCGAGTGTGGTAGTACCGTTTTAATAAAAGTCCTACTTTAAGTAAGGATATTTTAAGTTGGGGTGAGTGATCATTTTGAGGAAGGATGTTTTCAAAATAGTCTTATTTTGAAAACTAGTAAAAAGAACTTTCTACCGATTTGAATGAGCCTCCTAAGGAGTATTTTCCAACCTAGTATTACGCCTAAGTATGCGTATTCGGAATTTCACTTTATTGGATTGCGAAAATATGTATCGACCCTAGGTCGAAAGATTGTCTTCCAGACGAATTATGGGTACAATAGGAAGGTTATCTAAAGTCGATTAGTCGACGGATTTTCGTGTTAAGTATGCGAATAGGATTTTAACGATTATGAGGACAAAATCTTTCAAGTTGGGGTGATTGTAACATCCCTAGTTCGGCTAATTTCGCATAACGAAATTAACTTGCGATTTGTCATCAATTAAATGATAAGTCAAGTCATGGCTAAGTTGTGTCGGGAAAGCAATGTCAAATTACCCAATTATATGAATTACATGCATTATTTATTTAATCAAATGCATTATTGTATATTCAGTGCGCACGGGTCGTGCGCCTAGGGCACACGGACCGTGCGTGAGCTTCTGTTACCGCACACCGAATTCTCATTTCGTCGCTCCTTTCGATTCCAAACCCACTTCTAATCTTCTTCCCAACCATTCCTCATGTCATGGAACCAATGATGCTCTATTTTTGAACATGATTGCAAGGTTTAAAATGAATTGTTTTTGGAAGTCACAATTGTTTCAAAAACCGTAAAGTAGTACACGTGAGCGAACATATGTTATGTTTACTATCATGGAACTAAATGTTCAATCAATTGTTTAAGGTCATGGAACTAAATGTTCTTTCAAGGTCAGGATATATAAATTATATCAAAGGATGGGTGACGACCCAGTTGATTAGTATACTAGGGGAGGGGAAGTCATGAGCCCGAGAACCTAGGCCTCAGAAGGTTTGAAGCTAGCGTAAGCTAGTGGAGAGGTTCGATGGTAAAGGCGTGGTCATTACCGGAGATATACTATGGCATGTCAGGAAAAGCTATATGCACGTAGGACCTAAATGGACTACGATTAAATGGACCAGTATATGGAACCACGAGTGTGTAGTAAGGGGTCTCGATAGGACTCACTGAGATAATGTTTATCTCACCCTTTATATGTTGTGGTTTTTACAGAGAAACAGGGAAAGTCAGAAACAAAGGAGCACGATTAGCCAGTGCACCATATGAAGGTCATGGAGATTACTGAGAACTATTGTTTAGGGTTTATGTTGTTTCCCTTGTTTTCTTTGTATCTTCGATATTATGACTTGTATCGGTACTACAAGTTATAAATCGTTTCCGCTATTTCTGTATTGGATATTGGACGTTAGGACGTGGAAAGGAAAATAAAATATATGGTTTTCATATTAACTATGTACTTCTAATTGAAAGTACGAAACATGAGACATCGCTTGATGAGTTTTTGTCGAGTTTTAGTTTTGTTCAATATCTAAAGACAGGAATTTTACTCTGATATATGCCTTAAAGTATACTCTAGCATTTCTTCGGCGGGTGAAATATTAGGGTGTTACATTTTGGTATCAGAGCAGTTCGACCTAATCGGACTTAGTGACCTTACGGTCAAGAGGATATTAGATTGAGTCAGCTAGGGACTTGGACAATTGACTGTCAGAACCTTTCAGTATATTATGTGAAGTGTTGAGTCAGGATCCGCTCAATGTTTCATGTGAGTTACTGAGAATGATAACAATTGGTTGCCTCAACCCCGAAAATGTCTGAAACCCTGAACCATAGGATTTCTAGCCTTCTCGTTTCATCAGAGTGCGCAGCAGAAGCAGAGGGCTACAGATGACATCCCGGAACAATAGATGGGCATCCGTGATTATTCGAGGAAGTTGTGGGTAACTGTTCAGACCTTGGAGCCGAAGCAATCGTTATGTCGTCGCGTAAACCTTTATAGGTCATCCAGAAAGTTGCAATCGAATAAAATCTTCAGGTAGAAAGAGTATTGGTGATCGGAGATCCGTTTAGGAGTAACCGACACCGTTAAACTCCAATTCATGTTTAACCAAGTTTCTCAATTCCCGAGATAACGTCTAGTAGTTACCTTACCTTGTAACTCAGGTTAACCCCAACTCAAGTCACAGTTTAGAGAAATCCTTCGGACATTCTCATGTCTAGGTCAGATACCTTTTCCTAAGAGCAACCTTTTAAAATGTCATGAAGTCGATTTAGTGAACCATAATTGCATCAGCAATATTGGCAAGTGGAACCACCCAAGATTTATGAATCCGTTCCTTCCAAGAAAGGGCTAGTGCATGATGTCGATAGAAGTAACCTTATAGCTATCCTTCGATTAGGAGTATGCCGTTCTTGATCTGTGAGATATTCTCGATAGTCTTCCGACTTGTTTTACCTGTAACTTCTGATCCGGAATCCCGCTTTTTTTGTTCCGAGATGCATTGGAAAGCTAAAGAAAATGTCTACACATCTGAGATAATGTTTATCTCACCCTTTATATGTTGTGGTTTTTACAGAGAAACAGGGAAAGTCAGAAACAAAGGAGCACGGTTAGCCGGTGCACCATATGAAGGTCATGGAGATTACTGAGAACTTTTGTTTAGGGTTTATGTTGTTTCCCTTGTTTTCTTTGTATCTTCGATATTATGACTTGTATCGGTATTAGAAGTTATAAATCGTTTCCGCTATTTCTGTATTGGATATTTGACATTAGGATGTGGAAAGGAAAATAAAATGTATGGTTTTCATATTAATTATGTACTTCTAATTGAAAGTACGAAACATGAGAGATCGCTTGATGGGTTTTTATCAAGTTTTAGTTTTGTTCAATATCTAAAGACAGGAATTCTACTCTGATTTATGCCTTAAAGAATACTCTAGCATTTCTTCGGCGGTTGAAATATTAGGGTGTTACACTGGGCAAGTCGACTTGTTGGGCAAGCAGCTTGTTGGGCTGAAGGTTAATGCTACTGACACCCCCTTTTTATTATTTTCGTTCTTCTCTATTTTTATTATTTTTTATTTTTATGTAATTTTATTTTTGTTTTGGTGATAATGTAAATAAAAGACTGCTTTTTTAAATTGGAGAAAATGTTATTTTAAAAAGACAAATCTAGAAAAAGGACAAGCTGGGTCAAGGCCCAAACGAGAAAATCTAACAAAAGCCCAATAAAGTGAATTACTAAGTACAGACGAAAAAAAGGAACTAGCGTCTAAACGAGCCCAAAAACTAACTTGCGGTAATAGGACCCAGGACTTACGACACACAAAACTAGATGATAAAAATGACTATAGTAAAAAGAGAGCGGACAAAATTGGGGTATAACAATAGTTTATAAATTTTTATAATTAGTCCCTAATGTATAGTGAAATTTGTTCACTTAGTCCTAAAGTTTTATAAGTTGAGAAGTTTGTGAAGAAGGACTGGATAATCATATTTTCATTTGAACTTTAGGTTTTTTTTGGCAAATTTTAATCGCTAGCTTATAGCAGGAAGCTTAAAGTGAATAAAATCATACCAGGTGTTTGTTAACTATTATCTTATAATGTTTTTTCACTAGTGTACCACATTTTTCCAAACACTACTAGAAGTAAAGTTTGAGTTTATAACTTTTTGGTAAACCAAGGTATTCCCTGTGCGCGCAACTGCAGAGACTAATCCCCTGAAGTACTGAGATCCATTTAAGGAGTTGACATCTCCCAACAAGTGATTAACTCCTATGGTGTAATTAATATAATGTAATTTTTATATTTATTAGTTAGTTGAATTTCTAATTTCACTACTAAAAGAAAGTAAAATTAAAGAGGAAAAATTAGTGATAAAAGATGTGAAGTTCATTTCTAATTCTGTCATTAAATTTTGAGACAGCAGAATTAGCGACAAAATTTCAATTTTTCCATCATTGATATCAAATATTCATTATAAGTTCATTCGCTATTTGCATGCTTAGTGACTTTGGTGCCAACCTGGTTGGGATGAGAGTCATTATAGTGATGCTTTTGCGTGCCAAATTTAACTTTATTTGGACTAGATTCCTTTTAATAGTGTCGTGACCGTGATCCCAACGTAGACGGCTCAAAAATTGATAATTTTAGGAGTCGCCACCCAATTTTATTTAGTAGGAAAAATTGAGAAAAACCTAACTAGAAGTTATTGGTCTGCGTAAACTAGATTGGATTCGGGAGTCGGTTATGCATAGGGAAGGGCGAAAACTAGATTCCACAGCACCCCTAATACATCTGTCCTAAGACAGTTACCCTAAATCTGATTGTGCAAGTATTAATAAATTACTTAATCATTTGTTCACCCCAAAAATAATATTAAGTAAAAAAGAATTATTTAGAAAGAAATAAAGTAGGGACTAATTTAAGAAAAATTTAATTTTGACTTGACGGGGAAGCCCCGCTCCTACGTATCCTCTGGTGCAATGAGGAACTCAACAGTCACGTAGTTCTTCTAGAAAAAGTTTTGTTGGTTGGTTGGTTGATTTTATTTTTTTGAAGGGGTTTAAGATCACCAAGCTGTACAACTCAGGCGTCTTAAACCAGGATTGCGAGGTTGACAAGATGTACATCTCAATCAAGCTCACTTTTTAGTTTTTTTTTGTTAAATAGGTGTTAAAGAAAAAAATGGTTATTTATTGGAAAAAAATTAATTTAGCTTGACGGGGAAGCCCCGCTCCTACGTATCTCCGAAGCGGAGAATCAAAGGCTACATAGTTCTTCTAGAAAATATTTGTTTGTTGATTGATTTTAATTTTTTTGGAAAAGAGGTTTGTTTAAGGTCACCAAGTTGTACAACTCAGGTGTCTTGAACTAGGATCGACAAGATGTCGCATCTCAGCCAAACCCATATTTTTACTGTTTTTATTTTTTGTGTAAAAAAAAAAAAAGAAATCATTTTTTAGGAGAAATAATAGAAAGAAGGAAAAGGGGGTGAAATAATAAAATAGGGGTATAGCTGATAAAAAGGGGGTTGCGTTAGGGAAAGTGGGGTGGGATTTGCGAAAGGGGTCGTATTAAAAAAATGGGGTGCAGACAGCAGCCCATTATTATTTTTTAGGGGACTGGCCCGTATCTCTCTAAAACAAAGATGTGGGCTTCAGGGGGAGGGTGCACGAAGTAAGCACAGGGGTGTGAACAGGAGGATCCAAATTTGAAAGACAGGGCTGTCTTAAAAAAATACAGGTGGTGTGGCTAGCAGTCTGCCTTTTTTTTTAAAAGAAAATTAAAATAGAATAAAGGATCAAACATATATAAGCCACTACACATTTTTGAGAAACCCTAATTTTCTCTCCTCTCACCTCTCTGCGTCGTTTACCTCTTTCAAAGAGAGAGAAATTGAAATTTCACTCTTCCAACCGTGAGAAAGAGAGAAAACGAAGAGGGGAACGGTGTATAGTAGGTGGTGGCTGTTCGTGGTGGTGGGTGATGACTGTCTGTGGTGTGTGGCGTGAGAGAGGGGCGTGATGGTGGCTGGCCGTTCGTGGTGGTGGTAACCGTTTGTGTCGGCGATGGTTCGCGAGGAGAGAGAGATGATGGTGGCTGTTCATGGTGGCGGTATGGTGGCGACGTGGTGGCGGTGTATGGCGAGGTGCGGTGGTGTTTGGTGGTTGTTGGTGATTGTTGGGGGTGGTGGACGGTTTCGGGTTACGGTGGTCGTTTGGGTGGTGGACGGTTTCGGCGGAGGTTCCAACTCTATTTTTTTTTTCTTTTCTTATGCCTATTTTACCTCTTCAGCTTATTTTTGGTTCTAAAAAAAAGATGATGGTCCTACTTCATACGATACATACATATTTATTTTTTTAACAGTGTATTTTTATCAGGTATAACAAATAGTAATGACACAATATATTTGTAAAACAAAAGCTAAATATTGAAAACAGACTTAACACCCATATAGTGTTACATTTGTAGAAGTCAGCAAAAAAAAATTAGACATAAAGAATCACCTTAGGTCCTTGATTCTGAACCAATGTTTTTACTTGCTCTCCTAGAACTGTATTTTCGTGTATTTCCTTTTCAGTGAGGAATTTTCTGTCTGTGAATTGTTGTCCTCCCTATTGTTGTTACTATTCCCTGTATTTATAGTCAAAAAATTATGGTGTAGGTGTGGTGTGGGGGCAGAGGATCAAGACCCCCCCAGAGACCAAACTGTTATTGTTGCAACAGTGACATAGGAGGAGCAGGAGCAGCAAGGATGGGGCTGGCATGTCTTTGCCCAAACCATCAAAAAGCCAAGGGGAAGGCAACCTCAGCCTCATTCTCCAAATGGGCAGGCGCTGCTGCCCTCTTTTCCCCCTTTTTTTTGTTTTAAAAGTGTACTTTTCTTTGTTGTTTTTTTTTGTCTTCATGTAAATAAAAAGAGTTGACTTTCCTTTTTGTGGTACTATTTGCCTTAATTTTTTTGTCTATATGTGTAACAAATTAAACAAAAATGACAGTTATTTAAAATTGATTTTATTTTATTATTACTATTTTTTTTATGTCACTAATAATACTTAAAAAAAAGAAGCGGTAAAAATAACACGTACTGACGCAACCACTCGTGCACGACTCGAAACGAAACGCGCGCCCGCATTAAGACTAGGAACGCGTACGCGATTTGAATACGCACATAATGCCCACGATAGTAGGACATGCGTACGGTTTAGGCATGACGCGCGTACACTATTATTATTTTTTTTTATTATTTTTTTTGAAAATAACGAGTAACTGTCGATTAAAATTGGATGTTCACAAATGGGATTATTATTATTTTCCTTTTGGATGTCATATTGTTTTGTTCATGGGTTTTGGCCTAGCCCCTCCCTCCCCCCCCCCCCCAACATGACATTCGTATATTTTTTGTTTTTTATGAGTAAATTATATGTGAGGTACTGTTTTTCCTTTTTGATGCTTTTAGTTTTTCCCCATTGAGAGTTTTCCATCAGAAGGTTTTAACGAGGCTCCATAACCCTTTCTTTTGCCAAAAAAAATAATAACCATTTTAATTGAGGCCAATCATATTTGTTATGAGAAAATTTGATACCAAATGTACAAATTCACACACGTGAACAATCATAAAATGAGAAAGCTCAGATTTTGACGTACTTCACTAGGTAAAAGGTAACTGGAAGGCATTGCTTTATTATGTGTCGTTCTTCACTTTTGGTCTCGACCATCCATCAATTTCCTTTAATTAACAGTGAAAAGACAAAAGACGTAAACAGACATTTTAAAAAAGATAAAGGACATAAATGAACATTTTAAAAAAGATAAAGGACGAAAACGGAAAAATGGGAAACATAATTAACAATCACTTACCAAAAGGACCATTTTAATTGCGAAAAGATAATGGATGAAAACAACTAAACATATAATGGTCTTATAGCACAGTCAGCTGCTTATGTGGCCAATTTATCTACGTCACTATCCACGTAAGCCCTATTTAATTTTCACTTAACGGAAGAACCATTTTGAAAAGATAAATGACGTAAATTAATCTTTTAAAAGATAAAAAACGTAAGCGAGAAAAAAGTGAAAGATAAATGACAAAACTGTATTTTAGCCATATGTAAATAGTATTTGGACAATACAACATATTGAGAGTTGTGGTAATTTGGTTCTTTGAAGTTGTGATTGTGATTTTGTAAAATACAAATAGTGTTTGGTTATTTCAGCTTGTTGCTATTTGAAAAACTTTGTTTTTTTTCTAAGTTCAAGTAACTTTTGGAGCTATAATTGCATTCAAAATTATACTTATGAGAATCCTTCCAGAATATATTTGTAAGTATTTTTCCAAAATTTCTTACATTTGGACAGCAAATAAATTTCCACAAACCCAAAAACACTTTGATGAGATCGATGGGGTCTCATCCAGCTTAATCAAAATCTTGAGTTTGAATCCAGCCTTGGACATGCAGCAGTGTTAAATCTCTTGAATGAGAGCTTTGATTAGTCTCTGCAGTTGTGCGCAGAGAATACTCAATTTATAATAAAAAAATCCCATGAGTTATCAATTGTTCAAAACTTACACTATGTAAGGCTAAATTGCATGTGGCTTGGATTTATGGAGACTAAAATTTAATTACGGAGATGGGGCATTTTGGAAAAACGAAAACCTAACAAGGGGTGTATCCTAGCAAAATCGAGAGATGTATTTAATAATTCCCTTTATGCGTAGTATTTCAGTTTCAAGAACCAAGGTTTGATGGTGGTGAACAGAATAGCCTTTCAAACTCATAGCGTGTTTTATCCTTTTGTTTTTGGTCAAATAGTTTTCTTGATCCTTAAGGGCTTAGTATTTGCACCAGATTTGACTATCGCGTTTATTTTGTTGGCTTTTACTTTTTCTACCCCTATATCCCATACCCACACCTAACAAACGCTGTTAAAAAACATCCCTAAAACTAAAATTACATTTTGGATCCATCTATGTATTAATACATAAATCCGGAATTAAATAATACATTCCGGATTTATATATACAAACTTAAATTCAAAAGTGGTGAGTTTTGGTAAGGGTAAAAATGGTGTTAAATGAAAATGTGGAGGGTATGGGGTCCAACTACGGGGTAGAAAAAATAAAAACCTATTTTGTTTTGGCTTTTGTTTGTAATTATTTTACTTTGTGTGTGGATACAATTTTTTTATTTAATGTATTTAAACAGGCTTTCTTATTTTTCTTTATCACTTTCAGTACATGAAATTTTTTAAAAAAAAAAAAACACAAAAATACCTTTTGGAATTTATTTTCTTTTGCATATAAAATATCTTAAACAAATGTTAACTTTCGGGATGTCTATATGTTTCAAATGTTTTTATGGGCATATAACTCCTTTAAACGTTTCAGCTCAACCGCTAGGACTATAACTTTCAAATAATAACTTTTATTAAATATATTTGTATTCTAGAAATTATTAACCCTAAATTATTAAAAGTCTTAAAGTTAATTTCCAAAAGCTAAATTAACTAGGAAAAGGTTGAATAGCTGCTATAAGTTAACTTCGAGACTAGGGGTAGTTTTGGAAGAAAAATGAATTAACTCAACTCTTGGGGTTATTAGAAAACAAGGGTGCAAATAGCAACGCTAATTCTAAATGCTCCTTCGTTATGGTCGACATCCTTTTGTCAAGCCCAGCTGTATTTTGGATGAGTACAACTAGGTTGTTTATAGGCCCATGCTTTTCCCAACCCCTGCCTACTCATCACACATCCCCAAACCTAAAATATTTCAAAATTACCCTCACGTTGGAACATGCGTGGAAACCCCCTCACGTATTTTAGAATGGTACGGCGGTGAACCTCCGGACTGATTCGGTTGCAGTCTCCGAACTGGTTCAGTTGTCATGTACTTGTAAACACCCAAAAATAACTGAGTCGTAGGGCGAGGGCCGAGTGAAGGAAGGGAGTTGAACCGGAGTGCTGAGGCAGGCCACTTGACAAAGGTTTGAGAGATAATTGCCAGAGAGAAGAACTCATGAGAAGCCCTCAGGGCATACCACAAGACAACTCCCGGAGGAAGGGGTCAGCCCGAAGAGCAATAAGCAAGGTCGAGGGAGAGCAAAGCCTCAGCCTATAGAGTTCCACGGCCGAGGTGGGCTCGGGTGCCTGAGTTACTGTTTGAGGACGAAAGCTAGCTGAGCGAGCCAAGTGGCTGAGGTAAGGCAGGCTTGCTTAGAAGGCAAGTAAGAGGGAGCACAAAGACAGAATGTGGGAGCAGTTGAAGATCAAGGGAAGGAGCGAAGCCTTGAAAAGCGGAGTGAGGGAGTTACACCCCACTAACCGTGCTAGTGAAATTGTGGGTAGTGATTTCGCCTCCTTAGGGCTTAGGAACGATGATAGTCGTTAATCTTAGATTGATCCAACGGTAGGCAAATGTTGGCTATAGTAGTGGCCGACGATGGCCTATGTATATAAATAGAAGAGCAATTGTACAGAATAGACACACATCAATCAATCAAAAATTCTACGTTTATTTTATCTATCTGCTTTTATCGCACTTCATCTTTATTTTCATGCATTAGCCAGTAGTATAATCCAAACCTCGCAGTCCCTCTCACCCAACCTAGCCCTTTTAGAGGAGTCAGGATACCCACAGTCAAGGAGCAGAGTTCCCTCCTTGGCGCAATCGCTTGAAGAACAGAGGAGTTAAAAAAACCTTTCGAAACCTCTGGCCAAATCCACGGCTAGGACCTAAGAGTTTGACAAAGAACAACAAATTGGCACGCCCCGTGGGACTAGAACGGGTGAACAGACCATTGCATTTGATTCGCCTGGACTAGATTATCATTGGCGTATGCACTTACGCTCTAGTAAGAACTTAAGCATGGAGTCATCTTCTGCATCAAAGAAGGCAACTGCTACCAAAGGCAAAACAATGGAGCCAGTAGGTGCTTCGGGGAATAATGTTGCAGCGATTACTGCTAAATCGAATGAACCACCTCACCAAGAGGAGGAGCCCTAGTCATGACTACATCATTCATTCGGCAACAGATAGACATGGGGGTACATGACATAATGTACCAAGTGTCCCAACAATTGGCTGACATAGTTAAACCTATGGTGCACAACGAGGTGCAACAGGCCAAGGAATTGGAACAAAGGCATGCAACGCAAGGTAGCAGCGCTACTAACCCCATTTTCCCCGGCCAACCACAGGGAGGACATCCTACTTCTTTGGGAGGCACGCATCAGTCCCCGCCATACACCAGCTCTGTTGGACCTCAGCAAGCATCCTCCTATACTTCTATGGGAGGCATGTATCAGTGTTCACCGAGTGGGAGTTTGACTAGGCCTTAGCAGGCGTTCTCTCATCAGGTATGCCCTACTCCATGATTCCTCAGCCTGGTACTTTTGCCACTGTCAACACTGGGGGCAGTTTTTGGCGAATGTCACTAATACGGTTTCTCTTCAGTAGGGACAAGTGCAATTGGTCAGAAGGCTGCCCGAGGCAGTAGACTCGGTGGGTTTGCCGCAAGGACCATCCTATGGATGTTCTGCCGTGGCTAACTACCCGGCCCACCTAGGGGGCAAGCCTTCGCCCCGGAATCAGGGAATGGCAGGATCAGTGGGTATTGCCCGAGTCAGCAGCCATGGGCCCAGAGCCCACCTGGCTCAACAAGCCTACCTCCTAGTCAGCCATACCCCGAAGCACTCAGTACCTACCCGGCGGGTTCCTATATACACAGATGGGTGTTGCCCCGATTGAGCAGCCATGGAATCAACTTCCACCTAACCGAGGTATGCAAGCATCTGTACCAGGAACTGGCCTTGTTAATCTTGCCCAAGTAGTGCCTAGGCAACCATGGACAGACGCTCCACCTCAGGTACCACCACAGCCAGGGGCGCAGGGTCCCCCAGATACTGATGTGAGCCCACACATCAGATACACTGTGGCGACCAACGCCTCCACCTGAAAGACCATCGGGGTCCTAACTCCTAGATCCTAATTTGATAGCTGACACCATCAAGAAGTTCTTTGGTGTTCAGTTGAAACCGCTCGACAGGCCAGAATACAGAAAGCCTTACCCCGAGTGGGTGGACAGATTGGTGCCTCTGTCCAGAGGATTTAAAACCCCTGACTTTGCCACATTCTCCGGGGGTGATGGTAAGTCTACTATGGAGCACGTCGTCCGATTCACGGCCCAATGTGGGGAAGGGAATCAGAATGAGTTCCATAAGTTACAGCTGTTCCCTTTGTCTCTGACATGGACTGCCTTCTCATGGTATTCTTCTCCCCCACCTGATTCTATACAGACCTGGGCAGACATGGAAAGGTGCTTCCATGACAGATTTTATTGGCCACAGCCTGAAGTTACGGCAGCCGATCTACGGTAGAAGGTGGATGAGGCTGTGACAGACTTCATTGAAAGATTCATAAAGATGGCCGGAAAGTGCTCAGTACCCTTTCCAGAATCACAACTTACTTCCATGGCCATCTCTAGAATGCACCCGCAATTGAAGGAAAAGCTTGTGGGACAAGCTTGTAGTGACCTCAGTAGCCTGGCTTCCAGGGTAATCCAAATTGAATAATTCATACAAGAGAGAGAAAGGAAGAGAGCTACTAGGGGTCGAGGGCCTCAGTTGGTATCAGTAGTTGATGCGGTCGAGGACTCAGATTATGATGAATCAGTCGATTACACGGCAGACATCTTGGTAGCTGAGATAGTCAAAGGTAAAACATACCTCTGTCCTGCTCTTAAACCTGCCAAGGTAAAGGAGAAGGACGAGCCAGAGAACAAGGTTGAGTACTCATTTGACATCTCTAAGGCCAACCAAATATTTGATTATCTCCTCAAAGATAAACAGATTAAGCTCCTCGACAGCCATAAGATACCCCCTCCTGATGAAATAAAAGGGAAGAGGTACTGCAAGTGGCAGAATTCATTCAATCATGCTACTTCGAATTGCATTATCTTCCACCGAGCAATTCAAGAGGCCATAAAGAAGGGGAGGTTCAGAATGGCCGACAAGGAGACACAAGAGATGAGTATTGATACCGATCCTTTCCCCCAATATGAACATCGGCATGGTCTCCTTCTGAGGGAGCGACCGGGGGAAAGGAAAGAAGAAGCACATATGGGATCCCAAGCAGGAGGCTCCCCCAGAAAAGAAAGTATCTGTCTTCGACCGATTGGGGTCACCCCCTAGAGGATCTACGGTGACATATCGTACGGCACTATTGCAAGAAAAGTTACAACTGGGAGGATCGAGCCAGCCTCAAGGAACCCAAAAGAAACTCCCAAAGCCGGGAAATATTGTTCAGGATCTCAGAGAGTTACATCTATCCAAGCTAAACGCTGGGAGTAACCCTGGGAGGAGTGCACCTCAGACTAGAGATATGAGCGAAAGACTCCAGCGTGTCTCACCTGGGGGGCATGGTAGGCCAGTCGATGATCCCATTAGGCAAGCCACCATGTCGAACCTAGGCAAAGAATCTCATCCCAAAGAGGAAAGAAGGTTAGCGAAGGTCACCGAGGCCCAAGGCTTGACGTCAGTGGATATTAATGTACTGAATGACCGTTAATTAAGGGCTGTCAGAACGGTGAAACCACCATCAGAAGTGCCACAAGGCCAATGGATGACGCAAGCAGCAGTGGAAACACCAGCCCCTGGAGTTGCCTCCAAATCTCGTTCGCAGAAGAAGAGGCAACAAAGGGTGAAGGCTTATAATAGAATGAGGGAGACGCTTCAGATGCTCACCTCGGCCAAAGAAAGGAATGCCCAGACTATCCCTGTAGCCAGTGGCTACAGCTTTGGAACAGGCTTTCCCAAAATCGGCCGAGGAGACAGCTCCAAAGCAGCGAACCCCCGACGTAAATCACCCTAGTGCACCCACTGAAATGACAGAAGCACCTAATGCCGTGATAGGGATGCTGGATGCACCTCATAGCCCCCTGACTGAGGCAGTGATAGAATTCTTGTATGGGCCTAACAGCCCCAAACCACCTCAGCCAGTTAATGCACCCCAAGTTAAATGGGCTATGACAGAAGAAGAGCTGGTCGAGGACGACCTCTTGGGGGAAGATGAGGAGAACCCCTTTGGCCCATTGAACTTTGATGGAGACTCCTTGACGAGGTCAAATCTTGGACGACATCATGGACGACACCGATGGGGAATGTTATGCTGACATAGAGATGGCGAGCCTTCTTCCACTAGAATTCTGGGGCAATAAAGATCAACCAAGGGCTCTCGAGGGAGATGTCTTCGCTGAGGAGGCCGAATGGGCTGCCTTGACAAGGCCTGACGGAGCAATTACAGAAGGAATGTTGTTTGAAAAACCCACAGCAGACATGACTAGACACCTGAAGCCATTATATATCAAAGCCCATCTGAATGGGAAGCTGTTTAATCGTGTCTTCGTAGATGGCGGTGTTGTGCTGAATATTATGCCATTAGCCACAATGAAGAAGCTGGGGAAGAACGCCGATGACCTCATCCCAACCACTATGACCATGACCAGTTTCATCGGCCACCCATCCCACGCTTTGGGAGTATTGGTAGACGATGTAACAGTTGGGATCAAGGTAACTCGCTCGACCTTCTTTGTTATAGAAGGAAAGCCCTCATATGTTGTGATCCTGGGAAGAGATTGGATCCACACCAGTGAATGTGTCCCATCTACCCTGCATTAGAAGTTAATGATATGGATAGGGGATCAAGTGGAAATATTAGAAGCAGACCCTAATCTGTTCCCTGCAGAGGTAAAGATGTTTGAGGCCGTCTTCTACTCCCCTCATTTGCATCCTATTTCCATCCCAGGGGATTAAGAGGAAGGTGACATAGAGTCATGTGACTGGACCAAAAGAGGTTTTGAATTCAAGATGTTGGCCGACCCACGGCCTAGCAATAAGGATAATGATTAATCTCCCACCAGAGGTACAGAGCCTGCTGGATCGGTTTCACCTATTCCAGATTGAATCCAGCATTGAAGTGGCTATGTTTGGTGCAATAGATGAAGAGCACGAACTCGAGGAACACTCCTACCAAGAGGATTCGGATGACTCCCTCGACGGGACGTTGGCCGAGCCTCCTCACCTGGAGCCCATCCAGAGGAAGATGCCTACTTTCAAAGCGCAAGACCCTCTGTTGGAGGTGAACCTGGGAAACGAAAAGGAGCCAAGGATGACCAAGGTCAGTGGTAAATTACAACCTCAACAACAAGATTAAATGGTGGCTCTAATAAAGGACTACCGTGACTGCTTTGCATGGGATTACCATGAGATGCTAGGCCTTGATAGAGCCTTGGTAGAGCATAGGTTGCCCATCAAAGAAGGTTGCAAGCCCCATAAACAGCCACCGAGGAGGTTCAATCCGCAGCTAATGCCACAGATCAAAGCAGAGGTGGAAAGATTGCTCAAGGCAGGATTCATAAGAACTGTCAGGTACGTAGAATGGCTATCTAATAGAGTCCCTGTTGTAAAAAAGAATGGCCAGGTCAGGTTTGTATTGACTACAGAGATCTGAACTTGGCCACTCCCAAAGATGAGTCTGGTATGCCTGTGGCAGATATGCTCATCGACACCGCGGCTAACAATGCCATCTTGACCTTTATGGGCGGCTATTCTGGGTATAACCAAATATATGTGGCCGAGGCTGACACCCATAACACCAGCTTTAGGTGCCCCGACGCTTTAGGTATCTATGAGTGGTTGGTAATGCCTTTTGGCCTCAAAAACACAGGAGCCACATACCAAAGGGCCATGAATGCTATTTTCCACGACCTCGGCCGATTTCCTGGCTCAACACCCTTGCGTGAAAATACACGACACCCCAGCCGAGTCTATTAACTATTCGGGCCTAAAGCCTTGGGTGCTCATGTTGATGGACCGAGTACCCAAACAGAGGCAGGCATTGGAGTAGTCATCACCAGTCCCTGTGGTCAAACGTGGAGATTCATGTGCAGGATAGGGGATCAAGCCTCCAATAATTAGGCCGAGTATGAAGCCCTGATCATGGGACTGGATATCCTGGCCTCCATGAAGGCTCAATATGTGGAAATCAATGGGCATTCACAACTGGTGATCAAGAAAATCACTGGGGAATACAAGTGTTATAACACAAAACTTAAACAATTGCGAGCCTCGGCGGATAACTTGTTAAAGTTGTTCGCCGATGCAGTCATCATGTATGTCCCCAGAAGCGAAAACCAAGAGGCTAACAATTTAGCCCAGCAAGGCTCGGGTTACAAAGAGTTGGTGGTCGAGGTATTGCAACAAAATACCCGTACTTTGGCCCAGGAGGACCCTGCCGATGCTTGGATTGGAGTATTGGCAGAGTACCTCCGTAATCCAACGGCCGACACTAACTTCAAAACAAAGCAAAGGGCGTTGAAGTATATCCTGATAGGGGACGACCTATATAAAAGAAGTGCCAACGGGGTGTTGTTACGATGCCTCAAAAGAAAGGATGCATATATTGTGATGGCACGGATCCATGCAGGAATTTGTGGTACACATAGGTCTGGCCCCATCATGAAATGGCTGATATATAGACATCGATACTATTGGCCGACAATCACGGTTGATTTCTTCCAGTTTGCAAAGGGATGTGAGGCTTGCCAGCTGCATGGACCAATCCAGAGAGTGTCTGGGGATGAGCTTCATCCCATTGTCAAACCTTGGCCATTCAGAGGGTGGGCCATGGATTTAATTGGCAAGGCATACCCTCTGAGCTCATCAAAGGGCCATAACTTTATTATTGTGGCCACCGATTACTTCACTAAATGGGTGGAAGTTGTGCCCTTAGCAAGTGTTAATCAGGCTGCGGTGATTAGGTTCATAGAAAACCAAATCATATACAGATTTGGCATTCCTGAAACCATCACGGGCGATCAAGGCACAATGTTCACCGGGGAACAAGTGGTGGCCTTTGCACAAGAATATGGCATCAAGATGAGACATTCGTCTCCTTATTATGCTCAAGCCAATGGGCAAGCAGAGGCTACCAACTAGATTATCATCGTGCTCATCAAGAAAAACATAGAGGACAAGCCTCGACGGTGGCACGAGACCCTTAATGAGGTCCTTTGGGCTATAAGAAATTCTAAGTCCACAGCCACGGGGGTAACTCCCTATCGTTTAGTCTATGGGCAGGATGCCGTGTTACCATTGGAAATCAGTGTGCCATCCTTAAGGGTGGCTCGACAACATGCCCTCAACATAGATAAGTACCAGCAAGTCAAGTTAATGGAGTTAGACTCGGTGGACGATGACAGGCTGGCTGCCCTTAGCAGAATCAATCAAAGGGGGATCAGTTGGATAGAATCCTGGAATTCGTTCAAAGTCAAAGAAACCCGAATAGAGAGATGAACAAAGCCAAAACGGCCCGTGCCTACAACAAACACGTCAAGCCAAAGAAGTTTGTTGAGGGTGATCTCTTATGGAAGACTATTCTGCCACTTGGGAGGAAAGATCCTCAGTTTGGCAAATGGTCCCCAAATTGGGACGGGCCCTACATTGTATGCGAAGTATACGACGGTGGGGCATATCGTTTGATTACGTCCGACGGCGAAGAGTTCGAAACAAAAATCAATGGCAAATATCTCAAATCATATTATCCTACTCTATGGGAAAGTGTGCAAGGAAAAGAAATTGGTAGTTACAAAAAGTAAAATTGTCATAGTGGCTCGCCACACACCGGCGGCCTAGTGGAAAAAACAAATTGAGAACGAGGACAGCCTACTCCTTCGCTGTAGAAGAGCCTTCCCCCTCCATAGATTCGGACACCTCTAGACCAGAAGGGAGGACAGCTGAAGTAGGTGCAGCGATGGAAGAGTTTGTCAAGCGGACACGAAGCCTTTCCCAGGAAGCTACTATAGATAACACTTCGCTTTGGCCGCGCTCCTTGTCATAGAGGAAGACCCCTTTTTGAGATTACAGTTCCTTGATGCGTTGATCTAAGGGCTTGCTCTGATTGTATAAACGAGCCTGACCTGATATGACCAAGGCTAGTTTCTTCGTCGCCTCTTCCTGTTGAGGATGCAAAACCTGCAATTCTAACTGGAGTCCTGTTAGAAGGGATTCAATCTCCTCAATTCGGCGTCTAGTCATCTCCTCCTCGGCTAGCACCAATCAGCGTTCCGGGTCTTTCTCACCGTAGGTTGAGAGGTACATCTTCTCTGCCTGAAGGGAATTCAGGCGATCCAGTGCTTGTTGGGCAGCGTCCTGAGCAGCGTAGGATGCCGAATAGGCTCAAGAAATCTCCAGAATACGATAATCTATGTCCCTTAGGGTCTCCCTCCTCTGCGTTGACATACCATCTGAGGAGGATAGCCTGAAGGCCAGAGACTGCAGGTCTGAAAGCTGGGTAGGATCAGTAACAATTCTCCCCCGAAGGGCATCCTCTAGTCTCTGTAATTCTTCTCCCGAAGGGGGAACCACCTGAGGATGACTCTGGGAAGAAAAGTACTGAGCCACCTCTGCTTCAGTCACTGGTTTGGGATCTGGCTGAGGAGGTAGAGGAGGGGAGCACACGGGAGGAGCACCAGGGGATCGGTTGTCTGCGGATAAAATAACTATGAGAAAAACTGAAGCGCCAGCAAACAAGAAGAAGGAAAACGGGAGAACACCGTACCTTAGATTTCTTGGAAGGACGAGAGGTGTCTTTTGCCACCACAGCAGCCCTCTTGGCCGCTGGCCGCGAAGGAGTATCTGTTGGAGCACGCCGAGCAGACGACCGCCTGAAGGTAATGGGAGCATCATCGTCATCTTCTTCCACATTACGATCAGCAGAAGACCCTACAGTTAGAAGGAGGACGAAGATGAGATAAGAGGAAAAGCAGGGGGAGGAAATAACGAATGCATCACGGAGAACAAAGGACATACCTGCAGCTGGTTGGGACCGAGCGGATGGTAGTTGAATGGAAGTGGGAGGCCTAGGTGTTTTATCAACGATAGTAGGAACGCTGCTGGTACTGGCCGGTGCTGAAAAGGGGGCTGGAGTCGCGTGATGACGACCAAGGTACTTGGAAAGATAATCACCAAGCACCCGAGGGAAGACCAGGTCTTTAACAGCAAGTCACCAATTGGTAAAGGCACTGGTTTCCCCCACACACACCTCGTAGTGCGCCCACACACTCTCGGTGACCTTGTAGTAATTACCAGTGACCATTTTACACACCTGGCCATCAGTCAAACCTTCCCGACGGTGAGGATCATCCAGAGGTCGGTAAGGCAGAGGGACATGTTGCATCAACCCGAACTATTTACAGACAAAGTTGGGGTAATAATACTCCGCGACGGCCTTGCTGTAACGGGAGGTAGCCAGATAGCCAATTGGCAAGTCCCTGGATACCAGAGCGGACCGCCAATAATCACGAGTGATGCTGCGTTCTGAAAGAGAAAACTGATCTTCTTTTCTTTGAGGAGAAAAGATCCAGGTATGACCACACCTCCTGTCCAGCACAGGACACCACGCCATCTCAGCAACATTTGTCTTCAAAAACTCCTTCATAATTTGAACCGCAGTCAGGCGATGGCAGGGGGTGGCCGAGAGTTGAGGGCCCAAACACTTAGTGGTCAGTGACTCGGGGATAGTCAGTCAAACCGATAGAATGGGAGGGAAATAGAGAGTGGCCCACACAACTAAAGGAACCACATAGGACATTGAATCTTCGAAACTCGGCCGTAGTCCCTAATCTGGTCAGGCATGACTTGGATTCCTAGGTAGAGCTCGCCAAGAAAATAAGGGGCCCAGGCGTAAACTTCTCCACTGGCCATCAAGGCGATGAAGGGCTGCAATTCTTGGACGACACCGGCAGAGGCACTGCCATAGAAGAATCTGCAAAAGAAGTACATGAGGAAAGCAATGTGTTCCTCGCCGGGAATATTGGCGTTAGACTTAGAATTTGCAATCAAAAATTTTGAGTAAACCCCTCCAGCATGGACATGGCCCAGATTCACCTTCCTCGGTAATCTTTGCAGGATGGACACTTCGGCCAAATGCGGGTAGGCCAGTGATGCCGGCCACGTCCAAAATGGTGGGAGTGACCATGCCCCAAGGGAATATAAAGGCGTTGAAGTTAGAAGACCAGAAGTCCAAGAGAGGCAAAAGAACGTCAAAATTATGGGGAATGGCGAAGGTACAGAGAGCGATCATGTTACGAAGGCCCCACGCTTTCCAATCATCTTTCTTGACAGGATGAATCCTGTCGAACCAGGCATGGTAGTCTTCGGTGGGTTTGGCCCAACCCCTGGTTTCTGACACCTTGGCGTCAATGGTGAACCAATCTTGGGTGATTGGTATGCTGGGACAAGCCGAAGCGTTGAAGGTTTGTTTGAAGGCGTTAAGCCGTCACTGACAGCACAGGTAGTAGGCCGCACTGTAACGCCGCCTGAAACGGAAACAAGGATATCCTGTGGGGAGACTTCAAGGGGAATGGTTGCCAAAGATGGACCAGAGGAAGAAGAACTCGGCTGACTATCATCTCCACCATAGCTGTGTTCACGATTTTGAGAGTCTGAGTTTGAAGACATGGTGGACGGAAGTGGTCATAACAATAGGGAAGGAGAAACTAAAAAGGGAAGCGAAACATTTCAAGAGAGGTGAACAATGTTGCGTGGCTGTTGCTATTTAAGGTTTCGCAAACCTTAGGAACCGTTGTAACGCCCTATTATCCCGCGCAAAGAGAAATGCCAAGTGCGCGAAACGGAAGGTCAGTCGCTTCAAACGGTCATATCAGATCATATGAAAGGGTTTTTTGCACTATCAGTCACGTCCTCACGGTCAAATGACAACACAAAAAGGGGCCAATTGTTAACACCCAAAAATAACTGAGTCGTAGGCCGAGGGCCGAGGGCCGAGTGAAGGAAGGGAGTAAAATCGGAGTGCTGAGGCAGGCCACTTAACAAAGGTTTGAGAGATAATTGCCAGAGAGAAGAACTCAAGAGAATCCCTCGGGGCATACCACAAGACAACTCCCCGAGGAAGGGGTCAGCCCGAGGAGCAATAAGCAAGGCCGAGGGAGAGCAAAGCCTCAGCCTATAGAGTTCCACGACCGAGGTGGGCTCGGGTGCCTGAGTTACTGTCCGAGGACGAAGACTAACTGAGCGAGCCAAGTGGCTGAGGTAAGGCAGGCTTGCTTAAAAGGCAAGTAAGAGGGAGCACGAAGACAGAACGTGGGATCAATTGAAGATCAAGCGAAGGAGCGAAACCTTGAAAAGCGGAGTGAGGGAGTTACACCCCACTAACTGTGCTAGTGAAATCGTGGGTAGTGATTTCGCCTCCTTATGGCTTGGAACGATGATAGTCGTTGATCTTAGATTGATTCAACGGTAGGCAGATGTTGGCTATAGTAGTGGCCGACAAGGGCCTATGTATATAAATAGAAGAGGAATTGTACATAATAGACACACATCAATCAACCAAAAACTCTACGTTTATTTTATCTATATGCTTTTATCGCACTTTATCTTTATTTTCATGCATTAGCCAGTAGTATAATCCAAATCTCTCAGTCTCTCTCACCCAACCTGGCCCTTTCTAGAGGAGTCAGGATACCCACAGTCAAGGTACAGAGTTCCCTCCTTGGCGTAATCCCTTGAAGAACAGAGGAATCAAAAAACCTTCCAAAACCTCTGGTCGAATCCACTGCTAAGAACTAAGAGCTTGACGAAGAACAACAGTACTGAACACCTCAAACAACCCATGCTCCTCCCATTAGTAACTACAGTAACTCTCTTTCACTTTCTCTTTCCTTTCTCAAACTCCAGTTTCAATTGATCACCATTTCTTTTTCTTTTTGGCATTCCAATAGTTTCAATTTTGATGTCAATCTCTGTTATTCCAATTTAATTCATTAATCCCAAACTTATTCTCCTTCAATTTGATCAAAAATTCTTCTTCTTCAAATGTCAAAGTCATCCTTTTAGAAACCAGATCTTCAAATGTCAAATTGTAATTTTAACAGGTACGACAATGCTGATCCGAACTGGTTCGGGTGCCTGTCCCCGAACCCATTAAAATCTGGAGAGAGAAAAAAAGACGGACACGCTTGGAACATTTCGCTTCATTAAGGGTATTTTGGTACTTTCGCTGTGTTTAGGGGTGTGTGGTGAGTAGGAGGGGGGTTGGGAAAAGCATAGGCCTTGTTTATATTTCGCCATAGATAACTCCACTCTTAGACTTTATCGACAAGACCGATTCTTATTACACCCCCCTCCTACTCACTAAAGACCCCCGACCTTGCAAAAATGCTAAAATATCCTTAATGAACAAAATAGTTCCAAGCACGTCTATTTGTTTCTGGGTTTCAACAGGTAGAGTACTTTGATACCGTACAAGATACGACACCATGGTACTGTGGCATATGTTTTGCCACACACTCCTAGTACGATACTTTGATATGGAACTGGTACGGTATCAAAGTATCGTGGCTACTAATTCTGAAACTGTATAGGCACAATACTTTGACATCAAAGTACCGTACTTATTAAAAATTCTGGAGAATTTTTATTAGAATTTTTAACAAATATTTTCTATGTTTCAATGGCTTAGTTTTCATCGACACTTTTGGTTAGCGGCCTATAATCAGTCAAATTTTTTTAATGGTCATTCAAATCTCCGTCCTTTGTGTCAGAAAAAGGAGTTGATGACATTTGTTGTGGTAATAGTGCCTCAACAGATAGAATTTCAACGATCCGGATTTCTCATCAAAAAGTCTGATCAATGACTCACATTCAAGGACACCCACTATAAATAGGCTCTCAGTTACGCCCATCTCTTTCACACCAACCTCCACCAACATCTCTCCCTTACTAAACACCCGCTTCGTCATAAACTCCCTCTCTGAAATGGAGTTCACATCAACCCAGTTCTCAATGGACTCCTACCAGACTACCCTCCATCATCGTGGAAGTATCACCATGAAGGGAAATGGTGTTTTGTTTCAAAGTCCCAAGCTTGCCTTCTGCAGGATGAAGGAAAAGGAAAAAGCGGAGAGGAAGGTTTGAGAGGGGCATTTTTCTAGACAGGTAACTACTATTGTTTACCGCAAGTCTAGTACTGTAGATGACGACCGTATTCGCTATTTAGCGAGGGATATTCGGAGCGACGACGACGTACACGCCATAATGTAAACACATGCCCAAATTTTAAGAGCTGCTCCGTTGGAGCTATACGTCAACATCATACGGACTCCAAACCAGATAATTTTCCTTTTATATTTCATTATATTTTTGTGATGTATGGTTATGCTTTTATGAATAAAATTAAACAACTACTGGGTTTGTCGTCCGCCTCTGCGCTGATACACACTTTGGCTTTCAGCTGGTAGAGTAAGCTCCAAGTACGCGTATGTCGGGGAATATAGCCTTCTAGCTACTGCTCTAAGTCAAGAGCTATATCCAATATCTCGGGCATAAGTTGTGAGCCGGAAAAAAGTATTAAAATAACGTCATTTTTAATAAAATAAAACACCATAAAAATTCACATACGTGTGATGTCTGTGACTCATCCGAGTGGAGTAATTGCCCGAAATAAGGTATGAGTGTGAGACCATCCTAAACCAGTCAAGGTACCCATCAGCGGTGTCTGGCCTACCCTGCATGATCCGCTCACCGCACTGTACGATGTGGTCATCGAACTCCTCCCACATGCGGCCAGCCTGCTATGGAGTCACAGACGTCGACCTAGTAGATCGCGGGTCAGCGGGATCCCTTGTATATAGCCAAACTGTCTTTCAACCCGGCTTGGCATATATGGAATCAAGCACGTAGCATAGCGTATGAACCCCCGATAGTAGGTCAACATGTGTAAGGACTGGACATCTCGGTGCTCGGTGTAGGGGTCCCATGTGACCTGTTCTTGAGTAAGGCAATCCAACACATTCCGAAATAGGATAACTTTACCATCGCCTCTCATATTCGACCAATGCTTCACATGTGGCTTATCTTCATCATATTGAGGTTCAATCCATCTAGTCCCAAAACCTTCACCCTAAAATTGCTCAAATATCAACGACCGTAATGTACATGATAAGAAGGGGGTACTTTGAGATTTTAATTAGAATAAATGAAGACGTGGGTAAGAGAGAGGGGGAGAAACAAGTGGGGTGTAAGGTGAAATTCCTTTATTTTTTGGAACAAATGGTTTAAGCAAGAATATTCCACCATAACAGTTGCTAATATAGTTTGACCAAGTAGCTTGGCTGGTCTCACTGCAATCCTCATTTTGCAGTTGAGTGGGTCAGTTGATGTTCAATTCATTCAAGCACTCCATGGTTTTAGCATTGCTTGTATTTGTCTCTTTCCGATGGAAGCGATAAATAGAAGTGGGTGATAACAAATGGGAAAGTTGTTGGCCGGACTGTAGAGAAGTTAATGTTTTGCCATAGTGATACAAAACCAACGTCACATCAACTTCTATTCGGTGATTGTAACGATATTAAGCTGATTGATTATTTATTTATGCTAGTTGGTAGAAACGCTACAAGTTTTTGTCGCCTTAAATATTCTTCAAATTATTTATATTTTTTTTTATTAGTCTTAAAATTATATATATATATATATATATATATATTAATTATAAGCATTCTCTTGTCATTGTCTACAAAGTTACTCTCTCAATTAAGGTGAAATATTTTTATAGCTTTCTTTCTACTTCACTCCCCCCAAAGTCCTCCCCTCCCCTCTAAACTCCTAAACAAGCCCTAAAGCATTGGGCTTATGGGTCATCTCACGTATATATTGTTTAACATTCACTTCAAGTGTGAGTCATCCATCCATATGGGTATATGCTCCACCTCAAACGGAAGCTTTTTCATCTACATGAGCCGAACCTTAACCATCGACTCTGATACCACACTTAGGTCATGAGGAGAGCCCGAGGGATCATCCACATTGGGCCAAGAGCAACCATATAAGTGAATTGGACACCACATCTTAACCCAAAACCTTAAGGCATGGGTTTATGGCTCCTCTCATTTATATATTGCCCAACATTCACGTACTTTTTCATCCAATGTGAGACTTCTACATCACATTTTTCCCGTTTTTCTCAAACTTTGATGGGAAGTCAGCACATAAACACAATAATAGCAACTTGCAGAGGAAACAAATTCCCTAAACTTGCAAGAACCTATGAGGAGAAACATCGAATATATATATACATTGATATTTTTAATGCACTATAAACATCGATATTTTTAACGTGGAAAACCCCTCAAAGTAAGGGTAAAAATCACCGGTCAATTTAAGATCGACTATGATCAATATGTTTTGTAATTTTTAGTTTTATCTACTATCTATCTATATCATTTACCTACTACCAAAATATCAATCTTATCATTTTCCCAACTAAATAATTGGAGGATATTTAGGTAATTTAACTTTTTTCTTTTTCAAACTTTTCCACCCTTTCACTCTTTCACACATTTTCAAACTTTTTCAATTTTTTACTCTCACTCACACTTTTTCACTCTCTTCTCCTCTTTCTTTTTCTAATTCTCTCATTTCTCTATTTTTCATACCTTTTCAAACTTTTTCACTTTTTCACTCTCTCTCACACACTTTTTCACTCTCTTCTCCTCTTTCTTCCTCTAATTCTCCAATTTCTCTATTTTTCACAATATACCTACTTCAATTTCATCTACATGTCACCTTCATTTTTCCTTTTTACTATTTTAAAAAATTTTAAATTTTGACAAAATTTTAACATCTGTTTTTTTACACGGGATAATATTTAGGCTAATTAAATCTGTCAGCTTTTAAATTGTCTTGATAGGGATAATCTTCGGACTAATTAAATTTTCTGAGTACATACATTACCCACTACCAAAATATCAATCTTATCATTTTCCCAACTAAGCAATTGGAGTTTATTTAGGGAACTTCATTTTTTTACATTTTCAAACTTTTTCACTATCTTCTCCTCTTTCTTCCGCTAACTCTCTCATTTCTCTATTTTTCACAATATGTCTACTTTAATTTCATCTAAATATCTCCTTCATTTTTCCTTTTTACTAATTTAAAATTATCGAAATTTTGATAAAATTTTAATATTCTGTTTCTTACACGGGGTAATGTTCGGACTGATTAAACTTTGTCTGAGATCATACATAAAAATAAAACGACAGCACCCATGCGTAGGCACGGGTATACTGCTAGTTAATTGTTAGAATAAAGGGGGTCAACAACATGTGATGCCAACTCCATGTCTAAGAAAATCATTTCACCGAACATCTAATTTTGGTCAGTACCATTTTGGAAGATTACTCTAAACTAGTGCTGGACAAACGGAAAAAACCGACCGCCACCCGCCCAATCCGCGAGAGCCCAAACCGATGGAACGGTTACAAACGGTTTTGCGGGTTCGCGGGTCACCTGTGTGGATCCAAGTGGGTAACTGTGGTCGGGTGCGGATTGAATTTTTGTTATCCGCATGAAGCCGAACCCGTCCGCTACAAATACATAAGTGAATGGGCTACTAGCTTGCTAAGGCCCAAAGCTTTATGGTCGAAATCCAAAACACCGAAAACAACGGAACCCAAATTGATATACACTTTTTAACTGTAAACCAAACACTGAGATAAGTGTTTTTATCCCATTCAACTCAATTGTCCTTCATAGGGATAGAAAATTAAAAAGAAAAGAAACTTATCATGAGTTGTGACAAGAGAATCTGCTATGTGGTCGATGGATGATGGTAGCAGAATGTTCCTAAATAGAAAAAGACAGCAATATTGTTTCAACACTTGTCTTGCAACTTTGCTGTTGCAGCAGTTTATCTTTCGATCTACCAATTTGAGATTTTTTCCGTTACTGTTTGTCGTTTTAACCGTATTAACCCACCCGACTCACCGCGAAACCGATCAACCCGCAACCGTTTAAACCGTCATCTCTAATGGTCGGTGGTGGGTGAGATTAATTCTTTCTCGGTTTTGTTTGGATGCACACTTTTGAACCCGAAACCGGACAAACCGACCGTTTGTCCAGCCCTACTCTAAACCCCTCATGATTAATTATTTTTAGTACATGATTTGTGTGGTAAGAAAATAACAAATGTGTCGGTCCCGAAGACTATAACTTAGCACTATGAAAGCATATATGCAAATTACTAAATGCTACTCCCTCCGTTCCAAATTAATAGTCGTTTAAGGTTTTGGCACAGAATAAAAAAGCAATAAATTGGCTAAGTAACATGGCAGTTTTACAAAATTAACCCCATCAATTAATAAATGCATGTTGATAATGTCTTTGGTTAGTGAAAAGTTACAACAATTAATGAGGGTAAAATTGAAAAGATTTAATTAATGATGCATTGGAATGACAAAACGACAATTAATTTGAAATTTTTTATTTTGGCTAAAACAACTATTAATTTGAAACGGAGGGAGTACATTGCTTGATATAATCATTAGTAGTAATATAGTTCATCATAAACTAAAATGCATCAGAAAAAAACAAGATGCATATTTATGTTTGACTATTCTAATGAATAAATCATTTTATGGATGTTACAGAAAATAATCATGTAGATACAAAGTATTTTTCTAGGTCCAGATGAAGCAGATTCTAAGTCAGCTATTATCTACATGTAGTGACATTGAAATATCATTATGATCTACAAAATAATCTATAGTTCTTGCTTCTTCATTTCATGCTCAAATACCAACAATTCAAGAAGGATGTCCAGAAGATAATACTAACTGCAAAGCTCCATTAAAATAGAATACATTACAAATGACAGAGCAGAGTAAATTGCTTTATATGCACTCTGGAAGAAACTTCAGATGTTGGAATTCATATTCTTAAGTGACGCTTCAAACAATGGAAGAAAAACTGCACTCTTTTTCCTTTTGCCACTGTCTTGTCCCACTGGGTTTTCTTTGAAAGGTTTTTAACGAGGCAGTTCCCACTAAAAGGATATTGTACTCCTTTTTCTTCACTAGATTTTTATCCCACTGGGTTTTTTTTCTAGTAAGGTTTTAATGAGGCATATCCTCGATGGACATCCAAGGAGGAGTGTTATGAATAATATATAATTAGTGGATGTTCCATCCTTAGGCTTCCACATTCCACTAAGTCCCTTTATGTGATTGAATGGTTAGTGCCTTTTTATTGTTGATCATTCACTTGCATAATTGTACTTATAAATATGACTTGCTCCTTAGTGTAATGTGATACTTGAAGAGCATAATGCAAAAACTCTCTCATTCTCTTCTCCATTTTTCATCTCTATTTGTTCTTACTCAAGTTTTGGTTATTTTCATAATAATAGTAGTAAATTTTCAACATGGTATTTGTTTTATTATTTACTAGTCTCTCAGAGTTTTAAATCAAGAAAATTTGTGTGTTACACTTAGACCTCTCTCTAAACCCTAAAAACACACAAATAAAACACTTTTTTTGAAACATACCTAATAAGTATTTATAAAAAGTGAGGTGTTACAATAGATGGCAATCCAGATTGATTTGGATAAGGCCCGTGACAGATGGAGATGTAATTTTATCAAGGATACTCTTCAAGATATTGGTTTTCCTGACAACATTAATAACCTAATTTGGCACTACTGTATCTCCTCCCCTTCCATGCAACTTCGTGGAATGGTGAAGCTCTTGATGATTTCATTCCCTATCGAGCATTAGACAAGGTGACCCCATATCACCTTATGTCTTAATTTGTTCTATGCCTTGAGAGATTGTTCCATCTGATGACAAGGAAGTTAATGATAAGAATTGCTCTCCCATTAAGCTCACTAGAAGATGTCCTCCTATATCTCACCTAGCCTTTGCTGATGATCTCCTGCTTTTTGCGAAAGCTTTGCTAGACCAAGCTCACACTATTCACTAGGTGCTCCAAACTTTTTGTGCTTCACCCGGGAAAAAGGTTAGTTTGGACAAAACTAGAGTTTATTTCTCTGATAATGTAGCCTATCCTCTTAGAGCCACTACAAAAAAAAAGTAGGATAGGTGACGGAAATTTTCGTCGCTAAACCTCCAAAATCTGTCGCTACGGTGTTTTAGCGAGGGAATTAGCAACGGAAAAATTCCCGCGCTAAAAAGGGCCTAGCTAGTATTTAGCGATAGAAATCAGGTTCCGTCACTAAGTATTAGCGAGGGATTTTAGCGAGGAAATTTTTCCGTCGCTAACTAGGAAATTCCGTCGCTAATTAGCGACGGTTAGCGACAGAATTTAGTGAGGGAATTTCCGTCGCTATTCTGAAGGCCACGTGTCCAAATATTAGCGACAGATTTTAGTGAGGGCAAATCCGTCGCTAAATTAATTTTTTTATAAAAAAACTGCTTTATTTTATGCCACGTGTCCAAAATTTGAAAACCTGTTTTTTTTTAGGCTAAATTATAGTTTTGGTCCCCCTATTTTAAAACTCAGACATTTAGTCCCCCAATTTTAAAAAATCAAATACATTTAGTCCAAAGAGGGACCAAATGTCTTTGATTTTTTAAAATTGGGGGACCAAATGTCTTTGATTTTTTAAAATTGAGGGACTAAATGTCTTTGATTATTAGCCATAAAAAACTGAAAATTCCTCTTGGGACTAAATGTCTTTGATTTTTTAAAATTGGGGGACCAAATGTCTGAGTTTTAAAATAGGGGGACCAAATATCTGAATTTTTGAAAATAGGGGGACCAAAACTATAATTTAGCCTTTTTTTATAATAACTATATATCAAATGCAGCACAATTTCGAGAATACTCAAATAAAATCCGTCCAAACTGGTACCAAATATCCAAATCAACATCCAAACTAACCAGCAATACCAAATATCCAAATCCTAAACAAGTTCAAACCAGCAATAACAATCCAAATTCTAAACATGTCCAAAACAGCAATAACATAATATTCCAAACCAGCAAATAACAACATAATACTAATACGGGCCATCATCAGACTCGGACTCCTCAAACGCATCTGGCTTCAAGGTCTTATAGTACTTTAACAGCTTCTCCCGCTGACGTGCAAACCTATAGAAGTCTGTCTGCATATCTTTCATAGTCCGACTCTGCTTCTGCTGTTCCTGCTGGTGCTGAGCATGCGTCTCTTGTATCTCCTGCTGGTGCTGAGCACGCATCTCCTCTATCTGCTGCCTGAGCTGCTCTGTCTCAGCTGAAGGACGAGGATGTCTACTACTAGAGGGTCCGCTGGTGTCAAAATGATCATCCTCAAATCTGAAATTTGGAGCCAAGGGTCCCGTACCATACATACGATTCTTATACATCCCCCCTACCAACTTCTCCCAGTTGCGGTTTGCCAAAGCCATGATCTCAGGAGTCAGTGCACCAAGTGACTCAGGGTTCCATCTCCCCTAAGTCGGCTCAAACATCATCTCAGAATGTTTCTCTTGTTTTGCTAACCACAAAACATAGCATAATAAACGTTCCATTTTAAGAAAACATTATATAATACAAATCAAGTTGTATTTTTACCTGTGTGATCCTTGAGCGCTCATCAACATAAGTCTTGGTATCCTTCCTGACATGTGTGGCCCTATGCAGCTCAGCAATAGTAAGAGGGCGTCCATGCTTCTTACTTTGTAAAAATGAAACAAATTCTCAAATATTGGTAACTAATCACCCTAACTAAACTAAAATAGTACAAATATTTTTAAAATAACCTACCAATCTCATAGCACGCTGAGCTTGGTTGACGGACACAAGTGTGAAGCGAGCCACCCTTTTCTGAATTCCGATTTTCCTTCATTTTTTCAGCATTTCTTTTGAATTTCTCACTTCTCCAAACTTCCTGGTATTGA
This sequence comes from Astragalus membranaceus, assembly GCA_039519185.1. NCBI lineage: Eukaryota > Viridiplantae > Streptophyta > Magnoliopsida > Fabales > Fabaceae > Astragalus > Astragalus membranaceus. The sequence continues at coordinate 100,216,446 of CM076850.1, forward strand.
TCCCAGACTTCTTGAGGGATATACCTCGGCCTTTCATTTTTACAGCGTAATTTGTAGAGCAAGTCCGCCAATTGCTTTGCCAATCTAGTCCAAAAAACTTTCTGCACCAATTCATCATCTTCCGGTCTCCAAGCCACTTTGGTCTGTATTAAACATAATCAAAATATGTATTAGTTATTATATTAAACATTAAACAATATATTAAAATTATCAATATAGGTAACGACATAATTGATACTTACCCTAAACAAGTCCACAAAATTTTTCTTTTTCCTCTTATCGGTTTTTGTCACCTTTTCATGGTACTCTTCAAAATAGAGTTTCTTAATGACACGAGTGATCGCTGATGAAGAAGTCTTCGATCTAAGAAACCTGCATAATTAAGTCGTTGCATAATTAACAAACATATATACACGTCAAACAATTAATTTAAATTAAAAAAAAGTCAAACAATACTTATGCATCGCCAAAGGGATATATGACTTTGTGACGTCGACCATCAGGGTCGACAACCACCTCCTCATTTTCTGACCCGAATGATAATGGCTCTTAATCAGTATGACCATGGGGGTCAGAATGATCATCCTGTAGGAAATGATCAGTATGTACCTTGGGTGTAGGCATAGATTACCCGACTGGTGTGCCCATAGGATGCTGCAGAGGTGGGCCCATATATCTGCTGGTGTGCCCATAGGATGCTGTAGAGGTGGGCCCATATACCCTACCGGTGTGCCCATAGGATACTGCAGAGGTGGGCCCATAAAATACCCATAGGATGCTGGTGTGCCAGATGGGTTTATAGGATACCAATTGGGGCCAGAGGGAGAATGACCAATATGTGGAGCAACTGGAGCAGAACCTGAGGCATCCCCATAAATGTATCCCCTACATTAAGTACGACCTCACGAACTCGACGACACCTTCTAGGTTCAGCTATCTTCTTCCCCCCAACATCTCTCGGCAGGTCAGAACCTCCTCCTGGATGCATATCTATGAAAAACGAAACGCAAGAAAAATATATAATGATATAAATAAATAAATTTAAATACAACAACAACGTACAATAATGATAAACGAAATGTGATATATATATTAATAATTAAAATTAGATGAACAATCAACAACATGCATAGATTAAAACTAATCAAACTATCTATGTGATACTAATAAGATTAAAAAAGTCTTCATCTTCTTCATCTTCTACATCTTCTACAACTTCAGTCTCATCTTCATCTTCTTCATATACTCCAATTTCTTCTTCTAATACTGGTTCAACTTCTTCAATGTGGAGTCGATCATCACATAAGGTATCAACTGGTTCAACTTCAATTACCTCATTGGCGCCCGACATTTCATATCCATTTGATAAGGAACCTCATCCCCCACATCAGTGGCTTCAATGCGACCCCGTGGTTTTGTCTTAATTGCAACACAATATCCTTCCCGAGTTTATGGATATGGAACATAATATACTTGTGTCACATTTTCAAGCATGATAAACGGATCATAGGCTCTATACCTTCTATCCATTCGAATGTCAACGGTATTACATTTTGGATTCAATTTCGTTCCTCTAACCGATGGATCAAACCAACTACAATAAAACAAAACAATTTTCTTTTGATAGTCTAAATATTTGTATTCAAGTTCATATATGTCTTGGATCACCCCATAGTACTCATCTTCACCTCCTTCTGCGATCCCTTTTACATATACCCCACTATTAATTGTTTGTTTTCCGTCACTCCATGATTGAGTGTCAAATTTATAACCGTTAACGAGGTACGTGTGCCACTCACTAACTTCACGAAAAGGACCATCACCTAATTTCCTCAAATGTTGGATTAGGGGAGTTGGTTCCGTTTCATAAACCTAAGTAATCACATATGGAAAAAAAATAAGTCATCTCTCATATCTACTTTGAACGCTAGACATTAAAACATTAATTTTAGGCTTAAATATATGTTACCCCATTGCAAATATCCTCATTTTCCATTTACCCCCCTGCAATTTTTTAAAAAAAAAAACACCTTACAAATATTAAGTGTTACTAGTTACCCCCCTGCTGTTAGTTTTAGCTAACAGCGTTAAGTCTATGCTGACCTTGTAGGGGGTAACTAAAAACACTTAATATTTGCAGGGGGTAACTAGAAACACTTAATATTTGTAGGGGGTAACTAGATCCCAAATGGCAGCCAAATCAGCATAGACTTAACGCTGTTAGCTAAAACTAACAACAGGGGGGTAACTAGAAACACTTAATATTTGCAAGGTGTTTTTTTAAAAAAAAAATTGCAGGGGGGTAAATGGAAAATGAGGATATTAACATATATTTAAGCCTTAATTTTATTTACTTACTCTATCATTAAACCAAGATGGAAAACTTTCATGTATACGAATAGAAGAATCTTCTGTGCGTATACCCTCAACTTGTAAGAATGCACTGAAAAAGAATTATCCATACTCTTTAGAATGAAATTGGTCAAGGCATGATTTAACTTCATACTCTAAATGTCTATGTATTGAAAACTGAATTGATGCACACTTATTCAAGATATGGTTTAACTTCATTGCAATTGATCAAGACATGAACATGTGCTAATTTATACTCCATATCTGATAACCACTGAGTCGACTTCTTTCCCGAGGGGCGCCCAGGTTTGCTAAACACAAATAAAGTGAGGGCGTGTCTTTCTTCTTCAACCTCTATGTTATTTCTATTATTTCTTGATAGCATAACGTTGTTGAAATAATGAGAACAGAAATAAATTGTTTCACGATGTAAGTAAGCTGCACAGATCGATCCTTCGACTCAAGCTTTATTCTTCACCGATCATTATAATCACCCATCAATCTAGATATATGGAGGAAGTGGAGTTGATTAAATAAATAGTCATACTAAATATGCACTTTAATTAAAATGTTGAAATTGATAATTACCTCTCAATGGATACATCCACCTATAATGAACTGGTCCACCAAGCCTTGCTTCATATGCAAGGTGAACCGGAAGATGCTCCATGTAATCAAAGAAACCAGGAGGAAGTATTCTCTCCAACTTACAGATAATGAAAGACATATTCTGCTCCATCTTAATAAGATCATCTTTTCTCAATGTTGAAGAGCACATGTTTTTAAAAAAGTGACTCACTTCAGTAAGTGGTTCCAAAACACACTTTGGCAATGAACTAAAAGCAATTGGAAGCAAACACTCCATGAATACATGACAATCATGACTTTTCATCCCATACATCTTCCCGGTGTTCACATCTGCACATCTTGCAAGATTAGAAGAATAGCCATCTGGCATCCTCAATCCTTTCAACCATCGACAAACATCTTTTGTTTCATCGGGTGTAAGACAATATTTGGCTTTGGGTTTTGACATCTTGTCATTAGCCATTGGCACCAAATTCAAATTAGAACGACTTTTGCTACAGTAAAGAGCAGAACCCATTCTAGCCTTATTATTGTCTTTGGTTCTATCTTTCACATTCATCACAGTGAACCATATGTTGTCAAAGAAATTCTTCTCAATGTGCATAACATCGAGATTGTGTCTCAATAGATTATCTTTCCAATATGGGAGATTCCAAAATATGCTTCTTTTTGTCCAGTTATGCACCCGTCCATAACCATCCAATCGGGAGAGCACACCTACCTTCGTGGCTTGTGGCAAATTCATAACTCTACTCCAAATTTCACCCGATGTCAACAAAGGCGGTGGGACATCTGTTTCAACTACCCCTTTCTTGAATGCCTTTCGGTTCTTTCTAAATACATGATCTGGCGGTAAGAATCTACGATGCGAGTCAAACCAAGAACTTTTTCCCCCATATTTCAACGTAAACGCTTTTGTATGTTCCATGCAGTGGGGCATGCTAATTTACCATGAGTCCCCCAACTTGACAACATACCATAAGCCGGGAAGTCATTAATTGTCCACATCAATGTCGCTCTCATCATAAAATTCTTCTTTCGTGCTGCATCATATGTCCCAACACCCTGCCACAATCTCTTGAGATCATCAATTAGAGGTTCCAAAAAGATATCAATGTTAGCTTTTGGATTGGATGGACTAGGTATCAAGCAAGTCAAAAACATATACGGTTTAGTCATGCACATCTCAGGAGGAAGATTGTAACAGGTAACAATGACTGGCCAACAGGAATAGGGCGACGCTGATGCTTGGATATATGGAGTAAATCCATCAGAGCACAAACCAAGTCGAACATTTCGTGGGTCAGAGGCAAAATCTGAATGCACTCGATCAAAGTGTTTCCACGCCTCACCATCAGATGGGTGGCGTAAAACGTCCGAGGTATTCCTATTCTCATAATGCTACGTCATTTTCTTCGCAATTTCAAGCGGTGCAAACATTCTCTGCATCCTTGGAACTATAGGCAAATAGAACATTGACTTTACAGGAATGCGTTTATAATTACGTTTTCCCCTTTACGAACTTTATACATCGGCTTTCCACAAAATCTACAAGCCTGCAGCGCACCATCGATTTTACCAAATTCGTTGTCGTAAAACAACATGTGCCCATCCTCACAACAATCAATCTTCTTACATTCCAATCCCAGCTTCGAAACTAACATCTTTGCTTCATAATAACTTTTTGGCAAACTATCCTTATTAGGTGTCCCGTCCAACATCATTTGAGTCACAAAATCTAAACCCAACTCAGAAATATTGCTCATGGACTTGAGAGATAACAGCATCACACACATAGATAATTTTGACTCTGGCGAGCCTTCAAACAACGGTGTGTTTGACTCTTTTAACAAACAATAAAATCTTTGTGCTTCTTCATTTGAAAGTTCATCATGATCGTCATATTGAGGCTCATCAAATGGCACATTCACTCCGAGACCATCACAAATCATGCTTTCCATCGACTCAAATTGTTCATTAGATGGATGAAAACTAGGACTGGTTGAAGAAGCCCCTAAGTCAAAATTTGGAAGTTGTTCTCCATGGTCCACCCAAATCCAATAATTAGGCCTAAACCCCATATGATACAAGTGCACCCTAATTTCATCATCAGGTGTAATAGGTATACCGTCGCATTTAAGGCATGGACATCTAATCCCCCCTTCCTTTTTAGCCTTATCATGTCGCCACGCTACCTTAATAAACTCTTCAACCCCATTTACAAAAGTTTCCTTCAAAAACGCTCTTCCAGGATATAACCGATCATACACCCAACTATGATTCAAATGATTCCAATTCATCTACACGCATTTAAAAAAACGCGTTAGATTCCCACAACTAAACCCAAAATATAACCTATAAAGTTAGTGGCATCGATATGATCTCGGTGGAGATGATTTCGAGCCGAATATGGGGGTTAAGGACAGAACAAACAAAACCCTTTTCCATATAAGTAGTGAAGGAAGTTATTTCTAACTCCCAACCATAAAATTGTTAGTATAGTCTTGCAATTATCTCAATGGAGATGATTTCGAGCAAAATATGGGGGTGAGGGACAACACCTCACCCTTTTCCATCAAAGGCACACAATATAGTCATCTAACCTAGGGTTCATCAAACATCAAAACAACAAAAATAAATTATAACAGGCCATATAGATAAACTATAACATGCTAAGAACCAAATCATTTTTCACCAAATTTATTCACATTTCCCACGTATGAAGATGCATATAGACAAACTCTATATAAAAGTAGCTGAAACCTGGTATTACAAACATGATATTCAATCATCAAACAAATAGGCCAACAATCAAATAGCATATTTAAAGAAGGTATTGCACCCGAAAAGGTCCTTGAGGGGATTTTTCTTCGTTTACAACTTTTTAAAACAATGAAGTCGCCACCAATATTTTTTATAAGGAAAATATTGAAGAAAAACCTTTTTGGAAAGCGGATGGCCTTTTAGGAAACCGGAGGATTTGGGTTCAGGGGTCGGTTAGGCATGGGGAAGGTATTAGCACCCCACACCTCCTTTCTACCAAAAGGGAACCTTTAATTAAACGTGTGGTTTTAAGTGTTGATTTGGAAAATACTTAAATTTGCCTCAAAGGGAATGAGAAGACTTAATGAAAATTTTTATTTTTGGCGCTTGACGAGAGTTAGCCGCTCGCTCCTACGTATCTCCCGGTGCGATGGAGAATTCAAAGCTACGTAGTTCTTGTTTGTCCTGAAAAAAGGTTTTTGTCTTTTATCTTGTTTAGGTGAGTTTTCGCAATAGGAGTGAGGATTCGTGATGACCAAGCAACAACGGTTTAGGGTGGTCACACTACTAACTCTTTTGAAAATGAAATCATCATTAACAACCAAACGGCAACGGCGCGAGTGATCATTAATGATAATCGGTTTTGCTTTTGATTCGAGTGTACGCGATGACCAAACAACAACGGTTTAGAGTGGCCGCGCTACTAACTCTTTTGAGAATGCAATCGTCATTAACAACCAAACGGCAACGGCGCGAATGATCATCGATAACAATTGGTTTTATTTAAGTTGGAGTGTTCATGAAGACCAAACAACAACGATTTAGAGTGGCCGCGCTACTAACTCTTTTGAGAATGCAATCGTCATTAACAACCAAACGGCAACGGCGCGAATGATCATCGATGACAATTGATTTTATTTAAGTTGGAGTGTTCATGAAGACCAAACAACAACGGTTTAGAGTGGCCGCGCTACTAACTCTTTTGAGAATGTAATCGTCATTAACAACCAAACGGCAACGGCGCGAATGATCATCGATGACAATTGGTTTTATTTAAGTTGGAGTGTTCATGAAGACCAAACAACAACGGTTTAGAGTGGTCACACTACTAATTCCTTTGAAAATGAAATTATCGTTAACAACCAAACGGCAACGGCGCGAGTGATCATTAGTGATAATTGGTTCTTACTTTAGGTAATCAAAAGGGTTTTCGCAATCGAATTGATTTTTGGTTTGTGAGATGGATTTTTGATGTTTGAAAGTGTTCTTGGTTATGAAAAAGATTTGAAATTGTAAATGTTACTAACGAGTAACAAATTGTAGTATAATTTGAATGCGACATGGTTTTGAGGTGTTACTAACGAGTAACAAAGGTTTTGAACTTTGAAGTCGGATTACAAAGTCAATGCAATCATCAAAACAAGCAAGCAAATCGTGAACACCAATTCAATACTTAATCACATAACAAGCACAAAAACAAGTATAAATGAATAAGAACACATGTGCATCAAGACTAGGGGGCTAGCCTATCCTTTGCAATTACTTACATTAACAAGTGAGAATGCATCAAGACTAGAGTTAGTCCATCCCTTGCTAAAACCTACACAAACTCCAAGAACCAACACCACAATTGCAAGTGAGGATGCATCAAGGTTAGGACAACCTATCCTTTACAAAACCTACACGAACCCTAAATTACATTTACACAAACCTTTCAAGGTGAATGCCATCATAGGCCAAATTGGCCTTCAAGCATTCACGCATTATTTAACTATCATAAAAGGAAACCTAAATTTGCATCTTCCTACTCATTAAGAATTATAAAAGAGAGATTGAATCATTTCTAGGTAATCCTCCTCACTTAAATCGAGGTGCACTAGGCGCAAATGAGAGTCACTTTACCAATCATCAACCTAAGACAAATCATAAAGTAATTCATAAGAATAAGCAATCTCATAAACTAAAAGGAGGGTTGAATCACCTAGAGCAACCTTCATCACTTAGAACAAGGTGCACTAGGCACAAGTGAGAATCTCTTTGCCTATCATCAGTTTAAACAACACCTAAACTAAAAGGGTTGAATCATATAGAACAATCCTCATCACTTTAAGCAAGGTGCACTAGGCACAAGTGAGAGTCATATTGCCTATCATCAACTTAAAATGATAAGCAAACATATAAAAACCTTATTTATTCACAATATGCGACCCAAATACACAACCAAGAACCCATTTATTTTTGAAAACAAGTGAGATAATATGAGAAAACAAGCTAGATTACAATTTTTGGTAAAGGTTCATGTGATTAGGCAAAGAAATGCACAAAACTAACATAAACCCTATTTTTCTACAAGTATGCGAAACATAATATGCCATAAAACAACATTTTATTTCATGAAATGCAAGGGTCAAGATCCAAATCAACACAAATCATCAATCATTCAAGGGTGAGAAGCACCATAAGCACCCAAGCCTCCCTAAGTGCTTGTCAAAGTGCTTATGACACTTCTCACCAACAACAATCAACAATATGAGGATATGAAGATGATAGGATGAATGATTTTACATTTTTGAGGCAAGACTCAAATATGATGCAAGGTTTTAAGGATTTTACCTTAACTCCAAGTTAGAAAGTGAGATGAAGATGAAACTAGACACAAATCAACAAAACTCCAAGGTTCTTCAAAGAAATACCCACGCAAATATGATGATCAAACCCACTTGGCGATGATGCTTGAACTTTGAATGAGAAGTGGAGGGAGTGTGTGAAAGAGGGATGCAAATGAGGTGGAGTGGTGGTGTTTGGGTGGAAGGAAATGAAAAAGATGGATGGAGGAGAGGGAAAGGAGGCTACGGCCTTGAGAGGAAAAAGGGAGAGATTTTTGTGTGCTGGGGTTTTAGTGTAGGAAAAATGAGAAGCAAAAGATGCTCATGTGTGGAAATGAGAGGGTATTTATAGAGTTGTTTTAGGTCTAGGGGTAATTAGGTCATTGTTCTTTACTAGGTGCTCTAGGATTGGGTTTTAAATTTGAATGAAGGGCTAGGATTAGAGATCACTTGGATTGTGGGTAGTGAGAAAACACAAAAATGAGAGTGAGGGAGTAATGGAGTGTGCGACACCAAGGAGAGAGGGAGGGAGAGCTTGTGTGAAAAAAACTTGTCCTATTTTGGGAATGGAGGCTCATATGTGATGTGAGGTAAAAATAGGGGTAAGGGTATAATTGAGATGGAATGTTACCAAAGAAGTAATTTTGTATTTTCTTGTGAAGAGGTGAGTATAAATGGGTGGGGTAATTTACAAAAGAGGGCATAAATCTATGTGGGAGTGAGTGATGGTCACCAAAAAGGGAAAAGTTAAGGATAGTACAAAGCATATTCTTAAGGAATAAGGAATAGAAGAGTGTGAAGAAATTTTGGGAAGGGAGAGAGAGAGAGAGAGAGAGAGTGCGGCTGAAGCAAGGGAGAGGAGGAAAAAAAAACTTGTTTTTGGTCTTTTGTCTTATTGAGGACACTTCCTTCTTTTTGAGTTTTGAATTTTGGGCATGGAAGTGAAGGTGCACCTATTAAAAAGTGTCATATATATTTGAGCACCATAAAATATTCCCTCTAATTATTCTAGGCAATAAAAATTGTCATTTAGTAATTGGGGAATATTTAATGGTCTTTTTTGGATTTTTTATGCACTAAAAATGGGGAAAATGCATTTTTAATTATTTTGGACTAGGACTTTCTTTCCAAAAATTATACAAAAATTACCCTTGGTAGAGTAACATGTATTCCACGTCCTTGACCTGGTCTTGGTCCAAAAATAATTAATTTGCTTTTATTTAAATGCCCAAAAATGCAAAAATATGCACTATTTTATTTCCTAAAATTCCTAAAAATTAAGAAAAATGTTTTTGGGTGCCAAAAATTAATAATGATCAATAAATGGCCTTTTTGATGAAAATACAGACACGTGCCAAATGACGAGGGCACAGGGCAGCTCACGCAATTACTACTGGCGCGCGCGCGTAATTTAAATAAAAATGCGAAATAGGGGACGAACACACATAAATGCACCAATCCACTGTTTTCCACACATTATGAATTACCTTATTGCTTCCATTTTTCTGAAAAATGTTTTTTTTGACTTGGGCGGACAAAATTGGGGTATTACAGAAGGGAAAAGCACTATTGTGCTAAAAACCTTAAGGTATCTAAAGAGTGAGTGAGAGGAACTCACTTGTTGGGACTAATTTCTGAATTTTTCACAATATGTGTGTACCCACCAGAACCAAACAAGCTCCTATGACTCCAATTCGAAATGCCAAGCTCCAGTACTCCTAACTTTAATGCTTGAGTGAATCCAGCAATCCAAAAATCCAGCAAAAAGATTCTGGTTTCAACAAAAATAAAAAGGATAACGAAAACGAAATCATAGAAAATGAAAATGAAAACGAAACTAAAACGAAATCATAGAAAATGAAAACAAAATCATAGAAAACGAAAATGAAATCAACGAAAACGAAAACACGAAAACGAAAACAAAAATGAAAACGAAGTCAACGAAAACGAAAACGTACCACACTTTGAGAGTGAATGGTGAGAGAAGAGAGAATGGTTGCGTTACTTGCTGCGACGGAGGGAAGGGGATGGGTGGTGGTGGCGGCGTATGGTTGCGTGGTGGTGGCGGAGATAACTGAGTGAGTGAGGTGAGAGTGAATGGTGAGAGTGAGTGAGGTGAGAGTGAATGGTCAGAGAAGAGTGTGTTACGGAGATAGGAAAAACTTAATTAAAATTAGCGAGGGATATTTAGCGACGGATTTGAATATTAGCGACGGAATTTAAATTTCACGCATTCCCAAACATTAGCGATGGAATCATAGCGACGGATTTTATTATTAGCGACAGATTTTGAATATTCACGCACTCCCAGGTAGTTGCGACGGAATTGTAGCGACGGATTGTACCGTTAGCGACGGATTTGGGAATCTTACGATTTCCAAGATCTGCCAACGACACGTCAGCGTTAGCGAAGGACCGTTAGCGACAGAATTGACCGTTAGCGACGAATTTGAATTTTTTTTCAAAAAAAATGGCGCGCCTTGTAGCGTCGGAATTGGTTGTCGCTAAATCCCTCGCTAAGTTCAATTTAGCGACGGATTGGGGATCGCTCGCTAAAATCTGTCGCTTATCCTGCATTTTTTTTTGTAGTGAGTTGAGATAAGAGATAGGTTGGGCTTCCAAAGTACTTCTGACTTGGGGAAATACCTAGGAATTCCTATCTTTCATAAGAGAGTCAATAAGGATTCTTTTCGTTTTATCCTCGGTAATGTGAATCAAAGACTTAGTGCTTGGAAAGCTAGAACTCTTTCTGTGGCAGGCAGAGTTACCCTCACCAAATCCATGTTGCAAGATTTGTAGGGGACATTGATAAGATTTGTAGGGGCTTTAAATTGGGGGAGGAGAATGGGAAAAGAAAATTCCACCCCATCAGTTGGTCTAGAATTTGTCAGCCTAAGAAGAACGGCGGTTTGGGATTGCGTACTATGAGAGATCTTAATGCTTCTTTTATGATAAAGGTTCCTTGGAGTTTATGCTCTCCTCCTAATATTTTATGGAAATATGTGATTAGAGCTAAATACCAACTTGGATCAGACACTTTTCCTAAAATTGATCTTAAGAGACCTGGATCTAATTATTGTAAGGGTATTAGCAAGAATTGGGATAACTTTCGTAGCAACTTGACTTGGCAAATTGGAAATGGGGAGACTACTAGATTCTGGGAAGATTGTTGGATCTTTAGTGATACTCCTCTCATTCAGAGAGTTTATCAACCCCTCAATGACAACCTTGGTCAGTGAAGGGTTAGTGATTTCATAAATAGAAATGGTAAATGGAATCAAACAACTTTAAGAAAAATTTTACCTGAGCAAGATGTGGTGAGATTATTAACTATTACCCCTCCCACTACCAATGACCCGGAAGATTCCTTTGCTTGGCTTCATAATGCGGATGGTACCTTCTCTTCAAACTCTGCTTATCGTGATGTGATACAGAGTAGTATTGTGAATACGGATGTTAATTTCAACCTGGTTTAGAAATGGCCTGGATTGGAAAGGGTGAGATTATTCCTTTGGAAATCCTTACATGGTGTACCGCTAACCAACTCTAAGCGATCCTGTCGCCATATGTCTGATGATAACCTATGTTCTATTTGTGATGGTTATGAAGAATCTTCCCTGCATGCCTTCCATGACTGTTACAAAATTCAAATTCTCTGGAATGCTTTCCTATCCCTGATCATGAAACGTTTCTCAAAATGAATAATTGGAGAACTTGGTTAGAAGTGAATCTTGATAAGAAAAGAGGCATGCATCACAATAATTGGGCTCTCACCTTTGGGTTTGTGCTCGATGTCATCTGGTTTGCAAGGAACGAGGTGGTCTGCGCAAACAAATCTACTTCTTTCATATCGATCTTCTTCAAGGTCCATAGACAAATCCAATCCTTCTCCCAGAGTGTTGTGATTTCTCGGAGCCTTGATCCTCTTGCACGCAACAGAGAGAGGCATCTACCTGATCATTGGGTTCCTCCGCAACCGGATTTTCTAAAATTGAATGTTGATGGTGCGGTGAGGGAGCATGCTTCGTGTGCTGGATGCGGTGAAATAGCCAGAGATCAAAATAGTCATTTCATCTTTGGCTTCTCTATGAAGCTCGAGCCGTGCTCAGTGCTAGAGTCGAAACTGTGGGCGGCATACCATGGTTTGAGTCTGTTGTGGGGGAAGGGTATTCGAAAAGGTGTGGTGGAAAGTGACTCCCAAATAGCTCTTGATCTTATTGATATGCCTTCAACCACCCATCTCCCTCTCTCTCATATCATTGATGGGATTCATAATCTTCTAATGGAAGAGGCTGAGATAAGCTGATCAAAGATTCCTAGGGACAATAATAGAGTTGTTGACTATTTGGCAAAGAATAGTTTCTCCTCAAATTGTAATTTTAATGTTTTACGATACTATCCCCTCCGTTATTCAGTTTGGATAAAGAGAGGTTAATTACTCTATAATTTTCTGCTGGTGAGGTGCTAATATACCCCTTTTTTCTCACAAAAAAAACACCCCCATTGTTGAGAAAAAATAATTGGGTGCTTCCAAAGAGGAGTACTTGTATGTTCTCTCACTTACTTTGTGCAGGTTCCATTTGAAATAATGTGACTTATTTATTGATAAAGTGATGATATGTTGTTATTTGTGGAACTTATACGAAATTTTTTGGAGATGCTGGATTGGACGGATAGAGTGCTTATTAAGCACTAATATTAAAAAAAGTATAAAAAAAAGTGATAGGTACAAGTGTAAGTGGTTCATTGAAGATGGTCTTACAAACACTCGCTATAAAACAAGGTGAAATTTATGTAGGTCTCACGACTTTGGAAAGAATTTAATTTATATAAACCGTCGTTGTACAAAATTTTTTACAACGTCGATCAATCATGACACGACATATTTTAATTACCTTAAAAGTCACATATACCATAAATTTTTATTGGTCGTTAGTGTAAAATTTTGTATAGTGCAATATATATCAATTAAACTCCTTTAGAAATAGACCCCACTAAATTAGTGTGACTCGCGTGAATTTCACCGAATAATAAAGAGGATGTTTGTAGGAGAGTGTTAAAGCGTGCGAGGTTACCAGTCATCTTTTCTTCTTTATCCTAAACGGCTTTTAAAGCTTCCAAAAGCATCAACAGAACTACCAAACTAAACTCAAAAAATAGACGATAGTTTGAAATTTTGAATTCCACAAATTGTCAAGTGGTGAGCAACAACTTGAATCGGCGTGTAAAGAAATTTTCCGCGTGACTAATTAGTCATTAGTGACAGTGGCCCACTTCGATTGTTACATTAAATAGGTTATGTATTTTGTGTGCTTAAGGTTAAAAGATAACATTGACAAGGTAAGTGGGAGTCTTGTGAACAAAAAGTGATAAAAGACCATAGGATACATTAATTAAATTTAAAATGAAATTTTTATAGAAGGTAACAAGAAAAGAAACAAAAGTATTGTGGGTAGAGAGAGGTTTGAGTTTAGTGAAAGGGATAGATTGTTGATTGAAAAAAGACAACATGGGATACACGAGGTTAGTTAGGAAGATGATTTTGTGAACTCACCACTCACTCACTCATCACAACACAACAATCATAATCGCTTAAATCCAAGCAACCACTACCTAACAACATGGCCATCCATTCTTAACATCCACACACACCATCGGTAGCATATATCTTTTCCCTTCTCCGTCTTTGTAGGTTGGTTAATGGCTTAAAAAATTTGGTTAATTTATATTGTAAATTGATTTTTGTCGATTTGTGTCGAAAAATGTGTGTCTAAATATCATTATTGAAAATATAATATATATTTTGCAGTTTTTTTCCGTACTCTTTTTCCTGTTCTTATCTTAATGTCTCCATTATTTAATCACAGACATCTCACCAAACTTTGTGAACTTTTCCTACCATCTACATTTTTGCTATCTTGCGCACGTAGTTTATTTTCCTCTATTTCTGTACCCGTCATTGTCACGGTTTGGTACCGTGAGGCCCGGTTATGGCCCAACTTAATTAATAGACCTCACTAGCAAGACCTAATTAGTGTGGTGACCTACTATATTAAAGGCATTGCAATTTGCAATTGAAATTTGAAAACACACACAAGCAAATTTCAGCAGAATTTAATTTGATAACTATGACTCTATAACATTAATAAAAAGCTTGTGAGGAAGGTAATGGAAGCCTTGACCTTTCCAAGTTTGCAAATAAATAACTAGTAGATACTCAATTTAATCTTTGAAGTGCATGCATCAATTTAGTCTTCATATATTTAATATTTAAAATAATTTTTGAAATTGCAAAATGTTAATCAGATTCGTCTTTAATTGGCATTCAACTAATAATGTTAAAGATACATTTAAAACAAAATGAATAATGTGGTGATTCACTAGTGTGGCGAGCAAGCCTTCTTGGCCTTCAAAGGCTTAAAGTTTGATCTCATTGCTTTTCAGAACGCAACTGTTAGGGTTAAGCAAGATTACCATTTAACTAATAACTCCAATTCTACAATTCCCTTGTTTGTGCAATAATAATTTAGATAGACATAACAAAATTTCCACACCAACAACATCCATATCAAATAAACATAAATCCAAAAGAAGTAAAGAACTCATTTTTTAAATCATTTCAAAGTAGAGGATTTCTTGCATTAAATAGCAAATGGGCAGGAAAAGGGTTGGGATGTTCCTTTCAGTATCAGAAATGTGGCCTAGGTGCTTGGCAACTAGTAAGTTGTTCAATGCATCGATCAGAAACTTGAAGAAATGAAGGAGTTGAGATAAGATCCACAGCTAGTATTTATTGAGGATGTATACAATGATCCAATATACCCACCTAACTGACCCTGGTGGATATAGTAGAAAAAATTGGTACCAACCATGTGCCAGAAAGCTGAACCAGAGATCCAATGGTAACTAAGCTTGTAGGGTCTGACTCTGCTGGTCCTCAGATATGGTTGATGGTTCTGTCCCATGTCTTGGAATTTTGGAAATAAAAGAGGATATAGTCTTGCTTTCAGACTCTCTTCGTATCGTCAACTCAGCATCATTGACACACACTTTTTCCATCTTCTATAAAGAGTTTGAAAGGGCGTTTAATCACGTGTTAAAAGTAAAAGAAAAAGATACACCAAGTTCATACAACTATATGACCCAAATGGGGAATTGGTCATAGTTGCTAGAACACGTAACTTCTCAAAATTTTAAATTTTATTCTTAATTTAAATCAAGTCAGAAACTGATGACCATTTACCACAAATAAACTTGATTATGGTTATTAATTTTAAAGAAAGCATTTTGTCTTTGTTGTATTGCTATATATAATATTGATGCAAAGTAGTCGTCAAAATAAGGACCCGAATATTGTCCAACAAAGAGGACCACTATTGTCGTTTAGTAATTATTGCATGGTAAAAGAATGAAAGAATTGATGTAATGTAATTCATTATTAATAATCCATTACCATGGATTCCCAATATTTTTTCCTCATCCTACAAAATAAACAAGACTAGACAAAACACGAGGAACTTTTAAACTACTAAGTACTAACTACAGATCTTGTAAGACTTCATCGATGAAAAGTACTATAACCTAAAACAAAAATAATTATTAATTTCCTATACCCTTCAATTAGTTTGCTTTTTATAAATGATTACATCACCAAATCATGGATTTTTCTACGTGTGTTCCATCGTTATAGTACTAGAGATTAGAGTGAACAAATCATTGTTTAAATCAATCAATTAAACTAACCAATGACATTTTCTTAAAATATTTAGATTAGAAAGGGTGTTGAAATAAGCGAAGGGGGTGCAAACAAGAAAAAAGAGAGTTAAGTTGAAGGGACCCACCCAGCTGGGCATTTGAATTTGAGGGTAGTTGAGTGAGGGACCCACTGCCGCAGCAGCGCACATGTGTCTACGTTGGACGGCTACCAACTACCGACTCATAGCATACATGGTTTGGTAGACTTCAGTCGGAGTGTGTTCATCATATATAAAAGCATACCATAACTTATGTTTGTCTTTTCATTCACCTATATATATATATATATATATATATATATATATATATATATATATTAATTGGTCTACACAATAAAACTCCATTATAGTCTAGAATTATGACCAACTGGAAAGTGGTTCTAATTTTGTCAAATTTCAGTCCTTAACTTGCAGCATATTTGATTGGTTTATATGTTTGTTTTACTGATGTGTTTGATGAACAAATTAATTTCAATAACTTTGATATTTTTATTAGTGTATAGTATATACTATTTTTATAATTGAAAAGATTTTATTAATATAAATTAGGAATAGCAACGCGCAAGACTAAGAAGAGATGGTCAAGGCCAAAATACACCAACACCAACAAGTAACACTCATGATTGCTACAAAACACCCAATGGCAGAGGCCAAGATACACCGATAAAATTAGTCAACACTCACTATAAAACACCTAAAATATGATAAAAAAACACCTATGACAAGAACAATAGAGACTCCTAAACTTACGACACGAACAAACAAATACACCAAAGCTAGCACCAACTTAATCACAAAAAACACCTAAAAATGACCACTCCAACACCATAGATATCAAACTCAAACACCAAATAAATAGTAAAAGGAAACACTCCAAAAAAACACCAAGAAATGTCCCAAGTGCCCGTGCACCGATCAACGAGGACCACAACCTACGCTAGAACGCTTTTCCTTATCTCGAATCATAATCAACTTGCTACGCAACAAAGCTCCATTCTTTGTAACACAACACCAATGAGCAGGAATAACTCCTAAAAACACCTAACACGAAACAAAGCCAGCAAGCGAGACCATTGAACCATACCCACTCCAAAGTAACCACGAGACACGACCAACAAAGAACCAAAGAAAGGAACCATCAAAGAGGCAACTCAAGGGCATCTGAAGAACGCCCTCATATCTGAAGTCACTCACAAACCTCAGCGTCAGCTCAAAACTCCTTGTTAGCTCCACTCCTCTATACCTATTCAAATGAAGGGACCATCCAAGCAACCAAAGCACTGAAAAACCGTCAAAAAGCTAAACAGCAGCAAAATAGAGGCTTCACCATGACATTAGAGCTGTCAAAACACCTTGAACAATCCCGCTAAGCCGAGACTACACCACAGCACACCACATAGGAAGGCAGCACAACGGAGGAAACGAGACAGACACTGAGTTAAACCGGCAGAGAGGGCAACAACCAGATTCGAGATCAAGCAAGAATCTGACACCACTGTGTGCTTCATCTTCACTGTTGCAGAAGCACAACTCCTGAGCTGGATTAAACACCCAAAATAGCACAGCCTCAAACTGTGAGGTGAACCTCAAACCCTCTAGCCTCAAAAGCTTACGACTTTTCGACACCCAAGTAACCAAATCCACAAGAAAGCTGAAAGTCAGACACACCAAGATAGAACCCAGGCTTAGCTCACAAATAGCAAAACTGCTTGCGCAACAGCAGAAAGAGAAGGGGAAAGGTGGGTGGCGACGATGGAAGCTGATCCCTCAGTGGAAAGAAAAAGGGACCTCACTCCAGGCGACGCTCTGAGAAGCCAAGAGGAAGCGAAGTGACGGAGGATAGATGGCAGAGGGGAGGAGGAAATGGTGAGGGAGGGAGAAGAGATGGCGGAGGAAAGGAGCACTACAAGAATAATGTGCATTACCGGCGGGCGATTATCGGCGGATTTTGGTGGTTACCGGCAGATTTGGTTCTCCAGTAAATTACCGGCGAATTTTTCTCTATTTCCGGCGGATTTTCTTCACATTACCGGCGGAATTGTTTTTTGAAAAAAAAAAGAAAAAAAACCAGAGCCGCCGGTATTTACAATTACCGGCGGAAAAATTACGTAATTTAAAAAAAATGAAAAAAGAAATTCGTCGGTAATGGAGATAAATCCGCCGGTAATGGAAATAAATCTGCCGGTAATGAACACGCTAACAAATCTGCCGGTAATGGCGCTTTCTAGCGGATTTTCTGGATTCCGGTTTTTTAAATTCCCTATATAATCCGAACCACTTCTCCCATTTCTCCCACTTCTCCCATTTCTCCAATCTCTTCTCTTCTCAAATCCGAATCTCTTCTCCTCGCTTCTTCTTCTTCATTTTTCTGAAATCTCTTCTCAAATCTTCTCACACTCATACACTTCATTTTTTTCAATCTCTTCTCAAATCTTCTCACATTCATGCACTTCATTTTATAAAATTCATCTACTTCATTTTTATAATATTTATTTTATAAATCTGTTTTAAAATATTCTCTTCTCTTCTCAAATATTCTCACATTCATCTACTTCATTTTTATAATATTTATTTTTTTAATTAAATAAACGAATTAAAAAATTTTTTTAAAAAAAAATAAGAATATTAATTTTTTTAATAAACGAATTAAAAGAAACTTGTTTTAAAAAAAAATAACAAATTTCCGGCGGATTTTAGGTGATTCCGGCGACAAAGTCCGCCGAAAATTACCGGCGGAAAATCCGCCGGTAACCGTTACTTGCGAACAATTTTCAGGCGGAAAAAATCTGCCGGCAATGTCCAATTTCCGGCGGATTTTGACCATTACCGACGGATTTTATCCGCCGGAAATCCCCGAAGTTTTTGTAGTGGAGGGGAGATGGCTAAGGAAGAAGATGGAGGGCGAGAAAAAGGGAGGATAGAAGGTGAGGGAAGTATGAGAGATGGAGGGATGGCAGAGGGATTTTGGCAGGGCAACACAAAGGCGATGAGAGCGGGGGTCCCGGCGCTTCGAACCTGGAACCCTGGTGCATTGTCTTTCTTTCTCATGTGTGTTAGTGTATAGTATTTACTTATACACAACTTGTACTATTTTAGCGTTTTTGGCCTTGATGGTCTCATTAACATCAAGTGTCTTCATTGACATTCACACATGTGAACATTTTAGTGTCCACTACGTTGTCTTAATTAGTAAAACTTAATTTTTGATGACCTTCAAATTTTAAAATTTTTGGTTTTCTGTTCTGGCACTTTATCTTGAAGTGATGGTGTGAACGAAAAAACAACAGTTCTTATTTTATAGGTTGACAATGAGGGAAGATTTTTGTTGTAGCAGTTAGGGAATGCAATGCGAGAACTTTGGGAAAGAGAGAAGAGCAACAACAGTAGAACAAAGTCAATAAGTTAAATCTCGCAGGCATAGTGTTAGTAATAATGAAACAATCCAAAGGAGGGTCGATGCAGTTCGAAGGAGATTCAAGGGATGTTGGTCCTTTACAACTTCCGAGAGTCGTTTATTGTTCACACAGCTTTTATAGGCAAAAGTTCACCAGGGGTGGTGATGACGCCATCTGATGTAAAATGTTTGTCAACACTAGGAAGAATGTTTCTTTGCGATAGTTTTATTGGGTTTTAAGCAAAAAAACCCTAAAATGCTTAATAGCTATATTTTTAAAACTGAAATGTAACTGTTAGAAACCTGTGACCAAATAGTCCCTGTGTTACAGTTTTAATTACAGCTGTGTAAAACTAATTAGTTTCTAACTAATTCAGTTAGTTTGTTAAAACAGTTTTTAACAAACTGAGTTGTTAACTGCAACAACTCTAACTACCAGCTAATACATCCCAGAGAAAGCTATAAATTAGCATATGTACATACAGATTTGCCATGTAGAAACAGTAGTTTTATTTTTACAAGTGAATAAAATTTTCTAAGTTTTTCTTTACATTGCTGTGTGTATATCTGAATTCTTCTGTATGCGAAATCCCTCTCTTCTTTCTGTGAAATTTCCTCCTTCTGTGCTTGTTCTTTAGGTCTTTGGTGAGTATCTTCAAAGGCGTTGAATATACCTCACAAAGAAAGAAAAGACAGCATATGTTAGTGATCTGTTTTGTGACTAAACAGAAAGATAAAGGAGAATCTAAGAGAAAGAGAGTTATACCTTCATTCAGACTGTGTGAAGGCGTGAATAGAGTGATTGTTCATCAAGAACAATCACAAGGCACCTGCAAAACAGAAACAGATATTAGGGTTTCTGACCTAAGGAAAACCAGAAGTAAAAATTTCACTGTGAGAGTGGAAATTATACCTTCGTGTGCTGCTCCTTCGTTCATTGCAACATCTGAGTTCATCATCATCCTCAGAAACACAAGCAGCAACGATAAACAACACAACAGTTAGGGTTTTGAACCAAGAAGATCATCAAAATCAAAGTAAATCAAAATCTAAGGGAAGGATTTACCTTGTGGTGTGGTCCGCAGCAAAACCCTGTCAAGAATCATCATCTGAAACCCAGAAATCATCAAGATCAGTTTATGCGATTTGGGTTTTTCAATCAATCAGCAGATCGTTGGTTGAAACATCAAGATCCTTCAAGATTAAACCAGAAAACAGCAAGAAAAGAAGCATATCAGAGTTTGAAAGATCTAGGGTATCATACAGTGAAAGAACTGAGAAGAGTTTGAGTAAGAAGAAAGCATTATACCTGATCTGTGCAACGGAGGTAAGCTTCGCTGTGACTTCGAAGCGTGTCTCTTCATCAGATTCCAGCAAAATCAAGAACACGAGCCTGTCTTCGTGGAGAAGACGAAGTGAAAGCAAGAAACGCGTGAAAAATCTTGAGAAAATCAATTAGGTTTCCTGAAACACGGGTTTTATACCGATCCGAATTCGTAACCCGTAACCCGTTTCCTTGACCCGCGCATTGCAACAGTGCGCAACCCGTTGGGTTCCGCAGGAACCGTTTTGGCAAGCCAAGCTGGGCTGCTATCCATTTTGGCCACTGTGGGCTAGGCCTCTGTTTCCTGCACCCCTGAAAATTGATTTCGCAACCTGCATAGTAAAATCAATAAATGTGTCAAAATTACAACATGGTATCAATGAGCTAGTTACAATCCAGGGAAAAACATGAAAATTTCTATCTCTCTATATTCTTTAAGAGTTTCTTTTAAGGTTCTTTAAGTTCTTTTACCTGCACAATATGATTGTGCAGTTTTGTGTTCTAACAATTTTTGTGTTTAAAGTGTTTTCAGTTCTAAAAGATGTCTAGTACTGAGACAGGTCTAAGCACACAAATCCCAAAGCTGGATGGGAAAAAGTGGGATAGATGGAACCTCCAAATGAAGGCCATTTTTGGCTGCCATGGTGTTCTCAGAATTGTTAAGAATGGCTTTGAACCATTGGGTGAAGAACCAACTATTGCTGAAACTAATCTGTTCAATGAAAACGAACAAAAGGACTACAAGGCAATCTATCTCATACACCAGGGGTGTGATGAGACAAACTTTGATAGGATTAGAAGTTATGAGACTTCTAAGGCTGCCTGGGATTCCTTAGAGAGGTATTACACTGGTGCAGCCCCTATCAAAGAAGAAAAGTTGCAGGCTCTAAGAGCTCAGTATGAAACACTAAAGATGAAGGAAGGTGAATGTATTTCTGATTTCTTTATAAGGTTAAAGAAAATCACTAATACTTTGACAATGTATGGGGAAACTCTTACAGAAAATGTGATCTGTAAGAAAGTCCTAAGGTCCTTGACTATGAAGTTTGGCTGGGTAGTCAACAGTATTGAAGATACAACTCTACCAAATGACTATAAAGTGGAAGAGCTTCAAGCAAAGCTTGAAGCAAAGGAGCTAAGGATCAAACTGCTAGAAGGTGAAGAAGAAGGTGAACAGGCCCTACTCACCAAGTCTAATGGTAAGAAGTGGTCAAAAGGCAGCAAAGGTTAGTCAGGTAAACCTAACTCTAATTCTGATTTCACTAAGAAAAGTAGCAATGCATCTAAGAAAGATAAATCTAAAGTGCAATGCTACAGATGCGATGAGTATGGGCACTATGCTACTGAGTGCCCTACTAGAAAGGACTCTAAGTCCAAAGAAGCTGAATCTGAAGCCAATGTGGCTAAAGAAGATTCAGATTCAGAATCTGATCCGGTAGCTTTTAGCATGATAATAGATGACTTAGAAGAAACAGAAACTAATGAAGTTTCTGTAGTTACAGCTGAACCTGAAACTAGGGAAGTTTCTGTGTGTTCAAAGGCTGAAACAGAAACTAAGGAAGTTTCTGTGGGTTTTGTGACTGTACCCAAAACAGAGGCTAGGGGAGGCTTCTGTGATATCTAAATCTGAACTAGAAGCAGAATCTAGGGAGGTTTCTGAAAGTTTAAATTTAGTGAATTGTGAAAATGTGATTGTCAAAACTGTGAGTTTTGACTCTATGAACTTAGAATCTGTAAATTTCAAAACTGTGAGTTTAGAAACTGTTGATTTTGAAACTGAAACAGAAACAGAAATTAAGGCAATTTCTGTGATACCTAACACTGATCCTAGGATAAGGAAATACTGTGAGAATGCTGTTTGTGCTATTTCAACTGAAATTTGCAGGTTTTTTGAAGTAATATGGCCCTTGAACTATGGCTGTTCAAGCTACATGACTAGTCATAAGGAATGGCTGACTGATTCTTATCCTAGAAGGAAAATTGGTATTAACATTGCTAAACATGTTACAGCAGCTGGTGTAAGGAACCTAGTGTTCAAAAGGGAAGTTGGACAGATTGCATACTCATCTACATATGGGTCACTTAATATGTTTTCACTAGGTGCTAACAATATTGTTGTGAAGTGTGTAGATGACTATTCAAAACTGTGGATTTACCTAACCAAAACCAAAGGAGGAGCTTTGGTGTGTTTTAAATTGTTTGAGGATATAGGTGAAAGACAAGGAAGCTGTCCTAAGGAGGAAAGCAGCACTAAAGACCCTATGATGATGGAAACTGACACTTGGAAAGATGTACAGCAAGCAGAAGGTGAAGCTGTCCACTACAAGGAATCTACCACACTACAATCTGACCCTATTAGTCAATTTCTGGCTAAGAGACAAAGGCTGGCAGATTCAGAAGAAACTGACTACTGTGAAGCTCTTGAAAGGAAAGAGATGAACAAGTCTGAAAATTGAGGAGTTAAACACCATTGAAGAGAACTTAGGGGCTCTATGCTATGTCCTTGAACTAGAGTCCTTAAGAACATCTCAAAATTCTACTCTACAAAGTGCTAAGAAAGGATGCAACTCTGCCAACAAAGTAGAAGATTACATCCTGAGTGACAAAGCTACTACCCAAGCAGCTTGGCTAGAAGCACTGAACCACAGCTCAACTAAAGAGCAGATGGCTGATTTTTTACTAAAGGCCCTAAAAGAAAAGGTTTTAACTAAAGCTTAGGAGACAGCTAGGTTGAAAGCTAACATCTGGGGGCTTGTCCCAGATCATCATTGATTAATGCCTAACAGGGGGTTGTCCTGGTATTAGAATCTGTCTCTAAGCCTAACTTCTTATTATGCTTAAGGAAGGGTTCTAAGTTTTAGTGTTTCTTTGGCTTAGGGAAGGGTATTGGGTTTTAAGCAAAAAACCCTAAAATGCCTAACAGCTATATTTTCAAAACTGAAATATAGCTGTTAGAAACCTGTGACCAAATAGTCCTTGTGTTACAGTTTTAATTACAGCTGTGTAAAACTAATTAGTTTCTAACTAATTCAGTTAGTTTGTTAAAACAGTTTTTAACGAACTGAGTTGTTAACTGCAACAACTCTAACTACCAGCTAATACATCCCAGAGAAAGCTATAAATTAGCATATGTACATACAGATTTGCCATGTAGAAACAGTAGTTTTATTTTTACAAGTGAATAAAATTTTCTAAGTTTTTCTTTACATTGCTGTGTGTATATCTGAATTCTTCTGTGTGCGAAATCCCTCTCTTCTTTCTGTGAAATTTCCTCCTTCTGTGCTTGTTCTTTAGGTCTTTGGTGAGTATCTTCAAAGGCGTTGAATATACCTCACAAAGAAAGAAAAGACAGCATATGTTAGTGATCTGTTTTGTGACTAAACAGAAAGATAAAGGAGAATCTTAGAGAAAGAGAGTTATACATTCATTCAGACTGTGTGAAGGCGTGAATAGAGTGATTGTTCATCAAGAACAATCACAAGGCACCTGCAAAACAGAAACAGATCTTAGGGTTTCTGACCTAAGGAAAATCAGAAGTAAAAGTTTCACTGTGAGAGTGGAAATTATACCTTCGTGTGCTGCTCCTTCGTTCATTGCAACATCTGAGTTCATCATCATCCTCAGAAACACAAGCAGCAACGATAAACAACACAACAGTTAGGGTTTTGAACCAAGAAGATCATCAAAATCAAAGTAAATCAAAATCTAAGGGAAGGATTTACCTTGTGGTGTGGTCCGCAGCAAAACCCTGTCAAGAATCATCATCTGAAACCCAGAAATCATCAAGATCAGTTTATGCGATTTGGGTTTTTCAATCAATCAGCAGATCGTTGGTTGAAACATCAAGATCCTTCAAGATTAAACCAGAAAACAGCAAGAAAAGAAGCATATCAGAGTTTGAAAGATCTAGGGTTTCATACAATGAAAGAACTGAGAAGAGTTTGAGTAAGAAGAAAGCATTATACCTGATCTGTGCAACGGAGGTAAGCTTCGCTGTGACTTCGAAGCGTGTCTGATAACTCTATTTTATATAGAGTTATTCATACAATTAAGCTTGAGTTATTGCTTATTTTCAAGAACATTTATACATATTTATAGCTTATTTATCAAGGAACAACATTCTAAATATTCAAATGGATAAAGGGCAATGATCTAGGCAAAATGCACAAATCTTGTTAGGTTTGATGTTTTTGTTCAGTGCAGCTACTGCAGGAGTGGAAACACTGCCAACACCAGGAGTGGAAACACTAGGAGTGGAAACACTGCCAACACCTGCTAAATTCTGCAGTTTATACCAAAACATCCAAAGACCATTTCAATGCTTCCACACTTGATTTGTGACGTCATGCCTAGTCACCTAGAGCTGAGCCACTTGCAGAAGTCGGCGATACACATAAAAATCAAGTTGCAAGACTCAACTTATCTAAAAGACACGTGGCACTTCTCTAATGGACCTCATCTTTTGTTATGCATGCAAGCGACCACCTATGCAGCTTGCTTGATTGGTTGTCTACAACTAACCATGTTTGGTCCCCTCAGCTGATCTTTCGCGCCAAAGGAAACCCCTTGCAAGAGGAAAGCTTTCAAGCCTATAAATAGAAGCCATATCTTCACTTATCCATAATCAATCTTTTTAAAATCCTTCACATCTTTAAATCCTTCATCTTTCATTTGCTTAGTTTAGGTTTAGTTTATTTTCATTTCAAGTTTCTAAGGAGAGGAAGGTGAGGAAGTGCTTGACAACCATTCCTTTCACTTCTACTTTGAGGAAATTCGTGTAAGAAATCTTTATTGTACTTCAACTTGGGAACTTAATGCAAAAGATCTTCTATTCAAGTAATCTCTACTCTTTTAAGTTCTTTTGCTTTATTATTCATTTACTTGTGTTCCTTGCATATTCTTTGCTTTATAACATGAGTAACATGAGCTAAATTCCCTTAAGTTGAGATGTTCTAACCTTGTAATGAACTTCTAAATATGTTATTATGGTTTATGTAGTGTAAACACTTTAAACTCTTGCATAATACTTCTTTCAACTTATTCTGGAATTGATCACTTTAGAATAGGTAAAACTTGTAGCAGCAGACATGGGCTACATTTATGAACTCAAGAGTTAATAGGGACAAGTATTTAATAAAGGAAACTTTGTTAAATACATGCTAAAACCTAGACATAGGATAGCATAGTCCTTAGGATAATAAAATTACAAGAGTGAACCTATTTAGCAACTTGGATCATTGTTAGGAGGCAAGGGAGGAATTGACAAACCTTTCTTTACTGTAAAAAACAAAGATCATAAGAGCTTGTAATAAAACTCTGAAGAGAAGTGCTGAAAGGCACAAACTGATGCACCTACATCCAGTGTTCCCACACTACATACTCCATTAAAACACTTAGAAGTAAAGTACTTGGTGAAAACATCTCAACTACTTTTTCCAACTGATTTCTCACACATTTTATTGCTTATTATTATTTTACTTACTTTGAAAACTCCAAACCAAAAATACTGAATAGTGTAGACACACTAAGTGTACACTCTGAACTACAAAAATTTACAATACATAATCCCTGTGGGTTCGACCTTTCTTATCACTTTATTACTTGTGTGACTATGTATACTTGCATATATTAAAATAACCACACCAGTGTCTCTTCATCAGATTCCAGCAAAATCAAGAACACGAGCCTGTCTTCGTGGAGAAGACGAAGTGAAAGCAAGAAACGCGTGAAAAATCTTGAGAAAATCAATTAGGTTTTCTGAAACACGGGTTTTATACCGATCCAAATTCGTAACCCGTAACCCGTTTCCTTGACCCGCGCATTGCAACAGTGCGCGACCCGCTGGGTTCCGCAGGAACCGTTTTGGCAAGCCAAGCTGGGCTGCTATCCATTTTGGCCACTGTGGGCTGGGCCTCTGTTTCCTGCACCCCTGAAAATTGATTTCGCAACCTGCAGAGTAAAATCAATAAATGTGTCAAAATTACAACAAGTTTATCAATCTACCAACTCAATTGATTGAAAATTTGAGAATCTATCACCGGAGTTCATCACTATTTTTCCCGCTCATAATAAGGGGAAGTAGCTAGGAGTGCCTCATTTTTTTTGATATCAAACAATGGCAAGGAGAGACTCTTAAGAGTTTGATTTGCCTCAATAATGCTACAGTCGAGGTGGAGGAGTCAAACGAGAAATTCTTTGTTACGATACTTGTTAAGGGCTTAAGGATGGGGACTTTAAAATTGGTTTCATAGAGGCAATTAAACTTACTCATAGTCTTGCTAGAGTCTAGGCTTTAGGCTAACCATTAATTGGTCCTCTATATTCTGATTTTCTTCCGAACAAAATAACTTAGTTTGATATTACCTAACCCACCTGCTTAGCCATAGTAAAATTAATACTTTGTATTTAGTTATCTTTTAGTTAGTTTGTTGAGTAATTTTAGCTAGATATCTTCTAGTTAGTTTGTTGAGTAATTTTAGCTAGTAGTTTCGGTTTGTAACAAACTCCCTTTCTTGGCCTATATATTAGTTTGCCTTCCAACAGATTATAGACAGAATCTTTCTTTTCATTCAATACAAACAATGTGTTTTTCTATCTTCATTCTCTGGTTCTCTGATAATTAACATGGTATCAGATTGAATCTCTTCTCATTTGTTCATCGATTCTTGATGCTTCAATCATTCCATCAATGGCGATTGACTACTCGGATTTTGCAACCAATCCCTCAAACCCTTACTATATGCACCCAAATGAAAACCCCTATCTAATCCTTGTGCAATCGATTCTTGATAATCAAAACTGCCAAACCTGGTCTCGCTCAATGAATGTCGCTCTCATCTCGAAGAACAAGATTAAGTTTGTTGATGGAAGCCTGCATGTTCCTTCTCCTTCAGACGCACTCTACGATCCATGGAATCGCTGCAACAACTTGGTACTTTCTTGGCTTCTTCGTTCCATCTCTAATACGATTGCGAAATCTCTTCTCTGGTGCGATCAAGCGTCGCTTGTATGGAAGAGTCTCGAGAAGCGGTTCTCCCAGGGCGATATCTTTCGCATCGCCGATCTCCAAGAAGATTTGGCTCGTTCTCAACAAGGTAACCTTGACATCTCCTCCTATTTCACAAAATTGACTACTGTTTGGGAAGAGATTGAGAATTATCGTCTGATTCACGATTGTTCTTGTGCCATTACTTGCACTTGCGGTGCTACCGCTGATCTTTGCAAGTTCAAGAAACAGGACAAAGTAATCAAGTTTCTAAAAGGCTTGAGTGAACAGTACGCTCATGTTCGGTCTCAAATCTTGCTCATCACGCCGTTGCCGTCTTTAGACACTGCTTTCTCTATGGTACTTCAACAAGAACGTCAATTTGGTCATCAAAACACCAATGAATCCTCGATTGAGAACCAAACTGCTGTGCTACATGTTGCTCAGGGACCATCACGTAATCCTAATCTTGGTGGCAGAGGAAGAGGTCGTGGTTATTCTTCCGGTAGCCGTGGCTCTCGCCTTTGCACTCACTGTGGACGCACAAATCATACTGTTGATACTTGTTTTATTAAACACGGATATCCTCCTGGCTTTCAACATCGCAAACCTGCTGCATCTGGTCATTCCACCACCACAGCTTCAACATCAAGCACGCCTACCACTTCCGCATCTAATTTTGTTCAAGACTCAACCTCCAGTATTACTCTAGTGGTCTCATCAACATCTCCCAATACCATTCAAGAACAGTATCAACATATTTTGCAACTACTACAACAATCTAATTTGCAAGCCTCACAACCGGCATCCGTAAACTCACTATACGCCACAAACTCTGCAACATCCACCTCAGCATCTCCATCCACCAGTGGTAAAAATTATTACCTTTGGATTGTAGATACTGGGGCCACAGACCACATAACCTACATATTTTCAAACTACATCCACACCTACCATACCACACCCAAATCCATGACCCTACCAAATGGTGAAACCGTGACCACCACAATTGCTGGCACTGTTCTCATCAAACCCTCCCTCATCTTACATAATGTCTATTATTTTCCTTTCTTTCATGTCAATATTATCTCTGTTACTACATTGTTTGATTCACCTCTATATGATGTGCAATTGCACCCTGATAGATGTTGTATTTTGCAGATTTCAAACCCGGAGATGACGGGATATACAGCTAAGAGGCTTGGAAAATTGTACGTGTCGGACTCTTCATCACAAGATTTGAAGTTTGCTACTGGTTTTCTCTATAGTTCTAGCATTAATCACTTAGATTCCCTCACAGTTGACCCTGCCAGAATTTGGCACCTTAGGCTAGGACACTTATCAACACCCATCCACAAAAGTATTTCTTCACAATTTCCCTTTATTTCTTTTAATTCTAGTTCATCACCTTGTGATACTCGCCATTATGCAAAACAAAGAAAATTACCTTACTCAAGTAGCAATTCTCATTCATCATGCATTTTCGATTTACTACATGTTGATATATGGGGTCCTTATGCAACCCCCTCTATTTTTGGTCACAAATATTTTCTTACCCTAGTAGATGATTTTAGTCGTTTACTTGGATTATTTTTATGCAAAACAAAGGCAAAACTAGAGAACACCTCAAAAATTTCATCATCTTCATTGACACCCAATTCCAAAAGAAATTTAAATGCATACGTAGTGACAATGGCCCTAAGTTCCTTATGACTGAATATTACCTTTCCAAATGTATCATCCACCAAAGATCTTGTGTTGAAACACCCCAACAAAATGGCATTGTAGAACGCAAACACCAACATATTCTCAATGTTGCCCGAGCCCTTTCTTTTCAATCCCACCTTCCACCTAACCTTTGGCATTTGGCTATACAACAAGTTGTTCATATTATAAACCGATTACCTACACCTCTCTTGAAACACATCTCACCATATGAGTCACTGCACTCCACCCCTCCCACCTTACTTCACTTAAAAGTATTTGGTTGCCTTGCTTTCTCTTCCACCCTTCAAAACCATAGAACTAAGTTTACACCTCGTGCAAGGAAAGTTGTGTTCCTTGGATATAGAGATGGCACCAAAGGCTATCTCCTATATGATCTACACACCAATGAATTTTTCATCGCTCGAAATGTTATATTTCATGAAACTACCTTTCCCTTTTCTTCCAATCCAACTCCCAAAAATACCACCACCACACCTACTCCAACATCACTGGACCCCTTTGATATTCCATGTGAGCACCCTACTTTTCCCAACCCTCCTGTCACTCAATCAGCAATCGAACCACCCACCTCCCCCTTAGCTCCACCTTCTCCCCCTCAACTACAAAATGATCCTACTCGTGTCCCCCAACCACACCTTGACCCTATTCCTAGTCCTCCACCACACAACCAATCACCTCCTCAAAATGTCCCTGCTCCCACTAGACATTCAGAGAGAATCACACACATTCCTCGTTATCTTGAAGGCTATCACTGCAATTTGCTCTCCTCTCAACTGCCAGTGCACTCCTCGGGTAATTCTCTATATCATCTCTCATCTGTTTTATCCTACCAAAAATGTACTCCCTCTTACAAGAATTTCTGCCTAGCTGTTAGTACAACCTTAAAACCTAAAACCTGTGCTCAGGCTTGCAAACATGATTGTTGGCAAGTAGCTATGAAAAATGAACTCGATGCTCTTGCAACAACTAACACATGGACTATTGTTGATCTACCACCTGGTAAGCATCCCATTGGATGCAAGTGGGTCTACAAAGTCAAATACCATGCAGATGGCTCTTTAGAAAGACACAAGGCACGCTTGGTTGCCAAAGGCTACACCCAACTTGAAGGGGTAGATTACTTTGACACTTTCTCTCCAGTTGCCAAATTGACTACTATTCGTACTCTTCTCTCTCTAGCAGCAATCAAAGATTGGCATCTCGAACAATTGAATGTCAACAATTCCTTCCTTCATGGAGACCTTAATGAGGAGGTTTACATGGAATTACCCCCTGGCCTTCTCCCAACAGCCTCTTCCTCCTCTACAAACAAGGTGTGCAAACTAAACAAATCACTTTATGGTCTCAAACAGGCAAGCAGACAATGGTACTCTAAATTGTCCACTGCCCTCATCTCTATTGGTTACTCACAATCCTCTGCAGACCACTCCTTATTCACTAAGTTTCAAGGTACTCAGTTCACAGCTCTCCTTGTCTATGTAGATGATATCATATTGTCTGGTAACAATTCTGCTGAAATAGCCAAAGTAAAGCAATTTCTTGACTCTAAGTTCAAGATAAAGGATCTTGGCCCTCTTAGATTTTTTTCTTGGCCTTGAGGTGGCCCGGTCTAAACAAGGCATTCTCCTTAACCAACGGAAATATGCCCTAGAATTACTTGAGGACAGTGGTTTATTGGCTGTAAAACCCACTTCCACTCCCAAAGATCCTTCTTTGAAATTACATGACTCTGATTCACCACCTTATGAAGATGTCTCTGCATACAAGCGCCTGGTTGGTAGACTGTTGTACCTCACTACCACTCGGCCTGACCTAGCCTTCATCATGCAACAACTGAGCCCGTTTATAGCCAAACCGTTACAGGTACATCACCAAGCCGCCTTGAGAGTTCTCAAATACATCAAAGGTGCACCTTCCAAGGGTCTATTCTACTCCTCCTCTTCTCCCATGAAACTTTCTGGCTTTGCAGATTAAGATTGGGCAAGTTGTCCTTCCACTCGCAGATCAGTTTCTGGCTATTATGTATTCCTTGGATCATCCTTACTATCCTGGAAATCCAAGAAACAGTCAACAGTTTCTCGTTCTAGCTCTGAAGCTGAATATAGAGCATTGGCCAGTCTCACTTGTGAACTCCAATGGCTCTGATACCTTCTTCAAGATCTTCATGTTACCTTTGATCAGCCAGTTTGTGTACTTTGATAGTAAAAGTGCAACTCACTTAGCTCACAACCCAACATTCCATGAACGGGCCAAACACATTGAGATCGATTGCCACGTGGTCCGAGAAAATATTCAGAAAGGCCTCATTCATCTTCTTCCAGTTCCACCTGCATCACAACTAGCAGATGTCTTGACAAAATCACTTCTATGTCCAGCCTTCACATCTATGGTGTCCAAGCTTGGCCTTATGGACATCCATAGTCCAGCTTGTGGGGGATATTACCTAACCCACCTACTTAGCCATAGCTAAATTAATACTTTGTATTTAGTTATCTTCTAGTTAGTTTGTTGAGTAATTTTAGCTAGTTATCTTCTAAATAGTTTGTTGAGTAATTTTAGCTAGTAGTTTCAGTTTGTAACAAACTCTCTTTCTTGGCCTATATACTAGTTTGCCTTCCAACTGATTATAGACAGCATCTTTCTTTTCATTCAATACAAACAATGTGTTTTCCTATCTTCATTCTCTTGTTCTCTGATAATTAACATTTGAGTCAAAAAAATGAGAAAAATATGTGTGGTTTCATAAGTTTGCGTAGTTGGTGTTATTTTTCAATCACAGCACGACACATGGACTGGTTTTTTATAAAATAAACTACTAAGCCCTACTTTTCATAGGGAATAGCCTTCAATACTACCTTATGCCAACTCGGCTTCTTGAAGGAAATAGACCGTATACGACTTGCAAGACTTATCACACTCAAAAGATAGGAAAGAATGATAGAATACCAGAGGTAGTCAAAACTAGACCATGCCTCTATGATGCCAAGAATTCTACTTAGGGGCTTGGGGAGGCTTAAGATGAATGAGGCCGATTGGTAGGGTCTGCTAAACTGGACCGCTAATGGGCAGTCTGTCAAGCTTGAAAGGACATAGCGAGAGACTGAATGGGCTTAGGGCTCTATTCCACCAACAAAAACTGAGGCAAGAGCGTCTTTCACAGCTGATTCAACAACAGCCATTCTTATTATTCTTTCTCTTAAATAAGAGATAGCACCAGCCTAATCCAAGAATGTTGATTCTTCTCTTTCAAAAGACTTTGGCTATTCAAAGCATCTCGAAGACGGTCTCACTTGGGATCGTTCCTAACTCTTTTACCCTTCCCCGGGAACTCAATCAAAAAGAATTGAATCCGGAAGTAACTGCACTCACCTAAGGTGCGAAGCGGAATAAGAAGGACTCTCCAGCTCCCACGTCATGCTCTCTCCGGCAGCTCCTAGCCAGACTACTTTCACCAACGCAATCTCCTTGCCTCTTAAAACTTTCACCTCACGACCCTCGATTCGTACAGGCATCGTCTCCACTGTGAGATTATCCCGTACCTCCACATCATCCATGCGGATTACATAAGATGGATCCGAAATATACCTCCGAAGTTGCGACACATGAAACACGTCATGCAAATTCGAAAGGTTAGGCGGTAAAGCCACTTTATATGCAACATTTCCGACTCTCTCTGAAATCTGACAAGAACCAATAATAAAACGAGGAGTGAGCTTCTTCGACTTCAAAGCGCGTCCAACACCGGTCACTGGAGTGACTCTCAAAAATACATGCTCACCTGCTTGAAACTCTAAATCTTTCCTCCACTTGTCGTGATAACTCTTTTGTTGACTCTGCGACGCCTTCATCTTCTCACGAATCAACTTCACCTTTTCAGTTGTCTCTCGAACAGTCTCCGGTCCAAGCACCACACTCTCTCCAGACTCATACCAACACATCGGGGTTCTACACTTTCGACCATATAATGCTTCAAAAGGTGTCATCCCAATACTAGAATGGTAACTGTTGTTATACGTGAACTCTATCAGTGGAAGGTAGGAATCCCACGAACCTCCTTGTTCCAAAACACAAGCCCTCAACAAATCTTCTAATGACTGAATTGTCCTCTCTGACTGACCATCTGTCTGAGGATGATATGCCGAACTCAACCTCAACTTAGACCCCAACTTCTCTTGCAAACTCTTCCAGAAATCTGAAGTGAAACTCGGATCTCTATCCGAAACAATACTCTTAGGAACCCCATGAAGCTTCACAATCTCTCGGATATAAATCTCCGCCAACTTCGACACCGGATACGTGATGCTGATAGGAACAAAATGAGACGATTTTGTTAACCTGTCGACAATCACCCAAATTACATCATACCCTTTCGCAGTATTAGGCAATCCCGTCACAAAGTCCATCGAAATGCTATCCCATTTCCATTCTGGAATTTCTAACGGTTGCATCAGTCCAGCGGGCTTCTGATGCTCAACCTTTGACTTCTAACAAGTCAAACATGCATAAACGAACTGCGCCACATCTCGCTTCATACCAGGCCACCAAAACAACTTATTCAGGTCTTGATACATCTTTGTAGCTCCCGGATGAATGCTTAACTTACTTCTGTGACTCTCTTCAATAATGGCTTTCTTCATGTCTGCATCATCAGGAATACAAATCCTACCACTGAACCTCAACACACCTTGGGAATCCAACCTGAAGTCCTCATTCTCAAATCGATCAATCCCGACCGTCAAGTCTACCAGTTTAACATCTGATTTCTGGGCTTCTCCGATGCTGTTCAGAAAATCATTACCAATCTTCAACATTCCTAACTTAACACTCTGAGGTGTCACTTCACAAACCAGACCCATATCTCTGAACTCCTCAATCAGTTCTAACTCCTTAACCATCATAGCCGACATATGCAAAGTCTTCCGGCTCAAAGCATCAGCCACGACATTAGCTTTGCCTGGATGATAGTTCAAACCGAAATCATAGTCCTTCAACAACTCCAACCATCGCCGCTGCCTCATATTCAACTCCTTCTGGTCAAACAAATACCTCAAGCTCTTATGATCACTAAACACCTCAAATCTGGAACCATAGAGATTGTGCCTCCAAATCTTCAGCACAAAGACCACTGCAGCTAACTCCAAGTCATGAGTGGGATAATTCTTCTCATGAACTCTTAACTGTCTCGATGCATACGCAATAACCTTTCCATCTTGCATAAGCACACCACCCAAACCCAATTTCGAAGCATCACAATACACCACAAACGACCCTTCCGGATTGGGCAACGTCAAGACAGGAGACGTTGTCAATCTCTTCTTCAATTCTGCGAAACTTTCTTCACATCGGGTGTCCCAAACAAAAGCCTTTCCTTTGCAGGTTAACTGAGTTAACGGAAGTGCTAACTTAGAAAAACCTTCAATGAATCTTCTATAATAGCCGGCCAATCCCAAAAAGCTTCTAATTTCAGTAGCCGACTTCGGAGCTTCCCAATTCAACACTGCCTCTACTTTCGGCGGATCCACCGCAATACCACTACCAGAAATGACATGACCGAGGAAACTCACTTCCTTCAACCAGAACTCACACTTTGACAACTTCGCATACAGCTTCTTTTCCTTCAGTACTTCCAATACTAACCTCGGATGCTCTGCATGCTCTTCTTCCGATTTAGAGTAAATCAGGATGTCGTCAATGAACACCACCACAAACCGATCTAAGTAAGTATGAAAAATACGATTCATATATTCCATAAATACTCCAGGTGCGTTGGTAACACCGAACGGCATCACCGAATACTCATAATGACCATAACGGGTTCTGAAAGCCGTCTTCTGAATATCTTCGTCCTTCACCTTGATCTGATGATAACCCGACCTCAAATCAATCTTACTGAATACTTGAGCACCCACCAACTGATCCATCAAATCGTCTATCCTCGGAAGTGGATACTTGTTCTTAATGGAAGAAAGATTGTCCCAAGAGGAAGCAGAAAGAGTCATTTGCAGCTATGGTTCAAGGAGATTGTTCATCAGATTTTGACTGTGCACTTACAGTGACAGAAGTGCATCAAGATCCTGATCACTAGGTCTTTGATTCAGGTTGCTCTCATCATATGATACCTAATAGGGACTAGTTTGTGACATATGAAGAATGAAATTTGGTAATGTTATCATGGGTAATAATCAACCTTGAAAGTCCATTGGTACAGGCTCCATTCACATCAAAATGCATGAAAATTCTGAACAAGCAAGGGTTGATTGGAGAACAGGAATTTGAATCTTTGAAATTTTGTGAGCACTGAGTGTATGGCAAGTAACACAGGCTGAAATTTACAAGGGCACTTTGGATTACATCCATTCTGATTGTCGGGGCCCCTATAAGGTCCCATCTTTGGGTGGAGCTAGGTACTTTCTATCCATCATAGATGATTACTCAAGAATGACATGGGTTTTCATGATGAAACATAAATCAGAAGCTTTCAATAAGTCCAAATAATGGAAGGCTTTGATTAAGAATCGGGTTGGAAGGAAAATTAAAAGTATTCGATCATATAATGGTTTGAAGTTTTGCTCAAAAGAATTCAAGCAATTTTGCGTTGTTGAAGGGATTGCTAGGCAATACACGGTTAGAAACACCCCTCAGCTAAATAGTACAACAGAAAGAATGAACAGGTCCTTGTTAGATAAGACTAGGTGCATGTTATCCATTGTAGCACTTGGCAAGTCTTTTTGCGTAGAAGCTGAGAGCACATACTGGTATGATCTTGTTAACAGATCACCTAACTCTGCTCTTGACTGCAACCATTTAAGGTTTGGAAATCTAAACTTGCTGATTAATCCAAGCTAAAGTTATTTGGTTTAGGCCTGGACATCGAGCGGGTACGGGCGATTGCGGGCAAAAAAATGCCCATCCGGCCCAAACCGTGGGTGACAACACAAGACCCAAATCCGCCCAAATGTTTGTTCGGTTTTTTCGGGTTCGGTTTTGCCGGTGGACAGATGAATCGGTTGCGTCTGGACGAGTTGGGGCTAACTTGGCCCAGCACATATTGCTTGCAAGTAGAAAAAAATAAAAAGAAGGAACCCAAAAAAATAAGAAAGAAGTGTTGAACCAAGGGTAAAACAGTCCTTTATTTTGAATGATAACAAATTACATATATCTACTAATCTTTCACATTGAGCAAAGTGCAGGACGTATTTTAAAAGGAAGAAGACTCAAAAAGGAGAAGCTTGAAGAAGAAGCATCATAAGAAGTTCAAAACCCTATTTTGTGTCTAAGCCTTTTTTAGGACTCTATGTAAAGGTCCTATCACCTAAAGTGTGTGGCACTTTAGCTATTGAGAGAGATGACTTTTCAAAACATGCATGATGCATAAAAATAGTTTTGAAAAAAATATTTCACAAAATTGCATGCATGCATAAGGTGGCACCTAAACCTAAAAACGATTTTGTGGAAATCAAAAATCATTTTCTATTTTGTTCCAATGGCTATGAAATCAATTTATATGATTTATATAGGCTATGAAATCGATTTTAGGCTCACCTATAGGCCAAGAATCGATTTCCTTATCCTATGTTTGAAGCATGTAATCGATTTCTACATATTCTCAAGCCAAAGGTAAGAATCGATTTCCTTCTATTTCAAAAGACTATGAAATCGATTTTCAAGCAATCCTATAGGCTATGAATCGATTCCTCCTCATTTTAAACAAAGTAAGAATCGATTCCTACCTTATTCAGGATGTCCTGAAAATCGATTCTCACCTATTTCTAAAGAAACAATGAATCGATTCTTTTATTTTTTAAAGGCAATGAATCGATTCCTTCACTTTTTAACTTGGTCTATGAATCGATTCTTCACCTATATTAAATGCTTTTCAAAAAATTTCAACGGTGCCTAAGCCTATAAATACATGGGTTGAGCTTCACTTTCACCACAACACAACTGCTCACAATTTTCTTCTCTGCTCTCTCATATTCGAATCTCTATAGATCTATTGCTCTTCATTGTTTTATTTTTATAAGCTTTTGATTTTAAATTGTTATATCTTTTTTCAAAAGCTGTTTATAGATCTAAATCTGAGATCCTGTGCTCCAACTGTTTTGAATCTTGTTTTTCAAAAAGCTTTGTTTTTCAAAATCATATCTATAATTTTTTTAAAGCTTTCAAGCAACCTCAACTTCTATTGTTATATCAATTTTGAAGTGGTTGCAAAAGCAAGATCATCCCTCATCTTATAGAGCATCCAAAATATCCTAAGATCACTCATCTCTCTCAGTTTCTAAACTGACTCATTCTCTGAAGTGATTGGATCATAGAACTCTATTGTGTAATTTATTTTATTTCAAGGTGTTTTTTTTTGAAATCCTGGGCTTTGTACTTGGGT
The DNA here is from genome assembly GCA_039519185.1 of Astragalus membranaceus. Classification (NCBI taxonomy): domain Eukaryota; kingdom Viridiplantae; phylum Streptophyta; class Magnoliopsida; order Fabales; family Fabaceae; genus Astragalus; species Astragalus membranaceus. The sequence goes on from CM076850.1 coordinate 100,254,326, forward strand.
CTCTCAATCAGGTGATTGAGTAGGTGTTTTTGAAATCCTGGGCTTTGTACTTGGGTCTCTCAATCAGGTGATTGAGTTGGTGTTTTGAAAACCTGGGCTGTGTACTTGGGTCTTTCAATAGGGTTATTGAGTTGGTTTAGAAATCCTTAGCAAGAGTGCTTAGGTTCTCAATTCAGGGGAATTGAGATTCACTTATATTGGGGTCGACTGTTTGTATCAAACTCTCTTCAATATAGTGGTTACTAAGTCCAAGGGTTGAAAAGCCTAAGGCCGAGGACGTAGGGGTTTTATCCCGAACCTCGCTAAATTGCTGTGTCTCTCTCTCTTCCCTATCTCTTTATATTTTGCACTTTATTTGCTTATAATATTGATATTATCATAACTGCTTATATTATCATATTCTCAATATAACTGTGCAAATATATCATATTGTAATCTTTCTTCTTATTATCTATTTTATTGATGTATACAATATTAATCTGTCCATCATCTCATTCTACTCCTTCTATATTGGTCAAATATTATTATTCCGCATTTAATCCAAATCAATATCGAAAAAGTTTTTTAAATTGAAAAAGAATCCATTAATCACCTATAACCTTATTCACCCCCCCCCCCTCTAAGGTTACTTTTATAGACTATCAAGTCTAACAAGAAGAACCTTAGCACTAAACCAACACAGAGAAGAAGGTCTGCTACCAGAGGGAAACGAGAGCAAGAATACAGAGGATAAAGAATACTAGATCGAGTGAGGTTGAGGGAGATGAGAGGGTCAGGAAGTGAGGTGGGGGAGATGAGGGTTAGGGTAAAAGACATGAGGGGTTAGGCGAGGAAGAATGAGAGATTGAGGAGGTTAGGGTGAGAACTGAGAAGAGAAAAGTGGCCGATAGAGATTTGGTGGTTAAGTCAATTGGTGATATCAGATATGAATGTAGAATTAGAAGGAAATAAGGAAGAAGAAACGAATGGTCATTTTAATTTAAAAGAGAATTAAAAAAACTAAATGCAAAAAAAATAGAGGTTGTAATTAGGGGTGGACAACGGGTCGGGTTTGGCGGATTCGGTCTCAAACTTTCAGATCCAAACAAAATCGAAGAGGAATAATATGAGCCCACTTCCGACCAACAGAGAAGGCGGGTGCGGCGGGTGCGGGTGTTGCGGGTGGCGGGTTGAACGGTCGAGTTATGTCGGTTGACCACCACTACACCAACAACCACCACCAGAGACCACCACCACACTCCGCCTCTCTCACGGCCAACAACCATAAAACGGCCTCCACCACCACTATTTTTCTCTCTTCGCGACAACCACCGCCCACCATTGTTTCTCTCTCTTCACGACAACCACAACCACCACCACATTCGCACCATCACCACCGCCGTGGCCAGCCCCCCAGCCACCGTGAGCTACCACCAAAATCTCCCTTTTCGTCGGCCTCTCTCTCTTTCCTTGCGCTCCAACTCTTTCTCTCTCTCTGCGTTTTTTTTTCTTTCTTTTCTTTCTCTGTTTTTTCGCTCTCCCTCATGGCTTTTCTCAAAATTTTCTCGCTCCATCTTCATCGGTCGGTTACGGTCTTGAACGAGTTCCATTTACCATATCCGAAACCGACCACTTATGTTTGCTTGAAAGCGTTTTTGAGAACCGTACACCCGCCCACCCGATTAATTCCACCCGGACACTGTATTTTACTCCGGTTTGCTCGGATTTCGGTTCGGTTTGCTTTTTTTGTCCACCCCTAGTTGTAATGATCGCATATTAAATGTATCCTTTCTTGACAAAAAAATATATTAAACGTAGCCTTTTACCAATACCAATAAAACTGCTTGCAGTATTAAATGTAGCCTATTTCCAATACCAGAGGAAAAAAGAATGCGTAGGGAATAGTCATTTCATTTATGTGACAGTGTGCTAATGATAATGATAAATCCCTTCTATGACCAGGTTTGTGCACAACGTACTGTGCCCACAAAATTGAAAAATCCAACGCGTTTCCATCTACTTCGGGCGGGTCTGGGTACCGACGGACCCAAAAATAACAACCCCTCCCGCCCAGCCCAACTCGCATGATCCCAATTCTTCAACCCGCAAACCCGTATATCCGTGTGGACCCGACCGCAGCAACCCATTGGCTTCGGTTTTTCGGTTTTCGGGTCGGTTTTGCAATTTTTGACCAGGCCTAATTTGGTTGCCCTACATACTACCGTGTTAATGAAGGTAAGTTAGAGCCTACAGCTAATAAATGTGTCTTTGTAGGTTATTGTGATGTTGTGCAATGATTTAGAATTTAGTCTCTACATGATAGGAAGGTTATTATGAGTAGAGATGTCACTTTTGATGAAACTCCTCTACTACACAATAATTTTGTCCCCACCGAGCCAGATTCCATGATGGGTGACATAGCAAGTGATAGCATCTGAACTAGTACCAACTAAAGCTGAATTAGCTGATGAGGCTCAAGACCATAATACAAAAACAGAAATTGAATCCATTCCTCTAAGTCAAGCTGAACCTAAAGTAAGGGGATATCAGAGAACCATCAATCCTCTTGTTATATATGGTTTTGAGAATATGAATTCCTATGCTCTCCAAGCTGTTAAAGATATTCACTCTGTTGAACCATATAGTTATTTTGAAGCTATTTCCTGTTCAGATTCAAGTAATTGGATCACTGCTATGAATGAAGAAATGGAATCACTGCAGAAGAATGGGACTTGGTAGCTAGTTACTCTACCTAAGGGAAGAAAAGTGGTTGGTTGCAAGTGGATTTTCAAGAAGAAGCTTGGGATTTTTCTGAAAGATGGTATCAAATACAAGGTACGCCTGGTGGTTAACGGATTTAGCTAAAGGGAGGGTGCTGACTACTATGAGGTGATCTCTCATGTAGTTAGGCACGCTTTTATTCGGGTCCTACTTGCTCTTGTGAGAAATCTAGGCATGGAACTTGAGCAACTTGATGTGAAAACTACTTTTCTCCATGGTGAGTTGGACGGGGAGATATTCATGAAAAAACCGAAAGGGTTTTAAGATCAAGACAAGAAGGAAGCAGTGTGCAAGTTGAAAAGGTCCTTACGGGTTAAAACAGTCTCCTAGATAGCGGTACAAGAGGTTTGATCAATTCATGATCAAACAAAGGATATTTTATGACTTATATGTTTACATGAGAAAGGTGGAGAATGATATCTACATTTATCTACTTCTCTATGTAGATGACATGTTGATAGCATCTCCAAGTATAAAAGAAGTTCAGAAGGTAAAGTCTTCCTTAAGTTTTGAGTTTGATTTGAAAGATATAGGTGTTGCCAAGAAGATTTTGGGCATGGAAATCTATAGGGACAGAAGCAACAAGAAGTTGTTCATATTTCAGAAAAGCTATATTCAGAAAGTATTGAACAAATTTTGCATGAATACTGTTAAACTAGTAAGTACACCACTGGTTTCCAGCATTAGAATAGCAGAGGTCTCAGCAAAATAATATGAATCTGAGAAGGAACATATAGCCAGAGTTCCTTATGCTAGTGATGTGGGAAGTCTCATGTAAGCGATGGTTTGTTCTAGGCCAGATTTGACTCAAGCTGTTAGTGTTGTTGGCAAGTATATGGCAAGGCCATGAAAGGATCATTGGCAAGCTGTGAAGAGGGTTTTTATATATCTCAAGGGTACCATTGATGTTGGTCTCATTTATGGAAGTGAAATGACATGTTCACTTGCTCGATTTACTAATTATTATTATGCTGTAGACCTTGATGCCAAAAGGTCTCTATCCGGGTATGCTTTCACGATTGGTGGTTGTTTGGTCAGTTGGAAAGCCACACTTCAACCAACAGCAGCCTTGTCAACAACCTAGGCAGAATATTGAGGCAGCCAAGGAGGGAATTTGGCTCAAAGGTCTCATTACAAACCTTGGTTTTCCTCGAGACAAAGTTTTCATCTACCGTGATAGCCATAGTGCTATATGTTTAGCCAAAGATCAAGTCCATCATGAATGGACTAAACATATAGATGTAAGGTATCACTTTGTTCTAGAGTGGACCGAGGGGTCCCATCAGCAAAACCAGGAGGTGCATTCAACAATTGGAATGGATTAGCCCAATCAATCCAGCCCATGTCCACCTCACGGGAGCCCAAGATCGACTCTACCAATCCAACGATCCACGAAGGGGCAAGATTTCCTATAAATACAAGCATACTTTGCCCTAAAAAAGGTTCAATCTCTAATCCTTAGTACCTTCACTCATATATTCGATATACTGATTTGAGCGTCGGAGTGGCTTGCAGGTACCCCCCGGGGCGCTCACTGACCTCCTGTCAGGGAAGCAAGAGACCTACCAACAGCAGCCGACCAAAAAGCTGCTCGGTACAGAACATTGGCGACCACAGTGGGAGGTTTCTATTTTTCACATCATCGCTACTCGAACTTTTCTCTTGCTGCTCCATGGCTCCCAGAGGCAGACCCCGGGTTCAGAGCATTGCCATACCCGCACCCCGACCAGAGGGTATTCCTGAGGGCAACGTCGTGACCCCACCTGACGAGGGTACCAGTCAGCCTGCCCAGCCTTCGAATGTGAGTCAGCTTTTGGATCTCCTGGCCAATCGCACTCAAGCTATGCTGCATCAGGAAGACCAGCAGAGTGCTAAGACATGCCCATCCCAACACCCATGAGGGCGCCAGGTAGGGCACCAGGGCAGCATCAGACAGCGCCCATGAGGGCGCTTGGCACCCAGGAGGGCGCCTGGCAGGGCGCCATGGCAACATCAGGCAGTCCCCATGAGGGCGCCAGGTAGGGCACCAGGGCAGCATCAGACAGCACCCATGAGGGCGCCTGGCACCCCGGAGGGCGCCTGGCAGGGCGCCGTGGCAACATTAGGCAGCGCCCATGAGGGCGCCAGGTAGGGCACCAGGGCAGCATCAAACAGCGCCCATAAGGGCGCCTGGCAGGGGAACCTTCCTCCAACAACGGTGACACCGAAGACACCACCGGGTATCGCCATCGAGGAGATCCCCCGACCGACGTAGGCATCAAGAGCTTGACTAAGAAGACACCTCCCCCCGAAACTCAAGAAGGTTTTCGGACGAAAGACCTTTCACTCGAAGAGTGGATGGATGCCGAATCCCAAGGGCCTAGAAGAAGCTGCCAACTCTCAAGATGTATGACGGAACCGGAGACCCAGACCGCCATCTGGCACACTTCTCCCTGATGATGTGCTATCGAGGCGCCAGGGAGCCTGTTCATTGTAAAATCTTCCCCCTCACTCTCGAGAATTCCGCATTAGAGTGGTTTCAAGAGCTGAGGCCGAACTCCATCTCCCCATGGGGGCAGCTGGCGAAAATGTTCACAGCTCGTTTCACTGCCTCCCGGCTAACGCCCAAGTCTGAAGAAGTACTGAGATCCGTCAGGCAGCATAACCACGAGACGCTGAGAGAGTACATTGAGCGCTTCAACAAGGAGGCTTCGTGTGTTAGAGGTTTTGAGGACAAACAAAGGTTGTTCTGGATGAAAGACGGGTTGAGAAAGGGAAGCTTGTTTCAGATTGATGTAGGTATCAACAAGCCCAAGGACTTGGGCGAGTTCCTTCAAAGATCCCAGAAATACATGAATTATGAAGAGGACGAGTTGGCGTACCGCGAGGCAGCCAAGGTAGGGGGCGACGATGAAATTTATAAATCGAACCCCCCTCGTCACATCCCGGGCGCAAATTTTAGCTGAATGCGCTAACACTGAGTTCAAGAGCGTTAATAGACCAGCACCTTTGGTGCTAAAAGATGGCCAAAACCCCCCGAGGGGATGTTGCCGCTATCAATGCGGAGGCCACGACACCAATGGCTGCCAAGCTTTGAAAGACAATATTGAGGAAATGATTCAGAAAGGGAACCAAACGGGAAAGTTGTTGTGATCAGCTGACGAAATTAGCAGACCCGACGACGACACGAGCAGAAAAGGCGACCTCATCTACGAGGGCATCCTAAAAGACGACGTCGAGTCAAGACCATCCCTCAAGATAAACTCAACTTGGGGAACAACGGTGGAACCAAGTCAATATCCACCAGAGGCACAACTGGGGATCACCATCGAGGAGATCCCCCGACCAACGCAAGTCAACATCAAACTCTGCCACGATGTACGAAGCGGCATCGAAGTCGCAACCTCTGGCGGGAGTTAAATTCAGACTGAGATCTGAATAAACTCCCCCAGAGTCCCACGAGGTGCGAAGCGGCATCAAAGTCGCAACCTCTGACGGGAGTTAAATTCAGACTGAGATCTGAATAAACTCCCCCAGAGTCCCACGAGGTGCAAAGCGGCATCGAAGTCGCAACCTCTGGCGGGAGTTAAACTCAGACCGAGATCTGAATAAACTCCCCCAGAGTCCCACGAGGTGCGAAGCGGCATCGAAGTCGCAACCTCTGGCGGGAGTTAAATTCAGACCGAGATCTGAATAAACTCCCCCAGAGTCCCACGAGGTGCGAAGCGGCATCGAAGTCGCAACCTCTGGCGGGAGTTAAATTCAGACCGAGATCTGTATAAACTCCCCCAGAGTCTGACGAGGTGCGAAGCGGCATCGAAGTCGCACCCTCTGACGGGAGTTAAATTCAGACCGAGATCTGAATAAACTCCCCTAGAGTCCCACGAGGTGCGAAGCGGCATCGAAGTCGCAACCTCTGACGGGAGTTAAAAGTCAGACCGAGTTCTGATGAACTGCTCGCAAGAGTTAACTCTGCCACGAGGCAATAAGAGATTATTCATTCAGATGCACAAGGTGATGACTGGCGCCCGGGGCCATCCGGCGCGTGCCTGTTATAATCAAGAGAATCAAGCCTGACAAAGACCTCATGATCAAATCGAAAGATGCTTGACTCCAGAACGGTTTCCGGATACAAACACTGAGCGTGGCCAATCGCATTGTGGCAGGCAGCATAGAAGAATCTTCACCACTTCATCATCATTAGAAGAGGTAACGACGAAGCCAGGGAAGCCGGCTTCCTCCGAAGGCACGGTATCACTCACCATCTCTCAACCCGCAGAACAGGGGGCAAAACAAGCAGTTACAAGACATGTCCGAACAACCCCTCCTCTGAGGTGGGGGGCGTCAACAAAACTTGCAGACAACCCCCTCCCCTGAGGTTGGGGACTTCAACAAAACAAGACATGTCCGAACACCCCCTCCCCTGAGGTGGGGGACGTCAACAAAACAAGACATGTCCGAACACCCCCTCCCCTGAGGTGGGGGACGTCAACAAAACTTGCAGACAACCGCCACCCCTGAGGTTGGGGACTTCGACAAAACAAGACATGTCCGAACACCCCCTCCCCTGAGGTGGGGGACGTCAACAAAACTTGCAGACAACCCCCTCCCCTGAGGTTGGGGACTTCAACAAAACAAGACATGTCTGAACACCCCCTCCCCTGAGGTGGGGGACGTCAACAAAACTTGCAGACAACCCCCTCCCCTGAGGTTGGGGACTTCAACAAAACAAGACATGTCCGAACACCCCCTCCCCTGAGGTGGGGGGCGTCAACAAAACTTGCAGACAACCACCTCCTCTGAGGTTGGGGACTTCAACAAAACAAGACATGCCCGAACACAAAAAAGCTAGAAATATAAGCTGAAGGACAGCCCAAATCACCTTGGTAGTAATTTAGAAGCGGTAAAACTCGTGGAAATGTCCCGGAGGTAATGGTAAAAGCAAGAAAAGCAGGCTAAGAGACAAGATGAGCAGCAAAAAAAAAGTAAAGTGCCAAGCACACGTCTACACAAGTCGGCACCCAAGAGGGCGCCTGGCAAGGAGGGCGCCCATTAGGGCGTCTGACAGGAGCAAGAGGGCGCCATGGGGGCGCTTGGCAGAAACAACCAGCGCCCATGAGGGCGCCTGGCAGAAGCAACCAGCGCCCATGAGGGCGCCTGGCAGGAGCAAGCAGCGCCCAGCAGAGGGGCGCCTGGCAGGGGGCAGTCTGAAAGCAAATCCTTCGCAATGGGGTAGTCAGCACTATGCAGTAAGACACCCACGAGAGCACCGAACATTGTCTTGCAACATCTGCTCCACGAAAAGACACCCAGCGCACGCACGCAGAGAACAACACCAAGGGCACCCAGGAGGGTGCCAACTCTTAGGAACAAACAAGAGTCCAGCAAGGCGCCCAGGAGGGCACCAACAGCAGAACTTAGCACTTTGGCTCAAGGCGCCCAGGGAGGCGCCAACACCAGGAGATGATTCACCGTCACGACAAAGAGATATTGCACAATTCAACGAGCCAAAAGAATGGGTAAATAAAGATAAAATCATGTATGACATAGAAGTCATCGTCGAAACAGCAAAATCCTATAAGGCAAAATCCAGCCATCCAACAAATAAAAGAAAAAGTACAGGTGAAAAGCAAATCAACCAAAGAGAAATGGTCAGGGGGCAAGGACATCGAAGTCAACACTATTGGGATGATATCTGACAGTCTCCCCGTCTAGAACCCAGGAGGGTGCCTGGCAAGAGCACTTTGACACAAGGTGCCAACATCGGGACGACTTAGCACTCCGGCACTTTGACAAGCGGTTTCTAACGCTCCATGTAGGTCCACCTGAAGCCGGTTCATATCCAAGATAAACCGATCCCCCTCTTCATTCACCCCTACATATTACAACAAGGTTAAAAGACCACCTCAAAGAATAAGTTAAAAGTTCCAAAGAGATCCCCCAAAAAGGACTACCGAAATGAGGTCGACACCCCACGTATCAAGGCTGTCTCCATCATCCTCACCATCTCCCAACCTGATGGACATGGGGCAACACAAACAGTTAAGTACCAGTCAAACAACACCCTACCCCGAGGTGGGAGGCTTCAAAGAAACGAGACGAACTCGAAAGCCAAGAGGCTAAGAAAAGAAACTAAGTGTCACCACAATTACCAAGTGATAGAGAAGCAGCAAGATCGGGTGAACAATCGGGAAAAAGACAAGTCCCCTTGATGGCAGGAAGCCTGAAAATATCAAATCAAAGAGCAAGTCAAAACAAGCAACAAAACGAGCAACAAAGAAGGAAGTACAAAGCGAAACCTAAGGTCGAAACCGATGCCCAAGGGGGCACCCGACAGGGCGCCAAGTCAAAAAACGCTTCGCGCCCAAATCAAGGCGCCCATGAGGGCACCAGTTCCCTTCTCACCGATCATCAAGCACAAGATGCCCCTGAGGGCGCCACTCCCCTAGGTGTGCGATTCACCAAGTGCAGGGCACCCACGAGGGCGCCAACCTCTCTGGTGCAAATCATCAAGCACGTGGCACCCACGAGGGCGCCACTCTCCCCTAGGTGTGCGATTCACCAAGTGCAAGGCACCCGCGAGGGCGCCAACCTCTCTGGTGCAAATCATCAAGCACGTGGCACCCACGAGGGCGCCACTCTCCCCGATGGGCGATTCATCAAGTGCAAGGCACCCACGAGGGCGCCAACCTCTCTGGTGCAAATCATCAAGCATGTGGCATCCACGAGGGCGCCACACTCCCCTAGGTGTGCGATTCACCAAGTGCAGGGCACCCACGAGGGCGCCAACCTCTCTGGTTCAAATCATCAAGCATGTGGCACCCACGAGGGCGCCACTCTCCCCTAGGTGTGCGATTCATCAAGTGCAAGGCACCCACGAGGGCGCCAACCTCTCTGGTGCAAATCATCAAGCACATGGCACCCACGAGGGCGCCACTCTCCCCTAGGTGTGCGATTCACTAAGTGCAAGGCACCCGCGAGGGCGCCAACATCTCTGGTGCAATTCATCAAGCACGTGGCACCCACGAGGGCACCACTCTCTTACTTGGGCGAATCACCAAGTACAAGGCACCTATGAGGGCGGCAACCTCACTAGTGCAATACATCAAGCACAAGGCACCCACGAGGGCGCTACTCTCTTACTTGGGGCGAATCACCAAGTACAAGGCACCTATGAGGGCGCCAACCTCACTCATGCAAATGATCGAGCACGAGGCACCCACGAGGACGCCACTCCCCCATCCTTGCACATTGGCAAACAACAAGGCACCCATGAAGGCGCCACTCCCATGTTTGCAAACTACTAAGTACGAGACTCCCATGAGGGGGCCAATCCATCTCGCGTACCGCCAAGTGTGAGGCACTCCCCCTCAACCACCTGTCTGGCGCAATCCAGCCCATGTCCACCTCACGCGAGCCCAACATGCTTGGACGGTCAAGATCGACTCTACCAATCCAACATGCTTGGTACAGAACACACTTTATCAGAACTAATAATCGAGTTAAGTTGCAGCAGATAGACACAAAAGATAATCCTATTGACATGTACCAAACCTGTTCCAAAAAGCAAGTTCATTCATTGTCTTGACTTGCTTAATTTGTCTACATGGAAATAACCTTGAAGAAATGGCAGTAGAATGGAAGATAATTGAAATACAATTAATTTGTGTTAGTTAAGTACTTTTGATTTGTTACAACAAATTAAAATACAATTAATTTGTGTTAGTTAAGTATTAAAATACTTTTATTGTAGTTGTCTTGAGATAATTGAAATCAAAATAAAAGAGTTAGGAATTATTTTGGGTCTCTAAAAGACTTGTTAAATATAATAGATTACGAAGTGAAGGAGTATTTGGATAAGGAAATTGAAGTGGTAGACAAAACATATGAGGATTTCATGAACACGTTGGTCTCTTCTAACTTTCTTACGTGCCGTTACACGTTTCTAGAGAAAAGAGAGCTTAACTAAAAAATAAACTGGAAAATAATGTGCTTTGTGTGGAAGTCAAAGCATATAGACGAAATAATTAGCTCATTGTCTTCTTCACCTGCGATCGATATTCATTTCCCAAATGCTAATCTGAAATTTGGCTCAACTTGTTAAGGGCCAACCCCACTTTCCATGGAAGAGATATGCGCCTAATTCCCACGTTAATATCGTTCGGGTTCCTTATTAATTATGAAAGGAAAGGAAAGGAAGGTATCCCTACTTTTCAGATGTGGTACCAGCCATGAGGCAATTAAAAGAGGAGCCCTCAATTTTTGTCCAACCCCTTTCCAAGGGCATGTTATCCTCCCTAGGAAAACTTTTTCATTTGCTCAAAAGATATATAGCCTACATTCTAGTCTCTTTTTTTTTTTTTATGAACATTAGTTATGGTCTCTTTTTTTTTTCAAAACTATTGTTGGCTACCCACGGAGTGTTCCAACGCATTAAACGAAATATTAATCTCTGCTCGTGCTTAAGATCAAATTTTACACTTGCCAAAATCGAGTTTTTTCATTGCGAGAATCGAGCCCGGGAGTACCAGGTCGACCCCCCGTATCTCAAGGTAAATTAAGTCATTGGGCCAACGGTGTTGGTTATTGCACAACATATTAATGCTCTTTCTAGATGTTGAATTTCTTACCCATGTCACTGCAAGTTTAAAAGGAGGATATAGTGAGATATGATGTCAAGAAAGAAAGAGAGAGGAACTGTGTGAGACGGGGAAAAGAGCATAAGAAAATTATGAAATGTGGTTGAATGAAGTCAAGTTAATGTGTTAATTTTTTGAATTGAGGTTGTTGATTTCGAAAAACTAACATTTTAACTTGACTTACTTCAACAATATTTCATAATTCGCTTTTAAATTCATTATGAATTCTTCCTCGACATGATACCCTGCTAAACTCTCCTTTTAAATTCTTTATGAATTCTTCCTCGACGTGATACCTCCTTATAGTCTAGTTGGGGTGCACCTAGGGAGATCATTAGGATAGTATCGAGTTGTAGATTTTTCTGAAGGAGTTGACGGAATGTACTCGGATGTAAACGAAATGTACTCCGAGATCTCACTAGTATATAAGGAATACAATGCCGATTAAATTGGACTTTCTACACTGCCTATTGAGCAGTGTAGTTTCTTGAGAGACCAGTTTAGGTTACTACTCTTTCAGGCAAGCTGGTTTCTTGATTTAATAGACAAGTGAATAGTAAATTGAAGAAGTAGGATTATTGTCAATTTATATACTACTATATACGGTGTCATCCTTCAGAATTTGAACATGACATTTATTCTTGCGAGAAAGGAAAATGTAAAAGAAAGTTAGGAAATATTGTTTAAATAAAGTTAAGTTAAATTGTTAATAATTATAATTGAGTTAGCTAAAATCAAAATTGGCAGATAATAAAAAATATGAATAATTGCATGGACAAGAATATTTATATCCATAGATGTTTATGGCCGTGGAAACAATAAGTCGACACCCGACTTACCACTACTAAGACTAGAAACCTCTACGATCACAAAGTCTTCTGTTCGAGCAATATTTCTCCAGAATTCCTTTAACCAATCGGTCTTGACCCCAACTAACTCAATTCAAAAAATCAACAACTTTCACTTATTTAAACAATATTGCATAACTCTTGTTCAGTACCGTATCTCTGGACCTGTGTCCAATCTTAGATACCAAGTCCGATCCGAGATAGTTGGTAGGAGTTGGTCTTGATCAACCGAGCTTCGCTTCCGATTCGGGGCAGGTGGTGCTTGCGAGGACACTCCGACATTCAAGTCAGCTAGGGAACTGATTAGAGGTAAAGAGTAGGAAAGAGTGTGTACCTTGAGCATTGCATTGAATGCCTATTTATAGAGTAAAAAGTGTGTTGTCCTAATGAATCAGAGCCGTCCGATCTAGGGCCTAGAACTTAGCCGTTAGTTAATGGATCTGCTTTTGCTTATGGGCCTCACTATTGTGGATTGGGCCAACCCGTAACAGTTGCCTCCCAAGTCGGGTCTCCTGTGAGGCGATCTTGACTTGTAAGCCTTGTCTGAGCTCCACGAAACCGGGCTAGTGCTCACGAGACAAAGATGGCCGTTGAGTGACTCAAGGTTCCTCTGAATATCCGGTATTCAGTCTTTTAGACTGCGACCTTCTACAAGGCCGGGCTTATAGCTACGAAGGTGTCTGCCCCCAGCCTCGGAAGCCTCGGAGGGTCAGGAAATGATGTGACCATCGAGTGACTCGAGGTGTCAGTTTAATGTCGCCTTTAGGACAGTATTCTTCGAGACTGGGCTTATACCAGCGAGGGTGTCTGCCACCAGCCTCGGAGCGCCCGAGATACGGGTCTTGTAAAAGATCTTCGAGGCCGGGTTTATACCAACGAGGGTGTCTACCACCAGCCTCAGAGCGCCCGAGATACGGGTCTTGTCAAAGATCTTTGAGGCCGGGTTTATACCAGCGATGGTGTCTACCACCAGCCTCGGAGCGCCCGAGATACGGGTCTTGTCAAAGATCTTCGAGGCCGGGTTTATATTAGCGATGGTGTCTACCACCAGCCTCGGAGCGCCCGAGATACGGGTCTTGTCAAAGATCTTCGAGGCCGGATTTATACCAGTGAGGGTGTCTACCACCAGCCTCGGAGCTCCCGAGATACGGGTCTTGTCAAAGATCTTCGAGGCCGAGTTTATACCAGTGAGGGTGTCTACCACCAGCCTCGGAGCGCCCGAGATACTGGTCTTGTCAAAGATCTTCGAGGCCGGGTTTATACCAGCGAGGGTGTCTACCACCAGCCTCGGAGCGCCCGAGATACGGGTCTTGTCATGTCGAGCTCGGTGTCTCGGGTTCCGGTTTTAGCGTAGAACTTTAAGGCGATCGTTCGACCGATCCCAAATCCTTCCCTTCAACCTCGGAACTCACTTTTATCAAGCACTCAGTGTGAGGAAAATCGTAGCCGGGATATATATTAGATGGTTGAATATCTACAAAGTCGGATTACATCACTCCCGTAGGCTCATTCCGAGATCCATGTGACACGTGACCTTCTTGCGTTAATCTCTTCTTCATGATCGATATACTTCTGAGATCGCTGGAGGAACTCGGCAAGCGACTCAGTTTGGTTGACCCCGACGTCTATCTGAAATAGACTTCCTTCACGAAGACCAGCCTCCATGAAGTAAAGATGGAAAGAGTCGTCGAGGTTCCGGACTTGAGCAGCTTCTCTATTGAATCTCTCTATGTAGTCCCGGAGGAAATCATTTTCTCCTTGCCGAATTGCCTGCAATACTTTCCGAGATTTAGGCTTCATCTTCGAGTGGGTGAAGTGTGCAGAAAAGAGCTTGGCTAACTGATCCCAAGAGGAGATCGTATTTGACCTAAGAGCCCTGAACCATTCCAGAGCCGCCTTCTCTAGAGTGAGAGAAAAGGTTCGGCACTTTATCTCCTCTGGAACGTTACGGTATTGCATAACCTTGTCAATGTAGTCGAGGTGGCGATCCGGATCGCCAGTCCCATCATGCATTTTCAAACCCTCAGGCGGCTTCTCGAGGTGATTTGGCACCGGGAAGTAGTCAGTTTTAGCTGTGAAAGGTCCTTTACGCTTTTCCGACCTCTCAAGGGGTGGAGACCGTCGGTAGCCATACTTGCCGGGGGATCCCCGCGAGCTAGGGCGCTAACGTTCCTGCCTCGGAGACTTTTCTGACTTCTGGTACGTCGCCTCGGAGAAGAGGAAAACAGAAACGAGCTAGGCCGAGGGGAACCCTCAGGACCATAGGAATCATCAGGGGTCTGACTTGGGGGAGTCTCCGGTCCTCGCCCTCCTCTACAACGAGGTGGAGTGCGATGATGGTATCTCCTCCAAGCCGGAGATCGGTGGCGCCCGCGGCCATGAGTCGTTCCACTTGAAGAGTTGCGCAGAGGGGAACCCCGATCCGGGATGTTACGAGCCTGGATCTCAGCAATCTGAGCTTCTAACTGGGTGTAGCGTTGGCTTTCCTGCTGGTCGGCCTCCGATTGCCGATTTAGGAACAGGACGAGCTGTTGGACAGCATCGACCGATACCTGGACGGTCTGCGAGGGAGGTGGAAGTCGGTTCCGAGCTGGGCTCCCATGAACCATAGTCGTAGCCGAGCTTTGAGCATGCGCCGGGCTAAGGGGTAAGGTGACTGCCACTCCTTCTGGAGTCACCTGCTGCAGGACCGGTCCTTCAGCGACATTCAGGATAGTCCTATAACGTAAGGTCGGAGCCATCGTCAAACAAGGAGATGAGAGAGGAACTAGAGTACAAAATCATCCCACTGTGGTCGCCAATGTTCAGTACCGTATCTCTGGACTTGTGTCCGATCTTAGATACCAAGTCCGGTCCGAGATAGTTGGTAGAGGTTGGTCTTGATCAACCGAGCTCCGCTTCTAATCCGGGGCAGGTGGTACCTGTGAGGACACTCCGACGCTCAAGTCAACTATTTTCCTTTTAATTTTTCATACATAATGAAAACTCTTGATTTCAAAATAAATTTAAGATTCCATCTCGAAATTACGTGTCAGCTGAAAAATATTCCACAAACCGGTGTGCGAAAAAAAAATTGCGTACCAAACCCGCAAGTGGTGATCATTTCATGGCAATTGGATAAGTGGTCTATACATGAATTAGAGAATTTAGTAACAAGTGGGAAAGCAGAAAAAGAAGAAGCTAGTAGTTATTAACAATAATAATAACTAGTAGGTTGATATTTGGACATTATGTAGATATCAACATTATGTGATCCATATTTATGTACACACATCACACACATGTATATCCCCAAAAGGGTGTTGAAGAAAAAGTACTTCCACCAAACAATAGCTTATGTAAGGCATCTTTGTCTGTTGTTTGGTAATCTTCAAGGTCATCTTGATGGTGTGAAGATCTAGAGATGAATCCAAACAAATCAAGGACCCACTATAAGTCATGCATGTGATGATGTGTGTGAGTGAAGGTTATACCAATTAACAATTTGGGGATTGGTTGAAAAAGCAAGAAATTATATTCACATAATAAGTTCCCTACCCCACCCATGCCACGCTTCAAATCAAGACCAAAAAAATTTCTTGAAGGATGAGAAGTGTTAAATAATAAAGATTGAATTGAAGAGAAAAAAAATTAAAAATATCTTGTGGAAGCTTCTAATGTCTCTACCTAACACCTTTGAAAAAAGAAAAAGGGGAAGTTGATGGTTGAAAAGTGACTCCCCATTATCTGTGGGAAATGGCATTGTTTTTGGGATCTGGTTGAAAATTTGCTTCCACCCATTCTGTCCTTTCTTCTCATTGCTATCCAACAACATCTATGTCTCGCTACTTTTCACAAACGCAATTAACTTCTTTTGCAATGTTCTTTTTTAAGATTAAGATTAGTTCTCTTCCTTCCTTGCGTATTTTTTTTTTTTATTTTCATTTCCACTTCCCCAAGCACGCTTCTATTACTAATAATTTATAAATACTTTTTATATAAGTTTTGGACTTAATTGTGTCAAAAAAAAAGTTTTGGATTTAATCAGTGTACCCTGTCACTATAAAAGAAATTTACACTATCAATTAATAAAAAATCATGGTATGAGTGACATTCAAGATAATTATGATAAAGTCAAACTTTTTATGACATGTTGTTTGGTGATTGGCCGGAGTGTAAAAAAACTTAAACAACAAATGGTATATAAATTAAATTCATAAATTTTTATTATTTTTCCTTTATTGTTATCTTCACTTAATTCATTTTTAGTCTCTTCACTTTTTCAAATACACGATTTTAGTCTCTCTAATTTATTTGTCAAGAATTTGATCCCATACTTTCTATTTTTTGAGAGTTTGATCTTGCATTTTTAATTGAACCTTTTTACCTGTAAATTGTGAACTTTTTATACCTTTGGTCTAAAAAAAGGTAGATTTTGAAAAATCAAAGGATCAAAAGTGTAAAAATCCCTAATTATATGTAACTAGTAGTGCAATTAAAAAGGTATGGGGCCAAAATTTTTGAACTTGGAAAAATAAAACGAGCAAAAATATAATTAAGTCTACCTTTTTTAATTTTAGAAATTTTATTATATGATTATTTTTATATTTTGATTTATCTTAATTTTTTAATATTTATATTAATATTATATATATATATATATATATATATATATATATATATATATATATATAATCATTTAATACCACCTACCAATTGGATGAGATAGTGACTGTTGTCAAAAAATTGGATGAGATAGTGACGAGAGTTTTTTTTCCTGCTCACAGTGGTTACTTACTTTCATTTAATTCCTTCCGTTTCCTTGGGTTAGGGGTATAAAAAAAAGCTTTCACCAAAATTGTTGGATCATGTGATTTTGAAATTTTTTTTTTAAATATCCTTACTTAATTTACTAAAATTTACTGAAATTAAGAAATTAAATTACTTCAATTTATTTATTTTAGTGATCAAAATCATCGATTTAGTTTCTAAGCTTACACATACTCTCCTTTTTAGTCCTTAAAACATAAAAATAATAAGTAATTGCTAAAGTTTGTAGTGATTATTGGATTACTTCCTAAAGTTTTTTTTTGACCAAAAATTACTTCCTAAAGTTTTATAAGTAGTTCTTTACAAAGATTAATAAAACATAACTAAGGTAAAAGATAATGTGTATTTTAAGAATTAAATTGAGAGTTACAAAAGAGTTGAAGGATTTAAGTAGAAAACGTAATCTCACCGGTTAAGTGCACCCCATATGTAGTTCCGCATATTAAGAATCTCACATCAGATGTGATATGACCTGAAAAAATGTTTTTTTTGTCAAGTTGAAATGATTTTAGAGAATCGGGGCAAGCTCAAACCATTACAACCTAGTTGGCCAACCCGGCCCAAAGCACAAGCAACGAGATTTACTTAGTTGGACACACCCAGAGTAAACCCAAACTAGTTACAACTAGCAAACCCTAAAAAGGCTAAAAAAGCAACCATAGAGAGATTCCTCAAATCCCTAATTTGGCAAAAATTGAAAGCCACGATCAACCTCCACCAACTCGCAATTAAGGGCGGACAGCTAAAGCCCTGCGACGATCATTACAAATCTGGAAGCGAAGGGACAATGGAGGAGCTCTGAGCCAATTGGGCGGGAGAAGGTCACGCAAAGCAAGCGTCGTGAGCACGTGAGCAACACCATTGATGCCACGGCCAATCCAGGTAAAGCCATAGTGATTAAATCAAATTTTGATGTGTGATATGTCTTTAATTATATGCTCAAGATCCAATCTACCCAAGTTTCCTGTACACGCTTCAATCACGGGGAGGCAATTCGATTCAAAGACCACATCCTGGATTGCAAGGTTAGAAGCCATCTTCACTGCCAATCTAACTGCGAGAGCCTCATCCACAGTAGCAGAAAGAGCAAAAATATTCCATGTTGTTCCGGTAAGAACATTCCATGTACTATCTCTACACATAACACCCACAACACCTCTACTAGTATTTGCATCGAATTTGGCATCTGTATTAAATTTGACTGTGGATCCATAAGGAGGACGCTAAGATTTGGCAAATCCTCCATTTAGATGCACCTGGGCAATAGACTCAGGAACTCTTTGACCTTTCAAGAACTCATAGCAGTGAGTTCTCGATATTATCAAGGTTCCAGTAGGGTTTGGTTTCTTCTCATCGAACACCAGTTCATTCCTAGCTTTCCTCACACTCCAACACGTATAGAATAACAGAGCACGAAGTTCCTCCATATCCTCCTTTGGACAATTCTCCAAGCAATCAAAAAGCCAGCCATCAAACCTAATTACAAAGAAAGATGTTGGCATAGGAGAAATACCAAGACCAAACCAAACAAGCTCAGTCCAACCACATAATAGCAAGACATGTTCAACAGTTTCATTCTCTTTGTGGCAAATAGGGCACATATTAGAATTTCCTATCCTTCTTTGCACCAGATTAGCCCTAACTGGTAAGGCATTATGGCAAGCTTTTCAAATAAACACATTCACTTTCTCAGGGACTTTAGCCTTCCAAATTAGTGGCCATAAGTCTGAATTAACACCAGAAGAGGAGAGACAATTATTAGGGGGCTTTAGATTATTTCTAGAGATAATATCATACCCAGATTTGACATGGTACACTTCATTAGTGGAATCAGGCCAAAATAAAACATCCTCATTATTTGCCTAACCAATAGGAGTTTTCAGGATATCAATAACAGTTGGGGGCACATTATCTCTAAGCTTCTGATTATCCCCTTAGGTTGGCCTGGGATCATAAGATCTTTGACCCTCTAAACATTGGACCATGTTGTTAAGCTAACCTTGCTACCAGTAGTTACCCACTGATTCTCTTCAATAAGAAGAGAACTCTCACAACTCACTGCCCACCTTCGATTAGATTTCAAGATATCTCTACCATGGAGAAGGCTTTGCCAAACCCAAGAACTGACATTCTTCTTTTTAGCTTGCCACAAGGAGTCATTCTCTAAATATATACTCTTTACGATTCTAGCCCAAAACTCACTAGAATTGTGATGCAACCTCCAAGCTTGCTTAGTGAGTAAGGAAGAATTCATATGGTTGAAATCTTTGAAGCCCATTCCTCCAAAATTCTTATGTGTACACATTGAACTCCAATTCTTCCAATGAATGCCTTTAGACCCCACCTTAGAGCTGCACCAGAAATTAGTTACAGCAGAGGAAATCTTCTTGCGAAAATCCTTAGGAAGCTTTAGAATAGACATCACATAGGTAGGAATATCTTGAATTATTGCTTTGATTAGAACTCCTTTCCATGCTTGTGTAAGTAGGTTACCTTTCCACCCAACAAGTCTACTAGTAACCTTTTCCATAATCCACTTGAGGCTATGGGATTTGGAACGACCCCATTCAACAGGGACTCCTAAATAGGTATCTGGGGAGTCCCAAACAGGCACATTCAGAATTGAAGCCAATCTAATCTTCAACCCACTGTCCATACCTTTCCCACAGACAAGACCTGATTTTTGGAGGTTTATCATTTAACCTGAGGCAGTTGTAAACTTATTAAGGATATGGACCATTTGTAAACTTGTTGAGCTTCATTAATCATCTTAGAAAGAACATCAAAGACATGGATAGATAAATAAGAAGAAAGATTATCTCCTTGCTTATAAGTCCCCTTGTTGGTATAAGGGGGTTGATTACTTGGATAGCCATTAACCTGAAAAGAGTTTTTAAGTGGGAGACATCTCTCACCTTACAAGCTAGTTTTGTAAGGTTGAGTTAGGCCCAACCTAAATTTTAAGACCGTCAAAATTTGCAATTAAATACGAGATACCTAACTTAAAAAAATAAATTTAGTACCAATTTAATCATAATTTAATTATAAAATCGTACTATATATAATATCAATTTTTATTTTTTGACAAGGAGTACAATCAATTTTTAAAACATTGATTTGAATAATCTTATCTTAAGAATATAAATCTTAGGGAGTCTCCAACTCCCTTTTCCCTCCAAAACTCTCACCCCTCCACCCCCCGCCCCCACCCCTACCGCCTCCCCCCTCATTTTTTTTCTTTTTATTTCATTTTCATATTTAAGAGTACATTAAAATTTAAGAAAAAATTAATTGGATCTATAAATACGTGAAGTTTGTTCCTCGATAATCGAATTGGTAAAAAATAAAAGTTAATGTCGTGATATATATATATATATATATATATATGTATGTATGTATGTATGTAAAGTGTAATGCTAGCCAGTGTATTTTGAGGTACTTTAGAGTCTGAAAAAATTAGTTGTTCATATACGCAAATTTTGTTCCTCAATAACTGGTTTGTTGAAAGAAAATAGTAATTTTGTAATAAAATACATAAAGTGCAATGCAAAACAGTGTGTTTTGGGGTACTTAAGCGGTCGGAAAAAATTAACAGTTTAAATACGCAGAGTTTGTTCCTCAGTAACCTGTTTGATGAAGAAATAAATTTCGTAACATATTTATGCAAAGTACGATGCTAGGTAATGTGTTCTTGGATGCTTTAGTGATCGCAATAGTGTGTTTGTTGATGCTTTAGTGTTCGCAAAAAAATCCAAGTATTCAAATATATACAAAAATTCGTGCCTCAATAATCGGTTTGGTGAAAAAAAATATAATTCCATGATAAATTACGTAAAGTGTGATGCTAAGCAGCGTGTTTTGAGATACTTTCGTGTTCGAAAAAAAAATTAATTGTTCAAATACTCAAAGTTCATTCTTCAATATCAAAAAAAAAGTTAACTGTTCGAATACGCAAAGTTTGTTCCTCAGTGATCGGTTTGGTGAATAAAATAATTTCAAAACAAAATATGTAAAGTGCGATGCTAAATAGTGTATTTCTTGAACCTTTAGTGTTCGTAAAAAAATTCAACTATTCAAATATGCAGAGTTTGTGCCTCAATAACCGATTTGGTGAAAACAATTATAATTTCGTGACAGAATACGTAAAGTGTGATCATAAGCAGCATGTTCTGTGGTACTTTAGTGTTCGAGAAAAATACCTGATTTGGCGGAAAAAATAGTAATTTCGTGACAAAAATGTATGGACTCTATTTTAGTTTTTAAGTTTGCAATCGTGTTTTTTTATTATATATTTTTTTAATTCATACTTACCTTCAATTTAAACAATGTTTTTTCAAGTTACAATATAAGAAACAAATTTTACCGAGCAATAATTCTATATTAATTAGAATTTTTACCCCGTGCAGCACACGGGTCCGGTAATATTAACCGGTAATATTAATATTAGGTTGGGGAAAAACATCCACAATAATCCAACCAAGCCATCCAGAAGTGAGCAATCCAATCGAATTGCTCTGTGACCCCATGACATGACCCTTAGTTAATGCGGCAGATAAAATTTGAATGGTTGGTAGGATCATTTTATTTTAGTTGTTCCCAAACTTAAATGTGATTCATCTCATTTACCTATTAAAAAGTTCCTTATATACATATCTTCAACACGCAATAATAATAATCTAGAAAGAAATAATACCCGCACCAAGCAAAGCAACCACGATTAATTAATTGAACCAAATATTAGAAAAAGAAAAGACATTTCCGCAGCTACCGTTTGTTACTTTAGCCAATTTCAGCACAAAACATTCTTTTAATACCAAACCATGATCAAACCTAATAATATAATAGTGCTAAACTTCGTTACATCCATTGATTAATTCCAATATATATCTTCTAATTAATTAATTAAATTTTACCATGTCTTTTTATGTCTCTAACTTATAGTTGTAAATATTACTAGTATGTGGTATATACCACCAAATTTAGAAGAGCATAGTGTGTAATGAATACATGTAAGGTAAAAGAGAGAATGGCAAAATCTAGGTAGGTTCACATGTATACATAATAATACATATACATATGCCAAAGTTAAGAAGTCGGTTGAGGGAAATAAATAATTGATAGGAGGTTGGTAGAATCATATGCATGTGATGTACGACGGATATTTTTTTTTTGTTTTCTTCATTCACGCGTTTTAGATAATGTAATATACTTGATAACTATTGAGCTATAGATATTATTGTAGATATATATGTTTTCATAAAATAAAAAATACTATTATTTGTGAGTGATTGGGTGTGGAAATTAAACAAGGTAGATAATTAAAATCAAGAATAATAATACTTTTAAAATTTGTGCACATTACCTAGCCACATATTTCTCCACATTAAAAATTGTAATATAATGAAAGTGTAAGTACTAAGTACAAATTTGTGTAAATGTGAAATAATACATATGGAGATGTATGTAGCATTATTTTAAAATTAATTAGGTATACCGCCATTGTTTGTTATTCTATCTAAATAATTTCTCGTCCTCTCAGAACTTATCCGTTTATTTTCTTTCTGGAAACATGAATATACCTGTCATCACCCTTTTCTTAATTATTTATTTTTCTCCATAAAAAGACAACCCTAAAAGCCTCCAAAAGTCCAAAAGAATCTAAATAGATTTCAATAAGTAAGAAAAAGGGAAATAAAGATCATCACCACAGACTTAGTGATCTATAGTATTTTTGTGACACATGAATGCATATAAAATATTCATAAAACAGAATTTGGGGTTAGGAGAGCAATTGTTTGATGGATGCATGTGAGCTGCTAGGAAATAGACACCCATTTAAACCCTGGTAGCTAGCTGAGCTCAGAAAGTTAATAAATTTAATTAGATAATTGAGAAAATATTAGATTAAATTAACCATGACTTGGGATGTAATGTTGCAGATAAATAATTAAATTTTTTATGCAGTTAAATATAATTAATAGAGCTGTCATTACTCATTCCATTAGGAAAGATCTAATCCTGTAGATAGATAAATAAAAAATAAGCTTGTCAACTCAAATATACATACATACATACATATACATGAAGTATAAAATCAAATTCAAATTACTGGCATCAATCAATAATATTAAGCTATTCCCAGATTCAAGATTAATAAACAAAATTATCAAGAAACAAGGAAACATGAAGAAGTAAATGAAAGTAAGTAACAATAAATTGATGTAGCAAACAAAAAAATGTGGAATAATGTTCGGCTGTACTGCTATATCTTATCATATGCTGCATAAACAACTAAATATCATTATTTATACAAATTAGAAGAAGAAAAAGAAATTAAAAGAGAAAGTGGTATCTCTTAAACCTCTCTTTTCCAACACTAACTATTTCATTTCCAATCTGGTATAATCCCAAACAGCACCTTTCAAGCCCAAGAAATCATAAGCAGGAGCAGTGTTGTTGCTGTTATTATTGTTGTTGTTTTCATTACTGTTACCAATTCCACAGCTACAAGTACAATCCTTGTTATTCTGCAAACCCAAACTACAAACAAAGCAAAGGTTTCTCTCAACATTCTTCATCATCAATTTCTCATCATGCTGACGTGGAGGACTAATTGTTAACTCAAGGTTCAAATCAGGACATCTTAATTCTAACACTGACCCTTTATTGTTACTAGCTTCTTGAAGACTTTGATGTTGTTCTTGTTTCACAGTAGAAGCAAAAGATATAGTGGTTGGTAGTGGAACAGCAGTAGTAGTAGTAGTAGTTACAGTATTAGAAGTTGTAGCTTCTTGATTATGAGGTTGAGAAAGTGAAACCTCGTTTAAAGGTCTATGAGTAGCAGGGTCAATTCCTCTGTTCAAAAGTTTCCTTCTTATATGAGTATTCCAATAATTCTTTATCTCATTGTCTGTTCTCCCTGGTAATCTTCCAGCTATCAAAGACCACCTAAAAACAACAACAACGCAACAACGTTATTATTTAATTGAGGTTGTTTTTTTTTTGTTGATGTTTTTGAGGTAATAATAATAGTAATAAAGGACTTACTTGTTGCCAAGGAGACTATGAAGTTTGATGATGAGTTCATCTTCTTCTTCAGTGAAGTTACCACGTTTAAGGTCAGGACGGAGATAATTGATCCACCGGAGACGGCAACTTTTGCCGCATCGGAGAAGACCAGCAGCTTTAGGAAGAGAACGCCAACAACCTTCACCATGAGCTCTAATATAAGATATGAGTCTATCATCTTCTTCTTTAGTCCATGCACCTTTGTTTGTGTGTGCTTTTTCACAACAAGGTGACCTTCCCATTTTTTTTTGATGATCACAAAAAACAATTACTGAGTTGCTTTGTTTTGTAATTTCTTTGTGTGTTTTTTCACTTCAGTTTAGAACCAGAATCTTGACATGTTTGTGTGTGTGTTGATGCAACAACAAAGCCGGTGAAGAAGGAGTTGGGGTATGATTATATAGAGAGTTTGACTCAAAGGGAGAGGAGAGAGGGGGGAGACAGAGAGAGAAAGGAAGAAACCAATTGTTGCTTGCTTCTAGATGTGAGTTGGTGAGACAGGTTAAAGAGAGTGGCTGTTGTGTTGTGTTGGCTATATCTCTCTCTATTTTTCTCTCTCTGTGATGATATATATTTATACTATATTTGCATATAACGGGTTAAAAAGACATTAACTATGGGGTTACCTTCAGGTTGGTGTAAAGTAGAATATATTAAAGTATGGGCAAGGCAAGACAAGATGTGATCACTTACCCCTTTTTAGAAATAACATAAACATATGATTTTATATATTAATAATAAAACTCTCTAACTTGTCCATTTAACCTTTCTCTAATTATTATTATTAAAAATACTCAATAATTGCTCAATAAAAATGTCTAGCTGTTGTTATGTAACTAGTAAGGCACCTCCATATTTTATCTTATAGGATTCAAGAAATATATGATTATTTCATTTACAGCAGTACATACATGAGATAGATCCATGGAAGAATTTATCAAATTAAAGTTAGATTGAGAATTGACTTTTTTTTACCAGATCTAGTCTAATCTAACTACCAAACACTAATGAATTTGTTTGTGTTTGGTCCTTATTATTACTATCATCTTAAAATGCCATGAAAATCAGCACCTACAGTAATTATATTTGTGCAGAATTACATACTATGGATGACCAACCACTCTTAAATAAAAGAGGTACATGTGGGTTATGTTTCCCTTAAAGAAATTAGTGATTTCGGTAAGTTAGTTGCAATAGCAATAGGCAATTCCTGAAAAGAAATGTGTTAGTAGTTGGCTATTCATGTGCTAAAGCATTGGGAAGGTAATGGTAGTTGTGGTTCTTTATTCTATTGGCCTGGTGGATTATCATGCATGAGAGAGAAAGAAATAGAGGAGGGATTCTAGAAGTGTTTTGAGGCTGGTTTTCAAGGGAAGAAAGAAGGATGGTGAAATAAGTGGAGGGGAGAATAGGAAAACAAAAAATACCAAATGAGTGTGGTTGTGGTTGTATATGGGCTTTTACTTTCACCTCCCACTTTTCAATTTTCTTTTCCTACAAATCTTATGATGCAAGTTTAGGGAAAGTTAGTAAGGGGAAGGTTGAGATTGGGGGTCCTCATTCACCTTTCTATTCTCATCTTCTATCTTCCCCCCCCAATTGCATATAATAATAATTATAACAGTAATTATCCACCACCACACATATATATGCACTCTCTTTCACCATCCTTGTGATGTGAATGTCAAGTGGATGGTAAGAGTTAATATTCATGGGTACATGTAGTGTAGCTTTCAAGAGCACGAGAGTTGGAAAAGATTCAGTCCACATGAGTAATTATTTTCAAGTATTTTACCACACTCTCAAATTAGCTTAAATTATATCTTTTTTTTTACTTTCTTAATTAAAATTAGATCTATGGTGACATCTCAATTTAACGGCATTTAATTTGAAACCTGAATATGACACACCAATTTCGTGTTGATGTGCAAAAGAAAAGAAATTTATTGTCACTGTTTGTCATTAAAGAGAATGAACAACCCAACTAAGATCATGAGAATATAATTGCATTATTATTATTATTTTCAATGATATTTTAATTAGGTGAGGCAACAGCACTACCTAACTCTATTGCATAGGTACTGAAAAGATGCAATGTGCGTATGATACTAAAGTTACCAATAATAAAGGATGGATGGAACGCGTAACTACTCTCACATCAATAAATTGAGCATCACCCTTGGTCGCTATCGGTTGGGTGTAATTATTACAAGACATATCAGCCTATCTATAATCGCCTTCTTAGCTAACCAAAAAAGGAGGAGCAACCTAAGGGTTTCTCTCCCCCAATTAGTTTAGAATATCAAATGCACACAAGCACCGGCCACATGGGAAAAAAAATACCCCTAAAAAAATATTAAAAAATGAATCCATTCTTCGTTTCATCATATTTTCGAAATGCAGAAATATAGAGATTTATGGTAAAATAGAGGTATGAGATCTAATGAGGGAGTAAAAAAAAAGCGCCTTGCATGATTGTTTTTGTATGGTGAAAGCCAGCAGAGCAACACGAGTATATCATGTGCTTAGGTACTCGTGGAAGGCTGTCCTAACTTCCAAGAGGTCTTACCTACCTCTCGGGCTGTACTCCACATGTGTGTCTTCCTGAACTTCAACCTTTTTCTGCTGTGTCTCTATACTCTATATACAGTGGATAAGATTTAAAATGCCATTATTCGAGATTCAAGAATAACCTTCCTCGCATAAATGAGAGTATTTTATGTTCTCTTAATTCTGTTAACATTATTGGCAGACACTACCTGCAGATTCCGATCTACTATCCCAGTATCTGTCTTACGTTGTTATTTGGGTTGGGTCTTACCTTTGTTCCTTTTACCGCTTTTCATTTGTGTTTCCAACATAAATAGGACAGGTTGTACTCCACCCTGCGGATTATAATGGATGAGATACTAGACTTAGACTGAGGAGGACCATCTGGATCTTCAGCAAAAATCATCCATTACTAATCGTCAAAACAACCATTTTCTATGGTGTTTCTCGATAGATGTCTTTAATCTTTATAAAAAGAGACAACGTGATACTACAAAGTTCCTATCATGGTACAAAAGTTGAACATTTTAAAAAAAAAAAAATCCACCCGTCCCTAAGTGCTCATATATTGCATAGTTAACCTATGGCACCATTATATTCAACGTCTGCTTGAATGCACTAATGTTCAATATATCTTGTATATGTAAATATTCAAGTATATTTCATGCACTAACGCATGCTTGAAACCCTAATTTACATGCATATATATGTGCACCATAAGTGGTGCACAATTATTCAGAGTTCCTTCTTAAACTTGGACCGGAGTTTTTCTCGGTTAGTACGGTAGATTGCAAGGCACAGAGCTGACGTAAAAGCATAAATGGATCATTGAACCTCGGGAGGACAGTAATTTTCCAGATTATATTCTAATGTTTTCATAATTCTACGTACCGAGCAAAAAAAACTGCCCTCTCTTTCTTATCTTCCAGAGATAACGAGGAGTATTCAGTTGGATAATTAAAACTCGTATATACATATGACATTATGATGCTGCTCTCAAATGAAGTATTCAGTTGTATTTATACTCTGTAGTATTATTCTTATTGATACTAAGAAAACATAAACTGAAACTGCAAAAATGAACCCAATACTGCTCATTATGGGCCACACAAACGTAACACTCAATAGAGTGGAACAAACTCAAGTCTATGTCGCTCTTTTGCGTACTTCATACAAGTAACCAAGGATCACCACTGCAGCGGCAACTGCAACTCCAACAGCTCCCTGTGCCAGTATGGTCCCATCCTTGGGAGAAGTTGCCTTTGAACCTGACACAAAGCCAAGTTCTGAAAGTTTCTTGTGCGATTCAGCATAATCTCGGAAAAATGCATCCTCGTCCTGCCAGAGGGAGAGTTTAAAAATATGAAACACCAAAAACATTAATGTAATCCAATGATGCATGCTGTAAAAATTTTGCTGAAAATAGCCATTCTGTTGATTTTCTTTAATGGATTTGGAGTAAAAGATACTTCACATGGATTTCTTTGGTAGGTTAGTCTACATACAAGTGCTAATAAGCACATTATTTAGTTTAATCTTCAACTTACATTAGTCTGGAGAAGGAAAACAAGACCAGGGTATGGTCAGCAGATGGCAGAGTGAGGAGATTTACGTTTACTATCCCAATTCCCTCCTATGTTTATTGGCTTGAATCCTCATCTGGTCTTGAGTTTAAGCAGATTAGCTCTCGGTCCAGCCAATAACTCATTGCGTTGCTATGTTAATTTATTCACCACCTCAGTCATAGAAGGAATTGTAGTTTCCAGGAAAAGGCTCAGAGAGGTGGAAGCTTGACTATTGACTATGGAGACTTATACCAATGCAAACTATGAAGGTGCAAAGAGTGACAGAAGATCCACCTCATTGTTGCACATTCTTGTGTGGAAACTGTCACTTGGAGAAGTAAAAAACAAAGTGTTGTGACCAGATCTAGTTCTGAGGCAGACCTCAGATCTATGGCAAAGAGAATTTATGAATTATTGTGGATGAAAATTGTACTTGATCCTCTGAAGTTATTCTGGGATCATAAATCAGCTATTAGCATTATTCGTAATTATGTTTAGCATGACAAGACAAGACAGATAGAGATAGAACGACACCACATCAAGGAAAAAATGGATAATGATGTGATAACAACGGCCAACATTCCCTCTATGCACTAGCTGTATTGTGTTAACAGGGGGCTTAGCAGCAGAACAATTTAACCAACTTACTTGCAAGTCGGAGATGATGGATATTCATTCACCAATGTCAGGAGGAGTGTTGCAAAGATCAATAGCTTTAGCTTGTCTTTATAATCACAATTAGTAAATTTAACTATACACAATTGAAATAATACTTCTGAATAGTTTCCTAGGCATCCTTTTGGATTTTTGTTGCCTAATCATCCACGCTCACCATTGATATGATAGCAAAATTAGCTTTTCAGGTAAGGAATCTGCTGCAGAATTGTCCTTGCGGGATTGGAATGCTCATACCCAATTAATTTGGTACCACATTTGAATTGCTCCTCCCTCATTAGCCATTGTTATGTCAGAAACTTTAAGGTGTGCTAGTTAGTTTTAATAATAAAAAGCCCTTCTAAATAAGGTCTCCACTTCTTGACTGCCATAACCACTGCCATCAACTCTCTTTCATAGACTGACTTTTGTTGTGCCCAATCTGAGAGTTTTACTCCAAAAAGTCGATGTTTCTCCTCTTGGCTCAAAATTGCACCCAATCCTATTCTAAATGGCTAGGATAAATATGGTACTACTAATATAGGCAATGTGGTGAATGCAACTTTCAACCTCCCAAAGGCTTCCTATGCCTCCTTGATCCATTCAAAGCTGCCTTCCTTCAAAATTTGAGTCAGAGGCTTGGTTGTCATGTCGTAGCTTTGAATAAATATGTGATGGTAACATGTATGCAACCCCTTTAGATCTTGGGTACTGGCAACAACCACATGGCTTTTAGCTTCTTACTTCGGATCAAGATCAGCTGCCACCGCTTCTGTAAATATGAGTCATGGCCCAAGTATCCTATAGGTCATATGTGAATGCCCGAAACAGCAGTTTTATTGTATACCTTCAAGTCTTGCTGCTATAATACCTTCAAAACCTCCCTTAAATGTTACACATGGCTGTCGAAACCTGGGCTATACACCTGAATGTCATCAAAGAACACCAAAGCAATTTTCCTCAAAAAAGGTCTCAACACTTCATTCATTAAGGGCTGAAATGTGGATGAGCAATTGTCAATCCAAATGGCATTACAAGGAGCTCATAGTGGCCCTTATGAGTTTCTAAAGGATGTTTTTTTATATCCTCCTTTCTATTCTGATTTGATGGTAACCTGCTTTCAAGTCCAGCTTAGAAAGAGCAGTAGCACCCCCTATATCATCCACCAACTTCTATAACAGGATTAGAGAATTTATTGAAACCATACCTTATAGTCCACATAAAATCTCCACCAACACCCATCCTTCTTTTTCACCAATATTATGAGACTTGAATAGGGATTTATACTAGGGCTTATAATTCAAGCAGTCAACATTCCACCTACTAACCTTTCAATTGAAGTTGGGGTTTGGGGGTCTTGCTTTAGAATAATGGCATGCTAATGCCTCCTGCTAGGGGGTAATCCTTCTGGCTCTTGGAAAACCCCTTTAAATTCTGCCAACGTTCCTTGTACTACTTCTGGAATAGCAACCTCCTATGCTCCCATGTTGTGTCTTCTACTCAGTTGCACCCTACAATGAATCCTTGGCCCTCCTATGCCAATGGCCCTATTATGAATTTCATACAGACAACAGATCAGAAGAGTTTGGAATCCGCTCTCAACAATATTGAATTGCATTCCAATATTAACTCGGAGGGAAAGAGATGTTGTCCAATTCACTCATATGTTTGATCTTGGTCCAATGTGGAGATCTCACTGATATTTTAGGCTCCCTTTGTGAACCAAGAACTACTGTATGCATCTTCTCCCCCTTCAACAACTCCCCTCGCTCTGAAATACTGTCCTAACTTGCTGACCTAATCATATGCATCTTCCAACTAGTATTTACAGCTTCCTCTATTTATATCCCGACAGTTCTCCAACATGGAAATTGCCTTCAACATCTTGTTTCTTGGGCCACTTCTTGGCCAATTCCATCTTCCCCTGACACCAATCTTTCCATCATAGCCTCTAGCTTGTTAAGTTGTTTACTCCGTTGTGTGAAACGTGAAGCCCAGTCCCCTTGCCTCAAACCTTCTTGAAATTGGGTCCCATTCTCCACTGATCTCTCCAATGCCTCCACTCTGGATTCCATTCTTGAATTCACCAAAAATACTCAGACCCCTTGAAAGAACTCTCGTACAAGTTTGATAGAACTAGACCAGAAAAGGAAGAAGAAAGAAATATTTATTGAATAAATGTACACGGAATCAAAGGTTTTCGAGAGATCTTCCCTCTCCACTATAATGATCCATTTCGGTGCCTACCTACTCCTAACTCTGCCCTCTGTTTATAACGTGCACCCTATTGATAAGTTTAACTTATCAGTAGGATGGGCTTATAACTAACTAATTGGAGTCAGTTAGTAGTTATTTCTGTTACAATTACACAAGGGCCTTATCCCCTATTTCTTTCCCTTTTCTTCTTCTGTAAACCCTTGTAATAGGAGGTCTCAGCTCCCTATCAAATAAGCATCAAGAAGAGCTTATGGTATGCCTATAATTTGTTTTTAGCTTATTTTTATAACTTCTCTAGAATAGCTAATAAAAACAACTTATACAAAGCTTAAATTAAGTTTACTCTTATTTCTTCTTCGATTGTAGAAACAATTTTTACATAAGCACTTAAACAATATGTGTTGTTATTTACTCCAAATATTCCCTAAACAGATTAGGTATATGACATGCTATTGAACAACCTTATTCGGCAGCACACAGCACCAAATAAATTTTTAAAAGGGATTATGTAATGATTGTTTTAATTAAACAATCCCAATTACCTTTGCATACAGCTCAACATAACGTCGAAATTGAGGATCATCCAATAAAGCACGGTCCGTTGGAAGTTTAAGTAGCCCCGCAGAATCTTCTTTCAAAAGTTCCCTAATATTAACGACATATTTAACAGTAAATAAAATTCAAACTCTTATCATATTGGGAGGCAAATGAAGCTTCTACAAATTTTATTGTCGTAAGGCGAAAATGAGTAGGGTTGCAGACAACATAAGGCTTACACAAAGTATGAGTTATCAAACTTCAGAGGATCCTCTGTCCAAGGGCCATCAAACCCTGATCTCTCTGGATGTGCTCTTCCCTTATAACAACACAAATAAAATAAGAATTTCTGGCCATAATCATAGCAAGTAATAAAATATATATACACGAAAGAAGAATCACCAGCGTATGTGCTCCAGACAGTGCAACAATATCCTTGTCAGACAAGCCCATACGATAAAAGATATCACGGAGATGTGACTCACCTACCAACAGCATTGACATATTTATATGTTTTCATAGAACATTCAATGTTTTCATAGAACATTCATAACCTCTTTATTGTGAAAGAAATACAAAGGAGAAAAAAACATTTTTAACAGCTCTAGTAAGATATTTACCAATCCCAAGTGAAGGAAATGGTTTTACCACTGATAAATATTTAGACACTCACCTTGTTTAGCATCTGGAAGCCGCCCTTCTCTGGTAGATATCTTAGAATCCTACACGAGATAGAAAATTACATAAATAATGAGATTAATGGACTTCATAACAACTAATATTCTATAACTGAAGGTATGGTACAACATACCCTTCTTCCAGGAACAAAGTCGATTGTGGGACCCCCGGTAACCTCAACTGCAACAACACCTGCAAGCTGAAAGCACAAGGAAAATATATATATATAAATATATATATATATATATATATATATATTGTTCACATTCACACAATCTATAGACTATATGGAAGCTGGTTCAGTTCTTTATTAATGAATGCATATCTTCTTTTACACAAAGATGTCCTACACGAGTGATAATTATCCTCCACCACTCCCCCCCCCCCCTCCCTCCCTCCCTCTTTGTTTCAATAGAATTTAGATCACTATGCGCTGGATTTAATCCAAATTGTCTTTATTTTGATAGAAATTAATATCGTAAAGGTCCTAACAAAAGATTAAAGTTCTAACATTTGCTAACTTAAAAAATAAGTCTCTGCTTGGATAAATAGCAAAAGCACTGATCATATAAGTGCTTATGAATAAAAATTTCTATAAAAAAAGATAAATTAAAGTCAAATTATTTTCATATAAGCTATAAATTCTTTGAGAGCTTATAGAAACAACCTAAAAAACAGCTTATCGACATGTCATAAATTGTTTCTATAGACTCTCCGATACAATCTCACAAGTACTTATCCAAGTAGATTAGCCCAAATAAACCAATCCAAACAAGCCCTAAGTGTATAAGAAAATCTAATGGTGAGATTTAGGTGTACTTCTGCAATTAATACAAATTGATATGGCTACCCAGAAATCTTGGTCTTTAGGGACCTTTCCTTCCCTTTTTTTCCTAGGAAAGGTTTGTAGGTAGTATGTAACATGCCAGCAGTGTCATTTAAACAATTGAGAGGCAGAACGCTGCAAAAATTTGTTAAAGGTAACAAGGTGTTGCTGCAATCTTCATATATTACGAATGCATGCTTTCAAATCACATAAAGCAACTAACCAAATAAATAGTTCAGAAAATGAAGTTAGGCTTTCTCCCTTAAAATGGTCATATCACAGAATAATCCCCTTATCCAAATTTAAGGCATGGCATAATCCTTGACAGCTTTGCATAAAACCTTGAAACCTCAGACATTAAAACACTTCGGCATTAAGCCAAAATAAGCAAGGCCGCATATAATTCAACAGAATGGATAGAAAAGAGAATTTTCTAGATACTAGAAATAAACAAGAAAAGAGGATGAAATACCATTCTAAAGAGAATGGAGAAAAAAACGAACAAAACAACCCAGATCGGCTGATTAACTAAGCAAAGCTAGTCAATCTCTTTGCAATAGTAGTATTCAATGATTAAATGTCAGATTCATAATGAGAAGAAGGGGCTTAAGTTTAACAGGGCACTAATCTGTAACAGCAAGGCTCATTCATCCACCTAATACTGAGATAATTCAATCATGGCCAAGTAGCGAAATAGAAACAATAATTGGATATATTAATACCACCTAACAGGCTAACACTTTGGGGAAAAACTAAGCATTGCAGCACCGTGAGTTTTGACTTCTGAGAAACGCAAACAATGTATAAACTAAAAAGAAAATAATTTCAGCTGCAACTGGCGGAAAATAGAACCTCCAAATACACATAAGATAAATATTTATCTAATCAATTATCTTGCACACTCCAGACAAAATTGAAATTCCATTGACCTAATTCTACAATTTCCACCAAACGAATCCAGCACAAAATTATTGGATTCATCGCATATGTTTATAACAACAGAATGAAGACAAACTGATCACCTGGTAAAGGTCCGCATATGTAATTTTAGGATGTCTAGCCTTCACTTCCGCTGTAACATCAGAAAATAAGAGAACTCTCAGAAAGCCAATAAAACCGACATAGTTTCAATCAATGATACTTTCTTGTCAAAAAAAACTCCTCAAGAGTCAAGAGATATAAAGAATCGGAAATTGAAATTGATTATATTCTAATACAAGGTAAGAGCACGATATAAATCAAAATCAAGCCTATATGTCTAGTTATTTAATTTAACACTCGATTGTCAAAAAAAAAAAAAAATTGAACACTCGAAGCCCATCACAAATCATACGCGCGAATATGCTACCGACCTACTAAAATAAAATCGGTTTATTGAATGGTAATTTTAGGAAAAGATAAAATTGAATGACATACAACAGAAATCAATAGCCTTCTTCAAGCCACTGTTGGCGCCGTGAGAATACTCTTCCTCATTCCGGATCGAACCATTAGGTCCACCGGTCTTCGATTTGGCGTCGTAAGTTCCCGCATCATGCCAACTGCATCGAAAGAAAATTTTACAAACACGGAAAATGATAAAATTGCACGATCGAAGTGTTGACCGTGTAATAGTAACGAAAACAAAACAATAGAAATCGCGAAAACATTGAAATCTGAGCGTTAACAACAATTGCTTAACTGAAGAAATAAAATGGAGAGAAAGATAGAAAAGAACTTACGCCAAACGAAGCATGAGAGGAGCACAGTTCCTGTTGGCGATGAGTGCACGGAGATCGCGGCGAGCTTTGTCAACCTCCTTGAGATACTCTGAGTCTACCACCACCGGTAACGCCATCTTCAACGGAATAACGGATTTTGATTAGCAGAAAGGGGAAACGGAAAACTAAACACCTCTTCTAGCAGTGCAGTTGTGAATGGATAAATGGATGGTTTGGGTGGTTAGTGCTCCATGCTCCCTCTCATCACATATTCTCGTGCCTTTGAACTCGTCTTTTGCCACGTGGCATTGCTTTATGGGTTCATATGTTCATGACGACACCATCGAGCAATTGGCTATCGAAGAAAAATGAGGAACGCTAGGACCAATGTGCACATTTTTTAACATATCTTTTATGGTCAATGTTAATTTATGGATACCTTCAAAAAAAATGTTAATTTATGGAGTATTACTAACTAGTATTATCAATTTGTCAAAAGAATATATTAATATTTCAAAAAAAATTGTATTTCCTCAACAAAAAAAATATTGTCTATTTTTTATTTAATGTATTAACATATATTTCACAATAAAAATAGGCTAAACTATATTTTTCATTATTTAATTTTCACTCAAAATTTGTTTTGGATTTTCATCTCTCTACTAATTCATTTTGGTCGTTTTTTTCAAAGAAATATAAGGGTGTGTTTGGGAGTTTGAAGGGGAGGGGAGGGGAAGGGAGGGGTTGAGACTAATAGTGTAAATTCTTTAGTAATTGGGAGAAAAATTATCCCCCTAAACCCCCCAAACCCCTCTCCTAGTTTATTTTTGAAGCTCCTCAAAACTCCCCCAAATATGGAGGGTTTTGGAGGGGCTCCAAAAATAAACTAGGAGAGGGGTTTGGGGGGTTTAGAGGGATAATTTTTCTTCTCATCACTAAAGAATTTACACTATTAGTCCCAACCCCTCCCCTCCCCTCCCCTCCAAACTCCCAAACACACCCTAAAAGTCTTGTTAAAACATTATGATACAAATACTACTCTTTAAGAAAAATCATCAATTAAGAATAAGAGTACTCATCCTCGTTTTATTAAAAATAAATAAAAAACAAAATATAAAAACCAAGGGGCCAGGCCAAAATCCTTGTCAATGAAATAAAATCCAAACATCTCTAACAATGTAAAATCAAAAATTGGGGCAACATAACCAGGATCTCATAAAAACCTTGTAAACTAAGTTTATGGAAACATTTGATATGTCATATAGGGTTGCTAGCTCATCTTAGATGATCACCTAAGTGAAACTACACCATTTTAGAAGTCACTCAATGATCTTACTTGAAGGAGACGCTTTCAAACGTTGAGTGATCTCAAAAGAAAGGAGGGCTATGAAGAAGTAAGTTGTGGTTGAAAAGATGAAGACAACGGTTATGAAGTAGAGGAAGAAGAACACAATTGCAGGGTAGAGCATCAATACAATGGTTAAGTTGTGTGTGTGTTAAAATATAGGTAGTAAATCCATTAGTTGGTTAGTAAGGTCATTAGATAGTAAGATCCATTAGTTAATTAGTATATAAGGTAGATGGTAGACTCATTTTGTGATCAACCCTTCTCATTTGTAATATTTCACTACTTTC
This sequence comes from Astragalus membranaceus, assembly GCA_039519185.1. Classification (NCBI taxonomy): domain Eukaryota; kingdom Viridiplantae; phylum Streptophyta; class Magnoliopsida; order Fabales; family Fabaceae; genus Astragalus; species Astragalus membranaceus. The sequence goes on from CM076850.1 coordinate 100,290,791, forward strand.
AAGATAATAGACCTTTAGAGTTTTTCCCTCTAATTTCCATGGATGCCATGTTTTTCAAGATGGTATCATAGCAAACATGGTATCTTCCATGAATTTCAGTGATTTTAGGTTACTTCTCTTATTTTATTAGTTTCCTTTTTCATCATTTTCGCTTCCATTTTTTTAAATTCCCTCTCTTTGCGATTTCCTATCCACAATCGTGTCTCCGTTTTCTTCCTCACGTGTTTCTACAATTCTTGCGCGTGAGTTCTTTTCTTTCATCCCTAATTCGTTGCTTCTTCAGTTCCTTTTAATTTCATTGCTTCACGTTTGCAATTTCTGTTGTGATTTTGAACCTCTTCTTCACGTCTTTTCCAAATCGCGTTTTCTCAATTTCACGATTTTGGTGATTAGAATCGCACATCTTCATCGCTACCCCTTGCGTTTTGTTTTTCGTCAATCGTGCGAAGAAGAAGCCTCAGAAGCTCTGGTCAGAGATCGCTATCGCAATGCTCAGGTTCTATTTTTGGCTTATTGCTGTTTTGATTTCTGGATTATCGTTGTTGCTACGGGTTCTGCAAGTTCGTTTCGCATACTACTTTGCTTGTATTGAAGTGCATTCAAGCTGTTTGATGAAATGTCTCGTTGAAATACTGCATCCTGAATTGTTGTTATAAGGAGTCATTGCAATTTTTCTGCACATGAGGATGATGGTGGCATAAACATTGTTGTGAAACTTGGATTAGAAATGAGTACTTTTCTAGGCACCTTCTGTGGTACCATTAGAGCAAATTGTGAGGATGATTTTGGAATCTAAGAAACCTGTTTTGTATGTTGGTGGTGGTAGTTTGAATGCTAGTGAGGAATTGAGGCATTTTGTTCAACTTACTGGGGTTTCTGTCGCTAGTACTTTGATGGGTTTAGGTTCAATCCTATTTGTGATTCTTGAAAAGAATTAGATTTTACAAAAGTTATTTTATTAGTTGGAACTCCATGATTTTGGGTTATGTTTCTTATGGGTTTTCTAGTCATGCCTTGGAGCTTTTTGTTGAAATGCAAGATACTAGTGTGAGACCAAGTGGGTTTACTTTCTCAATTTTGACATTACTTTTGTCAAATTCCTCTCATGCTAAGCAGGTTCATGGTTGCATGATCAGAAGTGGGATGGAATTTTCCAATGTGGTGCTTGGGAATTCATTGATAACTATGTACGGAAAGCTTGGTCTTGTTATTATTGTTTTTGGTGCGATTTTGACTATGGAGCAGCATGATGTTTATTACCTGTAGAAAGTGAATCATGTTCTTGGTTACTTGGCTGCAGGTATCATGATTGGACCTTATGGTCTGTAATTTGGAGTTGTTTTCCTTTTATTCAATATTGGTCAGCAACTTTCTGTGAAAGGCTTAGTTTAATGAAGAAATATGTTTTTGGATTAGGCTGTGCACAGGTTTTGGCAACTGCGATAGTAGTTGGCTTGGTGGCTCATTACATTTGTGGTCTAACTGCCCTTGTTGCTGTTGCTCATATTTGGAATTAGTTATTCTGAATTTGATTGTTCATTTCATTAGCCTTATTGGCTTGTTTTTAGTTTCTGTTTATGGTGGTTAAGCATGATGCTTCTGCTATAAATAGTTAAGCATTAGATTGTTATGCTTCTGCCTAGTGGTTAAACTTTGAGGTATAGTTTCTGTTATGGTAATTACAATGTCTTCTATTTGCACCCCTTCTCCAAAAAAGCCCAATTGATGAGAAGCCCAATTGTAAATCAAGAGAGTCCAATCTTCAATGGCCAAGATCAGCCCGCAAGATCGGACGGCCCAAAAACGCCAACACAAACACATCCAAAACTCTATAAATACCCCATTCAATGCTCATTAATGGTAAGCACTTTTCTAACAAAACACTTATTCTCTAAAATACTGACTTAAGCGTCGGAGTATCATTGCAGGTACAACCTCGCCCTCCAAGATCGAACATCTCAAGATCGAACGCCTCAACATCGCCTCTCAAGGTCGAACGTCCCGGGTCGAACAAGACTTTCCTCTCAGCCTGAAGACAACGATAGAATCAAGGACAAAATATCTACCAACTGCATAATATCGATCCTCACGATCGGTAGCACGGTACAGAATATTGGCGACCACGGCGGGAGTGACCAGTACCCGATTTTTCTCACCATCTCCTTGAACCTATTAAATGGCACCAACACGCCGCTCAATACCGACTCGTCTCATGGCCGAGCCTGACCTCGGCCCTCAGCGAACCCCTGAAGGCCACGTCCAGGAACTCACGAATTCGTCACAAACACGAAGTCGCCGCCCCAACACGGGACCTTCCCGAACTCAATCGGGCGCAGATGAGACGAGCTTGCCACCTCCCCAATTACTTCCGGCTTTGACTGACACGGTTCAACAGCTCGTTCAGCTATTGGCTCGGTAAAAAGCGGTGAGTGAAGAAAGACACAATCGTTTCGCCAACCTCGAATCCGAAGTAGCGAGACTGCAAAATCGAAACATCCTGGATCAACAATCATCCGGGCAGAGCTCACTGGAAGAACGACGCCCAACTCGAAGGAGACTTTTTCATCGAACACCCCCTCGGAGAAAGCTCAGTCATCGCTCCCCGCCACGCCGCCACCGAGGGAATGGTTCCCGTTCTCCTCCGGCTCGCCAATACGACGATCTTGATAATCCTCATTCTCCGCCACGCCGCCACCAGGGGAGTGATTCCCGTTCTCCATCAGCTCGACAATACGACGATCTTGATGATCCTCATTCCCCTCCACGCCGTCACCAAGGGAATGGTTCCCGTTCTCCTCCGGCTCGCCAAATTGAAGGCTCGACCTCGTCAAGGAGACGATCGAGAAGCCGTGACAGCGTTCAAAACAATCAAACACGACGATACGGACGTCCTGAACCCCATCACGGACGCCAACCACTGTCACGGGCTAATCGACCTGGGAGAAAAGGTCCTTTCACAAGATCGATTGACAACTTCCGGGTTCCCCGGTATCTCGAGAAACCCCCTGGAGGTTTGAAAACTTACGACGGAACGGGCGACCCCGACAGGCATCTAGACCAATTTGACACAACCATGCAATATCGAAATGTACCCATGGAAATGAAATGCCGAATATTCCCTTTAACCCTAGACAAAATGGCTTCCGAATGGTTTCGGACGTTAAGGTCGAATACCATTTCCTCATGGGACCAGTTAGCAAAACACTTCTCGGTGCACTTTGCCCATTCCAAGAGCAAACCCAAAAACAAAAATGTTCTAGCGTCTATTGTCCAGAAAGTAAATGAACCCCTGAGGGAATATATAGAGCGATTCAACGTTGAAGCTCTTCAGGTTCGGCAGTTAGACGACGCTTTTCGAATTTTCTTCATGGCCCAAGGTCTGTTACCTGGAAGCTCGTTCCGAAAACACATCAATACCTGGGAACCTAACACCCTCCAGGAATTCCTCGAACTATCCCAGTGCTTCATTAACGAAGAAGAAAATTCCAAGGTCGATAAAACGTCGTCACATGCAGAACCATCAAAACGCCACATCGAGATCGACCCTCGCAAAAATTCGTGGAATATCGGTAAGAAAAATCGTCACCAGGTATACACCGAACTCAACGTCTCCAACGCCCAGTTACTAGGGGAATGTTGGAACGTCGAATTCAGGGACGTCAAGCCTCCCAGGTCCTTGCCTAGCCGACCTGGGCAGAAGGCCAACAAATACTGCCGATACCACAGAAGCAATGGCCATGACACAAACCATTGCAACGCCCTAAAGGATGACATAGAAGATTTAATAAAACGGGGAAAACTATCTTCTTACGTCAAAAAGGAGGGGGAACGGTCTGACAACCTCGGAAGAGAAAGAAATGAAAACCTCAGGACAAAAGGAAAAGAAGTGATCGACCCAGACCGTGAAGAGCTGGATATAAAACGCTCGGTTATCATGATGATAACTGGGGGTTTCGATCATGAAGGATCGGGAAAATCCATGAAGAGAAAATGGAAGGAATTGTTATGTGTGGCTTCAACGTCAACAACCCCGGTCGTGACTAATCGACCTCCATTATCTTTTAGTGACAACGACCTTATTGACGGAAAAGCTAACAAACACGTACCTCTCTTGATATCGGCAATCATAGCCAACAAGGAGGTACGTAGAATCCTGGTCGATCAGGGGAGCTCATCAGACATCATCTTTATCGATCTTCTGAGCAAAATGGGGATCAGTAAAGAGGAACTCACCCCTTATAGAGGAACGGCTTTGTCCGGTTTTAACGGATCTCGAACGAAACCTCTTGGACATCTGGAGCTAATGGTTACCTACGGAACCGAACCAATGGTCCGAACCGTCAGAACCAAATTCCTCGTCTTGCCTTGTGAATCCATATACAACGGCATTATAGGAAGACCGACCCTCGGCAGGCTCGGGGCGGTTACATCCACCACTCACTTAAAGATGAAGTTCCACTCCCTTTGCGACAGAGTTATCACTTTAAACTCTGACTTAGAGTCGGCCTCCAGATGTTTTTTCCTATGGACTAAAAACGAACGAAAAGCCTCGGAGCATGAAGGGGTTCCCCCTTCGGAAGAACTGGCAACTCCCAAAATGCCAAAAGGAAGATCAACTGAAGTTAACACCGCCACTAACGTAGGAACCAACTGCGGTCCGGAGGTCGAAAAACAGACAGATGTCGACGAGCTAACAAAAGAGCTCAAACGAAAAATCAGAAGACCAGAGCCTGATGGAAAGTTCGTCGAAACACAACTCGGTTCAGACCCCTCCCAAAAAATCAAAATAGGGATCGACCTTCCAGACAAGATCAAGACCGAATTAACCCAATGTCTTAAAGATTTCAAAGACATCTTTGCTTGGTCGGCCGAAGACATGCCTGGGATCCCGCCAGAGATTGCCTGCCATCGACTCGCAATAAACCCAGAAGCAAAATGGATCGCCCAAAGAAAGCGTGCCCAAAGCAAAGAAAAAGCCATTGCTGCCGCCTTAGCAGTAGACGACCTCATCCGAGCCAACTTTATCTCTGAGGTTAAATACACAACTTGGTTATCAAACCCTGTCCTGGTGAAGAAATCTAACGGAAAATGGCGTATGTGTGTCGACTACACCGATCTTAATAAAGCTTGCCCAAAAGACGCTTTTCCGGTCCCCAGCATCGATCGTTTGGTCGACAGCGCTTCCGATTTTCAGTTGTTATCTTTCATGGACGCATACTCCGGATACAACCAAATCGCCATGTTTCCACCAGATCAAGCAAAAACCGCCTTCATCACTGACCGAGGAAACTTCGCGTACCGTGTTATGCCCTTTGGTTTAAAAAACGCTGGAGCAACTTATCAAAGAATGATGAACAAAGTTTTCCAAGACCAGATCGGTAAAAGCGTAGAGGTTTACCTCGACGATATGATCGCCAAAAGCAAAAGTGATGCCGACCATGTAAGCGATCTGAAAGCAATTTTCTCTGAGGTACGAAAAAACAGAATGAGATTGAACCCAGAGAAATGCACTTTCGGAGTTCGAGCTGGGAAATTCTTAGGTTTCTTCTTAACAGAACGAGGTATCGAGGCGAACCCGGATAAATGCCGATCCGTCACAGAAATGCGAACTCCGACTTCCAAAAGAGAAGTACAAAAACTCAATGGAATGGTAGCTGCTCTATCTCGTTTCATATCAAATGCAGCATTCAAATCTCTTCCACTTTTCAAAATCCTCAAAAAAGAAGAAAGAGATTTCGAATGGACACCCGAGCAAGACGAAGCTTTGAAGCAACTAAAAAAATCTCTCTCTGAACCTCCAATTTTAACTCGCCCAAATGAAGGGGAAACATTATACTTATATCTAGCGGTCTCGGAAGAGGCGTTGGCTGCCGTTCTAGTACGCGAACTCGAAACCGGGCAAAGTCCCATCTACTTCGCAAGCAAGGCTCTGCACGGGGCTGAAAGTCGTTATCAGAAAATCGAGAAAATCGCCCTGGCCCTCATTGTTGCAGCTCGACGTTTTCGAGCTTATTTCGTCGCCCACCAGATAGTCGTCCGCACTAACTACCCAATCAGACAGATACTCCACAGACCCGATCTAGCTGGAAGGATGATCAAATGGGCCGTAGAACTCTCAGAGTTCGGTATCAAATATGAAGCTCGAACTACACTTAAAGCACAAGTTTTGGTGGACTTCATCGCCGAGATGACGCCTGCTAACACCGACTCTGACATATGGATCCTCTACGTCGATGGTTCCTCAGACCCGATCTAGCTGGAAGGATGATCAAATGGGCCGTAGAACTCTCAGAGTTCGGTATCAAATATGAAGCTCGAACTACACTTAAAGCACAAGTTTTGGTGGACTTCATCGCCGAGATGACGCCTGCTAACACCGACTCTGACATATGGATCCTCTACGTCGATGGTTCCTCAAATCCAAAAGGGAGTGGCGCAGGGATTATGCTAGAAAGCCCGACTGGAGTCATCATCGAAGTTTCCCTTACATTCGGTTTTCCCACCTCGAACAACCAAGCAGAGTACGAAGCTTGCATTGCCGGACTTCGCCTGGCAATTGACCTCCAAGTCCAAAAAATTAAACTCCATACCGACTCTCTCTTGGTGGTCTCCCAGATCGAAAGCAAATACGAGACCAAAGAACCGATCCTGCAAAAATACCTACTTCAGGTACAGTCGCTAATGGCTAAATTTGAAGCAAGCGAGATAGTTCATGTCCCAAGAACGGAAAACCAACGAGCTGATATCCTCGCCAAACTCGCAAGCACAAAAACCCCAGGTAACCAAAGAACGACCATCCAAGAAACACTACGCAATCCCAGTGTATCTCTCGAGCCGCTGTTTAACCCGACCATCTACATGCTTGACGAGGCAGACAGCTGGATAACCCCAATTTTAGAGTACATCGTCTCAGGAACGGAACCCCCAGACGGAAACGACGCCAAATATATCAGGAGAAGAGCCTCGGCTTTTTCAGCCATCAACGGGACGCTCTATAAACGAAGCCTCTCTTCCCCGTTAATTAAATGCATCGAGGGAGAGGAAGCGGCCTATGTGTTAACAGAAATTCATGAGGGAATCTGCGGCCAGCACATGGGAGCTCGATCTTTAGCACGAAAAACCCTTCGAGCCGGCTACTACTGGCCGAGCATGATCGGCGATGCTAGTGATCACGTGAAGAAATGCAAAAAATGTCAAATCCACGCCAACATACACGTGGCTCCCCCCACAGACCTCACGAGTTTATCCTCCACATGGCCCTTCGCATGGTGGGGATTGGACTTGCTCGGACCTTTCGCAAAAGCACCAGGACAAGTCAAATTCTTGATCGTCGCCGTAGATTACTTCAGTAAATGGATAGAAGCGGAACCCCTGGCGACCATCACTGCGAAAAACTGCATAAAATTCTTCAAAAAAAGCATTATGAGCAGGTTCGGGATCCCCGAGGTAGTAGTAACAGACAACGGGACGCAATTCACAGACACGGGATTTCGCAAACTAATGTTCGAGCTTAAAATTAAGCACCATTTTACTTCAGTAGAGCACCCTCAAACCAACGGTCAAGCAGAGGCTGCAAATAAAGTAATACTGAACGGGCTGAAACGACGTTTGGACGATGCTAAAGGAAATTGGGTAGAAGAATTGCCTTACGTCCTCTGGGGATACCGGACGACCCCCCAAAGCTCCACTGGGGAAACACCTTTTAGGCTCTCCTACGGCAGCGAGGCGGTCATCCCCGTCGAGATCGGCGAACTTAGTTGGAGAACGGCAAATCCCAAAACACAAAGCAATAACGATCAAGCCCTAAGAGAAGAACTCGACCTCATCGATGAAGTCCGAAGTCGAGCCTCGCTCCGAGAAGCGATCATCAAACAAAAAGTGGCAACCAGATACAACACCAAGGTCGTTCACAGAGATTTCAATCCTGGCGATCTGGTACTCAGAAGGGCTGACGTCGGTCAGAAAAACGCCTCCCAGGGAAAGCTCGCCCCAAACTGGGAAGGCCCCTACCGAATTTTATCTAAAACCGGCACGGGAGCCTTTAAATTGGAGACCCTCCAAGGAAGAAAGATTGAGAGAACTTGGAACGCAACAAAACTGAAAAGTTATTATCCTTAGAAAGAAGTCACTCACACCGATCTTATGTAAACTCGGAACAAGCTATTAATAAGAAACTTGACATTTCTTTCAAACGCTTTCAATACTTCTCAAAAGTTTTTTCAAGTCGCCACACATTCTTGATTTTCATCAAAATGAAGGGACCTAATTCCCCCCAACAGGAATCAACTGGGACCGATCTTAAATGATCTCCCCAAAAGCGACCACCCAAGGTCAAAAACTCTTTGAGAAAACAGTTAAATCCGAGCCGAGTCTTGGCAAACTATCTCAAAGAGACCAGGTCTTCAAGGATCGAAACGTCCTACGAACGACCATCGGCCACAGCTGCCGATACCCCTATGGGGCGAGTTAAATCTGGGCCGAGTCCTAGTAAACTGTCCTATAGGTTCAAACCGGTAAATCGAGTTCCTCGTTTACCGACGTTTTTACGCGACGTGCAGAATTTAAAAAGCACTCGTTAAAAACTCGCAAAAACGACATACATGACATGCGAAATTCGAAAAGCATTCATTAAAGCTCGTAAAGGCCTTATAGGCATATTCCAAAAAGAGGTTACAAATATCTCCAGCTAGACCGAACAGAAGTTCCGGATCTATACAAAAATACACAAGTAAAAGCATACACCAGGAACTTCTGCAAAAGAAACGCTGTTAAAACATCAGGCAGTGGAGGTCGGGAATATCACACTCTTCGTCTGCGTCTGAGCATCGATCTTAAAGATCTTACCCCCTTCAACCTCATGGTTGACGTCAATAATCGACCGATCCAAAATTACAGAAGGGTGGACCAAAGTAATTTGCTCCTGGGCGCACTCAAAACCCTCCTTATACAGCTCAATTGCAGAGTTAGCAGCTTCCCGAGCCTCCCTCCTAGCCTCATTTGCAAGTTTTGTAGCCTCTTTAGCATTTCTTCTGCTTTGCTGAAGGGCTGCCTCAAGCTCTGCAATTCGAGCCTCCGCATCACCGCTCGTACCGACCCGTGCCTCAGATGCTTTCTTCAAATCCTCTTCCAAACCAGCTACACGAAACTCCAAACCTTTGATCTTCTCGTTGGCCTCGGCAAGTTGCCCCTCCAAAACTTTTTCCCTTTCTTCAAGCTCCTTGACGCGATTCTCCGCAAACTCCGCCCGACGTACAACTTCCCCTTGGCTTTCCTTCAGAACCAGAAGTTCTTGCTTTGTTCGAGCAAGCTCTTTCGATTTTAAAGCCACGTCTTCCACGAGCTTCACTATTTTTGACTTCTCGAGCTCCAACGAAGCTGCAAAATTGAAAAATGAGGGAAATCAGTTTATGAAGAAAGAGATGTTTTTATGAATGTAAAAAGAAATGATGTCATTTACCCTTAGCCCGCTGCTCGTATTTCTCTTTTTCGATCCTATGAACATCGGCCAAATTCGCCAACAATTTAACAGACGCCCCGACAGGATCTTCCCGCCATTGGGCGTAATTCTGCTCCAAAAAACCCTCCTCCAAAGGTACGGCCTTACTCTTATGCTTCGGTCTCCTCGAAGTCTTACTCCTTTTTTCTGGCCTCTGCTCGCCACTTGCCTCGGTGCGCACCCTTTTCGCCGAGGCACCCGCACCAACATCGGGAGCAGTCGGGGGAGGAGAACTGGAAACAAGATCGACCATAGCCTCATAGGCAAGGTCCTCCTGGGTAACAATATTTATCGGAGAAGCAGCAGTAACCGTCCCAACAACAGTCTCGGCCTGGGGAGACGTCGGAAGCGGAACACCAACCCCCTCAGCATCTCCAGATATCTCGACACTCCTCATCGCCAGCGCCTTCATTACGGCAAGCTTCTTTGGGGCCATGGTATCTGGAAAAGAAACATAAATCGGTCATACAAACTACGGTCAAAAATATGCAAATATCGAAAGCAAGAAAAGCAAGGCTACCTAAGACAATTTGCACTCGTCTTCGCTTCCCGGCCTGAACTATCTTAGCCACAGGGATACCCCGATACTTATGTTTTGAAAACGGAATGTTCTCAGAAATAAACATCAGGATCCTCTTGGTAAGAAGATCGGCAGCGTTCAAACGATTCTGACTAACAGAAAAGGAATTGGTGGATCGTTCAAAATGGGCCTGACTCCAACCAATGGGAAACTTGGTGGACACCAAAGTCCGACCATCCTCTGAAAACTTTCCCACTCTCTCAATCGCTTCATCGGTCACCGGTTCGACCCAATAAAATAACTCCTTCCAATTCCCCTTCAACGAGTCCGCATAGGCCTTAAAAATCTTGGCACCTCGCCTCGAACGAAGACTGACGTGTTCGCGACCGGACTTATTCTCACTACTATTCCGATTGATCTCAAACAAATGAAAAAAGAGCAACGGCGAGACCGGCCTCTCCAGATGAAGACACATTAGCTCGAAAGCTCGAACAAATGCCCACGCGTTTGGATGCAACTGAGAAGGCGCAACATCCAAAGTCGCCAAAACCGTCTGCTCGAACCAAGTGAAAGGAGGCCTGATATTCATCTCGTTTATCAGCATATGATACAAAGTAAACTTGAGCTCTCCGGGCCACAAAGCCACATGCTCTCCCTTTTTCATTCCCTCAACTCTCCAAATTCGCTTCGAGCGACCCGAAGCTTTCCTCCCGACCCTCTCCAAATTAAACCCATGCTGGTACAACGATTCGATCTCCAAAATATTTCTGGAAACCCAATCATATTGGGAGACCTCTCGCACCGGTACGTCAAGGTCGCCACAACCAGTACTAGAGTACTCATCCAGAGAAACGGCAGAAGCTCGGCTGGACTCCGGTTGGCTCTTAGGGCGAGATTCAACTTGTTCTTCAACACCCTCTCTATCGGACTCTTCAGCAGAGTCGGAACTCGACCCAAGATCGACCTCGGAACCCTCTGATTCCTCCACTGGGATTTCCTCATCAGACTCGGAAGTAACAGCCATTACATCCACCAAGCAATCCTCCTCCACATCTTCGGGAGTATCGTCATTCGGTTCATTAGCATCGGTCGCAGGAGAAGAACTTTCGCTCTCAAAGTTATCTTCCGCCTTATCACTCACAGGGGCGGAAGCAGAGTGCTCTTGCACGTCCGGGGCGGCGACTTCCGAAGGCTCGGCACGGACCTCAGGGATTTCACCACCAGATGCCATCGCACTCGTAAACTCTTTTCGGTACTGAGTGACGTCTCTCCGAGTTTGTTTCGTCCTCGCCAGATCGAATCTACAGGAATGGGGGACGAAATGTCAGGAATAAAGATCGAAAAATGGGTTCGCGAGCAAGTCGGAACCCGACCTGACGACCCCCATTCTGAGATCAAAGGGGACGGGGGAAGGCCCAGGCACAAATAAAAAGTAAAGAAAACAAAAACCAAAATTAGACTAACCTCGAAAGTATGTCGCAAGCTGATGATGTCTGGAAATAAACGGTTGTCGATCCGCAGAAACCGACCTTAAAGATACTACAAACACGTTCACTCTAAAAGAAACTCGGGAGCTCTCGAAGATCGGCAAATCAGAACAAATGGACAACAAGCAACAAATGAATTGGTGAGACCCTTTATTTATAGCAAAACGAATCCAATGGGCCTGGGCCTGGAAGTCGAAACGTCACATCCAAACCATAGCCCATTAAAATCCGCACGCTGAAGAATAAACGTCACCATCATGCACCGCCACTACGAAGAGACACCTTGTCAGAAACAGTAAAAGTGGCACTAATTCCAAAGCAGCACTGATTCCAAAGCAGCACTGAGGTCGGAGAAACTGTCCACGTCGCTCGAAAGTTCGACAGATAGGTAGCATCGTTCGAAAAACCCCGGCCCCGACATAAGCTCGATAAACGGATAGAACCTCCACTCAAAGTCAAGATCGCTCCTCATAGCGACCAGACTTGGGGGACCACTGTTATGGTAATTACAATGTCTTCTATTTGCACCCCTTCTCCAAAAAAGCCCAATTGATAAGAAGCCCAATTATAAATCAAGAGAGTCCAATCTTCAATGGCCAAGATCAGCCCGCAAGATCGGACGGCCCAAAAACGCCAACACAAACACATCCAAAACTCTATAAATACCCCATTCAATGCTCATTAATGGTAAGCACTTTTCTAACAAAACACTTATTCTCTAAAATACTGACTTAAGCGTCGGAGTATCATTGCAGGTACAACCTCGCCCTCCAAGATCGAACATCTCAAGATCGAACGCCTCAACATCGCCTCTCAAGGTCGAACGTCCCGGGTCGAACAAGACTTTCCTCTCAGCCTGAAGACAACGATAGAATCAAGGACAAAATATCTACCAACTGCATAATATCGATCCTCACGATCGGTAGCACGGTACAGAATAGTTTCTATTTGGTGGTTAAGTCTTTGGCCCTATGGCCTTGTTGATGTTTGCTTCTGCCCTTCGGTGGTTAAGCATTTTTCTTCCTTCAAGTGATTAAGCATTGAGTTGTGGCTTTTGCTTGATGGTTAAGCATTGGATTGTTGCTTCTTTCGAGTGGTTAAATCTTGAGTTGTGATTCCTGCTCAATGGTTAAGCATTTGTTGACTTCTTTGGCACTTAGATGGTTATGCCCAAGAGTGAGGTTTGTAGATTCTTTTGGAGTAAATGTTGTTTCTTCTGTCTCTGTCTTGTCATGATGGTTTGTTTGGGTTTTGTTGGGTTTGGGGACTTTGATTTAGGGTAAGATTTTGTTTTGGGGCTTCCTTATTTGTCTACAGACTTAATGAAGGTTTTCCTTATTCTTTTATTTTTTTGTTGTTTGTTGGTTACTTGCACATTGGATTGTTGTTTAAATTTGGGATACATCATAGGAAAATTTCATCGCAAAAGGTCATATTGTGTATAAAAGGCTTTAGGAAAGATTAAGCCATAGTTGATTATGGTGTTACATAAGCTAGGTATAAGAATCCTCACTGCTACCCAGTTGAAGTCACCGGTGAGATCGAATAATTATGGCTTTCATTGCTAGACCACCAAATAATGGTCAAACACGTCTCATTGTAGTATCGTACACAAAGAACCACTCCTTTCGTGAAAACCATTTTTTGGTGCACACAATTCATAAGCGGTTGTTGGCATATGGACGTGCGTCAAATCATAAGCTTGAAGTTGTAACTTCAAGCTTTACAACTTTAAGCTTACCTCCCGGCCTCACACAATGAAGAGACGATGAAATATTTTGCATGTGATTGGTTCAAAGCTTTGGCGTTGTCCAATTTGATCGTCTGACCAAGCCTATCCCACTGGGGCAAATTGAAAACACCGGTTATGTCGGGCCAGCCCATGTCACAATTAGGCTACATTGTTTAGGACAAATATCTAACAAACAATCTCATTAATTTAAAAAAGGCATAAAAGACGAGACCAAAAGGCCCATATTTCGTACAACCTTCTGGCTACTCGGTGGACACCACCTACACGCGTGAAAAAACCAAAATGCTATTAATGAATCTTATGCTCCTACGATGATTCGGAGCACCATGCTCCGAACCAGTTCGGACGAGCATCACCCGAACCCGTTAATAACGCACAGACACCCCCATTTGTGAAAATACGATAAGAATAGTTGTGGTGAAAATATGATTCACCACAATAGTGAATCACGGATTCACTCTGTATAGCTCCTATTACAGGTGTATTGCTTTTGTAATGGAAAATCACAACTTACTGAAAGAAAAAAAAGAATCACAGTATTGAATATGTTTGTAATTCAATTGCTCTTAGTATTGTTAGGTGTAACTAGTAAAACATCCAATGGGCCAATATGTGACCCAGTCGAAATATAGGCCCAATATGGGCGCTGCATCTTTGTATATAACCTTCGACTCCTTGTAATAAACAGAATCTTTCGATACAGTTTGAATTACGCTTTAATTGCCTTGCCCAGTTTTTTCCTCTCTTTTCTTCGTTTTCTATTCTTTTCCTTCTCCCTGCGCAACTCTCCTCCAACAAATTGGTATAACAGAGCTATAAAGATCCTTCAAGATTCATCATGGCGATGCGAGACAACAGTGGCGGAGGAATTCCGACGAACCTCCCTGTCTTTAATGGAAAAGATTATGACCGATGGTGTGCGCAGATGAAAGTATTGTTTAGTTTTCAAGATGTACTTGAAATCGTGAATGATGGTGTTCCACCATTGGCAGCAAACGCCACTGAAGCAGTGAGGAACAACCACCATGCACTGAGAAAGAAAAATGGAAAAGGGCTGTTCTTGATTCATCAAAGTGTTGATTCAAACATTCTGAACCTGATCATTGATTGTGATTCAGCAAAAGAAGCATGGGATATCCTCAAGAATGCATATGGAGGTGCGGATAGACAGAAGACGATACGCCTGCAGTCTCTCAGGAAGCAATACGAGGCATTGAGGATGAAAGATGGAGAATCAATTGGTGAATTCATTACGAGGTTAGTAGCTCTAACTAATCAAATGAAAGGCAATGGTAAGACTGTATCTGAAACAAGTAAAGTAGAAAAAGTGCTTAGATCCTTAACTCCAGAATTCGACTATGTTGTAATTGCCATCGAAGAATCCAAGAACATAGATGAAATGAAGTTAGATGAACTTCAAGGCTCCTTAGAGGCTCATGAATTGAGAATTAGGCAGAGAAATTCAGAGAAAGAGACTGAACAAGCCTTACTATCACACTCCTCTAAGAAAAATTGGAAGGCAGGCAACAAGAAAGAAAAAGGAAAATGGAAGGGTAAAGAAAAGGGATTTGGCAGCAAGAAAGAAGAACAAGGAAGTTTCGACAAGAAGGAGCAAGATCTGTCGAAGGTGCAGTGCTATAACTGTCAGCAATTTGGGCATTATAGGAACAAATGTAAGAACAAGAAGGTTCCTAGAAATAAAGATGCTGAAGCCAAATTTGCAAGTGATGGAGGCACAGACTCTGATTCTGACTCAGAAGGATTAATGCTAATGGCAGTCATAGATGATGAGATTGAAGAAGACACTCATCTCAATGTAACAGTTGCTGAAAGTAGTGAGCAAAACAGTGGGAACACTAGTGAAAGTGGAAACACTTGTGATGCTCAAAATACTTGTGCAATGTATGTGTGACAGGGTAGTGGTGACACTGGTGATGCCTCCAACATGGCCAGCAACAATGATGAAGAATTATCCTTCATGACAGCTACTGACACAGAATTGTTGTTGCTGAAGGCAGACACAAATGAGATCGAAGAAAAATTTGTCGAATGGTACCTCGACACAGGATGCTCAAATCACATGTGCTGCCATAAGGAGTGGTTTGTGGAACTGAAGCAAATAAGTAAAAGAATCAGATTTGCAGACAACAGCAGAGTCACTGCAGAAGGAATTGGTACCATAAAGTTTCTGTCGAAAGATGGAAAGTAGTGCTACATTCAGGAAGTGTTCTATGTACCAAAGATGAGGAGCAATCTGCTAAGTCTTGGGCAGATGATTGAGAAGAAATTCTCTGTCGAAATGGATGATAATAGTCTCAGCTTGTTTGATTCAAACAAGAGGCTGATCCTGAAGGCGCCAATGCAAAGTAACAGAACCTTCAAGATCAAATTGCAAGTAATTGAAGAGCAATGCTTCACAACCACTGTTGATGATGAAAACTGGAAGTGGCACAGAAGATTTGGCCACCTAAACTTCAAAAGCTTGAGACAACTACATGAGAAGAAGATGGTTCATGGACTGCCAGCAGTGAAAATGCCTGGTGAAGTATGTGATAGCTGCTACAAAT
Organism: Astragalus membranaceus; assembly: GCA_039519185.1. Taxonomy (NCBI): domain Eukaryota; kingdom Viridiplantae; phylum Streptophyta; class Magnoliopsida; order Fabales; family Fabaceae; genus Astragalus; species Astragalus membranaceus. The sequence continues at coordinate 100,306,614 of CM076850.1, forward strand.
CAAAGCAACCTAGAAACTCCTTCAAATCAGAAGTGCCAGGCAGAGCAAAGAAGAAGTTAGAGGTGATATTCTCTGATGTTTGTGGTCCCTTTGAGGTCAGTTCATTAGGAGGGAACAATTACTTTGTCACCTTCATTGATGAGTACACTAGAATGACATGGGTGTACTTGATCAATAAGAAGAGTGAAGTACTTGAAACATTCAGAAACTTCAAGGTGATGATTGAAAAGAAAAGTGAGTGTGCAATCAAAACTCTTAGAACAGATGGAGGTGGTGAGTACAACTCACATGAATTTGCAAAATTCTGTGAAAATGAAGGCATAGTACATGAAGTCATTTCACCTTACACACCTCAGCATAATGGAACAGCTGAGAGGAAAAATAGAACCATCCTCGACATGGTGAGAAGTATGATGAAGGAAAAGAATCTACCTCACCGTTTATGGGGAGAACTAGTAGCCACAGCAGTATACATTCTGAACAAGTGCCCCACAAAGAGATTGATTGGGAAGACACCTGAAGAAGTTTGGCTAGGAAGAAAGCCAAGTGTCAAGCATATCAGAATAATTGGCTCATTATGTTACAGACATGTCCCTGAGCAACTAAGGAAGAAGCTGGATGATAGAGCACAACAAATGATCCTTGTTGGTTATCATTCGACAGGAGCATACAAACTGTATGACCCTGTGCAGAAGAAAATAGTGAAGAGCAGAGATGTCATAGTAGATGAGTCGAAAAAGTGGAACTGGGATACTCAGAATGAAGAAGGCTGTGAAAGAACTAGAGTACTGGACTTTGATGAAGTTCAGGATCTATAGGATCAGAATGTAGCTACTGAAACTGCAGAACCTGTTACTGTCGAACCTATCAGAAGGTCACAGAGGGAAAGGCAGAGATCAGTAAGACTAGAAGGATTCAACACATTCCCAGATTCTGCTATTACAGCAGAAGGAGACCTAACTCACTTTGCACTAATGGCTCAAGCAGAACCAGTGAGCCTGGAGCAAGCTCTTAATCACAAACAGTGGAAGGAAGCTATGATTGATGAGCTGAAGTCAATAGAGAAAAATGGCACATGGAAGTTAGTCGAACTTCCAAAGCAAAAGAAGAATGGAATTGAAACTCAATTGTTGCTGTGCCTGTATGTAGATAATCTACTAGTAACTGGCAGCAATGAGATTGAAGTCGACTCCTTTAAGAGGGTGATGATGTCTGAATTCGAAATGAGTGATCTAGGACATCTATCATATTTCTTAGGAATGCAATTTGTGAAGACAGGCAATGGAATATTTCTGCATCAGTCGAAATATACAGCAGATATCCTGAACAGATTCGACATGACCAATTGTAAGTCAGTTTCGACGCCAACTGACATAAGCAGCAAACTGTCGAAAGATGATACAGAGAGTGAAGTAGATGCCACCCTCTACAAACAGATTGTTGGTTCCCTTAGGTACCTCTGCAACACTCGACTTGACATTATGTTTAGTGTTGGAATGATCAGCAGATTCATGGAGAAGCCAAGAACCTTCCATCTAATAGCTGCAAAAAGAGTGCTTAGGTACATAAAGGGAACACAAAGTCAGGGTATTCTATTCCCTAGTAAGACTGAGTCGAATGCTACCGCTGAAGTGTTTAGTTACACTGATCCCGACTGGAGTGGAGACAAGAGTGATCGAAAGAGCACAAGTGGCTACGTCTTCATGTATGGAACAACACCCATCTCATGGTGCACGAAGAAGCAAAGCATAGTATCTTTGTCCTCCTGCGAAGCAGAGTATGTGGCTGCTTCATTTGCAGCATGTCAAGCATCATGGCTAAGCATGCTATTGGCTGAAACTGGCCTGCACAAAATTACAGCAATGAAGTTGCGGATCGACAACAAGTCTGTGATAGATCTGGCCAAGAATCCTGTCGCTCATGGTAGGTCGAAGCATATAGAGACCAGATATCACTTCCTGCGTGATCAAGTCAACAATGAGAAGCTCAACCTGCAATATTGTTGCTCAGAACTCCAAGTAGGTGATGCAATGACCAAGCCATTGCAAAAGGGAAGATTTGAAGAACTAAGAACAATGCTTGGGATGATGTCACTTAGCAATGTGAATTAAGAGGGAATATTGAATATGTTTGTAATTCAATTGCTCTTAGTATTGTTAGGTGTAACTAGTAAAACATCCAATGAGCCAATATGTGGCCCAGTCGAAATATAGGCCCAATATGGGCGCTGCATCTTTGTATATATACACCTTCGACTCCTTGTAATAAACAGAATCTTTCGATATAGTTTTGAATTACGCTTTAATTGCCATGCCCAGTTTGTCCCTCTCTTTTCTGCATTTTTCTATTCTTTTCCTTCTCCCTGCGCAACTCTCCTCCAACACACAGTAGATCAACAGCATCACATTCAAAATTTGTAAAACTCTGCTCTCTTCTCCTTCAAAATTCTACCTTTTGGTGCCTGCTTTTCTGAAGATGTAGAAGGTTCCATGATCCTCTCTTCTTGTTCCCTGTTAGGATTCTTTCTTTGCGTCAAGAATATAAAGAATCTTTATCTTTATGTACGTAATAAGAGTTACTCAAATTATGGTTCAGGTTGAAGTCAATAAAAATGGTGAAAGTAAAGGCAATAGTAATTGAAGTTAGCTTTCTGCGGCCAAACATAAGAGCTGGTTTTCTGCTTTGGAATCGTACAACCATACAGTGAAACGTGTGGTGCTAAAACTACCGAACAGGTTCGAAGCAGCGTGCTCCGAACCGGTAAAAAACAGTTATATTAGTAAAGGGGTATTTTGGGGATTTTAAGAGTGAGGGGGTGTCTACTGAGTAGCTAGGAAGTGTACGAAGTCATTCCCGACCAAAATTGCCTAGTATTTTTCGAGCCTACAATTAATGAACCCAACCGAGCCTAATGCATCAGTCCATCAAGTTGGGCCAAAATTGACTCCTTTGGAGTATTTTGGCACTTCAAGAACCAACAAATGTTGAGTGGAAAATGTGGGAATCATGATGAGATTGACAGGTTTAATTGTTATACACGGCCGGGTGTAGAAATATTTACACAGTCAATAAATTACACTATTTATATAAATTATAAATTAAACATTGTTAGAGTATATAGGGGGGTGGAGGGACGTGATGAGATATAAGAAATAGGGCATACTTCGTACAACCCCCCATTTACTCCGTAGACACCCCCCAAACTAGTGAAAAGACCAAAATGCCTCTAATGAAACGCGTGCCTCCCTTTTTTTCAGAGATTACAATGGTTTGGACCGTTAGAACCGAACTGGTTCGGATGTTAACAACCGAGTGTTGTATCTTCAGAGACACCCCCCCCCCTAAAATTGTTTTACCGGGTCCAGACCTTACGAACCGAGTCGGTTCGACACTTAAGTCCCGAACCACTGTAACATATGACAGATATTTTATGTCGTTCAACGGCTCAAATTCTACTGTCCATTATCATCAAACGTGTCAGAAAAACGAGTGGCTGATATTTCCTTTGGAAATTGTGCCCCAACGGATGGATTTTGAACGGTTCTGATCATTCAAAATCAACGACTCACGTTCGACCACACCTATTATAAATAGGTTCTCACATTTCACTAAGTTTCACACAAACACTTGATAACCCTATTTTATATAGGTTATTTATGCTCCTAATACTTAAGCCAAGCTTACTTCTCCAGTAATTTTAGTACTTAAATATGTGAATATATGAATATTAGAATAAATATAGGTTATAAGTCAATTCCTTAAACCTTGGGCATAATCAAATGCCTTTGTGAATATGTTTGATGTTTTGCTTTAGCGCTGCAGCGGTATGCTATCAAGGAGACGCTACAGCGTTATATGACGGCTGACCATTGAGATATTTGTGTGACCACTTGAGGACATGATGAGTCACCACCCTTATCTCTTCCTCTCAGCTGGATATTTTGACTTTCAAGTGGATGCTAAATTACACTTGGCGCCTCCTAAATGGAACCCATGTGATAGTTGGTGTATTCCATCATTAGCACTTTTTGTAAAGTACTTTAAGGATAATATCTAAGTCTTATGATCATCATGATATATTATTATTCTATTAAGACTTAGTTAGTTTTAGATTAATTAAGATTGCTTCATTAGTAAGTAACATACGTAGACAACAAGTAGTTATAACTTGGAAGAAGAACTTCTTATGACATAGTAGCTTTTCTCCATTGTTATACTACCTTTAAGCTTTTATTTTTAGTATAGTTTTCTAGTCATCATCCAAGGTTTTGCTCATGCCTCAACTTCATCCTTTGTATGCTACTAGGGATTATTGGAGTGTATCTTTTACAACCACTCTTCTCTTGTCTTCATACGGTAATACATACTCTTTAGTTGTATTATGTTGATGGAACTTGTGATGAGCTAACTTTGTTGTAGTTGGATTGTTCTTGGTGTGTAATGAACCTTGAGTAACTTTTGTATAATATTATGATGTTTGTGTTTTATTCCTTGTGTCATAATGCTTTCAATCTTGGTTTGGGAATGATCAACTAAAACAAGGTAACTTTGTGGGTACAGACATGGGTCACAAAGAGAACTCAAGGAATGATATGAATGAAAACCCTTTAAAGACATTTAAAGGAAGCACTACTTAACTCTAGACATAGGGGAGTAATAGTTCATAAGGCGAATGTTGTAAGAGCTTAATATACAGGGGTAAAACTTATTTAGAGCCTAGACATAGGAGTATTGTAACATAACCCTGACGAAAGTGACTGAAAGGCACGCTACCAAAGCACTACAGCGTCTACGGATTCTTAAGCGCTACAGCGCTTAACGCTACAGCGTCTAAATATTATTTGAACATTACTCTCGGGAATTTACACAACTACTGAGCTATCCAACTCACCTTTAATTACTTCAACTTAATACTGTTTTATCACAACTTATAATGTTTACAACTCTTTACCTTTACTTGTTACTCAATTCTTTTCACTAAGCTTCTAATCACTTAAACTTCTTAGATTAACTCCAATCCCTGTGGGAACGAACTTTACTTATCATTATATTACTTGTTGCGATTGTGTATACTTGCACATCACCTTTTCGCACAACAAATTTTTGGCGTCGTTGCCGGGGATTGCATTTAATTTTCATTGTTTAAGTTTTTAGTAAACTTAGTGCCTATTTTACACTAGTGTGTTGTTTCTTGTTGCTGCAGCAGTAAGCGCTACAGCGTATGCCCAGGTCTCAACCACCAGAATTTGAACCATACTCAGAACCAGAGAGAAGGTTCAGGAAACTAAGACATCTTCAAAGGCTCAGACCCACCATGTCAGAACATAGTCATAGGACCAATTATGGTAGAGCTACCAATCTACATGGCAGATCTAGTTCTGGTAGAGGAGGGACTGAACCAGGTGGAAGGGGTAGAGGTAGACATCAGCAGCCACCCACTCCCACCTTACATGACCAAGAGGACTGGTACAGACATCAATTCATAAATGAAGGACCTGCTCAAATGGTAAATGACAGAGATAGACCAATGAGGGACTATGCTGTGTTTGATCCACAAACCATGGAGACAAGCATAGCAAGACCTACTCTCCATACAGCTCAGTTTGAATTCAAACCTATGATGTTCCAAATGTTGCAAACAGTGGGACAGTTTGGAGGTGCTCCTCAAGAGGACCCATATTTACACTTGAAGCAGTTTTTGGAAGTCTGCAGTAAGTTCATCATTCCAGGGGTAAGTGATGATGCATTCCGATTAAAACTTTTTCCTTATTCCTTGAAGGATAGAGCAAAGGCCTGGTTAACTTCTCTAGAGCCTAACTCTATCCATACTTGGAATGAAATGGCTGAGAAATTTTTAGCAAAATATTTTCCTCCAAGTAAGAATGCAAGAATGAGGAATGAGGTTACTGCATTCAGACAAAAAGATACTGAAACACTGTTTGAAGCATGGGAGAGATGGAAGGAGCTGTTAAGAAAGTGCCCTCATCATGGTATACCTGTGATTATCCAAATGGAGACCTTCTACAATGGACTAGATCCAACAACCAGACAAATGTTAGATGCTTCTTCAGAGGGTGTTTTGTTGAAAACCTCCTATAATGAGGCATGTGAGCTAATTGATGATATTGCCACAAATAGCTATCAATGGCCTACAGAAAGGTTAGCTCAGCAGAAGAAGGTAGCTGGTGTGCATGAAATAAGTGAAGTTTCTGCTCTATCTGCACAGGTTGCCTCTCTCACTAACGTGATAAAATATATGAACACATCGAACGCTGTAGCGGTTACCGCTGCAGCGGTACGTGAACCTACAGTAGCTGTTATTGAGCAAGCCTCTCCAGGGTCAGTAAGCTGTGTATATTGTGGAGGAGAGCATTTGTATGAAGAATGTCCTGGTAATCCTGTCTCTGTGAACTTTGTAGGTTTCAATAAAAACAATAATCCCTATTCAAATACATATAATCCTGGTTGGAAGAACCACCCCAATTTCAGATGGGGAGCCAACAATGCAACAGCACCTAATTATAGTGCTCCAGCAAATCCACCAGGATTCCCTGCTCAGAACTATCAAAGGCAGAATACCCCTGTCATAGATAATTCATTGGAAGGATTGATGAAAAGCTTTATGAGTTATTGTAAGACAACTCTGAAAACTCATGAAGCTTCCATTAAAAATCTAGAAGTTCAGATGGGGCAGATGGCTAATGTCCTTTCCCAAAGAAGTAGTGGATCATTACCATCCACTACAGAAGCTTCAACTTCAAGTACTACAGGAAAGGAGCATGTAAAAGCTATAACTTTAAGGAGTGGGAGAGATTTGATAGGATCATCAACTGTTTCAGATGATGAAAAAAATAAAAATTCTGAAAAACAAAAAGAACTTGCAACAGCCGCTACAGCGCCTGAACCTAACGCTGCAGCGCCTGTTGTTGAAAAAACACCACCACCACCCAAAATTATCCCAACATATCCAGATCCTCCATATCCTCAAAGACTTCGAAAGGCTCATGAAGACAAGCAATTTAACAAATTCCTAAAAGTCCTTAAACAGTTGCGCATTAATGTCCCTTTGGTGGAGGCTCTCCAACAAATGCCCAATTATGCAAAGTTTATGAACGATGTGCTTACTAAAAGGAGGAGACTTGGGGAGTTTGAAACAGTAGCAATGACTGGGGAATGCAGCATGTTGAGGCAAAACAAGCTCCCACCCAAATCAAAGGATCCTGGCAGTTTTACTATACCATGCTCAATTGGAAATTTTTACTCTGGTCGTGCTCTATGTGATTTGGGAGCCAGCATAAATCTTATGCCCAAGTCCATATACACACAGCTAGGAGTGGGAACTGCCAGACCTACCTCACTTACACTGCAGCTAGCTGATAGAACTCTTGCATATCCAGAAGGAATCTTAGAAGATGTTCTAATAAAGGTAGACAAATTTGTATTTCCTGTTGATTTTGTAATCTTGGATTTTGATGCAGATAAAGAAGTACCCATCATACTGGGAAGGCCATTTTTGGCCACTGGAAGAACTTTGATAGATGTGCAGAGAGGAGAATTGATCATGAGGGTCAATGACCAAGAAGTCAAGTTCAACATCCTCAATGCTATGAAATTTCCAGGTCCCAACATTGAAGAGTGCTCCTTTGTATCTGCTATTGACAAAGTAGTTCAGGATCACTTCCAGAAAAGCACAGATCATCTGAGGCCCTACTGGACAGCAGTGAAGATACAGGGTCTGATGCAGAACCTGCAGAAGAGGAGGAGCAGACAGTCAAAGAAATTTGGGCTAAGAAATATGAATCTTTGGAGCAGGAGAATTCAGACATGAGAAAGGATCTCCCCTCCACTGAACAACCACCAACTCTGGAACTTAAGGAGTTGCCTTCACACCTCAAATATGCTTATCTAGGTGACAATAGTACTTTGCCTGTTATAATTGCTTCTGACCTTTCTGAAAAGCAGGAACAGGATCTGGTTCAAACGCTGCAGCTGCATAAAAAGGCAATTGGTTGGCAGATGTCATCAAGTGGTTGGATGTAGGTATTGTGTACCCCATATCTAACAGTGCATGGGTTAGTCCTGTGCAGTGTGTGCCAAAGAAGGGAGGAGTAACAGTAATAACTAATGAGATGAATGAGCTGCTTCCAACCAGAAAAATAACAGGCTGGAGAATATGCATGGATTACAGGAGGTTGAATAAAGCAACAAGAAAGGACCACTTTCCATTGCCTTTGATTGACCAGATGCTGGACAGGCTAGCAGGTAAAAATTTTATTGCTTTCTTTATGATTATTCAGGTTATAACCAGATTGCAATATTGCCTGAAGATCAGTAAAAGACTACATTCACTTGTCCATATGGCACCTTTGCTTTTAGAAGAATGCCATTTGGCCTGTGCAATGCACCTGCCACTTTTCAAAGGTGTATGATGGCAATTTTCTCTGATTACATTGAAAGATCCATGGAAGTCTTCATGGATGATTTCTTTGTATTTGGAGAAACATTCCATCTATGCCTATCCAACTTGGAAGAAATCTTGATTAGGTGTGAAGAAACTAACCTTGTGCTAAACTGGGAGAAATGCCATTTTATGGTGCAAGAAGGTATAGTTTTGGGGCATAAGATATCCAAAAAAGGATTGGAAGTGGATAAGGCTAAAATAGAGGTCATTGAGAAGCTATCTCCTCCAACCAACATCAAAGGTATAAGAAGCTTTTTGGGGCATGCTGGATTCTATAGGAGATTCATAAAAGATTTTTCAAAAATCTCCAAACCTCTGTGTCAACTATTACAGCATGATAACCCATTCACATTTGATGAGCCATGCATGTTAGCCTTTGAAAAATTGAAGAGAGCTTTAATAACAGCACCAGTTATTATAGCTCCTGACTGGAGTAAGCCTTTTGAGCTTATGTGTGATGCTAGTGACTTTACCATTGGAGCTGTGCTTGGGCAAAGGTATGATAAAATTTTTCACTCTATATATTATGCTAGCAAAACACTTGTAGAAGCTCAATTAAATTACACAGTCACTGAAAAAGAACTATTAGCTGTAGTCTTTGCATTTGACAAATTTAGATCATATTTGGTTGGCACCAAAGTAATTGTTTTTACAGACCATTCAGCCATTAAATATTTGATAACAAAGAAAGATGCAAAGCCTAGGCTAATTAGGTGGGTTCTCCTACTCCAAGAGTTTGATTTAGAAATAAGGGATAAAAAGGGAGTGGAGAACCAAGTTGCTGATCATCTGTCTAGATTGGAAAGAGACATTGCAGGTACAACAGGTGGGGAGATCAAAGAATACTTTCCAGATGAGTAGCTATTGACAATAACTGCTGAATCATCAACCGCTGTAGTGGCCAGTGTAACAACACTTGACGCTGTAGCGGCTAAACCTGCAACACCTTGGTATGCTGACATAGTGAATTTTTTGGTTAGCAAGGTGGTACCTACTGAGATGAATTATCAGCAAAGGAGAAGATTCTTCCACACAATGAAACAATATTATTGGGATGAACCTTTTCTATACAAGAAGTGTCAAGACCAGTTAATGAGGAGATGCCTAGCAGAGGAAGAACAAATTCAAGTGCTACAGCACTGCCATTCTGCACCATGTGGTGGGCATTTTGGTGGTATTAGAACTGCTGCAAAGGTATTGCAATCTGGCTACTTTTGGCCTTCACTTTTTAAAGATGCTCAAGACTTTGTAAAAAAATGTGATAGGTGCCAAAGAACAGGGAATATTTCAAACAAACATGAAATGCCTTTAACAAACATGAAATGCCTTTAACAAACATTCTAGAGGTTGAACTCTTTGATGTTTGGGGAATGGATTTCATGGGACATTTTCCCCCTTCTCATGGAAACCTATACATTTTAGTAGTTGTAGACTATGTTTCAAAATGGGTAGAAGCAGTTGCTAGCTCTACCCAACAATGATGCAAGGTCTGTGAGCAAATTTTGATTGAAAAACATTTTCACTCGTTTTGGAACTCCTAGAGCCATCATAAGTGATGAGGGATCTCATTTTTGCAATAAATTAATTGAGACCCTATTGGCTAAATATGGAGTCAAGCATAAAATAGCAACTGCTTATCATCCACAAACTAGTGGTCAAACTGAATTGTCAAACAGAAATAAAAAGGATGTTGGAAAAGATGGTAGGGCCCTCAAGGAAAGAATGGTCAATACATCTAGATGATGCTTTATGAGCCTACAGAACAGCTTATAAAACACCTTTAGGGATGTCTCCCTATAGGTTGGTTTATGGGAAGTCCTGTCACCTACCAATTGAACTTCAGCACAAGGCCCATTGGGCTCTAAAAAAACTCAATTTTGACTACAAGAAAGTAGGAAATGCTAGATTGCTGCAGCTAAATGAATTGGAAGAACTTAGGCATTTTGCCTATGAGAATGCAGCAATTTATAAAGAAAAAACCAAAATGTGGCATGATCAAAGATTGATAAAAAGAGATCTCACTGAAGGAGGACAGGTATTGCTTTACAACTCCAGGTTAAGATTGTTTCCTGGGAAATTAAAATCTAGATGGTCAGGCCCTTTTCAATTGATAAAAATATATAGCCATGGAGCTGTGGACCTCTATGATACAGCAACCAATACCACCTTCAAAGTGAATGGCCAAAGGGTTAAACAATATTTTGGTGAAAATGTGGTGAGAGATAAAACCACAATTGAGCTTAAAGATCTCTAAATTGAAAGAGAAAGTCTGGCTGCAGACTTTTAAAGCAAGCGCTCTTGGGAGGCACCCCAAGGATTTTAATAAATTTTCTGTTTGTATGTTTATTCTTCTTTTCAGGAAAATTGGATAAACGCTGTAGCGGTTATTTGTATCAAAAGCGTTGTAGCGGTTGTGTTAAATCAGGGCTGGGTGTGGTCAAACAAAAAAATAAAAATCTTGCTCAGGGTGAGCTGGCACTGTACCCTCATCCCTAGCCTGAGCTGCACGTGCACCTACTCACCTGCACTTGTCCAATCAACAGTTTCTTTTCTCTCTCCCACTTCACTCACAAACAGTCACTTTAATATCTACAACTCCCCACGCTACCATTTTCTCATTCTTTCTCTCTCCTTGCTCTCTGAAATTACCCTCAACCGTTACCACTCACCATCCATAACCTCCATCCTTTCTTCTTCCTTCGTCCCAACGCACACCAACATTTTCCAACAACCAGAAACAAATACGCAAGCTCTTAACCAACCATGACCAAAAAGCAAGCTGCCCTAAAACGATCTGGCAAGGGAGATACTAGGAAACCAGAACCCTCCAACCCTGTCAAAACCACCATGGCCAAAGCAACTCCAGATCCTCAGAGGTTTTGGAAGATGGACTTCATAGCTGAAAGGGGGTTCAAGACAGACAGCGCTCCTGAAGCTTTCTCAACCGTTGTCACAGCGCTAGGTTGGGAGAACTTCATTAAGCATCGTAAGGAATACATGACGTCTTTGGTAAGGGAGTTCTACGCTGGCATTGAAGAGCCTAAGGAAGGAAAGCCTCAAACACACTCACTGGTAAGAGGTGAAACTGTAAATTTCAACTCCAGAACAATCAATGATATTTTCCATCTGGGCTATCATGGAAAGGCGTTGGAAATAAAAGTTCTGAACTGGGGAGATGAAGAGATGGAGGCTGTTAGAAGAAGGATTTGTGTGGAAGGAGCTACGTGGGATAAATTTGGGGCTGAATACAAAATTAAAAAAGCCTATTTGTGTGAGGAAGCCAATCTGTGGTGTAGTTTCATCAAACACTCTCTGCTGCCTACATCTCACACAACATTCGTGGAAAAGGAGAGGCTCATCGTTATTGATGCAATAATGGCTGGAGAAAAGATAGACGTGGGTAGATTGATTGCAAGGGAGATAGAGAAATGCAGAGTTAAAAAGGGAGGTAATTTGTTTTTTCCTTGTTTAATTACTGAGCTGTGTTTGGAAGCTGATGTAGAGGTTGAAATGAAAGAAGAAAGAAGAAAGAAGATCCCCTCTTGGGGCATTTCATTGCATTTTTAAAGTTAAGCAGAAACCTGCCGCTGCAGCGTCTTCTGACTCTACAGCGCTACAGCGCTTAGAGCTGAAGCAGCAGGTTCTCTGCAAATTTGTGAAGGAAAAATTTGACTGGGAAAAAGCAATGTATGCCCAGATATCCAAAGGAAAGACATCCATTTCCCCTCCTCAATTCCCTGATTGGCTATTGGAGGAACAACCAATTGAAAAACAAGAGAAAAAGGGAGTTAGGAAAGAAAAGAAGAAAGCTGTGATTAGCCCAGCAAAGAGAGCAAATCCAAGCCCAGCAAAGAAAGTGCAAAAAGCTGTGGTAGAGGAGGAAAGTTTGATTCTGATGACATTGAAAACATAAGTGAGGAAGATGAAGAAGAAACCATTGCAGTCATGAAAGAGATGGAGAAGCAGGAGGATGAGGAATCATCAGGTGAGGAGAGTGATACTGAAGAAGAATCTGAGAGTGAAGAAGATGAGGAAGCAGAAGAAATACAGTGTGATCCAACCCCAAGCCCAAAGAAACCAAAAACCCCCCTGCCAAAGCCAATCCACCATCAACCCCCACCCCCATCCCTGATCCAACCAAACTAACACCCAAGAAAACACCTGCCAAACAAGCCACACCAAAGAAGCCTGAACAAAAACATCCAATCACCAAAGAAAACCCAACTGAGCAGCCTAAGAAAGTTTATCAGTCATACACCAAGGCAAGAAGAAACCCAGGTGTCAAACTGGCTGAGCACCCAGAAGAAGGTGTTCAGCCAGTAGATGCTGCAGCAACTATGTCTGCAGTACCTAGTGACACAATGCCTGAGGCAATTCTGACCGAGGAGGAAAGTGAGAAGGAGGCTGCTGAGGAGCTGGTGAATTTGCAGGATGGAATAGAGCCAGTACTGGAAGAAAAAGAGAAGGAGAAAGAACAAACAGAAGAGGAAGAAGCAGTGCCGGAAGCAAGCGCTACAGCGCCACCAACCGCTGTAGCGGCAGAAAAGACTACTCCACCTCAGCCATAGAAGAAAAAGGCAACCAAAGGAGCCCCAGCCCCTTCAAGAGCCAGTAAGAGGCTCAAGAAGGCCTAATAAGGCAAGACTTGTTGGCTTCTCATGCCGGTTATGTTCTTTGAACTTTGTTTTTTGTTGTTCTAAGGCCTCTCCCTTTTGTTGTCCATTAAGCAGTGAGGACACTGCCAAATTTAATTTCTGGGGGAGGACCTTATGGTTAATAATGTTTTAAATTAAGTACAATTATGTTTTTAAATATTAAGTATAATTAATTATAATTATGCCATGTTTTGCATGTGTTGCATGTTTTGTATATTTTGTATGCTTGAATAGAAAATATGATTAGCTGCATGTTTTAAATTTTTTTTAGTAAGCAAAAGCTAAAGTAAATAAGAATTTTTTAGTAAAGCAGCCTTGTGTAAACAATGAAATGGTTTTATTGCTACTTTTACACAAAATCCAAGCTTAGTGAAGAACCTAGTTAGTTAGGGGTAATCTAAGGATAAAGTTAGTCTAGGATAACCAAGGGTTAGTCAAGTCTTCATTAAAAATTGAGAGTTGTTTTAAAGCTAAGTTTGGGGGTGCATCGGTTATGTTAAGGCTAGGAACAAAAGATAATAAATTGGTCTTTGCAAAATAAAATAAAAATGAATGTGGTCTTGTAAAAAAAAATTGCAAAATATCTTAAATAAATTGAATAAATTGCTGAGCTGTTCCAAAAAGCATGAAAAGAAAATGCAAATAAGGAGCTCAGTAATGAAGATAGCATCTAGTTTTGATCATCAAATTCAGCGCTACAGCGTCTACGGACTTTGAAGCGCTACAGCGTTTGATCACCAGACCAAAAAGTTATGCACTGACCATTATTCTGAAAAATGCCTAATTAAAGCCCTTTGCTGTGCTTTGAAGCCCCTCAGATCTTGTGTGAAATTGTTATTCCACTCTTCTTTTTGAAAACATTATTTGCCTAACCCAAAAGTCCATTCTTCCCAAAAACTTGGAGAAATTCTGAAATTAACTGGGAACTAAGTTAAGCTTTGATATCACACACTCACAACTGAGCAGTCATGATTCTATTTGAATTGTGGACCATAATTATGTGTGAAAATGATAAGAATTAGCTTATGTATAAATTCTGTTTAATTTAAAAGCTGCAGCTAGTTATATGAGCATTTTGTCTTGTTCAATTGTCATTACTTGGGGACAAGCAATGGTTTAAGTTTGGGGGTGTGATAACCCTATTTTATATAGGTTATTTATGCTCCTAATACTTAAGCCAAGCTTACTTCTCAAGTAATTTTAGTACTTAAATATGTGAATATATGAATATTAGAATAAATATAGGTTATAAGTCAATTCCTTAAACCTTGGGCATAATCAAATGCCTTTGTGAATATGTTTGATGTTTTGCTTTAGCGCTGCAGCGGTATGCTATCAAGGAGACGCTACAGCGTTATATGACGGCTGACCATTGAGATATTTGTGTGACCACTTGAGGACATGATGAGTCACCACCCTTATCTCTTCCTCTCAGCTGGATATTTTGACTTTCAAGTGGATGCTAAATTACACTTGGCGCCTCCTAAATGGAACCCATGTGATAGTTGGTGTATTCCATTATTAGCACTTTTTGTAAAGTACTTTAAGGATAATATCTAAGTCTTATGATCATCATGATATATTATTATTCTATTAAGACTTAGTTTTAGATTAATTAAGATTGCTTCATTAGTAAGTAACATACGTAGACAACAAGTAGTTGTAACTTGGAAGAAGAACTTCTTATGACATAGTAGCTTTTCTCCATTGTTATACTACCTTTAAGCTTTTATTTTTAGTATAGTTTTCTAGTCTTCATCCAAGGTTTTGCTCACACCTCAACTTCATCCTTTGTATGCTACTAGGGATTATTGGAGTGTATCTTTTACAACCACTCTTCTCTTGTCTTCATACGGTAATACATACTCTTTAGTTGTATTATGTTGATGGAACTTGTGATGAGCTAACTTTGTTGTAGTTGGATTGTTCTTGGTGTGTAATGAACCTTGAGTAACTTTTGTATAATATTATGATGTTTGTGTTTTATTCCTTGTGTCATAATGCTTTCAATCTTGGTTTGGGAATGATCAACTAAAACAAGGTAACTTTGTGGGTACAGACATGGTTCACAAAGAGAACTCAAGGAATGATATGAATGAAAACCCTTTAAAGACATTTAAAGGAAGCACTACTTAACTCTAGACATAGGGGAGTAATAGTTCATAAGGCAAATGTTGTAAGAGCTTAATATACAGGGGTAAAACTTATTTAGAGCCTAGACATAGGAGTCTTGTAACATAACCCTGATGAAAGTGACTGAAAGGCACGCTACCAAAGCGCTACAGCGTCTACGGATTCTTAAGCGCTACAGCGCTTAACGCTACAGCGTCTAAATATTATTTGAACATTACTCTTGGGAATTTACACAACTACTGAGCTATCTAACTCACCTTTAATTACTTCAACTTAATACTGTTTTATCACAACTTTTAATGTTTACAAATCTTTACCTTTACTTGTTACTCAATTCTTTTCACTAAGCTTCTAATCACTTAAACTTCTTAGATTAACTCCAATCCCTGTGGGAAAGAACTTTACTTATCATTATATTACTTGTTGTGATTGTGTATACTTGCACATCACCTTTTCGCACAACAACACTCTACCCAGTGTCCCCTAAATTAAAACACGTAATTAAAAAACACTCTGATCATTTATTCAAACAAAGATAGAATATAATTTTAACAGACACCTAATCCCCTAAATTAAAATACATAATTAAAACTTCAACACTGTCCAGTTCTTTGCGAGTATGGAATGTTGATGCGAGTGTCAGTTCTTTGGATAACAGCCGCGAATTCGATATCTGAAAAATTACGCAAAACAGGCATTTAGCAAATATTGGCCAGGTTCGGACTTTAACTACCGAACTAGTTCGGAACTTTGAGTTCGAACCAGTTCGTTCGCAAAATGTCGAGTACACAGGTTCGGACCTAAAGTCCCGAACCATGCAGAGTTTCAGAAGAAAAAATGGACGAAACGAACTGCATGGAAAAATTTTCGTACCTATTTGAGCGCAGATTTCCAGGCAAACACGAAAGGAAACGAAATGGGAAGTGAAATGGAGGAGAGGAAGAGGGGGAGAGAGGGATTGATATGGAGAATTGGAGAAATTGGGTTTAGGGTGGAAAGGGGAGTGAGAGAGGAGAGGAGAGTTAAGAAATAGAAGAGGTGCATTTTGGGGATATTGGGGGGCGGGGCCGGCCCAATAGTGTTACAAACCCAAGCAAGGGCTTTAGGTCCCCAAATATTTTTTTTAGGGATTTTTTTTTTGTACCCATCATCTCCCTAGCTACCCCCACCGACCCTGCGAAAAGACGCAATTGCCCTTAACAAAATTTAAAAATCCCGAACGTATCCTGATTTCTTTTTTTTTTTAGAAATCGGATTTAGGTAAATCCGATTTCCACTAAAAATTTTAAAAAATTTAAATCGGATTTATATAAGATGGGTAGATCCGCTTTTAAAAATAACAAATCGGATTTACCTTAAGTGGGGGTAAATCCGATTTGTTATTTTTAAAAGCGGATCTACCCCATCATATAAGGTAAATCCACTTTTAAAAATAACCAAAGCGGATTTACCTTATGTGGGGGTAAATCCGCTTTGTTAACCTAATTAATAAATAAATAAATCAGTTAAAATTTTAGAAACAAATTTCGACCGTCTTTTGGTTCTGTTTAGTGTGTAGTTCGTTAACACGTGACGATATTGTACGTCGGGAGAATAATTTAGGCTAAAAAATCAGTTTTCGGGCAACCTACTCAAATTGTAATGAAACCACATTCCTTAAATCCGAAAAATATCAAGGATCAATACTCCTCAAGAAGAAACTTCTTTTAGGACTGGGGACCTCAAAATCCCACATTCCATCGTTTACTATTTTTTATTAATTTTTTTAATTTTTCATAATCTCCAAAAAATCTGAAAAAATTTGCATAACTTTATTTTGGTTTTATTAAATTTTTAGTGGTGTTTTCATAATTTTTGGATTAGTTTTGGCTGTTTAACGGATTTTTAGTAGTATTTTAAACCTTTTTTAAAAAATTAAATAAAAAACAATTTTTTTTAATAACAAAATCGGATTTACCTTAGGTGGGATAAATCCGATTTTCTTTTTTTAGGGAAATCGGATTTACCTTAGGTGGGATAAATCCGATTTTCTCTTTTTTTAGGGAAATCATATTTATGTACCCACTAGGTAAATCCGATTTCCAAAATAACAAAGCGGATTTACCTCCAACTAAGGTAAATCCGCTTTGTTATTTTTGAAATCGGATTTACCTATTGGGCACCCCCATATGAGGTAAATCCGACTTTAAAAATAACAAAGCAGATTTACCTCAAATGGAGGTAAATCCGAGCGAATTGAAAATTGGGCAGGGGTATTTTCGGGTTTCACTTTTATGTGGGGGTAAATAAGGAGATGATGGGGGTACAAAAAAAAACCCTTTTTTTAATGTAAAAGAAACCTCATAAAAAACGAAAAGCCTCACTCCCATGACCGTCTGTCCGTCTCTCATTCAATTTTCCATTGCTTGTAAAGTAGAGGAGACGAATATGGTAATGACATTAATTTTCAATTAATTACTCCTTAATCATTCCCTAGTTTTTCTCTCTCAATCTCTGAATCTGTCGATTCAGTGTTAAAGTTTAAAAAACTTGTTAATTGTAACAATACTCCTAATCTTCTTCCCTGTGCTGTGCCATTTTTGAATCCGACTGCTTTTTGTACATATTTGATAAAGCAATTACTTCATTTGAAAGTAGATTTGAACGGTTCAAAATATATCAAGATATTTTTTGTTTTCTTTTTAGTGTTAAGAAATTAAGGACATTGGAAATTAAAGAATTAAAAGAATATTGTCTTAACCTTGAGCATTCATTAAAACATAACAACTCTGATATTGATGGGTTAGACTTATTTTCGGAATTGAAAATTTTAAGAGAAATCATACAAGTGGAAAATGATACTCCAATTGAAATTCTTGATTATATTACAAAGACTTGACTCTTTTTCAAATGCATTTATTACTTATAGAATAATGTTAACGGTTCCTGTAACCGTAGTTTCAGCAGAAAGAAGTTTTTCAAAACTAAAATTAATAAAATCATATTTAAAGTCAACGATGTCTCAACAAAAATTAAATGGATTGGCTTTATTATCAATTGAAAAAGAATTGCTGAAGGAAATTGATTACAATAATTTAATAAGTGATTTTGCATCTCAAAAAGTCCGAAAAATAAAATTTTAAATAAAAATAAATTAAATTTAACAATTTTTTTAGAATATAAAAGGTCTCATTTTGAAGTTCGCTTTGGGCCTCATTTAGTGTTGGGCCGGCCCTGTTGGGGGGTTGGGGTGTCTCATGAGTAGGGAGTGGGTTCTATGAAGTATCACCCAAGAAATAAGGGGAAAAATAGTGCTAAAAGAAGTATAAATAACGGTACAAGACTTGTCAAAAAAAACGGTACAACAAGAATAATTGTCCATAAGGTCACTATGGGTCGTCTTCAATCATGTCGTGTTGTAGGGTATCTATTTGTGCTCTTGCTATGTCAAACTTGTATGAACATGTACACAATTGACAAATAAACCAATCTAACTCGCGAGAAAATACAAGAAATGCCCTCACCGTTTCCTTACACTGCATGGAACACTAAATTTTAAAAGATTTTAAGAAAGGGGGTGGAAATTGAAGTACAAATCCATGAAGAATTTTGTCATTGTGCTTATGGAGTTCTCCACTGCAACTCTATCTGGATGCGGCCATTCTTGGAGTCTATAAGATGGTACTTCTCATTGATTCTGCTGTTAGAAACAACATCCCCAAGATTGATGTTGACATAACCCAGTGATTCCTAATGCATAAAGAAACAGCAAAGAACAATGAATCTCAATGATATCAAGTAGCATGAAAAGGGGGGAAACAAAAAACTACTTCATATTTTCAGGGAAAAGCACTTTTTGTTTCAAAAGAATATTACCCTAAGCCAGGAATCAAGACAAGTGTCTATGTGTGCTCAAACAATAGGTATTTTAGCAATGAACATCTGAGTAGTTTGATAACACTTCTCCAATCTACCACAACACAGAAAGATCCTCTACATATATTCCACAGAATAAAAAAATGCTCATCTGAACTGAGGTCAATTTCAAAGCATAAGAATTTAGAAACATGAACAATCTCTCAAGTCTCAACATCCATTACTGGCTAAATTATACAAAAACTTATTTTGATCAACTTATTATTGACATGAAGACTTCGAATAGGTCCTCAGTATCTACAAAACATCATCATACTACTAATAATGCTTTACATAATTCAGAAGAGTAAATTTGCGATGAATTATGTACCTTTTGATGGAGCAGGTTTCGTGATGAAGTGCTGACAACCTCCACATGCAATTTATCATTGGTGGGAGGCTCCTCTACTTTAAATTGGAACTCATCTTCCCATCTTGGATCTCTGTTCTTTTTTATGCGCTGTAATATTAACCACAGTATATCATTAGCATTCCATACAAAAAAGCCATTTTCAATCTGAATGTAATGCACATATATCATTACTACCCCTATCCATACTTGTCTCTAACATCTGCATCTACATCCAATATCCTGTTCTTTTCTATTTTTTGGTATATTAGTACGGCAACAACAACCATTGCCACCAAAGCTTTGTCCCAGTATGTCAGTTCAACCACGTGGATTTAATGATGTCATCATGTTCTATCATAAGAACAATCAAGACACTCTTCCATTTCACCCAACTCACATGAATCTAATAGTTTACATCTCCTTCTATTCCCCATCATTTTGCATAATAGACCCATGATACTTAAATTGTGCAGTTTGTGGTATAATGTGGTCCCCAAACTTCACCATTAAACTAAAATCGGTGCGCCTGCCGCCTCCGACATGAATAAAAAAAGACTGATGAATCTGTTTCTTGATACATGAAAAATTCATTAGATCACTCATCACACTAACCATATTATCATAAACCAGTTTTTTCGGTAACCTGTCAACTTAAGAGACCAATACTAATGCTGTGCAAAATTATTAAAATACAATATGTTTGACTAAAAGATTTGGGGGATACCACGAGATTTGCCAAGTTGGAGCCTGTACCCATAACCACACCCTCCTAAGCAGCATATATTAGTGACGGACTAGAAGAATTAGTTGAGTTCAAAGAATTTCAGAAACTTATAGAGGCATATTCAAACCCTGGTTTGTAAAAAAAATTTCTCAATCTTTCATGGGAAAAGGTTAGGGAGCCTGCTATTTTATTTATTCTATAAGATACAAAAGGTAGAATGCAAATATTTCTTGGGATTTTGTACCTTAGTCTTTTTCTCCTCCCCTCGGAAAATAAGACGAACGTGTGGATTAGTGTGGTACTTCCCTTCAACATCTTGAGCTTCATGGACTATAACTACAAGGAGACCTCCGCCAGCTGGAGTACCCTCAGGAGCTTTTGGTATAGTCTGTGTCTCATCAAAACCCTTGCCCATCTCGTTTTCCTTTAAAGGTTTATATGTCAATTCCAAAACTATTTGTCCTCGTGACTTCTCATTTTGAACATCATTTGGATCCATAGTTTTTAAAAGATCAAGAGTAAAACGTTTAGGCTCTTCAGGGGAAACTTCTTTTAAAGGGATCATATTCATACCCATCTTGTCATGCTTCCCAACCTAAGCAAAGACATAAAAAAACATTCAAATCAGATATCACAAGAAGAAACTATAAGATAAAACATTCAGATAAGAGGTTGACCTGCTCCCAGTCATAAACAAAGATCTCTAAAACCTGAGACTCTGGATCTTTGACTACCATATTAAATTCCTCATTCCATTCAGGATTTAAGTTCTTGTGCTTCACAGTAGTCTTTTTTGACGGCAACTTTTCCTCAGTAAGCTTTAGTTTCACATAAGGATCAGATGCACCGAGTAAATCTTTCTTCTTTAACTTCAAGGCATGCAGAACCTTTACATGTAAAATTCCAACGGGCCTCTTCATAGCTCTAGTATTCCCAATTAAAAGTTCACAAGAAAAGACAGAAAGGAGTTAAAAGGTAAATATACCATTATATTATGGATATTATTTTAAGAAAATGAAGAAACATACTTGTCCAGATCTATAATTGGAACTTCCAGGGTTTTGGGCCATAGATACATGTTTGCAACCTGATCTTTGATAAGCTCCTGAAAACAACACACTTCAAATTAGTTTCATAACCATAAATCCTTCAATAAAATCAATAGTAGCTAAGGACAATGAAAAAACATGGATATTTTACAAAGGGTCGTATTTTGTTTCTGAATTATTAGCAATAACCACAAAAGTCTGCCTCAGACCAAATACAGGTGATATATGCTACATAATATTTCCACCGATTTTCCATTTTGGTTTCACTCTGCAATAATAAAACCTCAAAAAAGGTGGTATAATGGAGAGAATGAAAGATTGAAAATATACATCAAAATCTTTCAATCCAACCAGCCAAATGGTATTTCTATAACTAGTCCAGTTAGTAGACGAATATGAGATTTTTAATCTACCAAAGAAGCAAACGTCCCGCTCAAAGTAAAAGGATGGCTTCTAGCAAAGAGGGCAACAACATGCAACTGACAACACTACCACTTTAATCTTCTACAAGACCCTACAAGGCTACAACTATATCCTCAATGAACTGTAACGTAACATCTGACAAGCTCATTAACCATGCCATTTCAGAACCCTAAATTTCTTTTATTTCTTCATGTTCAAGTCGATTCAAATACAAACACATCAGTTCTTATTTCTTTGGAAATCAAATTTCTATTTGTCATACACATACAGATACTCCAGCCATATGCAATAAATTATTCCATGAAAATTATCCCATCCTTCTACAAGCAATATGGTTTATGCACAAACAGTGCATACAAAAAACAATCGCCTGCACTTGAGAATATCACATATTTCAAAATAAGACACACTTGCGAACAATGGTTCATTTCTATTATTCTATAGTGGGAGATTGTCTATTGTTTAGGACTCTGAACACTCCCACTTAAAAGTGGAAGATGGATGTAAGCAACTATAGGCTCAAACATTAGGATAGGAGAGGGTGATCAAACAAACAGATTAAAAGATGCTAGTCTTATACCTGAACAATCCTGTAGACACCAGGAATAGACATAAGATCGGCCCCTATAAGCTTTAGCCCAAAGTCAACATGTGGCTGCACATTAATGTACACCAAAAACAAAGAGATGGAGAGAGAGGAAATTAGTTGTATAATTGTATGACACATAATAATAATTGCAGGTGGTTATCAATTGTGGGCACACAATACCCAGGTTTCCTCAAACATTTAAAATAAAATCTAGTAACAAAATATGTATGAGAAGGGGTAAGATGTTCAGTTAAGTATCAACAAAGTTGTAATTATAACTTCAAATATCACCTCATAAGCATCACAAAATTGTAATAATAACTTCAAATATCACCTCATAAGCATCAACTAAAACATGCCTACAACCACGAAGCATATACATCGTCATATACCGAAAGTTACCCACCAAGCATAATCACAATTGTATTTTAAGTTGTTAACCTATTAATAAGGAGGAATCAAAAGCTATTTGAACATGATCCCACAACAGCTCAAAGATTGATCAAATGATCATTGATCATCATTCATCACTACAATATTCCTTCAGTCTCTCAAAAAAATTTGGCATTCAAATTTTAGTTTTTTTTCTCCTAAACATGCCAAGTGCAAGGTAATCTGTCACTTAGGCTACCGGGGATCAATTCCTAAAAACAATTACTAGTCTAGAAACTACATTCTCAAAACTTTCAATACTTCATGGGAACAAAATAGCATTTCAAATATCCATGCAACGAACGAACATGCGTTGTACTTGTATATAAGGAGATCAGTATGAAAGGTCTATCATGGAGTTTTCTATCATCCGATAAGTGGTTTCTAATTATAAACAGTAGCTCTTATTTTGGTGTTGGGGGGGATATGCTCTAAACATGGAAACAGTGGTCAACAACCGTGAAAATGCAATTAAATATTTCTACTTATTGAATCTTGCAGTATCACATATTCAAGGGGACAAGCAGAGTATGTTTTGCGCGCGCGCGGGGGGGGGGGGGGGATCTCCCACCAACCTTTTCCATGAGAGAGACAAAGATGTTGGCGAAGCAAGGAAAGCTAGGAACCAAAGGCTTCAAAGTAATGCGAGGCAAAAGAAAAACTTGCAAATCGACAACCTGAAAAGGAGATATTTTACCATTAAAATAAAAGGGGGGATTGTCTGTCCTCTTTCTAATAACACATACACACAGAACTAAGTTACCTGCACAGTTGCTTTCAACCCAAATGCCTTAACAGCAACGGTGACATCGGGATTTGCAGCCCATTTAATAGAAGGCTCCATAATTAACTCCTTCTCATCAGTCGCATAAATTTTCATTCCTATGAATATGCGTTTGGTAAAAACTAATAATATTATTCATATGACATCACGAATAAGTTATCAAAACAGAAATGAACCATGTGTATAAATAGAAATAGCCCTTTTTGAGCAAAGATGAGGACATAAAAGAGCAATGTTTATGATTTTTAACAATTGCCTACCCAAAAGAGGGTTTATGGGGAAATGCATCATATTATAACACATCAAGTTTCTTGTACTTCTAAACATAAACAGGATCGAACTTGTCCATTCAAGTTCAAAGAAAGTACAACCACGATACGTCCCAGTTTCAAACTTTAATATTTCAGAAAAGTGAAATTACAAAAAGTGATAATTACTCCTCTACAAACAATAAAAACTCTGAGCTAACACAGTTT
The DNA here is from genome assembly GCA_039519185.1 of Astragalus membranaceus. Classification (NCBI taxonomy): domain Eukaryota; kingdom Viridiplantae; phylum Streptophyta; class Magnoliopsida; order Fabales; family Fabaceae; genus Astragalus; species Astragalus membranaceus. Next base: position 100,330,586 of record CM076850.1, read on the forward strand.
ACAAAACATTGACAGTATCCTGAGTATCGGTGCAAACAACTAAAATGTTCTTATCCAATAATGCATCGTGTCTAGATCTACTAACCCTGAAAAGTTGGCGGAAGGGACCCCAGAGTGAGGGTTTGAAACTCAACAGAATCAATTTTATATTTTGGAATCTGCTCTTCAATTATGGGTTTTGCAATGTTTTTAGCAGTCTTGCAAATTGCCTAAACATTTGAAAAAAAAAAACACCATATTCAAGCAAACAAAGAGAAACAACAAAAATTTAGATGTTAATTGAAAAATGTCAAAGTCAAAGCATATCAATTCAATACTACATACCTTCTCAAGATAAGGCCACATATATTCTATAAACTTGTTTAGCCAGTCAAGCTAGCAAAAAACACAAACAAATAAATAGTTCAGTAGTAGCTAAATCCTAAAACCCAAAAATAGTAATGTAGCATAATTGTGTTAATGTAGTTGCTTACCCGATCAAAATCAGGATTTTTAATCCAAGATGGAATCTCAGGAAACATTTGTTGCAAAGTCTCCTCATCTTGCTCCACCAATGGCTTAATTTTAGGGTCCTGTCCAACACATAACAGTTAAAATCTCAAATTTTAAAGACTAAAAAGAACCATAGAGCATAATACACAGTACATACCTCAACATTGGTAGGGTGGAAGTAAATGAAGAGAAAATAGCCACCGACGAGACCAATGGAAATTCCAACTCCAAAACCGAAAAACCCTAAAATGGTACTAAAGAAACCCATTTCAAACTCAAATTTACTTTCGATTCGGTCTTTCACGTTTCACCTGTAGTCACTTCCAGATCGCGATCTTTTTTACTTCACCATAACTACTCTGCTAAATGACTGGTGCATAGGAATTCCGAAGATCTCGAGTATTAAGATAAAATTTAGAAGAAGAGAAACAAGGGAACAAAAATTATTTGGTGTGGGACAGATGAATGAAACGGCTGAAGTCCAAAGAGAAGCAATTGAACGGACGAAGAAAGCAAAGTATCCATTTACTTCAATATTACTCCCTGTCAAAATGATTGTTCGCTCATTTCACGATATTATGAAAAGACAAAAAAAAATAGAGAGAATAGTATTTTTATCAAATTATTTTTATCACTTAAGAACTCACTTTGGGTACCGAGCAGCGTTAAAACTCTGGGCCAGCTGTCGTACCTCTCGAGGCACCTACAATGAGCGAGAGATTAGTCACTGCTGTTCGTGCGGAGGATACCCGGGTTTACCAAAAAGAAATTATTTTTATCAAATATTGTGAGTGGTGAATATAATAACTTGAGAGTGATGAATATTATTTTAATTAGGGGTATAATTGGAAAAAAAGCAATATTGCATTGAAAATCGTAAATAACATTTATTTTGAGACAAATTTTCTTTGCAATAATTATGTTATCAGACGGAGGGGGTAACTATTATTAATTATTAATAAATAAATAAATAAATAAAAACACTATTATTACTAATATAGTTGGAAAATACTTAATCATTTATTTATTTTTTGACTAGAATACTTAATCATTTATAATGATATGACAAATTATGAATGATTTATAAGGTAAAAAAATCTAGGCTAAATTATAGTTTTGGTCCCCCTATTTTCAAAAATTCAGACATTTGGTCCCCCTATTTTAAAACTTAGACATTTGGTCCCCCAATTTTAAAAAATCAAAGACATTTAGTCCCAAGAGGAATTTTCTGTTTTTATGGTTAATAATCAAAGACATTTGGTCCATCAATTTTAAAAAATCAAAGACATTTGGTCCCCCAATTTTAAAAAATCAAAGACATTTAGTCCCTCTTTGGACTAAATGTATTTGATTTTTTAAAATTGAGGGACCAAATGTCTGAGTTTTAAAATAGAGAGACCAAATATCTGAATTTTTGAAAATAGGGGGACCAAAACTATAATTTAGCCAAAAATCTATGTGTTGACCGTGTTTTGTAAATTAAATTATTACTATTTTAATTATAAGTATTTTTTTTGGTAATAATTATAAGTGTTTTTTTTGACAAAACTATTTTTATTTTTATAATAACTTAAAATTAAAATTTATAAAAGTGCATACGTGTGGCGTGAGAGGGAAGTTGTCGGCACAATACATGCCGGATTGTATCGATAGGGGCAAAGCCTCGTGGTGGATAACTGGATATATGACACTTGGCTTAGTTTTGGTTTCCCTTCTCATATATGTTGTTGGATAATGCAAATGAGTTTCCTTTGAATATTGAATTTTTTTATAGTCCTTTCCTTATTAAGAAAACAAAAAATAAAATTTGTATAAATATTTGTATATTTACTACTTTAGAAAGTGGTTAACTTATTTTCTCAAAACAAACTTTAATTTTATTAATTCATTAACCAACGTTCTTATTCTTATTTATATATATATATATATATATATATATAAATAACTTTTTGAGCATCATTATTTATTTATAGGTGATGGGAAAATAGAGCTTAATCATAAATTACTCAATTATGTGATTATTTATAGAATAAAAAAAAAGTTATAAAAAAATAGAATAACAATAAAAAATATAGAATAAAAAAGAAATTACTCAATCGTCTATATTTTTAATAAATATTTTTTTTATAAGCAATGTTAGTGGATGTGGGAGAATGTTAATTTTCAGTGTTTGAACCCGGGACCTCCTTCTTGCACTCGTTTTTGGTGCACTCCTTCAATATCTCTTAGCTTGCCAACTAAACTACATTTTTTAATAAATATTTGGTTACCCCTATTTGGCAACCCATGAAAGTGCACTACTTCCTTAAAGAACAAACTAGCAAATAACGAGCATCGTTCACTTTGTTATGATGTATAAAGTGTGTCATTTTAGAAAATTTGTCCACCACCACAAAAGTGCAATCTATCTCATTCTTTCTTCGAAAGAGTCCCAAATCAAAGTCTCAGGAAATGTTAATCCAAAAAAAATCAAGAGTCGATCAATCAATACTACTTTTTTTTACAAAGAGAAACTTATATCATTTCATTCATGATCAAAGTGGTAATACAATTCGGACTACAATCATAAACTTGGGAGCTAGCAAAATCCCTTGATGCTCTAGCTAACGTATGAGCAACAATGTTGGCTTGCCTCCGGATGAAACTAACCGCATAGTTTTGTGTCATAGATAATAAAGTCTTACAAGTTCTCATAATTGAGCCAAACTCAGTAACAGAATTACACACTCCTCTTATGCCATCTACCACTGCTTTACAATCCAGCTCGATGGTAACTCTTTGGATGCCTAATTCTTGTAACCAATTGACCGCTAATAATAATCCCAATGCCTCTGCTTCCCGTGGTTGTGGCACTCCATAAAACCAGGCTGACTTCGCTTTTACAAACAAACGTTCGCTGTCCCTGATGCACAGACCAATGCCAAATCTATTATCGTCACCAGCTGGCCGAACCCACACAACACCAGCAGCAGCAGAATTAGCAGTGACAGGCCGCGCCAGTTGCTGCTCCTGCACACGGGCTGGGCGTCGAGCCTGCCGCCAACCGAGCAAGAACTCCATTGCGCGGGAAATAGAAAGCGTAGCTGGTCTAACTGTGTTCTCACATATCTTTTCATTCCTCCTCTTCCACAAGCACCAAAGGATTATAGCCAAGCTTTTCCTAGCATTTTCGGCCAAGGCCTCCAAAATAGGAAAAAAAACACAGATTTAAAATCAGCAGCCTCCACGGTCAAAAATGGATGAATTATGTTCCATAGACCAGCTTGTCTCCACACGGTTTCAGCTTGAGAGCACCCAAAAAATAAATGTCAATCACTCTCTTCCTCATGATCACATCACGGACACTCCACCGGACAATTAACATGACGCTTGCGAAGATTAAACCGACTTGGGAGAACCCCTATAGCACAACGCCACAAATGGATCTTTACCTTTTGTGGAACCTTAAGTTTCCAAATTAAATGTCACTCACCCAACACACGAAACTCCGAACTATCAATCAATTCATTCATACATACGTAGTAAGCGGACTTAACTGAATAAAGGTCATCTCTACTTTTGTTTCACGCCAACCTATCCTCAACGTCCCTCCCATGGAGCACCATCCCCTTTATGCGACTTTTATCCTCTTCATTAAATAATTGGTCTAGCAAAGAAATATTCCACAACCCTTCATTTGCATTAAAAAGATTAGCCACTGTCATATTCTCACATCCCGACACCACACTAGAAGAAACAAAAGAAGTAGTACCTCCTTTCACCCAAGGATCATTCCAAACATTGATAGATGTGCCATCACCAATATTCCACTGAGCTCCAAAATTGGCCAAAACCTGTGAAGTGTGGATGCTACACCAAACATAATTGGGATTATGGCCCAAGCGAGCCCCCATAAAGTCCCCATTAGGGAAGTATTTAGCTTTGAAGACGCGGGTAACTATAGCATCCTTGTTGGTAGACAAACACCAACCTTGTTTCCCTAGCATAGCCAAATTGAACCCATGAAAATGTCGAAAGTCCGTACCACCAAATTCTTTGCGCATAGATAACCTATCCCAACTCAACCAATTAATCCCTCTCATTGCTCCTCTATTTGAACCCCACCAGAAATAATTAATCATCCTCTCCATCTCCTCTCCTAGAGATGTAGGAATCAGAAAAGTACTCATACAATAAGTCGGGATAGCTTGAGCCACTGATTTCACAAGCACCTCCCTCCCTGCTTTAGAAAGATGACGCCATGACTATTGTCTGACCTTGTTCCACACTCGATCACGCAAATACCCAAATAGTTGTTTCTTGCTACGGCCTACCATAGAGGGTAACCCAAGATATTTCCCTGTGCCAATACATTCAGTCACCCCCAGAATATTAACCACCTGCTCTCTGATATTCTCATTAGTATTCCTGCTGAAATAGATCTCAGATTTCTGAAGGTTGACAGACTGTCCCGAAGCCTTCTCATAAGTTTCTAATTCTAAGACTTCTTTTAGTTTTGTAGTTTCATTCACATCAGCCCTGCAAAACAAGAAACAATCATCTGCAAATAACAAGTGTGTTAGAATTGGAGCCCCTACACACTTGACTCCATGAATCTCTCCCCTCGTCTCACATTTTTTTAGTAAAGCCGTAAGGCCCTCTGCACATAGAATAAAAAGGTAAGGTGACTGTGGGTCACCTAGCCTGAGACCTCTCCTTGGTGAGATTGAGCCAGCTCTCTCTCCATTCATAAACACTGAATAATGTACTGTTTCAACACACATCGCCATCCAATTCACCCACTTCTCATTAAAGCCCAACTTCGCAAGAACACATCTCAAGTACCCCCAATCCACCCTATCATATGCTTTGCTAATATCAATTTTGAGGGCTACCTCCCCTACTTTCCCTCTCACCTTACACTTCAAATAACGAATAGTTTCAATTGCGACCATCACATTATCTAAAATAGAACAATTAGAAACAAAAGCAGATTGCTCCAAGGACACACACTTATAAAGCATATCTTTCAATCTATTAGCCAAAACTTTAGAGATGATTTTATATATGACATTACAAAGAGATATTAGCCTTAAATCACGCATGGTTGTTGGATTATCTACCTTTGGAACCAAGACAATGTTTGCATCATTAAGCATAGGTGGGAACTCGCCACTCTCAAGCCAGGCAATACCGGAATGAAATAACTCAGGACCACAGAGATTCCAGAATCGTTTAAAGAAAGCTGGGTTCAAACCATCCGGGCCCGGAGCCTTGTCGGAATGCGTTTGAAACAAAGCCTCCTTAAACTCACCAATAACAAAAGGGGCCGTCAACTTATCATTGTCCTCCGCATTAAGCACCCTTCGCATACAATCCACCACTGGTCCATAATCACCCTGCTCACCCTCAAACAAATGCGTGAAGTACCCATGTGCCACCTTCCCTAGTGCCACTTGAGAATCCGCCACAGTCCCATCTTCATGGGTTAATTTGACAATTGCGTTACGGCGTCGTCGAGCACTAGCCATGGCATGAAAGAACTTAGAGTTTGTATCGCCATCCCTCAACCAATGCACCTTCGCCCTTTGCTTCCAAAAAGTTTCCTCTTGAGTCAATAACAAGCTCAATCGCTCATTAACTTCCTTGTAACGATGCATAGCCCCCACCTCCAACGAACCCCTCAACAACTCCATCTCCTCCTTGCACTTCTTAATATCAAGACGGTACCGCGCCCTCAACCTCGTACCCCAACTATCAATGGCGCTAGTACAATTCTCCATTCTTTTCATCAAGTCACATTCACCTCCACTAGACCAACTCTCCTCAACAACAATGGGAAGATTAGCCTCCTCCAACCAAGCATTTTCAAATCTGAACGGGCGTGGCGTTCCACGACGACGACTTTCCCATAATTGCAACCAGAGAGGCGTGTGATCAGGGCGATCAGCAACGCCATTAATGAGGCAACAATTTGGAAACAAATCAATCCAATCTTGTGTAGCAAGAACTCTATCCAACCTTTCTTCTTTAAATGCGTCGGTTCCCCTCCCCCTACTCCAAGTGAACTGATGACCCTGCATTGGTATATCATGAAGCAAGCAATCCTGAATGGCATCTCTAAAGCCCCTAAGAACCCAAGGAGCTCTATCCACACTACCTCTCTTCTCTTCATTTGACAACAAATCATTATAGTCACCAACAACACACCATGGTAGTGAATTGTCCCGAGCTAATGTTCTAAGCAAATTCCACGACTCTCGCCTACGACCACTTTCAGGACAACCATAGAAGCCAGTAATTCTCCAAGAAGGGCCATTCACACTAACCACCTCAGCATCAGTAAAATTAATAGAATAATTTGTCATCGTACAGTCAAACGGATGGCGCCATAGTAGTGCAAGTCCACCACTCCGACCAATACTATCGACTGAAAAAGCGGAATCATAACCAAGTCTTACACGAATCTCCTCAATTTTGTCAGCATGTACCAAAGTTTCACACAAGAACAATACGTCCGGTTGGTACGACTGAACGAGGTCATGTAACGAAGGAACTGTTCGTGGGTTACCCAGGCCCAAGCAGTTCCAACTTATGAAACTCATTGCTCCTGGTAGGCCCCACTGCCGGGACCTGCCCATAAAAAAGAACCTTCATTAGGCTGCGACATACCCCCACCTGCCATGTTGTTATTATTTTCTACACCCCCCTCACTTGACCCTTCACACATTCTTTTTCGATCTGTAGCCAAATCCACCTCAGTCTCCATAATTCCTTCATTAATCCCATGTGGCTCCTCTACCATCCCTATTGGCGCATTGATTTCTTGTTGGATTTGTTTCAGAAATAGAAAGGAAGGGTTCTTAAAAGCCTCCACCAATTGAGCAGCCTCATTATTATTAACAATCAAAGGATCCGTTTTTTATCCACTCCCTGATGCACCATTATTACCATGCACGAAATTTGCCCCCTGCACCCCTTGATTGGCTCCTGCATTAATGACGCAATTAGGAGTTGTCTAGGGTTGATTCTCCTCCATCAACCACCTAGCGCCGCCACTACTACCACCCCTCCTAACTTCAGCCCTCAACTCCGGTCCCCATCCACGCGAACCATCATCAGCCTCCATTTCAAATAGGCGATCACAATCACCTTCAGTGTGGCCCAGCATACCACAAATGTAACAAAATACATCTAACCTTTCATACTTCAACACCACCTCCTTCACCTCTCCACCCCGTTTCTTCACCTTCAAACCTTTCATCAATGGCTTCCTGACATCCAATAGAACTCTAATTCGCATATAAAGTCTCCAAAAATCAGAGGAATTTTTTGGATCATATTCTAAGAACGTACCCACCGTATTGGCCACATGCTTCCCAATGGTCTCAGACATAAACCCAGTAGGAACATTATGGACTTGCAGCCAAAATGGGATCTCATATAGCGGAACCTCGCATGGCACAGCACCCTCCGGGATCACGCTCAAAATCAACAGATGCTTGTCGAAAGACCAAGGGCCTTGCTTCATCACTTTTTGAAGATCTAAAGGGTGAAAGAACTGAAAGAGAAAAGTACCTTGCCCAGACTCCCTGATCGAAACTCCTCTACCTGGCCTCCATACTCCTGCCATTCTTTCCTTCATAATATGCGTTCTAATGGGACGGTTCGTGAGGAACCTACCCACCAAAGTTAACGATGTGTTTGCCCTAACACGTGACTCTTCCTCCTCCTCTACTTCGGCCTCCACCAAAGGATTCACCCCACTCATAGACATGACGAAATGAATGAAGAAACAGTACACGAAAATAGTGCTTGAACGTAAAGATGAAAGCTAAAATTGTCTCACTAGGAGAGAAATCTTCCCAGGTAAACCCTAGCAGAGCGTTACGGAGAGAACTTTCGAATATTGTCTAACAATACTTCAATAATTCAATACTTTCAATACTACTATAATAAAATGATATGCTAGGAAATTGTCCAAAATAGACTACTTGAGAGGTTGCCACGTGTCCCATTTTTAGGGCAAAAAAGTATATTAGTCACTAAAAGACAAAAAAAAATTGACTTTTTGACTTATTATCTACTCTAATCTATCTACTTCTACTCTAATCTAATAAAACAACATGCTAGTACTTTTACTTATTTAGACATCTTCAAATATTGACATTTGGCAAAAATTAGGAGTAAAAATGTCAATTCACCACTAAAAGACAAATTCACGTAGTTTTTTGTCAGATTTAAAAAAAAAAATTGTCTCCGCTGACGCGCCTCTGACACGCACGCCGACGCGCGTTAGCTTTTGGCTTTTTTTTTTACTTTTCTTTTTATTAAATAAACAGTTTTTTAAAACTGTTATTTTTTTAAAAAAAGAACTGTTTTTTTAAAACCTTTTTTAAATATTGTTTTTTTTTTAAAAAAACTTTTTACATAATTTTTTTTCCGATTTTTTTTTGTCAAAAACATTAAAAAAAAATTGCGTTTTTTACTAAAAAAAATTATTCCCTATTTTTATAATCTACTCAAACTACTAAAATTAATCATTTCTTTTGACAACAGTAAAATTAATCATTTTAATCACTTACCTTTAACAAAAGTTTAAATTTAATTTTTTTCAAAAATTTAATTTAATATTATACTCAATAATTAAATAATCAAAAAATTACTATTTACTATAATCTCTCTATTAAAATCATTGAATTTAACCGTTGAGAATTGTAAAAAAAACTTTAACCACTACCAAAAATTACAAAATAACTTTTTATAATTAAACGAATATGATTAAATTATATAGAAAAAATAAGTCATAATACGTGGCAACGAGAATGGCAACGAAATTAATTAAACGAATATGATTTAATTAATATTTAATCATATAGAAAAATATGAGTTAACATGTGGCAACGAGAGCGGCAATGAGAGACTGACAATGGGATCGGCAACGAGAGTGGCAACGATAGAGGTAACGAGAGCGCCAACAGGGATGCAAACTGGAGGGCCAACGAGGATGCATATTTTACCTACAATCTCATTTTCATTTTTCTTCACACGTGTGTATGCACGAGTAAAATACTATACAGTATCACATTGTGTGTTTTTGTTTTTACTTTTGCAGGTGTGAATAAGTGGTCTTCTGCAGATGCTATCAATTATGCAGAATTCTGATGCTGTAGCACCATGTACAGCAGCATTCGTGGCTGAAGATATCTGCCACAAGACTTAGTATGACTGAAAAACTCATAAATCAAGTGCTTGTGGGAGGCAACCCATGATTTTGAATTATTAATTATGTTCTTTTTGTTCAGTTTTATGTTTTGAAGTATTTTGTAGGAAAACAGGTGAAGGAACTTCTAATGCAGCTGCATCCAGTGCATCTGCAAACTGCATCTGGTGCAGGTGCACCAAAAGCTGAGGAGAACAAGAACAAGAAGCAGAAGGTCAAAAACTTATATATGCATGATAATATATATGTGTGTTTTAAGTAGTATAATATATGCATTAGAGTTAGATGTACTTAACTATTTTGAAGTAGTAAGTATGTGAATTCTGTTTTTAGTATAGATTAGATAATTTCTGAGTAAGGTTTGATACTTTTGAAGCATGATCAGCTTAGAATATTTCACAACAAAACAAATGCATCTCTTTGATCTGATTTTTAATGATGAAAGAAAGAAAAAGAAAGAAGCCTTGTTTTTACAAATAACCAATTTTATTATTACTTCTACACATCAAAACCGAGTTTTAGAAAAGAACCTTGCTATTTAGAAAACAATCTGATGCAAAAGAAATTGTTAGTAAGCCAAGATCAATTTGCTAAATTTTTACTAAAAATTTAGAATAGCATAAAGAATTAAGTTTGGGGGTGGTTCAATGAAAATTATGGCTGGGTATGAAGAATTTAGAGAAGTCAATACCATAGGTTTACTAACAGTACTACAAGTACCAAAGTTGTTGTAAAAATAGTTATATTTGCCTAAATCATAAACTGTGCCCGTTCCAATAATGCATTAGAAAAAGAAGAAAAATACAAAAAGAAAAAGAAAAGAAAAACAAAGAAAAAAGTATGCAAAAAGGGGTCAGTGAGGAGGGCAATATATGCTAAAAAGTCATATATGTAGTCTCAAATGCAAGGGCACTCAATGCTCTTGCATTACAGAAATACAATGCTCATGCACTCAATGCATCCGCAGGGGCGGATCTTTGTATGGGCCGGGGAGGGCCACGGCCCGCCCTAGAATTTCATATGAAATTACTATAATACCCCTATGTTAAAACAAATTACAAAATATATATTATGCTTGTGCTTATTTTGACAAAGAGATGTGTCAGCGTAGTGGTTAATGTTAGAAGCATTCTTTGGTGTAAGCTGAGTTCAACTCCCATTGTGGATAATTTTTGTTATTTTTTCACAAAACTATAACACAAATAATATATCATAACAGCTTCTTAAAAATTGGTAAAGAAGGGATTCAACCCTTGAACCTCTATAATATGAATGCAAAACTTTGCCAATATTGCTGCAACAACTTCTTACAAATGTTGTACAAACAAGTACATATGTCAAGTAAAATTAAATCAACTTAAATTAAAATTATCATTTTACAAAACAACTTCGATTGAGTCTCTACATGAAATTAAAATTACTTTTTTTTTGACAAAAAGAAAATCATCTCATTTCATTGATAACAATTGGTTCAATACAGGTTGGAATAAACTCATAAACATTTTAGTCATTTAACTTTGTTTATAAATAATTATTAATTTATTTATCTATTTTAATTCTATTTTTATTAAGCTTCACCACTGTTATTACCAACACTTTACTCTTCTTCTCCCTCTCGCGCTCCTCGTTCTTCATGGTCGTCGGTCTCTACCTCGTCGTTCCTCCATGCCTCTTTCATTGGCGGCCCACCCTAGGGTTTTGGTCAAGATCCGCCACTGTGCATCCGCATCAAGAAAAAACCACCAAAAATAGGAAATAGTGCATTGGCTCAACAAATCTGAAATATTCAAATCAAAGCCCTTTGTTGTGCTTAGAACTTCCCCAACACTTGAGGAAATTGTTAGTCTATTACATCTTTTGAAAAATATTTTAGCTTGATCAAACGTGAACTAATATTCTTTCAAAGGCTAAGAAAACTTTTTTTTACTTAGTTTTGGAACTAAATCTAGGCTCAGTGGGCACATACTCACACAAATAAGCGGTAATAACCTTGGATGTTTTGAGAACAAAGGCTTAAAGAAAAATTCCTAAAAAATGAAGTTCATAGAGTGCATCATTGGAAAAATCATTTTCTAGAAATTAGCTGATCTGTTCTTCTTAATTATGCAAATCTTGTTTGTGATTTTCTTTGTCATTACTTGAGGACAAGCAATGGTTTAAGTTTGGGGGTGTGATAACTCTATTTTATATAGAGTTATTTACGCATCTAAACCTAAATAATTGCTCAGTTCTAAGTAAAAATATATAGTAAATAAAGTTTTATAAATAAAATAACAACATTCAAAGTTAAAAGAGGGTTATGCATATAACTTAGCATCTTGCATATATTTTGGAATTTTTGATGTGTTTGTTCAATGCACTTGCATTCGATGCACCTGCACTCAAAACAGACTACAGTGCTTGAAGAAATTCTAGAACATCAAGATGCTCAAGCACTCAGCTGATGCAGTCATGCTTAGTCATGAAAGCACATGCAAGTCACAAATTTTGGTGCCTACCATAAAAGATAGCTTTGAAGAGTCACTCACCTAGGGACACTTGGTCATCCATTAGAGGACCTCCCTTCTTGGTTGAGTGCAGAATTTGCATTACTTTTTGGGCTGAAGTGACTAAAGGCAACCCTAGCTTTGTTATCAAGCAAACCCTCTTGTGAAGAAAAGCTCCACTTGAAGCCTATATAAAGACCTCCATCTCTCACTTGAAAATCATCTCTTTCATAATACACATTCCGTACACTAAGATATATGGTTTTAGATTTAGTTTTTCATTCTCTTGTAAGAAGGCAAGAAAGGAATTGACAACTTCTTTCTTTACTTCCACACAAGTACGTAGTGCTGGCTGAATGCAGTGAAGTGAATGCTCCCGCATTGCTTGGCAACTTCATGCAAAGGAACTCCAACCGTGTAACTCTTACTTTATTGTTTTCCTTTTGTGATATCAAATATATGAATATGATTTATTCTGTTTATATATGCCTTGTAATGTCTAGCATGAGCTAAACTCTTTTATTTGGGATGTCTAACCTTATAATGATCTTTTAAATAAGTTATTGTGATCATATGTGATGTGTGCATTTTAGTTCTTGTTTTATACTTCTTTCAACACTTATTTTGAGATTGATCACTTAGAACAAGTAGAGTTATAAATACAGACATGGTTTATAACTAGAACTCAAGAACTAATATGGGTAAGTGTTTTAATTAAGGAAATTTTGTTAAAACCATGCTAAAACCTAGACATAAGATAGCATAGTTCATAGGGTGATACTGTAGATACTTAAAATACAGGAGTAAACTTATTTAGCAACTTAGACATAAGAGCTTGTAATGAAACTTTGAAGACAGTGACTGAAAAGCACAATTCTAATGCAACAGCATCCAGTGCACCTGCATCACATATAAACACAAAACTATTGAAAGTGACTTATCTCGTAGAGAACATCTCAACTATCATTCTCATTTGACAACATTCTCCATTTTATTTAGTTGTTTACTTTCTGTCTCCACACCATCAATATTGTTTGTTACTTGGTTACTTAATACTAATTTCTCTATCTATTTAAACCTTAAGAATTAATCCAATCCTTGTGGGAACGATACTCTACTTTCACTTTATTACTTGTTGTCGACTGTGTATACTTGCACAATACCTTTTTCGCACACCAAGTTTTTGGCGCCGTTGCCGGGGATTGCCATTAATTTTTTGTTGTTTAGATATATAGTAAAATTAGTGTTTATTACTCTGGTATTTTGTTTCTGAATGCAGGAGCACAGGATGCTCTAGCATATGCACAGGACCAAATCACCAGAATTTAGATTAGATCCTGAAATAGAAAGAATATTTAGGAAGTTGCTGAGACTCCATAAACAAAGATTCCAAAGCTACAGAATTACAATGTCTCAACAAGGTGAAGGAGAAAGATCTAGACCAGGTTCAATTAGAGGATCAGTCAGAGGTGGTCCTGGCTCACATCATGAACCTGAGGATGACCACAGAAGTCAATTCATCAACATGGGTCCCATAGGTATGATTAATGATAGAGATAGGCCAATGAGTGACTATGCTATGTTTGATCATCAAAATATGCAAACTAGCATAGCAAGACCTCATATTGATGCTGCACACTTTGAATTTAAACCCATGATGTTCCAAATGCTTCAAACAATAGGTCAATTTGGTGGATTTCCTCATGAGGATCCCCATTTGCATTTAAAACAATTTTCAGAAGTATGTAGTAACTTTATCATTCCTGGTGTTAGTGAAGATGCTTTTAGATTGAAGCTATTTCCTTATTCCATGAAGGATAAAGCTAAGGCTTGGTTAAACTCTTTAGAGCCTAACTCTATCCATTCTTGGAATGAAATGACTGAAAAAATTTTGGCAAAATACTTTCCACCCATTAAAAATGCCAGAATGAGAAATGATATTACATCTTTTAAACAAAAGGAATTTGAATCATTGTTTGAAGCATGGGAAAATGGAAAGAAATTTTAAGAAAATGTCCCCATCATGGATTACCTGTCATTATTCAAATGGAAACTTTTTACAATGGTTTGGAACCTCAAACCAGAATAATGCTTGATGCATCATCTGGAGGAGTGTTACTAAACCTATCTTACAATGAGGCTTGTGAATTGATTGAAAGAATTGCAACCAATAGCTCTAGTTGGCCTACTGAGAGGGTAAGTGCACAAAAGAAAACATCAGGAGTGCATGGAATTAGTGAAGTATTAGCCCTGTCTACTCAAGTAGCCTCACTAACCAACGTGATCAAAAACCTCAACACTACTAATGCTCCTGCGTCTAATGCAGCTGCATTAACAGAAACACCAGTAGCAGCAATAGAACAAGCCCCTTCAGGAACTGTAAGTTGTGTATATTGTGAATGAGGTCACTTGTATGAGGAATGTCCTAGCAACCCTATGATAAACTCTAATTTAGCGCATTTTTAGAGATACTTTTGGATTACTTTTTTAGAGTAAATATTGCTAATTATATAAATCATTGACGTAGTTTCCTCTTTATTTTGCAGAAAGAAATAAAAGATAAAATTTATATATATATATATATATATATATATATATATATATATATATATATATATATATATATATATATATATATATATATATATATGTGTGTGTGTGTGTGTGTGTGGGCTGAAAATTTTAATGAACTCCAAGCCCAACAACAAAAGGCCCATACTTTAATTGAAAGGAAAGTTCATTTTGGTAAGCAATAGCAAAGGATCATCACGTGAGGATGGAAAGAAAGTTGTGGCACGTAACCCTAACCTAGGCTATAAAAAGGAAGAAGCCACAATTAGATGGAGGGGACGGCAATTCAAGGAATTAAACAGAAAAAAGACGGCCGTACATACACGCAAGGAACAGAAGCCACGCACAGTAGCGCCGGCAAGGGAGAGAGTGGAGTTTTGGGTACCCGTTCTTGACACCGTGAGAGAGCTCTGGAGCAGAAAAAGGAGACTAAATTTTCAGGATCAGAAATTTCTCTATTCCGGGTTATTTTTATCTCTGTAATTTATGACTCCTAATTTTATTTTATTGTTTTCGAACACTATGAATAGCTAAATCCTCTTCTAGGGTCTTAGGTGGATCTTGCATGTTTAGAGACCTTTTTATGTTCTAATTTCTGGTTTGAATTCCTGTTTTTATTTTAATTAATATTGTCCTATTGTTTTTATCACATGATTAGGATTAACTACCCTTTGCATGTTTATAATCAATTAGTTGATCAGCGACCGTACTGCAATTAGTTGGTGGACCTATAGGATAATTGGGGCTATAATTAGGGCATGACCAAACCATAATTTAGTCTTCCAATCATTCAACCTTTTTGCTCTTTATGCTTTTCCTGAATTTAAATTCTTGCATGACCAAACGAGGGTTAATTTAGGAAAAAGAATATTAATCGCGAATGACCAAACGGATTAATAGTTTTAGTAAAGGGATTGGTAATTAAGTAAAATAAGGGAATTCGGGTAGAGTTAGACATAGGGGAATCGAAACTTGCAAGTGAAACCGTGACCCTAGACCTCTCCTCATTTATTAAGTCTAGTATTTTAATTCTTGTTATTTATTTCTTTTTATTTGTTTTCATTACAACTCAAATATACGTTAGTCTAAATAATAAATAATTTTGATTAGTTTGGTACTTGCTAATTAATCCCCGTGGACACGATAATCTTTTATACTACTTCCGCGATAGAGTACACTTGCTCTAAGTGTGTTTTTAACGCAACAAGTTTTTGGCGCCGTTGCCGGGGATTAATTTAGCAATATTAAACGAAAAAGATTTTTATTGCTTTAGATATTTTTTTTATGCACTAGTTTTATTTTTTTCATTTATCTTATTGAAAAAAAAAATACAAAAAAAAAAGCTGCTAATACTTTCCCAAGAGACCACTGCAGTTCACCTTTTTTGCAGATAAAAGTTTAAATCATGGTTAAGACAATTGGAGATTACATTAGAGAGGCAGAGGCACAAAGAAATTTAGAGAAGTCATATTGGTATATGTCTCAATGCCAGATTCAAATTTCTCCTCCTCCTTATGAACCTTATTCAGACTATTGGGATGACTATGAGCCACCTCCTTATTCCTCCCACTGGGATAATTATGAGTCACTACAAGTGCAAAGGCAAGATGAGGAAAAGTCGGATGTCGATGAGGTCTTGGCCAAATTTATGCAGCAGACACTTGAAAATTTTGAAAGCCTGAATGGTCAAATCTCAAGTCTCATTGCTTTGTTATCTCAAGAGGCCCAAGAAACTCCTTCACAAACTAAGTCGACCCAAAATAAAGAAGCTGAGCAATACAAAAAAAGTATTCCTACGAGAGATGAAGTTGTCTCCATGGAATATAATTTGGATGAAGAAGCTCTCAAGAAAGATGAGGAGACTCCTACTGAAGGGAGTCAAATCAAAATAGTAGCTCCTACTGAAGGGAGTCATATTGAAACAAAAGATCCTATTAATGAGAGCGGTTGTGAGGAGAATGAGAAAGATCCATTGGTTCTGGATTTGGAGAAAGAGGAGAAAGCGCCCATTTTTGGGCAAATTGTTTTAACCATTGGTGATGCTGTGATTGAGGTTCACCGGGGAAAGGTAACTTTAAGGAATGGTAAAGAAGATGATGTTATTAAAGCTTTAAATTTCAATGAAGTTTTCTCTTCTTTAATTTCTCCTTATTTTGATGATGTGGTTGAAACTAACATTTTTTGTGAATTAAAGATGCAGGACCTTTTGGAAAAAAATCTTATTTTGCAGGATCCTAGCATAGTGGTGGATGGTGATAAAATAAAAATTTCACCATCCTTTGAAGTTCATCCACCACGTGGAAAAAGAAAGAACAATGTGAACCACATGGTTAGAAAGTTAAGAAGGTGTACTGCGTTAGATGTAAAATTTGCTCTTGGAGAACCCCCTGATTAAGCACCAACTATAGTCAGGCTCACGACGTTAAACAAGCGCTTCGCAGGAGGCAACCTGTGTTTTATTTTCAGTTATTTTTACTTTTAATTTGTTTCATTTTTTTTAGGAATAAGCTCAAACTACAAGCTCTCTCAGGGAAGTCACTCTTACTCTCTCATTTATTTATTTTTGTGCCAATTTGATATTTTGCATTGAGGGCCATGTTTTATGCTAGTGTGGGAGAGGATAGTTTAACTTTGTCAATTCATCTCTATTAATGCTTATACCCACTACATATGTTGATAGCATTTTTTTCTGGCTAGTTTTGGATATAAAACTGAAAAAAAAAATAGAGATTTTGCCTTTAGGGGATCCCATAATTAATTTACTTGACAGACTTGTGCTTAATTGTAACTGTGAGGATGTCCTTAGGAAGCTGATAATTAGCATTTGTCTCTGTTGAGTACTTTTTGTGAACTAGCTTCTAAAGGTGAGATCTGGGCCTTCATACGAGGATTGATACTAAATCATAAATTTTTACCCCTTTTCTTTCTATGAGTGTGTTTCCCAAATTGCTACATTCTAGAATTTGTCTTTTGACCATTTCAAGGCGAAAATTGATTTGCATCATGTAAAAAGATTTGGGGAATTTTGGTATTTTTCTGGCCTCAGAATTGTTTGTTGAATTTATCCATTAGTTGCCCCATTTGAGCCTATTTGTTATATTTTTTCTTTGGTACCTAGATATAATTTTTTCTTTTTTTTTTGGTAACCATTTGAAATTAAATTTGGAGCAACTATTGAAAGTTACAATTTTGTCCTGTATTTCAATTGTCTATCTCATCGGGACATAAAAACAAAATAGGAGTGGTTAATGTGGTTACAAGTACCTTTTCCTCCTAAGAAAAAAATAGAAATATGAAAAGTTGAAAGAAAAAAAAAAGAGAAGAGAGCAAAGGAAAGCAAGAAGGAGGAAAATGCACATCAAAAGAATGAAAGAGCCAAAGGGCAAATCCAAAAAAAAAAATCTTCTCAAGAGCAAAAAGCAAATCAAAAAGAGGTGACTCAATAGAAAAAGAGTGAAGAAGTGAAACTAATTTGGAGTTTGGGCAAAAATTGTAAAATAGATAGGAGCTCCATATTTTGTTTCAAAGGTTACTATTCATTTCTTGTTTCTTTTTTTTAGCCCTTTGATTATCTCTTTCTTCTTATTTCCTACCTTGCATGAATTCACCCTGGCCCCATTACAACCCTTAACACCCAATCTTTTGCATGCATGTGAACTATTTAGTGGAGATTTGGTCAAATTACAAACATATGGTAATGTGCATTTTGTTGAAACTTGAGTGTATATTTTCCCTAGTCCCTAAACACTAAGAGAGATTGTGAGTGAGTGCCTTTGTTCACAGAAATGTATTCTTCAGGGACATGAGCCTCTAATTGGGCAACCTTTTGACACATCATATGTGCTATGTTGTCTATTGTCTGTCATTGTGCTTCTAATCTTGGGTCCCTTATTTGGCTGTCTCTGCTACTTTTTTGAAAAGTTTATTGAGCCAGGAAATTTGCTTGAGGACAAGCAAAAGTTAAGTGTGGGGGAGTTGATAAACTCTAATTTAGCGCATTTTTAGAGATACTTTTGGATTACTTTTTTAGAGTAAATATTGCTAATTATATAAATCATTGACGTAGTTTGCTCTTTATTTTGCAGAAAGAAATAAAAGATAAAAATTATATATATATATATGTGTGTGTGTGTGGGCTGAAAATTTTAATGAACTCCAAGCCCAACAACAAAAGGCCCATACTTTAATTGAAAGGAAAGTTCATTTTGGTAAGCAATAGCAAAGGATCATCACGTGAGGATGGAAAGAAAGTTGTGGCACGTAACCCTAACCTAGGCTATAAAAAGGAAGAAGCCACAATTAGATGGAGGGGACGGCAATTCAAGGAATTAAACAGAAAAAAGACGGCCGTACATACACGCAAGGAACAGAAGCCACGCACAGTAGCGCCGGCAAGGGAGAGAGTGGAGTTTTGGGTACCCGTTCTTGACACCGTGAGAGAGCTCTGGAGCAGAAAAAGGAGACTAAATTTTCAGGATCAGAAATTTCTCTATTCCGGGTTATTTTTATCTCTGTAATTTATGACTCCTAATTTTATTTTATTGTTTTCGAACACTATGAATAGCTAAATCCTCTTCTAGGGTCTTAGGTGGATCTTGCATGTTTAGAGACCTTTTTATGTTCTAATTTCTGGTTTGAATTCCTGTTTTTATTTTAATTAATATTGTCCTATTGTTTTTATCACATGATTAGGATTAACTACCCTTTGCATGTTTATAATCAATTAGTTGATCAGCGACCGTACTGCAATTAGTTGGTGGACCTATAGGATAATTGGGGCTATAATTAGGGCATGACCAAACCATAATTTAGTCTTCCAATCATTCAACCTTTTTGCTCTTTATGCTTTTCCTGAATTTAAATTCTTGCATGACCAAACGAGGGTTAATTTAGGAAAAAGAATATTAATCGCGAATGACCAAACGGATTAATAGTTTTAGTAAAGGGATTGGTAATTAAGTAAAATAAGGGAATTCGGGTAGAGTTAGACATAGGGGAATCGAAACTTGCAAGTGAAACCGTGACCCTAGACCTCTCCTCATTTATTAAGTCTAGTATTTTAATTCTTGTTATTTATTTCTTTTTATTTGTTTTCATTACAACTCAAATATACGTTAGTCTAAATAATAAATAATTTTGATTAGTTTGGTACTTGCTAATTAATCCCCGTGGACACGATAATCTTTTATACTACTTCCGCGATAGAGTACACTTGCTCTAAGTGTGTTTTTAACGCAACAAGTTTTTGGCGCCGTTGCCGGGGATTAATTTAGCAATATTAAACGAAAAAGATTTTTATTGCTTTAGATATTTTTTTTATGCACTAGTTTTATTTTTTTCATTTATCTTATTGAAAAAAAAATACAAAAAAAAAGCTGCTAATACTTTCCCAAGAGACCACTGCAGTTCACCTTTTTTGCAGATAAAAGTTTAAATCATGGTTAAGACAATTGGAGATTACATTAGAGAGGCAGAGGCACAAAGAAATTTAGAGAAGTCATATTGGTATATGTCTCAATGCCAGATTCAAATTTCTCCTCCTCCTTATGAACCTTATTCAGAATATTGGGATGACTATGAGCCACCTCCTTATTCCTCCCACTGGGATAATTATGAGTCACTACAAGTGCAAAGGCAAGAGGAGGAAAAGTCGGATGTCGATGAGGTCTTGGCCAAATTTATGCAGCAGACACTTGAAAATTTTGAAAGCCTGAATGGTCAAATCTCAAGTCTCATTGCTTTGTTATCTCAAGAGGCCCAAGAAACTCCTTCACAAACTAAGTCGACCCAAAATAAAGAAGCTGAGCAATACAAAAAAAGTATTCCTACGAGAGATGAAGTTGTCTCCATGGAATATAATTTGGATGAAGAAGCTCTCAAGAAAGATGAGGAGACTCCTACTGAAGGGAGTCAAATCAAAATAGTAGCTCCTACTGAAGGGAGTCATATTGAAACAAAAGATCCTATTAATGAGAGCGGTTGTGAGGAGAATGAGAAAGATCCATTGGTTCTGGATTTGGAGAAAGAGGAGAAAGCGCCCATTTTTGGGCAAATTGTTTTAACCATTGGTGATGCTGTGATTGAGGTTCACCGGGGAAAGGTAACTTTAAGGAATGGTAAAGAAGATGATGTTATTAAAGCTTTAAATTTCAATGAAGTTTTCTCTTCTTTAATTTCTCCTTATTTTGATGATGTGGTTGAAACTAACATTTTTTGTGAATTAAAGATGCAGGACCTTTTGGAAAAAAATCTTATTTTGCAGGATCCTAGCATAGTGGTGGATGGTGATAAAATAAAAATTTCACCATCCTTTGAAGTTCATCCACCACGTGGAAAAAGAAAGAACAATGTGAACCACATGGTTAGAAAGTTAAGAAGGTGTACTGCGTTAGATGTAAAATTTGCTCTTGGAGAACCCCCTGATTAAGCACCAACTATAGTCAGGCTCACGACGTTAAACAAGCGCTTCGCAGGAGGCAACCTGTGTTTTATTTTCAGTTATTTTTACTTTTAATTTGTTTCATTTTTTTTAGGAATAAGCTCAAACTACAAGCTCTCTCAGGGAAGTCACTCTTACTCTCTCATTTATTTATTTTTGTGCCAATTTGATATTTTCCATTGAGGGCCATGTTTTATGCTAGTGTGGGAGAGGATAGTTTAACTTTGTCAATTCATCTCTATTAATGCTTATACCCACTACATATGTTGATAGCATTTTTTTCTGGCTAGTTTTGGATATAAAACTGGAAAAAAAAATAGAGATTTTGCCTTTAGGGGATCCCATAATTAATTTACTTGACAGACTTGTGCTTAATTGTAACTGTGGGGATGTCCTTAGGAAGCTGATAATTAGCATTTGTCTCTGTTGAGTACTTTTTGTGAACTAGCTTCTAAAGGTGAGATCTGGGCCTTCATACGAGGATTGATACTAAATCATAAATTTTTACCCCTTTTCTTTCTATGAGTGTGTTTCCCAAATTGCTACATTCTAGAATTTGTCTTTTGACCATTTCAAGGCGAAAATTGATTTGCATCATGTAAAAAGATTTGGGGAATTTAGGTATTTTTCTGGCCTCAGAATTGTTTGTTGAATTTATCCATTAGTTGCCCCATTTGAGCCTATTTGTTATATTTTTTCTTTGGTACCTAGATATAATTTTTTCTTTTTTTTTGGTAACCATTTGAAATTAAATTTGGAGCAACTATTGAAAGTTACAATTTTGTCCTGTATTTCAATTGTCTATCTCATCGGGACATAAAAACAAAATAGGAGTGGTTAATGTGGTTACAAGTACCTTTTCCTCCTAAGAAAAAAATAGAAATATGAAAAGTTGAAAGAAAAAAAAAAAGAGAAGAGAGCAAAGGAAAGCAAGAAGGAGGAAAATGCACATCAAAAGAATGAAAGAGCCAAAGGGCAAATCCAAAAAAAAAAGTCTTCTCAAGAGCAAAAAGCAAATCAAAAAGAGGTGACTCAATAGAAAAAGAGTGAAGAAGTGAAACTAATTTGGAGTTTGGGCAAAAATTGTAAAATAGATAGGAGCTCCATATTTTGTTTCAAAGGTTACTATTCATTTCTTGTTTCTTTTTTTAGCCCTTTGATTATCTCTTTCTTCTTATTTCCTACCTTGCATGAATTCACCCTGGCCCCATTACAACCCTTAACACCCAATCTTTTGCATGCATGTGAACTATTTAGTGGAGATTTGGTCAAATTACAAACATATGGTAATGTGCATTTTGTTGAAACTTGAGTGTATATTTTCCCTAGTCCCTAAACACTAAGAGAGATTGTGAGTGAGTGCCTTTGTTCACAGAAATGTATTCTTCAGGGACATGAGCCTCTAATTGGGCAACCTTTTGACACATCATATGTGCTATGTTGTCTATTGTCTGTCATTGTGCTTCTAATCTTGGGTCCCTTATTTGGCTGTCTCTGCTACTTTTTTGAAAAGTTTATTGAGCCAGGAAATTTGCTTGAGGACAAGCAAAAGTTAAGTGTGGGGGAGTTGATAAACTCTAATTTAGCGCATTTTTAGAGATACTTTTGGATTACTTTTTTAGAGTAAATATTGCTAATTATATAAATCATTGACGTAGTTTGCTCTTTATTTTGCAGAAAGAAATAAAAGATAAAAATTATATATATATATATATATATATATATATATATATATGTGTGTGTGTGTGTGTGTGTGTGTGGGCTGAAAATTTTAATGAACTCCAAGCCCAACAACAAAAGGCCCATACTTTAATTGAAAGGAAAGTTCATTTTGGTAAGCAATAGCAAAGGATCATCACGTGAGGATGGAAAGAAAGTTGTGGCACGTAACCCTAACCTAGGCTATAAAAAGGAAGAAGCCACAATTAGATGGAGGGGACGGCAATTCAAGGAATTAAACAGAAAAAAGACGGCCGTACATACACGCAAGGAACAGAAGCCACGCACAGTAGCGCCGGCAAGGGAGAGAGTGGAGTTTTGGGTACCCGTTCTTGACACCGTGAGAGAGCTCTGGAGCAGAAAAAGGAGACTAAATTTTCAGGATCAGAAATTTCTCTATTCCGGGTTATTTTTATCTCTGTAATTTATGACTCCTAATTTTATTTTATTGTTTTCGAACACTATGAATAGCTAAATCCTCTTCTAGGGTCTTAGGTGGATCTTGCATGTTTAGAGACCTTTTTATGTTCTAATTTCTGGTTTGAATTACTGTTTTTATTTTAATTAATATTGTCCTATTGTTTTTATCACATGATTAGGATTAGCTACCCTTTGCATGTTTATAATCAATTAGTTGATCAGCGACCGTACTGCAATTAGTTGGTGGACCTATAGGATAATTGGGGCTATAATTAGGGCATGACCAAACCATAATTTAGTCTTCCAATCATTCAACCTTTTTGCTCTTTATGCTTTTCCTGAATTTAAATTCTTGCATGACCAAACGAGGGTTAATTTAGGAAAAAGAATATTAATCGCGAATGACCAAACGGATTAATAGTTTTAGTAAAGGGATTGGTAATTAAGTAAAATAAGGGAATTCGGGTAGAGTTAGACATAGGGGAATCGAAACTTGCAAGTGAAACCGTGACCCTAGACCTCTCCTCATTTATTAAGTCTAGTATTTTAATTCTTGTTATTTATTTCTTTTTATTTGTTTTCATTACAACTCAAATATACGTTAGTCTAAATAATAAATAATTTTGATTAGTTTGGTACTTGCTAATTAATCCCTGTGGACACGATAATCTTTTATACTACTTCCGCGATAGAGTACACTTGCTCTAAGTGTGTTTTTAACGCAACACCCTATTTCTGTCAATTATGTAGGTTATAATAGGAGTAACAACCCTTACTCAAACACCTATAACCCTGGATGGAGAAATCACCCAAATTTTAGATGGAGCAGCAACAATGCTGCTGCACCTGTTTCACCACCAGGATTCCAAACTCAGAACTATCAAAGACCACATGTACCTGTCTATGATAACTCCTTAGAATCCATAGCTCAAATCATTTATAAGTGAAGCAAGAACAGCTGGGCAAGCCCAAGATGCTTCAATCAAAAATCTGGAGAATCAAGTGGGGCAATTAGCAACAGCTCTGTATCAAAGGCCAAATGGTTCATTACCATCCAACACAGAAACTTCCACCTCAAAAAGGCAAGGTAAGGAACAGGTAAAAGCCATTTCTCTTAGAAATGGAAAAGATCTATTAGAACCTTATGAGGATGGGACAGAAGGTGAAGGTAAGGGAGAAAAAGAAAAAAATGAAAAAATTGAGAAAAGCATAAAAGAAAAAAATTCACAGAATGCTAAGCATCTGATGCTTCTGCATTTGATTCTGCTCAGATACCCAGGTTAGTAGGGGCGTTCGCGGGTCGGTTTGGATCGGATTTGACCAAATCCGTTGCCCGAATCAATTATAATTATTCGGTTTGGGTTGGTTCGGATTTTACATTTTTTTCTCCAAAATCCGAACCAAACCGAACCGATATTGGACGGGTTGGTTTGGATTGGGCTCACGGGTGATTCACTAAAATATTAATTTTCTAAAATATAAAAAACAACGCTTTTTTATGATATTCCAACACTTTAAATAGCTAAAAAAATTGAAAATCAAACGAAATCAAACTCAAATCCACTAATAGTCTTTCCATTCATAGTATTAGAATTTTACAACTTAATCATAAATTATTAAGGTAAAAATTCTAAGCAAATAAAATCGTGTACATCTAAAATTACAAAATTGTTATGACATAATATGAGTTGGTTCGGGTTCGCGGATTTGATTTTTAAAATCCGTTGCCCGATCCAAACAACTTCGGATTGGTTTGGATTTGTTCGATTTTCACCCGAACACAAAAAATATCCGAACCAAATATATCGGTTTGGATTGGATTGTGGGTTGGTTTGGATTTGCCCGAACCACTGAACACCCCTACAGGTTAGTCCCTGAATACCCTCCTCCTCCTTATCCACAAATATTGAAAAAAGTTCATGAGGAGAAGCAATTTAGCAAATTCCTTAAGGTACTAAAACAGTTACACATCAATGTGCCTTTAGTTGAAGCACTTCAACAGATGCCAAATTATGCAAAATTCATGAAAGATGTGCTAACAAAAAGAAGAAGATTAGGGGAATTTGAAACAGTTGCTATGTCAAAAGAATGCAGTTCAATCTTGCAAAACAAAATTCCTAGGAAGTTGAAGAACCCTGGTAGTTTTACAATTCTGTTTTCAATTGGAAAATTTTACACTGGTCGTGCATTATGTGATTTAGGTGCAAGTATCAACTTGATGCCTAAATCAATATTTACACAACTTGAAATTGGAAATGTCAGGCCAACAACTATGACACTTCAATTAGCTGATAGATCAATAGCATATCCTGAAGGAATTATAGAAGATATTTTGGTTAAAGTTGACAAATTTGTGTTTCCTGCAGATTTTGTTATTCTTGATTTTAATACAGATAAAGAAGTCCCAGTCATCCTTGGAAGGCCATTCTTGGCAACTGGAAAGACACTCATTGATGTACAAAAAGGTGAACTAACCATGAGGGTGAACGATCAAGAGGTGAAATTCAACGTGATGAATGCATTAAAATATCCTACAGAGGATATTGAGGAGTGTTCAGCCATAATCTCTCTAGATCAATTAGTGCAGAAACAATTTCACAAACAACATGATCATCTGATCAATGCTCTTGCATCTGATGCTCCTGCACTGCTAGGTGAAGACATGGTGGAAAAGGAGAGTGTGGGAGGAAGAAATAAATCAGAAGAAGAAGGGAGTGTTAAAGAGATTGAGCCTGAACCAGACCCTAAAGAAGCACTCAACAAACAACCAACTCTCCCAACTCAATGCCCATCTCACAAAAATCCAACTCCACAAACTTTGGTGAGAGTGTATCCTAATGGGGCAGTAGAATTGTTTGATGAAGCCACCAGTTCCACATTCAAAATCAATGGAAAAAGGGTGAAGCTGTATTATGGAGCACATGTGGTGAGGGACAAGGTCACCACAGAGTTACCAGAACTCTAACATGAAGCTTAGTCTAGCTAAAGACTATAAATTAAGCGCTACTGGGAGGCAACCTAGATTTTTAGGACTAATCGGATTTTGTGTGTTTTTGTTTTTACTTTTGCAGGTGTGAATAAGTGGTCCTGTGCAGATGCTGTCAATTATGCAGAATTCTGATGCTGTAGCACCATGTGCAGCAGCATTCGTGGCTGAAGATATCTGCCACAAGACTTAGTCTGACTGAAAGACTCTTAAATCAAGTGCTTGTGGGAGGCAACCCATGATTTTGAATTATTAATTATGTTCTTTTTCTTCAGTTTTATGTTTTGAAGTATTTTGTAGGAAAACAGGTGAAGTGACTAAAGGCAACCTTAGCTTTGTTATCAAGCAAACCCTCTTGTGAAGAAAAGCTCCATTTGAAGCCTATATAAAGACCTTCATCTCTCACTTGAAAATCATCTCTTTCATAATACACATTACGTACACTAAGATATATAGTTTTAGATTTAGTTTTTCATTCTCTTGTAAGAAGGAAAGAAAGGAATTGGCAACTTCTTTCTTTCTCCTGGTAAAAGAAAATTAGATGGAATTGGTAGCTTAATATCATGATCTGTAATTTCTCCGATGCATCCATCACCCTCATCTGTGAGTGTCAAGTCTGTGAAAAATTTGTGCGACATATATTGGAGTCAAAATATGATTAAGTTAGAACAATATCAAGTTTGTGAGCAAGTTATGAATTATGAATATATGCATAGTTGTATTGTAATGCTAAGTAGAATATATAGTTACACACCTTGACTCTTGTAGAGTTTACGCTGGCATATCAAAATGTCATCAGTTAGGTATTACCATGTTTGCGCCCAAACATATTCGGGTCGTACCATCTGATTCGCCAGCAGTAAAGTGGCGAACAATTGTCTTAGATAATAGGCCGAGCCCGCCGAGCCCCAACTGCTAGCTTCCGCGATTACATGAATGTATTCTTTGTCATCATTTAGTAAACCCATTGCAAAACATGCATCTCGAAAGGTTGGATGAACATGATCTTCGATTGTTCGAATGTCCTCATAGCAAGTAGGTCCTTTAACATAATTGAGGAACATCCTCATGTAGAATATTTCTCCGGTACCTAGTGGTACAAAATGCATCCTTCCAATACTAAGCCATTTTTTCCAGGGCGTCCATTCAAGCTTCTGTTTGTTCCACACAAACTCCAATGGGAACTCTTATATGTGAGGTTTGTAGCATTTGGATACTTGATATTGGCAGCGAATCAAGCCAAGAATTTAGTGAATGACGCGGTATCCCATGAAAGAATAGTAGGCAGTGTGCGACGGCTATCTGGTGGGTGGAAATATGTGCAAGTATACACAGTCACAAACAAGTAGTATAAAAATCGAACCCACAGGGATTGGATTAACTCTTGTATGTTTAAAAGGATATAAATTAGTGTGAACTATACTACTCACAAATTGGGATGATGGTGATAAGTAAACAGAATGTAAATATGTAATAAAATGTAGAGGAAATCAGTTGAGAATGATAGTTGAGATGTCTTCACTAAATAATTCACTTTTGAGAGTTTTGTGCTTTTCTATGGTACAGATGCATTGAGTGCAGCTGCATCAGTATGTGCCTTTCAGCTACTTTCTTCAGAGTTTCGTTACAAGCTTCCTATGTCTAGGCTTGCTAAATAAGTTTACTCCTGCCTTTGAAGTACCCACTGTATAACCCTAAGGACTATGTTATCCTATGTCTAGGACTTAACATGGTTTTAACAAAGTTTTCTTTATTACACAAGTCAACAAAGCCTTCATTAAAACACTCACCCTTATTAGTCTTGATTTCTAGTTATAAACCATGTCTGTGAATATAACTCTACTTATTCTAAGTGATCAACCTTAAAATAAGATGGATGTAGTATAACACATGAACCAAAATGCATACAACACTTAAAAACACAATAACTTACTCAAAAGCTTATTATAAAGTTAGAACATCTCAACCAAAAAAGTTTAGTTCATAATATGCATTGCAAGGAAAAGATAAATGGAATAAAACATGTTGATATAATGGAAAGTACAAGAGATATCAATAGGGTAGAGATTACACTGATTGAAGTACTCTTGCATAAGTTTGCCCAGCAGTGCAGATGCACTGATGTCCTGCACCTAACTAAGATGAAGAAGTGAAGGGAGAAGTCGTCAATTCCTTCCTTACCTTCTTGCAAACTAACTACTAACTTAAAACTATAAAAAGAAATAAAATACAAGAAAGGAAATAATTATAAACTATAATGGAATGTGTATGGATGTTGTTTCAAGTGAGAAGTGGAAGCCTTTATATAGCCTTGGAGCTTTCCTTCTAGTGAGGGTTTTCTTGGAGATAAAGTTAACCTAGAGGGGTTAACCATGGTTACTTTTCAGAACATGTTTGCTGGGAATTGAGTCCAACACTCCACCTCAAAGAGAGGTCCAATCGTGGAAGGCCATGTGTCCATTATGAATGACCCTTCATGATGGTCTTCTATTGTAGGCACCTCCTTTTGCAAGTGGACATGTTCCTCCATGTGACTTGTGACTAAGCATGATGTCATAGAGGTGTTTATGCATTGGTATGAATTGAGGTGCTTCCAATGTGGGGTTATCCATCTTGGTGCAGAAAGGTGCAGAAGCACTTAGGTTCAGATGCACTGTGGAAGTGCTTCTAGTGCAGATGCACTGTGTTTTTCCTGGTGCAGAAGCATCAACTGCAGATGCACTGAACAAACACATCAAACATACCAATATATATACAAAATGCTAAGTTGTGAATGGCATACATCTTAAAACCATAAATGTTGTTATTTTATTCATACTAGTATATTTAGCACATATTATACTTGATTTCAAGCAATTAGTTATGTTTAGATGCATAAATAACTCTATCTAAAATAGAGTTATCACTATCCCACATCACATATTGTTCACTAGGTAAGTGAAACGTCAGGCGCTCAACAGAAGGATTTCGGTAGTTAATATCGAAATAAAAAATCCTCCAAACTGCCTCACATGGTGACAAATGTCTACAATCATAGTACATTTGGATCTCATCAATTACGGCCAAATCTCCTTCCCCATTGGCAGCATCGTAAAATGTTGTTGTAACACCCCGATATTTCTAGCTTGTAGAAATACCAAAGTGCACAACTTGACATACATCAGAGTAACTTCCTGTTATTGAACATTGAACACAACTAAAATTTTCGATGAATTATCAACAAACGGTCACTTTGATTTGCATAACTTAACATAATTTACTTAAATACTTGAATTACGTGCCTTACTAACTTCCCATGTCCTAGTGTTCAATATCAAGAACGAAAGTTGCGGAAGCGATTTACAACTTTTAACAATGTATAAGTCGTACAATCGAAAATAAAAATGTTTTGACAATAGAAAATAACATAAGCATATAGAATTGAAACTTCAGCATCTCCTTTAGGTTGCACCGTAGCCATGCCTCATCACCTTTAATCTTTCCTGTTTCTCTGAAAAACCACAAAACATGAAGGGTGAGATAACATTATCTCAGTGAGTGTCATACTCTAATTTTGTCCGGCTAATTGAAAAAATTCAAAAAAAGTTTTATTCTCGTTGTGTCATGTATCGTTCTAAACGTGTAAGTCTTTGGCACTCTCGTGCAGCAATTGTTTCGATGCTCGTTTTTATTTCATGTTGTTGTTGTTATTATTAGATTAGTCTATTGTTATTAGTGCAAAAATATACAAAAATCATTAAAAGTACAATAAGCTTTTTGGAGTTGAATAGTCAAAGTTTTATTATTACATAGAACCAAGTTATTGCACATATAGACAAAAACAAAAAAAGCAAATAGTACAAAAAATTAAAATAAATTCAAAGGAAATGGGTCAGGCGCTGCTGCCCTATTGTTGCCCTCGCTGGAAAAATATTTTGAGAATGGAGTCCAATTTGCTTTCCCCCTAGCCTTTTGCTTTCTCCATTTTAGGCAAAATAGTGCAGCACCCTTGCTGCTGTCCTTGCTGTCTTTCCCCAGCTCCCCACTACCCTGCTGTCCTTCCTCAGCTGCGGCCAGTGCCCCTCACCATGCTGTCCTTTGTCCTTTTTCCCTCTCAATTTGCTGCCCTTCCTCAGCACCTACACCACAGATTTCTACTATAAATAAGGAGCCACAGAAATATACACAGAGGAGATACAACACAGTATTAAAAAGAGGCACCGAAATACACACGCATACACACACAGTCAAAAAAACAAAAAAACACAACACAGTAGAATTAGGGAAAAAAGGAGGAAGAGGCAGAAACGTAAGGTTCAAAAAGGGGATATGAGAGAAGGAAGAAAGGAGAGGCAGCCACCATCGTGAACCTGTCTCCCTCTCTCCACCGCGCCACCCCTCTCCGTGAACCGCCACCGACAGCACCAAAACCAATACCCCAACAGCCACCACCGACAACCAACAACCACCCAGGACCACCGCCAAAAACCCCACAACAACCGTCCCCCCTCCATTGAACACCACCATCGTAGTCACCACATCCTCACCCCACGGCCACCCTTTCCTCCACCACCGTCCCCTCTCCTTCTCGTTTCTTTTAACCCCATGACCAATATCATCTTCAGCCCATACCAACAACAACACACAGATACCATCCTATTCAGAATGACAGAAGCGAAATTAGAGGATAAAGAAAAAAACGAACCTCCGGCGAAAACCACTGCCGTGAACTCCCATCGTCGCAAACACCCTCTCCGTTCTCGTGTCACTGTCGCCGGCACCACCACAGTGGTGGTTCTCCTCCGGTGAAGAGCCTCCCCTCACCGTCGCTGACCCCCTTTGAACCACCGTAACCGCATCTCCCTTCCACCAT
Source organism: Astragalus membranaceus (assembly GCA_039519185.1). NCBI lineage: Eukaryota > Viridiplantae > Streptophyta > Magnoliopsida > Fabales > Fabaceae > Astragalus > Astragalus membranaceus. The sequence goes on from CM076850.1 coordinate 100,361,753, forward strand.
CGCCTCCGTTCTACCACGCCGTCGCCATAAGCAGTTTCGCGAGCACCTCTGCAGCCTCCCCGCTGCGATCGATCGGCTCCGGTGAACCTCCCTTTTGCCGTCGTCAAGTCACTGCCGCATCGCCAGCGATCCAACAAGCTCCGCCGCACCAACAGGCGAACCACCACACCTCCATGGTTCAGCCATAGCGTTCGCCGCCACCACTGTCGCACCACCGCCGCTGCTGGCGCCGTCACCATCCCTTACCTCGGTTTTGATCTCTCTTCCTTGCCATGCCGTTTTCTCTCACTCACGGCTGCTGCCATTCCCCTTTCCTGTGTGTGTGTGTTTGCTTTTGAAATTAGGTCAAGTGGTGGGTGTGTGTTTTCATTTTAAGTAATAGGTGTGTGTTTTGTTTAAAACCATCGAGACCCTTCCATTCCATCACTGTTAGCTTATTTATTTTATATTTATCTACTTTAGGTAATCATTTTTTATTTTATTAAATAACCCATTTTTTATATAAGTCAAAAACGTTTTCTACTTGCTTCCTCCTATTTGTTCTTAGCCCTACCCTCTGTTTTATTTTCTATCTCTCATTTCTTTTGCTACTTATCATCAAATTTTGTTCATCATTTTATTCTTAAATAAATATTAATCACTTTACACCATATATCCTTATGTTTCTAATTCATTTGGGTCTAGATTTTATCTCACTCGTTTTACTTTCACTAAACAATGAGCCCAACTCATCTTCACATATTTTATAAATCAATGAGTCTAACTCATCCTCACACTCTTAACTTTTTTTAGATGATGTTTTCTAACCTAGAACTACGTAGCCTTTGATTCTCTACCAGGAGATACGTAGGAGCAGGGTCACGCCCCTGTCAAGCGCAAAAATAAACAATTTCCATTACCTTTCTTTCTTAATTCTTTTTTTACAAAAAAACCACAAAATATAAATAGGGGACTAAGTCGACTGTACAGTCGGGTTAGTCTTTTTTTTTAGGTCACTAATGAACCGTTACGGATCATGTCCTTAAATCCCTATTTAAAATAAACAATCTCTAAAATTAAAAAATATACAAACACATCTCTTTCATTTCAAAAATCAAAATCTTATTTTCAAAGTAGGGGATTAAGCCGGTCGTACGATCGGGTTAGTCATCGTTTTAGGATAAGTGAACTATGGTCCTTCAGAGCCCCAACGCTCCTTCAGCCCTCAGCGGCCCTTCAGAGCCCCAGCGCTCCTTCAGACCCCCAGTGGTCCTTCAACACAGATCACACAGTCCTAAAACCCTATATTAAAAAACACTAAACACAAACTTTTTCTACCAAGAACTACGTGCGATTTGATTCTCTACCAGGAGATACGTAAGACCAGAGGGCGTCCGACTTCTGTCAATTGCATTAATAAAAAACCTTTTTTTTCTTTAATTCATTTCTCTCCTATTTCTCAAAAAGTACAAAAAACAACTAATCGTTTATCGAGTCCTTTTTATTAGTATTATTATAAGGATAAAAACATTATTTTTGAATTAATAAATATTTACACATTTAGTTAAAAGGTAACCTTCCTTAGGAAGGATGTCGTAGGGTGCTAATACCTTCCCTATGCATAAACGACTCCCGAGCCTAAACTTGGTCCGTAAAACCTCCTTATCCACTCAATGGGGATTTTCCAATGTTTTGCCCTTAAACTAAACTTTGGTGGCGGCTTCATTTCGAGAACTTCGAAGAATCCATCCTCCGGATTTTTCGGTCGCTACAGCTGGCGACTTCACTGGGGACAAATTAAGAGAGTCAAGACTGGTTAACTAAATGTGTAAGTTTTATTAGCTTTATATTTTGTTTTTGCCCTTATGCTTGTGTTACTTATTTATTAGCATTTTGTTATATTATTGAACCTTAGGGTAGACGACTCTTTTTTGTTATTATTGTTGTTTATCTTTTCCAGCTTGTTTAGTTTAGGTATTTTGCCCTCATCACACACTTCACTTACACTTTTGCACACACCTCTGAGTGGGGCCCTATACCCGGGTCTGCAAATAACTTAGGACGAGTGGAGATTATTAGTGACAGTCATTCTGGATTTTATCTGTCTGACTCTCATGAAAGTCTCAGCCAGAGTACGCACTTTCATGGTATCCCACACCAGGTAGCTCGCTATCGTTGTGGATCATATCATGAAGGGGATTTTAGCTCTGGAGACCTTTGTGAGGAAGTGAATAGAGCCACCTGAGAGATTGATCACAAAAGCGACCCTAGACCATGTTGAAGATCCCAATTTAGACATGACCCACCTAGGACACGGGGGCATTATACTTACTCTCTCTATTAATCTAGGTTAGCATTTCTCCAAAATAAAATCACTCAAAAAAATTTTTCATGCTTCCTTCATTTGCATGCACATTAGATGACATCACTCCTTCCATCCATCATACAAAAATCATCATGCATTCGTAACAAAATAAAATCGTTCTTTTCACATGCATCACGTTACCATTTCCCCACCATACATCTCATCATCAATCCAATTATCATATGTTCATAATTTGTAAATATTAAAAGATCATCATCAAATAGTGCAGCCTTCACATAATGATGGAATGCATGTTAAATATGTGACGTTCATACATCATTTCACTCATATTGTCGTCTTAGTACAAATACATCATTTCTCTATGCATGCATCCTTTCTAAATAAAAAGAAAAAGAAAATAGTGTCATTATTCTTCCCATTCATCATCCAAAATATATATTTTAGTTAGCATTTTATGATAATTTGCATCACCTATATGTTGCATTGTTTTAAAAAAAAAATCATTTAGAATAACTGAGTTTTCCAAGTGAACATTCCTTCAGCATTTCATGCATTTGCATTTTCATCATGCAATATACATTTGTGAGGTGTTCATTCATGCATTACATTATTCTCTTATTCTTGCATCAATCATCATCAAATGAAAAGAGAGTGTTTGCATCATTACCATGTTGCATTGCCTCTCTAAAAAAGGGTCATTTACAATAATTGTTTCTTCACACACTTGACCTAGCATTCCATTAGAATCAAACAATCATTTTCCCTGCATGTGTCGTTTTCTAGATAAAAAAAAACAAAAAAACATGTCATTACTCTTTTCATACATCATTAAATGAGAATTTGTAACTTTGCATGTTGCATGACCTCTTAAAAAAAATAAACTCATTTAAAATAATCATTTCTTTGAACATCTTACATGTCATTGGAATCAAACAATCATGTGCATTCCATGCACTTACATCTTCATCATACATTCGTAACAAAATAAGACCATTCTTTTCATACGCATCTCATCTCGCCACCATGCATCTCATCATCTCTAAATAACAGAAATATCATTTGCATTATTTGTCGATCTTGCATATCCACACTAAAAAATATCACTGTGGTATTATATATTCATTCATCATTTCATTCCCTCTTCATGCACTATATGAAAAAGGGGGGGCATTTATTTCTTTCACATCCACTTTAAAGGCATTACTCCCATGCATCATAAAAAAAAAATTAAAAGTTTATTCCCCTTACATGCATCTCATATTCCTACACGCAACAAAATAAAAATCAGAAATTTCTCCATTATTGCATCATTCATCATCCATACCAATTTAAGGTATCTTTCTGTCACATTCAAAAATCATCACGCATTTCATCTCCATTGTTGCTCATGTACGACAAACATCCATATGTTCATGCATTATACTTTATTCAAAGAAAACATATAAAAAAATCACCATGCATTCATACTAAAATGATTTCTCCATAAGCATTTCATTATCATTCCCCTTACCATGCATCTTATCATCTAGAAAATAACAAAAATATCATTCATCTCATCCAAAGTGCATCATCGTGCATGTCAATACACCAAAAATAATAAATATCACATTGGTATTATAAAAAAAATTACATTCATTCATTATTTCATTGCTCCTCTTCATGCATCATAAAGAAACAAAAACAAAAGTCATTCATTCTCATGCATCTCAAATACAGCTCCTTCATGTGTCATAAAAAACAAAAACAAAGTCATTTAGTCCTCTCACATCCATCTCAAGGGCATTAATCCTCTCACATGCATTAAAACAAAATTAGGAATTGCTTCATTTTCTTCTATTCTTGCATCGTTCATCATCCAATAGTTTGTTGTTGTTTTGTTAGCCTCTCACTCTGGTTGAACTTTAAAAAAATAAAAATAAATAAATCACACACTTGCTTAAGGTATCATTATGCATTTCATTCACCTGCATCATTGTCTGTGTACAACAACATCCATATGTTCATGCATTCTGCTTTATTCAAATAATTTTTCCAAAAAATAAAAAATGAAACTCATAAGTTATTTTTTGACATACTGTTTGATGAGAGGCGATGCATTCTTGAAAATATATTTTAATTGATTCCTCTTCCTTGAAAAATGTTGTCATACCCTAACTTGATTCACCAACATCAAGTCCTTTACCCTTCACTCCATATACATCCTACTCATACCCACCACATTCATGGAAACCATCCACCCACTTAACCCTTCAATAGAATTCACCGATGACTCATTCACCATCTTGGTCACTCCAACATTGACCACATCTTCAAACCCTTGCGCCTGCAGGCTTGACCCTTAGCCTCAGAGACACACCCCACCAAAGGCATCAGCCAACATATATCTCACCCGCGTGATAAGAAGCGTAAATGTCTATTTTGTCAACTTGGGTGGTTTTGGCAATTAAAATTGTTCCGTTTTAATTGGTGTTAACTCTCCATGAAGAGTTTGCAAAATAAACTAACGCGACATGTGCATTTACTCTTGTTTGAGTCAGTTGTACTATCCCCATCTTTCTTCATTTTCAAAACCAGATCCAACCATCCATAGAAGGCCCAGTCCCCAGAAGAGTATTTCACTTCACGAATAACACTTTGTACGCTCCATACTGGGGCAGAGTAATGATCACTAAGATTTTCTGCTAGCATTCCAAACACTCGTGCAAGTCCTTTGAGTAAAAAAAAACAAAAAAAAAAAGAAATCCAAAAAGGAAAAGCCCGTTAGGTTGAAAACTCATAAGAGCAACCCAAGCAAAAATTAGGGCATGAAAAGAGAAAAATAAAGAAAAACAAATATGTTAAAATGAAGTTTTGTCCTATAGTTACAATTTCGAGAAAATAAGCAATCATGTTTTGAAGTGAAGTTTGGCAACTTTCCCACATCCTAAAAAGAGAAATACCCTTTGCCACCCACTTCGAGCCAAAAAAAATCAAAAATCTTTCAAACACCTTAGACAATGATCAATCCCATATCTAACAGCTCGCTCAGCTCGAAAGAAAAAAGAAAAATCGCAAAAAAAAGTGAAATTAAAAAAAAGAGGATTGAAAAATCCTGAAAACCAAAGCGGTAGAAATTGTGAGCTGATACTTCACACCATCGAGCATATAAAAGATCCTTGTCTGAAATAAACCCTCAAACACTTCCTTTGGCCTAAGCATCCTATCCTCCATAAACCCTCAAATGCGCTACAACCCTAAAACAAGTTCATTCTACTATGAAGCGCATAAAAGATTCTTTGTCTCAACCAACCCCGAACACTCTCAGGAGCAAAGTAATCATTTCCTCATGAATCATTAACCATTGGCCATATTACAATCCTAAGGCCTATTCTGATCAGTGATTGGTTGCTTCCATTTTCCTCGAAGCTTATACTCTAGGACAAAATAATCAGAATAATTTATTTGCTCAAAAAAAAACAAAGAGAAAAATATTATTACACAAAAAATAAAAAATAAAAAGAAAAAAAACTTAAAAGGGCTTGCACGCTCGAAGTTCATCAAGAGAAGATAACAGTGATCATCAACAAAGCGAATTTTCATCGAACCAAAAACTCTTGACTGTCTTAGCTTGTGGAATCCTTCCCAAGGAAAACTACAAATCCCTACTAAGGCAGTTACTTGACTTATCATATCAAAATGGGGCAATACCCCACCCTCCATTCCACTCAAACTCAGGGAGATTTTTTTTAGCATCCCCAAAACACCCTCATCTTTCATCCCGTTCATATACTACACTCATGTAGTCGTACCAGACCAATTTCCAAACCATTATTCTAACTTTACACCCTGTCACAATCCCACTCGAGATGGGGCAATCTTCACCTTTCATGGATTGGGGCAACCATGTCCTCTTGTAGACCGGGGCATTATATCCCTCGGCCCGAAAAAATCCTTCTGCCTCCCATTCCATTCATTCCTAGCCACGCGTCACCCCAATACCAGCATATTTCCCAATCCCTCAATCAGTCTATATCCTTAGTTGTCATTGTCCTCCCTAGACAAAGGCAGACTATTTCGCTCCCCACTATTTGAAGTCAAAATTGGGGCAATCAAACATTTTTACCTTGGGGCAAGCTTATCTCTCATAAGCTTGAGCCAATAAACCTCATCCTCCACTCCACTCATGTGTCACACATGACTATACCCTACATTTCTTGAACCCTGAGTCAACTGGCACATTCATTTGCATTCACACTGTTTTTCATATTTATTAAGCAAATGCTTCAAAGAGAGAGACACACAATAATGACAATCCCTCTAAGTTAACATCTTAGACTTGAAAGCTTAGCCATCATGGGTCATCATAACCAAATGAGAACCCATCTGCAAATACACATCTCGGTCTCTAGAACGGGCACTAATACATTGCTGCAAGCCACACTTTTCAAGATGACAATCTTGAGCTTACCAGAGTTCAAGTCCAAACCATCAAAAATCTTTCTTCCAAGGAACGATCAATTCAAAATGTTCAGCTCTCTGTTTCCAGCATCAAAAATTTCGTTTCACATCAAACATTTTTGCGTCCTTACAAAAACAAAAAAAGTGTTGTTACCAACAAATCATGCATTATACATGTCCTCATTATTCTAGAATTAAAACCATGCATCTGATCATACCCGTCACAACTCTTTCATACAAGTATTGTACATGCATTCACATTCCACTTGTTTTGCCTACACAATTTTGCTTCTTGTGCATTACGCATTGCGTATGCGGGCATGCATCGCCACGCATAACATGTATCGCTTCAATAAAAATGTCAAATGTCGGTCGCATCATTACCAAAAGTCTGTCTACATCCCAATCAATCACATCATCGCACCATGTATTTAGGCATTTCCTTTTGTTCACCATAGCGTTTGCATCAAAATATTACGTATCCATCACATTCACATTCTCATTTGATGCATTCATCAAATACCAAAAAGGCAACAAAGCGAAAAGACGGAAAAAAAACCTCCCCCATCCCAACAAGCATCCAATCATTGCATCATACAACATCAAGTCATGCGGCTACCACAACCCTTCATCTAAGCATTACGTGTGCACGTTCCTTCATTCATTCATTCATTCATTCATTCATTTATTCATGAAAAGGGGCAAAACAAGAGAAAACCAAAAAGGCAAAAATCATCCACATTGCACCCGTTACTCCCACCAAAGCATAGATCATTCCATCATGCAATCAACAGTACATTTGCATTCACATGTTATCGACATGCGCATACACAACTCATCAGTTTTTGTTCCCGACCAACTCCAGCACCCACAATTCACGGGCTTTTGTAGTCCATTTTCTTTTGCATTGCACATTCATCACATTGCACGAATGCATATAACATTTGTTTGCTTCGATAGACGTGCCACGCGGGGGTCTTATCATCACCAAAAACTTTCTACAACACCAATCATATTATTTGCTATGCATTCATGTGTTTCATTTATTCACCATAGCATTTGCATCAAAGAATTACATTCGCATCATATTCACGTTCGCATTGCATGCATCAAGAAAAGAAGCAAAATAAATAAGAAAAAGCAAAAAGAAAAATCCACCCATTACATTCATCATCACACCAAAAATTAATCACTACAGTCACATTCACATCTCACACACCGTTGTCGACTTTCTCATTCCATCGGGTTCAACACCCATGGTATACCCATTTCATTCATCATCCCCCAAATACCAATCATTGCACGTTCATCACATTACATGCATGACATTATTTGCTTCGATAGACGTGCCAAGTGCCGGTCTCATCGTTGCCCCCAAAACAAAAGAGTTTTTTTACATCACTAATCATATCTTTGTACCATGCATGGCATTTGCATCACATTCACACTTTGCATTTCATACACTCATTATATACCAAGAGAAAAAGAGAAAAGCAAAAAAAAAAAACAAAAGGAGGAAAAAATTGCTCATTTCATTACATTCATCATTAATCAGCACAATCACATTCATATCTTATATGCATTCGCATACGTTGGTTGTCAACCTCCATGTTCGATCAACTTCAACTCACATCATCTGCCACGCTACATTCATCCCATCAGATACCTACCATTTCACATGCCTATATTGCACGCATACATCATTCATTGCATTTTTAGACATGCCAAATATAGATAGCTTTTCCCGTCTCAGGTAAATGCATTCATTAGGTATGTTCTAGGCAGGTACGCCATGTGTCAATCCAAGTAGTTTATTCCTTCAAAGTCGGTGCTCCAAGTGCTGGCCTCATATCACCATTCAGAGTCCCAGTACTCTTGCTGACCCCCAGTGGTCCTTCAAAGCCCAATCGCTCCTTCAGACCATCAATGGTCCTTCAATCCAGATCGCACGTCGCGTTATCGAGCAACCGACAGATCATTCGACCCCAGGTCCTTCAGTTCAGTTCGAATTAACACGTCAAAGCAACGACTTCGAACTCTACCTTCAGATCACTATGTCGACACTGAGCGCGACCGATCATCCGACCCCAGGTCCTTCAGACTAGCTGTGTCCGCCTAAAAAACACAGTGCACGTCCTTCGAGGTGTGCAAATCAGGTCAGCGACTTGACCTTGCCCCCATGGCCGCTCGAAAAAGGCCACCCCCCCCCCCAAGCAGACCGCTTTACTAGTGTCGTTGCTAGTTTGCGCTCCTTCAGACCCATTGGTCCATCAGGCTTAGGCATGCCCTTCAGACCTCGTCGGTCCTTCAGTCTAACTCCAGTCAATGCACCGAGCATCGACTGCAATTAGACAATCAAAGCCCCAGTGCTCCTTCAGATCACGCGTGATCCTTATTTACTTTTGCTCTATGTTAGTCCAATCTTTCAAGAATTTCGTAAAAAAAAATCGTAGTCTTGACAAAATTAGTGTCTTTTTTATCTTTATTTCTATTTTACTCGAGAAATTTGAAAACCCTTCATATTTCATAGTAAAATATAAATAAAGAGGGGCAGCTGTCATACCCTAATTTTGTCCGGCTAATTGAAAAAATTCAAAAAAAGTTTTATTCTCGTTGTGTCATGTATCGTTCTAAACGTGTGTGTCTTTGGCACTCTCGTGCAGCAATTGTTTCGATGCTCGTTTTTATTTTATGTTGTTGTTGTTGTTGTTATTATTAGATTAGTCTATTGTTATTAGTGCAAAAATATACAAAAATAATTAAAAGTACAATAAGCTTTTTGGAGTTGAATAGTCAAAGTTTTATTATTACATAGAACCAAGTTATTGCACATATAGACAAAAACAAAAAAAGCAAATAGTACAAAAAATTAAAATAAATTCAAAGGAAATGGGTCAGGCGCTGCTGCCCTATTGTTGCCCTCGCTGGAAAAATATTTTGAGAATGGAGTCCAATTTGCTTTCCCCCTAGCCTTTTGCTTTCTCCATTTTAGGCAAAATAGTGCAGCACCCTTGCTGCTGTCCTTGCTGTCCTTCCCCAGCTCCCCACTACCCTGCTGTCCTTCCTCAGCTGCGGCCAGCGCCCCTCACCATGCTGTCCTTTGTCCTTTTTCCCTCTCAATTTGCTGCCCTTCCTCAGCACCTACACCACAGATTTCTACTATAAATAAGGAGCCACAGAAATATACACAAAGGAGATACAACACAGTATTAAAAAGAGGCACCGAAACACACACGCATACACACACAGTCAAAAAAACAAATAAACACAACACAGTAGAATTAGGGAAAAAAGGAGGAAGAGGCAGAAACGTAAGGTTCAAAAAGGGGATATGAGAGAAGGAAGAAAGGAGAGGCAGCCACCACCGTGAACCTGTCTCCCTCTCTCCACCGCGCCACCCCTCTCCGTGAACCGCCACCGACAGCACCAAAACCAATACCCCAACAGCCACCACCGACAGCCAACAACCACCCAGGACCACCGCCAAAAACCCCACAACAACCGTCCCCCCTCCGTTGAACACCACCATCGTAGTCACCACATCCTCACCCCACGGCTACCCTTTCCTCCACCACCGTCCCCTCTCCTTCTCGTTTCTTTTAACCCCATGACCAATATCATCTTCAGCCCAGACCAACAACAACACACAGAGATACCATCCTATTCAGAATGACAGAAGCGAAATTAGAGGATAAAGAAAAAACGAACCTCCGGCGAAAACCACCGCCGTGAACTCCCATCGTCGCAAACACCCTCTCCGTTCTCGTGTCACTGTCGCTGGCACCACCACGGTGGTGGTTCTCCTCCGGTGAAGAGCCTCCCCTCACCGTCGCTGACCCCCTTTGAACCATCGTAACCGCATCTCCCTTCCACCATCGCCTCCGTTCTACCACGCCGTCACCGTAAGCAGTTTCGCGAGCACCTCTGCAGCCTCCCCGCTGCGATCGATCGGCTCCGGTGAACCTCCCTTTCGCCGTCGTCAAGTCAATCGCCAGCGATCCAACAAGCTCCGCCGCACCAACAGGCGAACCACCACACCTCCACGGTTCTGCCAAAGCGTTCGCCGCCGCCACTGTCGCACCACCACCGCTGCTGGCGCCGTCACCATCCCTCACCTCGGCTTTGATCTCTCTCCCTTGCCATGCTATTTTCTCTCACTCACGGCTGCTGCCATTCCCCTTTCCTGTGTGTGTGTGTTTGCTTTTGAAATTAGGTCAAGTGGTGGGTGTGTGTTTTCATTTTAAGTAATAGGTGTGTGCTTTGTTTAAAACCATCGAGACCCTTCCATTCCATCACTGTTAGCTTATTTATTTTATATTTATCTACTTTAGGTAATCATTTTTTATTTTATTAAATAACCCATTTTTTATATAAGTCAAAAACGTTTTCTACTTGCTTCCTCCTATTTGTTCTTAGCCCTACCCTCTGTTTTATTTTCTATCTCTCATTTCTTTTGCTACTTATCATCAAATTTTGTTCATCATTTTATTCTTAAATAAATATTAATCACTTTACACCATATATCCTTATGTTTCTAATTCATTTGGGTCTAGATTTTATCTCACTCGTTTTACTTTCACTAAACAATGAGCCCAACTCATCTTCACACATTTTATAAATCAATGAGTCTAACTCATCCTCATACTCTTAACTTTTTTTTAGATGATGTTTTCTAACCTAGAACTACGTAGCCTTTGATTCTCTACTAGGAGATACGTAGGAGCAGGGTCACGCCCCTGTCAAGCGCAAAAATAAACAATTTCCATTACCTTTCTTTCTTAATTCTTTTTTTACAATAAAACCACAAAATATAAATAGGGGACTAAGTCAACTGTACAGTCGGGTTAGTCTTTTTTTTAGGTCACTAATGAACCGTTACGGATCATGTCCTAAAATCCCTATTTAAAATAAACAATCTCTAAAATTAAAAAATATACAAACACATCTCTTTCATTTCAAAAATCAAAATCTTATTTTCAAAGTAGGGGATTAAGCCGGTCGTACGATCGGGTTAGTCATCGTTTTAGGATAAGTGAACTGTGGTCCTTCAGAGCCCCAACGCTCCTTCAGCCCTCAGCGGCCCTTCAGAGCCCCAGCGCTCCTTCAGACCCCCAGTGGTCCTTCAACACGGATCACACAGTCCTAAAACCCCTATATTAAAAAACACTAAACACACAAACTTTTTCTACCAAGAACTACGTGCGATTTGATTCTCTACCAGGAGATACGTAGGACCAGAGGGCGGCCGACTTCTGTCAATTTCATTAATAAAAAACATTTTTTTCTTTAATTTATTTCTCTCCTATTTCTCAAAAAGTACAAAAAACAACTAATCGTTTATCGAGTCCTTTTTATTAGTATTATTATAAGGGTAAAAATATTATTTTTGAATTAATAAATATTTACACATTTAGTTAAAAGGTAACCTTCCTTAGGAAGGATGTCGTAGGGTGTTAATACCTTCCCTACGCATAAACAACTCCCGAACCTAAACCTGGTCCGTAAAACCTCCTTATCCACTCAATGGGGATTTTCCAATGTTTTGCCCTTAAACTAAACTTTGGTGGCGGCTTCATTTCAAGAACTTCGAAGAATCCATCCTCCGGATTTTTCGGCCGCTACAGTGAGTCCTATCGAGACCCATTACTAACTCTCTCGGTTCATTTATGAAACCTTTTTATTCGTAGTTCAATATATATATATATATATATATATATATATATATATATATATATATATATATATATATATATATAACTACGTGCATAGAACTTGTCTTTACTTAATACATCATCTATATCATATTGCCCGAATTGGGCCGTCACTTATACTAATCCCGCATTGGGCCGTCACGTATACTATGTACACTATACCCCCATTGGGCCATCACGTATACTTGTCAGGAACATAACATCAACCTCATTTATCATAACCTCAACCTCATTTATCGTAACCTCAACCTCATTTATCATAACCTCAACCTCATTTATTATATTAATTCATTAGACAACTTTCGTGACCTCACTCGTGGTTACTAACGTTCATTAACTTGACTTAGGAAACATCACAATCCAGCCCAAACATCATTATCTCAATCACAATCAATATTACCCGCATTGGGCCGTCACCTATACTATGTATGCTATGCCCGCATTGGGCCTTCATGTACACTATGTATACTATACCCGATTTGGGCCGTCACGCATACTTGACATAACATAACCTCAACTTTTTAAATCATTAACATTCAACAAAATGACTTGAAATCGTTCACCTCATATCATTCATCAATACATAGGGTTGGGGAAGGGATTAGAATGAACTTGGAACCGTTCGGAATAGCCTAGGACATGTTTTGAAATGGGGTAACAGAAGTGGACGCACGGTTCGTGCCCTGGAGGCGCACGACCCGTGCGTGTTTTCAAAAACTTTGAAACACAAATGCGTAGGATACGCACAGTCCATGCCCTAGGGCGCACGGTCCGTGCCATATTTTTAAAACCTTTCAGGCCACTTGCGAACAAGACGCACGGTTCGTGCCCTGGGGCGCACGATCCGTGCGTGTTCATCAATAACCCAGAATTTGCTATTTTCGTAAATTCTTTCCTTTCCGTTTCGATTCCAAATTTCATTCCAATCGATCCCCAAACATAACAATACATCATTCAGCAACAACAATCACTAGTGCAAAAATGGGAAAAGAATTAGACATTTAAAGTCAGGCGCTCAGATGCTTATAAGTAGACACGGTGGCAAACTTGTAATTAAGAGGCAAAACTCGCAAGTTTTAAAGTCAAGCGAATACACGCCTGACTTCTAAAGTGAAAAAATAGGAAAAAAATCAGACTTCTAAAGTCATGCTATCAGACGCATGACTACATAAGTAGACACGGTGGCAAACTTGTAATTAAGAGGTAAAGTTTTAAAGTCAAGCGTATACTAAAGTACTAAAATAGAAAAAAAAATTCACCCTTCATCAGTCAACCCTAGCATTCTCACGCCACTCTCTCCCTCATCAGATCTCAGATCGCGTTTCTCTCAACACTCTCCATTCTCAGATCAACACTCTCCATTCTCAGATTGCGTTTCTCCTCCCCCTCACCTCTCACCGTCGCGTTTCGCCTCCCCCTCACCGTCGCGTTTCTCCTCCCCCTCACCTCTCACCGTCGTCAGATCTCAGATCTCACCTCTCACTCCCTCATCAGTCATCACGCTCACTGAAGAAGACGATGGTGACGACGACGACGATGATGGTGATGACGACGAAGACGACGATGATGAAGATGAGGATGACGAAGATGCTCCTGAAGGCGGCAACGATGATAAGGACGATGAAGAAAAAGCAGGTGACGGCGAACGTGGTGGTGACCCTGACGACAACGAGGAGGAGCAAGAGGAGAGGTAAGTGACTTATATTTGCTTTCTTAAATTTCCTAACAAAATCTGGGTTCCACCCTCAAAATCTCTTCATAAAATAAAACTTTTATTTTTTATTTTTATTTCATACCCATTATTGGATTTGAGTTGGGCTAGTTTTTTTTTATTTCTCGATGGCTCTTCATATAAGCAGTGCAGTGGTTGTTTTACTGTTATGGGTCACTCTAAAGTTGAAAGAATAAGAGCGGTTGCTTCAGAGGGTTCTTCTGCTACTCTTAAGACAGTAGAAGAAAAGGTGAAGTTGGGTGGTTCTGATTTGAAGGTTTCAACAATTGGAATTGGTGCTTGGTCATGGGGTGATACTACTTACTGGAACAATTTTCAATGGAATGGTAACTTTCCTTTACTTTTTTTTTATTCCTCCTTTTTTTTATTCATTGAATGTTGAATAATATTCATTGTGATGTTTGTTCAAGTTTTTTTTAGATATTCCATTTTAACTTCTAAATCTATTCTTGGAGCAGACTTATGTTCAACTACTTACCATGCATGCTATTATTTGATCATGCATATGAGTGTATTACAAAGCATCTATTAGTTACTTTGTTTATACTTGATTCTTATGTTTCTTGTTTTGAAGTTGTTGTTTTAATTTCTACTCAAAGTTTCATTAGATGTTATAGCTGAATGGTCTATCCTCACTGATAATATATCATGCAGATATGATATGAAACACTAGAACATGGTCTATCCTCACTGATAATATATCATGTTCCGAGCTGAATGGATTGGAATTATAAACTGGACAGTTTGAGATTATCAATTTCATTCATCTTCTCTTGTCCTGATTGTAGATAGAAATGAAAAGGCTGTTAGAGCTGCTTTCAATGCCAGTATTGATGAAGTTTTAACCTTTATTGAAACTGCTGAAGTTTACGGCTCTGGGGTGAGTATGAATCATATCGATCTAGGTTTCTTTCATAGTTGTAAATTTATTAATGTGTGCCTTTGTTCTGTTTTTCAGCTCGTTTTCGGTGCCATAAATTCCGAGACTCTTCTTGGAAGGTATCTGCTTATACTTTTGGTATAATTTTCATATGCAGTGTGCAAGTAAGGTTAAGATTAATGCTTCAATGTTTGTCATCTGAAGATATATTAGGGAAAGAAAAGAAAAGGAACCAGACATCGAGGTTGAAGTTGCAACCAAGTTTGCTGCATTGCCATGGAGATTAGGCCGTTAAAGTGTTCTCACTGCTCTTAAAGATTCCCTCTGTCGACTAGGAATGACTTCAGTGGATCTATATCAGCTTCATTGGTTTGTATTTTATGAGCTTTTTTTTAATGATTTTAGATTTTATTGAAGAATGAATAAATTATGTAGCCTTCCTACCAGAAGGTGTTTTATTCATGAATAAATTAGTCCCTAATATGTATTCCAGTAACCAAATTCGTATAACTTCTGAGCATAATTTCAATTATTAAAAGGATTGATATGAGTGGTGCTATATGTTTTCATGAATTAATTTTTCTTTCTGTTTAACTAGTCTGAATACTTCATGAATTTAGGAATTCACACTTTTTTCTCTGTACCTTTCCATTGATTGATTGATACATGCTTAATATATATGCTCGTGTGTTTTGTGGTGAGGAAGACTACTAAAGCTCATTTGTTTGAACAGAATGGTTTCTCTATTTTTCTATAAAAAGTTTCTTCTCCACAAAAACTTGTGTTATTGATATTGATAAATGGACTTTGTAATTTTTCTCCGACTGCTTCTGGAATAGTCAGAGCAAAATTACAAAGTCCATTTATCAACTATAAGTGTACTATGATAATTATTGGAGCTTACTGTTTTAATTACTAACTGTTCTGTTGATATTATCAATTCAGATAAGATGTAACTTATTTGTTTCTTTGCAGCTGCTGAATTCACAGTCTTGAAATTCTGGTTTCTTTATTAAATTGTCTGAATTTTTCCAAGTTCTAGTACAAATTCGGTTTCAGCATCTTTAAATAAAGGTGTGGATCTCTGTATTGGATAATCCTAAACTCAGTTTAAGGAGCAAAAAACAAAGAATTCAGTTTAAAGATGGGTTATATATGTGACTTTTGTGGAGATCAGAGGTCGATGGTGTACTGTCGCTCTGATGCTGCGTGTTTATCTTTATCGTGTGATCGAAATGTTCATTCAGCTAATGCTCTTGCTAGACGGCATTCAAGGACACTTTTATGTGAGAGATGTAGTTCACAACCTGCTCTGGTTTGGATAAGTCTTGGGTTGGTACATCTTCAATGCCCGAGTCAAGCTCGGAACCTCGTATGTCGAACCAGCCAGCCGAACCTACCAATGAATTTCTTCCTAAGGTAATACTTAATAGATGCCTTAGAGCAATAGCAAAATTTTTGGTGAACTGACTTTCTTATGATTCTTTTGGTTGAGTTCTCAAGTTTTGTGGTTTTTCATTTTCTATATAACTTAGCAACTTTGCATTGACACTGTACCAAAGTTTTACAGACATCCAATCATATCTGACCATGATGCCACATTATAATATTATTTTCTAAAATACCTGCACAAATATTTACATAACGAAATTGTTGGTACGAAGTTTGTTTACACTGTCGGTCCATACATGTAGTTTCTTAATCTAAGGCATATTTTGGTTTCTCAGAATTTCATAAATTACCTAGCTAACTCATGGATGATCTGCAGTTATACTGTCATGGCTTAAACTACCCTGCACAATGTGAAGATGATGATGATCTGTATGACAGTTTCGACGTGGATGAAATGGATCTAAATCTTGAGAACTATGATGAACTACGATTTCGACAAGGTTTTAAAAGGTACTCCAACAATGTCATTTCTTATCAGGTCACTTATAAAAATGTCATGCTTTCTGGTCTGATAATCTGAATCATGAGTTTTCTTATAAAAATTTCATGCTTTCTGCTCTGATAAAAATTTCGACAAGGTTTTAAAAGGTACTCCAACTATGTCTCCTTGCTGGAAGCAGGAAACCTTTGACTTAGTTCTGAAATATTTTGTGATTGAATGAAACCATTATCAGCATTTTCTAGATGAATTAGAAGTGTGTCATTTAGAATGAGTTTGAAATGATTCTAGAGTTTGCTACTCTTTACAGGAAGCATTTGGCTACTTCTTCTGTCTAGAGGATCGTGCGTTACTCGGCAGAAAATGCGATTTAGCAATACACAGCTAATGCATATGTCTCAAATCATCAAAGGTTTCTTCTAACTGGTGTTAAAGTAGGCCTTGAAGCTACTGAACCTGGTGCATCTTCTTGTTGCTGCTGTTCACTGGATTTGTAGATTACTTATCTTTTATGTTTTTATTGCTTGACATTGTCATATGACTAAATCACTGGCATGTTCATAGAGAATTGATGGATTTATAGGGATAGAGAATTGTTGTATATGATGAATTTAAGTACAATCTGATGAATTTAAGTGTAGAATTCTATTTGGATGTACTTGGCTTTAATGTAATTTAGCTTTGGATGTATTTTGTACGTAAAGTGTAGAATTCTACTTAAAGTGATGAATTTTAGCTTTGGATGTACTTAAAGTAGAATGTGATGAATTTAAGTGTAGAATTTTATTTCCTGGTTTTGCTGGGAGAATGACCAAAATCGTATAACCAGGGTGTATGTAGGAGATTAAACCAAAATTTGAAAAAAAAAACTTTTAAAGTCAGACGCAATAATACCTGACTTAAGTATAGATTTGAAAAAAAAAAAACTTACGAAGTCAGGCCATAAATGCTTGACTTTAAAACATACTTACGAAGTCAGGCAATAATACATGCTTGACTTTAAATCATACTTACGAAGTCAGGCAATAATAAATGTTTGACTTTAAATCAGACTTACGAAGTCAGGCTAATAAATGCTTGACTTTAAATCAGACTTACGAAGTCAGGCTATCGCTTGACTTTAAAACTCCTTACATACAAAATCGACTTAATAAAAGTCAAGCGGGCGCCTGACTTTAAATCCCCTTTTCGCCTGACTTTAAATCCCTTTTTTGCACTAGTGAATCATCATAAACATCATCAAACCTTCCATTCTCAATCATTCAAGTAATCATAACAAAATATATTTTCGTAAATTACGGTTTTCGACTCAAAACTTAATAAAACGAAAACCAAAACATATATTCAGTCACAACCAGTATCTAACACGAAATTTAATCCCTAAGCGAGTATAGAACTCACCGTAGTGTGATGAAAATCACAACAACAACAATCAACGGAGCTCACGCGCCACAAAACCACACGAACGGTCCCCGGACACGAACTCCTTGCTTCAACAAACTTGAAATCGTTCTAAGGCTACCCAAGAAGCTCCAATCACTACCCAATACACTGAAACTTGTATTTGGCTTGAACAGATGCTCTAACACAATTTGTTAAGTTTCTATGATGACATGTGAGTGCTCATAACTTCACATTTCTCACTTTTGAGCTTGAGATTCACAAATGGTGAATTTGGCTAGAGGGAGAACCAGCTACTGATTTTGGTATCTATGGGTATAGGGTGAAAAATGGGGAAGAAGGATGTAAGAATTTCTCACATGCATCAATGGTTGGAAATCACCTCTCCTCTCCTTCTTCTTCTCTCACTCTCATGAGTCTCTCTCTCTCACACCCTCTTTTCTTATTTCAGAATTTGGGGTGTGTGTGCTGTCAAGTGGAAGTGAGTGAGGGGATTAAATGATTGGTTTCAGCTGAGGGTTAAGTGAGATGGAGGGGGAAAGGTCCAATATACCCTTAACTTGGTACATCTCTTCTGTTACTCCTATCTTGACTCACATAGTCTAATTAACTTAGCAATTTAGTACACCATTGATCATCAATGCACAAACTTATATTATTGACAATTAGATTGACTAGGACATAATCAGTTAGTTATACCCGCTCACTAGGCAAAATGACTGTTTTGCCCTTTTTTGACTATAATTCCCATTTAAACCTTAATTTAACCATCTCACGATTAATAAATACGCTCAATTATTCTTTTTAGCCAATTAATTAAATATGACCTCTTGCTAATTTCAATAAATGAAATTAGCTAAATTGAAGATGTTACTGTTGTTGTAACACGATCATGGCCTTTGTTGATATATTTGAAAAATAGACCGAGATTGGTTACGAAAACTTTTCGGTTGTGCTTCACAGCAAGCAAGTCGAACTCGTTTCACTCTAAATCAACCATAGTGATCTTGTTTGGGACCTCATCGCGGTACTTGGTGAGTCGGTGTTGAATAGCGCAGGCATCACTGGGAAGTCCTGCGAAAAAGGAAATGTTCTCGTCAAACGTTTGGATTTAACATTACACATATATTGTCCTACATATTTGAATAAGTAGGTTGCAAATAAGTTAGATATAGCTAACCTCGTTGGGAACGTATTCAAGCTGGAAAACCTCATAACGGTGAGCTCCCTGGTAGAAACTGAGTGATCCGAGTGGTGCGAAATGAGCCATCTAGCTGTACAATGGAAATCGCAAACGGATCAAATGGTTAGGCAAGATATTGTGAATGGAAATTTGCAGTCAAAACGGTGACACAAAATAAGTTGAACGACGAAAAGCTGGTTGTTGTTTTCGAAGACATTTGAAAGACTAACTTAAGTTGCATTTAGTAAATGGAACACAAGCAGAAGTCAGCACCTGGTGTGTGAAATTAATGGATATCATAGTGAGGTCGCTATTTTCCGTTTCAAGTAAAATGGGTGGGGACATAGACCATGCAAAGGATGCCTTTTATATTATAACTAAAAAACTGTTCTGGATTGGGCCGCAGCCCATAACGAATACTGGACCGACGTGGACGGCCCATCACTTAATCAGCATCACACGACTTGTGGGTCGGGTCGCAACCCGTTAAGAAGTTTGGGCCTATGCGAGCGGCCCAACAACGACCAGCGCCAACTTATACCCACGATGGGAGGATCTACGGTGGAGAGGAATTCTCGCAGATCCAACGGCCGCCCTCAGCACCCGGGTGCTATATAACGAGACCCTGACATCAGATGAAAGGTACGTTTTTAACCTGTATTACTACACAAAATCACTCCACTGACTTGGGCGTTGGAGTGCCATCGCAGGTACACCCCGAGGGAGCTCTGCACGCGACCATTATACGCACAGGAACGACCTCAGTATCTGACACCAAGCTCCCAAGACAGTACGAGCACAAACAGATTTATTTCAACAAAAGGACCGATCGCTCAGAGAAGAGTCCGGTTCATTGGCGACCACAGTGGGAGAGCGAACATCCCCACTCCAATAGACATGGCTCCGCGAGGCAGACCACGCGGCGCCCCGCATCCACGAAACATGACCGCAATTCCTCAGCGACAACAAACACCGGAGGGCGACGCTGCCGATGTAGGCGATACTGCGTCCAGTGCACAAGGGGCTCCACCCGGCCATACAAGCGTCATGCTGCCAAACGAGATACTACAAGAATTACGCGACTTGTTGAGAGCTCGGAACGGAAACATCGCCGCGCCCGAACAGGGGATCCACTCTGGAAGGGCATACACCGCGCCTGAACAGCGTCGCCGCGACGACGAATCGTCGAGACCAAGAGGCAATCCCCCCAGAAGACATAGATCTCCCCCGAGAAGGCAATTGGTACACCGATCGCCCCCAAGAAGACGAGGACTGATCCAGCAACAACCACGAACCCCCCTTTCCTCAACTGACCCGACGTACTGGCCTGAGGAAGAGTCTTACCAAGAATCTTCGTACGACTCCTCTGGGTCACTAACCCGTCCAGAAGTAGATCGCAGGAAAGATTCCCTCGTCCCTACTGGGATGCGCCTCCCCCACGGGCTCATAGGTATGAATCACCTCCTCCACGACGTGGTCATCGGGGTCGCTACCCCGAGGACCGACCATCTCGCAGGAGGTCGGGCAATGACGGCCTGGGACCCTTCACCCGGGGAATCGACGAGTACCCTATCCCGCGAGCACTGGAAAAGCCACCCTCTGACCTCAGGATGTACAACGGGGTAAAGGACCCCGATGCCCACCTACGATATTTTGACTTGGTAATGAAGTATAGGCGGGCAGACGGGCCGGTTAAATGCAAAATCTTTCCACTAACCCTAGAGGGACCCGCTCTGGAGTGGTTCACTGAATTAAGGCCCAACAGTGTCTCGTCCTGGGAGCAATTGGCTCGAGTTTTTAGTGCCCGCTTCACCACCTCAAGGGTGAAGCCTAAATCACATGCTATCTTGAAAGCAATTAGGCAGGGCCCGGATGAATCCCTCCGTGAGTATGTTGAGCGCTTCAACAGGGAAGCCTCCAATGTCCGTGGGTTGGAGGACGATATGCGCCTATGGTTTCTCAGGGACGGCCTCCGAACTGGCAGTTTATTTGAGATAGAAGTTGGTGTGAACGAGCCGCCAGACCTCGAAACTTTCCTACGCTGATCGCAGAGATTTATGAACTATGAGGAAAGAGTGATGGCAACCCAAGCCATCGCAGGGCAAGCAAAGGATCTCCAATCGAACCGGGTCCAAGACTCCAGGAGGGATAGAGGAGACAGAGAAGGACCATCCAAGGAATTCAGGCAGAAGAAATTCTCTGACCGGACCAAACTAAATACCTCGTACTCCCAGATCTTGGCCGAGTGCGCGAACACAGAATTCAAGGATATTAAGAGGCCCGAACCGCTAGTCCTCAAAGAAGGACAACGCCCATCTCGCCGGTACTGCCGTTACCATAGAAGTAACGGACACGAAACCAACAGTTGCATGGCCCTGAAAGACGATATCGAAGAATTGATCAGAAAGGGAAAGCTAACCCAGTACGTGAAGAAAGGGCCTACAGAGAAACCAGAGGAGAAGGACAGAGATCGGTCCCCTCGAAAGGGTAAGGCGATCGTGAATGAAGTTGGGAGAGGCTCAAAGGAAGACGAGGATGAATACAGTGAAGAAAGAAACGACCACAGGAGGTCAAGGGGACGCGCGGTCGCGATGGTGATTACTGGAGGATGCCCTTTGGAAGGAGGAGAAACGAACAAATCATCGAAAAGACGCTGGAAAGAAATAATGAACGTCGCCTCAACCTCCACGCCCGGTCGCCCCTCAAAAAGGCCGCCTTTGGCATTCGGCGACGATGATTTGCTCGATGGGAAGCCTAATAAGTATGTCCCACTAATTGTCACCGCGGTAATGGCTAATGTCGAGGTCAGAAGAATCCTGGTCGACCAAGGAAGCTCAGCTGATATCATCTTTGAAGACCTCATCGACATCTTGAGGATACCAAGGGGCGAGTTGACGGCCTATCGGGGATCTGACCTAATAGGTTTCAATGGATCATCCACAACACCTCTTGGGATGCTGGAACTTATGGTAACCTTCGGGGACAACAGCAGGGAGAAACCCAAATGCAGAGCTGTGAAAGTAAATTTTTTGGTATTACCATGCAAATCGGTATACCAATGTATCATCGGTCGCCCTACTTTGGGAAAGCTGGAAGCCGTGACCTCGACCGTCCATCTGAAGATGAAATTCTATTCGGACAGCAATGAGGTTGTCACCGTCCCGGCAGATCTGCAAGCCGCTCGGCGATGCCACTTCATGAGCATGAAGGAACAAGGAGAGCACGAAACGAAAAAGACGAACGCCGCGAACAAGGGCGGGAGGCAAGTCAATGTGGCTGACCTGGATGCCCGCTACGACCCGGATAGTGAACCTGAAGAAGGAGATGATGACCTAACTCGAGAGCTCAAGAAAAGAATTAAAAGACCTGAGCCACACGGGGAACTCGCTCGAGTACAACTGGGGAGCGACCCAGAGAAGACTGTATCATTGGGAAGCGACCTTCCCACAGGGATACGAGATCAGTTAATCCAATGCTTGAGGGAACACGCTGATGTCTTCGCATGGAGTGCCGCGGACATGCCAGGCGTCCCACCAGAGGTAGCTTGTCACCACTTGGCCGTTAATCCCACCGCAAAATGGGTCGCCCAAAGAAGGAGGGTGCAGGGTGACGAGAAAGGGAAAGCCGCCAGTAAGGCAGTCAATGATTTGCTGGAAGCCGGGTTCATTAAAGAAATAAAATACACGACCTGGCTATCTAACGTGGTTCTGGTCAAAAAAGCCAACGGGAAATGGCGCATGTGCGTCGACTACACTGATCTTAACCGGGCATGCCCTAAAGACGCGTTTCCTGTACCAAGCGTTGACCGGTTAGTTGACAGCGCAAATGGTTTCAGGTTACTCTCGTTTTTAGACGCTTACTCGGGTTATAACCAGATTTCAATGCACCCGCCCGACCAGGAAAAGACGGCATTCATGACGGCGACAGGGAACTACTGTTACTTAGTCATGCCTTTTGGACTGAAAAATACCGGCGCGACCTATCAGAGAATGATGAACAAAGTCTTCCAGTCACAGATCGGCAAAACGGTCGAAGTGTACTTAGACGACATGATCATAAAAAGTAAACAAGACATTGATCATGTGGCCGACCTAAGAGAGATATTTGTGGAAGCCCGCAAGAACTCGCTGAAGCTGAATCCTGAGAAGTGCACGTTCGGAGTCAAAGCGGGCAAGTTTTTGGGGTTCTTTTTGACAGAGCGGGGAATTGAGGCAAATCCAGATAAATGCAGGGCCGTGACAGAAATGAAGTCACCCACTAGCAAAAAAGAGATTCAGAAGTTGAACGGGATGATAGCCGCGCTATCGCGATTCATTTCAAAAGCGGCCAGCAAGTCTCTCCCACTTTTCAAATTACTTAAAAAGGAGGCGAAGTTTGAATGGTCGGTCGAATGCGACCAGGCCCTAGATCAGCTGAAAAAGGTTTTGTTGCAACCGCCCATCCTGACCACCCCAGAGCCCGGGGAAACGTTGTATCTATACCTCTCCATCAGTGATGAAGCCCTAGCAGCCGTACTGGTACGGGAAAACGGGGAAAAACAGAATCCCGTGTATTTTGTGAGTAAAGCACTCCAGGGACCAGAACTTAGGTACCAAAGGATCGAGAAGCTAGCTCTTGCACTAATCGTGGCCGCTCGAAGACTGAGATCGTATTTCGTGGCTCATCAAATCGTCCTCAGAACAGATCAGCCCGTTCGACAGATCCTGCATCGACCCGACTTAGCAGGAAGGATGATCAAATGGGCAGTAGAGCTCTCAGAATTCGGCGTGAAATATGAGACAAGAACGACCACAAAGGCACAAATTCTGGCAGACTTCATAGCCGAGATGACCCCGATCCAGGAAGAAAGGCCTGATCCGACCTGGACGCTATATGTCGACGGCTCCTCAAACTGCAAAGGGAGCGGGGCGGGTTTGATTTTAGAAAGCCCAGAAGGAACGACCGTGGAGGTGTCGCTGACATTTTCCTTTTCAACGTCAAATAACCAGGCAGAGTACGAAGCATGCATTGCAGGACTTATGCTCGCCAGGGAGTTCAAAGCACGACGGGTCGAGCTCCGTTCTGACTCCCTGCTAGTAGTGTCCCAGATTGGAGAAACGTATGATGCCAGAGATGAAGTTTTACGGAGGTACCTCGCTAAGGTACGAGAGCTGCTCGATCAGTTCGAAAGCGCAGAAGTCCGACACATCCCCAGGTCAGAAAATGGAAGGGCGGACGTACTTTCGAAACTGGCGAGTACAAAAACCCCGGGAAACCACAGGAGCGTAATCCAGAAGATACTCCCTCAACCCAGCGTCCAACTAGAAACAGCTCCAAGTACCGATGTCTGCATGATCGGTCAAGGGACGACCTGGATAAATCCCATCCTAAGGTACATCGTTTTGGGGGAAGAAGAAGACGACCCAAAAAAGTCTGCTCTCACGCGAAGGCGGGCATCATCATATTCGGTTATTGAAGGCAAACTGTTTCGCCGGGGACTCTCAACACCGTTACTGAAGTGTCTGACGCCACAAGAGGCCAATTATGTGTTGAGGGAAATCCACGAAGGGATATATGGGAATCACCTAGGGGCACGAGCACTAGCCAAAAAAGCACTTCGAGCGGGATACTATTGGCCAACGATGGAAGGTGATGCCAACGAGCTAGTAAAAAAATGTGATAAGTGCCAGAAGCACGCGGACATACATATCGCCCCCCCCGATCGAATTGAACTCCATTACCGCTCCATGGCCGTTCGCATGGTGGGGAATCGACCTTCTGGGCCCATTCTCAGCAGCCCCGGGACAGCTTAAATACTTAATAGTGGTAGTAGACTACTTCACCAAGTGGGTAGAGGCCAAGCCCTTAGCGACTATTACCTCCAAAAACTGCTTAAAGTTCTTCAAGAAAAATATACTAGTTCGATTTGGAGTCCCTCAGGTCGTAGTTTCGGATAACGGCACCCAGTTCACTGACAAAAACTTCCAGGAATACATGTCAGAACTTGGAATCAAGCAGCGCTTCACATCGGTCGAGCACCCACAGACAAACGGACAAGCGGAGGCCGCCAACCGGGTGATCCTGCGCGGGCTGAAAAGAAGGCTGGACGAATCCAAAGGCAAGTGGGCAGAAGAACTCCCCTTCGTACTATGGGCATACCGGACCACCCCACACTCCACCACAGGTGAAAGCCCATTCAAGTTGGTATACGGAGTGGAGGCACTCATCCCGGTTGAAGTTGGAGAGCTCAGTTGGAGAACGGCATATCCCAAAGACACCAATGAGAACGATCAGGGACTCAGAGAGGAACTCGACTTGGTTGAAGAACTCCGCACCAAAGCGTCGTTGAAAGAAGCACTTGTGAAACAAGGGATGGCAACGAGACACAACCTAAAAGTCGTCCCTAGAGAATTCACCATCGGCCAGCTCGTCCTCAGAAGAGCAGCGATAGGACAGAAGTTCGCAGCTCAAGGCAAACTCGCTCCAAACTGAGAAGGTCCCTACCGAGTCGTCTCGAAGACAGGGAAGGGCGCCTACCAACTTCAAACCATGGGAGGCGGGGCGGTGCCAAGAACATGGAACGCGGCCAACCTCAGGCGATACTTTGTTTAAAATTTTGACTAAATTCAAATTGTAACTCTGTCATTGACACTTGTTGAATGAATAAAGTAAGAACACCGGGCGGGACACTCTTTTCCCACTGGGTTTTTATTGAGGCCCGCCCGGCCATCACGACAGATGGTATATTTTTATATGTTGTCTCATCCTTTTCTGTTTTCCATATAGATTCATCAACCGCCAGGCGGGTTAAAATCAAACCGAGTTTGATAAACCACTGGGCGGGCTCAGCAACACTTAGTCGATCTAAGTAACACGAAGCGATCTCAATCGATAGTCGCAACGCCAAGGGCGAGTTAAATCTAGGGACGAACCCTGGTAAACGACCCGAAGGCTAAAAACACGAGTTAAAAGAAACGAAGCGCTCACAACCGAAAGTCGCACCCCCAAGGGCGAGTTAAGTCTAGATACGAGATCTAGTAAAATGCCCGAAGGCTAAACGAATTAAACAGAACGATTAAAATAACGATTTCAAAGCCAAAGTCATAGTACATATTACAACAGTGGGACGACTCGAAAGCCGCCCAAAAACAAAAGACAAGTACTTGGAGCATATTACAAAAATCCTAATTGGAACGATCGAAAACAACCATTTCCTCCACTAAGACGTTTCCTTCCTCGTCCTCCTCAGCAGGCTTGATGATCCGACCGTCCACATAAGAATGAGAAAAATTGATAACCCCCGTATCCAGCACGAGGTCCGGGTACACGCACCGCACCTGGACCAGAGCCTCATCAAACCACTCTTTGCAAATTGAAACAGTGGAATGAACGAGCCGATCATATTGGGCATAAGCCTCATCCCGCTCTTTCTTCAAAACTTCAATGGACGACCTCATTTCAGCAACTTCCAGATTCAAGCCGCTCATCTGTTCAGTCAAATCACTAACCTTTACCACCTCAAGCTGCAAATCCTTCTTAGCTTCAGTTAACGCGACCTGGGCGTCATCTCGCTCTTGGGTTACGATGGAGAGCGACTTCTTTGTTTCGTCGAGGGCAGCGACGGTAGGCTGAAGGGCGGCCTCTGAATCTTGCAGTTTCTTCTTGAAAGCTTCCAACTCCTCCCGAACTTCTGAGATATAAACATGAGAACGGCTAAGCTTGTCGGTTTTGTCTAAGTTATCACTCTCTAACCATAAATTTTGGGCGAGGAGAATATTACCTTTTGTCCGCTCCATTTCTCCGTGTTTCAATTTCGCGACCAGGTGAGACCCAGCCTTGACCACCTCGGCCGCAAACAGTAGGGGGTCTTCGCGGAATCCTCTGATGATGCTCTCATCGGTCATTTCTTCCAGATCGACCGCCAGGGGGGAACTCTTCTGAGGTCCTTTATGAGCCCTGGACTTTTTATGAGCATGCTCATCTTGGGTCAGATCGACAGTGGGAGGAGGGCGTCCCCTCTTCGTCCCAGCAACAGGCGGGCTACTCTCGCCACCTTCAGCAGCCACAGAACCCTCAGGAACAGGGGAAAGAGTAACTGCAGGGTTGGACGGGCCGGCCTGGGACCTCCTCCCTCTCTTAGCTTGTTTCATCAACTCGGCAAAACCTAGACCGGCCATTTCACCTGCGAAAAAGGTAAGAACACGGTTAAAAAAAAACGGGGGGGGGGGGGGTACGACTACCCATACCAAGTGCGACTTTGAAACTATTATCATCGATCGTTTTCACCAATTGGTGACATTTGATCAGACCCTCCTCCATCCAAGAGGCCAAGTTCTCAAGCAACCTCAGAGTCTCAGTATTTTCTTCGCCAAGTTGGCAACGGGTTCTGTACGTGGCGGGCATGCGACGAAAATGAGCGTACGTCCACACTATAGGATATTGCATACCTGTTACTCGCCCACCGGAGTCAACCGTCCCCACCATCCGCTGAGATGCCTCGCAAACTGGGACTACCCATAGAAAAGACGATTTCCAGGGTTTGAGCGACTCAGAGAACGGCTTGAAACTCTTGTAGTCTGACTGAGCCTTAAGACTCAGGTGCTCCCACCGATTCCGATCGCTGCCCGGCTCTGGCCGCCTGCTTGTCTCAAAAATTTTAAAGAAAGTTTGCCGATTGCACTCTCGCCCCATCACTCTCAGTAGCTGCTCAAACACCTTGATAAATGCCCACGAGTTAGGGTGCAGCTGCGAGGGTGCAACCCCAAGATAACGAAGTATACCGCGTTGAAAGCAGGTAAATGGCGGACGAATCCGCACGTCACGAAGGACAATAGCATACATGGTGAATTTTAAGGTGGCCGGAATCATAGCCACGTGTTCCGTTGAAGTAGGGCCTTCGACCGCCCACACCTGGTCCGGCGCGCCAACCAGCCCGGCAAAATACAATAACACTTGGTCCCCAGGTTTGAATATTGACGGAATCCGGCCTAGCACGGCCGACGAGATCCAAGAGCGATCCTCCCCTAGAGAGCCTCTCCAATCGGCCTCCCCTCTCTCTGGGTTTGGCTGGATTACCCGCTCCGTAAGGGCCGAGGACGCAGAAGGTGGATCATTACTTTCCCTCGTCTGGAAGTATACGGGCCGATCGGGGGTCGCAACATCCGATCCCTCAGCAGGAGGCGTAGAAGTAAACCCACCTTCCGAAGTCGTCCTATCTGTAGACGTTCGGGAGCTGGATGATGGGTCGGTGGAGGAAACTGGCGGGCTGCCAGGTACTTGGGCGGTCAGGTTCGTCCGCGCCATAAGAAAAGAAAACCTGCAAGAAGGGAGCTCGAAAGTCAGACCATCGAAGATGACCTACGGAAAGGGGCGACATGATCGACCCCGGGTCTGACACCCCCTCCTCGCCCATGTTAAGGTTAACAAAAAGACTTAAATTACTAAAGCCCAAAAGTAAAACTACATACCAGGAGTGGGATACAGTTTCGTTGCACTATGAATCACCAGAATGAGGCGATCGGAAGTTAGATCGCGCCGGAGTTTGAAGTCGCTTATCGGGAAACACCGTGCCAGAGTAGCCGGAAAATAGATCGCTCGTCGGAGAAAGGAAGTCGCCCTCAGAGCAAAAAATCTGGAAAGTGAACAAATTGACATAAGGGTGCCCCATATTTATAGGGAGGGGAAGCCGGAACGCAAAGGGACACGTCCCTTCCCCTTCTAAATTGATGATCTTCCTCGAAAATTGAACCGTCATCATCAAGCGCCCACCTTTTTGAAAAACGTGAAGTATGGTGACAGTCCCATCGAAGCGTCACGCTTGTCCTCTCAAAACGTCACATCTGTCAGAACACCACTTCGCTAGAAGGTGCGAGCAGGCTCAATCAAACGGGTACACGATCAGGTCATCTCGGCGCAGGCCTGCGCAGGCGGCCAATGTGGAGGCAGCCCGCCCCACCGAAAAGAATCTGTCTCTTAGGCCTGAACCCGTTCTACTGAACGACTTCGGCCTGGGGGGCAACTGTTCTGGATTGGGCCACAGCCCATAACGAATACTGGACCGACGTGGACGGCCCATCACTTAATCAGCATCACACGACTTGTGGGTCGGGTCGCAACCCGTTAAGAAGTTTGGGCCTATGCGAGCGGCCCAACAACGACCAGCGCCAACTTATACCCACGATGGGAGGATCTACGGTGGAGAGGAATTCTCGCAGATCCAACGGCCGCCCTCAGCACCCAGGTGCTATATAACGAGACCCTGACATCAGATGAAAGGTACGTTTTTAACCTGTATTACTACACAAAATCACCCCACTGACTTGGGCGTTGGAGTGCCATCGCAGGTACACCCCGAGGGAGCTCTGCACGCGACCATTTTACGCACAGGAACGACCTCAGTATCTGACACCAAGCTCCCAAGACAGTACGAGCACAAACAGATTTATTTCAACAAAAGGACCGATCGCTCAGAGAAGAGTCTGGTTCAAAAACTATGAGGTATCAATGCAAAAAAATATCCCAAGCAATGTGGGTATCTTTTTTAAAAAGGTGTGGGTGCATTTTTTTGAAAATGCAACAAAAAAATATAAAAGAACAAAGGTTTTTTTTTTGTACCCCCTCCTTCTCCCCTATACCCCCATAATAACCCAAACGGACTAAAATACCCCTAAAAATAGTTAAAAAAACTTAAATCTTCCTCATTTACACATATTTGCGGAAAAAAAAAATAAGTTTTTGGTCCTTAAACTTTTCGAAAATAGGGGTATTTCTGGAAGGCTTTTTTTAAACTTTCCGGAAATACCCCAAAATGCATTCGGCGCTAGCCAGAAATGTCCTGTGCATATTTTGGTTCGGATCATTGTTGGAAAGAATACGGAGTGTCCTAACAATTTCAAGGAAAGAATATTTTTTTGGGTAAACCCGAGGATCCACCGCACGGACAGTAGTGACTAATCCATCGCTCATTGGAGGTGCCTCGAAGGGAAGGAGAGTTGGCCCAGAGTTTTAACGTTGCTCCCTACCCAATGCGGGGATCGAACCCCGACCATTGGTTAAGGGAGGATCAGCCCCAACTGCTGAACCCCACGCTCTGGGTTAATTTCAAGGAAAGAATATGTTAATAGGGTTCAATTAAATTAAAAATATTTACGGTGTTGTATACTTAGAAACTGAAAAGGAATAGTATGTGGTGGACTTGTATGGACCCGATTAATGGCTTTGTTGGGTGAGCGAAATACAACAGTAAAAGTAACTATGTTTTTGGTTCACTTTTTAACTAAACAGTACTTTCGCTAAGTATCCATGTAAAATTTTATTAGGTTGAACCTATGGTCAGTTACGATGTACTCTCTCCGTCCCATATTAGATGACGTTTAAGGTAGTGGCACGAAAACTAAGGAATGGAATCATTAGTATAGAATTTGTAAGAAAAAATCTCATTCTTCCCAATATGCCCTTAATTAATTCATGTTGGTAAAGTTTTGAGTTGAAACCTTCCGGCCGTCATTCCAAGCATTGGTAATGCAGTTTCACACGTGGTGTATTACTCTGAAATAATAATGAGCTAGTAGCAGTACTTTTTACATTGGCTATTCCATAATGTTTACTTTTCATTACTTATTTTTATTTGAGCGATACTTTATTTTATTTCAATATTTCTAATTTAAAATTGGTTAAACAAGATTTAATTGGAAAATTACTTGAAGTGAGATTTTGTAAACCATTGAAATACTACTAGTACATGTAGCTTTGTCGAGATGCGAGAAATGCAATCATTCAAGTAGAGGTGGCTAACTTTGATTGACGTAGCAGTCAATGACTCATTGGAAAAAGTGGCTTAAAAACATGAATGTAAAAAAAAAAGTAGATGTATTTATGTTTGATGGTATAATAGGAAAAACATAGTTTTTGTTTTATTGATATTCTAAAAAATTATATCTTATGGTATCAAATTTTTTGGCAAAAAATCATATAATATGAGACGAATGGAGTACAATTTTTTCACCTTTCACCACAACCGGTCTGTTGTCACCATCTATGCAAATGTAATGATATTTGTTGGGAACCTACTCCCCCCCCCCCCCCCCCAAAGCTAGCCGTGTCTGATAGCTAATGTCTGATAGCTAATATTTAATTAGTAAAAAGTAGAGTTATCATTGTTTGTAAAATTTGTTATATAGGAGTAAATCTTAACAGACAGCTGTAATATTTTTGTTATGTGTTAATATCAATGTTTAGAAAAATGGATCGGTTATCAAATCGAAGAAGACACTGGTTCAAGGTTCACTGTCGTGCTTGAATCAGATCGGACATTAAACTGGTGAGGACATTGATTATTTGGTATATGAAGTGATAAAATTTATATATAACTAAGTTATAAGCTAAGATAAAACAATTATTAAATATATTTCATATTACTAAATATTAATCAAAATGATAAATAATAGAAAAAGTTATGTATATGTAATTTTATAACTTGACTTTGGCCTTTTATTTAACTAAAAAGTAATATATTAACATGTAATTTTTGTATATGTAATTTTATTTTTATTGAAATTAATTTTAATATTTTATAATATATTAAAAATATTTCATGTATTTCCACAATATTTTTAAAATTTTATAATATATACCTATACTGCATATTTGTTTCGTATACATATTTTTTGATTTGAAAAGAGGTAGTATTTTTTTTTTGACAAAAAAAGAGGTAGTGTTTTAATCTTTTATAATTTTATAATCTATAGATATTAGATTTGTTTTAAGTTTTGCACTGTTATAAACGGTATAGTTTTTCTTATAATTTTATTAATTGCCACGAATAGTTTTTCTCAAACACGTACATTAATATTCAAAGAATTTTTGCCCACGGGTGGCGGCGAGTTGTTTAATATGAGCAGTTCTCAAATTGAAATTGATTATAGTAGTCAAATTGAAATTGAGTAGTAATTAGAATCACTTTTATCTCAAATTAAACTAAAGCAATTAATAAAAGTGTTGCAAAAATCTCATTAAGAACCTTGACATGTTTTCATGTCAAGAGTTAGGATTCTAAATAAACATATGTAAACAATAAACAAATATAAAACATGTGGTCAAAGATAATCAAATTATACCAACAAACTTATTAGGAACCATGAGATGTTTCCCGCCATGACTCATAAAATCATAAAGTTTTACTTATTTTTTCTTTCATTTTATCCCTTTGTGTTATTTCCATTCTTTCAATATTGTATAGAACTCTAAATTTCAATCAAATAATTGGTAGAAATGCTCAAATGTGTTGTTTGTAAACCTTGGTCTATTATATACAAATAATAAACACATGCAGGTGGTAAGATAGTGTATCATTTCCTCTTTGCTAGCTACCAATACTTCTAAAGTATGTATTAACCAAAATTGAATGTTATTTGTCTCAAAAAAATTGAATTTTGATTGTTAAAAATTTCAACTAAGGACTTAAATACAATGATCCATATACAAACATTAATTGTATATAGTGAAAAATGCCCAAACCATGCTTGCCATGGTTACACTTGTGTCCCGCAAATGTATATGAAAAGTTTAAAAATTGGAATGTTGATACTCAAAGCTGAACTTATTCTTATTTGGGTGTACTTGAATCTAAACATGTAGTGAATTTTTTGGTGTTGTAAACGGTATAGTTTTTCTTATAAGCTAGGCAAGTAGAAAAAAAAGACATAATGAATGATTTCATAATGCTAATTTAGTTTCCCGATTAATATGGTTTATAGGGCGGTTTTCCGGTTTTTAGTCCGGTTTTAATGATAGGCGGTTCCTATGCCAATTTAGACCGGATCTGAGTCCAGTTCCCGGCCTAACCAGTTGAACTGGCCGGTCCGGTTCCTGAACCATGGTTAATATAAGCTACTTTTAAATGGGGATATGCTGCTTGTCAAAAAAAATGGGGATATGCTGGGCAAATCAAATGCATCGTTGCTATAGACCGGGCCGCGTGTCTCTGATAGATATCTGAGGTAATCTTTTATTTTTGCATACCTGATTCCTCCGCAGGCATAGGCAGTTAGGCACAGAGGCTATACTCAGCAGC
This sequence comes from Astragalus membranaceus, assembly GCA_039519185.1. Classification (NCBI taxonomy): domain Eukaryota; kingdom Viridiplantae; phylum Streptophyta; class Magnoliopsida; order Fabales; family Fabaceae; genus Astragalus; species Astragalus membranaceus. The sequence continues at coordinate 100,395,343 of CM076850.1, forward strand.
GGGTCCCACTTGAGCCTGTAGTAAAAAATATGCATGTTACATACTATTTTATATTGATGACCATGCATGTGTTGGATTATTGGTAATCCACAACTTAGATCAACTTTACATAATAGCCTTAGATTAAAATAAATCTAACAGTCAGAAATTAAATGACTTAACAGTCCCTGTTTAGTCAGTTAGTTACAGCTGTATAACAAATTAGTTCCTAACTAATTGTTCAAGTTGTTAACAGTTTAACAACTGAGTTTGTTATCTATAACAAACTCTAATCTATTAGCTATAAATACAATTGTAATAGTAATAGAGATGTACAGATTTTATATACAGAAAACACTATTGTAAATCAGAAATAAAATTACAGTTTTATAAGTTTTACATTGCTGTGTGTGTTCAGTCCCTCTCTGTGTTTCTTCTTCTCTTTCTTGCTAGCCCTTTGAGTTCTTGGTGATTTCCTCTTCGAAGGTGTTGAAGTACCTCACAAGTAAAAAGAAAAGGAAATGTGTTAGTGAACCTGTTTTCAGTGACTGAAACAGTAAGGAAAAGAAGAATAAGAGAGAGAGGAATTATACCTTTGTCAAGCAGTAACTGAAGCGTGAAGTTGGTGATTGTTCATCAAGAACAATCACAAGATAACCTGCAAGCAGTAACAGCAACTTAGGGTTTCTGTGTAAAATCAAATCAGAAACATCATTTCACTAAGAGAGTGAAACAATACCTTACGTTGTTATTCCTTCATCCAGTTTATGTGTTTCAACCGTCAATATCCCCAGCAAATCCAAACAGCAAGAAAAACAACACAGAAATTAGGTTTTCACTGAATCAAATAGTTAAAGAAAGCTGTTAAAGAATCGGTTCAGTGATTTACCTCAGTTGCAGTGTCCGCAACAAAACCCAGCCATCAGAGAAGCCTGAAGAACATCCTTCAGAAACTAGGGTTTCTGAAATCAGGCCAAAATCAAACTGAAGAAGGGGCTTTTGTGTAGGATCGGTAGGCGAGGTGTTTTGGTGAAAGATTGAAGCAAAACCTTGCTTCAATCTAAAAGAGAAGGCCTGGTTTCAGTGAGAAGTCTAAAGGAGGAAGAAGGGTTCGAAGAAGAGGATCAAGAACAGTGGCTGCGTTCTTGAATTTCTGGGCAACTAGGGTTAAGATTGTCCATTTATAGTCCGGGTCCTGGAGCGGGTCAAGTGGATCCGCGCCTCTGAACAGTGCTTGACCCGTTGGGTTCCGCACGGGTCAAACTCAAAGAAGCTGAATTAAGTGGGCTGTGTAATTGTTTCCTGCACCCCAACAAACTGATTTCACAACCTGCAAACAAAAGCAATCAAATGGTTAACAAATCCAACATGGTATCTGAGAGCTGGTAACAATCCAGGGAAAAACAGGAAAATTTTCTATCTCTATATCTTCTTTAAGTTTTCTTTTAAGGTTCTTTAAAGTTCTCTAAGGTTTTTTTTCAGTTTTACCTGCACAATCTGATTGTGCAGTTTTTGTGTTCTAACAATCTCTGTGTTTGTAGCGACCGAAAAATCCGGAGGAGGGATCCTTCGAAGTTCTTGAAATGAAGCCGCCACCAAAGTTTAGTTTAAGGGCAAACATTGGAAAATCCCTATTGTGTGGATAAAGGGGGTTTGCGGACCAGGTTTAGGCTCGGGAATCGTTTATGCGTAGGGAAGGTATTAGCACCCTACGACATCCTTCCTAAGGAAGGTTACCTTTTAACTAAATGTGTAAACGTTTATTAATTCAAAAATAATGTTTTTACCCTTATAAAAATAAAAGCCTCGCTAAACGGTTAGTTATTTTTGTACTTTTTGAGAAATAGAAGAGAAATGAGTTAAAAGAGAAAAAAAAATGGTTTTTTATTAATGCAATTGACAGAGGTCGGCCGCCCTCTGCTCCTACGTATCTCCTGGTAGAGAATCAAATCACACGTAGTTCTTGGTAGAAAATGTTTGTGTGTTTGATGTTTTTTTATTTATTTTTGAAATCGGGAGAGGTACTCGTGACGACCAAACAAGTAAAACTCAGAGTGGTCGTCGCTCATAGCTCGTTGAAAACTAAAGCTGTTATCAACGGTAAAACAAGCTAAGCTCAGAGTGACCATTAGTAACAAACCAATTTTGCGTTTAGGAAAACATTTATTCGCTATTTGGAAAAAAATAGGTTTGTGAAAGAAAATATTTATTTAGGGAAAAGAGATTTTTTTTTGAAAAAAAGAAACAGGGGGTGCAGTGGTAAAATAAGGGTGTAAATACAAGGAAGGCTGCATTGTTAAAAGGGGGTGCAGATAGTGAGCAGGCCCACGTTTTTTGTTTTCTGATGGGCTTAGGGGGGAGGCGTATGAAATAGACCGTGGGGGTTGTATTAGTGATCAGCAATTAAAAAAAAAATTGAAAGGGAAATCTGATGGATATAATGCAAATCAAATTAGGGCAACCCTAATTTCATTATTCATACTCCCAGCGCCGCAAGGAGAAAGAAACAGAGAGAGAGCTCACAGGGAGAGCGAGAGAGCTCACAGGGAGAGGGAGAGAGAGAGCTCACGGAAGGAGAGAGAGGGATTCCGCCGGGGACGGCGGTGCTGCAGACCGACCACCACCCAGCCGATGACGACGCCTTGGTGGCGACGACGATGGCTATCTGCGACGGCGGTGAGAGGCTTTTGACCGGGAGGAGAAGATCGACGCGACGGAGTTGACGGCGCGTTTACGGCCACGATGGCGACGATGGAAACGGGGTCGCTGAGGAAGTAATGGTAACGGATAACTTGTGGCGGTTCGCGTCGGCAGAGGGTGGATCGGTGGTCGTGGGGGCGCGGTGTGGTGTTTGGCTTCGATGGTGAGGAGGGGTTCTGTTTCGGGGAGGCTGTGCTTCGGTGGGGGGGCGCGACGGTGGCCGTTTGAGAGGTTAGAGTGGTGGATGGCCGTGAGTGGTGGACTCGGGTGGCTGAGTTTGGTGTTTGGAGGGAGGTGGGGTCGGTTTTGGCATACGGTTTGTGCTGTTGGGGGAGGTTTACGGAGAGGAATGGTGCGAGGTGATGGTGTGGGGGATTTTCTGTGGTGGTGCACGGTGGTGGTGCACGGCGGCCACCACCACAGATGGCTCAGTAGCTTTCTCTCTCTCTATTCTCTGATTCTTTGTTTTCGGTTCTGTGTCTGTAATGGTTTGTGTGTGTTTTCTTTTTTGTCTCTGTATCCCCCCCTCACTGTTGATTACTCTTTGTATTTATCAGTGAAATTGTGTGGTGTAGGTGAGGGGTTTTCAAACAAAGACCGCAAAGGCTTGCTGGAGGGGAACCTGTAAAGCTGCTTGGTCTGTGCCCCAAAAGGATAGAAGACAAAAGAATCAACAGAAATGAAATTTGGCTTGAGCCTGAAAATAGATGAGCAATTACAGCTTGCAGGGTGGTGTCTGCATAGCTGTGTTTTTTGTTGGAGCTAACAGGGGAAACAATAAAGGAGCAAGAAGAAAGCACCATTGGAGTGATTCTTCAAATGGCAGCATTGCTGCCCCAACAGCCAGAGGCGCCTCTGCCCTCTCTTTTATTTTTGTTTTACTTTTATTTTTTTGTACTTTTTTTTGTATTTTATTAGTTGACTTCTTTTGGTTGTACCCCTTTTTGCAACAAAAATTAATTGTAATAATAATAATAAAACATTTATTCCACATCTGATTTTTATTAGCATTTTTATGACAAAATTAAACTGATTAACAACGGCGATAAACATACGCACATGACGAGACGCGAACACGTGTCTGCAACAAGAATACACGAATTTGCGTACCAAAATAAACACTCGTACACAACGAGACGCGAATACCCGTCCGCAACGGGGACAAGAATGTGTACATTATTAACAATAGCACACGCGCACGATTCGCCACCAACACGCACTCGCATTAAGACTATGAACACGTAACTGACTTAATGTGCACACGCGTAAGTTATTAAAACTGATCTCATTTTATCCTTACTTCTCTAAAAAGAAAAAGGTAAAGATAAACGTGCACCGACGCAATTACTCACACGACTCTAAACGAAACGCGCGCTCGCGCTATTTATTATTTCATTATTTATTTTTGGATTTTTTTTGAGAACAACGAGCGCCAAACAAAATTGTTGCACGAGAGTGCCAAATACACCCGCGTTTAGAACAATATGCGGAGCGATAAAATTTTTGGGATTTTCCAATTAGTCGGACAAAATTGGGGTATGACAGTGTTTAAAGTGTTTTTCAGTTCTAAAAGATGGCTAGTACTGGGACAGGTCTAAACACACAAATCCCAAAGCTTGATGGGAAAAACTGGGACAGATGGAGCCTCCAAATGAAGGCCATTTTTGGCTGCCGTGGTGTTCTCAGAATTGTTAGGAATGGTTTTGAACCATTGGGTGAAGAACCAACTGTTGCTGAAACTAATTCGTTCAATGAAAACGAACAAAAGGACTACAAGGCAACCTATCTCATACACCAGGGGTGTGATGAGGCAAACTTTGATAGGATTAGAAGCTATGAAACTTCTAAGGCTGCCTGGGATGCCTTAGAGAGGTATTACACTGGTGCCGCCCCTATCAAAGAAGAAAAGTTGCAGGCTCTAAGAGCCCAGTATGAAACTCTAAAGATGAAGGAAGGTGAAGGTATTTCTGATTTCTTTATAAGGTTAAAGAAAATCACTAATACTATGGCAATGTATGGGGAAACTCTTACAGAAAAGGTGATTTGTAAGAAAGTCCTAAGGTCCTTAACTAAGAAGTTTGGCTGGGTAGTCAACAGTATTAAAGATACTACTCTACCAGATGACTATAAAGTGGAAGAGCTCCAAGCAAAGCTTGAAGCAAAGGAACTAAGGATCAAACTACTAGAAGGTGAAGAAGAAGATGAGCAGGCCCTACTCACCAAGTCTAATGGCAAGAAGTGGTCAAAAGGCAGCATAGGTAAGTCAGGTAAACCTAACTCTAAATCTGATTTCACTAAGAAAAGTAGCAATGCATCTAAGAAAGATAAATCTAAAGTGCAATGCTACAGATGTGATGAATACGGGCACTATGCTACTGAGTGTCCTACTAGAAAGGACTCTAAGCCCAAAGAAGCTGAATCTGAAGCCAATGTGGCTAAAGAAGATTCAGATTCAGAATCTGATCCTGTAGTTTTTAGCATGATAATAGATGACTTAGAAGAAACAGAAACTAATGAAGTTTCTGTGGATATAGTTGAACTTGAAACAGAAACTAAGGAAGTCTCTGTATGTTCAAAAGTTAAAACAGAAACTAATGAAGTTTCTGTGTGTTCTGTGACTGAACATGAAGCAGAGACTAAGGAGTTTCTGTAATCCCTAAGGCTAAACCAGAAGCAGAATCTAAGGAGGTTTCTGTGAGTTTAGAATCTGAGTTTTCAAAGTTGGTGAATTTTGAAACTGTGAAATCTGTGTTTTCAGAAACTGTGGAGTTAGAATCAGTATTTTCAAAAACTGTGAATTTTGAAAATATAAGTGTGAAAACTGTGTTTTTGGAAAATGTGAATTCAGAATCTATAATTTTCAAAACTGTGAGTGTAGAAACTGTTGATTCTGAAACTGAAACAGAAACAGAAATTAAGGCAATTTCTGTGATACCTAAAACTGATCCTAGGATAAGGAATTACTGTGAATATACTGGTTGTGCTTTGTCAACTAATATTGGCAGGATTTTTGAAGGAATGTGGTCATTGAACAATGGCTGTCCAAGCCACATGACTTATGAATGGCTGATTGACTCCTATTCTAGAAAGGAAATTGGTATTAAAGGGGCTGAACCTATTAATGCAGCTGGTGCAAGGAACCTAGTGTCCAAAAGGGAAGTTAGACAGATTGTTTACTCATCTACATATGGGTCACTTAATATGTTTTCACTAGGTGCTAACAATATTATTGTGAATTGTGTAGATGACTATTCAAAACTGTGGTTTTACCTAACCAAAACCAAAGAATGAGCTTTGGTGTGTTTTAAATTGTTTCAGGATATAGCTGAAAGACAAGGAAGCTGTCCTAAGGAGGAAAGCAGCACTAAAGACCCTATGGTGATGGAAACTAATACTTGGAAAGCTGTACAGCAAGCAGAAGGTGAAGCTATCCACTACAAGGAATATGCCACACTACGTGCACTGTGTTTTTTAGGCGGACACAACTAGTCTGAAGGGCCTGGGGCCGGATGATCCGTCGGTTGCTCGATAACGCGACGTGCGATCTGGATTGAAGGACCATTGTTGGTCTGAAGGAGCGCTTGGGCTCTGAGGGACCGCTGGGGGTCTGAAGGAGCGCTTGGGCTCTGAGGGACCACTAGGGGTCTAAAGGAGCGCTTGGGCTCTGAGGGACCGCTGGGGGTCTAAAGGAGTACTGAGATTCTGAATTGTGATATAAGACCAGCATTTGGAGTGTTGACTTTGGGGGAACTAAATATTGGGATTGACAGATGGCGTACTTGCCTAGAACACACCTAATGAATGCATTTACCTGAGAAGGGAAAAGCTATCTATATTCGGCATGTTTGAAAATGCAGCGAATGATATATGCGTGCAATATATGTATGTGAAATGGTAAGTGTTCGATGGGATGGATGAAATGTGGTAGATGGTGTGACTTGAAGTTGATGGAACAACGTATGTGAATGCGGATAGGGTATGAATGTGATTGTACTGAGTAAATGTTGAATGTAAGGGAATGAGCGATTTTCCTCTTTTTGCTTTTTTTTTTGCTTTTTTTTTTTGGCATATAATGAGTGTATGAAGTGCAAAGTGCGAATGTGATGCACATATAATGCTTTGATGCAAATGTCATGGTGAATAAAAGAAAACACGCGAATGCACGGCACAATGATATGATTAGTGATGTAAAAGACCTTTTTTGGGCAACGATGAGACCGACACTTGGCACGTCTATCGAAGCAAACAGTGTTATGCATGTGACGAACGTGCGATGATTGGTATCTGGTGGGATGATGAATGAAATGGGTGTTGAACCTGATGGAATGAGAAAATCGACAAACGGTTGTATGTGGATGCAGATGAGATATGAATGTGATTATAAAGATTGTATGCTATGGTAAATAAAAGGAAGCACATGAACGCATGGTAAATGACATGATTGGTGCAAAAATGTTATGCATGGAATGTGATGAATGTGCAATGATTGGTACCTGATGATGAATGAAATGGGGAAGACAATGGGTGTTGTAACTGACGGAATGGGAAAGTTGACACACGGTGTGTGAGATGTGATTGTGATTGTAGTGATTAATTTTTGGTGTGGTGACAAATGTAATGGATGGACTTTTCTTTTTACTTTTTCTTATTTATTTTGCTTCTTTTGTTGATGCATGCAATGTGAACTTTGATGCAAATGCTATGGTGGATGAATGCATAGCAAATGATATGATTGGTGAAGTAGAGAGCTTTTGGCAACGATGAGACCGGCACTTGGCGCGTGTATCGAAGCAAAAAAGTGTTATAGGTATGCAATGTGATGAATGTGCAATGTGAAAGTGAATGGACTACAAAAGGCCCGTGAATGATGGGTGCTGAAGTTGGTCGGAAACAGAAATTGATAAGCTGTGGATGCGGATGCAGATAACATGCGAATGCAAATATACTGTTGATTGCATGATGGAATGATCTAGGCTTTGGTGGGAGTAACGGGTGCAATGTGGATGATTTTTGCCTTTTTGGTTTTGTTTTGCCCCTTTTCATGAATAAATAAATGAATGAATGAATGACCGTGCACACGTAATGCTTAGATGAAGGGTTGTGGTAGCCGCATGACTTGATGTTGTATGATGCAATGATTGGATGTTTGTTGGGATATGGGAGGTTTTTTATCTTTTCGCTTTATTGTCTTTTTGGTATTTGATGAATGCATGAAATGAGAATGCAAATATGATAGATATGTAATATTTTGATGCAAACGCTATGGTGCCTAAATACATGGTGCATTGATGTGATTGATTGGTAATGATGCGACCGACATTTGACATTTTTATTGAAGCGATACATGTTATGCGTGGCTATGCATGCCCGCATACGCAATGTGTAATGCACAAGAAGCAAAATTGTGTAAGCAAAACAAGTGGAATGTGAATGCATGTACAATACTCGCATGAAAGAGTTGTGATGGGTATGATCAGATGCATGGTTTAATTTTAGAATAATGAGGATATGTATAATGCATGATTTGTTGGTAACAACACCTTTTTTGTAAGGATACAAGAATGTTTGATGTGAAACGAAACTTTTGATGCTGGAAACAGAGAGCTGAACATTTGAATTGATCGTTCCTTGGAAGAAAGATTTGTGATGGCTTGGACTTGAACTCTGGTAAGCTCAAGATTGCCATTTTGAAAAATGCGGCTTGTGGCAATTTATTAGTGCCTTTTTTAGAGATCGAGATGTGTATTTGCAGATGGGTTCTCATTTGGTTATGATGACCCATGATGGCTAAGCTTTTAAGTCTAAGATGTTAACTTAGAGGGATTGTCATTATTGTGTGTCTCTCTCTTTGAAGCATTTGCTTAATAAATATGAAAAACAGTGCGAATGCAAATGAATGTGCCAGTTGACTCAGGGTTCAAGAAATGTAGGGTATAGTCAAGCGTGACACATGAGTGGAGTGGAGGATGAGGTTTATTGGCTCAAACTTATGAGAGATAAGCTTGCTCCAAGGTAAAAATGTTTGATTGCCCCAATTTTGACTTCAAATAGTGGGGAGTGAAACTAAGGAGGACAATGACAACTAAGGATATAGACTGATTGAGGGATTGGGAAATATGTTGGTATTGAGAGTGACAAGTGGCTAGGAATGAATGGAATGGGAGGCAAAAGGATTCTTTCGGGCCGAGGGATATGAAGCCCCGGTATACAAGAGGACAAGGTTGCCCCAATCCATGAAAGGTGAAGATTGCCCCATCCGAGTGGGATTGTGACGGGGTGTAAAGTTAGAATGTAGTATGTGAACGGGATGAAAGATGAGGGTATTTCGGGAATGCTAAAAAAATCTCCCTGAGTTTGAGTGGAATGGGGGGTGAGGTATTGCCCCATTTTGATATGATAAGTCAAGTAACTGCCTTAGTAGGGATTTGTGGTTTTCTTTGGGAAGGAGTCCACAAGCTAAGACAGTCAAGAGTTTTTGGTTCGATGAAAATTCACTTTGTTGATGATCACTGTCATATTCTCTTGATGAACTTCGAGCGTGCAAGCCCTTTTAAGTTTTTTCCTTATTTTCTTTTGTAATAATATTTTTCTCTTTGTTTTTTTGAGCAAATAACTTATTCTGATTATTTTGTCCTATAGTATAAGCTTTGAGAAAAATGGAAACAACCAATCACTGATCAGAATAGGCCTTAGGATTGTAATATGGCTAATGGCTAATGATTCATGAAGGAAATGATTACTTTGCTCCTGAGAGTGTTCGAGGTTGGTTGAGACAAAGAATCTTTTATGCGCTTCATGGTAGAATGAACCTGTTTTAGGGTTGTAGCGCATTTGAGGGTTCATGGAGGATAGGATGCTTAGGCCAAAGGAAGTGTTTGAGGGTTTATTTCAGACAAGGATCTTTTATATGCTCGATGGTGTGAAGTATCAGCTCACAATTTCTACCGCTCTGGTCTTCAGGATTTTTCAAAGGTGTTTGAAAGATTTTTGATTTTTTGGCTCGAAGTGGGTAGCAAAGGGCATTTCTCTTTTTTTGGATTTTTGGATATAGGAAAATGGCCAGACTCCGATTCAAATCATGATTGCTTATTTTCTTGAAATTGTAACTATGGGACAAAACTTCATTTTAAATATATTTTGCTTTTCTTTATTTATTATTTTTTATGCCCTAATTTTTGCTCAGGCTGCTCTTGCGAGTTTTCAACCTAACGGGCTTTTCTTTTTTTGGATCTCTTTTGTGTTTTTTTTTTACTCAAAGGACTTGCACGAGTGTTTAGAATGCTAGCAGAAAATCTTAGTGATCATTACTCTGCCCCAGTATGGAGCGTAGAAAATGTTGTTCATGAAATTCCATCACTGGGGGAAGTGAATGTAACACTCTCGTGGGGACTGGGCCTTTTATGGATGGTTGGGTCTGGTTTTGGAAATGGCGGAAAGATGGGGGTAGTATAACTGACTCAAACAAGGGTAAGCACACGTGTCATGTTAGTTTATCTTGCAAATGCTTCATGGAGAGTTAACACCGCTTAAGTTTGAACAATTTTAATTGTTAAAACCACACAAGTTAACAAAATAGACATTTAAGCTTCTTATCAAAGGTGTAAGATATATGTTGGCTGGTGTCCTTGGTGGGGCACGCAGTGACTAAGGGTCAAGTCTATGATATGGTCAATATTGTAGTGACCATGGTGGTGAATGAGTTATTGGTGAATTCCATTGAAGGGTTAGGTGGGTGGATGGTTTCCATAAATGTGGTAGGCGTGAGTAGGATGTATATGGGATGAAGAGTCAAGAACTTGTTGTTGGTAAATCAAGTTAGGGTATGACAACATTTTCCAAGGAAGAGGAATCAATTCAAATGTATTTCCAAGAATGCATCGTTTCCCATCAAACAATGTGTAAACAAAAGATCTTATGAGTTTCATTTTTTTTTATTTTTTGGAAAAATTATTTGAATAAAGTAGAATGCATGAACATATGGATGTTGTTGTACACAGACAATGATGCAGGTGAATGAAATGCCTAATGATATCTAAAGCAAGTGTGTGATTTTTATTTTTTATTTTTTTTGTTTGAAGTTCAACCAGAGCGAGAGGCTAACAAAAAAACTATTGGATGATGAACGATGCAAGAATAGAAGAAGATGAAGCAATTCCTAATTTTGTTTTAATGCACGTGAGAGGATTAATGCCCTGGAGATGGATGTGAGAGGAATGAATGATTTTTGTTTTTGTTCTTTATGACGCATGAAGGAACTGTTTTTGAGATGCATGAGAATGAATGACTTTTGTTTTTGTTTCTTCATGATGCATGAAGAGGAGTAATGAAATAATGAATGAATGTAAATTTTTTTATAATATCAAGGTGATATTATTTTCTCATTTTGGCGTGTGGCTTATGCAAGATGAAGTAAAATAAAAAATATGATATTTTGTTATTTTCTAGATGATGAGATGCATTTTGGTACCATGATAGTGAAAACGATGACCGTATTCTATTATGAATGCATGATAAGTTTTTATTTTCTAGTTGAAAGACTAACTATGCTCACGCAACAAGAATAATCAAGTTAAACGCACCTTGTGTCCTAATGCATGAAGGAACACATGGTGAAAAATGACGAAAATGCAGATGCGAATGCATGAAATGCGTGCATGAATGATCACTTGGAAATGTCAGTTATTCTAAATGATTTTTGGAGACAATGCGGCACGTGACCGATGCAGAGCCTCTTTCATGTATCAGAATGAAATGCTAAATACGTATCTATGAATGATGCGAAAATGATGACGATGGGTGGATGAAATGGATGATTTAATGAAACAACAGTTTTTGGATGAGTGAAAAGGTGCGGGAATGCTATGCATTTCATGATGTTGCAAATGATGAAATGCATGCTAAAGGAGATATTCAATCACAATTTTTTTAATTGTGATCATGTTTTTTATTCTTTTCCTTTTTTCGCGAAAGAAAAATGCAATGTATGAATGAACGAATAATGTTGCCTGATGCAGATGCGAGAAATGTGAATGAATGATCGCTTGAAAAGCTTGACTATCCGAAATGATTTTTCGGACGCAATGCAATATGATGATGAATAATGCAAGACAGTGGCATTATTTTATTATTTTTCTTTTATTTTGCATGTCAGATGACTATTGCATTTTTTATTTTTCTATGCATGAAGAGGAGTAACGAATACAGTATATTTTTGAGTATGCAAGATGATGAAAGTTGGACAACTATGTAGCGTCTTTATTTTTGGAGGACGATATGCATGTTAGTACCATGAGAACGAGATGTATATGAAAACAAGTTACTCGTTTTATGGTGATTTTTTATTTTCTAGCAAAATATAATGCCCATGATGACAGATATGTATGAAAAATGCGAATGCATAAATGTTTGATCCTAATGCAATTATTTTTATTTTTCAAGAAGCAGTGCAACATGCATGGAGACTCTTATTTTGATTTATTGGATGACAAATGATACAATTATAATGAAAAAAAATTTGTTTTATTTGGGAGATGGCAAATGAATATGGAATTGTTGCATTTAAACTAGGATGACCACATGAGGGAGATGATGTATGAATGTTATGTTTTTTTTTAAATGTAATTCAAGACTTTATGAATGATGTGGTACCTACACTGTGTGGTCATGACTTTGAATGATTATGAATGAATGTCGGTGCCTATGACGCTATTGCCTTTTTTTGGGTGCGAGGAAACAAAATGCATGACACTCGCAGCGACTTTTTTTTTTTAATGCGTGGAAAAGAGTAATGAACATAACCTTTACATAATATGGGGGTAATATTCTTTTGGTGTACGGATATGCGAGATGAATGCAATTTTGAAAAAAAAATGATACCTTCGCGATGCATGATAGTGCAATAACAATGAAATGCTTATGGAGGAGTGATTTTAGTATGAATGAATGGTGATTTTTTGTGTGTTTTCTTTGAATAAAGTATAATGCATGAACATATGGACGTTTGTTGTACATGAGCAACAATGGAGATGAATGAAATGCGTGATGGTTTATCCCTTTTTTTTATGCTTCAACTAAAATAAAAAGCTAACAAAATGCTATTGGGTGATGAATGATGCAATAATGAAGAAATTTATAATTTTTGTTTTGACGCATGTTGAAGGACTAATGCATTTGAGATGGATAGGAATAAATGACTTTTGTCCTTGTTTTTTATGATGCATGAAGATGATGCATTTAAAAATAAATTTTTATAATAGCAATGCGATGTATGAGTATGAGAGATGATGCAACTAGGATAAAATGATGCACGTATGGAGAAATTGCGCATTTGGACTATGATGCATGTATGGAGAAGTGATGCATGTATGGAGGAATTGTGCAGTTGGACTATGATGACAATATGAGCGAAATGTTATAGAATGTCTCATGCAATTTGTAATAATGATGTTGCAAATGACAAGATGCCTACACTATTTGATGATTTTTTTTTCGATATTTATGAATTATGAATATATGATGAATGGTACGGTAGGGAAATGGCAATGTGATGCATATGATGAAAAAAAATGATCTTATTTTATGATAATTTTTGTATGATGAATGAAAGGAATGACGTCGTCTCGTATGCATGCAAATGAAGGAAGCATGAAAATTTTTTTGAGTGATTTTAATTTTGGAGAAAAACTAACCAGATTGATAGAGAGGGTAAGTATAGTGCCCCTGTGTCCTAGGTGGGTCATGTCTAAATTGGGATTTTCAACATGATCTAGGGTCACTTATGTGATCAATCTCTCAGGTGGCTCTATTCGCTTCCTCACAAAGGTCTCCAGAGCTAAAATCCCCTTCATGATATGATCCGCAACGATAGCGAGCTACCTGATGCGGGATACCATGAAAGAGCATACTCTGGTTGAGACTTTCATGAGAGTCAGACAGATAAAATCCAGAATGACTGTCACTAATAATCTCCACTCGTCCTAGGTTATTTGCAGACCCGGGTATAGGGCCCCACTCGAAGGTGTGTGCAAAAGTGTAAGTGAGGTGTGTGATGAGAGCAAAATACCTAAACTAACCAAACTGGCCAAGATGTACAACACTAATAAAAGGTCGTCTACCCTAAGGTTCAATAATATAAAGAAATGCTAATAAATAAATAATATAAGAATAAGGGTAAAAACAAAATATTAATAAAATTAACAAATACTTACACCTTTAGTTAATTTGGCTTGACTCTCTTAATTTGTCCCCAGTGAAGTCGCCAGCTGTAGCGACCGAAAAATCCGGAGGAGGGATCCTTCGAAGTTCTTGAAATGAAGCCGCCACCAAAGTTTAGTTTAAGGGCAAACATTGGAAAATCCCTATTGTGTGGATAAAGGGGGTTTGCGGACCAGGTTTAGGCTCGGGAATCGTTTATGCGTAGGGAAGGTATTAGCACCCTACGACATCCTTCCTAAGGAAGGTTACCTTTTAACTAAATGTGTAAACGTTTATTAATTCAAAAATAATGTTTTTACCCTTATAAAAATAAAAGCCTCGCTAAACGGTTAGTTATTTTTGTACTTTTTGAGAAATAGAAGAGAAATGAGTTAAAAGAGAAAAAAAAATGGTTTTTTATTAATGCAATTGACAGAGGTCGGCCGCCCTCTGCTCCTACGTATCTCCTGGTAGAGAATCAAATCACACGTAGTTCTTGGTAGAAAATGTTTGTGTGTTTGATGTTTTTTTATTTATTTTTGAAATCGGGAGAGGTACTCGTGACGACCAAACAAGTAAAACTCAGAGTGGTCGTCGCTCATAGCTCGTTGAAAACTAAAGCTGTTATCAACGGTAAAACAAGCTAAGCTCAGAGTGACCATTAGTAACAAACCAATTTTGCGTTTAGGAAAACATTTATTCGCTATTTGGAAAAAAATAGGTTTGTGAAAGAAAATATTTATTTAGGGAAAAGAGATTTTTTTTTGAAAAAAAGAAACAGGGGGTGCAGTGGTAAAATAAGGGTGTAAATACAAGGAAGGCTGCATTGTTAAAAGGGGGTGCAGATAGTGAGCAGGCCCACGTTTTTTGTTTTCTGATGGGCTTAGGGGGGAGGCGTATGAAATAGACCGTGGGGGTTGTATTAGTGATCAGCAATTAAAAAAAAAATTGAAAGGGAAATCTGATGGATATAATGCAAATCAAATTAGGGCAACCCTAATTTCATTATTCATACTCCCAGCGCCGCAAGGAGAAAGAAACAGAGAGAGAGCTCACAGGGAGAGCGAGAGAGCTCACAGGGAGAGGGAGAGAGAGAGCTCACGGAAGGAGAGAGAGGGATTCCGCCGGGGACGGCGGTGCTGCAGACCGACCACCACCCAGCCGATGACGACGCCTTGGTGGCGACGACGATGGCTATCTGCGACGGCGGTGAGAGGCTTTTGACCGGGAGGAGAAGATCGACGCGACGGAGTTGACGGCGCGTTTACGGCCACGATGGCGACGATGGAAACGGGGTCGCTGAGGAAGTAATGGTAACGGATAACTTGTGGCGGTTCGCGTCGGCAGAGGGTGGATCGGTGGTCGTGGGGGCGCGGTGTGGTGTTTGGCTTCGATGGTGAGGAGGGGTTCTGTTTCGGGGAGGCTGTGCTTCGGTGGGGGGGCGCGACGGTGGCCGTTTGAGAGGTTAGAGTGGTGGATGGCCGTGAGTGGTGGACTCGGGTGGCTGAGTTTGGTGTTTGGAGGGAGGTGGGGTCGGTTTTGGCATACGGTTTGTGCTGTTGGGGGAGGTTTACGGAGAGGAATGGTGCGAGGTGATGGTGTGGGGGATTTTCTGTGGTGGTGCACGGTGGTGGTGCACGGCGGCCACCACCACAGATGGCTCAGTAGCTTTCTCTCTCTCTATTCTCTGATTCTTTGTTTTCGGTTCTGTGTCTGTAATGGTTTGTGTGTGTTTTCTTTTTTGTCTCTGTATCCCCCCCTCACTGTTGATTACTCTTTGTATTTATCAGTGAAATTGTGTGGTGTAGGTGAGGGGTTTTCAAACAAAGACCGCAAAGGCTTGCTGGAGGGGAACCTGTAAAGCTGCTTGGTCTGTGCCCCAAAAGGATAGAAGACAAAAGAATCAACAGAAATGAAATTTGGCTTGAGCCTGAAAATAGATGAGCAATTACAGCTTGCAGGGTGGTGTCTGCATAGCTGTGTTTTTTGTTGGAGCTAACAGGGGAAACAATAAAGGAGCAAGAAGAAAGCACCATTGGAGTGATTCTTCAAATGGCAGCATTGCTGCCCCAACAGCCAGAGGCGCCTCTGCCCTCTCTTTTATTTTTGTTTTACTTTTATTTTGTTGTACTTTTTTTTGTATTTTATTAGTTGACTTCTTTTGGTTGTACCCCTTTTTGCAACAAAAATTAATTGTAATAATAATAATAAAACATTTATTCCACATCTGATTTTTATTAGCATTTTTATGACAAAATTAAACTGATTAACAACGGCGATAAACATACGCACATGACGAGACGCGAACACGTGTCTGCAACAAGAATACACGAATTTGCGTACCAAAATAAACACTCGTACACAACGAGACGCGAATACCCGTCCGCAACGGGGACAAGAATGTGTACATTATTAACAATAGCACACGCGCACGATTCGCCACCAACACGCACTCGCATTAAGACTATGAACACGTAACTGACTTAATGTGCACACGCGTAAGTTATTAAAACTGATCTCATTTTATCCTTACTTCTCTAAAAAGAAAAAGGTAAAGATAAACGTGCACCGACGCAATTACTCACACGACTCTAAACGAAACGCGCGCTCGCGCTATTTATTATTTCATTATTTATTTTTGGATTTTTTTTGAGAACAACGAGCGCCAAACAAAATTGTTGCACGAGAGTGCCAAATACACCCGCGTTTAGAACAATATGCGGAGCGATAAAATTTTTGGGATTTTCCAATTAGTCGGACAAAATTGGGGTATGACAGTGTTTAAAGTGTTTTTCAGTTCTAAAAGATGGCTAGTACTGGGACAGGTCTAAACACACAAATCCCAAAGCTTGATGGGAAAAACTGGGACAGATGGAGCCTCCAAATGAAGGCCATTTTTGGCTGCCGTGGTGTTCTCAGAATTGTTAGGAATGGTTTTGAACCATTGGGTGAAGAACCAACTGTTGCTGAAACTAATTCGTTCAATGAAAACGAACAAAAGGACTACAAGGCAACCTATCTCATACACCAGGGGTGTGATGAGGCAAACTTTGATAGGATTAGAAGCTATGAAACTTCTAAGGCTGCCTGGGATGCCTTAGAGAGGTATTACACTGGTGCCGCCCCTATCAAAGAAGAAAAGTTGCAGGCTCTAAGAGCCCAGTATGAAACTCTAAAGATGAAGGAAGGTGAAGGTATTTCTGATTTCTTTATAAGGTTAAAGAAAATCACTAATACTATGGCAATGTATGGGGAAACTCTTACAGAAAAGGTGATTTGTAAGAAAGTCCTAAGGTCCTTAACTAAGAAGTTTGGCTGGGTAGTCAACAGTATTAAAGATACTACTCTACCAGATGACTATAAAGTGGAAGAGCTCCAAGCAAAGCTTGAAGCAAAGGAACTAAGGATCAAACTACTAGAAGGTGAAGAAGAAGATGAGCAGGCCCTACTCACCAAGTCTAATGGCAAGAAGTGGTCAAAAGGCAGCATAGGTAAGTCAGGTAAACCTAACTCTAAATCTGATTTCACTAAGAAAAGTAGCAATGCATCTAAGAAAGATAAATCTAAAGTGCAATGCTACAGATGTGATGAATACGGGCACTATGCTACTGAGTGTCCTACTAGAAAGGACTCTAAGCCCAAAGAAGCTGAATCTGAAGCCAATGTGGCTAAAGAAGATTCAGATTCAGAATCTGATCCTGTAGTTTTTAGCATGATAATAGATGACTTAGAAGAAACAGAAACTAATGAAGTTTCTGTGGATATAGTTGAACTTGAAACAGAAACTAAGGAAGTCTCTGTATGTTCAAAAGTTAAAACAGAAACTAATGAAGTTTCTGTGTGTTCTGTGACTGAACATGAAGCAGAGACTAAGGAGTTTCTGTAATCCCTAAGGCTAAACCAGAAGCAGAATCTAAGGAGGTTTCTGTGAGTTTAGAATCTGAGTTTTCAAAGTTGGTGAATTTTGAAACTGTGAAATCTGTGTTTTCAGAAACTGTGGAGTTAGAATCAGTATTTTCAAAAACTGTGAATTTTGAAAATATAAGTGTGAAAACTGTGTTTTTGGAAAATGTGAATTCAGAATCTATAATTTTCAAAACTGTGAGTGTAGAAACTGTTGATTCTGAAACTGAAACAGAAACAGAAATTAAGGCAATTTCTGTGATACCTAAAACTGATCCTAGGATAAGGAATTACTGTGAATATACTGGTTGTGCTTTGTCAACTAATATTGGCAGGATTTTTGAAGGAATGTGGTCATTGAACAATGGCTGTCCAAGCCACATGACTTATGAATGGCTGATTGACTCCTATTCTAGAAAGGAAATTGGTATTAAAGGGGCTGAACCTATTAATGCAGCTGGTGCAAGGAACCTAGTGTCCAAAAGGGAAGTTAGACAGATTGTTTACTCATCTACATATGGGTCACTTAATATGTTTTCACTAGGTGCTAACAATATTATTGTGAATTGTGTAGATGACTATTCAAAACTGTGGTTTTACCTAACCAAAACCAAAGAATGAGCTTTGGTGTGTTTTAAATTGTTTCAGGATATAGCTGAAAGACAAGGAAGCTGTCCTAAGGAGGAAAGCAGCACTAAAGACCCTATGGTGATGGAAACTAATACTTGGAAAGCTGTACAGCAAGCAGAAGGTGAAGCTATCCACTACAAGGAATATGCCACACTACAATCTGACTCTATTAGTCAATTCCTGGCTAAGAGACAAAGGCTGGCAGATTCAGAAGAAACTGACTACTGTAAAGCTCTTGAGAGGAAAGAGCTGAGAAGTACTACAATTGAGGAGGAGTTAAACTCCACTTATGAAGACTTAGGGACTCTATATGATGTCTATGAACTAGAATTCTTAAGGGCACCTAAAAGCTCTACTCTACAACAACTAAACTGTGCTAAGGGAGTCCTAGCAAGGATTGACAAAGCAGATTGCAGTTCTGCTAGCAACAATGCAGAATGCTCTCTGGGTTTCAAAGCTGCCACTCAAGCAGTTTGGCTAGAAGCATTGAACCACTGCTCAACCAAAGAGCAGATGGCTGACTTTTTACTAAAAGCTCTAAAAGGTAAGGTTTTAATTAAAGCTTAGGAGACAGCTAGGATGAAAGCTAACATCTGGGGGCTTGTCCCAGATCATCTCTGGTTAATACCTAACAGGGGGTTGTCCTGACTTAGTTTCTGTCTCTAAGCCCTAAGAAAATCTAAGTTTTAGGATTAAGGGAGGATGTTGGATTATTGGTAATCCACAACTTAGATCAACTTTACATAATAGCCTTAGATTAAAATAAATCTAACAGTCAGAAATTAAATGACTTAACAGTCCCTGTTTAGTCAGTTAGTTACAGCTGTATAACAAATTAGTTCCTAACTAATTGTTCAAGTTGTTAACAGTTTAACAACTGAGTTTGTTATCTATAACAAACTCTAATCTATTAGCTATAAATACAATTGTAATAGTAATAGAGATGTACAGATTTTATATACAGAAAACACTATTGTAAATCAGAAATAAAATTACAGTTTTATAAGTTTTACATTGCTGTGTGTGTTCAGTCCCTCTCTGTGTTTCTTCTTCTCTTTCTTGCTAGCCCTTTGAGTTCTTGGTGATTTCCTCTTCGAAGGTGTTGAAGTACCTCACAAGTAAAAAGAAAAGGAAATGTGTTAGTGAACCTGTTTTCAGTGACTGAAACAGTAAGGAAAAGAAGAATAAGAGAGAGAGGAATTATACCTTTGTCAAGCAGTAACTGAAGCGTGAAGTTGGTGATTGTTCATCAAGAACAATCACAAGATAACCTGCAAGCAGTAACAGCAACTTAGGGTTTCTGTGTAAAATCAAATCAGAAACATCATTTCACTAAGAGAGTGAAACAATACCTTACGTTGTTATTCCTTCATCCAGTTTATGTGTTTCAACCGTCAATATCCCCAGCAAATCCAAACAGCAAGAAAAACAACACAGAAATTAGGTTTTCACTGAATCAAATAGTTAAAGAAAGCTGTTAAAGAATCGGTTCAGTGATTTACCTCAGTTGCAGTGTCCGCAACAAAACCCAGCCATCAGAGAAGCCTGAAGAACATCCTTCAGAAACTAGGGTTTCTGAAATCAGGCCAAAATCAAACTGAAGAAGGGGCTTTTGTGTAGGATCGGTAGGCGAGGTGTTTTGGTGAAAGATTGAAGCAAAACCTTGCTTCAATCTAAAAGAGAAGGCCTGGTTTCAGTGAGAAGTCTAAAGGAGGAAGAAGGGTTCGAAGAAGAGGATCAAGAACAGTGGCTGCGTTCTTGAATTTCTGGGCAACTAGGGTTAAGATTGTCCATTTATAGTCCGGGTCCTGGAGCGGGTCAAGTGGATCCGCGCCTCTGAACAGTGCTTGACCCGTTGGGTTCCGCACGGGTCAAACTCAAAGAAGCTGAATTAAGTGGGCTGTGTAATTGTTTCCTGCACCCCAACAAACTGATTTCACAACCTGCAAACAAAAGCAATCAAATGGTTAACAAATCCAACAGCATGGAGGTTCATGGCATATGTTAGCCAACCACATGGGAGGGTGGTGCCACGTCAGTATGAATAATCATTCTGCTGGATGGTTAAACCTTATGGATGGAGCACTCCGTAATATACGGAGAGACGGTTCCGTTGCCGTAGACGATTTGGGAAGCCTTCGGTGGCTTTTTTTTTTTGGTAAATCTGGGTATTCACCGCACAGATAGTAATGACTAATCTCTCACTTATTAGAGGTGCCTCGATGGGCAGGAGAGTTGGTCCGGAGTTTTAACGCTACTCCATACCCAAGGCGGGGATCGAACTCCCAACCATTGGTTAATGGAGGATCAACCCCAACCGCCGAACGTACTCTTCGATTCCTTTCGTGTCTTTTTACTTTGAAGCTTTATAAGATACTAGTACTATACATGTGCATCCGCACGGGCTAATCGCGTTACGTCATACGATTACCTCAAATAGAAACGTTAGTTTGAAATCTCATTAATCTAAAATCAATTGTAAAATATAGAGAATGACTTGCATACGGACATGTGCTGTCGTGTTCTTTTTAGGAATGAATTTTGACAGTATTTAAATAGTCTGAACATTACCCCGTGAAAATAAAGAAAAATTTAAAGTAGATAAAAAAGGAGTTTCAAATAAAAAATTGATAAATATTAAAACTAAAAATGTAAAAGTATCATTTAAAAACAATATGTGCATTTATCCCGTGTGTTTTTATATATCAGTGCAGTGTTTTTTTATATATCAGTGTTGTTATCCCATGTTTTTTTTATATATCAGTGCAATTATCCCGTGTTTTTATATATATCATTGCAATTATCCCTGTATTTTTTTATATCAGTGCAGTTGTCCAGTGTTTTTTTTTATGTATCAGTGCAGTTATCTCATTGTTTCAATTGATTATTTGAGTAGATTAGTAGATTATAGTAGATAGTGAAAGATAGATAGTAGATTATTTGTCCTTTTTTAGGTATTAGTGACAAATATTTGTCGCGTGTGTTTTAAATATTAATCAGTTTAAATAGTCATTAAGTCTTCTTGTTTTTTTAGATAGTAGTTTTCAAAAACTATAATTATCAATGACAAATATTAATCTCGTGTTTTTTTATATATCACTGCAGTTATCCCCGTGTTTTTTATATATCTGTGCAGTTATCTGGTAGTTTCAATTGATTATTTTAGTTGATAGTAGATTATAATAGATAGTAAATTTGTTAGATAGTAGATTATCAATAAGAAATAATTGTTTTAAATATTAATTAGTAATTTAAATAGTCATTAAGCCTGCTTATTTTTTAGATAGTAGGTTTGTAGTAGTAGGTTTCAAAAAATTTAATTATCAATGACAAATATTAATCTCGTGTTTTTTTATATATCAGTGCAGTTATCTCGTAGTTTCAATTAATTATTTAAGTTGATTAATAGATTATAGTAAATAGTAAAAGAGAGATAGTAGATTATCAATAAGAAATATTTATTTTAAATATTAATCAGTAGTTTAAATAGTCATTAAATATTATTGTTTTTTAGATAGTAGGTTTATAGTAGTCTTCCAAAAATTTAATTATCAATGACAAATATTAATCTTTTGTCTTTTTATATATTTGTGTAGTTATCTCGTGTGTTTTTATATATCACTGCAGTTATCTCATAGTTTCAATTGATTATTTGAGTTGATTAGTAGATTATTGCAGTTATCCCGTATTTTTATATTAGATTATTTGAGTTGATTAGTAGATTATAGTAGATTATTGCAGTTATCACGTGTTTTTTTAGATAGTAGTTTTATAGTAGTTTTCCAAAATTATAATTATCAATTGTAAATATTAATTATAAATTGTCAAAAAAAATTATAAATATCAATGGTAAATATTAATCCCGTGTTTTTTTATATATATCACTGCAGTTATCCCGTGTTTTTTATTTATCAGTGCAGTTATCTCGTAGTTTCAATTGATTATTTTAGTTGATTAGTAGATTATAGTAGCTAATAAAAGTTAGATATTAGATTATCAATAAGAGATATTTGTTTTAAATCTTAATTACTAATTTAAGTAGTCATTAAGTCTTCTTGTTTTTTAGATAGTAGGTTTATAGTAGTAGTCTTCAAATTTTTTAATTAAAGTAGTGTTTGTATAAATTTAGAAATTTAGTTAAAGGAATTAAAGTGAAGTGACAAGAGAAAGAGAATAATTATTTATGGGAAAAGTAAAGTAAAAAGAAAAAAAAAGTGTAAAAGAAAAGTGAAAATGAGTAAAGAGAGTGTAAGAAGAAAGAGAAAAAAGGAAGAAAGAGAGTGTAAGAGAAAAGTGAAAAGTAAGAAAAAAAGTGTAAGAATAAAGAGAAAAAAAAAGAAGTAATAGAGTATAATGACATTTTTACCCTCAAAAATTTGAGGTGTCTTTTAGATAGAATGGGGGTATTGGTAAAATCATGTGTGGTGAATTTGTATAAATCTATATGTGGTGAATTTGTATAAAGATAAGATGATGATGAGAGATGTGAGCTAACAGAGAGACATTTGATAGTTTAATAGTTTTATTAAAGCAATTGAATATTATTAAAATAATTAAAGCAGTAATTAAATGATAGAGAGAGAACGTGAAAGTGGACTAACTTGAATTAAATGATTAAATTATTTATTTATTTATTCATTCAATTCATTTTCAATACAATATATTCAATTCATACAATATATTAAAATTAACCGTCAGCAAAATATCAAAATTAGATATTTTACTAATTTGTCATTTATCCAAAAATTGGGGTAATTTGGTAAAATTGCCACTAAATACCAAAAAATTGGTAGCTTTTTCCACCTTTTTTCATTTTTTTGGCCGGCGCGTCAGAGAAGAAATAAAAATTGATGACAATTAGTTAAGAGTTGACAGAGAGAACATAGGCTGGGGGAGAGAGAGAGAGGTAGGGATGGAAAAACGGGCCGGCCCGCCCCGCCTTGCCTTCAACCCGCTAAAATAGGGGCGGGGCAGGGCGGGTTGGCCCGCCAATTAATCGGGAGTTCAAAATACTGGCCCGCCTAGTTTTTTTTTGCACTTTTTTTTAACAGTTTTTTTTTCACCTGCTTTTTAAAACAGTTTTTTTTTTATAAAGCTTTTTTTAACAAATCTTTATTTTAAAAATTCTTGCATATATTCAAAATAAAAGTATAAAACCATAATAGTATTAGAATTACTAGGATTAACTATATAGCAATAAGCAACTAAAACCATCAAGAAATTTCACCTGACTCACACTCTTCTTCTTCAAGAGTTAGGTCCAAATCTACATCATCACTCTCATCAATTGGAGCCAAGAAATCCACATCAAATCAAAGTCCTGAAACACAATAAATTCAATTTTTATTACCATGCAAAGATTTCTACAACATTGGAACTCCATTTCATCAATAAAAAATTCAAGCAATTTCATATACAAACAGTAAAGCATTGAGAATCACTTCTGTTCTACTCGAAGAAAAGACATAAGTTCATCATTGGTTGTTGTTAGCAAGAAAATGGAAAAATCCTGTTTGGTGCATACAACAAGAGCATCAATGAAGCAAGGGCATAAATAAAGAAGGCAATAATTGCTTGAAAGTGATGCGATGGAGACACATGAAGAAGCAAACACAAATGACAAAAGAGGAATAAATAACTGACCTTATGGATAGAAGAAGCAACCCGCGTGTGAAAGAGAGAAAGAACGTGACGGGGAGAACGGCGCGCGAGGAAGAACGAGATGGAGAGAACGACACGCGAGAAAGAACGTGAGAAAGCTGCTGAACGGTGGAGAAAGGTGCTGAACAGCGCTGAAGGTGCTGAAAGGTGGAGAGGAAGGTGCTGAACGATGGAGAGAAAGGTGCTGAACGGTGGAACCTGAAAGGCGCTGAACGGTGGAACCTAAAAGGCGCTGAACAGTGGAACCAGGGTGACTGCGTGAGACTGAACCGAGAAGAGAAGTGAAAATGGAAGAAATCAAGAAACCATAGGCTAATACTCTCGTGAACAAAATGGGCTGATGATAATAAAATGGGCTGGGCCATTTCTTTCACTTTTTTTTAATAAAATTGACTGGTGATAATACTCGTCTTTTTATTTGTTATTTTTTTTAAAAAAAAAGCGGGCTTGCGGGCCAACCCGCCCTGTCCATGTCTTTAGCTCCCGGGTTTTTCTTTTTGGTGGGGCGGGCTCAGCGAGCCCAATATCTCAGCCCAGCCCGCCTTTTTTGCGGGTTTGCGGGCCGGGCCGGCGGGCCAAGCCCGTTTTGCCATCCTAGAGAGAGGGGACTTAAATTATTTAAAGTTGAATGACAATAAGAGACGTGAGCTAACATAGAGACATTTAATAGTTTAATAGTTTTATTAAAGCAATTGAATAATATTAAAATAATTAAAGCAGTAATTAAATGATAGAGAGAGAACGTGAAAGTGAGCCTATGTAGCCCGGATACGGGATACGATACGGGATACGACACGATACGGATACGGGGATACGGGAAAATTTTGAAAACCAAGATACGACACGGCTAGGATACTTTAATAAAAAATTAAATTAAAATTTAAATATATAAAAACATAAGAGAAAAAATAAAATAGAAAAAAACAAAGATGAAAAACTGAAATATTGCATTTTATAGATATGAAAAAAACCTGTCTAAATAGATAAAAAAAAATCAAACACAAAATATAGGGATGAAAGGAAGAGGACAATTGACACATATATGTATGAGTGACTAGTCATAAAAAGTAAGGGTTGACAAGTAACTGAGACCACCTGAAATGGTATAATCTGAATAGTCAGTGGCAAAAATAGATGACTTTTTATAGACTAAATATTCATATTAGTACGTAGTTACTCAATAAAACATAATCTTATTATTATTCAATATATGATCATCACATTGTAGAAATAAATACTTGTGATCATATCAAGTAGAGATAGTTACATGTATTTATCTCACTCATATCACAATGTATTATTTCTTCTATTATTGTATTACGAAAAAACATATAATTTTATCTTTTAGTTATTGAGGTATTAAACTGTATCATATATGAGTGACAATCATGTGCTTAGTTTGTAAGAGGTATCGAAAAAGTATCTGAGAAGTATCCTTAGTTGGTAAGAAGTATCAAAGAAGTATCTCAAAAGTATCGAGTCAAATATTTTTTAAAAAGAATTAAAAAATTATTGGATACTCTTTGGGTACGTATCGGGAAGTATCGGGTGCGTATCGGTATCGGATACGTATCCGACACGGGTACGTCTCCATTTTTGAAGTATCGGGGCTTCATAGAAGTGAGCTAACTTGAATTAAATGATTAAATTATTTATTTATTTATTTATTTAATAATTGAATAATTTCATCAAAATAATTAAAGTAATATTAAATGATTTAGAATTTACTATTTACTATAATCTATCTATTAAAATTATTTAAATCTATCAATTTAGCCACTACCAATTGTCAAAAAGAAAATTAACCACTAATAAAAATTTCAAAATAACTTTTTTTTAATAAATTTCTTTTAAAATATTTTAATAATTTAATTAAAATAATTAAATTAATCTTAAATGATTTGGAATAAAAAATATCAACAACCGACAACGGAAGAGGCAACGGGAGTGGCAACAAGAGACTGACAACGGGAGCGGCAACAGGGGGCAACGAGAGAGGCAACTAGGAGCTAGGGGTGTTCGAGGGTCGGTTTGAATCGGATTTGACCAAATTTGTTGCCCGAATCAATTATAATTATTTGTTTGGGTTGGTTTGGATTTTACATTTTTTTCTCCAAAATCCGACCCAAACTGAACCGACATCGGATGACTTAGTTTGGATTGGGCTCACGGGTCATTCACAAAAATATTAATTTTCTAAAATATAAAAAAACAACATCTTTTTATGATTTTCCAACACTTTAAATAGCTAAAAAATTGAAAATCACACGAAATCAAACTCAAATCCACTAATAGTCTTCAAATTCATAGTATTAAAGTTTTACAGCTTAATCATAAATTATTAAGGTAAAAATTCTAAGCAAATAAAATCGTCTACATCTAAAATTACAAAGTTATTATGACCTAATATGGGTTGGTTCGTGTTCGCGGATTTGATTTTTAAAATATGTTGTCTGAACCAAACAACTACGGGGTTGGTTTCGATTTGTTCGATTTTGACCCGAACACCAAAAATATTCGAACCAAACATATCAGTTTGGATTGGATTGTGGGTTGGTGTGGATTTGCCAGAACCACTGAACACCCCTACGAGGAGCGGCAATATGAGCGGCAACGAGATACTGGCAATGGGAGAGCGGCAACGGCAACGACAACAGGAACGACAACGGGAGCGACAACATGAGTGACAACAAATGTGCATATTAAGATTAGAAAATATACTGACTTTTTTTAAAAAAAAAATTGCAACACAAGTATTTTAACCAAGTTGAAATAGAGCATTTTTATCGAGTTTTTTCTTTTATTTAATTTTGCAATTTTCAATCATTTTATAAATTCATAACAAATACAGTATTACCCGTGCATCGCGGATCTATGGGTAAAGCACGGGTAGGCAAAAAAGTATAAAGATCACGAGACGTCATTTTTGAATTTGACTTTTTATACACAATACATCTATCATAAAATTTATCACATATGGGAATAGTTCAAGAAACATAACTCATTTGGTCAAAAAAAAAAAACATAACTCATTTGACATGTCCCCTGTTCAACTTACCACACCTCTTCAAATCCTCCAAAGATTCATAGTCACTATAAATGACAAAATCTTTGGGCAAAAGATAGTGTTGTCGAGTTTGCAAAGTCCTACTAAGGGCACCTCCTTTTAATTTCTCATGACAAACCTCAAGAAACCACAAGATCCTTGCAAAAAATGCGTTTTTACAAACTAGCATGCACTTTTTCTTGTTTAAGAATATGCAAAATAGCCCTTAAATGGGTATGATGGTCATCTAAGTTCTTGCTATATATTGGTATAACAACAAACTTACCCAAAAATTTCATCAAAACATAGGTCATTAATCACATGAAATTACTAGGTGAATTAGTTAAACCAAGCAGCATGACCGCCCATTCATACAATGAAAAATTTATTTTGAAAGCAATTTTCCATTCTTCATTTTCCCTTATTTCTTATTTGATGATACCCACTTTTCAAGTAAACTTTCGAAAACAAATATGCACCAAATAATTCATCAAGTAAATTCTCTATTCTATATTTGATCGTAATATTATTAATATTGACCTTATAATCAATACACATTCTCCAACTACAATATTTTTTAGGAACTAAAATCACGAGTACAATACAAGTGCTTAAACTTTCTGTTGCCCAAACTTTACTTACCGTGGCGTATTTAGAATTTTTCGTTTGTGAATGCAAGAGTTTAATATTTTTATAAAAGAAAATAATATAAGTTTTACAGAATATAAAGCTTTCCTTTTTAAAAAAAATGCCACAATGTCTTTTTTATCTCTTATAACTTCTATGTACATTCAGTTAAATATATGTGTAAAGAACAAATTGGTGCTTTAGAAAAAAATAACAAGATACATTTAGTCCCTAAAAATGAAAAGTCTCAAATTAATCTCAATAATCTAGTATGTCTGTTAAATTAATTTTTTAAGGTAATTGTTTGGAGAATTTTAGTCTCATCAATGGCTATATTGACCATTATTTAAGATTTTTAAGGATCAATTTAAGCTTTTACTCTAAAAATAGTTATTTTGTAGGGGCAACACTTACTTTATTATGGAGCAAAATTTCTTTTATTAAGTATGTTCAACCGAAGCAAATTTTGAAACCCAGTGGTGTGGTTGAGTGGTTGGGGCTCATCCTCCCTTAACCAAGTGTCGAGGGTTCGATCCTCGTCTTGGGTACGAAGCAGCTTTAAATCTTTGGGCCAGCTGTCCCACCCTTCGAGGTTCCTCCAATCCAGCGAGGGGATTAGTCACTGCGTTTGGCGGTGGATACCCTGGTTTATACTAAAAAAACCAAAGCAAATTTTGCTAGTAGGGCACTTGCCCTCATACCCTTGAAGGTAGATCCGCCATCATTTACTTACCAATTTCTCAACTTGCTTTTGTATTGATTGGGTTTGATGAGATTGCTACGATATAATTAATGGTCTATTGGGCAAGGATTCTTCTGGAATGAGATCAATGTGTTGCTCTATTACATTATAAGTCACAAATCATTAGTACTCCTTTGAGAACACATCTTTGAATTCTTACAAGAGAAATTCAACACAACTTGGAAAAACATTTGCGCCAGAGGTGTTAAAAAATAAAGTAAATTCCTTGCAATAAAGAAAGTATATGGGCTATTGTGAAAAAGTGTCTCCACCTCTCCTTTGTTTTTTGTTTGTATAAATCGGGTATCATCTGCGCGCAACTGTAGAGACTAATCTCTCGAGCCGGGTAGGACCACAATGGGCGGCAAAGCTCTCCCTCAAGAGATTTAACACTGCCGCATGCCCAAGTCTGGATCACCTCTCCTTTGTTTGCAATAAAATTGTATTTTCTCTCTTTTTCATTGCCTTTTATTCAACATTCTTGATGTGTTTATTTTTGCCCTACTATCTCTCTCTCTTTCTCTCCCCCCTGTTCCTCAATTGCTATAAAAGCTCTTAACCTTTCTACTTAATTACTTTTCAAAATCTGGAAAATTTTGAATATGTCAAGCACTTCACTTTTATTTTTTTCACAAAGTATACTACAATGTAGTCAAATCAAATATAAATAAAAGTCATAAACTATCATTTTCCATTTTTGGTTAACGTTCTATCTTATTCGCATATATCTGAGTGAGTCAAAACTAATACTCAGATTTCCTTACTGATTTATGCGAAGTCCTGAAAATTCTTGCTTGACTACAAAAATCACAATTTTTTCTTTAAGTCATTTAAGAAAATAACTTTTTAAAAAAACTATCTGGCTCTTATTGAAAAGAATGCGTTTGTTTACACGTCAAAGTCAAAGACGTGTAAAATTTTAGTATAGTGAACAAACTTCCGATAGATGAAGTAAACAACGCGTTAAATAAATATCATTGTTTAAAAAAAATTCACCAGATTCAATATTGTTTTCTTATTTTCAGCAACGGTGTATGTTTAAAACATAGCATGATCACGGCGAGTGAAGCCCGTAACCATCCACCGACTTTCGCATTCACCAACAATGTTGATTTCAGAAGTTTATAGCAACAAATTGCTATTCAATCAGGTTAGCCTGCGAGGCAGAACTTGACCTGTTCCTACACTTGCGTGTCATATGACCTGGTCTCTCGCAATTGAAATAATTAAATTAAAGAGCAACATCATTTCTAGGTGGTGGTAGTTGAAGCTAAGAATATGGGAAATTTGGGGATCCCATTCCAGTTGCTGTTCTTTTGAGCCTAATTACAGTTTTAATTTTGAAAGATTTTCTAGAAAATTATATTGCAAATTTCAATATTATATATTGCAATATATCGTGAAACACATAACTTCTCAAAAAAATAATATTATTGCTATTGAGAACAAATGCAATTCTACGATATAAAATCATTAACCGTTAAGTGTTAACCACTAACAGCAACAAAAGATGTGAGTAAAAAATAATTTTAAAAATTATGAATTAAAAAAATTCATTCTTATAGAGATAATTATTCTCTTTCCGTAGAATTAAAAATTATAGAGATAATCATTCTCTTTCTATTATTAGACCATATAGAGAAAACAATTCTCTTTATATTGATAAATAGTATAGAGAAAATTATTCTCTTTCTATAGGAATATTTCTTTTTCAGAGCATCACAGACATCCCTGGCGGACTTACAGGTACTGTAATAATCATAAAGATCATCAGTTAGTCCGTTCAGAATAAAATTCTTACAGAGATAGTCATGCTCCTTCCATATGAGTATTTCATTTGCTGTTTTAGTCTGTTCAGCTGTTTCAGCAGAACCAGCACCAGTAATTTCTTCGGTTGTCATGGCTGAATTAGAAACGTCTTAAAAATGTTAATCCGAGTAGATTCCCAGGAAAGAGACGTGGGTCACAATGGACATTCTTAAGTACCAAGTCTTTCCTAGCCAGAACTTTCCCCAAACAACACTGGTTTCAAGAACAAGCCGAAGAGATTACTGAGATGAGTAGCGGACTAGGTCGCTCTCTTTAAGACGTTTTGTGGCACTGCTCCAAGGTGAAAGCTGGCTATTAACCACGACGTCCCCAGAATAAAACAGCCCAGTCGAAACTGCTACGAAAGTTCACTGCACCGTGAAAATTCGCTCTAAGATATACACCATCAATATGGTTATGAAAAACCACTCTTTAGAAACTAAGCTTGGAAATGCTTCAAGCTTTCTAAAGAAGAAAGAAATTTTTGGTTATGAAAAATCACTCTTTAGAAACTAAGCTTGGAAATGCTTCAAGCTTTCTAGAGAAGAAAGAAATTTAGGGAGAAGAGAGAAAACTTGAGGAATGATTAATTTATCGTCATGTGGTGTAAGTAAGAAGTGATGAGGGGTCTTCCTTTTATAGGCATAAGAAGAGATAGCCGTTGGAAGGAATTTAATAGCCAACGGCTCTTTTGACCAAAACCGTTACGGTTTGACTTTGACCCGGTCAACATGACCGTTGTAGACTTTGACTCAGTCAATATGACCGTTGGGAGACGCGAAAAAATAAAAAATAGTTTTCAGAAATATACACCACAAGGCCCAACCCCCGGCCGGCCGGCCGGTCGGACAGCAGCAGCACGCGCGTGTGGTGGTCATTTTGTGTGTGTCCTCTCCCATTCACAAAATTGGGTACTCCTTGGAGTTCAAACCCATGTGTGAGTGTCCCACTTATAAACACTCTCAAAGTGTCTATTCTATCCAATGTGAGACTTTTTCAATTCACACATAACATCAAAGTTCCAACAATTCCTCTGGTTCAACATAATGTTTTCTCTCCACCACAACACTTATGTCACGATTTAGACCATGAAAATATCTTAACATTGTTACTTCTCTTTCATCCAGTACATTGGCCCTTAATAAAACTGCATTCGTCTCTCTGTAGTATTCATCAACACTTTTAGACCATTGGGAGAGTCTTTGAAGTTTATAGTATGATTCTCTATGCAAATAGGAAGCCACAAATCGTCTCCTCATGAGTCTTTTATTTCTTCCCAAGTACCAATTGGTTGCTCCTGAAACATCCTTCTTTTCTTGATGGTTTGATACAACCACACTGATAACTCTTATGTATAGTTATACGTACTTCTTTGTCTTAAATCATTGACCATTTAAGAATAATTTATGTTAGATAATGTTTAGGATTAAATGTTATTTGTTAATTACTGTTAACATCTATTTTGAGCCAATTGAGCATTTTGGTGCTCACCTCTTGTAATTTAATGTGTATTTTTAAGTGATGTAGGAGCAGCAATGGTGAATTAGATGTTATGGCACTTGCTTTTAGCACCTGCGGCCTGCGCTACATGAGAGAGAAAGCAGGGGACAAAATTTGCGCAAGAGTGAGTACCATGTTGTTGTCAGACATGATGTGCTGGGACCAATACCACATTATGGAATATTTTGAATAAAGGACAAATGTCCTTTTAGGCACACTAGGGGTGTGTTTGGTAGAAGAGAATGAAAAAAGGAAGAGAGAAGAGAGTGATTTTTGTTGTGTGAAAACATGATGTGGAAGTATACACAGTCGCAATAAGTAGTAAAGTGATAAATAGAGATCGTTAAAAGCACTTATGTCTACTTATTGCGACTGTGAAGAAATATAAAAAACAAGTTAATGTAAATTAATGAAGACATATATGTTTAATTTGGCTAACAAATTAAAGTGATAAATAGAGATCCATGTAGCGAAATTAAAGTGACGGAAAAGCATGTACTGATGCTACAGCACCAGATGCTACAGCATCAGATTTAACATTAAACCATTATTTAGAAGTTGCATAGTGAAAGGCATTCAACCTTGTTCCTAACTTGAATTTCCACCAATCCTTTACTTATTTACTGTTTATTATAATGATGGTTACAATAACTTGTTTTATTTTATTTTTCTTCACTAATTTGTTAGCCAAATTAAACATATATGTCTTCATTAATTTCTTCACTAATTTTTCTTCACTTTTCTAAAGAGCTTCGTTAAAAGCACTTATGTCTAAGCTCTAATTAATTTCACCATTGGCTATTAAACACCCACGGCTCACCCTACGAATTTTGTTCTCCGATGTCTAGGTTTAAACAAGAATTATTAAAGTGTCCTTTAATAATTACTATTCATACTAATCTTTGAAGTAAGTTTACAAACTCTTTCAATATTCATAAACAAGTATTTATTTTAGTTGGCAATTCCTAAAACAAATTTGGAATTATTAACACACACGGATTAAAGATACTAAACATCAACTTCACACTAAAATCATTAAAAATCCATTACATAACTAATAGCATTCCAACCACAAGGGTTTAGCTCATAATGAGCAATAAATACATGAAGAAAAGTATAGATGCTAGATCTAGTTCCATACTACTGAAATTACAAAAGAGATGAAGTGCAAGAAGAGAAATATATTGTCTAAGCTCCAAATCCAGTAGCACAAGAAGAGAAAACAGCTCCCTTTGCGTAGAAATCTCCAAGAAATGACAGCTTCAACAGTGCTGCAGGAGTGTTGTGCAGGATTTCCTTTTTAGTGAGTGTGCTTGGTAAAAAATGAAAATGGCAGCAAGAAATTTATGTCTAACTTTCATCTATTCAGACCAGCCTCCAGAAAGAAGAGAATCAGCCGTCTTAAATAGTCCTAGGGTTGTCGGAACCAAGAAAAACCCTAAAAGCATAATTCCTTGTCTTTTAAAAGGAATATACACACAAAATTAGGTGGTCCCAGCATAGACACGCCTTGACACATGGCTGACGCGCTGCTTTTAGCGCAGATCTCCCTTTTCAGCATTTTCTCTCTCATCTAGTGTAAGAATCTGAACTGCTGTTATAGCACCTAAAAGCTGCACCACACTAAAACACACATTAAAGCACAAAAATAGAGCACCAAAGTGCTCATTGAGATTGAACCAGAATTTTTCCATGACTAACCCCAATTCACTGATTCTAATAACTTAATTAAAATACTTACTCTTGAACAAACAATAATTTAAGTCATTAAGGTATAAATAACTCTTATAATTGAGAGTTATCAATTTTCTATTGTTTGGTTTATGAGAGAAATAGGATAGAGATAAAGGGAGGTGATTATTTAGTACTACTTTATACCAAGAGTGTGTTTGGTTGAAAAGAAAGAGGGAAGAGAAGCAGATAGAAGAGAGTGTGCCAAACAATAGAAAGAGAGAAGAGGGAGTGATTTATATTGTTTGGCACACTATTTTCTCTCTTTCTCTCTTCCATTCCTCTGTCTTCCATATTTCTCTTCTATCAAACACATCCTTAGTGGGAAGAGAGAAAGAGAGAAGAGATAGTGATTTTCTATTGTTTGGTTCGGGAGAGAAATAGGATAGAGAGAAATGGGGCATTAGTTTAGTACTATTTTACACTAGGGTGTGTTTGGCATAAGAGAAAGAGGGAAGAGAGAAAGAGAGAAAGAGAGTGTGTCAAAGAATAGAAAGTCATTATCACTTCTCTCTTCCCCTTTTCTCTTCTACAAATACACCTTAAACGACTATATTTGTGTATTAAAGGGTTTCACATGCCTTGCACTGCGCACCCTAAAACTATAAAAGGAAGTTGTTACCTCTTCAATAAGGGGCTGGACGTTTAAGGGCGACGTTAGACACATTTTCACCTCAAATTTGGTGTTCTAACACCTGTCGAAGGCTTCTTGGAGAATCAGTGCCAGATTAGGTGCTGCAACATCACTTGAAGCCGATGATACGTGGAGTTGTAGCTGTTAGAAGAACTTGTTGTCACTTTTCCAACTTGTTAAAGTTGGAGTATATTGTAGTACTGTTTCCTTTAGCTCATTTTCTCCTTGTTGTATTTTCAGTGTTGTGGCATCAGTTTCAGCACCTACAAGGTTTTTTATGTACTTTTTGCGCAATATGAGCTAAATACTTATAGTTGGGATGTTTTGAATCTGTAACAACTTTTTTATGGTTTAAATGTTGAAATATGTTATGATACTTTTAATCCTTGTGCACTTGATATTTTCAAATTTATTTTAGGAGTAATCAACTTAGAAAAATGCATGTGCCGGAAGGGTTTGCATGTTGAACTCAAGGATTAATATAGGTAGTATTTGTTAAAAGACACTTTAATAAGTCTTGTTTAAACCTATACATATGAGAACAAAACCCATGGAGTGATCTATCCATGCTTAATAGTCAGAGTGAACTTAATAAGAGCTTAAACATAAATGCTTTTAACGAAACTCTGCTGTTGAAAGACACAAAGCTTATGTTATTGCACTTAGGTGCAACAACGCCTATTTCAACATTTGACCATTATTAAAAAGTTACATGGTAAAAAGGCATTCCAACTGGTTCTTTCTTTATATTTTCTCCACTCTTTTACATTACTTGTTATCTTTACAGAATGCTTTACCACATGGCTTTTTTCTCTTTTATTTCTACTCACCAGATTTCTTGCTAATTTAGATATATAAAAGAACTCAACAATATTTGTGGCAACGATCTCTACTTACTCTTTATTACATATTACGACTGTGTATACTTGCACATCATGTTTTCACACAAGTTTTTGGCGTCGTTGCTGGGGATTGTGATAGTTTATTTCTTTTGTTTATTTAGTAAGTTTGGTTAATTGAGATTCTTTCACTTACTGTGTTCTATTTTCAATTTTTTTCTTTCTAATTTGTATTGTGCTTTGTGTTTGTAGCATGTTTTCTTTTGTCACTATTTGTGTTTGGTATTTTGTGAAAATCCATTTTAAGTCATGGATCATTGGAATTTTTACTTTATGCAAGAAAGGAATGCGCAACAACATTGTTTCAAGTATGATTGTCATGGAGGTGAATATGAAAAGGGTTGTTATGAGACAAATTCCATGCCCATGACAGCCTAAAATATGGATTGTGGTATGGGAAATTTCGTGTGCGAGAAAGAGCATGTTCTCAAGGATTGCATTAGGGCAACTCTAATTTAAAAGAACTCTTAGCTCATTCCATTGAATCTATGAAGGTGGATCATGACAACTTCAAAGCTTCATGTAAGAATTTTTAGAGGCTCGAATTAAGACTATAATGGAGTATCTAAAAGAATAGTGTTGTATTGAAGAAGTGGTTCAGCGAGAGGAAGAAAAAAGTGTAGAGTTTGAAAATCAATGTGGTCATTTAAAAGTAGTGGAAGAAAAACAAAAACAAAATTGTGTAGTTGTAGTTGAAAAAGAAAAAGAAAAATTGAAAAAATAGTGACAAGGAAGAAAAGTCAATGTTGGGTTATGAAAAAAGTCATGTGACAATTGAGACTCAACTATTGGTAGTTAAAGAAGAGTCCTCCACGAAACGAGTTTCAATTTTTTCAAGAGAGGGGGCGTTCATATCCCAAATGCTTATTGGTTGGGGCATGGAAACAATTGTTTCTCTATGCCAAATACATGGGATTTTGCCTAAAGGAAGAAAGCGGAATGATGACATTTTCTTCTTGCCATTCTATCGACTCTAACTTGGGTGCTCGAAGGCCATGTCTAGCTAAAGACTATAAATTAAGCGCTACTGGAGGGCAGCTCGGAGTTTTTAATCTAATCTTTGTTATTTTTGTGTTTTTATTTTCCATTTTGCAGGTTTGAAGAAACTGGTGTGGTGGAATGTGGCTTGGTTGCTGTTGTAGGATTTGGTGTTGTACAATAGATGCCATAGCACCTGATCAAACACCTATTGAAAAATGCATGGGCTTTGATGCGAGACTCAGTTCAAGGGTTATATCTCCATGGTGTCTTTTATTTTTCTATTCTGTGAATGATTGCTAGGTGCCTTAGCACCTGTTTTGGCACCTAGCATATATTTATTGTTTTCCGTGTGTAGTTGTTTCTAGGGGTGTTCGCGGTTTGGTTCGGTTCGGTTTTGAGACAAAAAGTGAACCGAACCGCAAGGTAAAACTGCATGCGGCTTGGTTTGGGTCGGTTGGCTTCCAAAAAGAAAACCAAACCAAACCAAACCAAACCAATGCGGTTTGGATTGGTTCGGTTTTTTCCGAGACAAAACATAATTTAAAACAGAGTTAAAATTAACTAAAATAAAAGACGGCTAACATAAATCTTTAAGAAAAAATATGCTCAAATATATGTAGTATATAAATTACTCTCTTTTAATTCTTTTAAGATAGCTACAACTATGTTTAAAAGAGTTCGAATTAAATGTTTTATTGTAGTTTTTAAATATCTCATAACAATATGGATTGTTTGTAAGTGAGTCAAGGAATCAATTGGATTTGGACTAGTAAGTGAGTGAGAGTTGGGTTTTAGTTGAAATTGGACTAATAAGTTAGTAAGGAAGGTTGTAAGTCAATAAGCCTTAGTGTTACTTGCGGTTTGGTTTGGTTTGGTTCGGTTGGTGGAACAAAAACTGCGGCCCAAACCAAACCGCTTGGTTGATTGAAAAATAAAACCGAATAGATTTTGCGGTTTGCAGTTTTTGGTTTGGGTTGGTTCGGTTTGCGGTTTTCTATTGGGTTGGTTCAGTTTTGAACACCCCTAGTTGTTTCTGTTTAGTAAGTGTTGTTTGTGATAATCAAAGGCACAATTCGGTGAGGATGTATTGAATGTTTGAAAAATAAACCTTGCTTAGATGGATAACTTAGTTGTTGCTGATTTAACATATAATAACACTCTAGGCTTAGGAAAGAACTCAAGTAGAGTGACCGAAAGGCACAATACTTATGATATTGCACTCAGGTGCTAAAACATCTATTTAGACTATTGACCATTATTAAAAAGTTACATGGTAAAAAGACATTCCAAGTTCTCTCTTGATATTTTTTTCACTCTTTTACATTAATTGTTATTTTTACATAATGCTTTACCACATGGTTATTTTTTTATATTTTTTTACTCACGGGTTTACTTACAAATTTAAATATAAAAAAGAACTCAACAATCCTCGTTAGAACGATCTCTGCTTACTCTTTATTACTTGTTGCGATTGTGCATACTTGCACATAATGTTTTCACACAAGTTTTTGGGTGAAGTCGGTCATACTTCAGATTTGCTGTTCCAACACCCATAAAAGGTTTCTTGTAGAACCGGTGCCGGATTAGGTGCTGCAACATCATTTAAAACACACATTAAATCACAAGAGCTGAGCATCAAAGTGCTGAAATGGCTCAAAACAGAAGCTCACACTAATTATCAAATAACAATCAATCCTAAATATTATCTAACATAAATCTCAACTTATTTTTGAAAATCATGTTTCCAAGCAAACATTTTCAAATAATCAAACACTCAATCACAAATCGGTTGTTTGCAATGGTCACTCTGGGTTTAGCTTGTCTTAACATTGTGGACGCCCTTTTATTTTCAAATAGGCGATTAGTGGTGATTACTCTGAATTTATTCGTTTGGTCATTACGAACGCCCTTCAAATTTCAAAAGCATTCAAATAATAAAAAGGCTAAATTAAACCAGAAGTCCTTTAATTTATTTAATTGTAACAAGTTGGTAATTTAACTTTTTTTCGTACCACTTAGGTCCTTTAAGTTATTTAATTGTAACGAGTTGGTCCTTTAAGTTTTTTCGTACCACTTAGGTCCTGTAACTTATTTATTTGTAGCAATTTGGGGCTAAAAATGTAAGTTATTTGGCATTTAAAAGTAACAATTAAAAAATTTAAAGGACCAATGAGTTACATTTAAATAATTTAAAGGACCTAAGTGGTACGAAAAAACTTAAAGAACCAACTTGTTACAATTATATAACTTAAAGGACCTAAGTGGTACGAAAAAACTTAAATGACCAACTTGTTACAATTAAATAACTTAAAGGACTCTCGTGTAATTTGACCTAATAAAAAACACCCACAAACGAATATTTTCTACCAAGAACTACGTAGCATTTGATTCTCTACCAGGAGATACGTAGGAGCAGAGGGGAGCTCACATCTGTCAATTGCAATAATCAAAATTTTTTTAAGTCTTTTCAAAAACGTTTATTTAGTTCTCAATAAAAACGCAAAAATAAATAATTTTTATTAAGTTCTCTTTTGTTCTTTTCACAATAAAACGGAAATAAATATTTTCGAAGTTAGTATAGTTTTGCACGATTAATTAGAGGTAACTTTTTTCGAAAGGATGTTGTGGGGTGCTAATACATTCCCCACACATAATCGACTCCCGAATCCAAAATCTGGTTTTCAAGACCATTTTAGTTTTAAATGGGATTTTTCAATGTTTTCCCTTATAATTAAATATTGATGGCGACTTCATTGAACACGAGGAATTCTTCAGATTTTTCGGGTGCAACAACTGACGACTTCACTGGAGATATTTTGAGAGTCAAGCCTAACATGGTTAGTTGTGCTAAACTTTTAACTTTTCCTATGTTTGTTTCCCTTTCAACTTTAATAGTTAT
The DNA here is from genome assembly GCA_039519185.1 of Astragalus membranaceus. Lineage (NCBI taxonomy): Eukaryota > Viridiplantae > Streptophyta > Magnoliopsida > Fabales > Fabaceae > Astragalus > Astragalus membranaceus. The sequence continues at coordinate 100,434,277 of CM076850.1, forward strand.
TTATTTTATTTTTTGTAAATACTATTGTTATGTTTACCCTAGGTTTGACAACCATATTCTATATTTCATGTTGCAAATACTATATATGCTTTGCTTGTTCATGGTTTAAGCAATCTTATATAGTGCTCCCATCACACACATCCTTTTCACATTTGCACACACTTATGAGTAGGGCCCTACACCCGGGTCTGTAAAACTTAGGATGAGTGGGGATTGTTGTTGTACCCTAATTTTGTCCGGCTATTTTAAAATTTTGTACCTTTCAACTTTGATTTTATACTTTATTTTTATTTTGTTAACCAAATAAATAGAAAGTAGAGAAAAACAAAAAATGAGTTTATCTTTATCGATTCTTTAATCTTACTAAACTGTAAACATAAAATACAATAAAAGAAAACACAAAAGTTAATATACATACAAATAAATAAATAAAAGCACAAACATAAAAAGAAGCAGAGGTAAGTCGCATGGTATTTGGTTGGTTGCAGCAAACAATTTCAACTTGCAACCAATGTATCTTTCTACTTGTTTGTGGCTAATACCAATTTTTAGCTCTCGGAAATGCTATTTAGCCCAAAAAATGGCCGAATTAGTGGACCAAAATACGTTCAAACATACGGAAGGAATACACATGTTTCCTTTTCCTACGTCTATATTATCTTCTCTCCCACCAAAACCATCATTACACCACATCAAAAAAACGCATGCATGCATCATCGTTTTTGTGGCCATACCCGCCACACCTTCACCTTCTCTCTCTACTTTCTCTCTCTTCATTTTTTCCATTTCCACTCAACTATTCCCTCTCCATTTTCAACTCATTTTCTTTCCCAACCGTCTTTGCTTTCAACGCCATAATTCGATGCCACGCAAAGTCAAACTCACCGCCTTCTAATTCCCTCGTTCTTTACTCTTCCATACGACGTCGTTTCCTCAGTCCCAATCAGCATACCTTTACATTCCTCCTTAACGCGTGCACCAAAGGTGCTTCAACATTGGGAATCTTAACCTCAGGGGTTCAGGTTCATGTTCATATCATCAAACTCGGTTATGCGTGCCACCTGTTTGTTAAAAATGCACTGATTCATTTGTACTGTGAATGCATTTCTAGCGTTGAATTTTCTAAAAGGGTGTTTAAAGAAGATACCCTTTATCGAGATGTGGTGACTTGGAACTCCATGTTGGCTTGTTTAGTGAGAAATGAAAATGTTTGTGATGCGGAGAAGTTGTTTGATGAAATGCCTGAAAGAGATGTTGTTTATTGGAGTACTATGATAATGGGGTATGTTCAAAATGGAGTTTTGGAAGATGGGTTGGAGTGTTTTAGATTAATGAGGAAGAAAGGGATTAGACCTAATGAAGCAATTTTTGTTACTGTGTTATCAGCTTCTACTCAGTTGGGTTTGTCAGGGTGTGGAAGGTTCATTCATTCCACAATTAGATCTTTGAGGTTGCCAATAACTATTAATATTGGAACTGCTCTATAAGAGATTGTTCAAAAGGTGTGCAAGAGATCTTATATGTTTTGGTAACTTGTGATGATAGTCACAAGGTGTGCAAGAGATTGTTCAAAAGTGTTTCATAGAGAGATAATCAATTGGTTTAGGGTGTGAGGCAACAGATTTCACCATTTTACCTGGCTTTACACTCAATTTTTTTATAAGCTTAATTTCCCGCACTTATGTGTTTGTAAACTATGTCTTTGGATTGAGGTTTTTGGAGGGAAGGGGAGGAGGAAATTACTTATATTTATCTCGTAGAGTATTCACCATTTTTAATTGAACAAAACGTTGTATGCATATTGTTCCTCATTGCAATAGTCATGATAAGCTAAAAGGTCTCATCAAAAAAGATAAGCTAAAAGTTACATAAACAGTTCAAATGAACATGCAAAAAGAAATTCATTGGTCGGTGGGATTGGGCCTTGTTAGAACCTCACTGGCAAGGGGCGGAGCTGTGATTTGTATTTGAGGAGTGCCAATATCAAATTATATTCAATAAAAAAAGATAACAGGTTGGTCATTTATGAGAAAAACTTGAGTATTTGTGAAGGGGCGGAGTTGTGCTGATAATTATTTTAATTTTGATGGAATATGATTGCAGGTCAACTTGTCATTGGTGTTGTTATGGATCAAAAGTTTGCAATCGAAGTTTTGAAGGACATCTATGTCGGCTACTACATATACCAGCGACCATATTTGCAAGCACAAAAACCTCAAACAAAGAAATAAAGACACATCCTTTGTTTTATATTGATCAATGTGATTATGAATTTGTGTTTATTGATTTGTAAAAAGGGTTATGAGATTAGTACTAAAAATGTAAAAGTTTCAAATTGAAGCATACTAATGAAGCAATGTTGTCAAAAAAAATTGTGCTTTCTTTAACATTGTTGTCATTTGTTTCTTTCATTTGGCCTGACTTTCATTTTTTTCTTCTTCTTATGTTACTTTAGTTAGAAGCAAGGATGGTGCTAAGATAGAGTGGCACATTTTCTTTGGTCAAGATAGTATTAGTAGAGTAGCACATTAAAATAAATGTTTTTGATATGACAATGAATCATCCAATGAAAAAAACATGTACTTAAAGATGTATAAACTATGATTTGCATATCTAGAAGATACTTTAGATCTTGTACTAAATTGTAAACAAAAGATTATTGTACTCCTGCAACATTGAATTGTAACGAAAGGTTCGATCTCATTTTCATCTCAGATTTAAAAGCCATATCTCTAAAGCGTTATTAGTCTCTTACTTGGTGCTAGTGGTCCAACTATCGGGTTGGTCAGTCCCAACAACCTTTAACTAAAGCAACTAGAAGTCATAACAAGAATACAAATTGACTTGACTTAACTTATATGAGTTGGAACTAAATGAGTGAGTTAAGATCCATAAATGCAAGCACAAAGACATATCTTGTTCAAATAAAATCTAATTTCAGTATGAATTAGATAACTAGGTCACCTTCAAATTTACCCAAATTTTTCTTATACATGATCAACCTGTTATTTTCATCTTTTTCTTGTGAAACTGACCATGAGACTACAAGTGAGTTATAAATGAGTGGGTTAGGACCCACAAATGAAAATACATAGATATGAGGTGTTCAAATGACATCTAATTTCTGACTTTGAACCATATCACCAACTACCATTTACAATTACCCAAGTTTTTATCAAAATTCACCAACCTGTTATTTTAATATTTTGCCTGTGAAACTGATCATTAGACTTCAAGTGGATACTAAGGAGTGGGTGGGGTCCCATAAATGTAAACAAGATGACATGGGATGTTCAAATGACATGGGATGTTCAAATGACATCTAATTTCTGATTTTGAACCATATCACCAACTGCCCTTCACAATTATCCAAGTTTTTATTGAAATTGACCAACCTGTTATTTTCATTTTTTCGCCGTGAAACTAACCATGAGACTTCAAGTGGGTACTAAAAGAGTAGGTTGGGACCCATAATTGTAAGCACAATGACACAAGGTGTTCAAATGACATCTAATTTCTAAATTTGAACCATATCACCAACTTCCCTTTACAATTACCCATGTTTTTATTAAAATTTACCAACTAGTTATTTTCATATTTTCCTTGTGAAACTAACCATTAGACTTAAAGTGAGTACTAAACGAGTAGGTTGGGACCCATATATGTAAACACAATGACATGAAGTGCTCAAATGACATCTAACATCTGATTTTGAATCATATCACCATCTCCCCTTCAATACAAATTACTCTTTGAATCAGAAAAGTCTTAGATCACCAACAATGACGGATCAATGACATCTAGTTTCTCAGTATGAATCAGACCACCAACCCCTCACAATTACTCAAGTTTTTCTTATAAATGACCAACCCACTATTTTCATCTTTTCCTTGCTAAATGAGTGGGTTGAGACTCATAAATGTAAGCACAAGGACATGGGTGTTCATATAACATCTTATTTCTCAGATTGAATAAGATCACCAACTTTCATTCACAACTAGTACATTACTCGTGCATCCGCATGGGCTTATCACGTTACGTTGCATCATTATACTCAAACAGAAATGTTAATTTGATATGTCATTCTTCTAAAATCAGTTGTACAATATAAAGATTGTAATAGCTTCAAAACATTGTCATGTAAGAAAAGTTGTAATAGCACATTAAGACAAGTTCTAAAATCAATTATACAATATAAAGATTGTAATAACATCTCTTTATCCACCTCGTGACAACATTGCATCCCCTTCAAAACATGACAATATGACATTAACACATTGAGGATGACCGATATATAATTGGGACAGGCTTTTGTCAATAATTTGTGAATTGGGAACATTGTTGAAAACATTAATAATATCAAAATTAAGCCCAGACAATCTTTGAGCATGCTAATAGCACCTTGAGAGTAAAGTAATAGCAGCTACTCCACTTTACCAACTTGGCAGGAACTAAGAGTGTGTTTGGATGAGGCAATTTTATAGGGTAATGTAATTTAAGAGGGTAATTCAAATGCTTCAAACTAAATTAACTTATTTGGATAATAAATATGGAAAATTTTCAAACTGAATGGATATAATGAGGTATTTTTGAAAGACTAAATTTAAAGAATTTGAAATACCACCTAAAAATAAAGAATTTGAAATTCCTTTCTTGCCAAAAATGTTCTTTAAAAAATTTTTTTTTTTTGCACAATAATTTTCTTCAAAGAAAATAATTTTCCAAAAATACCAAATTGGTCTCTCTCTCTCTCTCTCTCTCTCTCTCTCTCTCTCTCTCTCTCTCTCTCTCTCTCTCTCTCTCTCTCTCTCTCTCTCTCTCTCTCTCTCTCTCTCTCTCTCTCTCTCTCTCTCTCTCTCTCTCTCTCTCGTCCAATTCATACATACATACATATATACCTGCACTAAATGCAACAGTTATATATAATTATTATATCGGTTTAAACTAATTTGAAGGCAACTGTTTTATTTGAAAGCAATTGTATTTAAAAGTAACGATTAAATGTATGAACATATTGTATTGTTTTTCTTACAACAAATTATTGTATTGTTGATCCATCTGTAACCGATCATTTAAGATATAAGAAGTTTTGTTCTTAATGATTAGCGATCAAAAAATGAAAGTAACCTCCACCAAATCACTCTTTCTTTTTCTTTATTTATTTATTTTATTGTGTTGACGATCCTTGAGCAGCTCTATTTCGGTACACCATCATTCGATCATTGAACACGGCCCAAAAATATTCCAGCCCAACACGGGCCGGGTAGCCTGCTTTGTCACCTCTAACTCGGTTGGTCGGGACCAATTTATTCCCAATGTGTCAGCCCCGACATCTGGTGGGTCGGTCCAGTCGATCGTTGAACTCGCATGTCATTCGACCATTGGGTAAAGTGAAAAATTTTAAAAAAACATAAAAAAATTACGAATTTTAATTACTCTATCCAAACAAGAAATTTTAAGAATTGAAGAATTCTAATTACCCCATCCAAACAAATAATTTTGAAAATTAATGGATTTCAATTGATGTATTTGAATTACATGAAATTTGAAATTCCCTTGAATTTTCAAATGCCCCATCCAAACGCATACTAAGGAATTTTTCCGATCTGCAGCAGAGGTGGATGTAAAATTTAAAATTTTAAGCAATTCAAATTTTCAAAACAACTCTCCGCTTCTATGTCAGACAAATTCTCACATGCAACAAAAGAAAAGGGAAAAGTAAACACATAACACTTCAAGTTCCAACATATATACCCATGTTTATTATAAAGCACCAGCTCAAAATGATGATAAAAATGACCTCAATGTCAGTTTTGCAAAATCGTGTGAATAACTTTTAACTTAAAGCTGATATTGATATCAGAAGCTCCAAAGGCAGTGGCAAATGAAAAAAGAAAAATATGGAGAGGATTGAAGAAAGATTACCAAACCATTGAAGAGCAACCTTCCTTTTCTTACATGCTTTGTTCTGGATTGGATCTCCCAAATTTGCAAATGGCTAGAAAATGATATTATATAATTGTAAATATGAATCATGTAACTCAAATCTATATTGCTTCAAATCTATAGTGATTTTTTTTTAATCAAACAGGCAGTCGGCCCGAATTTATTAATAAAATAAAGAGAGATATAAAAAGCACAAGGGGGACTAGACCAAAACCCTTGGTAATAAGGACAATAATAGAATGCCCAACAATGCCTCTAAAATAAACAACCATAGAACTCTAATGGAAGAAATTCTAAGGCGAACAGAAAACCCGAAAGGAGGCAGGGCAACACCTGAGAGTCCCCACACAACCTCCACCCACCACCTCCTGAACTCACACTCCAAACCACAACAGTCTGCATCACCTCGCTATCCTCACATTAAGCACATCACAAAGCATCGAGGTTAGAGGTGGAGGCCCGGAGACGATTGGGAGGGGGCAAAGAAGCAGAAGGCAAAGGGGGAGGAGCCCGGCGATCTGCAAACTGCAATCTAGCGTCCGACAAGGTACAAACTATCGAATCAGCACCCACCGACAGCACACCCCCAGACATCTGGCGCCGTGACTCCAGCCACCATCGCGAAGTCGTGCTACCGGCCAACACCGCGACAACACCTAGCTTGATCGAGGTAGCCGAGCCACCAACCACCACCGCGGCCTTGCGCCCCCGGCCAACACCGTGGCACAATCAAGCATAGATAAAGAACACTTTTTTGGCTCTATGAAAGAAAATGATATTATATAATTCTTCAAAATACAACAGATTTTAATCAATATCATTTTGTTGCCAACAACATTTGGTCAGAAAATTTTAGGCAATAGGACTTGGTCGTTCTTCAAAATACAACAGATTTAGTCAATATCATTTGAGTTGAGCCAAAACCAAGCTCTGATAGTTGTTAGGATTGAATAAATAAATAAACTAACTGAACATCACCATATGAGCAAGTCTGCCAAATTCCAACGACCCTAAAATTTCTTCTTCCACCTCATATATTATAGACCTTGTCTTTGCATCTATAGCATGACTGCAAAACAAAATGGAGATTGAGCATAAGTGATATGGGAATAGAAAATAGCAGCAGAGCCAAATTAAATTTATCCCACACACTTCTTGTTTATTTTAGTATAATGATATATCATATAATAGGTGGATGGTTTCCAGAGAGGAGATAATTTCTAACCACATTGGTTTGCTTCCATAAAGATAATAATAATAATAATAATAATAATAATAATAATAATAATAATAATAATAATAATAATAATAATAATAATAATAATCCAACACACCAGAGAGCAAGAGAAGGAAAGAGAGAAGGAGACAGAGAGTAGAGAGTGAGCGAGGGTTAGAGAGGGAGAGGGTGAGAGAACTAAAATGAAGCCATAAAAAAACTTACCCAAATAGCTTTGAATGATTCTGGAAAGTAGTTTCAATATTTCTCTTCATGGTAAATAAGGAGAAGTTTCAATATTCCTCTTCATGAAGCCATGGAAGCAGTGTTCCATTTTTTTTGAGCTGAAATCAAATTTCAAATTTTTTTGGATGCAAACTTAAATTTTGCAGTTTAAACAAAGGAATGAAAAGCTCTTAAAGAGGAGATATGTTAAACATTAAGCTTTTTAGTTAGGAAAGAATCGAAGATGAATGAAAAATAGTCAACAACAATGCAAATGACAACACTCAAAGATTAAAAGCACCAAAAATATATGTTGCTATTATGGTACCTTTAGAAATGGAGGATACTGTCAACAAAAAGGATACTTACTTGAACTCAGGCACCTTTGGTGACACAGATTTGGTCTCCTATGAGTTGTTGCTGCTTGTAGTACTTTCGCTTGTTAGCTAGCAGCTGGATAAAGTTTGTTTTAGGAGATTATGGAAAAAACTAATGGGTAATAGAGTTGGTTGCTGTCTTTTTCTAATGGGTATTAAAGTGAGTTGCTGTCTTTTTCTAATGGATAGTACATGGGTACTGTCCAAAGAAGTAAAGCAGGAAAGTTGAAATTGAAATGGAAGTTTAAATTTTTGGCGCCAGGTTTTAAAGGAAGGACAAATAAGAGCTCTATTTTGCTTTCATTGAAAAAATGGATGAAGGGCAGAAATGTAATTATGTAGGTAGTTAAATGGCATCAATGAATAGTAGAAGTCAATTATCCAAGTTTTTTTTATAAATGACCAACCTGTTATTTTCATCTTTTTAGTATAATTGGGTACTAAATGAGTGTTTTGGGACCCATAAATGTAAGCACAAAGACATGGGGTGTTCAAATGGCATTTATTTTCTCAATTTGAATCAGTTCACCAATTACCCTTCACAAATACCCAAGTTTTTCTCTTAAATGACCAATCTGTTATCTTCATCTTTTTCTTATGAAACTGACGATGAGACTACAAGTGGGTTCTAAATAAGTGTTTTGGCATCTAATTTCTCAGTTTGAATCAGATCACCAACTTCCTTTCACAAATAACCCAAGTGTTCAAATGTTATTTTTTTTATTGAATATAATTTGATATTGGCACTCCTCAAATACAAATCACAACTCCGCCCCTTGCTAGTGAGGTTTTAACCAAGGCCCAATCCCACCAAACAATGAATTCCTTTGAACTGTTTATGTAACTTTTAGCTTATCATGACTATTGCACTGAGGAACAATATGCATACAAAGTTTTGTTCAATTAAAAATGGTGAATACTCTAAGAGATAAATATAAGTCATTTTCTCCTCCCCTTCCCTCCAAAAACCTCAATCCAAAGATATAGTTTACAAACACATAAGTGCGGGAAATTAAGCTTATAAAAAAATTGAGTGTCGGCTTAGAAAAAAATTGAGTGTAAAGCCAGGTAAAATGGTGAAATCTGTTGCCTCACACCCTAAACCAATTGATTATCTCTCTATGAAACACTTTTGAACAATCTCTTGCACACCTTGTGACAATCATCACAAGTTACCAAAACATATAAGATGTTTTGGTGAGTGACCAGCTTCAGTTACCCTCAGTCCTATTATTTCAAGCATTTTGTAAATATCTGAAGAACATTCATGCTCTCTGTCCCCAGCAACAAAGCGATGAACTCTACTCTCCACTTCAATCAAGCTCCAACCCGCAACTTTCTTGGTAACTCTCTCAATCATTAATCTACGAACTCTAACTACATCTTCCCACTTTCTTGCTTTTGCATAGATTCCAGCTAACTGCACATAATGGCCATCATGTGTTGGATCCAACTGTATCAACTTATTACCAATCTTTTCTCCCATTTCGACTAATCCATGAATCTTACAAGCATCAAGTAGTGTTGCCCACAGTACAGGATCCGGTTCAACCGTCATCGTTTCGATTAACCGAACTGCTTCATCTATTAATCCGGCACGTGCAAGGAGATCAACCATGCACCCATAGTGCTCCATCTCTGGTTGAATACCATAACCATCCACCATCAACTTAAAGTAATGTCTGCCTTCACTAACCAAACCAGCTCTACTACAAGCATTTAGAATTCCAACAAAAGTCACATTGACTGGACAAAAACCCTCACTTACGAAATCCTGAAAGAGTGCAAGAGCTTCTTTTGCACAATCATGTGCAGCCAACCCACAAATCATGACATTCCAAGTCCATATATCCTTCTCCAACATACCATCAAACAAGCGTCTAGACTCTTCAATGCAACCACACTTTGCATACATGTCAACTAGAGCAGTTCCAATATTAACCGTTATTGGAAACCTCAAAGATTTAATTGTGGAATGAATGAACCTTCCACACCCTAACAAACCCAACTGAGCAGAAGCCGATAACACAGTAACAAAAATTGCTTCATTAGGTCTAATCCCTTTCTTCCTCATTAATCTAAAACACTCCAACCCATCTTCCAAAACTCCATTTTGAACATACCCCATTATCATAGTACTCCAAGAAACAACATCTCTTTCAGGCATTTCATCAAACAACTTCTCCGCATCACAAACATTTTCATTTCTCACTAAACAAGCCAACATGGAGTTCCAAGTCACCACATCTCGATAAAGGGTGTCTTCTTCAAACACTCTTTTAGAAAATTCAACGCTAGAAGTGCATTCACAGTACAAATGAATCAGTGCATTTTTAACAAACAGGTGGCACGCATAACCGAGTTTGACGATATGAACATGAACCTGAACCCCTGAGGTTAAGATTCCCAATGTTGAAGCACCTTTGGTGCACGCGTTAAGGAGGAATGTGAATGTATGCTGATTGGGACTGAGGAAACGACGTCGTATGGAAGAGTAAAGAACGAGGGAATTAGAAGGCGGTGAGTTTGACTTTGCGTGGCATCGAATGATGGCGTTGAAGGCAAAGACGGTTGGGAAAGAAAATGAGTTGAAAATGGAGAGGGAATAGTTGAGTGGAAATGGAAGAAATGAAGAGAGAGAAAGTAGAGAGAGAAGGTGAACGGTGTGGCGGGTATGGCCGGAAACGACGATGCGTGCATGTGTTTTTTTGATGTGGTGTAATGATGGTTTTGGTGGGAGAGAAGATAATATAGACGTAGGAAAAGGAAAAAAGGAAACATGTGTATTCCTTCCGTATGTTCGACCGTATTTTGGTCCACTAATTGGAGTATTTTTTGGGCTAAATAGCATTTCTGGGCTCTTGACCAAGCACTGCACACCAGTCTGTCTCTGCACAACAGACAACACGGCTCTGCTCCCTCTCATATCTTTATCTAAATTAACCTACAAACATGAACTAAGTAAATGGGAAGGGGTCAGTGGCCATAGCAGAATAGCAGCATCATAGATTAACAAAGTAAAAGAGACATTTCAAATGCTCATAGCTGGCTGAGGGAAAAAAGACAAAAACTGAAGAGGCTATATAGAAAGCTTGAACAGAAAAGCAAAGGGAGGGAACGATTTCAGTTTCAGAGTAAGAGAATAGGGGAGAAAAAACGGAGAACAAAGGGAGAGGGGGGGATTCTGAGAAAAGAGAGATAGAGAAAAATTATAGAGAGTGAATCACGAGTCAGAAGTAAGATCCCCTGTGATCATCACTTTCAACCCAACCAAGAGTCTCACACTATCTCCACAATTAATCCCATATTTACACCATTCTTCCACAAATACCAACAAAACATTCATCAAAAACAAAAAATAAAAGTCATTGAAAAACCCCAAAAAGAATGAACTGTAGATAGAGAAATAGATAGCAGAGAAGGAGAGGGACTAAAACTCACCTCTTAGTTAGAAGCTTCCTTTAAGCCATAAGCTCCAGATGGCGCCGTCAAGTTGTAGCACCGTTCCGCCGTGACAGCGTCTCCCCTTTCTCGCTGAAGTTATGCCGCTGTGGATCGGTGCCCGGATTGGTAATCGCATTTCATCGCCCTTTCTGTTTCTCATTCTCATGTCTTATGCTTTATTATTTTTGTCATTTTATTGTTATGTGGGTTCGGTGTTATTTGTTTCCCTGCACATGGCTACATAGCCTAACCCACTCCCTCTTTATCATTTTAAATCACTACCGATTGCACCCCCTATGTTTTATTGATACAATCCCTTTATTTTAAATTTTGCACCCCCTGTGTTCTACTGATACGACACCTGTACTTTAATGAACAACCTGTGCAATGTTTTAAAACTCGGACCGGTGACCGACTCGGTGAAGGTACCGGGTCACTGGGTCAATGGTCGGACCGAGGGGTCGACAGTTGAACCGCATGACCAAAACTGGGACCGGATGACTCGGACCCGGTCACTATTTCGAGAATTTTCAATACCTATATAGTATATAATATAAATTTCATCTCTGTAAAATTAATAACTATGTTTATTTTATATCTACTAAAATATAAAAAATTCCCAAAATTTCAGGACCAATATATTTCATACTTGTAAAACTTAATTTGCTAAAATTACACACCATGCCTATTTTATTTTTATTTGCTTGGTATATATTAAATAAATTTTAAAAGTTCATATCATGCTTCAATAAATATTTAGAACAAATTTCATAAGTTAACAACTTAATATTAAATAAATCTTTAAAAAAATACTTAATATTAAATAAGTTTGTTGAAACATAATAATAATATTACAAGCTAATGCCATGAGGATGAGCGTACTTGAAAATTTTTGAAAAAGAGGTACCAATTATATATATTTGAAATAAATAATATCCTCAATAAGATTGGTAGCCTCATGGTAGCGCTCAGCATTTGCGATCAACAGGTCAGGGGTTCAAACCCCACTACCTAGATGGCAATCACTAGTGGGGGCCTGCGTTCGCGCGGCCCCTCCCAATTACAGTTCAAAGATTTGATAAGAAAAAAAAAATGCACAACCCGGTCCGGTTCGAGCCGGGTCACCGGGTCACCGGTTTTTCCAAAAACCGGCCGAGTCACACCGGTTCCCACCGGTTTGCTGCATGACCGATCCAAAACCTTGATCGGCTCGATTACCCCCCGGTTCCCGGTTCGACCGGCCGGGCCGAGCCGATTTTTAAAACACTGAACCCGTGTTAATTATAATTTTTTACTATTCTCTACCCCCTTTGTTCCATCGTGAAGACCCCCACCCTTTATTTTAATTTCTTACTAGCGCATTGACCCGTGCATTGCACGGGTAAAAGCTCTATTAAATACAGAATTGTAGAAGTAGGAAAATTTATTGGTTAAATTCAAATATGAAAAAGCATTATTTAAATATAAAAAAAAGACGTACAATTGTGAACTTAAGAGCTAAATTAAAGTGTACAGACATAATATAAACAAATTGTTCTATAAACATAATTTATAGTCATAATTTTAAGTAGAAAGTTAAAATACATTAGATGCATAATCCAAAGATAGCATGACCACGGCTTCCTTGATGTGTATGTTAGTGAGGAAATTCCACTTGAAGGTATAGTGGTTGGTTACACATCACACAACGACTAATCTCAAAAAGTGTTGAACCTTGAAGAAAGAAAAGCTTCATTATAGCAGTAGTCTGACATAAATATTATAGCAATGCATGAGTGAAGATAAAAGTAACTATATTTTGTAGAAGTATCTAACAATGTAAACTATAGTTAAAAATATCATTTTTAATTAGCAAATACATTGAAATTGAACATCTATAGATAATAAGAAGAAAAAGTCTAAAAATCTTTGAGTATTTGAACAGTTAATTTTTTTCTAAAGGTTAAAGTAACCAAAAACACTGCTTAGCATCGCACTTTACGTATTTTGTCACGAAACTATATTTTTCCACCAAACCGGATATTGAGGAACAAACTTTACATATCTGAACAGGTAAAAAAATTTCCAAACGCTAAAATAACCTATAAGTACAAGTGGAAGTTAAAATGACTCAGAAGTAGTCCTAACAAAATAATAATAGCTCTATAAAGTAGCTATTGTTATAACAAGATAACAATTTAACAAATAACTCTATAAAGTAGCTCTTGTTAACGAGATAACAATTTCACAAGTAGCTCTCACATATTACATTTCAAAATTAGTATTAAGTATAAAAGTCCCTTCAAGGCCGGCTATTGTTGTTAGTTGATGATGAGGAGTGACCACCAGCACTTGACCACCAGCACTTTGTTGTTGCTGCAACAATAGAAACAAAAGAATAATTTGTCATTTACGTAAACTATTAAAATATTACAAGAAATCATGTAAAAAATCATGTAAAAATGAGAGCATATTACAATAAATTAAGAAGTTCAACAAGTACGGGCTCTGATGATTTTGTGAAAAGTTGAGCAAGTAGTGATGCCATCATCTTCATGGTTTCATCTTTTGTCTTTGATTCACTCCTCAACTCACCAGTTTCATTTTTAAGTTGTTGCACTTCACCTGTATTAAGGAGATATAGAAATATCAATACTGCGCACCAGATTTTTCCTTGTGGTATCATTCAAAATGGCTTCACAATAAAATGGACATGTCTCTAAGTCTTGGTATAAAATTAGAGAAAGGAGAATATTATAATTTATACAAACAGCTAGAACAACTTCTTATGCACGATTAATACAAGACAACACTAATGAAGAGGAAAACATGGCTAGTTGTTTGATCCTTTTAGTACAAGGACAATCAAGAGAATTTCCTCCTAAGGAATGCACAAAGTACAGCAGTAGTGACCACAAGCATCAAAGATGAAAACTAGCTCAGCTAAGTGAAGAAATGCACAAAAGCTTTTATCTTTTTTTTTGCCGACAAGCTTTTATGTAAATAAATAAATAAATAAAGCAAACCCGAGGAATCAAGTCACAGCTACTGTTGTTAGTTAATGATGTGGGGTTCTAGAGTTATAGCTACAATTGGGAAGAAAATAACAGAACCTACACCAACTAGAGGATTTGCAGCCGAGTTTGCTGCTGCTTCTGTGGTACTATTTACTTCAAAGCTGGGACTACCCAACTCAGCAATACACACTTTTGTTGGGGCAGTAATGGGTGTGGGATTTACAAGAAGACTTAACAGTGTTAGATGAGAAACTGTGAAAGAGATTGTGACTTCATGGGTGTGGAGATTGTGACAATGTACTGTACAATCCAAAAAAGGGGGTTGGGGAGAAGAAATTTTAGGAGTAGCCTATAGCTAACAAGAAGAGATCAGTCATTGACTAGAAGAGACATAGCAACATTTCATTTTACTACAAACTCTAACAAAGATCAAGAAAAACTAAACTAACTCAACATAATAATCACTCGCATTTGACCATGACCATCCACAATATCAAGGATCCGGACACAATTATCATCGCGGCCGCAATAAAACCATTGTGAGGAGAGGAAGAAACTCAAACCTGTTGGGAAAAATCTTGGGACAGGGACTATTCTCTCTTCATAGCTGTTTCTTTCCTCTGTTGTAACATGGCCTTCAGCCCTTCACTTCTTCAATTCTGTGTGGACGGTCATCCCAGTCATCAGCAATGCTGCTTCTCTCTCTTAACTATAAACAGAACCCCCCCAAAAAATAATGAAAAGTTATAAACTGTTGATTGATTAAGAACTTGAGAACTCTTCCCTTGCTTTTGTAAACCAAAAAGTACTTTTTTTTCAAACATAGTTTTAGATTCTGAAAGCAAGGAAAAGTACACACAAGGTTAGATTTACAATGATGTTAGTTTAATGAAATCAAGACTTTCTTACTATTGATTTCCTATTTGAAATGACCTGAAGATATCTTGAGTCCCAAACAGTAGTAGGTTCACAAAATGTAGATTTTCTACTTCCATCATGTGAAGAGGACCTTATACGTTGGTCAAGCACCCTCTTGTACTCTAACCAATGCCTGCATGCACCTAAATTTCATCTTTGCTTGCTTCCTAACATTGTGACCTCTAACTAATGCTTGCAACTTCACCAACCCCTTAAGTGCATGAAGTGTTCTTCTTGCCTTCAAAATTCAAACAAACAAACACACCCCGTTAATAAAAACAACTCACTATTAATTTCACATAAAACCATTGATCATCATAGTTTTAAAACATGGGCCTTTTAAAACATACTGGTCCTTGATCTGTGCCACGACATCCTGATTTGAAAGTCATTGAGGCCGAATTAATCACATTTGACTGTGATATTGCACCACTGCAATCGTGATTTAAAACCCTGTTTTTCATTAAGATTGAAAAATTTAAATCTGTTGTGTACACTTACAAGATATCCTCTAAAAGAAGTTTGAATGAAAACAGCAGCATAGTGTTCTTTAGAGGAGTCTGATGCCCCCCAACCAAGTCCTTTAACAGTGTCTGAGGATAAAGAAATAAAGAGAGATTGGAAAAAAGGAAAACCAAAGCAAACACTTGTGGATCTCTGCTTCAATCTTTGCTATTTTTATCAACGTTCAACAATGCTCTATATACACTACAGTAAACTAACTAACCCAGGACAGAAGAACCATGACTTGATTACTCATCAAACATCAAGAAAAACTAAACAAACTCAACACAATAATCACTCGGTATGAACAGTAAATTATTAAATCTAACAAGAAAAACTCCAAAATCCTTAGAACTTGCTCCAAAGTGAGCCTCCCTTCTCAGACTGAACCAATCCAGGAAAGAACCTTCTAATCAATAATTGATTGTGATACCACTTGGTAGAATCAGAAAATCTTAGAGTTTCTAGGATAGTAGGATTCAAGAAATCAAGAAAACCAACACTAACAGGGAAAAACTTTTAGTAGAATAAATTGAAGCCAAAACCCTAACAGGGCAAAAACTATTGTCATTCAACCTAAGAACCAACACAAACAAGAAAGAACCTGATACAGAGCTATTGAACCGATCAATAAATATATTACGCAAATTGCCAATGAGAGTTATTCTGAGAGAGGGCGACGAATAGGACAGTGACGATGCACCAGCGACGACAAGAAGAAAATGAGAACCTGCACCAGCGACGATGGAAAGAAAGTGAGATAGAAACTGAGGTAGGTACCGAGAACAGTTTATTCTTCACCGGCGGCAACAGGAAGCACAAAATAGGCAAGGCCAAGGGGAAGCGGCGAACAAAACTCATGTTTTGTTATAAGAGATTGAGAGTTTGAGTTTTGGCCAAATGCAGAAATCGAAATAGGGTTTGGTATTATTGGAAAGGGAATTAACGCTTTGGAAGCCGAGGGAAACTTTTAGCTTTTGGGGAAACAAAAGCGTTTAGCGCTCAGCTTACCATCGGTTATTGTACGCCGCTAAAAAGCGGATATGATTATGTAATTCATTTACTTAGCGTCAACCAAAAACACATGACGCTAAACAAGTGACGTTAAATAACTAATTTCTTGTAGTCATAAACGGGAACCGATTCGGTGCCTTGATGGCGCCAATACCTTGGTGTCTTTCTTTCGGTCTCTATCATTGGATAAATCATATGGCCCAAATCATGCCACATGTCCACTCATTTTGAAAAGACAATAAAACAAAAACCATCCACACACCTCACACACACAACAGTACTTCAACTCCACCAACCCACTGTTTCTACCACCGCTTCGTCGCTTAGGCCATTGCACCACCCCATTGCTCTGGTTGCCGCGCCGCCCCTTGCTACGCCGCGGTGGAGATATTGCTCCCTGTTTTCAAGCACTCGCAGAAGCAACAGCGAGAATGACGCAGAAACAGAGATTTGCCGTCGTGTTGCTGCTGCCTGCTGCCACTGTCTCTCTGCCTCTCTCGACGCCACCTCCCCTCCGCCTTTGTCACTGCTACGCTTGCCACTGCTGCGACGTTTTTCTGTCTACAATCCCTTAATGCATTTTGGACGCGTTGAATTCAACAAGAGAGGATTTTCAGCCTCTGTTGTGACTGATTTTGAAGCGCAAATTGTTGAATTAAAATAATTGCCATGCTAATTTCCTTGTTAATTGTTGCTAATGTTGGTCCAAGCACCTCAACAAAAGGTGGGGCTGATGCTGAATGTAATGAGTCCCACATCGGGTGGACCAAGCCCGGTGTGAGAGCTTATAAAGGTTGGGTAATCCTCCACTTATAGCCATGGTTTTAGGTGGAGTTAGGCTTAACTGGCGTGAGTCAGTTACATTGGTGCTTTCATTGAGAGGCTGACGGCTCTCGGACACGGAGGGTTCTGACCGGCGGCGTAACCCGTCGAGTAAAGTGTCATCGAGTGAAGTGCCGTGGGCCACCGAGGACGTTGGTCTTGAAGGAGGGTGCTATGTAATGAGTCCCACATCGGGTGGACCAAGCCCGGTGTGAGAGCTTATAAAGGTTGGGTAATCCTCCACTTATAGCCATGGTTTTATGTAGAGTTAGGCTTAACTGGCGTGAGTCAGTTACACTGAAATTCGGGATGACATTGACCAAGATGAAGAATTGGACATGGACGAGTTGAGTGAATTGGGAGCAAGTTTATCCAAAAATCAATCCAGATAAAGGAAACGGGAGCAAGTTTATATGAGTGAATTGTAGAAGACTATTATTCCTTGAGTTTAAATTTTAGCTTTGTTCTTTATATGTTTCTATTTATATATGGCCTGAATATGTGAAAAGTGTAACATATTTCTGATGTGTATGCTCAAAATTGATATTGCATTTACGATTATTTTTTAGAATGCTTAGTAATAGACTTTTACTTTGACTAATTCTAGCTATTTTGCCTGAATCATATTCAATCAAGAGTAGAATGGCATATACAATTTTGTAGTTATGTTGATTGAGTTAGATGCTAGCTGATTAATTTGTTATTTTTTCCTGAAGGATGAGGTGGAACTTGAGAGATTGGTCCATCTGAAAGCCAACATGATGAAATAACTTTTGCAAGATATTTGCATGTTCTCATATAAAAATGGATTAGGAAGCTGTCTGAGAGATGATTATACGGTTGGTTGACTATGGAAAATGAACTATTCATACCACTTGCTGACAATACAACCAATTGTTTACTGCACAATTACATAAATATGCGTAAGAGTGTCGTGAATCTGGATAGTTACACCAAAATCTACACTAAGCTAATGAAACCACAATAACTAAGACCTCTGTGTGTGAAGTTTTTGATTTTATTTTATTGACTTTTCAAAATGAGTGGACATGTGGCATGATTTGGGCCATATGATTTATCCGATGGTTGAGACTAAAAGAAAGGCACCAAGGTATTGGCGCCCTCAAGGCACCAAATATGCGCCCGTCATAAACCTGATCATTCCTGTTCATCCTTCATATCTATGGCTGTACCCCCTGTTTAAACCCTATACCCCGTATTTGATTTTAACTCAAAAATACCACTTTATTTTTATCAAAATTTGATCAGGCCCCACAAAATTGTAATATTTCCAGAAATATCTAAAAAAAGATATTTTTGAAAATATTATCAGTTCAAATTTCCAGAAATACTGTTAGGTATTTCCGGAAATTCAAATTTTTAACCTTCTGGAAATACCTTTTCTTGACGTATTTCCGGAAAGTTTAATTTTTAAAACTTCCGAAAATACCTTATTTTCGGTATTTCCGGAAATTGATTTTTTAGCTTTTTTACCAATATGGCTACGACAGATGGCAGAGGTCCCTTTATGGATTTATCGGATGCGTTTACCACATCACAGGTTTTTCCTACTCGGGATACTGTTACCCGTTGGGCTAGAGATATCGGGAAAGCCAATGAGGTAATTGTCATTATTATTCGATCCGAGTCGAGTGAGAATGGTAAAGGGAAGAAAAATAAGATTGTTTTTGCTTGTGATAGGAATGGGAGATATAGTGGAGTAGATGTTGGGTGTTCTAGTAGACACAAGACCTCAAAAAGGTGTGGTTGTCCATTTAGATTGAAAGCTAAACCACTCGATCCGCCTAGTCTTGATTGGAAGGTCAAAGTTATGAGTGGAATTCACAACCATGAGCCTCTTAAGACTATCCTTGGAGCAGCAATATTTGGTAAGTTCAACAAGGAGGAGCGGTTAGCAGTTGAGGAGCATATGTGGTTGGGAGTGAAAGCAGCAAAAAGTCTAGAGTCAATAAAGAGGAGATTTACCAACAATTTGAGTAACATTATAGAACCCGCAATAGTCTCCGGAAGGGAAAGAGAGGAAGTAGGACTGAGATGCAGGAGCTTCTGACACTGATTCAGTCTCATCATTATATTTGTTGGACCAGACGGCTTGAAGGAACTGATATTGTTGAGGAGATCATGTGGTCACACCCTGATAGTATCAAGTTATTGAGAATGTTTCCTAATGTCTTGATTATGGACTGCACCTTCAAGACCAACAAATATGCCTCTACTTGAAATTGTTGGTGTCACTTCTACTGAGTTGACATTTTCTGCTGCATTTGCTTACTTGTCTCACGAGAGATATGATGACTACACATGGGTTTTGCAGAGCCTAAAAGATTTGATGGTATTAGATATCCCACTTCCTCAGGTTATCCTCACTGACTGTGAGGAGGGATTGATGAATGCTATCAAGGTTGTGTTTCCCGAAGCAGTTAATTTGCTTTGTCGGTATCACATTAACAACAATGTGAATGCTAAAATTAAGAAGGCTGTCAAGGGAGATAAGGTGAAGTCAGTGATGAGTCTTTGGCATGCAATAGTTGACTCTGTATTTGAGGATGAATTTTATGAGAATTTGCATGATTTTGAACAATCATGTGCTGATATACCCCAGCTTATCAAATATGTGAACAAATATTGGTTGTCTCCTCACAGGGAAAGATTTTGTGGACCCTGGACGGATAAAGTGAAACACAATGGAAACACCACGACTAATAGGTACGTTAATATTTTGCTTATGTGTTTTAAATTTATTTCGAGTCAATTTTTTTCTTATGTGTTTTAATTTGTTGCATATAGGGTTGAGTCAGCCCATTGGTCATTGAAGAGGTCACTGGGTTCTAGTGGAGGTGACTTATGCAGAAGTTGGGAATCCATGCATGGGATGATCAATGCACAAATTGATAAAATTGTCGGTTCTTTTCAAAAGAGCATCAACCGTGTAGATGCCCGGCACAACACTCCATTCTACAAGAATCTACACGGTATGGTGTCTCGTGAGGCATTGAATCATATAGCTCATGTGTTTGAAGGCATGTTGGATGGAGTATGGACCGATAAGACCCGTTGTGCTGGTTGTGTGATTAAAGTTACTCATGGGTTACCTTGTTCTTGTGAGCTTGGGAATTTGCACCTACATGGCTGTTGAATCCCAATAGAGATGATTGACCCTCATTGGATGAGGCTGGGTATTGAGAGTATGGATGAGGAGCGGGTGAAACAAGCGTCACTTGAATGTGACATAAGCTATACAATAGAGAAGGTTTGGAGGCAATGGGCTGAGATGTCTCTTGAGGAGAGATGTGTCTGGAAGAGAGGTCTTGATGATTATGTCTTCAAAAGCACTACAACCATGGTTCCACCTAAGCATAGGGGTGCACCAAAGAAGAAGAAGAAGAAAGAGTATGATGTGAAGAGAGATCCTTCTTTTTGGGGGCACGTGGATGCGTCTTTGAGCTCAGATAAGAAACCCACCCAGATTTCATCAGAGACTTCCCCAGCGGTCCTCACAGCAAGTCTCCCAATTACCATCACAGAGGTCAGCAGCTGAGTGAGCACAACATGACATCCATTTGGTAAGTCACTTTCCAGAGCATATGCATAAGTACATTGATGACATTATCAATGTGATTGGGGATGGAAACTGTGGCTTCAGATGCATTTCTGCCTCACTTGATTACTCGGAGCATAGCTGGCAAATAGTTCGCAATGATTTGATTGAGGAGATGGACTCAAATTGGTTTCAATACTCAGAGGTGATGGGTAACAACATTCAGACAGTTAGGGAATCATTAGTTGCTCTCCCACAAGACTTTCAACCTCCTGAGGAGTGGATGTCGATGCCTGACATGGGACATGTTATAGGGACTAGATATCAGATAGCCCTTGTTATGTTGTCATGACTTCATGATGGTGGGTCATGGACATTCTTCCCTTTGAGAGGAGCCTATGTTCCTAGTCAGAGCCGCTTGTTCTGTGTTGGGTTTGTCCATGGGAATCATTGGGTTCGGGTTATGTTGAACGCTACTAGTCCAGTACCTCCTATTCATCCTACTTGGGGTGCATATGCTTCAACTGAAGCTAGATCGTGGTTATATTCGTACCTTGGACGTGTACAGTTATGGTGTTCTTTTGTCCCAGATCATGTTGCACCGACCCTCCCAACTGATGTTGATTACATTTCCATTAAATGATTGTATTATATTATATTATATTTTATTCCACGAATTTTTTATTTGACGGTCTAGATTTTGCCGACACTATTTAACGGTCTAGATTTTGCCGACCACTTTTTATCCAACGGTGGAAATTTACTTTAGGGTTTCAGATTTTCCCTATAAATAGACCCATTGGGTTTCACTTCTTTCATTAACACAACACAAAATGATGATGGCTATGGCAAACGAAGAGGCTTCCCTCACTATCATTTTTACCAATTAGGGCCTCATTGATCATCAGGGCATCATCATCAACGAAGATGATGATGTCTGTTTCGAGGGGCGAGACACGTTCCAGTGTAGGTTAAAACACGGCAAAACATTCGCTGCCCTGAAAAAGAGACTACTGCGTAAGGTGCAACCGGAGGGCGACAAGCATGAAATAACTAGTATAATTTATCGGAAAACAGCTTGGGTTAATGGACGTATGCACTGGTCTGCAATGGATGTCAACAACGACGAAGACGTCCAAGCCATGATGGCCATTCATGTTATCTTTAAATGGAAGGGTTATCTGCATTAATACGTCGAAACCAGAAGGACCGTTTATCTGCATTAATACGTCGAAACCAGAAGGACCGTCGCTGAGATCATTCGTCGTTTCACTCCACCATCTCAGTAGTTTCTATTATGTTTTCGTTTTGTTTGTTGTTGCAATCTGTTATTTTAAATCAATATAGAAGGCGTTTTTAATTAATCAAATAAATGTTTCATTTTTTATTTTTGCACTCCGGAAACACCATATTATATGATAAATTCGGAAGGCAATTTTAAGGGATTTCCGGAAATACATCAAATTGGGATAAATTCGGAAGGCAATATTGAGGGATTTCCGGAAATACCTCAAATCCAGATAAATCCGAAAGGCTGTTTTTTTTTTTATTTTCCGGAAATATCGCATTTTATGGTATTTCCGGAATGTAAAATGTGTTTCGGAAATACCGTAAAATGCGATATTTCCGGAAAATCAAAAAAACAATCTTCCGGATTTATCTGGATTTGAGGTATTTCCGGAAATTTTGTGGATTTAAGGGGTAGTTTCGTCTGTTTGGTCATTTTGGGGGGTAGATGGTTTAAGAGGGGGATACAAAAAAAAAACAGCCCAGATCTATTACAGGTCCATAAGTCAGACCGATGTTTGTCCATAAACCTGGTCATTCTTGTTGATCCTTCAGACCTATTATTGGTCCATAAATCTAATCACCCTTACTGGTTCATAAATCAGACCAATGTCGGCATGCAAGTCAAACCTATCTCGGCATGCAAGTCAAACCAATATTTGTCCATAAATTTGATCGCCATGTTGATCCTTCGGACCAATCGGGCCTTCAGATCCATAGCGATCCTTCCTTACCGCCTTTTTAAGTCATAAGTGTTTACCGTCTTTTATGAATTTCCCAACAAAAAAAAGGAGTCAAAGTTTATGACAAAATTAGTGTTTTTCTATCTTTATTTCTATTTTACTCGTTTGGAAACCCTTCACATTTTTTAGCAAAATATAAATAAAGAGGGGAAGCTTGATGTTCCGGAGAGAGTTAGAAGCTTTGCGTGGCAGATAATGCATGGTAAACTTCCAACAAGAGTGTATTGTAGTAGGTGGAGTGGGGATACTTCAGGTTGTTATCATTGTGTTGGGGTGGATGAGACTATTATCCATGTTTTGCGGGACTGTCCTCTTGCTATAGCTGTTTGAAAGTTGTTGGTGTCGCAAGATATGAGATCCAATTTCTTTGGGTATGGTTTTGAGGCCTGGGTCCGGTTTAACGTAGGGGTAATCGATTGCTCGGGGTGGAGGAATGTGTGGGCAACAACTTGTTTCTTCCTGTGGGGGTGGCGTAATAGAATAATGCATGATCCTAGCTTCTCTAGACCGGCCTTTCCTGCAACGGTGGTTCAGAGATATGTTCATGAGTATCAGGTGGGGAAGAATCAGTTAAATCCTGTTCAGGGGGGAGTTATTGAGACGGTTTTAGTGTCTTGGAAGCCTGCGGTTGATGGCTGGGTCACTGTTAACACAGATGGTGCGTCAAAGGCGGGTGGTGGTATTAGCGGTTGTGGGGGGCTTGTGCGAGATCATCATGGTAGGTGGCTTGGGGGTTTCACGCGGTTCATAGGCGAGACTCACGCCTATATTGCGGAGCTTTGGGGGGCCTTAGAAGAGTTGCTGTTGGCTTGGACCAAAGGATACAGGCAAGTTGAGCTTCAATTGGATTCTAAGGTGGTGGTTTCTCAATTGACTGGCAATGGTTTCGGGACAATGATGGGTAGGGGGCTTGTACATCGCCTCCAGCAGATATTGCAGCGTCAATGGCAAGTCAAGATCCTGCATATTTATCGGGAGGCCAACATGGTGGCCGATGGTCTGGCATGTATTGCGTGTGAAGGTGGGGAAGGCATGCACTTTTGGGAGCACCCTCCGGAGCGCATTTTACAATTTTTGCATGATGATTGTATTGGAGTTTCTACTCCTAGATTAGTTTCCGTGTGACTCGTGGTTTTCGTTTCGGGCCTTTGAGCCCCTATTATATTCAAAAAAATAATAATAATAAAGAGGGGCAGATGTTGTACCCTAATTTTGCCCGATTTTATTAGAAAAAATAAAAAAATATTTTTTTGAACGCCCAATTTTAACGGGTATTTTTCTCGTTTTCAAAGGACCTCAAAAATATGTTTCGTTGTGCACGCGTGTTATTTTTAACGATATCACATCGTTTTGTTCTAGTTGTGCATGCGTGCTTAGTCCTATTTGTATACGTGTGTTTATTTTGGTACTAATTTTTTTATTAATAATAGAGTTCTTTTATTATTTCTCTT
Source organism: Astragalus membranaceus (assembly GCA_039519185.1). NCBI lineage: Eukaryota > Viridiplantae > Streptophyta > Magnoliopsida > Fabales > Fabaceae > Astragalus > Astragalus membranaceus. Next base: position 100,458,779 of record CM076850.1, read on the forward strand.
AACCAAAAAAAACAATTAGTTGGAATAGTCAAAGCTCTCAACACCAACATGATGTGGCAAAAGTGGTAGATACTTGGGTCCCTTAACTATTTAGTCATGGGTTCAATCTCTTGGGAGAGGTCCACCGCTTAAATGGATCTTTGATATCTCGAAGGATTAGCCTCTACAGTCGCCGTGGATGATACATTGGTTTACCAAAAAAAGTCAAAGCTGTCAACTTTTGTTACACAAAATATTATAATCAAAGTTACAATTTTTGTTACATTAGAAAAGAAAAAGATAAAATAAAATACAAATTTAAATTAAAAAAAAAATCAAATAAAAATGGCTTTTTTTGTACCCCTCATTGACCTTGTACCCCGTAATACATTTTATCCCAAAAAAAACCCCTCACTTTTTTACCAAAATTTAAATTGAAACTGATTATTTTTTAAAATTTCCGAAATTATCTATAAACAGGTGTTTCTGGAAGTCATTTTTTTCCAGTCTTTTCGAAAACACCTATTTTGACATATTTCTAGAAGTCATTTTTGTGTTTCGGAATTATGTCAAAATAGGTGTTTCCGGAAGTTGCTTCCAGAATCATCTCTTTTGACATAATTCCGGAACACAAAAATGACTTCCGGAAATATGTCAAAATAGGTGTTTCCGGAATTTATTTTTTGTTTTATTTTTTCTTTTAAAATAACGAAAATATGAATAATAACGATAAAATACGATAACGATAAAATACAAGACCGATAAAATACGAGAATGGTAAAATACGAGAACTATAATATACCAAATCTGATAAAATACGAGTACAAATCCGATAATAAAATACAAAACCGATAAAATACATCACGAGCCAATGTTCAAATCTGATAAAGCTCTCGAGAGAAGCTGATATACAGGAGCCAATGTCCAAATATGAATTAATTAATTAATTAATTATTATATAAACAAAAAAGTAAATGTTCAAAAAGTAATTAATTATTACCTACAGCAATGACGCGTATCCTCCACATTGAGCAGTGTCCCAGATGCAAGCATCATTCAGCTGCTCGTATAAAATGGCCAAAGCAGCTTGACCCCACGCCCACTGGCCACACTCCTCAAATGTCTGAAACAGCAAGACCCACTTGACCGGCACATATGTATGACTCTTGTCGGCAAAGATGGTGTAGCCCAACAAAAGTAACAGATAACACCGTGCAGCGTGATCAATATAGCCCAGCTCCACTTTTCCTCTGTAGGCATCCTCCAAAAAACTGAACCTGAAGTATGGTCCTCTGTTACACTGACACTCTCTCGCACAATCAACCTCCCGTACACCCAACAACTCAAACTCGACCCTAATGGCCATCTCAGCAGTAATTCCACCGGTAGGCATCCTAAATGTGCCCGTCAGCGGCAAATGGAGCAAGTTGGACACGTTGTCCAGGGTGACCGTCATCTCTCCAAATGGAATGTGAAACGAGATGGTCTCTGAAAGCCACCTCTCCACAAATGCTGAGATCAGCTCGTGATTGATCACCGGCAAAGGTGTCGAATCAAGCTCCAATAGACGAGCCTGTACTAACCATCTCTCGACATCTGGGTGGTGCTGTGCAGGTCGGAACTGAATTATTTTTTGTCCATGGACTGCAACCTTGATTTTACCACGATCCTGTATAAAATTAAATTATATTAATAAAATATAGGCTAAAATGCTCCCGGGGTCCCTTATCTTTATTTAAAGTAACGATTTGGTCATTTATCTTTTTTTTGTCCCAAATCAGTCATTTATGTTTTAAATTTGTGACACATAAATCCTTTTCTGTCCCAAATTATTCCTTTATGTTTCAAATTTTTAACACATAAATCCTTTTTTTTGACACATAAATCAGCACTGTTAACGGAAAAGGATTTATGTGTCAAAATTTGAAAGATAAATGACTTATTTGGGACAAAAAAAACATAAATGACTAATTCGTTACTTTAAATAAAGATAAGGGACCCCGGGAGCACTTTATCCTAAAATATATTAAACGACAATACAAAAACTTAAATTATTTATTAAAACTATTACCTGTGCAATACGAAGCTTCGACACCACGTGGTGAGGAAGCCGATGCAACAAAGACGGGTCCCTAGGACCTAGATCTAGCGCCTGCACCTACTCAGCAGCCTCCTGTAGCGACCGAAAAATCCAGGTGAGGATTCCTCAAAGGTTCAAAAATGAAGCCGCCACCAAAGTTTAGTTTAAGGGCAAATATTGGAAAATCCCTTTTGGAATGGATAAGGGTCCTTGAGACCAGATTTGAGTTCGGGAGTCGGTTATGCGTGGGGAAGGTATTAGCACCCCACGACATCCTTCCTAAGGAAGGTTACCATCTAATTAGTTGTAGGAAAGAATATTAATTTGGAAAATGTTTATTTTACCTTTTTATTGAAAGAAAAAGACCTAATAAAATTTTTAGTTTTTTGTGCTTGACAGGAGTGGGCCCCTGCTCCTACGTATCTCCAGGTGCGATGGAGAAATCAAAGCTACGTAGTTCTTGGTTTAGAAAATGTTTGTTGGTTGGTGTTTTTTAATATAGGGGTTTTAGGATTGTGTGATCTGTGTTGAAGGACCACTGGGGGTCTGAAGGAGCGCTGGGGCTTTGAAGGGCCGCTGAGGGCTGAAGGAGCGCTGGGGCTCTGAAGGACCACAGTTCACTTATCCTAAAACGATGACTAACCCGGCCGTACGACCGACTTAATCCCCTACTTTGAAAATAAGATTTTTTGATTTTTGAAATGAAAGAGATGTGTTTGTATTTTTTTAATTTAGAAATTATTTATTTTAAATAGGGATTTTAGGACCTGATCCGTAACGGTTCATTAGTGGCCTAAAAAGCAGACTAACCCGACTGTACAGTAGACTTAATCCCCTATTTATATTTTGAAAATGAAATATTCATCTATTTATTTTTATATGTTTCTGTAAAAAATGAATTAAGAAAGAAATGTAATGGAAATTGTTTATTTTTGCGCTTGACAGGGGCGTGACCCTGCTCCTACGTATCTCCTGGTAGATGGAGAAATCAAAGCTACGTAGTTCTAGGAAATATTTGTGTTTTGATTGATTTTGATTTTTGAAATGGGTTTAAGGTAAAAGCTGTAAAGCTAAAGTCTCTTAAACCGGGATTGACAAGATTACATCTCAGCCAAATCCATTTTTTATTTATTCCATTGAGATAAATAAATAACAAAACAACACCTAAGATACAAAGTAAGAAACTTACAATAATAAGAAATTGGAACAAAAGTCACGTGAATGATGAGATGGGGGAGGGGCGCTGGTCTCTACATATTGTCAGCCTAGCTCCACTTTTCCTTACAATAACAATTGTTAATTTAATAAAACAAAGAAGGAAAGCATAAAGTATGAAACGAAGCATGTAAAGAATATGGATGAGTGGATTTGACAACTCTCATCTTCACTCTCTAGGCGCACATCTTCTGGAAACAGAGAGAGAAAATCAGAGAAACCAAAAAAACACAGATCCAAGGGAACAAAACAAAACAAAAGGAAAACAGATGGGGAAGGAAGTGAAAGAGGGGTGGTGCACGCATCTGACCGCGGTGGAGCTCGCGAAGTAAACATTGCGGACGGCGACTGCGATAGTGGTGGTGTTGCGGTGAGAGGTTGCCGGCGGTGGTGGTTGTGCGACGAACAGCGGTGGCTTGGAGTGAAAGTTGTGGTTGGGGTTGTCATTTTGGGGGTGGTCGCCGGAGGGAGGGGGTCAGTTATGGTGGCCGTTTGGTGGTCTTTGGTGGTGAGGAGGGGGAGGATGGGTTGTTGGGTGGTGGATGGCCGTGAGAGAGAGGAATGATGGCGGTGCTCTGTGGTGGTGGATGGTCGTGAGAGAGGGATGGTTGCGGTGCTCGCCGGAGGAGGAGGGCGGCGGTGCTGGTGGCGTTTGGTGGTGGAGATGGTGATGTTGTGGAGATGGTGGTGGTGGGCGCCCTCCCCCTCATTTTCGTTTTCCCCCCTTTTCTTTACTGTTTCCCCCTTTACTGTTTCTGTTTTTTACATTGTGCTCTCCGTGTGTTGTTGTGTTATTGTTGATTTTTTTCTCTTCCCCCCTCCTTTTCAGCGTTGATCTCGCCTCCTTTATAGAGGGAGAATTGTTGCTTATGATATGTTGTGTAAGGCTGTGTGAGGGAAGCAAAGAAACTAAGGAAGCGGAAAAACCAATGTGTATTGAGTGTTCTTGTTTGCAGGGAGAGATGGCGTGGAGTGTGAGGGTTGTTGTGTGCAGAGATAGTGGCGTGAAACAGTGGCTTTGTGGTGCTGCTTGCTTGTAGAATTGGTGCTAACTTTAGCCAAAAATGGGAAAAAGTAAAGAACAACAAAAAATGAGATGGCTCTAATGCTGAAAATACATACACAGCAAAACATTAGCTTTTTTTAATTTTGTAATATTTGTATTTCATTTACTTACTTTCAATTTGTAAGTTAAAATTATTTATATACTTTTTGTGAAATCATGGATTTCGTACTAGGCATCATGCCATTTATTATTTTTTGAATTTTGTAATTTTGGACTTTGTAATTTGCAATGTAAAGTAGTCAACAAAGATAAATCTATTTTGTTTCTATTTATTTTGTCTTTTAATAAATAAACAATATAGAGTAAAAACTGAAAATTGAAAATTGATATTGTTCTATTTTTTTGAGAAATTCTAAATTAGCCGGACAAAATTAGGGTACAACACCTCCTGTTCAGGAGCCTCATCATACTGCTGAGTAGCCTCTGCAGCCTCCATAAAATGGTCCTGAGCCTCATCAACAGCAGCGTGACCACGGACACATATGCCTTTCACGAGCAGAAGCGTGACCACGGAGCCTAATCCTGGTGCGGGTACTAACGGGAGTCTGCTCGGTATCTCCGTCTCCTAACCGTGAGGACTCGCCTCGCTCGAACCGTCGTGGAGTTCTGCCCACCACTACAATAACAAATTAATACGTATTTTTTTTAAAAAAAATCTGGAAACACCTCAAAAGAGGATGATTCCGGAAGCAACTTTGATAAAATTCATAAAATTGCTTCGAGAAATACGTAAAAAAAAAAGTATTTCCGAAATGATGAAAAATTCTGTTACCGATGATTTCGAAAATATGTAAAAATGAGATGTTTGTTTTGGAATTTTATTGTAAGTAAGGGTAAAATGGTCAATTTGATTAAAGTGGGGGTGGGTGGGGGGACAAAAAAAAGACAATAAAATTGGATGCAGCATGGTGTGCCAGTGTCGCTGGACATTGTGTTGGTAATAGGAGATATTTTGAGCCTTAACTGAAATTTGCCTTCCTCTTTTTCTTTTGTTCCAAATTGACCAAACAACATTGTTCTCCACCCCTCTGCTAGCTGTGAGGTATCTGTTGCACACTGCTCATCACATGTGTTTGTGCCTATCTCAAGCACAACAACCATCCCGTCGGCAGTGTGAGAAAAACCACCTTATAATTTCCTATGAGCACTAGAGCTTTCCCCTCTTATATATAGTTAAAGACACAACCCACCGGGTACTACTTACTCATCGAGCCCATCAAGAGCTAAATACATAAATCACTAGGCCTGGACATCGGGCGGTTTTGGGCGGTTTCGGGCCCAAAACCACCATCCGGCCAAAACCGCGGTTGAAAAACATAGACCCGAATCCGCCCAAGCTTTTTCTCGGATTATGCGGGTTCGGTTTGCGGGTTTTTCGGGTAAAACAATGGGTTGAGCCGGGTTTGAGAGTGTGAGAGAAGAAGGAAGGAAGAAGGAAGGAGATGAACAGTAGCCGAGACTAAGGATACCGAAAACTAGCATGTGGCTTCCAAGGCAATAACAATAATAATAAAATAACTTTTTCCTCTGCTCAACAACTTCCAATACAAGTGAAATGATGTTATTTGCTTCTAATTTTTATTTATTACGTAAAATAATATGTTATACTACTAATTTATTAGTTCACTCTATTGATAAAGCCAAAAGTATGACGCCTAGAGAATTGTGTGCAGTCTGCACCGTCATATAGTAAGTGAAATGACAACAGTTTAGGGGCAGCGCAGAGCTAGAGCTAAAGTCTGACGGGCGGGTTCGGTTATTTATGGTTTTGTAATTAAGAGCCGAATTCGCCCAGTTAAAACCTATCCAATCCGATTTTTGTCACATGCTTACCCGATCTCTGAACTGGCCCGCCCGCAAGAGTAAAATCTGCTTCGGTCTTCTCGGTTTTGGGCGGGCCATCAATGTTTGTCCAACCCTAGACATCCACTTTATTTTTTCCTTCCTCACTCACAATACTGTTTCCTTCCTCAGTCACAATCTAAAGATGCACAATGTAAACAACAACTACACAACAAGCCACCACAACCACCACTCCTACAATCACCACAACACCCCCACCGCCAAAAACTCATCTTTCTCACCACCATTACAACAACCACATCACCACTACAACCGCACCCCCCTCTCTCACCACCATACTCTTTCTCTCTCCATCACCACCCACCACTCATCCATCTCTTCCCTCACCATCGCCAAAACCCCCCTTTTTTCCCTCACCATTTACCTCAACTAAATTTCTATTTTATACAAACACTACTCTCTAAAATTATCTATTTATATAAAAAAACACAGGATTAATATCTAATCTAATATCTATTTATACAAACAAACCTCCAATGAATTTACCAATTTGGATTTCTTAATAACAAGACATATATCTAATTTAAGGGTAAAAATGTCATTACCCTCTATTTCTTTTTCTTTTTACACTCTCTTTCTTCCTTTTTTCTCTCTTTCTTCCTTTTCACTTTTCTCTTACACTCTATTTTTTCCTTTTTTCTTTTTACTTTACTTTTACTTTTCTCATAAACAATTATTCTCTTTCTCTTATCAGTTCACTTTTGTTTTTTTAATTAAATTTCTAATTTATACAAACATTACTCCCTAAAATTATCTATAAAAATTCAAATGAGTCATACTAAAAAAAAACTATCACCTTTTTGGAAAAAGTTATCACCTTAAAATTTTAAATTTTCTCTCCGAAATCTATTTACACTCTTATTGGTAATCTACTACCACCTCTTATTGATAATCTACTGTCTATCTTTTACTATCAACTATCATATTTTCATCAACTAAAATAATCAATTGAAACTACGAGATAACTGCAATGATATATAAAAAACACGGGATAACTACACTGATATATAAAAAAACATAGGATTAATATTTGTCATTGATAATTAAATTTTTTGATGACTACTATAAACCTACTATCTAAAAAACAAGAAGATTTAATAACTATTTAAACTACCTATTAATATTTAAAACAAAAATTTATTATTGATAATCTACTATCTCTCTCTTTTACTATCTAATATAATCTACTAATCAACTAAAATAATCTAATACCTAATATCTTCTATTTATACAAACAAACCTCTTATGAAATTACCAATTTGGATCTCTTATTAACAAGACACGTATCTAATTTAAGGCTAAAAATGTCATTACACTATCTTTCTTTCTTTTTCTTCTTACACTCTCTTTCTTCCTTTTTTATCTATTTCTTCTTACACAATCTTTCTTTTTTTATTATCCCCAACATCTGGATTAGGGAGGGTTGAAAAGGGTGATTCTTGACAGGACCTAACCGCCGCCGCCGCCCCGCGGGGGGGGGGGGGGGGGAGGGCTCCCTCCCCGGAGGTTCTCTTCCCCTCTCCACTCAGTGCTCCTCACTGCCACAGGCTCTTCTCCACCGATTCGCGTGGGCTGAGTTTTGTTCGCGATTCGTTCTGCTGCTTCGATCTGTTGCATCATATGTAAGGTTGGTTACTGCGTTGTCACGGCGCTGTCACGATCTGGGTTTCGCGATTGCGTTTTGTCTGCGTTTCGCGAACTGGGTTCGTGGGTTTCTGGGTCTCTGCGTTGCTCTGCCGCAAGCGTTGCATCTGGCTGCGATTCGTTCTGGCCGCTGCCTTGGTTCGCGATTGCTTCTGTCTACGTTGGTTCTGCTTCTGTCTGCGTTTTCGCGATCTGGGTTTCTGGATTTCATGATCTGGATTTCACGTTCTGCGTTGGGTTCCTTGTTCTGCTTCTGTCTGCGTTGGATTTCACGATCTGGATTTCTGGATCCTCCTGCGGTTGTTCTCTGGTCTGCGTAGGTTTCTCTGAATCTGGGTTGTTCTCTGGTCTGCAAAGGTTCGATGGTTCTGGATCTCCGCTGTCCGCTTGCTCAGCATCGTGATCTTTTCTTTCCTCTGAAGCTGTTCACGGTCCCTGCCCCGCGGCGCTGCTGGTTTGGGTCTCCCTTTTTGGTGGATCTGCGCGCTTTAGGAGGTCCACGGTGGGCTTCTGTTTCGCGATGGTTTGTTGATTTGAACGGGAAGGGGTCTGTGCTGATCGCGATGGTGGCTGGTCGATCGCTCTTGGATCCGCAATCACGGCAACATCCTCCCTCGCTGCCGCTTCTTCGTCTTTCGTCGTCGACATTCGCTGTATGTCGCTGATTTGCGACTTGCCTGGTTGTGTCACGGTGTTGGCCGGTGGCGCAACGCCGCGGTGGTGGCTGGTAATCGACGACCTCGGTCAAGCTCGGTTGTGTCGCGGTGTTGGCCGGTGACACGGCTTCGCGGTGGTGGCTGGTGACTCGACGCCGGAAGACTGGAGGGCGTCTACTCCTGAACCCCGCCTCTCGCCCGGCCTCCGCCTCTAACCTCGATCAGATATGAGTGTGCTTAATGTGAGGATAGTGAGGTGAGGCTGGGTGTTGTGGTGTGGCGCTCAATTGGCGGTGGGTGGTGGTTGTGTGGGGGCTTTCAGGTGTTGCCCTGCTCCGGAGTTTGGGTCCTTAGATTACAGTTAGCAGTTCTCTTCGCCGGGCTCCTCCCTTTGCCTTCAGCTTCTGACCCGTCCCAATCGTCTCCTGGCCTCCACCTCTAACCTCGATCTTTGGGAGTGTGCTTAATGTGAGGATAGTGAGGTGGTTCTGTCTGTGGGGTTTGGAGTGTGCTCAGTAGGCGGTGGGTGGAGGTTGTGGGGGCTTCAGTGTTGCCCTGCTTACTTTTTCGGGTCGTCCTCGTCACCTTAGATTTTCTTTTATTAGAACTCTTTGGTTGTTTATTTTAGGGGCCTTTGTTGGGCTTTCTATTATTGTCATCATTACCAAGGGTTTTGGTCCAGTCCCCCCTTGTGATTTTTATGTCTTCTCTTTCTTTTATTAATAAATTCGGGCTAACTGCCTGGTTGCTTAAAAAAAAAAAAATCTTTCTTTTTTTCACTTTTCTCTTACACTCTCTTTCTTCCTTTTTTCTTTTTACTTTACTTTACTTTTACTTTTCCCATAAACAAATTTTCTCTTTCTCTTATCACTTCACTTTGGTTTTTTTTAACTAAATTTCTAATTTATACAAACAGTACTCCATTTTTTTAGATAAGCGCAAACACTACTCTCTAAAATTATCTATAAAAATATAAATGAGTCACACTAAAAAAAACCATCACCTTTTTGGAAAAAGTTATAACCTTAATATTTTAATTTTTCTCTCTGAAATCTATTTACACTCTTATTGATAATCTACTATCACCTCTTATTGATAATCTACTATGTACCTTTTACTATCTACTATAATCTACTAATCAACTAGAATAATCAATTGAAACTACGAGATAACTGCAATGATATATAAAAAACACGGGATAACTACACTGATATATAAAAAAACACAGGATTAATATTTTTCATTGATAATTAATTTTTTTGAAAACTACTATAAACATACTATCTAAAAAACAAGAAGATTTGATGACTATCTAAACTATCGATTAATATTTAAAACAAAAATTTCTTATTGATAATCTACTATATCTCTCTTTCACTCTCTACTATAATCTATTAATCAACTAAAATAATCAATTGAAACTACGAGATAACTGCACTGATATTTTAAAAAACACGGGATAACTGCACTGATATATAAAAAAATAACACGAGATTAATATTTGTCATTGATAATTAAAATTTCTGAAGACTACTACTACAAACCTAGTATCTAAAAAACAAGAAGACTTAATGACTATTTAAACTACTAATTAATATTTAGAACAAATATTTCTTTTTGATAATCTACTATCTAACTTTTACTATCTACTATAATCTACTAATCAACTAAAATAATCAATTGAAACTACGAGATAACTGAAGTGATATATAAAAAAACACGGGAATAATATTTGCCATTGATAATTATAAATTTTGAAGACTACTATAAAACTACTATCTAAAAAAACAAAAAGGCTTAATGACTATTTAAACCGCTTAATATTTAAAACACATTTGAGAAATATTTGTCACAAATACCTAAAAAGGACAAATAAATGTCACTGATATATAAAAAAAATACGGAATAAATATTCTTATCGATAATCTACTATCTATGTTTTATTATCTACTATAATCTACTAACCAACTCAAATAATCAATTGAAACTATGAGATAACTGCACTGATACATAAAAAAACACGCTGCACTGATATATAAAAAAAACGGGGATAACTACAATGATATATATAAAAATACGGGATAATTGCACTGATATATTAAAAAACACGGGATAACAACACTGATATATAAAAAAATACTACACTGATATATCAAAAAACACGGGAGAAATGCACGTGTTGTTTTTAAATGATACATTTACGTTTTTAGATTTTAATATTTATCTATTTTTTATTTGAAACTCCTTTTTAATCTACTTTAAATTTTTCTTTATTTTCACGGGGTAATGTTCAGACTATTTAAATACTGTTTAAATTCATTCATAAAAAGAACACTACGGCATCTGTGCGTATGCATGGGTATCCTACTAGGATATAGTTAAAGACACAACCCTCTGGGTACTACTTACTCATCCAGCCCATCAAGAGCTAAATACATAAATCATCATCCACTTTATTTTTTTCCTTCCTCACTCACAATCTAAAGATGCACAATGTAAACAACAACTACACAACAAACCACCACAACCACCACTCCTACAATCACCACAACACCCCCACCATCAAATACTCATCTTTCTCACCACCACTACAACAACCACATCACCACTACAACTGCAACCACCTCTCTCACCATCATACTCCTTCTCTCTCCATCACCACCCACCACTCATCTATCTCTTCCCTCACCATCGCCAAAACCCCATTTTTTTCCCTCACCTATCTTCTCTCTCTCCTTTGATTTTTCTCCCTTCTTTTTTTCCGTTCTCGGCACATCTCTCCCTCTCAACTCTTTTGTTTATTTCTTTATTTCATTAAATGATTTTTATTTCTCTTCTTTAAAAAATAAAAGATAAAAAAAAGATGATGCTCCACATAGTTTGTTTCCTTATTTATTGTTTTTTTGTCAATAATATTCACTAGTGCAAAAAAGGGATTTAAAGTCAGGCGAAAAGGGGATTTAAAGTCAGGCGCCCGCTTGACTTTTATTAAGTCGACTTTGTATGTGAGGAGTTTTAAAGTCAAGCGATAGCCTGACTTCGTAAGTCAGTTTTAAAGTCAAGCATTTATTTCGCCTGACTTCGTAAGTCTGTTTTAAAGTCAAGCATTTATTATTGTCTGACTTCGTAAGTATGATTTAAAGTCAAGCATTTATTCTTGCCTGACTTCGTAAGTCTGATTTAAAGTCAAGCATTTATTCTTGCCTGACTTCGTAAGTGTGATTTAAAGTCAAGCATTTATTCTTGCCTGACTTCGTAAGTGTGATTTAAAGTCAAGCATTTAGTATTGCCTGACTTCGTAAGTATGATTTAAAGTCAAGCTTTTATTCTTGCCTGACTTCGTAAGTCTGTTTTAAAGTCAAGCATTATTGCGCCTGACTTTAAAAGTTTTTTTTTTTTCAAATTTTGGTTTAATCTCCTACATACACCCTGATTATACGATTTTGGTCATTCTTCCAGCAAAACCAGCAAATAAAATTCTACACTTAAAAATTCATCACATTCTACTTTAAGTACATCCAAATTCATCACTTTAAGTGCAAAATTCATCATTAAACAAGCAAAACTCATTAAAAGTACAAAATCCAAAGCTAAAATTCAAAGCTAAAATCCAAAGCTAAAATTCATCATTAAACAAGCAAAACTCATTAAAAGTACAAAATTACTATATAATAACTTTTAGTACTAATAAATACAACATCTAATTAACTACAATGCACCGATTGTCATCATCTAATAATGTTACGAAGTAAATAGACAAGCTATAAAATGATAATTGCAAGGTGCCGCATATATGTCTCCTAGATTAACAATGATCCACTAATAATGTACATAATACTGGTAACATCCCACCTCCTTTGCTAGTATCAATTGCTTCTAACATTTTCACATCATCTTCTATTTCTGGACGTTTTTCTGGATATTTGTCCCAGCATTTTTTCATGATATTTGCTAATGCACTTGGACAACATCTAGGAATAGAGGGATCTGTGAACAAATTAAAAAAAGTTAGCAAAAGAATTTGACCAAGTTCTATGGTACATAACTACATCAAAATTTCTCAATATATGAAAGCATGAAGAACATGAAACCAACTTCTATGATAGACATAAGCATCAACATAGCAAAATGATACCTCTTCCAAAGCATCCTCCAAGAGACATTAGCCCTGATTGTTTGACTTTCAGCCTGTAAAAATGATAGGGAAATTAAACAGTGGTATTCAAGAGACAAAATAAGCAAGTGACTCATTTATATGATTGATTATACCTTCTCCTTTTCCTCTTTTTCCCTCTCAGGATCGATGTCAGTAATGCAGTTTTTAACCTTATACACCTTCCTATGCCTTGAGTCAACAATAGCAGTCAACAACCGATGAGAATTTGATGACAATGAAGATGGCATAAACTTCATTTTCCTCTCCAACCTAGCTTCCTTGTGATTGACGGACTCCCTGTATGCATGTAGACATAGTCCATTCAAGGAAAACAGTAATTCATCAACAAAGCTGTGAGAATAATGAAGTTTACCTTTCCATGTCTAAGGAATAGATGTGTTTGCTCATGATGTGCATCTTGCACTGATATGTCAAGAACTTTATTCCCAATTAGCAACTGCATGCTACCATCAGACCACTTTACGAAGCGAGCATTGCTTTCAATCTGATCATGATGAACAATATTCTTAACTACAAAATAAGTGATCGATGTAGCTCAATTGAAATTATTCTGGCCTTAAAAGGTTGAAGAAAATTTAACAATAAATATGAATACATGCACCTAGTTTTTCAACATTCTTACTTAAAGGCCTAACACCACTGCCAAGACAGAGCACTACAGGAGCAACAACAACCAGCAGGGACACTCCAAAAGGCCTAACACCACTGCCAAGACAAAAAAAAACTGAATTCAAAAGATAATAAAAGGGGAAAATTGGAAGAAAATGGGGTCTATGTATATACAAAAATAGTTAGAGGATCCATTTCAGTGTTATAAATTATAAATTATAAATTAGTTGTTATAACACCAGAACAATGTAAAACATGTTCATTACTTGCGGTCAAATAACAAGTCAATTTGTTTTGATGAATGGCTATGAAAAGAACTCACCATTCCTGTTCCATATATCAAGTGACAATAGCAATGAAGTCGCTAACACAAACTGAAAATAGAACCATCAGGTTGCTTCACAAAAGCTTTGACCTTCTCCACCTCAAATTGTAAGAAAATTAGGAGGAAGAAAACTAAAGCCGATGCCCAGAGGACAGAACTGTCAACAACATAGTAGACAAGATGAGCACATTTTTGTAAGTAAACTAAGAAAAAATATACAATACTTAGCCACATGGAGCAACTCAAGCACGAAATCAGGTCAAAGTACAAATATAATATATTTGATTTACTAGGCATAGATGTGTAAGACCCTATACATCAAAAGCAATACATAGTACCAATTTGGCAAGACAACATTTACTATCTCCTAAAGCTATTCCTGCAATACTCATTAGAATAGTAACTCTGCAGCAAGCTGTGGACAAAAACCAAATTGAACAATCCTTCTCAGCAAGGAAGATAGGTTCGTAATCCTAGGTAGGAACGGTGAGGGGTCATAGGTTCGTAAAGCACGGGTTCGTAGCACGAAACGCAGTTCCTATAAAATTGTACAACTAGTATATATATGCATATTAAAACATATGAATAGAGATAAAAATCATAAATAGGTGAAAAAAATCACAAAAACACCATAAATACTCAAGAGCTTCAATGTCATACACACAACATATAAGTCTTAAACAACATAATAAGGGCATAAAGGCACAAACATAAACATAAGTCATTACAAACAATAATACTCAACAAAATGGTTTAAAAAGAACACAACACAGTGACACACAACAGAAAAAACAAAATCAGAATTATTAAAAGTGTAGACACATAAACAATGTATAAAAAAAGCATAAGAAATAAAGAGAAAACAAAACAGAGAACAAAAAGAGCAAAACGCATAATCAAAACAGAAAAATGCAGAGCAAAATGCAGAAACTGAGAAAGGAAGCAAAAGAACAGAGCAGTAGAAGGAATACGAACCAGGAAGAAGGAAGAAGAGACCGCAGAAACTGAGTGTAGGTCTGCCCCGAGCCTCTTCACAAAGCAGTCCATAATTAAGTACATAATAAATTTATCGAAACAACAAAGAAAGAATGAGAAAGACTTACTTGGGAGACAATGAAAAAGGGACAGGGTCACGACTAAAAGTAGGGTGAGGAATTGCAGACAAGTTGCAGCTAATGCTTACATACACAGGCTTGCTCTCTTTCAAAGAGGTTGAGATTGCTGTATCAATCAGCTCATGAGCGAGCATCTTCCAAGTTATTCACCACAACCTATCAAACAATTAAATCCAATCACCAAAAGCCATTTTCCAAACAACTCACCAAATTCACAAACACAAACAATTAAATCCACAATAGGGGGATGAGGGCACCATGGCTGAGAACAAGATCCCGGCACCTAGGGGAGTCACTAGCAACATTTCCCAAAGCCCACACCGCCTACATTTTCATTTTAAAGTTCAGTATATTTCAGCAAAAATTTAAAAAACAGAAGACAAAAAATGCCCATGCTACCACATTTTAGTATCAATATACCTGCTCCCGAACATCATCACTAGGTGAACTAAGTAGCCTGACAAATATGGGTACCGCCCCATGATCAATTACCACCTTGGTATTCGCAGAAGTTCCAGATGCTATATTTGTGAGAGCCCACACAGCCTCAAACTAAACAAACAACAAGCCCACGCAGCCTCAAACAGTAATACACAAACAAAAACAATAGTTTAAAATAAGTTGAGATTACAAGTTCAAATAACAAAACTTATCAAAACTAGACTAGCTGATTATGCCAGCGCCATCAAAGATTCAATATCCTTTGAATAACTGGGTATGCTACTCACTTCTTTGATTTCTTTGGTGCCGTCCTGCACAAAAAAAAATGCATTTAGACCACAACAGAAGCATGAAACAATAAAGTAGATATAAAACTAAACTGTAATACTCACTGGGCAGGCTGTTCTGCTACAGCAGGTGGAGCACTGGCTGTTGGGGCTGGTTTCTCACCGGGACCCTAAATATTTTATAGAAAAAATTTAACAGTCAAAATTTTCATTACCAACTTCAATGAACACACAAACACACTTCTCAGTGCAATAAATTCCCCAAGTTCAAATATGAATTCACTAACTATATGGTTCAGTATATTGTCGTGAGTCAAGACACAAATAAAAAACTCACTTGGGCAAACCGCTCTTCCCTCCTAGCAAACTTCCTTTCCCTGCTTGCCTTGTTCTTTGCACGCTTAGCCTCAAACTGGTCAGAAAGAGTCTTCTCTCTTGCCTTCTCAGCCTTAGACTTGTGAATGCTCTCCATCAAGACTCTCTTGTTCTTGAAAACATTACCCTTCACCTTCATGTACATATCATGATACATATGCTTGTCAATCTTCTTTGACTCACGGTACTTACGAAGCAATCGCCTGAGTACACACATCCTCCTCATCCAAAGAATTTTAGTGGGAAGTCTAGCCTCTCTTGTACCCTTTCGCTTACCTAACAGTATTTAGGTAAACATTATACTTAGCAAATGATCCCCTTATCCCACCAAAAGGAACAGAGCAGTTCATTTGATCACAACTCAAATATGTCCTAGCTTATATGCTTATCACATAGTAGTTATGCAAATTTGTTTCTTATGATAGGCATGTTAGTTGGGAATAAATACCATAACCAGAGTGACGTCCCTTTCTCTTGGCCTTCTTCATCCTGCGGGCACGTGATCAGAAGTGAATCTTGGTTGGCTTCCTAATGATGAACCCATCCTTCACAAGCTTCCTGATGTTTTGGCCTGCAAACAACAACCAGCCAAGCTAAGCAATCTGTGCAATGAAATATCAGAGCACAACTTAAAGGTGTTTTTTTATCTTGTTTTGATAAATTTTTGAAAGAGACTCTTGAGCCATGGCTTGAAAGACACTGAACTAGCACTATGTCTGGTGATTTGAAGCAATCACCAACTCAAACAGCCAGTTTGAGCACATACAACAGAAACCAAGAGTGTTAAACATAGGGTTTTACACATTAAAAGGAAACAGAAATCAGATTCGCAGTTTCACAAACAGAAATCAGATTCGCAGTTTCACAAACAGATAAGTTAGCGAAGCAATCAAAGGGCTTTTGTCTAATACCTTCTGAAAATCTTTGTATAACTGTGTCGGTTTTTGTTACCAGCCTTCAATCTGTACAAATTATCAATAAACTGTAAAAACCTAGCAGAGAAGATAAGGGAAAACGAAGAAGATGAAGTAAAGAGAGACGGAACGGACCTGAGTGAGAAACGACGCTGATTTAGGGTTTGTTTCGTTTAATCAATTCCTTCCCTTCTTCATGTTCTGAAGAGGCAAATGGGTTTCTTGGACGTGGAAGAGGGCATCTTCGTCCATTTCAAAACCGGAGAAACAGTCGTCGATTTGGTTTTCTGGATCTTGGAAGCATTCACGGAGCCAGTAGTCGCGAAACCATGGGGAGCAGTAACGAGGGTCCACCATTCATCGGAGAAATCAACGACCGTTTGATAAGCTAGAGGAGAACGGCGAGAGGAGTGAGGCGTGTGAATGGAGTGAGAACGGCGAGAGGGTGAGAGAGTGGCTGAGAGGGTGAACGGAGTGAGAACGGCGAGAGGGTGAGAGAGTGGCTGAGAATGCTAGGGTTCGCGTGTTTTGCGAATGAAGGGTGATTTTTTTTTTCAATTTTAGTACTTTAGAAGTCAAGCGTGTATGTGCTTGACTTTAAAACGTTACCTCTTAATTACAAGTTTGCCACCGCGTCACTTATGTAGTCAGGCGAATACACGCCTGACTTCTAAAGTCTACTTTTTTCCCTATTTGTTCACTTTAGAAGTCAGGCGTGCATCCGCTTGACTTTAAAACTCGCGAGTTTTGCCTTTTAATTACAAGTTTGCCACCGCGTCACTTATGTAGTCAGGCATCTGAGCGCCTGACTTTAAATGTCTAATTCTAATCCCATTTTTGCACTAGTGATTATTTATTGTTTTATTGTTTTACGTTTCAAGAGAAGAATCAGTAGTTATAAGCACTAATACTTACACCTCCATATTTGCTATCTCACGCCCTCCCTCTTTATTGTTTAAAACCACTACTGATTGCACTCCCTGTGCTTCATTGAACACGAGGAATCCTCTGGATTTTTCGGGTGCAACAGGTGGTACTAGAACAAATTGATTTAATTACTGCATGTGTAACATCCCCAAAATAATTAATAGAATTATTTGAATGTTAACCCAATTGAATTATTTTAGTACTTGACTGGTAAATTTATTGAGTGCTAAAATTAATTATTGGTTGTCATAGGATCGTTAACCAGTTAATTCGGGGCAATGACGATTTGGGATCGAAATAAGAGATTAAGGGCAATATGGTCAATTGACCATATTACCACTTAAATATAATAATATATGTATATATGAATGAAAGAAAGAAAAGAAAGAAAGGAAGCATATGAGAGAGAGAGAGAGAGAGAGAGAGAGAGAGAGAGAGAGAGAGAGAAACAGAGAAGAGAAGAAAGAAAAGAAAGAAAAGATGAAAAGAGAAGATAATGGGTTTGATGGAAGAAGAGGAAAAATGTGATACCTTGGTTCATCAAAACTTCATCCTCCCAACACAAGAAATGATCACCACTTCATCCTCTTCATTTTGACACCAAAAATAGCAACATCCATTCACTCTCCTTCAATTCACCATTTTCGAATTTGAGGGAAAAAGTGAGGTTTTTGGGAGGTTTTTCTTCTTCCAAGTAGATTGTGAAGTTGGGAAGTCCAATTAGGAGATTAATTGTTGGTTTGGACTGAAGGATTCAAAGTTGTGTGAGTTAGGGTTTTTGGAATCAAAATTGGAATTTTATGTGTGAGGAGAAACTTGGGCTAGGAGATGATGAATAGTGATTTCATGGAAGTTTTGTGGTTGATTGGAGGTTCAAAGCTTTGAAAGCGGATTTGGGTGTCGTCGGAGCATGGACGTTGATGCGGGGAACGTTCATGTGGTTATGTCAGAAAAGCAATTTCGCGGAAAGTCTAGGCTATTTGAGATTTTCATCACAATCGGTGAGTTTTACTCACGCTTAGGATTATTTCGTTTTACAATGAATTTTACGTTGATTGATTTCGTAAGATTTTGAGTCGAAAACCGTTATTTCGAAATATATCGTATTTTGATAAAATCTGTTTACGTTGAGTTTTTGATTGAATTGATTGATTGTGCGATGTGGATTGAATCTGTTTTTATGACTGTCTGAATTGTTTTCAATCGAAACGAGAATTGGAATTGAGCGGTATAGCAGATTTCGCGAGAAACCACAAAAATCTGCATTTCTCAGGAAGCCATCGCGTCACGACACGCAGCCATCGCGTCGCGACACGCAGCCATCGCGTCGCGACCATGCACGATTTTGTGAGGAAAATGTTTCTGATACTTTTTGCGTCGCGACGGAAGCAGGTGGGTACTCAGGGACAATTTTCTGTGAAGAGCTAGGTGCTATAGCATCAGATGTTATAGCCTTAGGTGCTATAGCACCTCTATTTTTCTTTTCTTTTTCAGTTTTTTCATTTTTTTCTGTTTTTGAGTTTTCATCAGCTGAAACCTCTGTTGACCCTTGAAATTCCTTCCCACTACTCAATAAAATAGCTTTGACGTGCTCCTTCCCATGGGCATGTGAAGTAGATGCTTCAGTTGTTGAGGGCAAAGCTCCATTAGGCCTCTGAGTTAGAGCAGTAGCAATCTGCCCCACTTGATTCTCAAGGTTCTTGATAGCAGCTCCATGAAATTGGATTGAAGCCTTAGTGTCATTCATGAAGGTTTTAGTGTCCTTCACAAATTCCTTCAGTAGGGCCTCCATGGAGTTGTCAACAGGTTGAGTAGTCTGCCTTTGTTGCTGTTGAGCAGGGAATCCTGGTGGTGCATTTGGTGCTGCAGCATTAGATGAGCTTGCTGCATTATTGTTCCATCTGAAATTTGGATGGTGTCTCCACCCAGGATTGTAGGAATTTGAGTAGGGGCTATTATTTTTATTGAATCCCACATAGTTCACAGATACAATATTGCTTGGGCATTCTTCATAAATGTGCCCTCCTCCACAATAGACACAACTGGTTTCACCAGGAGGGGCTTGTTCAATTACAACAGCAGCTTCTGTTGACTCATAGTTCTGAGGAGATGCTATAGCATTGGCTGTGGTGAGATTTTTGACCATGTTGGTGAGGGAAGCTACTTGAGCTGTTAGCTTTGTCACCTCATTGACTTCAAGTACCCCCTGCTTTCTTTTGAGGTGTGGACCTGGCTGTAGGCCAAGAATAGCTATTTGCTGCTATGTCATCAATAAGGTCACAAGCATCAATGTAAGATGATTTTAGCAAGACACCTCCTGAAGAAACATCAAGCATCAATCTGGTTTGTGGCTCCAATCCATTGTAAAATGTCTCCATTTGGATAATGACAGATAGGCCATGGTGAGGACATTTTCTCAACAGCTCTTTGTATCTTTCCCATGCTTCATACAATGATTCATTATCAAATTGTTTGAATGAAGTAATTTCATTTCTCATTTTTGCATTTTTGCTAGGTGGAAAATATTTTGCCAAAATTTTTTCTGCTAACTCATTCCAAGTGTGGATTGAATTAGGTTCCAATGAGTTCAATCAAACTTTTGCCCTCTCCTTTAAAGAATAGGGAAAAAGTTTGAGTCTAAAGGCATCATCAGAAACTGCAGGAAAAGAGAAATTACTACAAACTTCCAAAAATTGTTTTAAGTGCAAATGTGGATCATCATTGATGGTTCCACCAAACTGACCAATTGTTTGAAGCATTTGAAACATCATTGGTTTAAATTCAAAATGAGCTGTATTAAGTTGAGGTCTCACTATACTAGTTTGCATGGCTTGAGGGTTAAAAACTGCATAATCCCTCATTGGCCTGTCCCTATCATTAACCATACCTTCTGGTCCAATCTGTATGAATTGTTGCCTGTACCATTCTTCTGGATCACGAACAGGGCCTGAATAATCAGTGACTGGTCCTCTCCCTGTGAATGCAGGAATTTCAGTGTGAGTGCCATGTTGGGAACCTCTACCTCTGCCACCTCTTCCTCCTCTATGGAAGCTTCTGCCAGAGTTATGTTCTGACATGGCTGTTCTCTGCTGTAACTTTTGTTGCCTTCGCAATGCCCTGAACCTCCTTTCTATCTCAGGATCAAATTGAAATTCTGGTGAATTGAGCCTGTGCATATGCTATAGCATCTTGTGTTGTAGCATCAGAAACAAACACCAGAGTAAAAGCTACACTATTAAGCTAAGAATTTCAACAGTAAAATTAATTTCAATCCCCGGCAACGGCACCAAAAACTTGTTGTGGATTTTATATATACGCAAGTATACGCAGTCACACAAGTAATATAGTAGAAAATAAAGGTCGTACCCACAGGGATTGTATTTAATTTAGAGTTGTCACGTCTTAGCAAATCAGTGTGTAAGGATAAAAACACAATTTTGGAATAGTAAAATAAAGGTTGAAGTGCAGGGGAATAACAAGGGAAACTATATGGTGAAGACTTAGTTGGATTGCTTTTACTAAGTAATTTCTCTTCTGTGTTGGTGCTATAGCATTAGATGCTATAGCATTGAGTGCTGTAGCATATGTTGCGTGCCTTTCAGTCACTTTCACCAAGGTTTCGTGACAAGATCCTATGTCTAGGCTTCAAGTAAGTTCACCTTTGTATATTAAAGAGCCCACAGTATTCACTCTATGAACTAAGTCCTCCTATGTCTAGGTTTGGGCAAGGATTGTTCTAAATGTCTTTAAAACCACCACTCACTCATATCAATCTTTGAGATCAGCTCATGAACCATTTCTGAACCCATGAATCTACCTATTTTAGTTGGCCATTCCCAAAACAGGTTTGGAAACATTAAAACACAAAGATTGAAATGCATACATCATAATATTATATTACTAACACATTAAAGAATCATTACAAAGCTCAAGCAATCCAACTAAAAGATGTTTAGCTCATGTTAAATATTATCAACAACTTACAAACTGTGGATTTCATATCACCAAGATAGAAAATAGAAGAAGAGCGTGCAAAAGATACACCCCTCCAACTCCTACGCATGAACTGGTGTGCTGACAGTGCTATAGCATGAGCAGAACAGAATCTTCTAATGGATTTGATGATTGATCTTCAATGGATGCAAGAGGACAATTTATCACTGTATGTTTCCTCTCAAAAACCAGAGAATTTCGTGCTGAAAGTGTAATGGATGATGGATTATGGAATATGGAGTCCCTCTTCAAGTGTGGAAGTGGAGCTTCTTTATAGTGCAGATTTTTCTCTCTTCTTTTGCAAGTGGGGGAGACAAGTGGGTCATGTTGTCCCATCCATGTTTGCCAAGTGGTCATGTGCAATTGGTAGAGGGTGGCTGCATCAGCATAGGATGTGCCAATAGGGAGGCGCTGAATGGACAGATTCAGGATTTGCTGCAGATCTGTTTTCTGCTTTTTGTCTCCAAGTGGACCCCAGCTCTACTGCGCACGGGATGTTATAGCACCTGATGCTATAGCACTTAACAGAAAACATTAGAAACTTCACAAGGGCACCAATTGTGCCAAATAAATTCCATTTCAGTTCTTGACTCCCTTTTCCTTGATTTAACATAAATATTCACATAACTCCTATCCTAAGCATGCAAACTCACAATGATTTAAGAATAGAAATGCGTAAATAACTCTACAAATGGAGTGTTATCACACCCCCAAACTTAAACCATTGCTTGTTGTAACACCCCTTTTCTAGCCCATAATTTACACGTCATTTATCAGAGTAATTTCTTTTTCGCAAATATTAATTTAACTGGTAGAAAAGAAATGCCACATCGTCATTAACAAAACTCATCAACTGCACCCATCAAGGTTTGTGCAACAAAACACCCGTCATGAAAGTTAAACTCCAAAAATCACATCACGGCGGAATAAAACAATAACTCACTAATACCACTCAAACACGTCTCACATCATCGACATAATCATTAAACAAATAGTTAATTAATTAACAAACTTCAACCACGCCCCCTAGGTGTCACAGTATCAGAGAGCGACTCGACAGACATTCCAATAGCTATTAAAGAAGGCAGCAGGACCTTCACTCGCGGTTACCTGCAGCGTTACCACAATAGAGCAACATTCCAAGCAGAAGGGGTGAGAATTTCAACAAAACATAATCATGCACATAACAGAGTAATGTGAACAAAACAGTCATACAACATCGTCATCACCACCAACATCATCGTCACTGAACACTAACTCAAATCACAATTTTTACCACAAGTCATAAATCATGAACGTGCATGGAAATGCAACCCACGCCTGGGCATATGCATGATGGTACCATTCTCGTCATAATTAAGCCACTATGGGCACATCGTCACTGTTTTACGTCAATAAGAGGCTGAAGCCTATTCGTCATAATATGCACATGCTATGAGACACTATGGACACATGTGCCACGCCAAATCACTCACCTGGAGTCCTCGTCATCGTCGTCATAAAAACACTCATAGAGTGTACTCGTCATAATCATCACAATTATATCACATCGTCATCATAAACATCACATTTAAATTGAGAAAACAACACCTTAACATTTAAGGAAACAGCAGCATTTTTATTTCATCAACAACAGCATTTTTATGTTTAAAATATTATTTCCGGACTCTCGGTAAAATTCCGGCACAGGCATAAAATTTTTGGCGCACGGGGCAGCGCACAAGGCGCGCCCAGCACCACGCAACACACGCACCAGGCGCGCCCAGAGGCAGCGCCCAGCACCACGCGCACAGCAGCGCCACACACACACACACCCACCGAACGCACAATGGCGCCACAACAACACCCACCGGGACAACTCCAAAATGACACGTGCAAAAATAAAACCACTCGAGCCAAAATGTTTAAAATTGAATTTGGGCACGTGAATACAAAATATGGCACGGTAAAATATGCCCAGAGTTCGAAGTTTCACCCAAAACACCCCACATGCGCACACAATGACGCCACAGCAACACCCACCGGGACAACTCCAAAATGACACGTGCAAAAATAAAACCACTCGAGCCAAAATGTTTAAAATTGAATTTGGGCACGCAAATGCAAAAGATGGCACGGTAAATTATGCCCAGAATTCGAAGTTTCACCCAAAACACCCCACATGCGCACACAATGACGCCACAGCAACACCCACCGGGACAACTCCAAAATGACACGTGCAAAAATAAAACCACTCGAGCCAAAATGTTTAAAATTGAATTTGGGCACGCAAATGCAAAAGATGGCACGGTAAAATATGCCCAGAATTCGAAGTTTCACCCAAAGCACCCCACATGCGCACACAAGCAACCCCCACCGAGACAACTCCAAAATGACAGGTGCAAAAATAAAACCACTCGAGCCAAAATGTTTAAAATTGAATTTGGGCACGCAAATGCAAAAGATGGCACGGTAAAATATGCCCAGAATTCGAAGTTTCACCCAAAGCACCCCACATGCTCACACAATGGCCATTTCATCGAATAGTTTACATGCAGCAGATATTTTTACACGAAAATCAGCATGATCACATCATAATTCCTTCCCAACCATCATCAAACATCACACATACGAAACTACACATAACAACATCAACGATTCATCAAACAACATCATAATCCGCAACTCTCATAATTCGCAACATCATAATTCGCAATTCATCATAACAACATCATACTTCGCAACATCATAATTCGCAATTCATCAAATCACATACTCAATTATATTAAATCGAAACGCTCACCCTTACCTTGATTACACCGAAGACGAGGTCCTTCCTACGTAGTCACCAACAAAACCACAACAACACGGAGTTCTCCTTCTCCCTTTCTCCCTAGCGATCGCGCCCTTCTTTCTCTTCTCACTCCTTCGCGATCTCTCTTCTCTCTCTTGCGATCTCCTTCTTCTCTTTTTTTCTTTCTCTCTTCGCGACTCACTCTTCTCTCCTCTCTTCTCACGATTTCTTTCTTTCTTTTTCCAAGAATGAGGCGCAAAACCCCTAACCCCAGCGCCTTAGGAGCCTAAGTCTCGGGCTTGGGCTTCTTGGGCCAACCTTACCACCCCGAAATTACAAATATCGCTCCCTTCAATTTAAATAAAATAATATGTTAATAATTAATATAAAAATAATATTTCAACACTTAAATAATTCAATTAAATAATTAATTAAATTATTTTGGGTGTTACACTTGTCCCCAAGCAATGACAAAAAGAACAAGTAAATCCCTACAACATTCATGCCAAGACTCTTTGAAACTAAATAACATGATCAAGTCAGTTCTTCCCTAAGTTACAAATTCTCAAAACATGCTCTTGATTGGGCTTAATTTTCAGATTCACTCACATAAACCATTGTTTTTTACAACGTCCAGAGTTATTACTGCCCAAAGTGAGTGTGTCAAGAAGAGTTCAAAATGGAGAGTAGACTAACAATTTCACTTAAGGGTTGAGGGGCTTCAAAGCACAACAAAGGGCTTAATTAGGCATTTCAGACAGTGGCCAGTGTACTAAACTAAGAGAAATCAATGGTATTAGTGCTATAGCATGAGGTGCTATAGCATGAGGTGCTATAGCACTTGATGCTATGAGTACGGATTTCTGCTTATGTTTGATGACTTTGTGCTATAGCATTCCTTGCTGGACTCCAGTATTTTGCTCTTTTTTTTTTTGAGCTTTTAGGCACAAGCACAGTATTATTGGTAAGGAGATGCTATAGCATTACATTACTATTTGATGTTACACTTTCTGGTACAACTGAATTACACTGGCCTTCCTAAGTCTTCATACCTAGCCTTAATATAACCGATGCACCCCCAAACTTAGCTTCTAATGCTACTCTCAATTTTTATTGAAAACTTGACACATTCTAGGTTAGCCAAAACTAACTTCAGCATTAGATCATTCCTAGCTGACTAAGTTTCTTTCTAACTTAGAGTTTGTGTGGGAGCAGCAATAAAATTAGTTATCATTCACACAAGGCTACTTCACACAGTTACTCAATCATCATTAAATCTCTTATCCCTTCAAGATGCAAGTTTCTTTGATTTTGTGAAACTAGGGGAATTACTGACTTGACACAAAACAAGTACACAGCCATTCAACAATAGTTCAAAACAACTAAAGTTCCTCCCCCCACATAAGACTTGGCAGTGTCCTCACTGCCTTCAATGAATGCAACAGGACAGTTTATCACTGTATGTTTCCTCTCAAAAACCAGAGAATCTCGTGCTGGAAGTGTAATGGATGATGGATTATGGAATATGGAGTCCCTCTTCAAGTGTGGAAGTGGAGCTTCTTTACAGTGCAGATTTTTCTCTCTTCTTTTGCAAGTGGGGGAGACAAGTGGGTCATGTTGTCCCATCCATGTTTGCCAAGTGGTCATGTGCAATTGGTAGAGGGTGGCTGCATTAGCATAGGGTGTGCCAATAGGGAGGCGCTGACTGGACAGATTCAGGATTTGCTGCAGATCTGTTTCCTCCTTTTGCTCTCCAAGTGGACCCCAGCACTACTGCGCGCAGGATGTTATAGCACCTGATGCTATAGCACTTAACAGAAAACATTAGAAACTTCACAAGGGCACCAATTGTGCCAAATAAATTTCATTTCAGTTCTTGACTCCCTTTTCCTTGATTTAACATATATATTCACATAACTCCTAGCCTAAGCATGCAAACTCACAATGATTTAAGAATAGAAATGCGTAAATAACCCTACAAATGGAGAGTTATCAGTCGTCACCCTTGATATACATATATAATTATATGTATGCCATTCTACTTTCCTTTATAAAAAGTAATTCTTCCTTTCCTCAAGGGAAAGTAACTTGATTTGTATTTACATGGATTGAGAATTTACATGACTTGTATGGATTTATAGTCCTTTATCTTATCTTGACTTGTGTACACTCGCGTTTACTAATGTACGGTTTTTCATAACTTTCATAACTTAAGAAAATTTCATCTCAAGCATAATCAATTCATGACATTCAAGTGTTTCAATCATTGAGTAACATTGGGGAAGTGATTAGAAGGAACTTGGGATCATTTGGAATGGACTAAAGTGTATTTTGAAATAGGGTGACAGAAGCTTTCGCACGGCGTGCGTATAGACGCACGACCCGTGCGCGTTTTATAAATTTTTTCATAAGTTACAGAACTTGGCGCACGGTCTAATGTAGCTGCACCATGGTTTGCTGACTTAGTCAACTTCCTTGTGAGCAAGGTGGTACCAGTGGATATGAATTACCAACAAAGAAGGAGATTTTTCCACATAGTCAAACAATACTATTGGGATGATCCATTTCTCTATAAGATGTGTCCAGATCAGTTAATAAGTAAATGCATCCCTGAAGGAGAACAACAAGCAGTGCTTCTGCACTGTCATGCTGCACCATATGGAGGTCACTTTGGAAGCAACAGAACAGCAGCTAAGGTATTGCAGTCTGGTTATTATTGGCCTACTTTGTTTAAAGATGCATATTTAATGGTCAAAACTTGTGAAAAATGTCAAAGAGCAGGTAATATTTCTGAAAGACATGAAATGCCTAGAACCAATATTTTAGAAATTGAACTTTTTGATGTATGGGGCATGGATTTCATGGGTCCTTTTCCACCCTCATTTGGCAATCAATATATCTTGGTAGCTGTTGATTATGTGTCCAAATGGGTAGAGGCAGTAGCATTACCTAATAATTGTTGCACCCGAAAAAGTCCCCGAGGGAGAACCTTCCTCGTTCACAACTTTTCTAAAAAAACAATGAAGCCGCCACCAATACTTATTTAAGGAAAGTATTAGAAAAACCTTTTTTAGAAAGCGATTGGTCTTGCGAAACTAGAGAATAGGGTCCGGGGGTCAGTTACGCGCGGGGAAGATGTTAGCACCCCACACGTCCTCTCTACTGAGAGGGAACCTTTAATTAAATGTGTGGTTTTAAGTGTTGATTTGAAAAATACCTAGTTTACCTCTTTATTCCTTATTGAAAATGAATTAAAGAACTTAATGGAATTTTTAATTTCGGAGAGAAAGGAGGAAAAAGGGGTTTTTAGAAAGAAGTGCTTGACGGGACATGACCCACTCCTACGTATCTCCCGGTGCGATGGAGAATTCAAAGCTACGTAGTTCTTGTTTGTCCTGAAAAAGGTTTTTGTTTTTTATCTTGTTTAATTGTGAAAGTTGAGCTTTCATGACGATCAATTGAGCAAAGGCTCCAAGTGACCACCATTATCATTCCATTGTTAATAATCATGCAAGCAAAGGCTTCACGAGACTACTAACAAAGTTTTTGATTTAGTGAAAATCTTTAAGAAAATTCAGGCATTCGTGATGATCAATTGAGCAAAGGCTCCAAAGTGACCACCACTAGTACATCGTTGTTAATAATCATGCAAGCAAAGGCTTCACAAGACTATTAACAAAGTTTTTGATTTATGAGAAACTATTTTGTCTTGAAGAGGATTAAATTAAATAAAAAACGAGAAAGGGGGTGAAATGGTAAAATAGGGTGTTATTAGTCGTAAGGGGTTGTATAATTAAAACTGGGGTGTAGGAAACAGGCCCAGTTTGTTTTTTGTTTCCTTTTTTTTTGAGTTTGGGCGCCTGTCAACGTGAATGGGCCTAAGACAGGGGGAGGCGCATGAATTAAAAACGGGGGTGTAACTAGAAGTCTGAAAAATGCGTAAAGACGAAAACGCCCCTTATGCTTCTACTATAAAAGAGAATCTAAAATTAATAACCCTAATTCCCTCTACCCTTCCCCACGGCGCCGCACTCCCCCCTTCTAACCCTAATCTTGCTTTTCTCTCTCTCACGCCGTTCGATCCCTCTCCCTCTCCCCTAGCTCCGATTTCTCTCCTCACCGCCACCCACTCACCTCTCCTCCATGAGCTCACATCCCCTTCACCGATCCACTCTCTCTTCCCCTCCGTTCTTCCCTCCTTCTCCAACACCGAAACGACTTCCTTCTCAACGGTATGGTCTCCCTTTTTCCGATCCAGACTGGTTTCGCGAAGGGGTTGGTTTGTGGTGGTTGTGTTCGGACGTGCGCCTACGCCGGCAGTGACGGTGACGATTTGGGTTTGATTCGCGATGGGAAAGGGGGTCTGACGGTGGTCGCTATGTTGGGTTCAATCTAAGTTTGAAGAGGGGTTGTTCCAGTGGATGGGGGACGACGGAGGTGAAGGAAGGTTAGGTGGTGGTACGGTGGTTGTTTGGTGTTGGACGGTGTTGGGCGCGAAACCGTGGTGGATGGTGACAGTGTTTGGGTCGCCGGAGTTCATGGTGGAGCTCACCGGAGAAGACGACCGGAGCTCCGGCGAGCACACTAAGGTCAGTTTTGTTTATTTCGTTTTTTCTGTTAGTCTATCTTTGATCTGAATGATGTTGTTTTTATCACATAGCATAGACTTAGTTCAACATATTTGGAGTACAGAATAAATGAATACAAAAAAACAAAACATACACATTTACAATCTATTTACAGATCCGAAGGAAAGGAAGGTCACCAACCTTAGTCTCAACCTATTCTGAAAAAAGAAAAGAAAAGAAACTATTTTCGATCTGTTGCTGGTTGCTTGGTTTACCGCTGTTGTTCTAGATCTGTAGTTGCTGCTGCTGACCCTTTGAAATGAAAATTTTTTAGAACTTCAAAGAAAGAAAACACTGTTTTGGGATTAGGGTTTCAGTGTAAAACCCTAATCGTTTTTTTTTTGGTGCTGTTTACCTCGAAAATCGTGTCCTGCTACTGCTGTTTGACTGCTGATTTATACTGCATTTTTAGGTTTAGGCATTGATTGTATTTTGACTGGGCTTTGAATATTTTTTTCAGGTTTGGATCCAAGCCCATCAGCAGCTGTAGCAGCTTGGAGTGCTGCTAGGAAACCCTAATCTGCTCTTTAGATGCTCATTTTCGGATCTGGCCATTTGGGCCTTTTTTGATGTAATTTTTTTTTTGTATTTTTTTTTGGACATTTGGACTCCTAAACACTATTAAATTGTAAATAAAAAATAAATATAATTTTTTGAC
Organism: Astragalus membranaceus; assembly: GCA_039519185.1. Taxonomy (NCBI): domain Eukaryota; kingdom Viridiplantae; phylum Streptophyta; class Magnoliopsida; order Fabales; family Fabaceae; genus Astragalus; species Astragalus membranaceus. The sequence goes on from CM076850.1 coordinate 100,488,504, forward strand.
ATTTTTAGACTATATTTACTACTCAAAATAGACAAAGTAAAAATAATAAAAGAAATTGGGCCAAATACAAAAGTGATATAGGACCCAACTAGACAAGTGTGTGAGAACGAGGCCCAAATAGAATAAATAAGTCCGTTGACCACTAAACGCTAAAATTATCTCAGAATCGCGTTCTTAAGCCCAAATTGAAACGACAAGCCCGACCGCGAGAAAAATGACTTTGTTAGTCCCAATTAGGTTCGACTAAATCCAAATACGAAGATTAGATTGAAGAACGCACGAAACGATCGATCATTCGCGTGCATGCCTAATTTAAAACAACGGTATTTCGATTTAGTTGAACAGGGTCATTGAAATTGACCAGGGTTAGTAACTGAGACGCCATACTGATAATTCTCGTAATCACGCGACTTCAAAACACGATTTAAGTAAAATAAACGACTAAAACTAGAAAAAGAAGACGGACAAAATTGGGGTATAACAATAATGATGCCAAATCAATTAGTAAATTCCTTTTAAGAAACATTTTTACAAGATTTGGCACCCCAAGAGCAATCATCAATGATGAAGGCTCACATTTTTGCAATAAACTCATTGAAAATCTTCTTGCAAAATATGAGATTAAACATAAAATTGCTACAGCCTACCACCTACAAACAAGTGGACAAGCTGAATTATCAAATAGGGAAATTAAAAGAATGCTTGAAAAAATGGTTGGACCAGCAAGAAAATATTGGTCTTTACACTTAGATGAAACATTATGGGCATACAGAACAGCATTTAAAACTCCATTAGGTATGTCCCCCTATAGGATAGTTTATGGCAAAGCATGCCATCTACCTGTTGAGTTAGAAAACAAGTCATATTGGGCTATCAAAAATTTAAATTTTGATCTCAACAAAGCAGGTGCACAAAGGTTTTTGGAATTAAATGAATTAGAAGAATTTAGGCAATTCTCTTATGAGAATGCAGAAATTTACAAAGCAAAAACCAAAGCATGGCATGACAAGAAAATCCAAATGAGAGAACTTAGAGAAGGAGGAATGGTCTTGTTATATAACTCTAGGTTGAAATTGTTCCCTGGAAAACTTAAATCAAGATGGTCAGCACCATTTAAGTTAGTCAAAATCTACCCCCATGGTGCAGTTGATTTGTATGATGCAGCCAACTGATACCACTTTCAAGGTGAATGGCCAAAGAGTAAAAATGTACTATGGTGAGCATGTGGTGAGAGAAAAATTCACCACACATTTTCAAAATCTCTAAATTGAGGAGATAGTCAGGCTGAAAGACTCTTAAAACAAGCGCTTATGGGAGGCAACCCATGTTATTAAAATATTAATTTTGCTATTTTTTTGTTCAGTTTTCAAGTGTTTTGTAGGAACACAGGTTTCAGTGCATATGCACCTAGGTGCATCTACACCTCTCATTCCTCAGTGCTCCTGCACCAATAATTCAAAAATCTCACTTGGGTGAAAAACTTTCAAAAATGCCAGCACAACAAAAGTGTAATCATGATTAGTGACTGAGATGTTGAGTTGTCCCACCTAGACTCCCACGTGTCTTAGTGCATGCAATCCCACATACCCCTAACGGCTACTCCACCCATCAAATCAACCAACCACTAACTCATTCACCTCTTTAAACCGTCCCAATTTCCCATGGCTACCGTTTTCTCACCCATAATTACTCTCTCTCTCACAAAACCGTAAACCTCACCAATCACTTTCTCTTTCTCAAAATTTCCCAAATTTCTGTAACGCCCATCTTCAACCTCTCGCAAGTTTTTTTTCAGAAACTTCCCACAAATTTCTCTGCAACCTCGTTCAAATGGGTCGCAAACAAAGCACAATCAAGGCTTCAGGCAAAACCCCAACTGGTACAGATCCATCATCAAGGCAGATTTCAAAGAAGCAACCCAATGCATCTGCACCTGCTTCAATCACTGTGAACCCTGATTGTGCTCATTTCTGGGAAATGAGGTTCCTACCTGAACGAGGGTACAATCTGATGAAGGCTCATCCCAATTTCATGTCAACCATAACCAATCAGCATTGGGACTTGCTCGTACAGCACAGGGCATTTTATTTGGAGCAGCCTGTGAGGGAATTCTACTCAGGAATTCAAGATAATAAGGGAGGTAAAATTCCGAACCACTCTTTAGTTAGAGGCGGAAGGGTTTACTTTGATGCAAAAAGAATTAATGATCATTATAATCTGTTTTATAATGGTACTGATTTTGAAGAAAAATTGGAAAAATATAGAAAGAAAGACATGGAAAGAGTAAAGGCTAGAATAGCAGTAGAGAATTCCAAATGGGATAAAATCACTCACACAGAGTTCAAGCTTAAGAATAGATACATTATCCCTGAACTAGGCAACTAGTATCTCTTTGTTGATTGCTCTATTCTTCCTACATCACACACATAAACACTTTCTAAGGATAGATTGATCCTTTTGGATACAATCTTAACTGATGACAATGTGGATATAGGGAGAATAATTAATAGGTAAATTTTGGATTGTTCAACAAAGAAAGAAGGATTTCTTTTCTTTCCATGTTTAATTACTGAGCTTTGCATGAAGCAAGGGGTTGAAATTAGTACAAGTGAACAGCAACAGAGGAAGTATCCACCTGGCCCATTATCTGCTGAGATGAAGGAAAGAACTAAAATTATGAAGGAACCAACTAACCTAGTGCAAGAGCACTTGGTGCAGAAGCACCAGGCAATTTGAAAATTCCAGCAAGAACAGCATGATTGGCTCCAACTTAGGCTGATGGAAATTTCTTAGGTACCAACACAACTAGAAACCCCAGTATTCCCAACTTGAGTATTTTAGAGTGGAGAAGATGAGGAAAAAGAGGAAGAAGAAATGATGGAAGAATAAGAAGTTGAGAAATAAAATAAGAAGGAAAAGAATTTGAAAATGAAGAGGGTGACAAAGAAACAGCAAAAAGGAAAGAAAAAAACAATTGAGGAAGAACCAGAACTAATGAGTGAAGAAGATTCTGTAGCCAAAAAGGCAGTACATGCCATTGAAAAGGAAGTTGAAGAGGATGAGTCTGAAAGCATGGAGGAGGAAGAGGTGAACATGGAGGTTGTGGCTAGAATGAAGTATGCCACCAAAACAACAGAAACACAACCACAAACCAATCCCCAACCACAACCAGAAACCACTCCACCATCACCACCAAAATCACCTGTTGGTGCAGCTGCACCAGATGCACCTGCACAGCAAAGTCCAGAACACATCCCACTCAAAACACTAACTCCACCCCACAATCCCCCATCACCACAGAGGAAATCACCAACACCCACTGTAACACCCTAAATATTTAATTAATTTATTTAATTAAGTATTTAGGAATTTATTTAATTTTTGGGTGTGATTTAATTAATTAAAATTATAATTTAAATTGTGTAGGTGGTATTAGGAGGTGGAGGCACCAAACTAGATGGACTTGGGCATAAGTGAGAAGCCCAAGCCCATGAATCATGTCATATGCGAAGTGGACAAGGCGCCTAGGGGTTAGGGTTTGTTGTTAGCATTTGCGAAATTGAGAAGAGAGAAAGGAGAAGAGAGAAAACGCCGTAGAGAGGAAAGGAGAGAAGAGAAGGCCGCGAGTAAGGAGGAGGAAGGGGCGTGATCTTTTTGCCGTGGTTCCGTTCGTGACCGTCTCTAGGGCTTCTAATCTTCAATTCGAGGTAAGGGGGTTCTATCAATTTCTATAATAATTCCTATGATAGGTTTTAGGTAGTGATGGCCTAGATAACCATGATCATGAGTATGTTTGCGATTTCGTGTTTTTGTTGTTGATATATGCGTGATTCCATGTTGCGTTTGGGATGTTGTAGAATTTGATGTTTGATAGATGATTTCGATGATCTTATGTGTGTTCATGAGTTGTGGTAAATTGGTGTTGTGTGGTCATGTGAAAAATTTGAAGAAAAAAAAATAGTTTGTGCTGAAATTGGGTGGAATTTGTGTTGTTGGAAATGTTCTGGGCGCCAGGCGCCCTGTGCTGGGCGCCAAGGGCGCCAGTGCGTGTTGCTGTGTGCAGTGTTGCGCGTGTTGCGCCAGGCGCTGGGCGCTGGGTGCCAGCGCTGGGCGCTAAGCGCCCGTGTGCGTGTGTTGTGTGTGGCGCCAAGGCGCTGGGCGCTGAGCGCCCGTGTGTGTGCGTTGCATGTTGCGCCAAGGCACTGGGTGCCAGGCGCTGGGCGCCCGTGTGTGCGTGTTGCGTTTTGCTGGGCGCTGGGCGCCAGGAGCCTGGGCGCTGGGCGCCCAAGGCGCCAGTTTTTCAGGATGATTCCAAAATGTTTTTGAAAACTGTTTTCGCTATATCTTTTGACTCGGACATCCGTTTTAAACGTTTCAAAAAGTGTTGGGAAGCTCTTTCAGTTGTCTATTTGTGTGTCCCATTTTTAAAAATAAAAACTTATAATTTCTGAAGGTTGCTGGGCGCCCAAGTGGCTGTTCCCGGTGGTCGTTGCTGTGACATTAAAAAGATGTTTTGGTGTCTTTAAAAATCCCCTTTGAGTATAACCAGTGTTTTCAACGTTTTAGTGTTAAAAGTGATGATTTTGACGATGATGCCCTTAGTGGCTAGTTAAATGACCGTTTTGCCCTTAGTGGCCAAAGTTGTTGATATTGAGGTGTAAATGACGATGATGCCCTTAGTGGCTAGTTAAATGACCGTTTTTCCCTTAGTGGCCAATGTTGTTGATATTGAGGTGTAAGTGACGATGAAAACCCAGTGACGTTTTGAGGCCCAAAAGGCTAAGTGATGTTAAGGCCTAAAAGGCTAAGTGATGTTGTTGTGTGTAAATTGTGAATTGACAGGTGCTGTGCCTCTTATTTGGCAATTTGGTAAGTGACGGGTCACATAGTTGACCGTGATTGTGTGATTTGTGCGTGATGCATGTTATAGTGTCTCATGCATCCCATATGCATAAACCCAGTGACGTTTTGAGGCCCAAAAGGCTAAGGGATGATGAGGCCGTAATGGCTAAGCGACGTTTGTGAAAAGGTACCTGTAACACCCTAAAATAATTTAATTAAGTAATTGATTAAATTATTTAAAGTTTTGCACTAATTTTTTATTATATTATAATATAGTATTTTATTTTAACTGAAGGGGATGGCATTGGAAATACCGGAATTGCAAGTAATGGCCCAAGAAGCCCAAGCCCGTTGGCTTAGGCGCTCCTTAGGCGCTAGGGGTCTAGGTTGCGCCTCAATAGTGCCAAAAGAGAGCAAGAGAGTCGAAGGAGAGGAGAAGAGAAAGAAAGTCGAAGGAGAGGAGAAGAGAAGGAAGAAGGCGAATCTCAAGCTAAGGAGTTAGGGTTTGTTCATCTTGATTCTAGGTAAGAGTTCCTAGTCTTTTATTATTCGATTCTCCTTCTCTATCAAGTGCTTAAGTTTTCGGTTTCCCTAACCCTTTCTATTTTTGATCAATTCGTGATGATCCAAGAGAAAGAGAGAGAGGGCGTGATCATGAGTAAGGGAAGAAGAAGGAGAAGATTTCTTGTTGCGGTGGTTTGTCAGTGCTTCGGTGGAAAGAGCTCTAGTTTCGTCATAATCAAGGTTAGGGGAGTCTCACTCTATAATAGAGAGTATAATAGGTTGTATGTAGACCATAGGATCCCACTTGATATTATTTGTTAATTGTTACATTGTTTAGATTGGTTGAAATTGATAATTGGTATGATTAGTTCGATTCCCTATGCTAAGGTTAAGATTTCATGTGTTGATTTTATGCCTTGTTGTGTTCTTAATGTATAAATGTGAGATGGAATGTTGTTGGTATGAGCATAATGTATTTTGTGATTGTTGTGGTGATTTGATTTGGAAAATAAATTGAGAATTTGATGTTTTAGCTTGTGTTGGGGCGCCTGGGCGCCAAGTTGCTGGGGGGAAAATGGCGCACTGGGCGCTGTTCTGTTGATGGGTGCGTGTGTGGTCTGTGCAGGGCGCCCATGTTGCTGCCCTGTGGCGCCTGGGGTGGCGCCAGGTTGCTGCCTGTGCTTAGGCAAGGCGCACAAAACATGTTTTTGGATAAAACTCAGTTTCTGAACATATTTTCCCTAGCCAAATTTTGTATTCACCAGACCAAATTGTATTTAAAACATTTTGGCTAAAGAATTTTCAGTTGTTCACGCATTGTTTTGAAATTGTCCTAGAGGGCGTTGTTTTGACTATGTTTGTGGTGCCTAGGGGTGAGCTGTGAGTTCTGAACATATTTTCCCTAGCCAAACTTTGTATTCACCTGACCAAATTGTATTTTAAGCACTTTGGCTAAAGAATTTCCAGATTTTCACTTGTTGTTTTGAAATGCTCCTATTGGGCATCGTTTTAGCTTGTGTAAAGGGGGCGTTGTGTGCAAATCAAGTTCTGAACATATTTTCCCGAGCCAAACTTTGTATTCACCTGACCAAATTGTATTTTAAGCACTTTGGCTAAAGAATTTCCAGGTTTGCACTTGTTGCTTTGAAATGGTCCTATTGGGCATCGTTTTAGCTTGTGTAAAGGGGGCGTTGTGTGCAAATCAAGTTCTGAACATATTTTCCCGAGCCAAACTTTGTATTCACCTGACCAAATTGTATTTTAAGCACTTTGGCTAAAGAATTTCCAGGTTTGCACTTGTTGTTTTGAAATGGTCCTATTGGGCATCGTTTTAGCTTGTGTAAAGGGGGCGTTGTGTGCAAATCAGTTTCTGAGCATATTTTCCCGAGCCAAACTTTGTATTCACCTGACCAAATTGTATTTTAAGCACTTTGGCTAAAGAATTTCCAGGTTTTCATGTGTTGTTTTGAAATGGTCCTATTGGGCATCGTTTTAACTTGTGTAAAGGGGGCCTTGTGTGCAAAACGATTTCTGAGCATATTTTCCCGAGCCAAATTTTGTATCCACGTGACCAAATCCCATTTTGAACATTTTGGCTAGAGCGGTTTTAATTTTTCAGGTGGCCTACTATGTTTGTGCGCGTGCGTGTTGTGTTGGGCGCCAAGTGTGGCCGCCCAGGGTGCCAAGTGGTGCGCCCGTACTTTGTGTTTTGGTTTCGGTCCCAAAAGTGACCGATTGGTCCCTAAGTGCTAGCCTAGTCCTAGAGACGTGATTGAGATGAGAAAATAAATGAGTTGATTGATGATGAGGCCATGGGGGCTACAACTAAGATTACTAAAGATGTGATATAGGATGTATGGACCGTGTTGTTAAGAATTATGATTGTGGTTTTGTCATGGAGTCTCATGCATACATAAGGTTGCGGTCTGAGTTTTATATTATGATGATAAGGCTGCGGTCTGAGTTCTAAATTGAAATGATAAGGCTGCGGTCTGAGTTGATATTATGATGATAAGGCTGCGGTCTGGGAAAATGGTACCACATGCATAACCGTATTGCATACATCCTCATGATAAGCATGTGAGTTGCTGATTGTATGAACTATGCTACTGTGTGACTGTATGAGTGCAATACTATGATGAAATATACTTCTTATTATAGTCTTTATTATATGGTTTGAGACTCACCCTTCTGTTGTTGTTTACCACAGGTAGTCCTGAGTGAAGGCTTACTCCTTTCACTCCCGAGTCGGTCTGCTCTGATACGTGACACCTAGGGGGTGGGCTTAGGAATTCTAGTGTTATTCATTTGCTGTTGAATTTTTATATGCATTGATTCAATGATTTTGATGAGGCTGCTGTTCCGCACTTTCGAGATTATGTTATTTTTCCGCTGCGAGACATCTAAATTATAATGTGTGGATTCTATTGGTGAAGTCAAGAGTACCCTAAATTATTTAATGGTGTTGCGTATTGTAACACCCTAAAATATTTAATTAATTTATTTGATTAAGTACTTAGGAATTTAAATTAATTAATTGAATATAATTAATTATTAGAAATTATATTAATATGTGTAGGTGGTATTAGGAGATGGAGGCACCAAAATAGATGGACTTGGGCTTAAGTGAGAAGCCCAAGCCCACGAAGCTAGTCATATGCGAAGTGAACAAGCGCCTAGGGGGTGAGGGTTTGTGTGATCATTTGCGAAATTGAGAATAGAGGGGAAGAGAGAAGAGGGGCGCGCCATTGGAGAGGAGAAGAAGAGAAGAGAGGTCGCGCCACCAAGAGAGGAAAGGACCGTGATTCCGTTGCCGTAGTTCCGTTCGTGATCATCACTAGAGATCCTATTCATCTAATTCGAGGTTAGGGGAGCTCTTTCTTTCCATCAAATAGAATTCCATGATAGGTCTTAATCTAGGTTGTTGGACTAGATCCTTGATGCATGCCCTTGTTCTTGATGTTCTTGATATTTTGATGTTGTTCTTGATGTTCTTGATATTTTGATGTTGTTCTTGATGTAGCCTTGATATGCTTGACGTTAATTTTCAATATATATGCACTTCATGTATGCGCATGTGAATTATGATAGAGACACGATTATTATGTGAGTTATGCGATTAATTTGATGTTGAGGGTATTGGGTGTTGATGGTGTTCGCATATGAGGTGTTTGAGGGTAGGGGCGCCTAGGACACCATGGTGAGGTGTGTGTGGTGCCCAATAGAATTTTGATCATTTTAAAATAAAGTTTGATTTTTGGTGGTTGGAATTTTGGGTTGTGTTGATCATGTGAAAAGTTTTGAGAAAAATAATGTTTTGTGCTGAAATTGGGCAAAAATCTGTGTTGCTGAAAATGCCTGGGCGCTGGGTGCCCATGGTGCTGTGCGCTGTGCAGTGTTGATCCAGGCGCTGGGCGCTGGGCGCCCATGCGCGTGTGTGTGTGCGTAGCGCTGGGCGCTGGGTGCCAGCGCTGGGCGCTGAGCGCCCGTGTGCGTGTGTTGTGTGCTGCGCCAAGGCGCTGGGCGCCAGGCGCTGGGCGCTGAGCGCCCAGGTGTGTGTGCGTGCGTGTGTTGCCTTTTGCTAGGCGCTGGGCGCCAGATGCCTGGGCGCTGGGTGCCCATGGCGCCAGTTTTTCAGGATGTTCCAAAATATTTTCGAAAACTGTTTTCGCTATATCTTTTGGCTCGGACATCCGTTTTGAGCGATTCAAAAAGCGTTGTGAAGCATTTTCAGTTGTCCACCCGCGTGTCCCATTTTTAAAAATAAAAACTTATTACTTCTGAAGGTTGCTGGGGCGCCCCAAGTGGCTGTTCCCGGTGACCGTTGCTGTGACAATGAAAAGGTGTTTTGAGTGTCTTTAAAAATTCTCTTTTGCGTACGACCAGTGGTTTTAACGAAGTAATGCTAAAAATGATGATTTTGATGATGATGCCCCTAGTGGCTAGTTAAATGACTGTTTTGCCCTTAGTGGCCAATATTATTGATAATGAGGTGTAAATGACGATGATGTCCCTAGTGGCTAGTTAAATGACTGTTTTGCCCTTAGTGGCTAATATTATTTATATTGATGTGTAAATGACGATGATGCCCTTGGTGGCTAGTAAATGACGTTTCCGCCCTCAGTGGCTATTGTGTGAGTTGATGACATCTGTGTAAGAGTGATGATGAAACCCAGTGACGTTTGAGGCCCGAGAGGCTAAGTGATGTTAAGGCCTAAAAGGCTAAGTGATGTTGTTGTTGTGTGAATTGTGAATTTGACAGGTGTGGTGTTCTTGCGAGCAAACCGGTAAGTGACGGGTCACATAGTTGACTATGATTTGAGTATTTGTGTATTTGTGTGTTTGTGAGTGGTGCATGTCATAGTGTCTCATGCCCATATGCATAAACCCAGTGACGTTTTTGAGGCCTGAGTGGCTAAGTGACGATGAGGCCTTAAGGGCTAAGCGACGTTTGTGAAAAGGTACCTCATGCATATGCCCGCGAGTGGGTTGCATTTCATAAGCCTACATGACATGACATGAGTTACTGTAGGTGATGTGATTGATGACTGTGATGTGAATGTTTAGTGTTTTGGATGCTGATTGTTCTAGTGCGTAGCCTACGATTAGTACTTGTCATATTTTCTATTATATGGATTGAATGATGCTCACCCTTTCCTGTTTGAATGTTACCCCATGTTGGTAACGTGCAGGTGATTCCCAGTGAAGGCCTTTAGCTTCACTTCTTGAGTCTAGTCGTCATGCTCTGATACGTAGCACCTGGGGGGAAAATGTAATTTGATGTGTTGATGATGTACTTAGATTTTTATACTGTTGATGGATTTGACTAACTTTTCCGCTGCGATGATGTTGAGTTATGACGCTGGTTTGATGTTTGGGATCTCCCTATTGAGGAGTGCTATGTATTCGCACCTTTGACGACGTACTATTTTATTTGAGATTTGAGGTTTTATTTTGACGTATGTGTGACACCCTCGTGGTGAAATCAAAAATGATTTTTGAACTCTGATTTTCTTAAGTAAAATAAAAGGGTAGAAAGGGGGTGTTACATAAGTGGTATCAGAGCCAAGTTGGTCTGTCCGGCCGAGTCGTCGAGTCGTTGTGTCAGATAGTGACCAACTGTTGTCTTTTCAGTGCTGACCGTTGTTTGTGTTGCAGGTACACCGGAAAGTTTCTATTGGTGAGTGAACTAGTGGGGGAGATTTCCCTACTAGTGCTGTGTGCCCTATTGTGTATTCAGTGGGAGAACTGTGTTTTGTTGTTGTGATCCTTATTGTTGACCTTATTGTTGCGTGCTTCTAAATGAATTGTCATGTTGTTTGAATGTTCACATGTGTTTTAGTTGATATTGAACTCTGTGTGTTTTACGTAAAATGTCAAATTAAGCGCTGTTGCTGTGGATTGTTAAGTCGCATGTACCTTCTTATGTTGATATGTCCGAACTATTTTAAGAGATCGACGCTGAGTTTTTACGAAAAATCCTGTGAATACGTGTGATGTTTTGAAAAACCGAGTGCGTTGTGAAAATATTATTTTTGTAAGCTATCTCAAGCTGTTGCTGCACTAATAACTGCCGTAGTGTTTTGACCACTTCAAGAGGAAATGTTTTCATTCGAGTGCTATGGTTTGTCCTCGATTCTTTTCGAAGGATTTCAACTTGGTGTAAAAAGATTTTTACTATTAAATGTCAATATTGGCGTCAAATATTTATTTTGAATGGACTCTAACTTTGTGAAAAGTTTTACTATAGTACACTCCTGATTTGCACAATGATGTTATACGCTAAGTGCCTAGTGAATTGGTCTTGTCGATTGCGTTAGGATGTTTTTACTGCCTTGGCTGCAGCGAACGATAAAATTTTTGGTCTGGATATAACGATTATTGTTTTCTTCTTTTGTACGAATCCATGAAGTGATTTTAAAAGTGGACTATATGTTATGTTGTTAGTATTATCCCACGTACCTTACCCCATTCGGTCCTTTGTATAGTTTTCCTCAACATGCCGAATCTTTGCGAATTGTTTCGTGACCGTGAACCGTAAATTTCCCAATACTAATTTCTGCATGATTTTACTTGACTGTTATACCCTTTGCAGTTGTGCTACGTGATTTTGAGAAGCCCTAGACATTTAAAAATGTGCACTGGCACTGTTTTTGCACTTCCTTGAGTTAACTTTTACTGTCATATGTTCTTGAGGATACCCTATTCAAACTGGTTAAGATAACGAGAAAAATCAATTCCTATAACGTGCCTTATTTTTCCGTGTCGAAAGATTCTAAATAAGTATTTTGTGCATGTGTGTGATTGTACATTTCGTATATGTGTCTTTAACTATGAAATGGAATCGCCTGTACCGAGTCTTCATGATTTTGTGTTAGTAATTATATTCTAATCCAGTATGTACCCTGTGAAGCTTGATATTGCGCGCTTGAGTCTTTATGATAAATTTCCTTTTGGTTGCCTCTTCCTGAGTGGTTTTGAAAATATTAAAATGATAATGTCTGCCGAGGATGGATATATGTTCTCCTAAAGTTAGTTTTGTTGTTAGACGTTCACATGAAGACTTAAACTAATTTAGTTAGGTTGATGTGTAGTTTTATGTAAATACTTTTGCTGTAGTATGTTTTTACTTCTATGTTGGCGCTCTAGGCTAAGTGTTTTGTGGATATTGGTCCACTAAATTGTTTTTGGTGTTATTGCCATACCAGCATGCTGTAATTCTTGGAAAATAATAAAGTCCTATTACTCAGTTGTTAATTTCTCTGAATTTTTCTGAAACTGATTTGAGGATTGAGCACTCTGATTTGGTGATCTGTCTTACTATATTTACGCATTTGGTAAACTTTCTCGTGATGTTGTTGACACCATTGTTGTCGTTGTTTTGCTTTTGTCGCTGTTTTTCTGGAAATTATTGAGGCTATTTTCTGAAAAATATTGCTACTGTTTTTCCGAAAACTATATTGGCTGTTTTTCAGGGAATAAATGTTACTGTTTTCTGAAAACTACTGCTGCTGTCCTCCTAAGATGATTGTTGTTGTTTCCTGAAAAATCATCGTTGCTGTCTTTAAAAAAAAAAATTACTTTCACTGTACCGAAAAGTACTGTTACTGTTCCTAACTTATGTGCTGCCCCTATTTTTATGAGTTGTGCCTAATTCGATTATTAACCGTTGCCGGTGCCTTAGTGCCCGATTGTGTGACTGAGTTGTTAATATTGTTGTTGTTGATGATGTTGCTCTGTTGGTTGTTAGTTGTTGGTGTCGCCTGAGTGGCAATTGTAGTTGTTGATGTCGCCTGAGTGGCAATTGTAGTTGTTGATGTCGCCTGAGCGGCAATTGTAGTTGTTGATGTCGCCTGAGTGGCAGTTGTAATTGTTGAATGTCGCCTGAGTGGCAAAGTTGTTTGTGGATATTGTTGTCGTGTTACTAAAATTATGAGGCTTGTTGTACGACTGTTATGCATCCTGTGAATTTCGTTGTGATGCTATGATGATTGAAGTATTTTGTTATCCTTATGGGTAGATGAGTGGGGTAGGATGCGAGCTAGTTTATCAGAGTAGCGCAGCGGAATAGAGAGTGAGTCTGATTATTACTGCTTGAAGTTACCTGGCTGAACAAGTAGGAGGGACGGCCGCCCAAGCACTTACCGCCGGTACTCAGAGCAATAGTAATCAGCATGAATGATAGCACTAGTTGTCTAGGTGGCCTTAGAGGGAGGGTGTTGACGTTGACAGGTGAATTTCGAGGACGAAATATTCTAAGTGGGGGAGAGTTGTAACACCCTAAAATATTTAATTAATTTATTTGATTAAGTACTTAGGAATTTAAATTAATTAATTGAATATAATTAATTATTAGAAATTATATTAATATGTGTAGGTGGTATTAGGAGATGGAGGCACCAAAATAGATGGACTTGGGCTTAAGTGAGAAGCCCAAGCCCACGAAGCTAGTCATATGCGAAGTGAACAAGCGCCTAGGGGGTGAGGGTTTGTGTGATCATTTGCGAAATTGAGAATAGAGGGGAAGAGAGAAGAAGGGCGCGCCATTGGAGAGGAGAAGAAGAGAAGAGAGGTCGCGCCACCAAGAGAGGAAAGGATCGTGATTCCGTTGCCGTAGTTCCATTCGTGATCATCACTAGAGATCCTATTCATCTAATTCGAGGTTAGGGGAGCTCTTTCTTTCCATCAAATAGAATTCCATGATAGGTCTTAATCTAGGTTGTTGGACTAGATCCTTGATGCATGCCCTTGTTCTTGATGTTCTTGATATTTTGATGTTGTTCTTGATGTTCTTGATATTTTGATGTTGTTCTTGATGTAGCCTTGATATGCTTGATGTTAATTTTCAATATATATGCACTTCATGTATGCACATGTGAATTATGATAGAGACACGATTATTATGTGAGTTATGCGATTAATTTGATGTTGAGGGTATTGGGTGTTGATGGTGTTCGCATATGAGGTGTTTGAGGGTAGGGGCGCCTAGGACACCATGGTGAGGTGTGTGTGGTGCCCAATAGAATTTTGATCATTTTAAAATAAAGTTTGATTTTTGGTGGTTGGAATTTTGGGTTGTGTTGATCATGTGAAAAGTTTTGAGAAAAATAATGTTTTGTGCTGAAATTGGGCAAAAATCTGTGTTGCTGAAAATGCCTGGGCGCTGGGTGCCCATGGTGCTGTGCGCTGTGCAGTGTTGCTCCAGGCGCTGGGCGCTGGGTGCCAGCGCTGGGCGCTGGGCGCCCATGCGCGTGTGTGTGTGCATAGCGCTGGGCGCTGGGCGCTGAGCGCCCGTGTGCGTGTGTTGTGTGCTACGCCAAGGCGCTGGGCGCTGAGCGCCCAGGTGTGTGTGCATGCGTGTGTTGCCTTTTGCTAGGCGCTGGGCGCCAGATGCCTGGGCGCTGGGTGCCGATGGCGCCAGTTTTTCAGGATGTTCCAAAATATTTTCGAAAACTGTTTTCGCTATATCTTTTGGCTCGGACATCCGTTTTGAGCGATTCAAAAAGCGTTGTGAAGCATTTTCAGTTGTCCACCAGCGTGTCCCATTTTTAAAAATAAAAACTTATTACTTCTGAAGGTTGCTGGGGCGCCCCAAGTGGCTGTTCCAGGTGACCGTTGCTGTGACAATGAAAAGGTGTTTTGAGTGTCTTTAAAAATTCTCTTTTGCGTACGACCAGTGGTTTTAACGAAGTAATGCTAAAAATGATGATTTTGATGATGATGCCCCTAGTGGCTAGTTAAATGACTGTTTTGCGCTTAGTGGCCAATATTATTGATAATGAGGTGTAAATGACGATGATGTCCCTAGTGGCTAGTTAAATGACTGTTTTGCCCTTAGTGGCTATTATTATTTATATTGATGTGTAAATGACGATGATGCCCTTGGTGGCTAGTAAATGACGTTTCCGCCCTCAGTGGCTATTGTGTGAGTTGATGACATCTGTGTAAGAGTGATGATGAAACCCAGTGACGTTTGAGGCCCGAGAGGCTAAGTGATGTTAAGGCCTAAAAGGCTAAGTGATGTTGTTGTTGTGTGAATTGTGAATTTGACAGGTGTGGTGTTCTTGCGAGCAAACCGGTAAGTGACGGGTCACATAGTTGACTATGATTTGAGTATTTGTGTATTTGTGTGTTTGTGAGTGGTGCATGTCATAGTGTCTCATGCCCATATGCATAAACCCAGTGACGTTTTTGAGGCCTGAGTGGCTAAGTGACGATGAGGCCTTAAGGGCTAAGCGACGTTTGTGAAAAGGTACCTCATGCATATGCCCGCGAGTGGGTTGCATTTCATAAGCCTACATGACATGACATGAGTTACTGTAGGTGATGTGATTGATGACTGTGATGTGAATATTTAGTGTTTTGGATGCTGATTGTTCTAGTGCGTAGCCTACGATTAGTACTTGTCATATTTTCTATTATATGGATTGAATGATGCTCACCCTTTCCTGTTTGAATGTTACCCCCATGTTGGTAACATGCAGGTGATTCCCAGTGAAGGCCTTTAGCTTCACTTCTTGAGTCTAGTCGTCATGCTCTGATACGTAGCACCTGGGGGGAAAATGTAATTTGATGTGTTGATGATGTACTTAGATTTTTATACTGTTGATGGATTTGACTAACTTTTCCGCTGCGATGATGTTGAGTTATGACGCTGGTTTGATGTTTGGGATCTCCCTATTGAGGAGTGCTATGTATTCGCACCTTTGACGACGTACTATTTTATTTGAGATTTGAGGTTTTATTTTGACGTATGTGTGACACCCTCGTGGTGAAATCAAAAATGATTTTTGAACTCTGATTTTCTTAAGTAAAATAAAAGGGTAGAAAGGGGGTGTTACACGTATTATAAAGGTATAATGAAGGCTTATACTGATTTGATCGTTGTTAGATTAAGATTATGTGTAGCATTCCATTGAAAATGAAATTTTGAAACTCTGATCTCTATGATAAATAGCCGGGTAGAATGGGGTGTTACATTAGTGGTATCAGAGCAAAAGTTCGGTCTGTCCGACCAAGTGTGTCTGTCTGTCATATTGTGTATGACAATTAGGTGTTTTTAATTTAGTTCTGAATTGTCGTTTATGCTGCAGTGCTAGGTTGATATGGCTAGAAGGGATGATGCTGCTTTGGCTGCTGCTCTGCAAGCCATAGCCCAAGCTGTTGGAAATCAACACAATGCTGCTGATATGAATGCCCGTAACCTGGCAACGTTTCAGAGGGAAAACCCACCCACCTTCAAGGGTCGGTATGATCCCGATGGAGCCTTGTCGTGGTTGAATGAGATAGAGCGAATCTTCCGTGTTATGGATTGCACTGCTGCCCAGCAAGTGAAGTTTGGGACGCACATGCTGGCGGAAGAGGCTGACAAGTGGTGGTTAGGGATGCTGCATAGGTTGAACACTGCTGGTGAAGAGGTTACTTGGGAAGTCTTCACAAGGGAATTTAAAAGAAAGTATTACCCTGAAGACGTTCGAGCCAAGAAAGAGGTAGAATTCTTAGAATTGAAACAGGGAAATAAGTCTGTGGCTGAGTATGCAGCCAGATTTGAAGAGCTGGCCCAATTTTGTCCTTACTACGCCAATGATGCTGATTCAGAGTTCTCCAAGTGTGTGAAATTTGAGAGTGGCCTGCGACCTGATATTAAGAAGGCAATTGGATATCATGAGATACGAGATTTCGCTAGACTAGTTGACAAGAGTAGAATTTATGAAGAGGACAGTTCTGCTGCCTACAAGATTGGGAAAGAAAAGAGGAATACTCAGTTTAGGGGCAAACCCTATGATATGGCTGGAGGTAAAAATAAGTGGAAGGCAGGTGCTGGTAAGAAATTTTCTGAGGGTAAGAAGCCTAGTGGGGGAGGTGCTCCCGCTGATATAGTATGTTACACGTGTGGCAAGCCGGGTCACAAAAGCTTCGATTGCAAGACTGAAGTAATGTGTTACCGTTGTGGGAAGAAAGGTCATATTGCGTCTAACTGTGATCGTAAGGAATCAGTGTGTTTCAATTGTGGTGAAGCTGGTCACTTTAGTTCTAAATGCACCAAACCAAAGAAAGAGAAATCCAATGGTAGAGTTTTCGCGCTAGCAGGCTCAGAGGGGCTGATGAATCCCCATCACATGATGTTTTCACTGCAAAAAAGGGGAATTTTACTTAATAATTTGATGAATGAATGGAAAGTGTTAGGAGAAAATTAAGAAGTTGTTTTATTTGGGATTTAATTGCTTTGCAGTGTTTATGCTGGGTTTTGTGGTATTTTTGTGCCCAGGGACCAGGTGAAGAGAAGAATGAAGAAATACAAGCAAACAGGCTCAAAAATATAAGGAAATAGCCAAGTTGCGCTGAAGCTGCGCTGAAGCTGCGCTGAAGCTGCGCTGGAAGCGCAAGTGAGGCGCAGGAATCACTGTAGCGTCCTCAGTCGCGCCTAAGTGGCGCTGGAAGCGCGAGTCGCACGCGGATTGGCAGAACAGTCATGCAGAGTTGCGCTGATGTTGCGCTGGGAGCGCAAGTGAGGCGCAAAACTCCGAAAAACACATTAAATCAGGCCCAGCACGCGTTTTGAAGGACTTTTGGACGTTTTTGGAACCCTAGAACTGAAAGAGGAGCGATTCCGTCTGACGGCTACTGAAGAATCAAGACTTGGGAACAAGGATTGAAGCTTCATATGTGTTCATCATCATCTTCCACTTGTAATTTTCTTGATTTCTCTTCATTAATCATGAATAGCTAAATCTCTTTATGTTAGGGATGAATTAAGATTGATGTAACTCTATTGTCGCTGGTTTAGTATCATATTCGTACCGTACTCTCTCGTATTTTGTGTATCGAATTTCTACGCTTAATGCTTTTTATGGTTGGAAAACTCATACAATGATCTTTTGTTCAATTATGAAATGGGAGTTTTATTATTGAATGTTTGAATTTCGATACCTTCAATTTGTGGTTTAGGGATATTCTATGAATTGTAGTATATTACAAATTCTTACTTTAATGCTTGTTGGTAATTAGAATCACCTAAGGGATTAGGGCTTTTAGTTATCGACAAAGGACTAGTTACCTAAGGAACTAGGAATTAGTTGATGTTGTGAGTTTGATAGCAAGATTAGAGAGAGGGATTAACTTTCAAACTAAATCAGTGGCAATAGGGTGAAATTAATAGGAATTCGTCCCTAACATTCTTTTCCATCGTATTCTTTCAACTCGTTTTTCGGCTTTTGTTATTAAAAACATAAAAATATTTTATTGCTTTACTTCGAGCTCGACAGCTCAACAATTATCAAACAAACCCCTTTTAATTTGGTTTCTATTAGCTGTTGTCAACGTCTTCGTAAATTGACTTCGATCCTTGAGGACGATATCCGGTTCTTACCGATTTATTACTTGAACAATTTGGTACACTTGCCAATATCTTAACAGGGGCCCAATGAGATTCGAGGTACTTGTTTTATTTATGGTTCCCCTTTAGTTGCTATAGTTGATACTGGTGCTATGCATTCTTTTATTGCTGCTGTTTGTGCTGAAAAGTTAAATCTAGTATTGTCTGCTATGAAAAGGGAAATGGTTATCGACACTCCGGCTAAGGGTTCGGTGACTACTTCTCTATTGTGTGCTAAGTGTCCTCTGTCAGTCTTCGGCAGAGATTTTCTGGTTGACCTTATATGTTTGCCTTTGGGAGGGTTGGATGTTATTCTTGGTATGGACTGGTTAGTGGATAACCATGTGCACATCAACTGTTTCAGCAAGTCCGTGAGTTTCCTTCCTCCTGAGGAGGAAAAGTCTGTTTTGTTGTCTGGGGATCAGCTGCATAAGGTGTTGAGGGATGGTGGTCAACTATTTGCTTTGATGGCGTCTATGTCTGCTGAAAACCAAGCTATAGTTGAAGGGTTGCAGGTGGTGTGTGAGTTCCCTGAAGTGTTCCTTGACGAGATTCCTAGTGTGCCACCAGAGAGGGAAATAGAGTTTGGGATTGACCTTGTGCCTGGTACTAGGCCTGTGTCCATGGCACCGTACCGGATGTCAGCTTCTGAGTTATCTGAGTTAAAGAAGCAGTTGGAAGAGTCACTCGAAAAGAAATTCGTGAGACCTAGTGTGTCGCCATGGGGAGCTCCGGTTTTGTTAGTAAAGAAGAAAGATGGGAGTATGCGCCTGTGTGTGGATTATAGACAGTTGAACAAGGTAACTATCAAAAATAAGTACCCTCTTCCGAGAATTGATGATCTGATGGACCAGCTGGTGGGTGCTAAGGTTTTTAGCAAAATTGATTTGAGGTCAGGGTATCATCAGATTAAAGTAAAAGACGAAGATGTCCAGAAGACAGCGTTCCGAACGAGGTACGGACATTATGAGTACTCTGTGATGCCGTTTGGTGTCACCAATGCACCAGGGGTGTTTATGGAGTACATGAACCGTATCTTCCATAGCTACTTGGATCGGTTTGTGGTAGTTTTTATAGATGATATTCTGGTATACTCTAAGTCTGAAGAAGAGCATGCAGAGCACTTGAGATTAGTGCTTGAGGTATTGAAAGAGAAGAAGCTTTATGCTAAGTTGTCCAAATGCGAGTTCTGGCTGCATGAGGTAAGCTTTTTGGGTCACATTATTTCTAGTGATGGCATAGCTGTAGACCCAGCCAAGGTTGATGCAGTGTTACAGTGGGAAAGCCCAAAGTCTGCGACTGAGATCAGGAGTTTCTTGGGGTTGGCTGGTTACTACAGGAGGTTCATTGAGGGTTTCTCAAAGCTAGCCCTTCCGTTGACTCAATTGACGTGTAAGGGGAGGGTTTTTGTGTGGGATGCTAAGTGTGAAGATAGCTTCCAAGAGTTGAAGAAGAGATTGACAACATCCCCGGTGTTAGTGTTGCCCGTGCCGGATCAACCGTTTGTGGTATATTGTGATGCTTCCAAAATGGGATTGGGAGGCGTATTGATGCAGGATGGGAAGGTAGTTGCTTATGCGTCCAGACAGTTGCGGACACATGAGAAGAACTATCCTACTCATGATTTGGAATTGGCTGCTATTGTGTTTGTACTGAAGATTTGGAGGCACTATTTGTATGGCACTAGATTCGAGGTATTCAGCGACCACAAGAGTTTGAAATACTTGTTTGATCAGAAGGAGCTGAATATGAGGCAGAGGCGTTGGTTAGAGCTGCTGAAAGACTATGATTTTGGCTTAAACTATCACCCCGGCAAAGCTAATGTCGTGGCTGATGCTTTAAGTCGAAAGACTTTGCATATGTCAGCAATGACGGTAAAAGAGTTGGAGTTGATTGAGCAATTCTGTGATATGAGTCTGGTTTGTGAAGTGACACCGCAGAGTGTTAAGCTGGGTATGCTGAGGATTGGTAACGACTTCTTGGTTAGTATCAGAGACGCCCAGAAATTAGATGTGAAGCTGGTTGACTTGTTGGTTGCGGGTGATCAGGATGTGGATGGAGATTTCAGGTTGGATTCCCAAGGTGTGTTGAGATTCAGAGATAGGATTTGTGTTCCCGATGATAATGAGATGAAGAAAATGATCCTTGAGGAGAGTCATAGGAGCAAGCTGAGTATTCATCCAGGGGCTACAAAGATGTATCATGACTTGAAGAAGTTATTCTGGTGGCCTGGTATGAAGAAGGATGTGGCACAATTTGTCTATGCCTGTTTGACTTGCCAGAAGTCAAAGGTCGAGCACCAGAAGCCTGCGGGATTGATGCAACCTTTAGATGTTCCGGAATGGAAATGGGATAGCATCTCCATGGATTTTGTGACTGGGTTACCGAGAACCGTTCGGGGATTTGATTCTATTTGGGTGATCGTGGATAGGTTGACGAAGTCTGCTCACTTCCTTCCTATCAACATCACGTATCCGGTATCGAGATTGGCCGAGATATATATTCAGGTGATTGTGAAATTGCATGGTGTCCCGAAAAATATTGTATCTGACAGGGATCCGAGGTTTACTTCGGAGTTTTGGGGGAGCTTGCAGGAAGCATTGGGGTCCAGATTGAGGTTGAGTTCAGCCTATCATCCTCAGACTGATGGGCAGACAGAGAGAACCATTCAGTCATTGGAGGACTTATTGAGATCGTGTGTTTTAGAGCAGGGAGGTGCGTGGGATACACACCTTTCGTTGATTGAGTTCACTTACACCAACAGCTACCATTCGAGTATAGGGATGGCTCCTTTCGAGGCACAGTATGGGCGGAGGTGTAGAACTCCTTTGTGTTGGCATGAGTCTGGCGAGAGTGTTGTTCTTGGACCTGAATTGGTGAGAGAGACTACGGAGAAGATAAAAATGATCAGGGAGAAAATGAAAGAGTCTCAAAATCGGCAAAAGAGTTACCATGATAGAAGGAGGAAAGACTTGGAATTTCAGGCTGGTGAGCATGTTTTCTTGAGGGTCATGCCTATGGCTGGTGTTGGGCGTGCACTTAAAGCAAAGAAGTTGACTCCTAGATTTATTGGACCGTACCAGATCACCGAGAGGGTCGGAAAGGTTGCTTATAGGGTGGCCTTACCGCCTAACCTTTCGAACTTGCACGACGTATTTCACGTGTCGCAACTTCGGAAGTACATTCCGGACCCGTCTCATTTGATCCATATGGATGATATTGAGGTGCGAAATAATCTCACTGTGGAGACTATGCCAGTGAGGATTGATGATAGAGAAGTGAAGGTGCTGAGAGGGAAAAACATTGCTTTAGTAAAGGTGGTGTGGTTGGGAGCTACTGGCGAGAGCATGACTTGGGAGCTGGAGAGTAGGATGCGGGAGTCCTATCCAGAGCTATTTGACTCAGGTATGAATTTCGAGGACGAAATTTCCTAAGTGGGGGAGAGTTGTAACACCCTAAAATAATTTAATTAAGTAATTGATTAAATTATTTAAAGTGTTGCACTAATTTTTTATTATATTATAATATAGTATTTTATTTTAACTGAAGGGGATGGCATTGGAAATACCGGAATTGCAAGTAATGGCCCAAGAAGCCCAAGCCCGTTGGCTTAGGCGCTCCTTAGGCGCTAGGGGTCTAGGTTGCGCCACAATAGTGCCAAAAGAGAGCAAGAGAGTCGAAGGAGAGGAGAAGAGAAAGAAAGTCGAAGGAGAGGAGAAGAGAAGGAAGAAGGCGAATCTCAATCTAAGGAGTTAGGGTTTGTTCATCTTGATTCTAGGTAAGAGTTCCTAGTCTTTTATTATTCGATTCTCCTTCTCTATCAAGTGCTTAAGTTTTCGGTTTCCCTAACCCTTTCTATTTTTGATCAATTCGTGATGATCCAAGAGAAAGAGAGAGAGGGCGTGATCGTGAGTAAGGGAAGAAGAAGGAGAAGATTTCTTGTTGCGGTGGTTTGTCGGTGCTTCGGTGGAAAGAGCTCTAGTTTCGTCATAATCAAGGTTAGGGGAGTCTCACTCTATAATAGAGAGTATAATAGGTTGTATGTAGACCATAGGATCCCACTTGATATTATTTGTTAATTGTTAGATTGTTTAGATTGGTTGAAATTGATAATTGGTATGATTAATTCGATTCCCTATGCTAAGGTTAAGATTTCATGTGTTGATTTTATGCCTTGTTGTGTTCTTAATGTATAAATGTGAGATGGAATGTTGTTGGTATGAGCATAATGTATTTTATGATTGTTGTGGTGATTTGATTTGGAAAATAAATTGAGAATTTGATGTTTTAGCTTGTGTTGGGGCGCCTGGGCGCCAAGTTGCTAGGGGGAAAATGGCGCACTGGGTGCTGTTCTGTTGCTGGGTGCGTGTGTGGTCTGTGCAGGGCGCCCATGTTGCTGCCCTGTGGCGCCTGGGGTGGCGCCAGGTTGCTGCCTGTGCTTAGGCAAGGCGCACAAAACATGTTTTTGGATAAAACTCAGTTTCTGAACATATTTTCCCTAGCCAAATTTTGTATTCACCTGACCAAATTGTATTTAAAACATTTTGGCTAAAGAATTTTCAGTTGTTCACGCATTGTTTTGAAATTGTCCTAGAGGGCGTTGTTTTGACTATGTTTGTGGTGCCTAGGGGTGAGCTGTGAGTTCTGAACATATTTTCCCTAGCCAAACTTTGTATTCACCTGACCAGATTGTATTTTAAGCACTTTGGCTAAAGAATTTCCAGATTTGCACTTGTTGTTTTGAAATGGTCCTATTGGGCATCGTTTTAGCTTGTGTAAAGGGGGCGTTGTGTGCAAATCAAGTTCTGAACATATTTTCCCGAGCCAAACTTTGTATTCACCTGACCAAATTGTATTTTAAGCACTTTGGCTAAAGAATTTCCAGGTTTGCACTTGTTGTTTTGAAATGGTCCTATTGGGCATCGTTTTAGCTTGTGTAAAGGGGGCGTTGTGTGCAAATCAAGTTCTGAAAATATTTTCCCGAGCCAAACTTTGTATTCACCTGACCAAATTGTATTTTAAGCACTTTGGCTAAAGAATTTCCAGGTTTGCACTTGTTGTTTTGAAATGGTCCTATTGGGCATCGTTTTAGCTTGTGTAAAGGGGGCGTTGTGTGCAAATCAGTTTCTGAGCATATTTTCCCGAGCCAAACTTTGTATTCACCTGACCAAATTGTATTTTAAGAACTTTGGCTAAAGAATTTCCAGGTTTGCATGTGTTGTTTTGAAATGGTCCTATTGGGCATCGTTTTAACTTGTGTAAAGGGGGCCTTGTGTGCAAAACGATTTCTGAGCATATTTTCCCGAGCCAAATTTTGTATCCACGTGACCAAATCCCATTTTGAACATTTTGGCTAGAGCGGTTTTAATTTTTCAGGTGGCCTACTATGTTTGTGCGCGTGCGTGTTGTGTTGGGCGCCAAGTGTGGCCGCCCAGGGTGCCAAGTGGTGCGCCCGTACTTTGTGTTTTGGTTTCGGTCCCAAAAGTGACCGATTGGTCCCTAAGTGCTAGCCTAGTCCTAGAGACGTGATTGAGATGAGAAAATAAATGAGTTGATTGATGATGAGGCCATGAGGGCTACAACTAAGATTACTAAAGATGTGATATAGGATGTATGGACCGTGTTGTTAAGAATTATGATTGTGGTTTTGTCATGGAGTCTCATGCATACATAAGGCTGCGGTCTGAGTTTTATATTATGATGATAAGGCTGCGGTCTGAGTTCTAAATTGAAATGATAAGGATGCGGTCTGAGTTGATATTATGATGATAAGGCTGCGGTCTGGGAAAATGGTACCACATGCATAACCGTATTGCATACATCCTCATGATAAGCATGTGAGTTGCTGATTGTATGAACTATGCTACTGTGTGACTGTATGAGTGCAATACTATGATGAAATATACTTCTTATTATAGTCTTTATTATATGGTTTGAGACTCACCCTTCTGTTGTTGTTTACCACAGGTAGTCCTGAGTGAAGGCTTACTCCTTTCACTCCCGAGTCGGTCTGCTCTGATACGTGACACCTAGGGGGTGGGCTTAGGAATTCTAGTGTTATTCATTTGCTGTTGAATTTTTATATGCATTGATTCAATGATTTTGATGAGGCTGTTGTTCGGCACTTTCGAGATTATGTTATTTTTCCGCTGCGAGACATCTAAATTATAATGTGTGGATTCTATTGGTGAAGTCAAGAGTACCCTAAATTATTTAATGGTGTTGCGTATTATAAAGGTATAATGAAGGCTTATACTGATTTGATCGTTGTTAGATTAAGATTATGTGTAGCATTCCATTGAAAATGAAATTTTGAAACTCTGATCTCTATGATAAATAGCCGGGTAGAATGGGGTGTTACAGTACCTCATGCATATGCCCGCGAGTGGGTTGCATTTCATATGCCTACATGACATAGTGATGAGTTTATGTAGTGATGTAATTAATGATTGTGATGTGATTATTTTAGAGCTGTGACTTGACTTATTATTTATCATATGATTTATTATATGGATTGAATTGGACTCACCCTTCTGTTTGAATGTTACCCCTATGCGGTAACGTGCAGGTGATCGCGAGTGAAGGATTAGGTACCTTCACTAATTCGAGTCGAGTCGTCACGCTCTGATATGTAGCACTCAGGGGGGGACGAACTTAATGTTATGAATGATTTTCGGTTGTTATGTTTTGTTGATGATTCTGTTTTATTCCGTTATTCCGCTGCGTAGTTGGTTTATTGAAATTAAGTTTATTTGCGATGATGACTGTGTTTTGAGGTTCTCCTCTTAGTGACGTGCCATGTGTTGCAGGATTATTTTGTTTGAGCTGTTTTACTGAGAAGCATTATTTTATTGAAGTATGTGTAACATTCCTCGTGCGAAATAATTTTTAAAAAAAAAAAAAACTCTGATATTTTCCAATTAAATTAACGGGTAGAAAAGGGGTGTTACACCCACCCAATCACCAATACCCACCCAAAAAGAACAACCAGAAAAACAAAACACACCAGAAAAATTACCATCACTCATCCCTACTCAAAAGCAAGATCCAACACCCCATATTGAACCAATCCACGTTCCTTCTAACATTGTTTTTGAGAAATTGCAGGTTATTAGGGAAACCACCCTTGAAGAGGAGACAAAAACAAATTCTGAGGAGGAGCAGGAAGGAGATCCTGAACAGATGACAACTGGTACAGCTGCACCTAGTGCATCTGCACCTAGTGTAGATTGTAACACCCGTTTCTACCCCTTTCATTTATAACAATTATCAGAGTGCACAAATTATTTTTTTTTGAAACGGAATGCTACATTTACTTCAGAAACACCTCATTGATTAACTTAAATTAAAAAAATCATTACGTGGCATCATGGGCGGCCATCACTCCAAAAAAATACGGTTACAACGTTAAAATAAAATCCAACAAGTCGTACAAGACAAAATCACTATCTAATAAGACGCCCCCCAGGTGCTACGTATCAGAGCGACTCGAACTCAAGGAATGAAGGTCAAGGCCTTCAAGTACGGTTACTGTTGTGTGAAAACAATATGTGCAAGTATACACAGTCCAACAAGTAATAAAGAGTAAGTAGAGATCGTTCCCACGAGGATTGTTGAGTTCTTTTCTATATTTAAATTAGTAAGTAAGCTAGTGAATAAAACAAAGTAAAGCAACAAGTTGTAGAACCCAATTTAATCATAAGCAGTAATAAAAAGTAAAGGATAGTAGGAAATTCACTATGGGAACAAATTGGAATGCCTTTCACTATGCAACTTCTAAATAATGGTTTAATGTTAAATCTGATGTTGTAGCATCTGGGTGCTGTAGCAACAGTACGTGCCTTTCAGTCACTATTCACAAGGGGTTCATTAAAAGCACTTATGTCTAAGCTCTAATTAAGTTCACCCTTGGCTATTTAAACACCCACATTTCACCCTATGAATTTTGTTCTCCTATGTCTAGGTGCAAACAAGAATTAATAAAGTGTCCTTTACTAATTACTATTCATATTAATCCTTGAAGTAAGTTTACAAACTCTTTCAATATTCATAAACAACTATTTATTTTAGTTGGCCATTCCTAAAACAAAATTGGAAATATTAACACACAAGGATTAAAGATACTAAGCATTAATCTTAACATTACAACCATTAAAAATCCATTACATAATTAATAGCATTCCAACCACACAAGGGTTTAGCTCATAGTGAGCAATAAACACAAAAAGAAAAGCATGGATGCTAGATCTAGTTCCATACTACTGAAATTTCAAAAGAGATGGAGAGGAGAAGAGGGTTATACTGTCTAAGCTTTGAATATCGCAGCCCAAGAAGATGAACCAGCTCCAAATTCGCACTACACTCCAAGAATGATAGTTTCAGCAATGCTGCAGCTCTGTTTCCAGCACTGTTATGCAGAATTCCCTTTTTGTGTATAAACCTTGGTAAAAACGAAAATGGCAGCAAGGGAAAGTGATGTCTCACTGTTCTCTGTCCAGCGCGCCGCCCCAAAAGAAAGCTGAACAGTATCCTTAAATAGAGGTAGGGTTGTGGGATCCAAGAAAACCCTACAAGGCCAATTCTTTGTCTTTTTGTTGGGCCCAAATACATGGGTCATTAATAAAAAGGACAGCACAACAAAAACCAGCTGGACCCCATACACTGACGCGTTGCTCACGCACAGCTGGCGCAGTACGTCAGGTGCAGACTCCCTTTCCAACATTTTCTCTCTCATCTAGTTGTAGGAATCCGAACTGATGCTGTAGCACCTGAATACTGCACTACACTAAAACACACATTAAAGCACAAGAAATGAGCACCAAAGTGCCCATTAATTTTTAACCAGAATTTTTCCATAACTAATCTCAACTCAATAATTCCAATTAATTAATTAAACTAATTACTTTTAAACAAACAATAATTTAAGCTATTAAAGTATAAATAACTTTTATAATTAAGAGTTATCAGTTACCTGTAAGGTAAAAATCAACAAAAAGGGGTGAGTCTCAAACCCTATAATAAAGTACATAAGGAGTAGTATGTACAGATACAAGACTACATCAATCACAGCAATATTCACTTTAATCACCAGTTCAGTCAATCGAAATTAATCACCATTTCATCACCAACTAATTATTCACCAAACAATCACCAAATAAATAATCACCAAGACATTCGCCAACTGTATGTTTAATGTATGAGATGCAACCCAAAACTCCACTGGGCATATGCATGTGGATCCATTCACCAAAAATGAGCCTTGAGGGCATTCACCAAAATTTATAATAAGGCCGAAGCCCGAGGCCGAAGCCTATTCACCAAAAATTATGCATATGATTATGCGACACCATGACAATGCAGCACACACCAGATTCACCAAATAAAAGTATGCCACAGCATATTCACCAACAGTTTGTTTATTCACCAACACCCAAAAGAGAATCACAGACCCCATTCACCAATAATAATATACACCATATATATATATATATATATATATATATTTATTTGCATACCACACTGTTACACAGAACACTACTTTCACCGTGACAACACCATTTCAAAATACAAGGATCAGTACCTTAGTCTCATGAAGAACACCAACATTTTATTTAAAAGGAACAGTAGCAATTTCCAAACCAAACAACAACTAGTACACAATCACTTGGGACTTTCAGAAAACGACCGGGGAAAAATATTAAGTTTTGGTTTTGGCCTGGACAAACATATAGACAATTAAATAAGCGTCGTAACGCACTTTGAAACACCTAAAACGGACACCCGAGTCAAAAGTTACGTTAAAAACAAATTTAGGAAAAATTAGGCAACACTGCTGGAAACTAGCGCCTTAGGCGCCCAGCGCCCAGGCAACACGCACACTGGCGCCCAGCGCGCAACACAGCGCATCCGCGCGCACAACAGGCGCCCAGCGCCACACACACACACGCACGCAAGCAGGCGCCCAGCGCCCAGCGCGCAACACAGCGCACGCACAGCAGGCGCCCAGCGCCCAGGCGCGCGCCACACTTGCCCAGCCACACACACAGCGCCCTTGGCGCCCAGCACAGGGCGCCTGGCGCCCAGCACACTGCCAGAACCAAATTTTTACACAAATTCAGCCCAAACATCAATTTTTCTCAATTTTAAAACATCAAAATTATATTTCTTTTCCACCATCTAAAATCCTCACTCACCCAAAAAATCAATTTTATTTGAAATCACCAAAACCATATGGACAACCATCATCACCATCACCATGGCACCCTAGGCGCCTATACACACACCCACACCAAAGCATCACCAACACACACTGACTTGGCACTTGGCACACAAACATATCATAAGATGCACTTAGCACATGGCACACCAACACAACACAAAATACACTTAGCCAAAACACAATAATGTGGCACGGGGCGCCTAGCACAAGGGCGCCTACTTCCATGACCAAAATTTCCGACAACGTCAATACTTGGCGCGGGGCACCCCACTCAAGGGCGCCTAATTCCGCACCTAGACAACAATTTCCAGCAACACTAAAAATACCACAATGGCGCCTTATGCGCCTATAACACTCAAAACATCAAATTCACCAACAACAACACATGAGTACCAAGTGCTCAATCATCACTAACTATTTCAAACACCACAAAATTACTCCAAACTCAATGAATTCAGCCCAACATCATCATTTATACATTTATTCGAGCACTTAGTACGCAATTCGAAATTCATCATACAGAGCAACAAATCGCATATCATCACAATGAGCAACAATTGAACAACAACATACTCATATATCATAAACAACATAAAAAGTCAATTTAAACAGGACATAGGACCTAACCCCTACATACATCCCATTATGCTCCCTATTATAAGGCAAGACCCACCCTTACCTTAGTTTCACCGAAGACAGAGACCCCTCCACGTGCACACCGAGTAACCACAGCAACTGAGCTCCTCTCCTCCTCCTTGGGGTTTGCGCCTCTCTCTTCTCCTCTCCTCTCCCTTGCGCTATTTTTCTTCTCTTTCTTTCTCTCCTTTGCGTTTTCTTTCTTTCTCTCTCACGCCCCTTCTCTCTTTTTTTTTTCTCAAGTGATGCGCCTCTCCCCAACCCCTAGTCACATACGCCTAAGCCAACCCTGGGCCTGGATCACGGGCCTCCATCCACTTAAGCCCACTTGAATAATTAAATATCACCACCCTCTAAATAATTAAAACCACCCAATATTATTATTATTATTATTATTATTATTTCTATCACCAACTCCTATTTAATTTAATTAACTAAATACTAAATAACTATTTAATTAATTTCGGGGTGTTACAACTCTCCCCCACTTAGATTATTTTCGTCCTCGAAAATTCGCATCAACATCTCCCTAACTCACCGGCTGGCTACGACAATTGACATCCTCACGATTATGCTCTAACTAGTCCGTACCCACGATTACAATTAATCCTCCCAACGACAAACAACAAAACTCGCAACAAGGTCTCTGTCGAAGATCGACAAGGAACACAAGAACACACCAAGCAACATAAGACCAATCAGAGAAAACAACACAAGACTTAAGCATTCACAACATTCAACAGTATTAAAACAATGAGCGGCATCAGTATCGACAATAGATTTAGCGGAAAACTCTAACGAAACACATACCTCCGAAATGATCATCATTCTTCAGTAGACTCAGTGCCCACCAAGGCAAACACCCTCCCATTAGACTTCTCTTTCTTCGGCTTGGAACACTTAGTACTAATATGTCCCATCTCCCCACAGTTGTAGCAAACAACGTCTCTCTTCTCGCACTTAGCAGCTACGTGGCCTTCCTTGCCACACTTGAAACACTTGAAGGTCATGCAATCGGGACTCTTATGTCCCGGCTTTCCACACTTGTGACACACAATGCCCGCAGTAGCGTCTCCCCCACTTGGCTTCCTGCCCGAACTCTCCTCTCCCTTGCCCTTACCACCTGAAACATCATAGGGCTTCCCCCTAAACTGAGAATTTCTCTTCTCCTTCACAGCCTTGTAAGCAGCAGAACTGTCTTCCTCATAGATCCTACACTTATCAACCAATCTAGCGAAAACCCGAACCTCTTGATATCCAATTGCTTGCTTTATATCAGGACGTAGACCACTCTCGAACTTGACACATTTTGAAAATTCAGAATTGGCATCGTTAGCATAATAAGGACAAAATTGAGCCAGCTCCTCAAATTTGGCGGCATAATCAGCCACAGTCTTGTCTCCCTGCTTCAGCTCTAAAAACTCCACTTCTTTCTTGGCTCGCACATCCTCAGGGTAATACTTCCTCTTGAACTCTCTTGTGAAAACCTCCCAAGTCACTTCCTCACCAGCATTTTCCAATCTTCGCAGCATTCCCAACCACCAGTCGTCAGCTTCCTCTGCTAGCATATGAGTCCCAAACTTCACTTTCTGAGCTGGAGTACACTCCATGACACGAAAGACCCGCTCTATCTCCTTCAGCCATGACAACGCTCCATCCGGGTTGTACCGACCCTTAAAGGTGGGTGGGTTCTCTCTCTGGAATGTAGCCAAATTGCGCGTCCCGTCATTAACAACACCGGGTATATTACCCATCACCCCGGCTATAGCCTGCAAGGCAGCAGCAAGTGCAGCATCGTCCCGTCTGGCCATTCTAGCACTGCAACAGAAAACAGAATTCAGAAACGAGTAACAAACTCAATGTTACTCAACACGACGACTCGACTACCGGCCGGACAGACCGAACTGCTTTGATACCACTATGTAACACCCGTTTCTACCCCTTTCATTTATAACAATTATCAGAGTGCACAAATTATTTTTTTTTGAAACGGAATGCTACATTTACTTCAGAAACACCTCATTGATTAACTTAAATTAAAAAAATCATTACGTGGCATCATGGGCGGCCATCACTCCAAAAAAATACGGTTACAACGTTAAAATAAAATCCAACAAGTCGTACAAGACAAAATCACTATCTAATAAGACGCCCCCCAGGTGCTACGTATCAGAGCGACTCGAACTCAAGGAATGAAGGTCAAGGCCTTCAAGTACGGTTACCTGTAAGGTAAAAATCAACAAAAAGGGGTGAGTCTCAAACCCTATAATAAAGTACATAAGGAGTAGTATGTACAGATACAGGACTACATCAATCACAGCAATATTCACTTTAATCACCAGTTCAGTCAATCGAAATTAATCACCATTTCATCACCAACTAATTATTCACCAAACAATCACCAAATAAATAATCACCAAGACATTCGCCAACTGTATGTTTAATGTATGAGATGCAACCCAAAACTCCACTGGGCATATGCATGTGGATCCATTCACCAAAAATGAGCCTTGAGGGCATTCACCAAAATTTATAATAAGGCCGAAGCCCGAGGCCGAAGCCTATTCACCAAAAATTATGCATATGATTATGCGACACCATGACAATGCAGCACACACCAGATTCACCAAATAAAAGTATGCCACAGCATATTCACCAACAGTTTGTTTATTCACCAACACCCAAAAGAGAATCACAGACCCCATTCACCAATAATAATATACACCATATATATATATATTTATTTGCATACCACACTGTTACACAGAACACTACTTTCACCGTGACAACACCATTTCAAAATACAAGGATCAGTACCTTAGTCTCATGAAGAACACCAACATTTTATTTAAAAGGAACAGTAGCAATTTCCAAACCAAACAACAACTAGTACACAGTCACTTGGGACTTTCAGAAAACGACCGGGGAAAAATATTAAGTTTTGGTTTTGGCCTGGACAAACAGATAGACAATTAAATAAGCGTCGTAACGCACTTTGAAACACCTAAAACGGACACCCGAGTCAAAAGTTACGTTAAAAACAAATTTAGGAAAAATTAGGCAACACTGCTGGAAACTGGCGCCTTAGGCGCCCAGCGCCCAGGCAACACGCACACTGGCGCCCAGCGCGCAACACAGCGCATCCGCGCGCACAACAGGCGCCCAGCGCCCAGGCGCGCGCCACACACACACACGCACGCAAGCAGGCGCCCAGCGCCCAGCGCGCAACACAGCGCACGCACAGCAGGCGCCCAGCGCCCAGGCGCGCGCCACACTTGCCCAGCCACACACACAGCGCCCTTGGCGCCCAGCACAGGGCGCCTGGCGCCCAGCACACTGCCAGAACCAGATTTTTACACAAATTCAGCCCAAACATCAATTTTTCTCAATTTTAAAACATCAAAATTATATTTCTTTTCCACCATCTAAAATCCTCACTCACCCAAAAAATCAATTTTATTTGAAATCACCAAAACCATATGGACAACCATCATCACCATCACCATGGCACCCTAGGCGCCTATACACACACCCACACCAAAGCATCACCAACACAGACTGACTTGGCACTTGGCACACAAACATATCATAAGATGCACTTAGCACATGGCACACCAACACAACACAAAATACACTTAGCCAAAACACAATAATGTGGCACGGGGCGCCTAGCACAAGGGCGCCTACTTCCATGACCAAAATTCCGACAACGTCAATACATGGCGCGGGGCACCCCACTCAAGGGCGCCTAATTCCGCACCTAGACAACAATTTCCAGCAACACTAAAAATACCACAATGGCGCCTTATGCGCCTATAACACCCAAAACATCAAATTCACCAACAACAACACATGAGTACCAAGTGCTCAATCATCACCAACTATTTCAAACATCACAAAATTACTCCAAACTCAATGAATTCAGCCCAACATCATCATTTATACATTTATTCGAGCACTTAGTACGCAATTCGAAATTCATCATACAGAGCAACAAATCGCATATCATCACAATGAGCAACAATTGAACAACAACATACTCATATATCATAAACAACATAAAAAGTCAATTTAAACAGGACATAGGACCTAACCCCTACATACATCCCATTATGCTCCCTATTATAAGGCAAGACCCACCCTTACCTTAGTTTCACCGAAGACAGAGACCCCTCCACGTGCACACCGAGTAACCACAGCAACTGAGCTCCTCTCCTCCTCCTTGGGGTTTGCGCCTCTCTCTTCTCCTCTCCTCTCCTCTCCCCTGCGCTATTTTTCTTCTCTTTCTTTCTCTCCTTTGCGTTTTCTTTCTTTCTCTCTCACGCCCCTTCTCTCTTTTTTTTTTCTCAAGTGATGCGCCTCTCCCCCAACCCCTAGTCACATACGCCTAAGCCAACCCTGGGCCTGGATCACGGGCCTCCATCCACTTAATCCCACTTGAATAATTAAATATCACCACCCTCTAAATAATTAAAACCACCCAATATTATTATTATTATTATTATTATTATTATTATTATTATTATTATTTCTATCACCAACTCCTATTTAATTTAATTAACTAAATACTAAATAACTATTTAATTAATTTTGGGGTGTTACATAGATGCACCCCAGCACATTCCTGCAGTGACAGTCATTCCAAAGAACAGGGAAGATACTGTGAAGCTGGTCTTGAAAGAACTTGATGCTAAAAGGAGATAAGAACTGGGAAATACCCAGAAATTTTTTAAGCAAGGTGCTAAGGTTGTGCAAGCTATGCAACAGGACCCAGGTCTAGGAGGTGTTGAAAAGAATCAAGAAAAAGACCAACCTGCTGAGAAGGAGATAACCAAAGAAACCACTGGTGCTGACACAATGGAGGAAGAGGCAACTGTGAAAGACCAACCCACCGAGAAAGAACACGTAAAGGAGGCTGAGGTTGCAATTGGAGAGCAACCTATAGAAAAGGCAAAGGAACCAGTGCAGTTCAGTGCAGTTGCATTTGATGCACCTGCACTGCCAAAAGATGACCAAGCTGACAAACCACCAGCAACAGTGCAGTCTGATGCACCTGCATCAGATGCAGTTGCACCTCAAGTTCCAGCAAGACCAAAGGCCATCGCTGTACCAGCATCAAAGGCATCAGCACTGAAACCCAAAGACACAAAGGCCAAGAAGAACAAGGAGACTCATGCTCCCACAAGGGCAAGCAACGGGCTCAGAATTGGAGCCAAAAATGAGTAAACTTTAATGTTGTTTAATTAATTTGCTTAAATTACTTTGTTTAATATGTTTGGTTTGTCCCACATGTACTAACCCCTCTCCCCATTTTTGGACAAAATGCCTTTTTTTTAACTCAACTTAGAGCAGTGAGGACACTGCTCAATTTTAAGTTGGGGGGGCGCACTTTATGCATATGTGTGTCTGTTTTTGTTATGTGTGTATTTGCAAGTAGTTAAATGTTTTTTTTTTAAAATCACACATTCAACAAAGCTTCTTTTGAAATGCATAAAACTATTTTCAATTGCATTCCTTTGCAAACACAATAGGTGCATAAGCTTCAGTTGAAGAACATCAAAATTGTCTCAAATAGGATTTATTGATTTTGAAGCATGATCAGCTTGAATTATTTTTCATAAAACTTAGACAAATGATTATTTATGAACTGATTTTTTTATGAGGAAAGAAAGAAAAAGAAAATAGCATTGTTTTTCCAGAAAAGACCATTGTTATTATTACTGCAAACATAGCAAAGCTGAGTTTTGAAAGGAACCTTGCTATTTGAGAAGCTATCTGATGCAAAAAGGAATTTTTAGAAAGCCAAGGTCAAAAACAAATTTTTACTAAAAATATAGAAGAGCATAAAGAATTAAGTTTGGGGGAGGTTTTATGAATACTAAGGCAAAGTGTGAAAAACTTAGAATGGTCAATACAATAGGTTACCAAAATTGTCATACCCCAATTTTGTCCGGCTTAGGTCAAAACCCTAATTTTCCCCAAAAAATAAATAAATAAGAGAAAAGAGCATCATGCATTGCATTTAGGGTTATAGAAGTCATTTCAAAGTTTCTAAAATCATTTTTGAAGTTGGAATGTACTTTTGGACAATTTAGGGTTTTTCAGCGCAAAAGGGTGTTTTAGTCATTTCGCAAATAAGGGATATTTTCTCAGAACAAGCCACTTAACATGCATCCCAAGGTCCTAGAAGTCATTCCAAGGTCTTTAAAATCATTTTTAGGGTTGGAATGCACTTTTTAGGCAAATTAGGGTTTTAGGGTCAAAAAGGGCATTTTGGTCATTTTTCGCAAAAAGATAATTTTCTCGCAAAAAATGCACATCCACAAAAAGTACATTTTTATTCTATCAAGGATTATTTTTGTACAATCTTTAGAAAGAAAACCCTAGTCAAAAATAATTAAAAATGTATTTTTCCATTTTTAGTGCATAGAAAAATAAAAAAGGACCATTGAATATTCCTCAATTCTTAAGTGACAATTTTTATTGTCATGGGTGACTAGAGGGAATATTTTATGGTGCCCAAAAACATGTGACACATTTTCAATAGTTGCATTCCCATTATTTCCCATGCCCAAAATTTCAAATTAAAAAAAAAACTCAAAAAAAAGGGAAGTGTCCTCAATAAGACAAAAATGACAACTTGCAAATTTTCCACCCATTCCACTCATTTTTGCTCCGAATTTTCCAGCCCATTTTTACCTCATTTTGTGTTTCTTCATGCCCTTAATCCATGTGAGTTGTATTCCTAGTCATTGATTAAAATTCTAGATCAAATCCTAGGCTACAACTATGTGCAAATCGACCTAATTGCCCTCAACAATTTTTGTGTACAAAAAAACTCCTAATTTTCGTTTTCACTAGCTATTCCTCACTCATTTGTGTTTTCTCCTTGTCCCTAATCCATGTGCATTGTAATCTTGGCCCTTGATTCAAATTCTATCTCAAATCTCAATGGTTGGCAAAAGCACAATGTCCAATATACCCTTAATTTTGCACCTCATATAAAACCCAAAAATAAGAAACCAAAGGGGGAGGATCCTCATTTTTACCCTAGCACACAATCAGACCACAATTCCTCTCCTCCTCCCCTCTCAAACCCAAGACCACCTCCCACCATTTCCACCACCAATTCTTCAATTTTCAACCATCCAAACTTCATTATTCTTGATTCCTACACTAGATCCACTTCTAATCTTGCATTATCTTCAAAGTTCATCATCAAATCCTTCAAGATCAAGTGATTTTCGTGGGATTCAAGAGGAGGTTCAAGTGTTCTTGGTTCCTATTTTGATCTTCTTCTTCATTTCAAGCAAGATCTAGAGGTAAGCTCACAAACCCTTGCATTTTCTTTAATTTTCATTATGTAATCTCTCTTCTACTCCTCTTTCCTTCTTGAAAGAAGCTTTGAGGACTCATTTCAAACATTATTGGACAAGGACATTGGGAGCCTTGGGTGTTTGAGATGGGTCCTTGGCCTTGAAGGAGTTGTTCTTATGCTTGAATGATTTCCCTTGCATCTCTACACATTTTGCACTAAATTTCATAAAATAAAACATCATTTTCTATCAAAAGGGGCTTCGGCCATATAGTGTTTTTTAGTGGTTCATGCATTTCTTTGTCCATTTATAGTGTTTAAGTTGAATAAAAAGTGGATCTAGCCAACTATGCTCTTGGGTTCATAGGTGGAAATTAGGGTTTATATTCCTCTCTTGCAATCTTTGATTTTTGAGTGAATAAAAGCATGATTTAATTGATGTTTTACTTTAGGAACATGCATGATAGGTTAGGCATTTTTATCTTGTGTTGTTCTATGTCTTAATTGATAAGATTTGCATGAAATAAAATGGTGATGTTGATTAGTATAGCATTCGGCCATAAGGCCCCTTTTTTGCCTTCTTTGATTGCATGAAATGTGTCATTTTGATTATGTTTTTGTAAATACAAGTTGTGTAATTGTGTTTTTTTTTTCACTTTTTACTTTACCATTTCATTAACTTTTTACCAAAAAATATAAAAACATTTTTACCCCTTGGGTTCTTACCTATTCATTAACTATTTACCAAAACCAAAAAGATTTTACTTTTCACTTTTTACTTTACCATTCATTAACTATTTACCTAAAAATAAAACATAAAAACATTTTTACCTTCATGCTTTAAAACATTTTTACCCTCATTCATTAAAACACTTTCATCTTATCTCATAAAACATTTCTACCTTCACATCAAAACATTTTTACCTCATTCATTAAAACACTTTCATCTCATCTCATAACACATTTTACTTTCATTCAAAACATTTTACCATCTTGCATTCTTTTATTTTCTCACATGGTCATGCATCCTTATATGCTATACATACATTCATTCTTAAATGTTCATGCATCCTTGTATGCCATACATACATTCATTCTTAAATGATCATGCATTCATTAATATCATGTCTTGCATGCAATAACCAAGAGTTCATGCATTCATTCTTTGTATGCTCATGCATAGATGCCTAATCATGCATTCATATCCACATGCTTATTCATCTAGACTAAGAATATCCCATGCTTATGATCAATTGCATTTCCCTTGTTCATGATGCCATTCAAATGTCTTGACTTAATTATATGCCATTCCATCCATGTGTATGACCTCCTAATGAAGACGTAAGTCTACATGCATGTTGTAGCATAGAGTCATTAGGGTAAATACACCCCTTCCTACACACACACATTTGCTTTGAGAACTTTATCTTGCATCCTTGATAAGTGAATCTTTTGATCATATTGGCATGTTCAGTCTTAATTAATGTTCAACATATGCATGATTCCGTGATTATTGAATGTGCTTGAACTTTGTAACCAATCATTGATAATAACTTCACCCTTTTTCCAAAAAATCTTTCAAACTCTTTTCCATTTAATGCGAGTTATTAGTGACTATCACTCAAAGCCTTGGCTTGTTTGATTGTCATGAACGCCATCAAGGGTTATTAGTAATGATCACTCAAAGCCTTTGCTTGCTTGATCATTATGAAAGCTCTTCCCCTTTCAAACCCTTTTCCAAAAAACATTTTCATTAGAACTACGTCGCTTTGATTCCCATTTGGGATACGTAGGAGCGAGTCACGTTCTCGTCAAGCGCAACAAATAAAAATCCTTTTCGCAACCCTAAACCAATCATTTTCACAAAACAAACCAAAAAGTCATTTTCAAACCCATTGTTATTAGTGACTATCACTCAAAGCCTTGGCTTGTTTGATTGTCATGAACACTATCCAGAGTCATTAGTAATGATCACTCAAAGCCTTTGCTTGCTTGATCATTATGAAAGCTTTTCCCCTTTTCAAACATTTTCAAAACCAAACACCAAGAACTACGTAGCTTTGAATTCTCCATCGCACCGGGAGATACGTAGGAGCGGGCCATGTCCCGTCAAGCACTTTTTCTAAAAACCCTTTCCCCCCCCCCCCCTTTTCGCCAAAAATAAAATTTCTATTAAGTTTTCCCATTCATTCTTCAAATAAATAGGCAAATCTAGATATTTTTCAAATCAAACGTTAAAACCACACATTTAATTAGAGGTTCCCTTTCGGTAGAAAGGACGTGCGCGGTGCTAACACCTTCCTCGCACGTAATCGACCCCCGAACCTATATCTCTAGTTTTCAAAAGACCATCCGCCTTGTTCAAAAAGACTTTTTTTCAATGTTTTGGTCTTAAAATTAAAATATTGGTGGCGGCTTCAAAAATTTTCCACGTTGTACATTGAGAAACCCAAACCGGGATTTTTCGGGGTGCAACAAAAATCACTACAAAAGAGTCAAAATGCTATAACTAGCTATATTTGCCTAAATCATTAACTGAACCTGTTCCAATA
Source organism: Astragalus membranaceus (assembly GCA_039519185.1). Classification (NCBI taxonomy): domain Eukaryota; kingdom Viridiplantae; phylum Streptophyta; class Magnoliopsida; order Fabales; family Fabaceae; genus Astragalus; species Astragalus membranaceus. Next base: position 100,527,446 of record CM076850.1, read on the forward strand.
AGTGCATTTGGTTTGAAAGAAAAGAAAAGCATCAAAAGTCAAAAGAAAAGAAAGAAAAAGAAGAAATGAAAAGCAAACCAAAGAAAACATTATGCATAAGGAGGTCAGTGAGGAGGGCAATATAAGCTACAAGTCTTGAAAAATGTAGTATCAAGTGCAGCTGCACTCAATGCACCTGCACCGTTACTAAAAGTTTAGTGCTTCTGCACTTCACAAAAATACCCAGTGCACCTGCACCCAGGTGCATCTGCATCTGCACCCAGGTGCATCTGCACAAAAGAAAAGAACCACCAAAAATAAGAATAGTGCATTGACTCAACAGTTTTGAAATACTCACCCAAAGTCCTTTGTTGTGCTTAAAACCCCCCCAAGTCTTGAAGATGTCGTTAGTCTAATCTATATTTTGAAACACCTTTGCTTTGACTAAAAGTGATCTAAAAATTTCCAAAGGCTAAGAGAAACTTTTATACTTAGTTTTGGAACTGATTGATTCTCATGGGGACACACACTCACACTAATGAGTTTTAAATAACTTTGAATGTTTGGAAAATCAAAGGCACAAAGACAAAATTTTCTAAGAAAATGAAGTTCATAAAATGCAAGATCATTCTTTGAAAAGATATGAGCTGATCTGTTCTTCTTGATTATAAAAATCTTAATAGTGTTTTTGTCATTGCTTGAGGACAAGCAACAATTTAAGTTTGGGGGGGTGATAACTCTATTTTATATAGAGTTATTTATGCATCTAAACATAACTAATTGCTTGAAATCAAGTGTAATATGTGTTAAAAATAGTAGTATGAATAAAATAACAACATTTATGGTTTCAAGATCTATGTCATTCATAACTTAGCACTTTGTATATATATTGGTAAGTTTGATGTGTTTGTTCAGTGCACCTGCAGTTGATGCACCTGCAGTTGATGCACCTGCACCAGGAAAACAACAGTGCATCTGCACTGAAAGTATTAACAACAGTGCATCTGCACTAAATACATTTACAACAGGGCAATTGCACTAAGGTGCATCTGCACCATGCTGCACTAAAGATAGATTACCCAACATTGGAAGCACCTCAAACCATACCAATGTACAAACACCTCAATGACATCATGCTTAGTCACAAGTCACATGGAGGCACATGCCAACATGCAAAAGGCGCCGCCTACAATAGAAGAACATCATGAAGGGTCATTCATAAGGGACACATGGCTTTCCACGATTGGACCTCTCTTTGAGGTTGAGTGTTGGACTAAATCCCCTTCATCAAAGATCTGAAAAGTAACCATGGTTAAGCCTCCTTAGGTTAACTTAATCTCCAAGCAAAACCTCACTTGAAGGAAACCTCCAAGGTTATATAAAGGCTTCCACTTCTCACTTGAAGACATACTATTACATACACATTCCATTATAGTCTATAATCATTTCCTTTCTTGTATTTTATTTCTTTTTATGGTTTTAAGTTAGTAGTTAGTTCGCAAGAAGGTAAGGAAGGAATTGACGACTTCTCCCTTCACTTCTTCATCTTAGTTAGGTGCAGGAAATCAGTGCATCTGCACTGCTGGGCAAACTTATGCAAGAATACTTCAATTAGTGTAATCTCTACCCTATTAATATCTCTCTTGTACTTTCCATTATACCAACATGTTTTATTCCATTTATCTTTGCCTTGCAATGCATATTATGAGCTAAACCTCTTTGGTTGAGATGTTCTAACTTTATAATGAGCTTTTGAGTAAGTTATTGTGCTTTTAAGTGTTCTATGCATTTTGGTTCTTGTGTTATACTACATCCGTCTTATTTTAAGGTTGATTGCTTAGAATAAGTAGAGTTATATTCACAGACATGGTTTATAACTAGAAATCAAGACTAATAAGGGTGAGTGTTTTAATGAAGGCTTTGTTAACTTGCGTAATAAAGAAAACTTTGTTAAAACCATGTTAAGTCCTAGACATAGGATAACATAGTCTTTAGGGTGATACAGTGGGTACTTCAAAGGCAGGAGTGAACTTATTTAGCAAGCCTAGACATACGAAGCTTGTAATGAAACTCTGAAGAAAGTAGCTGAAAGGCATATACTGATGCAGCTGCACTCAATGCATTTGCACCACATAAACACACAAACTCTCAAAAGTGAATTATTTAGTGAAGACATTTCAACTATCATTCTCAACTGATTTCCCCTACATTTTATTACATATTTACATTTTGTTTACTTATCACCATCATCCCAATTTGTGAGTAGTATAGTTCACACTAATTTATACACTTTTAAGCTACAAGAGTTAATCCAATCCCTGTGGGTTCGATCTTTTATACAACTTGTTTGTGACTGTGTATACTTGCACATTTTTTCGCACACCAGCTACGGCGGCGGCCACCATGAACGGTGGCCGAAGGTAAGGTCCCTCTCCCTTATCTCTCTTTTTTTTTCTATTTCTTCACTGTTCTGGTTCTGCTTGCACTACCCTCCCTTTTTGAATTTAAAAAAAAAAAAAGAAAACAGCTTATACCATCCTTTTTTAAAAAAAAAACTTAGAGAGGCATAACCATGATTTTTCCCCTCCCTCTATCTTCTCCACTTTTGTATTCTCTTTCTGAATCAGTTTCATCAATTTTTATATTTTATCAGTTATAGTATTGGTTGATGCTTTCTGACTTGTATTTTGTTAGTCATTTTAAACAAAGAAGAAGGAAAACTAACACATACATACATAAGCATAATAGTCACGTATAAGCATAATGGACATATTATTAGTTACTAAATAAAAAAGAAAAAACAGAATCCTCATACTTCAACAGAGACTGTAATATGTTATGTACGGAAGAAAAGCTGAAGTATACTATGTTGAATATGAAAATGGGAACTTACCTAGTTCCAATTTTTCTCTGAGTTGCTCTTTATTTGCTCAAGTGGAAAAAATTCTGATTCTGAGTGTATTTTGAAGTAGTATCAATTTTTCTTTGATATCAGTGTTGTGTTTTTTTGTGTATCTCTGTGTGTTGCCGTGTATGTTGTGTGTTACTGTATCTGGTATTTATAGTGAAGAAACTGTGGTGTAGGTGTGGGAGGAAGCAGGGGAGCAAATCCCTTTGGAGACAAAACACAACAGAATAAGAGGCAGCAGCCAGGGATGGCAGCAGGGGAGGTGCTAAAAAGTGGCTTCGTTGGGACTTATTTGGAAAAAAAAAACGAAGGAGCAAGGAGAAGGAGCAATTGGCTCCACTCCTCAAATGTTGCTGCCAGCAACAGTGTTGCAGCAAGCAAGAGGCGCCTTTGCCCTCTTCTTTTATTTTTATTTTGTTTTTAATTTTTGTACTTTTTTTGTATTTAAATTTTTTTGGTCTACATGTATACCAAAGTTGACTTTATATTGTACCATTATTTTGTAAAAAAAACTGTTTATAATAATAAAAAACCAATAATTCAGAAATTGATTTTTATTAGATTTTTTTATATATAACAATAATAACAAACAAATTAAACTAAATAACAATAATCATAATATCAATAAATAATGAGCACCGAGATAAACGTTTGTATACGACGAGACGCGAATGCACTTCCGTGATGAGAGCAAAGATGCGCGCATAATTAAAGATAACACGTTGCACGGCGAGAACAAAAATGCGTGCACGATTAGAAGCAACCCGCGTGCGAATTAAAACGGTTTGCATTAGTATATCGAACAAAATTAGGGTATGACATTATTAATAGAAAAGAAAATAAGGATAAATTACTGTGGTCAATTTTGCTTTAAATATATAGTAATATATATTTATATTTATTCATACGATGCCTTTGCTAATTCTGACCCGTTTCATTTATTGTTTGTTAAGTTTCGTTCTTATATTTAAAATCAAAAAGAAAGAGGTGAAAAATGAAACTCTAAATCTGGGTTTTAGTTTTATTTTTGTTCTAGAATTTTTTTATGAGATATATGATTAATAGAGAAACTTATGGACTTTTTATGATAAATTTTTTGTTGAAATGGAGAACGCAGATGTTACGAAAATTGTTTTTCGTTTATATGTGAAAAATAGTGGGGGTTCTAAATTTTTTTAATAGTGCTTTATTAGAACATGTGATTCTAATTATAATTTTTTTTTATATCAGAAGAAAGTAATTCAATTAGATTAAAATGGTGACTTTTGCTTTCTCTAATTATGAGAAGTTTAATTTTGTGATTTCATTTGTTTTGAAATTAACAAAAATAGTAAGTGCTTAAATTATATTTTGGATAATAATAGTTGCACTATTATTTTTCTACACGTGGATGATTTAATTAATTTTGGTTCTAATATTATATTTGTGAAGAATATAAAAAAATATGTTTTGTAAAAGTTTTTTATATGAAGTATGTTGGTGAAGTAAATATAAATTACTTCTGTTGTAAACCAGCACTCATTATGATCCTAGTGTCAAGTTGCTCAAGAACACCATGAGAGTGTTGGAAAGTCTGAGTTTGCGAGCATCATTTGCAGTCTTCAATATGCTGCTGATTGCACTACCATTATAACTATAATGTTATGAGCACTTGTGTGCTACTGAGAGGGTCATGATGTACCTTAAGATTACAAAAAGTTTTCCATTGTGCTATGAAGTTACAGTCATGATGACGAATGGAATAGTTTTTTAGATATTCCTAAGTATGAAAAGTTGATTCCAACCATATGGATCTGTTGTGAGAGAACCGCGACTATCACAAAGTAAATAAGAAGATCATATGATGTTTGAAGAAAATTTGGTTGATCCTTTGACGAAAGGATTAGCAAGAGGAATGAGACTGATGGCCATTAATTTGTCTTTTATAAGGGTAACCCGACCTAATAGACTGGAGATCCCAAGAAATAGGTTCAATGTGGTAATAACAACTTATAATAAGATGTAGAGTCATGCACAAATAATTTTAAGTCTCATTCATAGTGTGGAGCATGATATCATGTAGTGTTGGAAGGTTGAATAAATTTCTTAATGAGTTCTATACTCTATATAGAGTGGGGTACGTAGCTACATGAGTACTCTTGATAGACTCACCTATGTGAATGTGGAAGTGTGGCCGCTTCCTATGAAGTTTTGGGCAAAACTTGCTAGCGCGTTCACTATACTGGGATAACGTGCAGGGCCATAATGCACAGGTTTATAGACTACACCCTGAAAAATTGAGTGTGTAATGTTGTCTGAGATAGAGTTAAAGACTACGTGTCACTCTTGTTAAATCAGAAGCATCATCACTATGTATTGGTTCAAGTATACGTACACCATTATTTATGCTCAATCTTATATTGGAATGATTTAATGCTCGATGAAGATTTTAATTTATAAAGAAAACAAGTGGGGATTGTTGTGTTTTATATTTTATTTAAAAATTTAAAAATTAAAATAAAATATTTGACTAATATTCTTTTGAGACATGAACGTTTGATACCATGTTATAACTGTTTTGGATTCTTAATAGCATTAATATATTCAATTTATTCTTTTTTAAAACATATATATTATGATTATTATAAGCAAGTTATGTTTATATATATAAACGCCGGTTTTTAATTAGTTTTGTTTATGAATATAAATGTTGGCTTTTAATTGGTTTTCTGAAACGTAAGCTACTAGGCTTCAATTCTTGTTATGGATATCATCGTTGGCTTTTGATCCATATAAATAATTGAACGTTTGGTCTTTTATTACATGACAAAAGGCTAAGTATATAAATATTGCCATATTGACCAAGTTTTTGAACAAAAAAAGATACTAGTAAGATACTTCTCATTTTTAAGGAAAGAATAAGAATACCGAGCAGTAAAATAAAAAGAGGGGGTGTGAGTTTGGTGGTTTTCCTAGGTGCAGGGAAGATCATATATATTTTCTGAAAAGACTGTTTTATCCTGGAGACGACGGGGCTAGGAGAGTCTGCTTGCACACTTTGGACCGAGCCGCAAAACGTCTTAAAGAGAGCGACCTAGTCCGCACTCAGCCTAATTTTGTTCATGTTCGTCAGTGTATTCATAATTGTTCCAACATAAACCCCCTACTGACGCCTACCCTTAAGTCCGGGGAAAGATCCCCGTGGTCGTATCTACGAGATCTAACGTTTTCTCACCAAATCACCCAATGATAACAATGTATGGTTCTCTAGCTTGAGCATATTCACATAACAATGTACTTCTTGCTCATCCTCTGACGAGTTCTTTCCCATACTACAACAAGGTTACCCCCAAATCACGAGCATACCCTCTAATTTTTCGTAATTACTAGCATCAGCACTAGTATTCTCAACTAGTCATTCTAATTCAACAACCATTAACTAATCCCATAGGGACAATAACTGATTAATTGCACTCGACTAGAATCTCTCACAGTCACTCCAAGCACCACACATTTTTATAATCAATGAGATCAATAAAATAACACGTACAATGCAATTTGATTTCACGAATTCGCAAAAAAAACATCACTTGTCAAATGCAAACAATTTATCAAAGATCTAAACACAACATTTTCACATCATACACAACATAAATTTGAACATAATGCGCTTACAAGACACTAATTATATTCACATGCAGTTTCAGACATCAATAAGACATTTACATTTACATTTACATACTCATATCAAATCATTTGTGTCATTGCTCCTACAATGAACACATTAGAACTCAAATAACAACACAAAACACGTTCATAAAATAGTTGCATATAACACATAAAAAACACGCTCAGGTAGGATAGCCCAAACAAAGGAAACGCTCACTTTTGTCGACATAGTAAATATTTGCATTGTTCCCCTCTTGCGATCGCAATGACATTCCACATAGCAGCTGATGGCCTCCTTGCTGTGGAAATTGGCCATTTCTTTGACTTTCAGTATAGATTCTGGTTGTGACTTATATTTTTGTATTTTTGGATGGGAAAGAAATGATATGAATTTCGTGGGTTATGAGATGGATAATTTTGGAACAGATTTAAGCTAAACAAAAGAAATAAACTCTTGTTTAATACGTGAAGAAGATGGGTGTGAAGGTTAAGGGCGCCACCTTGGTCTAATCCAAGACAAGAATAGGCCTATGAACGTGAGGATCACCACAAGAAAAAGAATTCTTGATAAGATCGAATAAACTGGTCCAATACAGAACCAAAGAGTATGAACTCAAAATTTTTGATAAAGTCTTTGTTGGAATTTCATTGACACTTAAACTCCCTATTTATAATAAGGGAGGTTCTTACTGAATACAAAGGAAAAGAAATAAAGGGTATCCAAAAATTACAAGAATACTAGTCAAAACAATTGCAAGAAAATATCCTAGTTGATTTGGCATTGAATTCGCCATTAATGATTAGGATCTTGCATTTCCTTTTTGCTCTAATTGTCTTTGATGTGCCATAAATGACTTGGATCTTGTAATTCCTTTTTCCTCTGATTGCCTTTCTTGATTAGCAAGTTTGCTTGATTAGCAAGTTTGCCTTCCTTGATCAGCAAGTTTGCTTGATTAGCAAGTTGGTTGACTCCATCAACTCACAATAATATGCGCCACACACACCACTTGAAGTGGATTAAACACACTAAAAAAATAACTTGAAATGAAATAACTTAGTGCCTTGATCCCAAATGTATCAGTTGGTCACATGCACTTTTATCACAACTTAAAATAAAATTAGGGTAATTAAAATTGGACAGCAAGCCCATGGTAGGTTCTCATCATTCTCTCCTTCGAGAGAATTCGACCTCGAATTCCTTACTGCAGTTCCTCCAGGGTCAAAAGTAAGTCTAACGAACCCATCACATGTAACTTTCACAATAGGGAAATTTCCAAGTCCATTGGTAGAATTTGAGTGACTTACTTCCTCTTCCGTTTCTTGGTCATAATTAGGTTTCCCAAACTCACAATTTTTTTCCTCACCTGAAAAATAGTCTCCTTCATTCACTTTGTTCTCTTCATGACATAAAGAAGAAATGTTAGGCAATTGAATAATATTAAAAAAATCCCAACACTTGACCACACAAACCAACTTAGAAGAAGGTACTAGTATAGTTGTATGCCATGACTTCCCAATGTTATTCTCTTTCAATTCAATGGAAGCATTGCATTGTTCCTTTGGAAACACTTCTGCATTTGTCTTCTTGCAAGCTTCTTCTTTTGGAATGTCATCCAAAACCTTCTTGATAATAAAATCATCAAAACTGGGAAAAAGGTTAGGATTATAACAATAATCAATAATAACATTTTTATCCTCTATTTCTTTTTCACTCATTTCCTCTTTTTTTCCACACTCTATTTCTTTTTCTTTTTCTATTTCGTTTTCTTTTTTTTTCTTTTTCACACTTTTCTCTCAATTCTATTTGATCATCTCTCGCCTCACTTGGACTCAGAGGAACAAGTATGATCCTTTTACCATGATGCACAAAAGAATATTTGTCGGTATGCCCTTCATGACTAGCCTTCTTATCAAATTGTCAAGGCCTCCCTAACAATACATGACTAGCCTCCATAGGCACCACATCACACATCACTACATCCTCATACCTACCAATTGAAAAACACACCTCAACTTGTTCATTCACAATCGTTTCAACACTATCATTAAGCCACTGAAGTTTGTAAGGCTTAGGGTGAGGTGTAGTTACCAAATGAAGTTTAGAAACTAAACGTGTGCTAGCAACATTAGTAAAACTTTCTCCATCAATAATTAGAGAACATACCTTTTCTTGCACTACGCATCTTGTTTGAAAGATATTCTCTATTTGAGTTGTATCCTCCTCCTTCACGAAATTTCCTAACAACCTCCTCACCATGAGAAGTTCGCCACTAGGAATATCTTCTCCACTCATTTTTTCCTAAGAAGTCATGCAATAAAAATGGTAAACAAAACCTAGAATTGCTTAAACAAAGGTCCAATTCGAATCTTGCTCTGATACCAAATGATGGCCTCCTTGTTGTGGAAATTGGCCATTTCTTTGACTTTCAGTATAGATTCCGGTTGTGACTTATATTTTTGTATTTTTGGGTTTAAGATGGATGGAATATGGGAAAGAAATGATATGAATTTCGTGGGTTATGTGATGGATAATTTTGGAACAGATTTAAGCTAAACAAAAGAAATAAACTCTTGTTTAATACGTGAAGAAGATGGGTGTGAAGGTTAGGGGAGCCACATTGGTCTAATCCAAGACAAGGATAAGCCTATGAATGTGAGGATCACCACAAGAAAAAGAATTCTTGATAAGATCGAATAAACTGGTCCAATACAGAACCAAAGAGTATGAACTCAAAATCTTTGATAAAGTCTTTGTTGGAATTTCATTGACACTTAAACTCCCTATTTATAATAAGGGAGGTTCTTGCTGAATACAAAGGAAAAGAAATAAAGGGTATCCAAAAATTACAAGAATACTAGTCAAAACAATTGCAAGAAAATATCTTAATTGATTTGGCATTGAATTCGCCATTAATGATTAGGATCTTGCATTTCCTTTTTGCTCTAATTGTCTTTAATGTGCCATAAATGACTTGGATCTTGTAATTCCTTTTTCCTCTGATTGTGTAACACCCCGGTATTTCTTTAACAAAGAAATACCTAAATATATAATTTGGTTTACATCAGAGTATAAAAATTCCTGTTCAGATATAAATCCTTACAAGAAACAGCGGAAACTATGAAATAACATTATACAAGTTCGAGCCATAAGACCGAATACAAAGGCTACATAAAAAAAATATCTAAAACATGGATGCACTACAAGAAAATTGACCTATAGCGACGGTAAATCACCGTGGGTAAAGGGTTAAAAACCGTGGGTATAGCACTGAAAACCTATACCGACGGAACATTTTGTCGTCGTCTTTATTTGGCTATACCCACGGATAAACGGCGTCGCTATAGCCTATAGTGGCGGTTTTCTGACCGATGGACAAAACCTAATAGCTATGCCCACGGTCACGCTTCTGTTGGTATAGGTTTTAACATCACACTTAATTTCGCTATACACACGCCAAATTCTCCATCGGTATAGGTTTTAGTTGTAGCTCCTAATATGCTATACCCACCACTTGTAAAGAATTTATTTGTGTGACACCTCTTGTCATTAGCACTTATGATAATCAATTAAAAGCTAAATATAAAATAAATACATTTATGAAACAATAAAATAAAATAAAACTCAAATCATATTGAAAATTAATCACGTCTTACAAGCATGTCAACATATTGCAAATTAACATATACTCTTACGTCAACTCTTACGATATTCTCAAAAGCATGTTAGCATATTGTAAATTAACATGTACTACTACATCCAACTCTTAGGATAATCTCAAAAGTTACAAAGAAAACAAATTGCATAAAATTAATGTAAAAGCTAAGTTTGACGACATAAAATCAACTTCTAATCTTCATTGACGCCATTATCTCCATTAGTGTCTGGACTTGGAGAATTCATTTGCTCCGGGGCACTAGAAGCAGTTGGAGCCTATTGAAAATAAAATAAATACAACTCAGCTTAGTTGATTTTTCCATACCTCATTTATATAAAATCTAGGAGGATAATATATTATACCTGTCTTGCCACTTGTAGAATATCATCAACATCTTCTCCAGAAAATCGATTTTGAATCAATGTCATAACATTTCCCAAAAGGCTTTCCATTTGTCTAACTCTATTGCGTAATCCTTGAATCAATGCAATACATACACCACCTAAACTAACTTCAGTATGAGACCAGAAAACTAATTAAGAGCCCAAAATAAAATTGCTATAAAAAAACATACCTTGCAAATTTGTTGCCGTAAAATTGTACAAAGAAGCACAACTCACATGTAGTAAATTAGATAGTAATATTACATCATATTGTAGTCTCTTTTTTTCATCAGATGGATTTAATATATAACTAATGATTTGACAGTTATATTTTAACTCAATTCTAATTGAGTCAAAAGTAAGAGAGCTTTATGGATTAAACAAAAATAAATGTGACATTAGATGTTGGTAGAGTTTCAAAAAAAAACTATATTTGCAGGTGTTAAAGACTCTTGTATCATTGAACATGATTGGTCACATCTATTTTATTTGTTCCAAGGTTTATATGCTTTTTAATTCCTTTCTATTTTATTTGAACATGTAGCAAGCCTAAAAAGTGCAACACTGAGTTGGCTATGCTTTCAACTAATTAATCAACAAAAAGTGCATACCTGTTGTTGCATTATTGGGTTGCTTATGCAGCGTCCTTTAATTGCTTATATGTTCTTTATCTGCAGCAAAATAATAGCATTAGGTTCTCATCATATTTTGGCTTTGAGTAGAGAATAAAATCAAACAATTGGTGAGCAGAAGTAAAAGACTATAAGAGGTACTATATGTAAACTATGAAACAAGACTATATGTAAACTATGTCAAACTACCATATGTTCTTAAAACTCCCATTGCCATTATCAAAACTAGCACCAAAAATTGTTTCTAACAGCAAAATGTCAAACTACCATATATTCTTAAAAGTACTATATGTAAACTATGAAACAAGACTGGTTCAATTTAAATCCCATTGCTATTGTGTTCTGCTTAATAACATTTTCAGCTGAAAAAAGTAATGGCATAAGGAACCATAATTTTATGAACATCACATAAGGAATAAGAGCACAGGAACAAGGAACCAAAATTTTGGGAGACTTTTTGTACCCATGCAATGGACATCTTCAATCAGTTTTGGGAGCACAGGAAAAGTAGAAATATAAACAAACCTTTTCGTCAATCTGTTTTGGGAGACTTTTTGTACCCATGCAATGGACATCTTCATACTTAACTAAAAAGAGTCTGCTCTGCCCAAGGAAAACATCAAGCTAAATCTGTGTTCTCTATGAAGAAATCGAATTGACATTTAAATATTTAAAAATTTAATTTTCTTTCCTTACAATCAAATATCAAACACAACACATGGTATACAGTGAAGGTATGAAATCTATGTTAAAGTACATAATCAACTTCCTTTTTACCTACTACAATAGAATGTGGCTCAAACGGGTTCATCACCTTGCATCAAATAGTAATACGTTCTTCAACGGATTCTGCAACAATTTGAAATGGATCTTGTTATAATAGCCTTGCCTTGCAAATAATCTTCTCAAACCAATGAATTAAAGCTGAGTATTACATCTTATCTTAAAGCAATACATACACCACCTAAACTAACTTCAGTATGAGACCAGAAAACTAATTAAGAGCCCAAAATAAAATTGCTATAAAAAAACATACCTTGCAAATCTGTTGCCGTAAAATTGTACAATGAAGCACAACTCACATGTAGTAAATTAGATAGTAATATTACATCATATTGTAGTCTCCTTTTTTCATCAGATGGATTTAATATATAACTAATGATTTGACAGTTATATTTTAACTCAATTCTAATTGAGTCAAAAGTAAGAGAGCTTTATGGATTAAACAAAAATAAATGTGACATTAGATGTTGGTAGAGTTTCAAAGAAAACTATATTTGCAGGTGTTAAAGACTCTTGTATCATTGAACATGATTGGTCACATCTATTTTATTTGTTCCAAGGTTTATATGCTTTTTAATTCCTTTCTATTTTATTTGAACATGTAGCAAGCCTAAAAAGTGCAACACTGAGTTAGCTATGCTTTCAACTAATTAATCAACAAAAAGTGCATACATGTTGTTGCATTATTGGGTTGCTTATGCAGCGTCCTTTAATTGCTTATCTGTTCTTTATCTGCAGCAAAATAAATAAAAGCATTAGGTTCTCATCATATTTTGGCCTCCGCATTAAGCATCACGAACACGCTCCGAATGCCTCCGCAACTGAACTCAATGGGCCCCACTTGCACAAACAGCAACTCAATCAATCATTCTTGCTACTGAACTCCTCTCCGGTATATTGAACTGATGACTCTCGAGACTTTGACAAATCGAACCCAAACTCGACGAACAAACATTCCAGCTTTACTTCCATTTCCCAGTATCAGGATACCGATTTGTAACTGGCATAACTAGGTCAATTCGTGACCAAAACTCCTCAAATCAGTGCCCATTGTGAAGAGAATTTTGTCTAGATTCTGATGGAGGAAGTTCCAGACGCATGCAGCCAATATTCAGAGAGTTATCGCGAATACAATGGGACTGGTCCAGTACAGTGGCTGATTCTTAACCGAAACTTGAGGACACAATATCTCCCTCATTTCCAAATGAAATCTGACGGTTCTTGTGCTCATATTGAAGCATTTTGTGTCTAGTTTCCAGGGAGATACGATGAAAACACTGAAGGTAGGTCATACGGGTTTCACCCAGAATTCTTGATTATCATGAATCATCAACCTCAAATACTTGTGACCAATAATTTGTGCTTCAATCTTCAGTGCCAGTAGTTTTACAACCTTCAGACACTTCCCAATCCACAAGGTAGGCTCAGAATCACTTCCCTAATGGTTCCTACTGAACATGCAAAGCAACAAGTGTGCCAAAATTCCATTTCTCTCCACTTGGAGCTTCAAGTGATCTTCAATGGTGAAAAGAGTTAGGTGAGGAATGTGATTCATAAACTAGGGTCACTGGATAGAGCTCAAAAATTTGAAGAGATGGGACAGAGATGAGTTACATGCATGGAGAATCCATGGCCCTCCACTTTCCTCTTTCTTCTTCTTCCCTCTCCTCTTCTCCTCTCTTCACGTTTTCCCCTCATTCTCTCTATTTCTTTCTTTTCTCATTTCTGAAAGTGTTTTAGCTTGAGGGAGATGAGTGGGACTTAAAACAGCTGAGAGCTAGTAAGGGTGAGGGAAAGACCAAATTGTCCTCACACCTTAAATTCCTACTTATTCCATTTTGAATCCATTAAGTACTCACCAATCCACATGACTTAGGACTTTTAGTAACATTCCATGATCCTACTATGACTCGGACCCAATATTTATATCGTTGGATGATACATCTTCGACGCGAGGTGAAATGACCATTTTACCCTTGTGGTCTAATTCCCACCACAATTCACACAATTCGAATAATTTGAGTACATTTCATATGCTTGAGTGATTAAACATCGTTTCCATGAAATTGTCATATCCATGACCCGATTTATTATCTAATCGAATAATAAATCATTAGTTAATTTCGTAATCCGAAATTAACAAAATTAGGGATGTTACAGATTGCCTTTCTTGATTATCAAGTTTGCTGATTAGCAAGTTTGCCTTCTTTGATCACCAAGTTTGCTTGAAGTGGATTAAACACACTAAAAAAATAACTTGAAATGAAATAACTTAGTGCCTTGATCCCAAATATATCAGTTGGTCACATGCACTTTTATCACAACTTAAAATAAAATTAGGGTAATTAAAATTGGACAGCAAGCCCATGGTGGGTTCTCATCAGCAGCAAACCTCACATTTGTATCATAACGCCGTCGTGATAAAAGTCCATCAAATCACAATAATATGCGCCACACACACCACTTGAAGTGGATTAAACACTAAAAAAATAACTTGAAATGAAATAACTTAGTGCCTTGATCCCAAATATATTAGTTGGTCACATGCACTTTTATCACAACTTAAAATAAAATTAGGGTAATTAAAATTGGACAGCAAGCCCATGGTAGGTTCTCATCAGCAACAAACCTCACATTTGTGACATAACGTCGTCGTCTTCCATCATTTGCCTCGGTCAAAGACCAATTAAAGATTCATATCACATCCATAAAACAATACCAAAACGATCAATAATTGTCTAATAGAAACAATACTCCCTCCTGTTCAAAATATAAGAAAAAAAAACCAAACATCTCACATACTAAAGAATAACATTGAAACTTGTTATTTTCAATTAATAAAGCTGAAATTTAACCTTCTTTCCAAAACTATCCTTTTTATAAAACTTAAATTTATTCTCCTAATTATACATTCCTACAAGTAATAAGGCTAAACCACATGGGAAAGTGAAGACAATAAATGCATCTCGTAAACATTCTTTTTAAGTAAATAAGGGTAGAATTGGAATGAGACATTTAATGCACCTCAAAAACAATGTTTATTTCTTATATTGTGGATCACCAAAACACACATTTTTTCTCTTATATTGTGGACCGGAGGGAGTAGAAATTATTAATTGGCCGTTTAACGAATTAATCATATTCGAAACGAAGTACCAATCTAAATTGAACAAGGCGACAACAACAAAATGAAATTTTAAACTATAGAACTCAAAGGTCTAGACTTGAACACAATACACAAGTTAAGGGAAGCTTGGCTCGTAAAGGATGATCGATGGCGCATGGAAATAGATCTCTAATGATATTAGGGCAAGTTTGTTGCAAATCTATTGTAGAGATCTGGTGGTTGTTTTGTTATGAAACTGGATGAAGTGGTTGGAAGCAGTTTTGTGGTGAGGTAAATGGCTGTTGAGTTTGAATATTGTGGACTTGTGCGAATCTAAAGCGACAAACATCACAATCAGTGGCCAAGGGCGAATCCTGAAACTATATGAACTTGGGCACAATAACCATGGTGTTGACCGATTTGGGAGGCGTTGGAATTACGGATGGAGAAGAAATGAAAATGGAGGTTGGATCTACCGTAGCTCAAACACGAGAGAAAAAGGGTGATTTGTCTGTGGCCATACCTTGACAGAACTTACATTTGGGAGGTGTTGAGGCAGCCATGATAGCGTTAAGAACCAATCGCGATAGGGAGAAGTCGTGAATGGATGGGTCTTCGATTTGGGGTCTTTCGCATGAATTTCGTCGCTGTTGTGTGCTGGTGCATGACCACCAGAGTTGGCACCCGAGGTGCGACCATGTGGTGGTCCACCGTGAAGAGTAATCAAAAGCAGGGATAAAGACTATGAGAGAGGAGTTAGGATTCGAAGCTACACAAACCAGAGGGAGGAGGAGGAAGGAAACACGGGCTGGATCGGGTCATGGGTAAAGGGGCGTGTGTATGAATATTTGGGGTGTAATGTAAATGCCAAAGCCGATAAAAAAGGTTCCATTAGAAAAAATAGGATTTAAAAATAGCAAAAAAATGGATTGCATAAAAACACACATTACAATAACACATCATTAACCCAAAAGGCCAAAACAAAGTGGTGAGCTAAAAATACCAATGGGTATCTAGGTCACCTCTCTTATATATATATATATATATATATATATATATATATATATATATATATCATTCATTTAGCTTATTTCTAGTCGATTTGGGACTAACCACTCACAGTTGAAATCCCAACACTTCATACTCATCTACCAGAGATGAGTGGTTTTAGGCCATTTTTTTTGGTCGAGAATCCCCCTCCCACATCGCTTTTGCTATGTTTTTATCTAAATATAAGTGTTTTTTTGGTTTGTAGACGAAGTGGCAATTACCACTAGAAACTCACACACACAACTGTGAGGTCCCGAGACATGATATCCAGTCTAACAATTTCGGCATTTGCTAGTTGAGCTAGGCCTTACGGATAATATATAAGTGATTTCAAGTAGATATAGTTTTCTTTAATTTCATTATCTAAGTTTGGCGTTATTTTGTTTGTCATCTCACTGCAGAGTTTTTTGGTTTTGCGTTTTTAATTCAGATTTAGAGATCTTCTTTGATAAATTACAAACTTGATCATCGATTTTGGCTTCAATGTTACCGATCTAGAGACATGAGTATTTCAGTCATTTTAATTTTGTCAAATTTGTAGGCATAACATGCTTTGATTTGGTTCGTAAATTCATTATTTTCAATTTTACCAATGTTGAATTTGTATTGTTTTTGGTGTATTATTCTACCCTTTTATAAATGAATAAATATTTTTTTTAGTGTAAAAAAATTTCTTCCCCACAAGCAACACATAACTTAGGTTAGCTAAGGGAGCCACATATTCTTCATGAAACGACGTTGTATTAGGATTAAACCACACGCGCTGCTGTGCGGGAGAACCACCGAGAGTAGGAAGTTCATCCTAAAATATAAATCTGGGGGAGTCTTGGCGCCAACTCTCCCGCCAAGCTCCCCCTCCCTTTTTTTTTCTTTTATCCTTTTTTCTTTTTCTTTTTATTTATTTATATTTTTTAGGTAATTTTGAGTCTAGAAAAAGATTAAATTATTTAAATACGCGAAGTTTATTCATTCATAACTAGATTGGTGAAAAGGAAAATTAATTTTGTGGCCAATTACGTAATGTGTGACGCTAGATAGTGTGTTTTAAGGTATTTTAAGATATGGAAAAAAATTTAATTGTTCAAATACGTGAAGTTTGTTCCTACATAATCGAATTCATCGAAAAGGAAATTAATTTCGTGACAAATTGCGTGAAGTGTGACGTTAGACAGTATGTTTTGGGGTACTTTAAGATCCGGAAAAAAAATTAATTGTTTAAGTACGCAAAGTTTGTTACTCGATAACTAATTTTATTAAAAAAATAATAATTTTGTAATAAAATATGATGCTAAGTAGTGTGTTTTTGGTGCTTTAATTAGGATTAAAAAAAAATTAGATATACAAATATATGGAGTTCGTTCCTCAACAATTGGTTTGGTCATGCCAAAAATTAATTTCTTGGTGTGTTTTGGGTTACCTTAGCGTTCGAAAAAAATTTAAAAGTTCAAAATGGAAAAGTTTGTTTAAAAAAATAATTTCGTGACAAAATACGTAAAGTATGATGCTAAGTAGTGTGTTTGTGAGTATTTTTGCGTTCGGAAAAATTACTGTTCAAATACCAAAAGTTTGTTCCTTGATAACTGATTTAAAAATCAATTTATTTTTTTCTTCTCTTTATATTTTTTAGAACCATATTTTTCTGGATTTTAAAAAATAAATTTAAAGATGCTTCGGATAAAAAGAATTTAAAGACCATATTCCTTCAACTTTGTATAGTTGTTCCATTTTATTGGTGATTCTCATCCAACCCTCATAATACCCACGTTTTTCACTTTCTAATTGTGTTGTCTTCTTTTTTTCTAGTCGCTTCCTTTTCAATGTGTTTGTTAATTAAAAATGATACTCTTAATTATGATTTACATTATCACACACTTCTACAATATATAATTAATTTTATCTTCACTCATACATTGTTACAATATTTATGTATTAAATGAAGCTTTTGTCCCCCACCCTTTTTTTTTTCATATTTTCATTTTCACCCAGCTTTTTTTTCTTCATATTTTCATTTTTAAGAGTACATTAAAATTTAGGTGAAGTTTGTGCTAAGTAGTGAAGATGAAAATACATAAATTATATATTGTAACATTCAAATATACAAAGTTTGTGCCTCAGTAATCGATTTGGCTAGGTGAAAAAAAATATAGTTTCGTGACAAAATATGTAAAGTGTGATGCTAAATAGTGTGTTTTGAGATACTTTAGTGTTGGAAAAAAATTAATCGTTTAAATGTTCAACGTTCAGTCCTCAATATCGAAAAAAAATTAAGTGTTTGAATGCGCAAAATTTGTTTTAGTGAAAAAAATAATCAAAACAAAATATGTAAAGTATGATGCTAAGTAGTGTGTTTTTTTATACTTTAGTGTTCACAAAAAAAATTAACCGTTCAAATGCTCAATGTTCAGTGCTCAATATCAAAAAAAATTTTAATTGTATGAATGCGCAAAATTTGTTTTGGTGAAAACAAAGTCAAAACAAAATATGTAAAGTTAAATACTAAGTAGTGTGTTTTTTTATACTTCAGTGTTCGTAAAAAAAATTCATCTTTTCAAATATGTTATGTAGTGTGTTGTCCTGTGAGATCTTATGTAATGTGATAATGCGTTAAACTAAAATTATTTGATTATCATTTGTTGTCTATATTTTAATGGATCAATTTCATTTGTGTGCTGATTTTAAAAAAAAATTAACTGTTTGAATTACTTATCTTTGAATTATAAATTACTATGCTACATTATTTCCATGGACTATTATTTATGTTTAAATTATAAATTCCCGTTAATTTATGTGCTGATTTTTAATTTATTCATCAAATTTTAATATCAAAACAATTAAGTAGTCGCTAAAGCTTTGGCCTCTGCCCTGCACGGGTCCCGGTTTCTGTTTATTGAAAGCGACCAATCCATCTAACAATAATTAAAAAATAAAAATGGGAAAGAAAGTTACATATAAAAGCTTCGCACTCTTCTGCCCCTTTATTCTTCTGCATTTTCCCCTTCACCCTTTCCCCGGATTAGGGTTTTCTGCAAGAACCCTAATTATTTCCAATCGGAAGATTATTCTCACAATTTATCATAATCCTTCTAATCGTAAACTCACCGAACACGTTATCCAAAACACGAGCGATTCCGTCACGCAACAATTTCTAGGGTTTCAAATCAGAGAGTTGATTCATTCAATTCAAGGGAGATTCGATCGATCTAAAGCGGGGAATGGTACCGATTATCGTGTGGTTATCAGTATAATTAACGCTCGGTGGCGAGCGAGTTGACAATTTGAGGGGTGGGTTGGTTTTTGTATGGAAACTCGGAGTCGGAAGCGGGCGGAGGCTTCCTCAGCTGCCCCTTCATCTTCTCCCTCTGGTCCTACCACTCGTGCCAGCAAGCGAACTCGTCTTTCTACTTCTTCCTCTTCTCCTGCCACCACCACCGCAACCACCGCCACAGCCGCAGCCACCACCACCACAACCACTCCTACTCGCTCCGTAAACACTCGTTCCCGCGCGTCCAAGTCTAAGGAACCCTTACCACCGAAAAATCCTCCTCCACCTATGGACTCAAACAACGAATCTTCCTCTGGTTCACGCCGTGATCGCCGTGGCAAAAATTTGGAAAGGGACAGCTCTGACAAGGGAAAGGAAAAGGAACACGATGTTAGGGTGAGGGACAGGAATTCAGAAAAGGGGTTGGCGTTGAACGTGGAAGGCAGTAGTGCTGGGGGCGACGAAGACGATAACGACAGTGATGGTGGTGCTGGGATTTTGCATCAGAACTTGACGTCTGCCAGTAGCGCACTTCAGGGGCTTCTAAGGAAACTCGGTGCCGGTTTGGATGATCTGCTTCCATCATCGGGGATGGGTTCTTCGTCTCATCAGAGTGGGAGGTTGAAGAAGATTCTGTTTGGGTTGCGAGCAGATGGGGAAGAAGGTCGGCAGGTTGAGGCTTTGACGCAGCTCTGTGAATTGCTTTCTATAGGGACAGAGGAATCGCTTAGTACGTTCTCGGTTGATTCGTTCGTTCCTGTGCTTGTGGGGTTGCTGAATCACGAGAGCAATCCTGATGTCATGCTTTTAGCTGCCAGGGCTCTAACACATCTGTGCGATGTGCTTCCTTCGTCTTGTGCTGCTGTTGTACATTATGGAGCGGTTCCAATCTTCTGCGCGAGGTTGCTCACTATAGAGTATATGGACTTGGCTGAGCAGGTTGTTCCCTAGTGATTACTGAAAAAACGCATTATGTGATTACTGAAAAAACGCATTTGGAACAAATGTTACATGTTTTATTTTATGTTGCATGTTCAATTGTGATTATGATGATGCCTAATTGTTAAAGGATATGTATTTGTTTATCAATGAACTGACATTCTGTATGTGATTAACATGATAAGTCCCTTCAAGCCCTAAAGAAGATATCTCAGGAGCACCCAACTGCCTGCCTGCGTGCTGGTGCTCTCATGGCCGTGCTTTCTTATTTGGACTTTTTCTCAACAGGAGTTCAGGTAAATTATCTGTCAAATTCTTAAATTTAGGTCATGCTATAATTTTGGATTGTCATGATTACTTGGTCTTAGGTATACTTCTTGGGAGCCAGAGTATATTGACAAAATTCTATGTTTCAGCGTGTTGCATTATCTACTGCTGCAAATATGTGCAAGAAACTTCCTTCAGATGCAGCTGACTTTGTGATGGAAGCTGTTCCTCTTCTGACAAACCTCCTTCAGTATCATGATTCTAAGGTAAGCTTATGTTTTGTTATTATCAGACTTGTCACGTGTAGGAATCTATTTTTCCTTGTTACACCCATGCTTTCCACTATTAAGGAGGTTCTGTTTGATCTTCCTCATATGCATCTTTAATTTTATGTAGGTCCTGGAGCATGCCTCTGTTTGTTTGACTCGAATAGCTGAAGCATTTTCGTCATCTCCAGACAAATTAGATGAATTATGCAATCATGGACTGGTAACCCAAGCTGCCTCCCTTATTTCTAACAGCAGTTCTGGAGGTGGGCAGGCTTCTCTCAGTACGCCAACATATACTGTAAGTACAGTTTTTGCTTTAAGTTCAATGCCTGTAGAGTTGTTGGTTCTTGACTTCAAGGCATATGCAGGGTTTGATCCGACTTCTTTCAAGTTGTGCAAGCGGGTCCCCTCTTGGAGCTAAAACTTTACTACTTCTTGGAATTAGTGGAATTCTTAAAGAAATTTTATCTGGTTCTGGAGTTTCTTCTAATGCCTCTGTTTCTCCCGCATTAAGTAGGCCACCAGAGCAGGTATATTGTACTTATAACTCTTATTGTGATCATTGATGTGTAATTTTTTTTCCCTTTATGGTTCATTCGACATACTTTCACCTTAAATTCATCATTCAGATCCTTGATTTTTTCAACTATCTTACCATCGTGAAGAGATGAAATTATTCTAATTCCATGTTCCTAATATATAGATATTTGAGATTGTAAACCTGGCAAATGAGCTTCTTCCCCCTTTGCCACAAGGAACTATTTCCCTTCCTGTCAGCACCAACTTGTTTGTGAAGGGGCCCATTGTAAAAAAGTCACCTTCTGGCAGTTCCAGTAAACAAGAAGACTCAAATGGTAATGTTCCTGAGACATCGGCCCGTGAGAAACTATTAAATGATCAACCCGAGCTACTTCAGCAATTTGGGATGGATCTCCTCCCAGTTTTAATTCAGGTTGGCATTTATTGCATTAATTAAATGCTTAAATTATTCTTCACAATTTTTTCAAATTAAAAAATGAGTTTTTTGAATTGTTATTTTGCTTCCTTATGTAGCTAATTCTTAGCATTGGTTTGCATTTGAAACAGATATACGGTTCTAGTGTCAATGGACCTGTTCGGCACAAATGTCTTTCTGCCATTGGAAAATTGATGTATTTTAGCTCGGCAGAGATGATCCAGTCTTTGTTAAGTGTGACAAATATATCAAGGTACATAAAAGTTTGATTGGGTTGATATTGCGTAATATTCTCACTGCTTTTGCTGGCTTAGCAAATTTATTTATTATTGTTTTGATCATATAGTTTCTTAGCTGGAGTCTTGGCATGGAAAGATCCACATGTTTTGATTCCTGCCTTGCAAATTGCTGAAATTCTTATGGAAAAGCTCCCTGGGACATTCTCTAAGATGTTTATTAGAGAAGGTGTCGTCCATGCAGTAGACCAACTTATTTTGGCTGGAAATTCTACGAATGTCTCCACACAAGCATCTGCTGCTGAGAAGGATAATGATTCTCTATCTGGTGCATCATCTCGCTCTAGGCGTTATCGGCGACGCTTTGGCAACTCCAATCCTGATGGAAATCCTTTGGATGATTTGAAGACTTCAGTTTCAGTTAATGTTGGTTCTCCTCCGAGTTCCACTGATATTCCAACTGTAAACTCTAGTATTCGGTTATCTGTTAGTGCAGCTGCAAAAACTTTTAAAGACAAGTACTTTCCTTCAGATCCTGGGGCTACTGAAGTGGGTGTTACGGATGATCTTTTGCATCTGAAAAATCTTTGCACCAAATTAAATGCTGGTGTTGATGATCAAAGGACTAATGGTAAGGGGAAATCTAAGACTTCTGGCTTTGGTCTGGAAGAGCATTTAATTGGGGTGATATCTGACATGCTAAAGGAACTTGGGAAAGGAGACGGTGTGTCTACTTTTGAATTCATTGGTAGTGGTGTTGTTGCAGCTTTGTTGAATTATTTCTCTTGTGGGTATTTCTCTAAAGATCGACTATCAGAAACCAACCTTCCCAAGCTTCGCCAACAAGCACTTACAAGGTTTAAGTTATTTATAACAGTTGCACTACCTGCCACTATGGACAATGGGGCTGTAGCTCCTATGACTGTCTTGATCCAAAAGCTTCAAAATGCTTTGTCCTCCATGGAACGTTTCCCTGTTGTTCTGAGTCATTCATCTAGGTCATCTAGTGGAGGTGCACGTCTATCCTCTGGACTAAGTGCATTATCTCAGCCCTTCAAGTTGCGTCTTTGTCGAGCCCAGGGGGAAAAGTTACTTCGGGATTATTCATCTAATGTTGTGTTGATTGATCCACTAGCAAGTTTAGCAGCCATTGAGGATTTTCTCTGGCCTCGTATCCAGCGAAGTGAATCTGGTCAGAAGTCCACTGCACCTGCTGGGAACTCTGAACCTGGAACAACTCCTGCAGCAGCAGGTGTTTCAGCTCCTGCTTTAACAACTCCCACTACCCGTCGTCAATCTACAAGATCCAGATCATCTGTTAGTATAGGGGATACGCCCAGAAAAGAAATAGCTCAAGAAAAAAGCTTGAGCTCATCTAAGGGTAAGGGAAAAGCTATATTAAAGCCTGCACAAGACGAGGCAAGAGGACCCCAAACCAGGAATGCTACACG
Source organism: Astragalus membranaceus (assembly GCA_039519185.1). Taxonomy (NCBI): domain Eukaryota; kingdom Viridiplantae; phylum Streptophyta; class Magnoliopsida; order Fabales; family Fabaceae; genus Astragalus; species Astragalus membranaceus. The sequence continues at coordinate 100,550,970 of CM076850.1, forward strand.
CAGAAGCGCAGCTCTTGATAAAGATGCTCAAGTAAAGCTCGGTGACTCTACTTCTGAGGTACTTTGAAATTCCAGGGATAAGTTCATGATGCTATAATCATTTTCATTTGGATTTGGATTTCTGATGCTCTCTCCACTGTTTCTTTCTGGTTTTGGTTTCTGGTTTTTGTTTCTTAATGTGAAGGTGTGGGATGGAGGTGAAAGATCTGTCATGCATTTTGACAGTTTCGTTTTTAAGGAAAAATACTTTATAATGCCAAAATAAAATCCTAAATTGGACTAACCACCCCTAATTTGTGGGAACTCAACAAATGAACTATAAGATGATTTTGGAGGATCATTTTTATCCATATTACTAATAGTTTATTAGTAATAAGCATCCTCTCCCCTCCAAACTCCTAAACATAGGCTTGATGATTAATTTGAGTAATTGCTTTTTTCCATCATGGTGTGTTTTTTTGTGACATTTAAGCCGCTTCTTGATTATGAGTGTTTACATACAATGCTAATTGTTATTTAGCTAGGTTTATGTTGTTAAACTGTTGGCAGAATCTGTTGAGTACAGCACAAATTATAAGGAGCAGATAGGTCTTAAATTGTTCGTTAAGCAATCTTTTGTTGGCTTTGCTTTGGATCAAAATATGAACTTAGTTGATGTCTCCCGAAGTATTGTAGCACTGGTGGTACCTTTTTTCTGTTTTTCTTTTCTCCATTGACAATATTTTCCATTGTTTTGTGTTGTAGGATGAAGATTTGGAAATGTCTCCTGTTGATATTGATGAGGCATTGGTTATTGAAGATGATGACATTTCTGATGATGATGAGGACGACGATGAGGATGATGATGATGATGATCATGAAGATGTACGTAATCCAGCGATTCTTATTTTTTGGCTGAGATTTAATTTCTTGCTTAGTAATCAATATCTCATATAAGCAGTCATTGTGATACTGTTTGCTTTTTCTGACATCATTTCTATTTCTTCATGTTTTTATTGCCTTTAATAGGTTAAATTTTGTAAACAATTTTTGTTTTTTTTCAATTACCAGTACAACTACTGCTGCCCTTTATCTTTACCCCTTTCCATTATCTCAATCAGACATGCTTCTTTTTTTAATAGCATCAAACAGAAATGCTATCATTGTGTTTATTACAAATTATGCATAATTGTAGATTTTAACAACCGTCAATAGTTCTTAACCAAGATAGAAAATTATCATTAGTTTCAGTTGCTTCTAATCTTAAGATGTTTTGGCTTGTTTTAATTTTCCGATGCAGATGCTGAGGGATGATTCCCTTCCTGTCTGCTTACCTGACAAAGTACATGATGTGAAATTGGGAGACTCAGGTGAGGATACTAAGCTTGCTCCTGCAACAAACGATGCCCAAACTAATGCAGCCTCGGGATCTAGCAGCAAAGTTGGTACAGTCAGGGCATCAGAGTCTGCTGATTTTAGAAGTGGCTATTCTAACTCAAGAGGTGCAATGTCATTTGCTGCTGCTGCCATGGCCGGACTTGGATCTGCTAATAGCAGAGGAATCAGGGGTGGAAGAGATCGGCATGGGCGTCCATTGTTTGGTAGTTCTAATGATCCTCCGAAGTTGATCTTTACTGCTGGTGGAAAACAGCTAAATAGGCAATTGACTATATATCAGGCAATTCAAAGACAGCTTGTACCAGATGAGGATGATGATGATAGATTCGCTGGCAGTGACTTTGTGTCTAGTGATGGAAGCAGGCTGTGGGGAGACATTTACACTGTAACTTATCAGAGGGCAGAGAACCAAACAGACAAGGCTTCACTGGGAGGTTCAACTTCAAAATCTAGTAAACCTGGGTCTACATCAAATTGCAGTTCCGAAGTCAAACTGCATCAGACATCTGTATTAGATAGTATCTTGCAAGGAGAATTGCCTTGCGAGTTGGAGAAATCTAATCCTACATATGATGTATTGGCACTACTGCGTGTGTTAGAGGGTTTGAACCACCTGGCACCTCGTTTGAGGGCCCAAGCAGTTACTGATAGCTTTGCCGAGGGAAAATTTTTGGATTTAGATGAGCTAGTTGTTGCCACTGGTGCTAGGGTTTCTTCGGAGGAATTTATAAGCAGCAAGCTTACTCCCAAATTAGCCAGGCAAATACAAGATGCCCTTGCCTTATGCAGTGGAAGTCTTCCCTCATGGTGTTACCAGTTAACTAAAGCATGCCCTTTTTTGTTTCCATTTGAGACCCGGAGACAATACTTCTATTCAACTGCCTTTGGGTTATCTCGTGCACTGTATCGACTCCAACAGCAGCAGGGTGCTGATGGCCATGGATCAACAAATGAAAGAGAGGTTAGAGTTGGAAGGCTGCAGCGCCAAAAGGTTCGTGTGTCTCGAAACCGCATTTTGGATTCTGCTGCTAAAGTGATGGAGATGTATTCTAGTCAAAAGGCTGTACTTGAAGTGGAGTATTTTGGTGAAGTTGGCACTGGCCTGGGCCCCACCCTTGAGTTCTATACCCTTCTAAGTCACGACTTACAAAAAGTTAGACTTCAGATGTGGAGATCAGGTTCTAATGAGAATTATCCAATGGAAATTGATGGAGATGAAAAGATAAAGAAAAACAGTGAAAGCACTATTGCTAGAGATGGCGAACTTGTTCAAACTCCTCTTGGGTTGTTTCCTCGACCTTGGCCTGTAAATGCTAATGCATCAGAGGGTAGCCAATTTTATAAAGTGATTGAGTATTTCCGGCTTTTAGGCCGTGTAGTGGCTAAAGCACTTCAAGATGGACGCCTATTAGATTTACCGTTGTCCGTAGCGTTTTATAAGCTTGTTCTTGGTCAAGTAAGTTGTTACAAAAGTTGATGTCTTATCTGATTTCATGCACACATTTGATCTAAAGACTGATTTTTCTAGTCTATTTAACCTGAGTTTTTGCAGGAGCTTGATTTGCATGACATTCTTTTCATTGATGCTGAACTTGGGAAAACTTTGCAAGAGTTGAATGCCCTTGTTTGCAGGAAACATCATTTAGAATCTACCGGTGGTGGCTATATTGACACAACAGCTAATCTGCACTTCCGAGGAGCCCCAATTGCAGATCTCTGTTTGGATTTTACCCTTCCTGGTTATCCCGAGTACATCTTGAAACCTGGAGATGAGATTGTATGCATTCAGTCTCTCCTTAATTTTTTTTTCTGTTTGTATTGTGAAAATGGCTTTGAACTTACTGTCAAAATTTCAGGTTGACCTCAATAATCTAGAAGAATACATATCCGTGGTAGTTGATGCTACTGTCAAGTCTGGAATAGTGCGTCAAATGGAAGCATTTAGAGCAGGGTTCAATCAGGTTATAGGCTGATCTTTGTTAATCCGCTTAATTTTAACTGTCAACCTTGTTTGGTAAAGCTGAGTAATTTCTTTTTCTAATATTGAAAATGTTTTGGTTATTTATTTAAGCTTATTATAAAGTTTGGTATTGTTGTTGTCTGTATCTATTTTCTATACTTGACTATTTTTTCACCCATTCTTTTCCCATATTTTTCCCAAACAATTTTATTGAAAATTAATCTTGACTGGACTCTTATTTGATAATATTGAGCATCCATCCTCCAGCTTTTGTTGCTGAGCTTTTTAGCGTTAACTTGATGCATGTCTTCAATTGGGCAACTTGTATTTAGATTCCTTTGGGGCATTCGGTTCTGCTAGAATCTATTATTTCTTGTTATCTCGTAAGAAGCAAACTACATATATAGCCTCAATCTCACATGGATGTATCGATTAGGTAATTTTAAGATGTTTGTTCCTCCCCTGTTAGATAACAACCTCCAACCCCTCCCTCTTTCCCCTGCAACTTAAGAGACCAAGGCAGAAAACAAATGCTCATTTTTGCTTGATTGATTTGAAAATTCAAAAATTGAATGCCAAACTTTTACACATTTGTGAAATGAGCTCCCTGCCTCTCCCATATGAAAGAGGTGATGAACAGGATAGTAGTTTGGAAAATTTGGTAGGTAGATGTTTTGTTCGTTTTATTGAGTTCATAAGCTAAATGTTGTCCCTTGTGCTGGTCAATTCAGGTTTTTGACATCTCATCTTTACAAATCTTTACCCCCCAAGAGTTGGACAATTTGCTGTGCGGTCGTAGAGAATTGTGGAAGGTATTGTTTTTACCCAAATTTGCTATTTGCTTATAACAATATTTAAAATTTAAGGTGGGTAATTTAATCACAAGTTCATTTATATTTTCTGCAGACCGAGACACTAGCTGATCATATAAAGTTTGACCATGGGTATACCGCCAAGAGCCCTGCGATTGTTAATGTATGACTCTATTCCATGTATAAGGAAAATAGTGTGTTGTGGTCTATTTAAGGTTAATATATTATGCTCATCCTATATGGTGTTTTTTTAGTTGCTTGAAATTATGGGAGAGTTCACACCAGAGCAACAGCGTGCCTTCTGTCAATTTGTTACTGGAGCACCTAAGCTACCACCCGGTGGACTGGCTGTTCTAAATCCAAAACTAACGATTGTGAGGAAGGTATTAAAAATATTTTTTGATCATGTGCTACCAGCGTTTCGGCTTTTGATTTTTTGTTATGGGGGTGTGGGAGATTGGTATTTGTGCTATTTGAACTCTGGTCGTTGCCAGTTTTGTTGCCCCTCATTTTTTAAAATATATTATGTTTTCCAAACATAATATGCAAAAAATGTTTAACTCTTGCATCTTGATTCATTATTTCTTTGTTGATGTGGTTACCTTTCTTTTTGTGTTTGGGGGTGGTGGGGGTTAATAAATTGTGTTAATGTGATTATGCGTTTTGGTGCAGCTCTCGTCAACTGCAGCTAATGCTTCATCTAATGGGAACGGACCTTCAGAAACAGCAGATGATGACTTGCCTAGTGTGATGACGTGTGCTAATTACTTGAAGCTTCCTCCTTATTCTACGAAGGTTAGTACAACACTGCATAACATTAATAATTAATAATGATATACACATCGAAGCATCTTTCGGTACTGATCTAATTTGAAACAGGAAATTATGTACAAGAAGTTACTCTATGCAATCAATGAAGGCCAGGGATCCTTTGACTTATCATGAATTTCTTGAACTGACCAACCCAACCCTGAATGTTAATACGATGAATCAGGGTTTACTCTCTATGCTTAATTTTTGGTTGGTCCTCTCCTCCTAAGCCAATTGCCTCGTCTATGGCGCTCATCAAATGTGTGGCATAGTTCAGGTGAGGTGGGATGTCCCATTGGTTCTTGATATGGCTGTATTAGTCGCATTCTCTATGCTGCGGCATGCATAATCTGTTGATTATTGTGATCAACACGACCAATACATTTTTCTGTTATTTTATGCTTTCTTCTATTTTTGATTTATAACTAACGGTTTTTTCCATAAAAATGGCAGTTGAATGGGATCGCCACATTTTCAAGGTGTAAAGGTATTTTGCAGAGCTCGTTTTAGTTGTTACAACGTGTAAATAAAATAGGAATGTTGAGTTATCCCCGGTCCCCTAAATTTTTCATCATTCTGTTTTCAACCCAAATTATTTGTAGTTTATAAATGTATGGAATATGGTAAATGGAATAGAAATAATTGCCAATACTATATGCATTTTTATTTTCCGTAGGATCTGCTGTCAGGTGTAGCTTTCATTACGATTATGCATTATGCTTCTTTAAATACGACTTGCCCCAAAAGATGCGTTCCTACAGAAATTAATCAAGCACTAGCCGTGTAGACGTACTCTATTTTTGTTTGTTTTAATTATAGGTGTCAATTGGTGCGAAATGTTAGTTTGCAGGTCAGTGGATGAATTTCGTGTCTTTGTTTTGAGAAAATGATATTAATGACTTCGTTAGATTTATATGGATTTTATTCAATAGTGTGAAGAAACAAATGACGAAAGAGCTCAAGCGACACCCCCAAGTGAAATCACCTGTGATGTGTTTTATAAAGCTTACTTTGATTCTAGGTTCCTCATGGGATTTAGTGATGCTAGCGTTAAGGCTTGAGTTGAGTTAACATTTTTGTGGGCCCTTATCACCTGTGTGCAAATTTGACCATGGGCTGTCGGTAGAGTCTTGGGTTACGTCTTGGGTTATCTCTATTACTCCCGTTTGACCTTAGTGATCTTGCATAGGGTCTCTGAATGAGAGTTTGTTTGTGTTGGTTAATGGAAATCTTAAATAGGAGGTTGGTATTAGAAGAGATTGGAATAGGGGATCCTCTGGCTCCCTTCCTCTTCCATTTGGTGGTCGGCTCTGTGGTAGATGGTAGTGAAACATGTTTACTTGGGATTCCAGACTCTTGGTGTCTCATCTAGAGTATGTTGATGGCACACTACTTTTTGGGGAAGTATTTATGGAGAATCTACGGGCAGTGAAACGATTCTCCAATGGTTCAGGTTTGCTTTCAGTCTTAAGGTCAATTGTGGTAATAGTTCTTTGATTAGTGTTAATATAGATGGACCTTTCTTGGATTTTCTTGGATATGGCTGCTAGGTTCTGCAGCTATAAAATTAGTGTGTTGCCATTTTGGTATCTTGGTGTGCCGGTTGGGGAAATTCTCGATGTCTTTATATACTCATGCAATATGATTCCTATTTTTGAAAGTCCAATTCTTTCGTAAAGGGGCTTTCAAGTCCATTCTTCTATGAGCTTCATACACAGATTATTCTTCGTATTCGACACCTATAAAACATATGTTAAGCAAGCATTCACTCAATCTTTTCTCCATCATTACCTTTCCAACATCCTCAACTATGATAACCGAGTTATCATAAATTTTGACCCCACCTCTAACAGTTTCATTCAATTCGGTAAACCACTCCTTCATCCCTAGCATCTAATTAATCAATTTGTTCAAACAATGACCAGGGTTATCATTCACAATTTCTGTAGTTACCATCAGTGTAACATCCTATTTTCTATAACCTTAGTTTGATGTGTATGTAATCTTAGTTGGTGTGTTTTATTTTATGTTTGACCTTATGCTTTTCATAGCTTCTTGACTTCATGGCTAGTTTCGGAAAAAAATCAAAAGACGAGAGAATTTCTAGGTCAGGGTGCACACTTTGAAGTGCTAGGGTGCATATTTTAGCGTTGGTTTTGACGTGGGCAAATCCCACACTCAAGTGTAGCCGTCTGGAGGTCTAATGAGAGTTGGACACATTGCACTTCATGATTGGACCACACTCTTGACGAATGTTCTAGTATAATATTCTTGTTGAGCTCTTTGCTAACGTGTGGAAGAACTACACGTCAAAGCGTGGAGACCTCCTCGCTAAAGCGTGAGCTTAAATATTTCTTTTTATAAATTTTTACCCCTACCATTAACCAACTTCTTTTATCCCATCTTTCATGACTTCTCTCTCAAAAAATTATTAAATTCCATTATTGAGGGTTTTGAAGCTTAGTGACATTGGATCAAAGGTTTCAAGGTGTTGACTTTTATGGTTGATCAACTGTCGTGTCCACGATTGTTTGTACTTCTTAGGGTTTGCTTTTGAACGTCACTATGCTGAAATAAACCAATGTCCTTACAATGACATAAATTTGTATATATATATATATATACCAATTTTGATATCCTCTAGACCCATTCTCATCTGTAAGTCTGTATGTGACGATATAAGCACATTACGAGTTCGGGTTTCGCTGAAACTTCTGGGGGAGCTTCTAAATCTCATGAACTATGGGAATAAGTATATATTCAATGAGAAGGGGACAATATTGTAACTTTTCAGCCGGTGTTCTAGATCTCAGATAGGAAGCTCTCTTCTTATGTTCAACATAGTTGTGCTTGACAGTAGTTTACGTTTTGAGTTGGCATGGCCATGAGCCTTTTTACTACTTTTTTTTTTATGGAGGCATGGGTTGAGACTCTTCCACACAACTGTTAATTACTACAAAGTACCATGGAGCAACAACAACAATAGCAACAAAGATAAGAGGCTAGAATGGACGAAACATGTTTGACTACGTTTTTGAATCCTCCTGATTTTGTGGTGAATTTAGCCTGAACGGTGTTGTGATGTACTACTACCTTGAGGGTAAGAGGGTGGTGTATGTTTCCCCATGTTGGTGGGAAACACTTAATTATAATAGAGAGGAAAAAAGATGTTGACAGAAGAAGAAGAAAGGGAGGATGTCATCATGGGAGTTGTTAGGGAGTGCTTCCTTAAGAAGTTCTTCCCTAGAATGACTTGCAAAGGGGAAGACTAAAATGTATTTTTAGTTTTCCAAGTTATTTATTTCTTCCACTTTGGTCTTTTTTTATCAGTTTGGTCCCTCTAGTTTCAAATTCGTTACACGTAAGTATTTTTTTAGACATTGCGTCTATCTGACTTAATAGCTGACGACGTGTCTATTATGTGCTAATGTGGCACCTGCAACAGGTAGTTTGATGTGGCAAAAATTATCGGACATGGATTTTATTTTGATAATTATTTAAATCATCTTCTTCTTCTTCCCACTTCTCTTCCCAAATTAAATCCTAAATCTCTAAAAATAAAAGAAACCTTCTAATCTCGCATTTTGGTTGTGTTTTGATGTAATCCTAATTATATAATTCCATTTATCTAATTCAAATGATGTCTTCTTGGCTTTTCAAATTTTTTATTGAGTTCACTTAATAACACAACACAGAGGACCAAAATAAAACTAAATGACATACTTAAACCACTAAATTGAAACATGACATATAACATAAAAGGACTAAATTGAGTCAATTCCCAACTATTATAGAAAAGAGACATATGAGGCATACTATCAGCCCTTAATTATCCCACAAATGGGGATAATTTTTGGCCTCAAACACCATACCCAAATATCATACCTCCTCCAATAAAAAGGTAACCAGGTTAGTATGTCATGTTTCAAATTGGGAATTAACTCAGTTCAAAGTCATTTCATATTATCTGTTGTGTTTCAATTTGGTCCTTTATGTATGTCATTTAGTTTCATTTTGGTTCTTTGTGTTGTGTTACTAACACTACAAGAATAAGCCTATATTGCTACGAAAGTTTCCCACGGACAACTACTCGTCGCTAATTTGCGACGGGTTTGCGACGGCAAGTGAAATTGTGCACTGGCGGTAACAATCCCGCTCATAATTTGCGACGGGAAGACATGTTCGTCACTACTTTGCGACGGAAGAGGATGTTGGTCACTAGTTTGCGATGAAGGCTTTGTCGCAAGCCCGTCACAAATTCAGAATCCCAATTCATTAACGCAGGCACTCTCGTTCTCTCCCTTTCTATTGTCACTCTCGTTCTTCCCTCAGGCGCTCTCTCGCTCTCTCCCCAGGTGCTCTCTCTCCAGGTGCTGTCTCTCTCTGGCGCTCTCTCTCTCTCGCAAGCTTCCCTCTCAGTCGCGAGCTTCCCTCTCTCAGTCGCAAGCTTCAGCTTCCCTCTCTGGCTCTCTCAGTCGCGTTATTCAGCTCACTCTCGTTCTCTCTCAGTCGCGTTATCGCCCTCCATCGCCGTCTACCCTCCATCGCCCACCATCGCCGTCCACCCTCCATCGCCTCCTTTCCTCTCCAAACCAAAAGCCCTAATCCCCAATCTGTAAATCTGCAATCGCGAACCCTAATCCCTAATCTCTTCCTCTCCAAACGCGAACCTATCGAAGAGTGCAATGGTAGAACCCTAATCGAAGATTGCAATGGCAGAATCGACCACATTCAGGTAAGCTTCTTCACTGTTTTCGAACACTTCATTCTGTTAGAGTTGTGGCTTATCATAAGTTCATATTAGAAAATTATTTCTGCTTACTTTTTTTCTTTGAATTTTTCTTGACAGAAACATAGCTCAAATAGTTTTGTTTCATCGAAGTTTGACGATCTGCCTCAGTTTGTTGCTGAAGTTCTTTCTTCATACTGTTTATCTGCCAAGCGCCATAGATTCGATTGCCTTTACTTCTTACTAGTTCATATCTCAAAGGTATTTAAAGCTGAGTTATCTCTTCCATGTTTTTCTCCGTAAGGCATGGTTTAGTGTTGATTATTTCCCTATATTATAGTATGAGAATAAAGAATCTAAAAATTTGTGTTCCCTACAGGATGTTGTGGAGTGGTGGCTAGACAAATATGATGCTCAACTTACTGAAACACTTCTCGCGCTTAAAGAGGTAGGGTGGTGTTAATTGTGCTGCCTTCTTTATTCATGCAGTTAAAATATACTTGCCTTTTTTCTGTATTCAAAATAAATGAATTGGTATGTGTGCTACTGGCTCTGTTGGGTTTTTGGACACATTTCTCACACATACAATTGCACACCATGCAGGACAAGCATGTGTGAACGTTAAGGTCATGTTAGTGTTGAGATTTTTATTTTTCCATATACTTGCTTTAACTCAACTCAGTCTTTATTGAACTTTTTTGTGGGGTGGAATGCTATTGTTATGTTTGCTATGAACTAACCCTGTATGTGATTATTTTCTACCTTATAGTAATTGTTGTAAGTATAATGTTTATACTAGTAATTATTGGAAGTATAGTGTGTACTTTTAAAATTACTTCATAGGGTTGCAAAGGTGCTAAATTTGAAATCATATCCGCAGCCTAATAAGAAAACCAGGAATAGGGCTTATGACATTTTGGTTGAAGTTGCTCATGCATTTGAGGATGAGGAGAGGGGTGGAAGCAGAAAAAGCATGTGTGATTTTTTAGAAAGGGTAAATATCCAAATTTGTTTGTTTAACGTATTTTTTTGAGAATCCAATCTGCAATCTACTGAAGTTCTAGTATTAAATAAATTAAAGAAAAGTATGCATCAATTGTGCATTTTTGTAATATCTGTAATATCAATTGTGGACATATCAATTTGGAATTGGGTGTTAATCTGATTGTTTAATTGATTTTTTTGTGATGTTTACGAATGAATTGTTCTGTTCTGATTCTGAGTGACATTGCAGGCAGTTGTGCTCTTTGCTATGGGTGGTTATGGTACCTATCTTGGGGGCTGGGAAGGGCAGAAATCCTACTGAGATTGAGAGGTTTACTCCTGGTCTTGAATTTTCTTTTGATTAATTCATGTCCTCTATAATCAGTTTATACTGTTTCATCAGTGTACTTAAAATCAGATTTAGTCTTCATTTCTATATGTTTCTGGTTAGATGTTGTCATTTTCCATTAACAGTCTATTCACTGACCATGTGAAATCCTCCGCAGACCTTCGGTAGCTATGCTTGCAGTGTTTGGGGTTGTTGGTTCACGACTGCAGTCTTTATGGACCTTCTTTTGGGTCTGGTTAAATAAACTGAACCCAGCAACAATGATTTATTTGAAAATAAATATCTATGTAAATTGTGAATTTTGTGTTTTCAGGCTCTAATTCTCTCCCCTTTTTCACCAACACTAAAAATCTATTTTTTGAATACGTGCAAATCATCTCTACCTTACGTGGTGTTAGGGAAATTTCATTAATAGTCACGAAAGGCGTAACAATTTATCTTCATTATCAATTCCCTTTTGTTCATTGATGGCCTTTGTTAAGCTCAATCATCCAGTGATTTCCTTTGCAGGATCAGATTGTTAGATTGAATAAAGAGAATGGATCAGATTGTTAGATTGAATAAAGAGAATAGGAAGATTGACTGTTAGGTGATGTCATTTATATGCTTTGTCTATATTGGTTATTTATAAATTAATTTCTTGATTTTGTCCTATGTCTGTCTGATTTTCATTTATATGCTTTGTTTATATGTCATTTAAAGAGAATAAAGAGAATGGATAAGCTTTAAGCTTTGTTATACATATATACAGGTTGAACAATTGCACAAAATCTTCAAGCTTTGTGGCTCTCCACCTGAAGAATACTGGAAAAAGAGCAGACTTCCTCATGCAACTTTGTTCAAGCCACAACAACCATATCATAGTTGTCTCCAAGACACATTTAAATTTTTTCTGGAAACCAGTGTTCATCTGTTGCAGACCCTTCTTTCTGTTGAACCAAAAAAACGTGGCACTGCCTCCTCTGCTCTGTCATTAGAGGTACCTTAGCAGTGTTGTTTTTCTATTTGTGAAAACATAGGCACACAAATGTCTTTTTCTAACTTTATGACTTTGTGAAGCATGGATGGATTCACAATCTGATTTTAACATGACTTGTAGTCCAGAATGGATGGTAATCACACTTTGCATATTATTCCAGATTCTAGACAAGTGAAGGCGGAGGAGTTACAGCCTGGTGTCTGCTACCTTCAGATTACTGCAGTTGATCCAGTCATGGAAGATGAAGATTTAGGAAGTAGAAGAGGGAGAATTTTTTCTCTCTCTACTGGAAGTGTCCGGGCTCGTGTATTTGACCGTTTTTTGCAGTACAGGTATGTTGTAGTATTGATTCGTTTTCCCTATGTTTGAATGCTTAATTTTTTGTCTCAATTCTTACAGCACACTGTTTTTTGTACAGGTGAATAGTGGAGTTTTGAGTGTTTGCACAGCCTTCTTGTCTGGGGAACCTGCTACAAGATTGCGGTCGCAAGAATTGCAGCAACTTATCGCTGCACTTCTTGAGTTCATGGCTGTTTGCAAACGTGTCATACGGGTACATTTCAGATTGATAGGTGAGGAAGATCAGGATTTTCATACACAACTTGTAAATGGATTTCAGTCTCTGACAGCAGAGTTATCCCATTACATTCCTGCCATTCTCTCAGAGCTATGACACTTGCACAAGTATTTGTTTTTTTGATATTGCTTCCTTGTGTTCATATATACAGTTTTTCCTTCCACTCCCACTAACCTCCCTCTTTTCTTGCTTGCAAAGATGTGTAATTGTATTTGTATCATGGTTCGCATGTTAAGATAGAATTATGCGGACTAGCTGATTTATTCTCACTATTAAATGATTGTATAATAGATATAACTCAGTCAATCAGAAATGATTGTATTATAGATATAACTATTAAATAGTATTTTGGAGGTATAATTTAATTTTTTTTTTAAATTTCCGACGGATTTGCGACGGCTTTGTGACGAAAAATTGTTAGAGTTTGCGACGACTTTGCCACGGATATATGCGACGGCTTTGCGACGGATTTGCGACGGACAATTTGCGACGGGGAGTTTCGTCGCAAAAAATTTGCGACGAGCTGTTTTGCGACGACTTTTTGTCCGTCGCAAATGCCGTCGCAAAAGCGAATTTGCCACGGAAAAAAGCCCATTTGCGACGGAAATTGCTGTCGCAAATGAGCGATTTTCTTGTAGTGTAAGTGAACTCAACCAAAAAAATTTGAAAAACCAAGAAGACATCATTTGAATTACATAAATGGGATTACATAATTTGGATTACATCAAAACACAACCTAAAAGACACACTTAAAGATAAACAAAACAAAACAGATCAATCATTTAATTAACTACAATAAAACTTTAAATAAACTTAGAGAACTTATTTGAAACTAAATAAAATCAAGAGAACCAAAATGAAACAAAAAAATCGTGACAGTAAAGCTTCGTTTTTGCAACAATGGCGAAAACCCTAGAAATTGGAATGTTTCTTTTAGCTTCATTTCTGCAACAATGGTGATAGCAAAACCACGACTAATGCGAGATTGAAAGGTTTCCGATAGCTTTAGAGATTTAGGGTTTAATTTGGGAGAAGAAGAAGAAGAAGAAGAAGAAGAAGAAAAAGACTTAAATAGTTATTTAAATAAAATCCATATTAGATAAGCAATTGCCACGTCAAACTAGTCGTTGTAGATGCAACATCAGCACATAACGAACACATCATCGGTTGTTAAGTCAGATGAACGGAATGTCCAAAAAGGACTTATGGTTGAAACTTGAGGGACCAAACTAATAAAAAAACTTAAAAGACCAAAGTGGAATAAATAAATAACTTAAAGAACTAAAAATGTATTTTAGCCCGTAGAGAAATAGAAAAAGTTTGATAGTTTGAAGTAAGGTGGGTCATTTGTGGGAGATTATGAAGCAATGTTGTAGTATTCTGATTTCTAAATGTTGTATCCTAGTGAAGAGTGGACGTGTCGAGGTTTTAGGATGAGACGAGGTGTGATATCTAAAGGGTGGTACCGTGATGACTGCGGTTGGTATGCTTTTCTGAGTTTGTGGAGCAGTGTATGGAGTTGGAGACTCTTGATTGTAATAATAGGGATCAACAGAGGAGTGGTGTATCCGTTAGGAAGTGAGGTGCTAATAGAGGTAGTAGACATAGAGGTGTCAGGTGGAGCTAGAGGTAGAGGATGTAGGCTTGCATAGGGAGAGTGGGGTGGGAAAGAATCACAAACCTTAACTAGGGTTTATGGTAAAATCTACGCATAATGTACGGATGAAAAAGTTCATGATTTGAACCCATGTTACAATTAGTGTGTGTAATCCAACCGTTTATGCAATCATGTTCTTTTTAAAAGATTTCAACATTTAAATCTTTAAATGATTGTATTTTTATGTTTACTTTTTTTGTTATTTATTGTTGGTAAAAAACGATTTATTTTATTATTAAATCAATTTTTCTTGAATCTATATATATATATATATATATATATATATTATATGTAAAGGAGACCCCAATGGAGCCTCCACAATACTTCTCAAGATTTTTCACTATTATAATATTTATTTATAATTTGCACTTAAAAGAGACTTTAACTATATATATATATATATATATATATATGTAAAAGAGACCCCAATGGAGCCTCCACAATGCTTCTCAAGATTTTTCACTATTATAATATTTATTATTTATTTATAATTTGCACTTAAAGGAGATTTTGTTATGAATCTAGTTAGACTCGATGTTCTAAAGTATTCGCACAAACTTAACATTTGATTTCGAAGATAAATTCACCTGCAGTGAATGCAAGTAATTTTGAAAGGCTTAAATACAACGATGGATGTGTTACAACTTTTTGTATGGCTTATTTGATAGTCATGGTTATATGAGGATCCCAGAAGGATCTAATTTTTCGAGATTGGCTGTTTGGATTCTTGAGATGATTACTCCAATTGAAATAATCCCTCCATGGGATAATATTATCTGCACACATGTGGTATAATCATCTCAATGCATATTTTAAATTGCTTAAAGAAAAAGTTTGATATGAAGGACCTCAAATTATATTTGATGGATTTGGAGGTTGAACCTCTCTGGTTGATCTCTAAATAGAAAATTCTAGAAGTATTGAAGATATAGAGAAATATCTTAAATAAATATTTCTCCTAAACAAAGTTTTGTCTCGACCTGCAGATCGATCAATTAGCTAATTGAATCATGATAAATTATTTCTCTATTGAGTACATGATGTGTGTCTCAAGAAGATATCAAATATCCCGGTCTAGAAGACTTTAAATTAGTGCGCGCATATTACTAGATGTCATATGGATTGATGTGATAATATTATTTGATACATATTAGTGAGATAGAATTTATCACCAACCAAAATGCATTATAACAAAGTGAGATATATTTATTTTATATTTTTACGATTGAATTGAAACAATTATTTTATGAATATATGTCCATCAAATTAGCCATGCAGATACAATATATTTTTCTGGTCCAGATCAAGCCAGTTTTGAACTATATGATTATTTACATATGGCGACATTGATGCATCATCATGATCTACTTAACAATCTATAGTTATCACTTCCTCATATCATGTTCGAATACCAACAATTCAAGGAAGAAACCCCGAAGATAATACCAACTATGAATCTCAATTGAAAGAAGGATATATTACGAAGTATACTGCTTCATATGCATCAGGGGGAGAAGATCTAAATGTATATTCTTAAGAGATTCTTCAAACAGGGGGAGAAAACTGTACTCTTTTTTCCTTGTCGTGGTTTTGTCCCATTGAGTTTTCCACGAAAGGTTTTTAACGAGGTAGTTCCCTACATAAAGGATATTGTACTCTTTTTCCTTCATTAAGAATTTTTCCCACTGGGTTTTTTCTTAGTAAGGTTTTAATGAGGCATATCCTCAATGGACATCCAAGGGGGAGTGTTATGAATAATTGGTGGATGTCTATCTCTCCTTAGTCCTTTCATCTTACCTAGGATATTCTATAACTCCCATGAGTAAAGAGCTTTAACTCATTCTTATTGCTCTTAACTTTGTGCTTGTAAATTACAAGATTTGTATCCTATAAATAGTACTTATATGACAATGTAAATGACACCTTCAAGAGTAGAATGGAAATGCTCTTTTCTTCTCTCATTCTCTTCTTCTATTTCTTCTTCATCTATAGTTTATTATAATGGTTATATCTTACTCTTGTTTGGATCAATTTCATAACAGACTTTAACTTTTAATGAAAGCACATAATTGCCACTATTAAATTATGCTTTTAATTGCTTATTATTTAATTTTTTTATATAGGTAGTGTAGCGACCGAAAAATCCGGAGGAGGGATTCTTCGAAATTCTTGGAATGAAGCCGCCACCAAAGTTTTAGTTTAAGGGCAAACATTGGAAAATCCCTATTGAGTAGATAAGGGGGTCCTGCGGACCAGATTTAGGCTCGGGAGTCGTTTATGCATAGGGAAGGTATTAGCACCCTACGACATCCTTCCAAAGGAAGGTTACCTTTTAACTAAATGTGTAAATATTTATTAATTCAAAAATAATGATTTTACCCTTATAATAATACTAATAAAAAAGGCTCGATAAACAGTTAGTTGTTTTTGTAGTGCTTGAGAAAAAAGGAGAGAAAAAAATTAAAAGAAAAAAAGGTTTTTTATTAATGCAATTGACAGAGGTCGGCCGCCCTCCGCTCCTACGTATCTCCTGGTAGAGAATCAAATCACACGTAGTTCTTGGTTGAAAATATTTGTGTGTTTGATGTTTTTATTTATTTTGAAATCGGGAGAGGTACTCGAGACGACCAAACAAGTAAAACTCAGAGTGGTCGTCGCTCATAGCTCGTTTGAAAACCAAAGCTGTTATCAACGGTCAAACAAGCTAAGCTCAGAGTGACTATTAATAACAAACCAATTTTATGTTTAGGAAAACATTTGTTCGTTATTTGGGAAAAATAGGTTTGTGAGAGAAAATATTTATTTAGGGAAAAGAGATTTCTTTTTTAAAAAAAAGGAAACAGGGGGTGCGGCAGTAAATTGGTGTGTGCATTTAGGAACAGGCTCCGTATGAGTAAAAAGGGGGTGCACTTAACAGCAGACCAGCCCACTACAAGGCTGGCTAGCCCACGAAATTGTGGGCTTTCCTAGGGGCTGCGATGATTGAAATGAGGGGTGTAGGTTGTAAAATAAAAAAAAGACCTTACTATAAAAGGCTAATTAAACCAAAAAAAAACTAATCCCCAACCCTAATTTCTCTTCTCTCTCGCGGCGCTCAACCTCCCTTCCTCTAACCCTAATCTTCTTTTTCCCTCTCTCTCAGCGCGCCGTTTGTCTCCCTCTCCCTCAACCGAAGCCTCATCCGCTCTATTCTCTTAATCACTCTTCTCTTCAGATGGCCTCAACGACAACTGCGGGGCGTTGGTTCGGTGGAGCGGTGGTGAGAGGAACGAAGGGTATTTGCGACGACGGTGGTTGGGTGGCGAAGATGGCTACCGGGGTGTGAGGGGTGGTGTGAGCGAGAGGAGCGACGGAGGTGAAGGGAGGTTAAGCGGTGGGTGGTTGGTGTACGATTGTGTACGGAGTCGCGAGGAGAGGTGGGGTGTTTTATGGTTCTTGGTGGTGGGTGACGCGAGGAGAGGGGGAGAAACGGAACGGTGGTGAGACGACGGTGGTCGGAGACGAAGGGACGGAGACGGTCGTAGGGGTGATTTACGGTGACGGTTTTTGTGGTTTTGAGGTTTTGCGAACAGAGAGAGAGGAGGGGGGTGCGTAGTGGAGGGTGGTTTTTGTGGCGGTTTTCGTGGTGGCTACGGCGGCTGTTTGATGGTGGGGTTGTTGCGGTGGTGGCTATGTGGTAGGATGGTGGCTGTTTCTGTGGCGGTGCGCAGTGGTGGTTACGGTGGTGGTTCGCGAAGAGAGAGGGGAGCAGCAGTGCACGGTGGTTCACGGCGGTGCGATGGTGGTGACCACCACCACATGGTGGCCGGAGCTTCAAGCTCCCTTTTTTGGCTGCTCAAAATTGTTTTTGATTTTTGTGTTAGATTTCTGGTTCTCACTGTTTGTGTATTGCTGTCTCTGGTCCCCTTTCCTTGCTGTTTGCTGTCTGAATTTATAAACAGATTATGTGGTGTAGGGTGGAGTGCTGAAGCAGAGGAGTAAAGCTCATGGGAGACAATGGTACCAAACAGCCTCTGAATAAAATAGCAGGAATGCATATGGTGTTTTGCTCAAAATGGAAGAGCAAAGAGACAAGGAAAAAGAAGACATGAGCTCTATTCTTGAAATAGAGGAGCTGGACAGCAACTCAACAACAACAATACGCAGCAGCAGTGCAACAGCTGCTCTCTTTTTTTGTTTTTATTTTAAAATTTTGTACATTTTGCTTTTAATTAATTTTTTTTGTCTACATATGTGTACTATAGTTGACTTTGTAAAAAAACTGATTATAAAAAGCTCTTATTCACAATCTGATTGTTATTAGATTTTTAGAACAAAATTAAACCGATAACAACGACGAAAAACAAACGTACACGACGAGACGCGAACGCGCGTCCACAACGAGAATACGCGAATTCACGTACTAAAATAAACAACCGTACACAACGAGACGCGAACACGCGTTCGCAACGAGGACAAAAATGTGTACATTATTAAAAATCGCACGCGCGCACAATGAGAAGTAACACGCATATACACGACTGGGAACGACACACAAAAACAATATTTTGGATTTTCTAGTTTCAAATTAGCCGGACAAAATTAGGGTATGACAGCTGCCCCTCTTTATTTATATTTTACTAGGAAACATGAAGGGTTTCCGAATTTCTCGAGTAAAATAGAAATAAAGATAAAAAGACACTAATTTTGTCAAGACTATTTTTAGAAATTTTTGAAAGATGATGGGTTGACATAGAATAAAAAGTAAATAAGGATCACCGGGGATCTGAAGGAGCACTGGGCTCTGATGGTCTAATTCGCAGTCGATGCTTGGCGCATTGATTGGAGTTAAACTGAAGGACCAATAAGGTCTGAAGGGCATGCCTAAGCCTGATGGACCCATGGGTCTGAAGGAGCGCAAACTAGCAACGGTACTAGTAAACGGTCTGTTTGGGGGGTGGCCTTTTTCGAGCGGCCATGGGGGCAAGGTCAGGTCGTTGACCTGATTTGCGCACCTCGAAGGACGTGCACTGTGTTTTTTAGGCGGACACAGCTAGTCTGAAGGGCCTGGGGCCGGATGATCCGTCGGTTGCTCGATAACGCGACGTGCGATCTGGATTGAAGGACCATTGTTGGTCTGAAGTAGCGCTTGGGCTCTGAGGGACCGCTGGGGGTCTAAAGGAGCACTTGGGCTCTGAGGGACCGCTGAGGGTTTAAAGGAGTACTGAGATTCTGAATTGTAGTATGAGACCAGCGCTTGGAGCACTGAATTTGAGGGAACAAACTATTGGGATTGGTACATGGCGTACCTGCCTAGAACACACCTAATGAATGCATTTACCTGAGAAGGGAGAAGCATATTTGGTATGTCTAAAAATGCAATGAATGATGTATGCGTGCAGTATAGGTATGTGAAATGGTAAGTGTTCGATGGGTGAATGAAGTGTGGCAGATGCTGTGAGTTGAAGTTGATGGGACATGGAGGTTGACGAACAACGTGTGTGAATGCAGATAAAGTAGGAATGTGGTCGTGCTGATTGATTTTGGTGGAATGATGACCGTAATGGAATGAGCAATTTTTCTCTTTTTGTCTTTTTTTGCTTTTCTATTTTTTTCTTGGTATATGAGTGTATGAAATGCAAAGTGTGAATGAGATGCAAATGTAATGCCTTGACGCGAATGTCATACATGGTACAAAGATATGATTAGTGATGTAAAAAAACTCTTTTTTGGGGGCAACGATGAGACCGGCACTTGACACGTCTATCGAAGCAAACAATGTCATGCGTGTAATGTGATGAACGTGCAATGATTGGTATCTGGGGGATGATGAATGAGATGGGTGTACCATGGGTGTTGAACCTGGTGGAATGAGAAAGTCGACAACGGTGTATGAAATGTGGATGCGACTGTAGTGATTAATTTTTGATGTGATGATAAATGCAATGAATGGACTTTTCTTTTTGCTATTTCTTATTTATTTCTGCTTCTTTTCTTGATGCATGCAATGCGAATGTGAATATGATGCGTATATAATACTTTGATACAAATGCTAGGGCGAATAAAAGGAAACACATGAATGCATAGCAAATGATATGATTGGTGATGTAGAGAGCTTTTTGGCAACGGCGAGACCGGCACTTGGCACGTCTATCAAAAAAGTTATATGTATGCAATGTGATGAATGTGCAATGCGAAAGTAAATGGACTACAAAAAGCCCGTGAATGATGAATGCTTATGCTGGTCGAAACAGAAATTGATAAGCTGTGTATGCGAATGCAAATAACATGCGAATACGAATGTACTGCTGGTTGCATGATGGAATGATCTATACTTTGGTGGGAGTAACAGGTGCAATGTGGATAATTTTTGCCTTTTTGGTTTTCTCCTTTTTTTTGTTTTTTTTTATGCATAAATGAATAAATGAATGTATGAATGAATGGGCACACGTAATGCTTAGATGAAGGGTTGTGGTAGCCGCATGACTTGATGTTGTATGATGCAATGATTGGATGTTTGTTGGGATGTGGGCGGTTTTTTATCTTTTCGCTTTATTGTCCTTTTGGTATTTGATGAATGCATGATAGGTATATAATATTTTGATGCAAACGCCATGGTGAATAAAGGGAAGTGCATGAATGCATGGTGCGATGCTATGATATGATTAATTGGGATGCAGACAGACTTTGGGTAATAATGAGACCGACATTCGGCTTTTTATTGAAGCAATACATGTTATGTACGGGTATGCATGTATGGATACGCAATGCGTAATGCGAAAGAAGCAAAATTGTGTAGGCAAAAACAAGTTGAATGTGAATGCATGTACAATACTTACATGAGAGAGTGGTGATGAGTATGATCAGAGGCAAAGTTTAATTCTAGAATAATGAGGACATGTCTAATGCATGATTTGTTGGTAACAACACTTTTTGTTTTGTAAGGATGCAAAAATGTTTGATGTGAAACGAAACTTTTGATGTTGGAAACAGAGAACTGAACATTTTGAATTGATCGTTCCTTGGAAGAAAGATTTTTGATGGCTTGGACTTGAACTCTGGTAAGCTCAAGATTGTCATCTTGAAAAGTGTGGCTTGCAGCAATGTATTAGTGCCATTTCTAGAGATCGAGATGTGTATTTGCAGATGGGTTCTCATTTGGTTATGATGGCCCATGATGGCTAAGCTTTCAAGTCTAAGATGTTAACTTAGAGGGATTGTCATTATTGTGTGTCTCTCTCTTTGAAGCATTTGTTTAATAAATATGAAAAACGATGTGGATGCAAATGAATGTGCCAGTTGACTCAGGGTTCAAGAAGTGTAGGGTATGTGACACGTGAGTGGGGTGAAGGATGAGGTTTATTGGCTCAAGCCTATGAGAGATAAGCTTGCCCCAAGGTAAGAAATGTTTGACTGCCCCAATTTTGACTTCAAATAGTGGGGAGTGAAACAGTCTGTCTTTGTCTAGGGAGGATAATGACAACTAAGAATATAGACTGATTGAGGGATTGGGAAATATGCTGGTATTGAGAGTGACAAGTGGCTAGGAATGAATGGAATGGGAGGCAAAAGGATTCTTTCGGCCCAAGGCATATGATGCCCCGGTCTATAAGAGGACAAGGTTACCCCAATCCATGAAAGATGAAAATTGCCCCATCTCGAGTGGGATTGTGACAGGGTGCAAAGTTAGAATAATGGTTTGGAAATTGGTCTGGTATGGCTATATGGGTGTAGCATATGAACGAGATGAAAGATGGGGGTATTTTGGGGATAAAAAAAATCTCCCTGAGTTTGAGTGGAATGGGGGGTGAGGTATTGCCCCATTTTGATATGATAAGTCAAGTAACTGCCTTAGTAGGGATTTGTGGTTTTCCTTGGGAAGGAGTCCACAAGCTAAGACAGTCAAGAGCTTTTGGTTCGATGAAAATTCACTTTGTTGATGATCACTGTTATATTCTCTTGATGAACTTCGAGCGTGCAAGCCCTTTTAAGTTTTTTTTTCTTTTTTTTTTTTGTAATAATCTTTTTCTTTTTCTCTTTGTTTTTTTTTGAGCAAACAAATTATTCTGATTATTTTGTCCTATAGTATAAGCTTTGAGAAAAATGGAAGCAACCAATCACTGATCAGAACAGGCCTTAGGATTGTAATATGGCTAATGGCTAATGATTCATGAAGGAAATGATTACTTTGCTCCTGAGAGTGTTCGGGGTTGGTCGAGACAAAGAATCTTTTACGCGCTTCATGGTAGAATGAACCTGTTTTAGGGTTGTAGCGCATTTGAGGGTTTATGGAGAATAGGATGCTTAGGCCAAAGGAAGTGTTTGAGGGTTTATTTCAGACAACGATCTTTTATATACTCTATGGTGTGAAGTGTCAGCTCACAATTTCTACCGCTTTGGTTTTCAGGATTTTTCGATCCTCTTTTTTTTAATTTCACCTTTTTTTTGTGAGTTTTCTTTTTTCTTTCGAGCTGAGCGAGCTGTTAGATACATGATTGATCATTGTCTAAGGTGTTTGAAAGATTTTGATTTTTTTGGCTCGAAGTGGGTAGCAAAGGGCATTTCTCTTTTTTTTGGATTTTTGGATATAGGAAAAAGGCCAAACTCCAATTCAAATCATGATTGCTTATTTTCTTGAAATTGTAACTATGGGACAAAACTTCATTTTAATATATTTGCTTTTCTTTATTTATTATTTTTTATGCCCTAATTTTTGCTCAGGCTGCTCTCGCGAGTTTTCAACCTAACGGGCTTTTCTTTTTTGGATCTCTTTTGTGTTTTTTTTTACTCAAAGGACTTGCACGAGTGTTTAGAATGCTAGCAGAAAATCCTAGTGATCATTACTCTGCCCCAGTATGGAGCGTACAAAGCGTTATTCGTGAAATTTCATCACTGGAGGAAAGCGAATGAAATACTCTTGTGGGGACTGGGCCTTTTATGGATGGTTGGGTCTGGTTTTGGAAGTGGCGAAAAGACAGGGGTAGTATAACTGACTCAAACAATGGTAAACACACATGTCAGGTTAATTTATTTTGCAAATGCTTCACGGAGAGTTAACACCGCTTAAGATAGAACAATTTTAATTGTCAAAACCACACAAGTTAACAAAATAGACATTTAAGTTTCTTATCACGGGTGTGAGATATATGTTGGCTGGTGCTCTTAGTGGGGCACGCAGTGGCCAAGGGTCAAGCCTATGATATGGTCAATATTGTAGTGACCATGATGGTGAATGAGTTATTGGTGAATTCCGTTGAATAGTTAAGTGGGTAGGTGGTTTCCATAAATGTGGTAGGATGAAGAGTGAAGAACTTGTTGTTGGTGAATCAAGTTAGGGTATGACCACATTTTCCAAGGAAGAGGAATCAATTAAAATATATTTTCAAGAAGGCTTCGTCCCTCATCAAACAGCATGTCAAAAAACTTATGAGTTTCATTTTTTATTTTTTTGGAAAAATTATTTGAATAAAGCAGAATGCATGAACATATAGATGTTGTACACAGACAATGATGCAGGTGAATAGAATGCATAATGATACCTTAGGCAGGTGTGTGATTTTTTATTTTTTATTTTTTAAAGTTCAACCAGAGTGAGAGGCTAACAAAACAACAAAAGAAACTATTGGATGATGAATAATGCAAGAATAAAAGAAAATGAAGCAAATCCTAGTTTTGTTTTAATGCATGTGAGAGGATTAACGCCCTTGAGATGGATGTGAGAGGAATAAATGACTTTTGTTTTTGTTCTTTATGACGCATGAAGGAACTGTTTTTGAGATGCATGAGAATGAATGACTTTTGTTTTTGTTTCTTCATGATGCATGAAGAGGAGTAATGAAATAATGAATGTAAATTTTTTATAATATCAAGGTGATATTATTTTCTCATTTTGGCGTGTGGCTTATGCAAGATAAAAATATGATATTTTGTTATTTTCTAGATGATGAGATGCATGTTGGTACCATGATAATGAAAACGATGACCGTATTCTATTATGAATGCATGATAACTTTTTTATTTTCTAGTTGAAAGACTAACTATGCTCACGCAACAAGAATAATCAAGTTAAACGCACCTTGTGTCCTAATGCATGAAGGAGCACATGGTGAAAAATGACGAAAATGCAGATGCGAATGCATGAAATGCGTGCATGAATGATCACTTGGAAAGGTCAGTTATTCTAAATGATTTTTGGAGACAATGCGGCACGTGACCGATGCAGAACCTCTTTCATGTATCAGAATGAAATGCTAAATACGCATCTATGAATGATGCGAAAATGATGACGTAATTTTTGAAATGATGCGTGTTGAAACGGTATATGAACGATGTGTGGATGAAATGGCGTATGGATGATTTAATGAGACGACAGTTTTTTTTTTTGGATGAGTGAAAAGGTGTGTGAATGCTATGTTTTTTTTTACATGCATTTCATGATGTTGCAAATGATGAAATGCATATGTTATTTGATGATGATTTTTGTGAATGATTATGAATGAATGAATGAAAATGCATGCTAAATGAGATATTCAGTTATTTATCAAATTTTTTTTTTTAAAATTGTGATCATGTTTTTTATTCTTTTCTTTTTCGCAAAAAGAAAGAAAAATGTAATGTATGAATGAACGAATAATGTTGCCTGATGCAGATGCGAGGAATGTGAATGAATGATCGCTTGAAAAGATTGACTATCCGAAATGATTTTTCGGACGCAATGCAATATGATGATGAATAATGCAAGAAAGTGGCATCATTTTATTATTTTTCTTTTATTTTGCATGTCAGATGACTAATGCATTTTTATTTTTCTATGCATGAAGAGGAGTAACGAAATAGTATGAGCATGCAAGATGATGCAAGTTGGACCAATATCTAGTGTCTTTGTTTTTTGGATAATGATATGCATGTTATTACCAAGAGAACGAGATGTATATGAAAACAAGTGATTCGTTCTATGGTGATTTTTTTATTTTCTAGCAAAATGTAATGCCCATGATGACAGATATGTATGAAAATGCGAGTGTATGTATGCATGAAGAAATAAATGTTTGATCCTAGTGCAATTATTTTTATTTTTTCAAGAGGCAGTGCAACATGTATGCAGACTCTTATTTTTAATTTATTGGACGACGAATGATACAATTATAATGAAATGATTTTTTTGTTTTATTTGGGAAAATGATACCCGAACATGGTGTTGATGCATTTAAACTAGGATGGCAACATGAGGGAAAATGATGTATGAATGATATGTAATTCATGACTTTACAAATGACGTGATGCCTACGCTATGTGATCATGATTTTGAATAATTATGAATGAATGCCGGTGCATGTTAAATATGATGCTGGTGTTTTTTTTTGATCAAATGATATGCTAACGTTATATGGGTAAAAATTGTTTTTTTTTTGTGTGTGCGAGGAAACAAAATGCATGACACTCGCAGCGACTTTTTCTTTTTAATGCGTGGAAAAGAATAATGAACATAACTCTTGTATTTTTGGTGTAGGATATATGCAAGATGAATGCAGTTTTGAAAAAAATGATATCTTTATTATTATTATTTTTTTTATATGACAAGATGCGTAATAGTGCAGTAACAATGAAATGCTTATGGAAGAATGGTTTTAGTATGAATGAATGGTGATTTTTTTTATGTGTTTTCTTTGAATAAAGTATAATGCATGAACATATGGATGTTTGTTGTACATGAGCAACAATGGAGATGAATGAAATGCGTGATTGTTTATCCCTTTCTTGTGCTTCAACTAGAATAAAAAGCAAATAAAATGCTATTGGGTGATGAATGATGCAATAATGAGGAAATTTATGACTTTTGTTTTGACGCATGTTGAAGGACTGATGCATTTGAGATGGATGGGAATAAATGACTTTTGTCCTTGTTTTTTATGAAGATGATGCATTTAAAAAATAAATTTTTATAATAGCAATGCGATGTATGAGTATGAGAGATGATGCAACTAGGATAAAATGGACAAATAAAAAAATTGACGTTTTTGTTATTTTAAATATGATGAGATGTATGGTAGTGCAATGATAATGGGATACATAAGAATGATTTTATTTTATTATGAATGCATGGTGACTTCGTATGATGGATGGAAGAAGTGATGTCGTTTCATGTGCAGGCAAATGAAGGAAACATGAAATGTTTTTTGGTGATTTTATTTTGGAGAAATGCTAACCCAGATTAATAGAGAGAGTAAGTATAATGCCTCTGTGTCCTAGGTGGGTCATGTCTAAATTGGGATTTTCAACATGGTCTAGGGTCGCTTATGTGATCAATCTCTCAGGCGACTCTATTCACTTCCTCACAAAGGTCTCCAGAGCTAAAATCCCCTTCATGATATGATCCACAACGATAGCGAGCTACCTGGTGTGGGATACCATGAAAGAGCGTACCCTGGTTGAGACTTTCATGAGAGTCAGACAGATAAAATCCAGAATGACTGTCACTAATAATCTCCACTCGTCCTAGTTATTTGCAGACCCGGGTGTAGGGCCCCACTCAAAAGTGTGTGCAAAAGTGTAGGTGAGGTGTGTGATGAGGGCAAAATACCTATCCTAACCAAGCTGAACAAGATATACAACAATAATAACAAAAAAGTCATCTACCCTAAGGTTCAATAATATAAAGAAATGCTAATAAATAAATAATATAAGAATAAGGGTAAAAACAAAATATTAATAAAATTAACAAATACTTACACATTTAGTTAACTAGGCTTGACTCTCTTAATATGTCCCCAGTGAAGTCGCCAGCTGTAGCGACCGAAAAATCCGGAGGAGGGATTCTTCGAAATTCTTGGAATGAAGCCGCCACCAAAGTTTTAGTTTAAGGGCAAACATTGGAAAATCCCTATTGAGTAGATAAGGGGGTCCTGCGGACCAGATTTAGGCTCGGGAGTCGTTTATGCGTAGGGAAGGTATTAGCACCCTACGACATCCTTCCAAAGGAAGGTTACCTTTTAACTAAATGTGTAAATATTTATTAATTCAAAAATAATGATTTTACCCTTATAATAATACTAATAAAAAAGGCTCGATAAACAGTTAGTTGTTTTTGTAGTGCTTGAGAAAAAAGGAGAGAAAAAAATTAAAAGAAAAAAAGGTTTTTTATTAATGCAATTGACAGAGGTCGGCCGCCCTCCGCTCCTACGTATCTCCTGGTAGAGAATCAAATCACACGTAGTTCTTGGTTGAAAATATTTGTGTGTTTGATGTTTTTATTTATTTTGAAATCGGGAGAGGTACTCGAGACGACCAAACAAGTAAAACTCAGAGTGGTCGTCGCTCATAGCTCGTTTGAAAACCAAAGCTGTTATCAACGGTCAAACAAGCTAAGCTCAGAGTGACTATTAATAACAAACCAATTTTATGTTTAGGAAAACATTTGTTCGTTATTTGGGAAAAATAGGTTTGTGAGAGAAAATATTTATTTAGGGAAAAGAGATTTCTTTTTTAAAAAAAAGGAAACAGAGGGTGCGGCAGTAAATTGGTGTGTGCATTTAGGAACAGGCTCCGTATGAGTAAAAAGGGGGTGCACTTAACAGCAGACCAGCCCACTACAAGGCTGGCTAGCCCACGAAATTGTGGGCTTTCCTAGGGGCTGCGATGATTGAAATGAGGGGTGTAGGTTGTAAAATAAAAAAAAGACCTTACTATAAAAGGCTAATTAAACCAAAAAAAAACTAATCCCCAACCCTAATTTCTCTTCTCTCTCGCGGCGCTCAACCTCCCTTCCTCTAACCCTAATCTTCTTTTTCCCTCTCTCTCAGCGCGCCGTTTGTCTCCCTCTCCCTCAACCGAAGCCTCATCCGCTCTATTCTCTTAATCACTCTTCTCTTCAGATGGCCTCAACGACAACTGCGGGGCGTTGGTTCGGTGGAGCGGTGGTGAGAGGAACGAAGGGTATTTGCGACGACGGTGGTTGGGTGGCGAAGATGGCTACCGGGGTGTGAGGGGTGGTGTGAGCGAGAGGAGCGACGGAGGTGAAGGGAGGTTAAGCGGTGGGTGGTTGGTGTACGGTTGTGTACGGAGTCGCGAGGAGAGGTGGGGTGTTTTACGGTTCTTGGTGGTGGGTGACGCGAGGAGAGGGGGAGAAACGGAACGGTGGTGAGACGACGGTGGTCGGAGACGAAGGGACGGAGACGGTCGTAGGGGTGATTTACGGTGACGGTTTTTGTGGTTTTGAGGTTTTGCGAACAGAGAGAGAGGAGGGGGGTGCGTAGTGGAGGGTGGTTTTTGTGGCGGTTTTCGTGGTGGCTACGGCGGCTGTTTGATGGTGGGGTTGTTGCGGTGGTGGCTATGTGGTAGGATGGTGGCTGTTTCTGTGGCGGTGCGCAGTGGTGGTTACGGTGGTGGTTCGCGAAGAGAGAGGGGAGCAGCAGTGCACGGTGGTTCACGGCGGTGCGATGGTGGTGACCACCACCACATGGTGGCCGGAGCTTCAAGCTCCCTTTTTTGGCTGCTCAAAATTGTTTTTGATTTCTGTTTTAGATTTCTGGTTCTCACTGTTTGTGTATTGCTGTCTCTGGTCCCCTTTCCTTGCTGTTTGCTGTCTGAATTTATAAACAGATTATGTGGTGTAGGGTGGAGTGCTGAAGCAGAGGAGTAAAGCTCATGGGAGACAATGGTACCAAACAGCCTCTGAATAAAACAGTAGGAATGCATATGGTGTTTTGCTCAAAATAGAAGAGCAAAGAGACAAGGAAAAAGAAGACATGAGCTCTATTCTTGAAATAGAGGAGCTGGACAGCAACTCAACAACAACAATACGCAGCAGCAGTGCAACAGCTGCTCTCTTTTTTTGTTTTTATTTTAAAATTTTGTACATTTTGCTTTTAATTAATTTTTTTTGTCTACATATGTGTACTATAGTTGACTTTGTAAAAAAACTGATTATAAAAAGCTCTTATTCACAATCTGATTGTTATTAGATTTTTAGAACAAAATTAAACCGATAACAACGACGAAAAACAAACGTACACGACGAGACGCGAACGCGCGTCCACAACGAGAATACGCGAATTCACGTACTAAAATAAACAACCGTACACAACGAGACGCGAACACGCGTTCGCAACGAGGACAAAAATGTGTACATTATTAAAAATCGCACGCGCGCACAATGAGAAGTAACACGCATATACACGACTGGGAACGACACACAAAAACAATATTTTGGATTTTCTAGTTTCAAATTAGCCGGACAAAATTAGGGTATGACAGGTAGGAAAATCATATTTTCTTATAGAAATATAGAAATTGATAATAACAATTGCCAGGATACTATAATATAAATATAAATCCTATGCAAAACAAGTATATATATTTTAATAAACTATATCTATATTATTATTAAAATTGGTAAAAATTCAAATAGTGGAATAAAAATATTTACGAATTAATTTTTTTTTGATGAACTCAAATTATTACAACATGCATGTATTTGCCTTTTTTTTTGACTAACTCAAATTCAAAGAAGAAAAAAATCCATATCATTTGAAGTTAGATTATTTTTTGACAAATAAATTATAGTATTATCAAAATTGATAAAAAATTAATTGGGTTGTACAACATATTCATTAACTATATCGTATATATACACTAGAAATAGTTAACTACAACACTATAAGTGCTATTTTATATGTAAAGTTTTTCTTCACAATAATTAATTGTATATTGTATATTATAAAAAAACCATTATATTAGTTGTCTTTGAGATAATAATAATAATAATAAAAATAGTGGATGTTTGAAATTCTTTCTTCTTTTAACATTAAATAATTATTTTAAAATATTAAAAATATATTATTACCATTTTTAACCAAAATAATATTATTATTTAAAAAAAATAAAATATTTTATTACTTGATTTGTATTTATGTTGCAACGATTATGGAATTGAAAGGTTTCTAACTTTGAATTTATTTCCTTTGAAATTTAACTATTAAAATGTATTTTTTAATAAAATTTAATAATTGTCACTACCTTATTAAATGATACTCATAGTGGAATATCATTTAACTATTTTTATATTTTTATGAAAATGATATTTTCTAGTTTCAGATGAAAATACTGAAATTATAATAACAATTAACAATATATTTACCAATAATATAATATAATATAATATAATATAATATAATATAATATAATATAATATAATATAATATAATATAATATAATATATGTTTCATTAAATTTAATCTAAAACTGTCTTTGAATTATAAAACAGTTAGTGAACTATTAACATTATATTTATTCTAACGGTTATTCATTATTTTACATTATATGAATTTTTTTAAGAATATGAATCATTTCTTTTATTGCTAATAAACTCAGAAATTAGTATGAAATGAGTAGAAGTGGTAGAGTTGTTTTCTTGCCATTTTTAAAATCATAAATCTCAACATAGTTTTTGAAAGTATATATTTATTTACAAAGAAATTATATTATCATAATAATTGGTAAAAATATAAATTTAATTCAATAAAATATATTTACTAATTATAATTGTTTGGATTAATTGGAAATATTCCAATACAAATATATTTCTTCTTTAATTAAAACTAATATATAGATGACTTTTAAAATTATTTTTAATGTAACAATTATGCATTGAAAAGGAGAAGTTTCACATTCATATGAATTATTCCTTTAATTGATAATAAACTCATGAGTTAGTAGAATATGAGTGGAAGATGTAGAGTTTTAGTCAATTATGCAAAAAATGACTATTTAAACAAGACAGTTTTGGATGGTGAGGGGAGAGGTTTTGAGAACAAAATTCATAATGAAAAACATGAAGTAGAAGAAAAGAGTGAGTTTTTGCGAGAAGAGGTGGAATGCACAAAAAGGGTAAAAAGTTTCATGTTATTGACAATTTTGAAGTAGGCAAAGAGGCAAGAAGATAAATTTGGATCAATTAGTGAATGAGACAATGGAGACAACAATTATTTGTAAAGTTATAGACATTGAGAAATCATGTATATTTTATTTTCTTCGTTTCTACTATATAGATCAAGTTTATTTCTTCCTACCCTTTTATGTAGAGTTGATGTTGTTAGCGTAATGACTTTGTTGCTTTCTAAGTTTGACTCACTTGTTTTTTTCACTTTTCTTGCATGAGAGTTATTCTTCAATATGTGATTGTTGGATCATGTTGTGTGCCTCATGCTTCTCATGGAGACTTAATTGTAAGTGATCAAATTACTTGGAGGATTATTCTTCTATTTGTAATTTTTGTCTATTTTTCTTTAAAAACATGTTTCTCTCTCTCTCTCTCTCTCTCTCTCTCTATATATATATATATATATATATATATATATATATATATATATATATATATATATATATATATATATCTTGGAGGATTATTCTTCTATTTTATTTAGTAAAACTATTTATATTGGTGGTTTTAAATATTATGAATTAAACATCTTGCATTATTTTATCAAAAATTAAACTTGCTTAATGATTTTGCATTATTTTTATTTATTTTTAGAAAAAAAATACTTAAAATATGACTAAATGTATAGTAATTAAAATTTTTATGTTAACTATCAAAATAAGGGAAATTTAGACACTCTATGTAACAACAAAATTTCAAAAATCCAACCCATTTCTATTTATTGATGAATTGGTGTAATTTTTAAAAATAAATTTTATATAATAATTGACATAAAATATTTTTATCTCATTATTTTGTTTGTTTAGGAATATCTTCACCTAATGCTATTTTCTTTTATTTCTTTGGTTACCATGAATGAGATTTAATATATACATATATAGTGCTTATCATAATTATTTTATCTAATCTAATATTTATTTATTTATATTTACACATAAGAAATACTTTAATTTTAAACCTTTTCATTATATTTATTTATATTTATATTTAATTATAATTTTTATATAAATGAGACTTTGATTTTAATTTTTAATATACTATTAAATGTAAAAAATGGACTTTTTTTGTATTAATTACTATTCATTCTCGACTATTGACACTTATGAATTAATTATGAATTCTAGAATGAACTTTCATTTTTTTATATTAATTACTATTTATTGTGTAACATCCCTGAATTTCGGTTAATTTCGTTTTATGAAATTAACTAGCGAATTATTATTCGATAAAATAATAAATTGAGTCATGGACATGTTAAGAGGGTGAAAACAACATTTAGTTACTAATTGTATGAATTGTGTGTAACATCCCAATATTTCTAACATGTAGATACACTGAGATGCACATCTGTGTCAACAATCAGAGGACACAATCCCTGTTTAGATATTGAACACACTAAATTTTTCCGATAGTAAGACACAATGTCTTGGATCAACCTGTCTTGAAGTCCATAAAATTCAACTTGGTTCTCAACTTGGTTCTCAACTTAAAGGAATACAAAGTCTACTGTTCAATATCATAACCAGAAAAGTGGAATAGGTTTATACAACTCATCCAATACAAGTTACATAACCATAACAGAAAATAACAAGAGAAACAAAATCAGAAACTCAAGACTACAAGTCTTCGGCATCTCCATAAGCACGTCACCTACTCATGCTGCCTTGTCTTTCTCTTACCCCGTTTCTCTGTAAAAATAACAATAATGATAGGGTGAGATAACATATCTCAGTGAGTTCTACCGTAACCCCTCACCATCACTCGGTTCAATTATCAAACCGTGGCAACATAGTTTAATTTATAAACCACTTGCTCATAAAACCCTAGCCAATCGCCGATCGTGCAATAGTCACAATCTCGACATCTAATGTGCTATTAATTTATTTTTAAGCCTTGTAAGTTACTTTACCATTAAGTTACTTTACCATTTAGTTCCTTTAGTTCAAGAGGAGACATCCTGTAAGGTGCTATAGATATTGGCCCTGTACCTGACACCAAATCTATAGAGAATTCTACCTCACGTTCCGGAGGCAAAGAGGAAACTTCATCAGGAAAAATATCTAAGAACTCATTAACAATCTGGACAGACGATAAATCCAATCCAACTTCAGTCGATGCAGATAATATAACAACAAAAGCTTCCGCACCTTGAAATAGAGATTGGCTGGCTGAAGTGAAGGAAATAACACTATCAGTCAGTGTTTTAAAACTCGGACCGATGGCTGACTCGGTGAAGGTACCGGGTCACTGGGTCAAGGGTCGGACCGAGGGGTCGACAGTTGAACCGCATGACCAAAACTGGAACCGCCTAACTCGGACTCGGTCTCTATTTCGCGAATT
The DNA here is from genome assembly GCA_039519185.1 of Astragalus membranaceus. Classification (NCBI taxonomy): domain Eukaryota; kingdom Viridiplantae; phylum Streptophyta; class Magnoliopsida; order Fabales; family Fabaceae; genus Astragalus; species Astragalus membranaceus. The sequence continues at coordinate 100,584,459 of CM076850.1, forward strand.
TTGAAGACCTATATAGTATATAATATAAATTTCATACCTGTAAAATTAATAACTATGTTTATTTTATATCTACTACAAATATAAAAATTAATATCTTAATTTATTAATATTTTTAAATTTATTCATACATAATATTAATCTATTTTAGATCTCACAAATTAATATGTACTCAACAAATATGGTGCTTGTTTGTCCTCAACTTGAGCCGCATAACCGGTGTTTAAAGAATATCTAGCAATATTTGTAAAGTTATATTAACAAATACATGTTGGTCTAGTGGTAAAACAAGTCTAGACTTTGGAAGGGCTGACCGTAGCGGCAACAAAAGGTTTCTCCCATGTAGAGCTTCAGATGGATTCTCTTGCTGTTGTGCAAACCCTCAACAATGATAATTATGGAAGTATTGCTGGAAATCAGCTAGTGAGAAGAATCAAGCAGCTTTTGGCAACTTTCTCTAATGTTAGTATATCGCATATCTATCGAGAAGCCAACAAGGTCGCAGACGCGCTAGCTAGTGTTGGTTGTAGCTATGACGATGGTCTTGTTTACTTTGACTCTCTCCCTCCCAATGTTAAGCTACTAGTAGATGCTGATGTTAGTGGAGTTTCTACTCCGAGATTGATCCCCGTGTAGTCTGTTTGGGCTTTTTTTTGCCCCGTTTAATCTCAACAAAAAAAAAAGTCTAGACTTGCTTAGAGGTAGAAGGTTCTATCCTCATGGTATAGACTTTTGGTACACAGTTTATATTTATTTAAAAATTCGAATAGACTGTAGCACATGCGCATACTGTGCTTGGGACACAACAATACATTAAAAACGAGGATTGGGAGGCGCATAATCAGCACTAATAAACACAATAGTAATTAAGCAATTAATACATTAATGATAATAATAAAAAAATCAAATTAATACTGTGATTGGAAAATGGAAATTTAATAAAACAGATAATAAATCCACTCTAAAAACAAGAACCGAATTGTCAAAAAAAAAAACAAGAACCGAACCAACCGGATTTCACCGAGTTTCAACGAATTTGACCGAGTTTGACCGAGTTGCATGCATGTCTGATCCACAGTGTGGTTCGATTCGGTGACTCCTCCGGTTCCCAGTCCGACCGGCCGGGCCGAGCCGGGTTTTAAAACATTGCTATCAGTTGCAGGCAGGGAATGTTCCACCACTGTGATGCTTGCTTTTCCTTTGATGAAATTATCTTAGGACTTTGCATTCGGAGTTGATAATTCAACCACCTTCTTTCCTTTCCAGTACTCTCTTTCAGATCATCCTCGGCGACATGGGCTGGTTGTTCTATGGCGGCATAATTGGTGAGAGTATAAGAACTGGGACCCTGAGACATATAAGCACGAAGGCCCATCTTATACATCTGCATCCTCCATTCCTCATTCGGAGCATACTTTACCACTTGGTAAAACTGAGACAACTTCTCAAACTTAGCGATGTATTCTTCTACTGTCATGTCACCTTGCTTGAGGATGCACCGGTTGGAGATTCCGGTCTTCGTTGAGGATTGCGTCTTGATCATCCAGCCATAATTCCTCTTATGATGCACCAAGTATTGAGTTGATCAGGCTCAATGTCTCTTAGCATCACAAGTAGAGTCACAACAAGACTAACAAGGAATCGTGTAACATCCCCAATTTAGCTAATTTCATTTATTGAAATTAGCAAGAGGTTATGGATATTTTATTAAGTATGAGATGATTGTCAAAGCTAAATAAATGAATTATGTGTTTGATTGCTAAGTTAGTTAAATCAAATGATTTGCTTAATTGCTTGATTGTTAGATTAATTAGGCAAGGTTTAAGGAAGTGTTTAGAATGCAAGGGTACCTTGGTCATTTCACAGTGTTTTAAACCCCCAGCTGACTACAACACAACACACACCTCTCTTTCTCAAAAACACAAATTCAGAAATAGAAACTTGAGGGGAAAAGAGAGAGAGTTGGCGAAGGAGAGAAGAGAGGGTGAGGGTTCAAGATCACCATGCATGTTCTCCTTTTTCATACCATTGCAATCCCCTCCTCAATCTCTACCCATTGACACCCATATCATCAATATCCTCTTCCTACTCACCATTTCACCATTCGAATATTCAAGCTCAAAAGAGAAAAATGGAGCTTGTGCCTTTGCATGTGGTAGCTAAGTCTTCATAATCAGTAGCCAAAACACCTCAACCAACCACATTGTAGTTTCAGTTAGTTTGGGTAGCTGCTGGTGCATTTGTGTAGCTGAATTCGAATTTGAAGTTTGAAGCTCAAAGAACCAAAAATGGAGTTTTGGAGCTTCTAAGGCCTTGCATGTTTAGCCTAGGACAAGAATAGAGCTTTGATGCAATCACATGGTATTTCAGAATAGCAAGAAGGGGTGTTTAAGTTGCTGAGTTCGAAGTTGGGTTAGCATCGGAGTGGTTTCGCGGTTGTGGGGCTGTCGGGGATCGTTCGTGTGGCTTTTGTTACCGGTTGCACTTTAGTGATTTGTGATTTTCATCACAGTTGGTGAGTTCTATACTCGCTTAGGGATTTTGTGTCGAATATTGTTGCATGTTCTGTTTTATGTTCAGTCGTGCGTTTTTCGAGTCAAAACCGTTTTATAAAAATCATGTTTCGAACGAGGAATTATACGATCGATTGCTTGATGATGTGATTGTTTGGATTGGTTGATGATTATGATTGTTGTTCTAGATTGGAATAATGTTTGATTGTGTTGGGTATCCATCGAAATAAATTTCCGAATCGATCGGAATGGGAATTTCACACGAAAACAGGATTTTTAGAAATACTGATAAGTCAGCACGACCCGTGCTGATTTTGGCACGACCCGTGCTGATCTTTCTGTCCCAGATTTTAAATGCTGATAAGTCAGCACGACCCGTGCTGATTTTGGCACGACCCGTGCTGATCTTTCTGTCCCAGATTTTAAAATGTGACCAAAGCCTTCCTAATTGATTCCAAAACCCATTCTAATCCTTCCCCAACCCTACGTGTTGATGTTGTTGATTGTGATTATGTTATGTTTTGTTGATATGATGAGGATGTTCTATGTTATGTTAATAAAAGTTAGTAACCACGAGTGAGATAATGTCACGATAGGATAAAACGGACTAAAAAGTCGCTTGAGGTCGAGGTTATGCTATAGAGACGGCCCAATGCGGGTGTATTTATATAAATTATATAAATAGAGGTCTAGGGTGACGACCCTAATAAAGAGGTTAGTGTACTAGGGGAGGGGAAGTCACGAGCCCTATGAACCTAGGCCCATGTGGAATCCGTTCGATAGAAAATGGTCAATCCGCTTGATAGAAAATGGTCAGTGGAATGGGTTCACCGAGAATAGAAAATGGTTCTCGGTGATATGCTAAACAATGTAAGAAGAGGTTTCACGTAGTCGCTTATTAGGGCCACGAGTTAAAAAGTGGCATAATGAACCGAGAGAGTTTTAGTAAGGGGTCTCGATAGGACTTACTAAGATAATGTTTATCTCACCCTTCATGTTTTGTGGTTTTTCAGAGAAACAGGAAAGGTTAAAGGTGATGAGGCATGGCTACGGTGCAACCTAATGGAGCTGCAGATTGGCGTTAAGGTAACCTGTTATTTTGATTGAGAATCTTGTCCATTTTTTTAGAATTGTGAATTTTGGATAAAATGTTTAGATAAGTGGTGTTTGCAAAGATTGCATTATGTTTGGAATTGTTTCATTGCCCTGGTTTTTATCTGAATGTTTGGATTAAAATTTCAACTTAAGGGCTATATTGCTTCACCACCAGCTCCTCTATTCCATTATGATTATGTTGAGTATTTCGCTTGCAGAGGTGTGGAAATGAGAATGTTGCTATTTCACAGATTCGATTGCCATTAGAAGAGTAAATATAAGATTTACATGTTCATTGTTTTTTCTCTTTTTTACTTGGGTTTTGGTTTATGTCTTTTGTTATGTTTGATTGTTTTCTTATTAATAAATTTATAGTGAGATAGGATCACATAAATTGCTTAAAAGAAGTTAACCAGTAAACTCTCATTTTGGTACTTATATGATCACTCTCTCTAATTTGATCTTAAGGCAAGACTAATAAGACAAGACTAATAAGAAATAAACTAAATTAGGGGATTTTTTCAGGTTTTTGAGATGGCAACATGATAGTAGGTGGCAATATGGTTGAGCGCTGAACCCTGCTTTCAGCTTTCTTTGCCTAATAAACAACAAAAGTTATGTAAATGCAGAAACAAGACAGAGAGCAATTGAAGAACAAAAATCAGCACATAATTGTTGTTTGAGAAATTCAGAAATTGCTTACTTCTTCCTCCCAGTTTGAAGCTAATATTAGCCACACTAATATTCTTATAGGTTGCTGATGTTTAGTCTTGTGGGGTGACCTTTGAGTTTGTATTGTAGTATACTAATACTAGTCACGTAGACGTGGCATGACTATATAGATTTATAGGAGACATATAAAAAGAAAGATGGGCCTTAGCATGATCATTATTTTATTGATCTGCTTATAGAGTATATTAGCTTTTCCTTTTTCTCCACCATGTTTTTAGCATTTATGCTCATCATTACTTCCTTTGCTAATCCTGCATTATTACTTCCTTTGCTTATCTCTCTTATTTCGGTTTTGGTTTCAGGTTCGACTTTAGCATTTATGCTCATCATTACTTCCTTTGGTTCGTGATTTCTTCTTCCATTTTTATCTTCTGATTTTCCAGATTTGCTCATTCTCGAAATTGATTTGTTGTTATGTTTCTTTGTACATCCAGGAAGCTTGTTTGATTGAGTAAAGATTCGATTTCGTGGTGGGAAGTGCGAGCTGAAACCACAAGGTGTGTATATGCTTCTAGTTCATGATTATATGGGTTGGAATGTGTTCTTGCTACTTGTTACTTATCAATAAGTTAATTTAGCTTTTGATTAGGTGAAGTCATTTCATTTTGCTGTGATCCTTTGTACACTAAGTTTGATTACAGTAGCACTGCATTGAATTATGCTTATGTATGATGATTGGAGTTTCATTTGTTTGGAGTTTGGAGATTCGATTTGCAGATGCAATTCATGAAGTTTAACAACTTTGAACCTTGTTTATACAACTAATAATAGTAGTTCCTTGTTTATTGGTATGAGTAATTTGGGGCACTAGAATTCAATGTTCTTCTACAATGAAGTTTGAGCTTGCTGGTTTATTAGTGATATATGGAAGGAATCAATCAAATTCAGTAATAGAATGGATATTAGGCTTTGCAAAATTCAGTAATAGAATGGATATATGGAGGGAATCAATTTAACCTTATCTTATTTTTAACAATCCGGACAATGGAATCTAACAAAGAACTATCACTTATTTACTTGTCAGCTGATTGGCAAATTCAATGTTAAACTTTATTGCACTAGTTTGAGCTAATGCATGTTTTGCATGGCCATACATCTGATAAATGTTTTCATTTCCAATATTTTCAGTTTCAATAATATAGCAAAGCATATATATGTAACATGTTATCTTAACATTAATATATATATGTAACATGTTATCTTAACATTAATGTGTTATCTTGTCAAAGGGTGCCAGAGATCATGAGAAATATGAATTATATACCCTTAAGCTAGCCTTTTCTTAATATGCAGAAAGTGTGCGTGCTGGATTCAAGGCAGCTTCCATTGCGTGTGTTGCCAGTACTGTGCCCACAGTAAGTAATTTTCATTTTAACTATTTGCTATAGATATTTATTAATCTTGTATTTCTTTTAGCCTCTGAGCTCTAATAATATGTTACCTTGTTTTCACTTTGTTTCTTGTTTTCAAAGTTCTGTATCTTTGGAAATTGGAAATAAAGCGAAAACAAAGTGGCATTTTTGAAATCAAAACTGAACAGAAAATGCTTTCTGAAACCAATGCATGAGTTATTATTTCTCCTTTAAGTTGACTGTTCTTGTGAAGTATTTGAATGCATATTAACACTGGTCCCTGGTTGGTGAACAGCAACCATTGCAGCATATTTCATTACAGCTGATAAAACTATCTTGGAATGTGCAAGAAAACATGCCAGGCTTGAAGACTCTCTGAGACACAATCGTGACACGACTTCATCTTAGACACTGCTATAATCATTGATTGTCTTGCCGAATGATTGTGCTACTTGTAATACTTGTAACCATGTTGCAACACGTTTCTATCATGGATTTGAAGGTGTATATTAAATAAAGTAATAATTTATTGTTGTGTAACAGTTATGTTTGTATTTGCGACTCCCTACTACATTAGTGCGTGATTTCAATTCTTTTGGCAGCTTTGGTGCCATCATAAAAAGATAACAACTTGTACCATCGATGTACCAATTGTTTATAACTTTTTAGTCCATGTATTATACACCTATTTTTGTTTTATTCCTTATGATTTTTTTGTTGATTTCAATTTCTAGTTGCTTTTGGTTGCTGTTTTGATTATAACTCTGTGATATTTGATCCATTGCTGAATGTCGTTGTAATATCCGGTTTTGTAGAGTGGATATTACTAAATTGCAAAGTTTTAGTTTCTAGTTTTGATTAAATTGGGCTTGAAATAGAATGCTTGAAATTAGGATAGTATGTATAGGGTATAACTAATAAATAGTATTTTGTATGTAATTTAATTTTTTTTAATTTTTTTTAAACATTTCCGACGGATTTGCGACAAAAATGTGTCAGCGTTTGCGACGACTTTGCCACGGATATTTGCGACGGGTTTCCGACGACTTTGCGACGGAGACATTTGCGACGACATAATCCGTCGGAAACGATTTGCGACGAGCGATTTTGCGACGACTTTTTGTCCGTCGGAAAGTTCGTCGGAAACGTCAATTTCCGACGAAAATCGCTGCATTTGCGACGAAAATTGCCGTCGGAAATCGTCGATTTTCTTGTAGTGTGTATATGCACATAGGACCTAAATGGACTACGATTAAATGAACAAGAAAAAGTGGACCGAGAGGCATTGCGAGGGGTTACGATAGAATTCACTGAGATAATGTTTATCTCATCCTTTATATGTTGTTGTTTTACAGATACTCAGGGAAAGAACAAGGCAAGGAAGCATGGTTGATGAGACCTTAAGGAGAGCATGAAGTTTTAAACTTATGTTCATGTTGTTTTTCCCAAGTGATTGTACTTCGATTTGATGACTTGTACTAGCTACTAGTTAATGATCGTTTCCGCTATTTTCTTGTTGTTGGATATTGAACAATAGGAGTTGTTAGCAAGAAGAACATAGTACTTGATAAAGATTTGGATGTCTTGAGCTATGTATAACTCTTGATTTTGGGTTAAGATAAGAGTTTTAGTTTTGTTCAATATTTGAAACATGAAATTCTACTTTGATGTATGCCATTTCGTGCATCTTAGCATTTCTACTTGTTAGAAATATTAGGGTGTTACTCTCTCTCTCTCTCCCTCTCTCTCTCATATCTCATTTCAATTCCATTGACTTCTCATTCTTCTAATTTCTTAACACATAACATTGCTCTTAAATAAATATTGTGTCAATAGCACTCTTTTTTTTAGGACCGTTGATGCCTACCAACAAAGTGTCTCAATATGAAAGGCTATTCTCCACTCGTGCTTATAACAAATCTCACATAGACAAACGCCGAGTTCTCACTGTGGAAATCAAACTTAGGAGCAGGTCTACTCATATGTCTCGGGTAGCTCAAGCCATGGGTCAGCAGTGTTGGTCGTGCCGATAGCACTCTATAATTACAAATATATATCTTCTATTTTCAAAAATGTATATGATTAATATTTTTACGAGTTGGAAAACTTTTTTTAAAGGTTCTAAATAAAACAATAAACTCTTTTAAGAATCAAGTGATGTATTGTAACAAGCCAAGTATGTAAGTAAAGGACTTTATTCCAAGAAAAACAAGGTGAAAACGATTATGAAACAAAATTGAATTATTGTAATGTGTGGTAGAACAGACAAAATTTCGTTTGTGTAATACAAATATTAATCTCTAATATCACTTGCTAAAAAAAAAGTAACTAAAATTTGAGCTTATGGACTCTCCACCTCACCAACCAAATCACTAACTTAGTCACTCAACTCTATCTCACTCTCACCTGCTGTCAGGTTTATTGGAGCCACACATCACTTGATGCAGGAGCATTGTACTAAACCAGTGCAGTTATAAGTGCAGGATCAATGCAGAAGTATTTGATGCAGGAGCATCTAGGTTGCACTGAACAAACTCATCAAACATACCACAATGTATCCAAAATGGCCTATTATCAACTGTAACCATGTCAAATACTCAAGTTATCACATATTACACAAAATACTATATAAACTCTTTATCTTTGCTTGAAAGAGAGCAATTTACTAAGTTTAAACATATGAATAACTCTATATAAAATAGAGTTATCAAAGATCGTTAATTAAAAATAAGAATAGTGCTTCAGGTAAAAACAACAAATAAACTTCAGATTTATATGTTGCAATTTGTTTACAAATTTTATACATTTACGGTTCATTTTAGCATATTTAGTTTATAAGTTTTATAAAAAAATTCATTATACTAAAATAAATATTTTGTTTCATATTGTGAATAATGGTCATACACTTCTTCATATTATTATGAAGAATGAAAATAAATATATATATATATATATATATATATATATATATATATATATATATATATATATATACTTTAATATCACTTTTATTTTGAGTTTAAGTTTTTGTTTTAATTAATATTTATGAATTATTAGTTGGTGAAGAAACAAAGAAATAAAGAGTAGCGACTTTTTAATTTCTATGATTTATGTTTTATCTTACACAACTATTAACTTATTTTTTTAAAACTCATCCATACTTAATGTAATAATAATATTTAATTAGAGATTGTAACAGAAATTTGGAAGAAGAAAATAAAAATAGAAAAATATTATAAGAGAAAAGCTAATGTAAGAGGCACATTACATATGTAAGTCTCTTTTAAACACGTTTTGATTATTACATATGTAATTTGCCATACTCACTCACATGTCTCTACTTTTAAAATTCATGCTCATTTTAAATAGAATGAAATTTATTATTACTAAATATATTGAAGTTTTGTAAAATTTTATTTTCAACAATTAAGGTCATAAAAAATATTGACAATTATTTATATTAAAAATTGCATACACTAAATAAGAATATGCTCAAAATAAATAATTTTTGCATATAAAAAATGAAACATTATATTTATATAATACTATTTAAAAATACATAATTTATATCAACAACTTATATATCTTTGTATAAAAGCTCTAATTTTTTTTTTTAAAAAAAATTATATAACAACCCGTGCAACGCACGGGTATTCCCCTAGTTATTAGTATTTGAATACCTTTTATATCTTGCTAAAGCGCAAAATGTCTTAATTAAATAAACGCATATGCTTATTATTGCGAAGATTTTCTTCAACAAATTGCATGAATGTTGCTGTGGCCGTTTTATTGTTTTTGCTTCACTCACTCTCTCTCTCTCTCTCCCTCTCTCTCTCTCATATCTCATTTCTATTCCATTGACTTCTCATTCTTCTAATTTCTTAACACATAACATTGCTCTTAAATAAATATTGTGTCAATAGCACTCTTTTTTTTAGGACCGTTGATGCCTACCAACAAAGTGTCTCAATATGAAAGACTATTCTCCACTCGTGCTTATAAACAAATCTCACATAGACAAACGCTGAGTTCTCACTGTGGAAATCGAACTTAGGAGCAGGTCTACTCATATGTCCCGGGTAGCTCAAGCCACTGGGTCAGCAGTGTTGGTCGTGCCGATAGCACTCTATAATTACAAATATATATCTTCTATTATTAGAGATATAGTTTGCTAGTAGTATTAAGTGTCCTATAAATAGGCTTAGGTTTTTACTTTAACTTTTCTTATTTGTATTATTCTTACCTTCATCAATATAAAAGTCATTTAGAGTTTTTTTCTCTCTAATCTTTTATGGATGTCATGTTCCTCGACATCTATTTTCAAAAATGTATATGATTAATATTTTTACGGGTTGGAAAACTTTTTTTAAAGGTTCTAAATAAAACAATAAACTCTTTTAAGAATCAAGTGATGTATTGTAACAAGCCAAGTATGTAAGTAAAGGACTTTATTCCAAGAAAAACAAGGTGAAAACGATTATGAAACAAAATTGAATTATTGTAATGTGTGGTAGAACAGACAAAATTTCGTTTGTGTAATACAAATATTAATCTCTAATATCACTTGCTACAAAAAAAAGTAACTAAAATTTGAGCTTATGGACTCTCCACTTCACCAACCAAATCACTAACTTAGCCACTCAACTCTATCTCACTCTCACCTGCTGTCAGGTTTATTGGAGCCACACATCACTTGGATTGCAAGTGTCTTTGTCACATCTGGGCAAGCATCATTGCCAAAGATTCCTTTGTTCAATGTAACTGAACAACCTTGTTTTCCTAAGCAATGCTGTTCAAATCACATAAAATATGTTATCAGCTTCACATCTGTTATTAATATAGTTAACTCTTTCAAATAGATAATAGATGAAGAGTGTACCTCCTCAACAATCTTCTTAGAGGAAGGTGCATTACATTTTCCCATAGTAAAGCCTCCACAATAACCCGAAGGATCACCAAAGCTTGCAAACTCTACAGCCACAATGGTTTTGTGGTTTGGACACTTGATTGTAGCTTGTGGCCCTAAGTTTTCCACAGTAGATTGGAGTTTCTGATTAATACTTGACCATGATTTAACATTGGGAGGGTAATTCTCAGAAATGACACTGCATACTGTATCTCTATTAACATTTACGATCACAATCTTTTCAGGACTTGCTATCTCTTCCTCAAATACAACTAACAAGTTGTCTTTTGGTTTAAGGAAAGATCTTGGAATGTGGTACCTAATACAAGTAAATGGACAAAAGAAAAAATATAGTGAAAAACTTGAGTTGGTGTTTTCATTTGGGATTCACAACCAGATTTTGTTTGTTTGTTTATTTATTTATTTGCTTACTCTGATTGAGTAGGCTTTCCAAGAGGAGAGAGGTAGCTTAACCAGTGACGACCGATGCTTTGACCATTGACCCAAACCATTCCTTTTCCCATACCATCCATCTGGATGGCAACAGGGTCGTTTCCCTCTGGGGTTGCAAAATTTGTCTGCAAAATAATATGTGATGAGGGTTTGTGTCATTTATATAGAGAAAGATTTGTGTTATTTAACCAAAATTGAGGCAAGTGAAATCTCTCTTTTAATCTAATAACCATTACCTTGTACCAGGAGAGAGTTGGTCCAGCTCCCTTGACATCCTTCCATTCTACTTTCTTTGATCCCTCCTCAGTAAAAATGCTAAGCTTCTCACCTTGGAGACCAACCTGAAAATTTGACATCGATTCAATTATGCAAACCTACCTATGAAACCTTTTTGTACTATGGTTATTCCTTGCCATCTTTCATTTTTCTGATGAAAAATGAAAGATGGCAAGGAATAATCATAGTAAAAAATCGCAATGCGATCGTTACTGCAACTACAATTTAAAACCTTTGATGTTTTCTTAGCCTTTTTTAATAAGAGATTAATACCTGCTGACCCCAACCATTAAGAGTGAGATCAATGGTTCCAGAGTTAAGACCAAGGATGGTTAAAGTCTTAGGTCCAGCATACCTATGCTCCATGTATGCTCCACTATCCTGTATATATATTAAAGTGGATACAAAATGTGAACAAAAAGTTCTGCAAAATTGAATTAAAAGAAAGAAATAAAAGTTAAGGCTCTTACAGGGAGTCCTACTAAGCAACCCAATATAGCTATTTGGTTAACTCCAACCTTCAAGTGTACTGGTTTCTGGAATTCAAAACCTTTCTCCTCATGGCTTCCATGATTAGATCCTTAAAACCATCAAGAAAAACACAATTAGTTAACATTTCTCGCAGATAATAATAGAATAATATCTTTTGACCATGAATCAGAATCAATCCATGTACATTGGATTTTATCACTCATAAGTGCTTACCAATGTATTCTCCATTTACATAGGCATGCAGTGAATGGCCAAGACTCATAATACGAAGAACAGGTGATATCTCATTCTTCTTTGGCAGGTCTTCTGGACCCAATTCCACGCTGCAATAAATATTAGATATAAGTTTGTTAATAGTTAGTTATGTTAGTTATTTTATGTCAGAGATAAGATGCATGGTTGATACTAACTGAAAGAACTAAATCCTGAGCTTCTTAAGTGTGGAAGGAAGATTTAGATGAACTCACCTAGTGGTGTACCATCCATAATCAGTGGTATCTTTGAGCATGCTATAAAGCTCTGGAGGAAGCTTTTGATTGGGTGGCAATTGCTTAGTAGTTGGAACACTTTCAGAAAACACCTCCCACTTATGATTATTTGCAACCTTTGACTTCTTAAAGTTTCTTGAAGTATGTTGTGAAACAATCTGTCAATTATGTAGGCAATGCAAAATAATTAGCTACAAGAACTGTATTCCTTTGTTGTAACTTTTAAGGGATAAACAAGTTACATTTTGAGTGTTGAAAACCACAGTCTTGCAATCAGGAAGAATACTAATGGATCTTGGTGGCAAATAATAATTGGAACCTCTGAATGTTACTGTTTTTGGTGACTTTGTGTGATTGTTAGTGATAAAAGCAGCACATACATCACTTCCTGGCTTCTCATAGACTATAACCTGCATAGATAGTTAGTATGAATTGAAGAATCTAACTAACTAACCAACTATGAAAAGTTGTTACAACAAGAACTAATTATAACTAACTTCCTAATAGTTAGTTTGTAATTTTAGCTTAGCTTAAACTTTTAGTTATGAAAGCAACACATATTTTTCTTATGTAAGATGCTTACCTCATGAAATTGGCTCATTTTGTTGGCGTTAGGTGCACCTGTGAGAAGAGCCTTTTTACATAGACTCACAGCCTTGTGCACATCTCTCAGGTGACTCCATTTTGGATCTCTCTGCAGTCCAAATTCATCGAGAGGAGCTTCGTCGTAATAACGAGTTGTTGTAAAAGCCGAGGTTGTTCTACCAAAATTTGTTCCACCATGGTACTACAAGAGTTTCAAATTGAGTTGAGTAAGAAGCACTATGCACATAAGTTTTATCCAAAGGAAGTTAAGGCCATTTACCATATAGTAGTTGACCAAAGATCCATTTTTAGAGAAGAAACGGGCAACTGAGAAGGCAATGTCTTCTGCAGATCTTTGTGATGGTGGATCTCCAAATACTCTGTATCTGTAGTTTCAAATTACCAACAATTTCATACTTAGTGTTTGATGGAAGCCAAAACCTCTATAGCACAAATTAAAGGTGACACTTCAGGTTGAAAACGTGTCCGGTGTCTGACATGTGTTGTGTTGGACACTAACACTTCAATTACTTCTATTTTTCAAATTAAAGGCGTCTATGTGCGTTCCTGTGTCAGTGTTGTGTTTACCATGTTACGAAGGACTAAAGAATATTGTTGACTAATGGTTAACAAGGCTGCAAAAGTATACTTACTGAGCAGTCCAGTTTTCAGTCCAAATGGAAGGTTTGTATGGTTTGTTTGGGCCTGTGAAAGTATCACCACAATGTCTTCCATTGCATGCATTAATCTGCCAAGTGAAGTATATATAAGTGAGATTAGAAATAAGGGAGTAACTATTAGCACCCCAATAATCATCTCCATACCACTGGATCAGGAGCATCCTTTTGCTTGCACATGATCCATGGAACTCCAATATCTAGTGAAACTGCCATTTTTGCAGCCCATTGGACATAATCATCTCCATCCATTTCATAAGCAAGTTGGATATGGTTGTACTCATTCTCAATCTACATTGCATAAATAAAAAGAAATTGTAAGGATATAATACTGAGAACTAAATAAAATATCAGTAGACTTGGTAGAAAAATGATGTTGAAAAATCAAACCTGAGCCAAAATGATGGGGCCTCCTTGTGGAGCAAAGAGCTTCTCTTCTTTCATCTTTTGTATAATAGTTGATACATATTGTTTCATATGCTTCTGCAAATCATAAAGCATTTCACATTTCAGTAATTTTAATCCATAACATTAATGTGGAAAATTATATAATGGAGAACAGAATACAGTTGGTTACCTTGAAAGGTTCATTGTTAGATCGGAATATGATGTCAGGAACCTCTCTTAACCAATATGGAAGTCCTCTGATATATTAACATTGAATGAAACACATTATTATAATACAGATAACAAGTATACAATACATAATGTTAATAGTACATTAGTATCTAATCCATACCCGTGATTCCATTCAGCTTGAATGAAAGGACCAACTCGGAGAGTTAAATACATTCCTTTCTCTTGAACGAGCTTAATGAATTTTACCAAATCATACTTGCCTTCGAATTGGAACTACATAATGGAACAAACCAAGTCACATGTTGAGACATTAATCAACCAACTTTGGATTCCATTAATTCATTAATTAATTAATCTCAGCACGCACACAAAATTAATTGACGTAACTACGTACCTTGCCTTTCTCAGGCTCATGAGCATTCCAAAACACGTATGTTTGGATCAAATTCAAACCTCCGTGTCTTGCCTTATCAAGAATATCTGGCCACATCTAAAAAATACAAAGCCTAATTAGTCAAGTTGAATTGTTTCCACATAGATAGACATTCACCAATTCACATCACATGATGTTTTTTGAAGAAGGGTAGCTCAACTGGTGAGCTAAAAGATATCAGGTTCGAATATTGAAAACTAACATTTTTCTCGTTACACCCTAATATTTGTCTATAAAAAATAGATGATGTTACTTGATGAAGAAGGAACATACATCTGGGGTGCTTCGAGGGTAATGAATGGAACCCGAGAAGAGAAGCTCTCGTTTTCCATTGATAACGAGTGACCTTCCATCGTAAGTAACAGTCTTCTTGGTATCATCGGCGTTGGCAATGATGGTTAAGGAGAAAATGATGATGGAAAGAAAGGTAATGGAAAGAAGATTATTGGGAGTTGACGACGACATTTTTGATTAATTGTATAGATGAAATGAAATGTTTTTGAGAGTGGATGATGACCTTCTCGTAGATGAAAGAGTTGTTATTTCCCCAATTCCATCTGCGACATCAACGTAAGAGGGAACTAACACACTTGTGTAAGGGCTTAGAGAAAAGTTCGGATTCTTGTTTTGAATTTTTCTAGTTACAAATCATTGGTTGTCATACCTGTCCTTGCTTTTTCTTAGGAGCCACTAACTAGCTATTGTCGCATTATCGTTTGTGTGTGTGTAATTTGTTTCTCATTCTTTCACAGTCTACTCTGTAAGCTAAATATAGTTAAGTTTTATGTTTTAGTTGATTAATTTCCTTTATATATTAGCCTTGAGTGTTGAGAAAGATCCAATAGAATAGATGTGGAATTTTTCATAGCTTCTTTTTAGAGAATTTTTAATTTAGAGCTGATTTGATACAATGTTGGAAAAATGAATAATTTGTTAAAATGCTTGCGCATATAAGACAAACTTTTGTTGGGTCCTTTGTTTTTGCAGAGTGATTTGCCTTGTCCAAAAAAAAAGGAGAATTTTTTTAACGTGGACCGCATGAATTACTACTCACAAGTCACAATTAATAGATATACTTTGTTTGTCAAAGAATGAAAATGTGGCAAAATTTTGCTAGGAATTCAAAGGAGATGGTAGAAGAATTCAAGAGATCTCAATGAGGAAAGAGTTTGCTGTGACTGGCCAAGAAAGGAATTTTGATATTCAGTTTGTAAGTAATCGATCTCATTTTTACCAGGAATTCAAAGGAGATGGTAGAAGAACTCACAAGACCTCAATGAGGAAGGAATTTGCTGTGGCTCACCTAGGAAGGATAAGCTACTTTTTGGTGATGGAGGTAGTGCAAAATAGGAGTTTGAGCTGTTAACTTGTATGTTGTTAGGTTATGCAAAATAGGAGTTTGAGCGGCTGGCTGATGAGTTAGGTCACACAGGGGAGGGACCCTTCGACACATGGAAGCACAACATAGCGCACAATGCCAGTGGGAGCATCTCTCCCACTAGCCCGCTTACCTTTAGCAACCTTCGGTTTACCTCCACCTGCAGAAGCACCACTACACACAAACAATGGTTAGGACAACACACAACAGTTGGTCGTTAACCGACACAACGACTCGACGACTTGGCCGGACGGACCAACCATTGCTCTGATACCACTAATGTAACACCCATCTTTCTACCCGTTAATTTATTAGCGTAAAAATCAGAGTTTCAAATTTTAGTTACATCACAAGGGATGTCACACTTACTTCGTTGAACATCACACGCCAAATTACTCGCTTTTCGAAAACAGCCTTATAATACTTTCAAAACGTCATCGTCAATTAAAATACAACCTCACAGCGGAAAAATCCAACAAGTTTAATCATAAAAGGCATTGCAACTATGCAAGGCTCACAATAGTAAAATCCAACAACAACAATGGTCATAAATAGCTTAAACAACGTTCATCCCTCCCCTAGTGTTACATAATCAGAGCAGACGACCCGACTCAGCTAGTAAAGATACCTAAGTCTTCACTCGAGATCACCTGCACGTTACCGCGTAGGGGTAACATTCAAACAGAAGGGGTGAGTTCATCTAACCATATAATAAAGCATATGATAAACACTAAGCTAGAGTTATGACACTATATCTACCACACCACGAAACATCAAGTCAATCATCAAGGATAAAACAGTCAATTCCATCAGCAAGGGTAAACAGTCAATCTCATCATCAAGTTACTCGGCACAACGAGTCGTCACAATGTCATGCAGGAGTATGAAATGCAACCCACTCGCGGGCATATGCATGAGGTACCTTTCATCATCGTCGCTTAGCCTTTATGGCCTCATCGTCGCTTAGCCTTTATGGCCTCATCGTCGCTGGGTTCATGCACATGGAATACATGAGACACTGTCAACCATGTGACCCGTCACTTACCAATTTGCCAAATAAGAGGCACAGCACCTGTCAATTTATAATTACACACAACAACGTCACTTAGTCTTTTTGGGCCTTATCGTCACTTAGCCTTTTGGGCCTTATCGTCACTTAGCCTTTTGGGCCTTATCGTCACTTAGCCTTTTGGGCCTCAACGTCACTTACTCATAAACATCATCAATTCAAACAATAGCCACTGAGGGCAAAAACATCATTTACTAGCCACCAAGGGCATCATCGTCATTTACACCTCATTATCAACAACATTGGCCACTAAGGGCAAAAAGGTCATTTAACTAGCCACTAAGGGCATCATCGTCATTTACACATCATCGTCATTTACACATCATCATCAATAATAGTGGCCACTAAGGGCAAAAACGTCATTTAACTAGCCACTAAGGGCATCATCGTCAAAATCATCACTTTTGACATTTGGACGCTAAAAACCACTGGTTATACGCAAAAGGGGATTTTTAAAGACACCAAAACGATTTTTCAATGTCACAGCAACGACCACCGGGAACAGCCACTTGGGGCGCCCAGCAACCTTCAGGAATAATAAGTTTTTATTTTTAAAAATGGGACACACAGATAGACAACTGAAAAGGCTTCACAACGCTTTTTGAAACACTTAAAACGGACACCCGAGTCAAAAGATATAGCAATAACAGTTTTCAATAAAAATCGGGAACATCCTGAAAATGGCGCCCAGGCATTGGGCGCCTAAGACACAAACTTAGACATCGCAGGCAACACAGGCAACAGGCGCGCACACGGCGCCATGCGCCCAGGGGCAACAGCGCGCAACACAGCGCGGGCGCAGCACGGGCGCCATGCGCCCAGACGCAACACGCGCACACAGGCGCAACACAACACGGGCGCGGGCAGCACTTTGGCGCCCTTGGCGCCCAGGAATACGCACACAGCACCAGGACACAACAAGACACAGAGGCAACATCCTTGCACACGGCGCCCAGCACCTGGGCGCCTAAAACAGAACACACACTAGACACAGCACATGGCGCCCATGGCGCCCTGCTACAGTAACCGTGGAGCAAACATTAAAGCACCTTATGTGCAACATCACCTATGGCGCCCATGGCGCCCATGAACAATAATTTCAGTATTTTTCCAAATTTTTTACATGATCAAACACAACCCCAATTACAACAATCATGAATACATAAAGAATCATCAAAAATCATCCACCGAATCATTATCAATCACAATACCATCAATGAATATCCAAGCACTTAGCACGCAAACCACAATTTCTCAACAACGAGTTATCATATGCCTAGGGTTCATCAATAATCACTAGAAATACATAAAACGGCATACATAGAGCCTACCCCTACTTAGTCCCCATCATAAGACCCTATTATAGAGAAGATGATACCCACCCTTACCTTAGGTTATGACGAACACGCTATCCCCTTATACGTAAGCTCCAAGGAACCACCGCAACACGACTCCTTTCCCCTTGCTCATGTGCGCGCCTCCTCTCCCCTTTCTTCTCACCCTCACGGCTCCCTTTCCCTCTCTCTCTCTCAATTCGCCACTTTCTTTTCTTTTTGCGCAAATGAACTAAACCCTAAAATTTTAGCTTAAATGTGCGCCTAGGTTGTTGGGCTTGGATTGCGGGCTTTCCCCGCAGCTTAAGCCCAATTTAATTAAAACACCACCTCCAATTACAATACCACTCCTTATTTTACTTAAAGCACCTTATAATTACCTTAATAAATAATAAATGATAATTATATTATTATTTCTACCGCCCAATTTCATTTAATTAATTAAATAAATTAATCTATTATTTTTGGGGTGTTACAACTCTCCCCCACTTAAAGGAATTTCGTCCTCGAAATTTTTCTACCGACGCGAACACTCTCACACTATCCAAATAACGTCGCCTCAACACTTAGCGACTCCACCTGCTGCGCTACTCTGATAAACTAGCTTGCATTCTACCCCACTCATCTACCCTTAAGGATAACGAAATACATCAATCATCACAGCATCACAACGAAATTCACAGAGTGCATCACAGTTGTACAACAAGCCGCATGATTTAACAACACGACAACAACATCAACCAACAACTTTGCCACTCAGGCGGCATCAACAACTAAATCACAACATCGGCCATAGGCCTACAACACAAAATTCATCAAAACGTTTCGGGCCATTCAGCGGTACCCTCAGCAAAACAACGTGGGCCATCGCTAATTACTATATTTTTCCGGTTCTTGATATTCGGATTGATGAAAGGTTTAATTTAGATTTCTTTTCGATTTCTAGATAAATAAAAAATATTTGATAATAAGTGGGTTGCAAAAATTTTAATAAAATTAATTGTACTGGTAATTGTGTCACATGTTATGAGTACTAACAATTTTGTCTTTTGGTAATTATCGAGGGACACAACAACCTTCGCTAATTACTGATGGCGTACTGATGGACAAACCATCGCTAATTACTGATAAATTTCATTTGGGTGTCGGTAAGTGTTTTCGACCAGCTTCCTTCCGACGACCCCAACCCCGTCGGTATGTGTTTTCGGCCAGCTTCCTTCCTTCCGAAATCGAATCTGAACAAAATCGAATCTGAACAAAATTGAATCTGAACAAAATCGTTCTTGCATTTTTCCAGATCTAACGAAACCGATGCTTGCATTTTTCCAGATCTGAACGAAGTCGATTCTTGCATTTTTCCAGTTCTGAATGAAATCGATTCTTGCATTTTCCTGCAAGTTCCTTATGAACGAAATCGATTCCTGCAATTCCTTAAGAGCAAAATCGATTCCTGCAAATTCCTGCGTTTTCGTTTTACGTTTAATGATGGTGATGAACTGCATCTTTGGGTTTGTGTTTGCTGGGTTTTTTGTTTTCTGGGTTTTCAAAATCATAACAAAACCAAGAACACATTTTCCTAGTTCTGGGTTGATTGGAGCATGGAACAGATGGAGATTGGGTGTTTTATTGCATCATGTTGACTATTTTGTGTTGATTGCAGCATGGTGAAGAGATAAGGATTGGGTTTTTGATTTAATTTTAATTGTTTGTTTCATTTTAGATAAATATTTTATTGTTTGTTTCAATTTAGTGTTTTTCAGTTTTGATTTAATTTGGTTTTTGTGATTTGTTTTAATTTTAAAATTTGAGGTGTAAATGTGTAAAAGCCACCTCAATTAATGAATTTAAAACGCCACGTTAGCAGTTAACTACCAGCGTGACATCCGTTAACAAAAACTAACGGCAGGGACTGTAACACCCCGGTATTTTTATCGAGTAAAAATACCCAAGTGTACCATCATAAAATAATCAGAGATATATTTCCTGTTTTAGATATTGAACATAAATAAAAACAACTCATAACTTAGAGTCCAATATCCAAATACCAAGAAATGGCGGAAACGATTTTACAACTTTTACTGATACAAGTTATACAATCGAAAATACAAAAATCTCGAGGGAAAGACAATAACAATGAAAACTAAGTCTTCACCGTCTTCATATGCACACCACCTAGCTGTGCTTCTTCACCTTTACTTTTTCCCTGCTTCTCTGTAAAACCACAAAATATAAACAGTGAGATACAATCTCAGTGAGTTCTACCGAGACCCCTAACTACACTCTCGGTCCCTTTAAAACAGTTTTATGATTCGACACAACACCGACCGCAATCCGCTTGCTCAATCTCGGTGGACCAAACAATAAGGCTTCGACCTAGTAAGACACCGGCTGCAATCTATTTGCGTCTCCCGATGAACTAGCATCCTAGGCCCTTCTACGTAACACCGGCTGCAGCACATCTGCGTCTCCCGGTATTCATAGTACAATACTTTTAACATAACACCGGCTGCAGCACATCTGCGTCTCCCGGCGAACCCCTATCCAATAACAGTTCCGCTATTGGCCTCAGAGCCTAGGGTAAGGGATCATGACTTCCCCGCCTAGTATGTTAACATGGGTCGTCACCCAAACTCGATATAATATATATATCTATAATAATATGAACATTTAGTTCATCTACAATCAGACCAACAATTGAACGTAACACCCGCATCGGGCCGTTTCCCGTAGTCGATATAATATATATATCGTGAATCGTAGACCGGTTTAGACAATAAATAATAATCGTCCCGCGTCAGTTATACCGTATCACGTAGGACTCATAGTCCGCTTTATTATTAATAAAACATATGTTCGCACACGAGTACTATTATTCGGTTTTTCGAAATAGTTTAGAACTTCAAAAACAGTCCATTATGCCATTTAATTTATATAAATAGATATATCTTTGAATAAGCTTTCCAACGCCCCTGAGAACACCTCAATCGGGTTCCCGGATCAAAAGTTATCGCTAAACGAAAAGCAGTGAAAAACTGTTGAAAATCTGCAAAGCGTCGCGACGCGAACTGCGACCATCGCGACGCGAAAAACGACAGAAACATTTTGCGTGACAAAACTGGGCCAGGTCGCGACGCGATGAGAACGGGTCGCGACGCGACCCTCTGCAGAAAAGTGCAGGTTTTCCGTTTTCTTGCGAAATTCGCTATTCCGCTCGATTCCGATTCTTGTTCCGATTAAAAACAGATTTGACAACCATAAAAACAGTTCCAATCAAAGTCACACGATCATTCAAGTCAATCAAAAACTCATTCAAAACGGATTTTATCAAAACGCGACATATTTCCCAATTAACGGTTTTTAAGTCAAAATCTTTCGAAATCAAATCACCGAAAATTCCATTTCAACGCGACACAACTCGAGACTCGCTCCGATCGATTCCTAATCCGAAACAGACAATATCCAGAAATATTCCAGTCCAGCGAAAGCGGTAAAACAGTTAATTAATTATTCGAAACATAAAAATCCTAAACGTGAATAGAACTCACCTTTGACGCGTGAACCACGATCGAGCCGAATTCGCCGAGTAACCACACGAACATTCCCCGCATAAACTTTCCGTTCCGACGTCACTCCAATCCGCTTCCAAAACTTTCCGCTCGATCACGAAACCGCTTTTTGACCGAAATACCGATTTCCCGAAATTCTCCATGGGCACTATTCATCATCTTCTTCACCTCAAGCCACTATTCACATAAACCCCAAATTTTCAACCCTAAGCTTTGATTCTTCACAAACTCCAAATCGGACTTCAATATTTGCGCTATCCACCTTGAGCTCGCTCCCAAACACCATCCAAAGCTTCCATTTGAGCTTGAACAACAAAACCTCCACTTTTCTCCAAATTTCGAAAATGGTGGATTTGAGGAGAGTGAGTTGATGATGAAGATTTTGGTACCAAAACGAAAAGGAAGTAGCGCTGAACATTTTTCGTGTTGGACGGAAGTCGTTTCGGTGAAGTCTCTCACTCCCTCTTCTCTTCTCGCTCACGCCATCTCTCTCTTTTCCTCTTTTCTTTCTTTCCTTTCTTTCTTTCACGGCTCTGTATCTCTTTCTCCTCTTCCCTTTCTTTATTTTTATTTCTTTTCTTTTATAACACACACACACACATACACGTACACACATTTATTTATTTAATAAATATATGGCAACGTGGTCAAATTACCATATTGATCTAAATCTCCTATTTCGATTCCGAAACTTCCTTGGTCCGTATTATCCGGTTAACGATCCGATGACAACCAGTAAATAATTTTAGCACTCGATAAATTTATCAGTTAAGTACTAAACTGGTTTAATTGGGTTAACACCCAAATAATTCCATTAATTATTTTGAGGATGTTACATTCTCCCCAACTTGAAAGAATTTTGTCCTCAAAATTTCGCTAAGTGTTTCATCCGACTAACCGAGAATCGACACTCTCAGAAAAGTCTTAAGTTGCTGGAACACAATCTTGAATTAACGAAATAAGGGTAGAAAACCTTCCCAAGTTGGCACATCAATCTCCAGGTATGATCTACTACTACCCCAGAACGCTTCTAAGATTACAGTCCGAACTCTCTTACTACGAATCGACACGAGAAACTCTTCTTTCGCCTACATAAGCTCGGCACCGCATTTGAAAACACTTCTGAAGCTTCATTCTAATTATCCTCGCTTGCTCCCCAACTTTGATTAATCTAAATCAAAGGGTTTAATACAAGACACTTGATAGAGATACAGGTCGAAGATGAGATCCACGAATTGGTACTCCACGGTAGAGGTAAAAACAAACGCGATTTCCTCGAAGGTAATAAACACGTTCTCAACAAACCTTCTAAAATCCATAACAGTTCTCGTACATACCGACAATGTGACGAAAAAGTCACTTGTGAAACTCCTTGACTCGCCCCCAAGATTTCGAGATAATACTTTTCAAAAGGAGATGAAATGAGGATTTACCGGAAACGTTTATTTTAAACGTAGAAATAAACCACGGGGACATCAAATAAATTGAACGTAATGAAACCACCTCAGTTGTTCTCCAAACAACTATCAAACAGAACTCAGAGCTCCTTTCCGAATTAGTCAATAGCGTTGAGAGCTTCCCCTCAACCTAAGTAATCCTCCTAGGATTTTCCTCCTCAATCATATTCTATTAGCCTCTTAATTCGTTCCCAAAATTAACTTTAGCATGCGGGTTTTCACAAAAACGATTTTTCAAAATTATTACACCGCACGCCAAGCTTCACTTCGGAAATTTCTGTCACTTATAAGCAGATCCATCAATTAATCCTTTGATGGTTATTCACAACGTGAAAACAGTCAGCAGTTACCTCACTTACATATTCGTATTCACGTTTGACTTGCCAAACGGAATCACTTATTACAATCTCATTGTTAACCTTCACAAAGAAGAGATTAACAAACTAATACCTTGCCACTCATACATCTGCTTTACATTTCTGTACATCTTGGAACATAATATAAACCTCGGTGTGCTTCCTCTAACACTTGCCTTTTATTGTTCTCATCATCGGCCGCACAGATTCTACCGTTGAAACAACTGACTCCATCACTATCCATAGTAAAATCTGGAAATACCTTTTGTGAATGTAGCTTCACATCAACTTCCTGTGCCAAGCGTATAGAATCCCTTAGGGAACTAGAGATCCTCATATGGCTCAACGCTAATCGGTTCCTCCTTGATCTTGAATTCAGATTTAAGTCTCTAAAAGACTCCGATGATTCCATCTCATGCATCAATAAACTCAGCCATGTGGATGGACTTCCTACTCAGTGCATCAGTTACAACACTGACCTCTCTTGAATGCTACATCAGCACAAATTCATAATCTTCCAGAAACTCAACACACTTCTCTGCCTGCTATTCAGTTCTTTCTGATCAAACAGATTCTTTAAACTTTTGCGATCACTAAAGACTTCGAAACGAGACCCATACAAGTAACGTCTCCAAATCTTCAGTGCATACACAATAGATGCCAATTACAAATCATGAGTCGGATAATTCTCCTCATGAGTCTTCAATTGTCTGGACGCATAAGCTACCTCTTGTTGATTCCGCATAAGGACACCGCCTAAACCCTTCCCAGAAACATCGCCGTAAGTTTGGAATTTCAAAGACGGATCCGGAAGAATCAGGAATGGAGCAGAAGTCAACCAAACCTTCAATTCTTGAAAACATTCTTCACAATCAGCATCCCACGTAAACGGATGACCCTTACGAGTTAACCGAGTAAGTGGACAACTAACTGTGAGAACCCTTTAACAAACCTCTTACAGTAACCGGCTAGATCCAGAAACTTTTGATCTCTGCGGCTGATGTCGGTCACTCCCATTCAACACCGCTTCTTTCTTACTGGGATCTACAGAAACTCCCGACGTGGGAAATCACATGTCTCAAAGACTTTACCTCCGACACCCAAAAATCAAACTTCGAAGGTTTCAAGTACACTTATTTTCTCGGAGTACTTTCAGAACAATGCGGAGATGTTGGACACGCTCCTCAATGGTCTTCGAGCACATCGAGATACCATCAATGAAAACGACTACAAATTGATCTAGGTATTCGAGGAAAAACTCGGTTCCGATAATCCATGAATACGGCTGGAGCATTAGTCAAACCGAAGGCCATTACTACGAACTCGTAATGTCTACATCTAGTACCAAAACCTGTCTTCGGAATATCTAAGGCTCTAACTTTTAATTGATGATATCCTGACCTCAGATCAATTTTTGAAAACACAGCAGCGCCTCAAATTTCTCAAGCAAATCGTCTATCCTTGGTAAGGGATATTTATTCTTGATCGTCACTTTGATCAGTTGTCGATAACCGATGTACAGTCTCATGTTGCTAACCTTCCTTTTGACTAATTACACCAGAGCAATCCTTAACGAAGCACTCGGTCGAATGAATTTCTTTAACGTCAACTCTTCAAGTTGAGACTCCATTTCCTTTAATTCTCAAGAAACCTTCAATAAGAAACAATAGATATTGATCCCGTGCCAGGAATCAATTCTACAGTAAACTCTACTTCTCGCTCTGGAGGTTCAGAAGAAACTTCATCGTGAAGACATCCAGAAAGTCATTCACGACCTGAACGTTCGCCAAATCTAAACTAGTTTCAGCGGATGCAGATAACATACTAACATGTGCTCCCGCACCTTGGAATGAAGATTGACCGTCTAAGGTGAACTAGGTAACCGCTTCAGAATTTGTCCTAGACAATTCAACTGATTCTGAAGCGAAGCTGATAGTTGATTAATACCGTCGATTGCAACATGATTTGCAGTCATCCAATTCATACCCAAAATGGTGTCCACACTTCTCATAGGCAAACAATAAATTCTACAACTAAATTTCTGCCTCCTATGACAAGTAGACAATTCTATACAAAGATTAGGTCTGGACACGACCCTTAGCAGCAGTTAAAATAATTATCGGCTCGGATAGCGGAGACAATGCTAATCCCAACCGATCTACACATGCTTGTGCTATAAAACAATGGGTTGCACCCGAATCATATAATATACTGACGGAGTTATTGAGAACTGATTCCATACCCCTCAGTAACTTGTCTGCAGTTGTAACTGTTTAAGCATTCAAAGTGTTGACTCGTCCTTGCCTTGGAGCTGCTTGTGACTCCTTGGAACTTTCCCTTACGGGGCACTCTTTACCATAGTGACCCTCTACATTTCTATAATAGCACCGATTAGATCTTTGCTTGCAATCACCGCTGTGAGGCTTTCCACAGTTAGAACATCTTCTGACCTTTGAAGAATCAAAGAATTGCATCTGTTTTTCCTTTGATGAAATTATCTTAGGACTTTGCAGTCGGAGTCGATATTTCAACTACCTTCTTTCTTTTCCCATATTTCCTATGAGATCATCCTCGGCGACATTAGATGATTGCACCAAGGCAATATAATTGGTAGCAGTATAAGAACTGAGACCATAAATCATAAAAGCACTTATGCCCGTCTTATACTTCTGCATTCTCCGTTCGTCATCCGAAGCTTACTTTACCACTTGGTAAAACTGAGACAACTTCTCAAACTTAGCGGTGTATACTTCCACCGTTATGTCACCTTTCCTGAGGATGCACCGGTTGAAGATTCTGATTGTGGTCGAGGATTGCATCTTGATCATCCAGTCATAATTCCGCTTATGATGCACTAAGTATTAAGTTGATCATGCTCAATGTCTCTTAGCATCACAAGTGTAACTACAAATAGGACTAACAAGGAATCGACTCAACCCTAAACTAAGTCCGACTAGGTCGAACTGCTCTGATACCAACTGTAACACCCCGGTATTTTTATCGAGTAAAAATACCCAAGTGTACCATCATAAAATAATCAGAGATATATTTCCTGTTTTAGATATTGAACATAAATAAAAACAACTCATAACTTAGAGTCCAATATCCAAATACCAAGAAATGGCGGAAACGATTTTACAACTTTTACTGATACAAGTTATACAATCGAAAATACAAAAATCTCGAGGGAAAGACAATAACAATGAAAACTAAGTCTTCACCGTCTTCATATGCACACCACCTAGCTGTGCTTCTTCACCTTTACTTTTTCCCTGCTTCTCTGTAAAACCACAAAATATAAACAGTGAGATACAATCTCAGTGAGTTCTACCGAGACCCCTAACTACACTCTCGGTCCCTTTAAAACAGTTTTATGATTCGACACAACACCGACCGCAATCCGCTTGCTCAATCTCGGTGGACCAAACAATAAGGCTTCGACCTAGTAAGACACCGGCTGCAATCTATTTGCGTCTCCCGATGAACTAGCATCCTAGGCCCTTCTACGTAACACCGGCTGCAGCACATCTGCGTCTCCCGGCGAACCCCTATCCAATAACAGTTCCGCTATTGGCCTCAGAGCCTAGGGTAAGGGATCATGACTTCCCCGCCTAGTATGTTAACATGGGTCGTCACCCAAACTCGATATAATATATATATCTATAATAATATGAACATTTAGTTCATCTACAATCAGACCAACAATTGAACGTAACACCCGCATCGGGCCGTTTCCCGTAGTCGATATAATATATATATCGTGAATCGTAGACCGGTTTAGACAATAAATAATAATCGTCCCGCGTCAGTTATACCGTATCACGTAGGACTCATAGTCCGCTTTATTATTAATAAAACATATGTTCGCACACGAGTACTATTATTCGGTTTTTCGAAATAGTTTAGAACTTCAAAAACAGTCCATTATGCCATTTAATTTATATAAATAGATATATCTTTGAATAAGCTTTCCAACGCCCCTGAGAACACCTCAATCGGGTTCCCGGATCAAAAGTTATCGCTAAACGAAAAGCAGTGAAAAACTGTTGAAAATCTGCAAAGCGTCGCGACGCGAACTGCGACCATCGCGACGCGAAAAACGACAGAAACATTTTGCGTGACAAAACTGGGCCAGGTCGCGACGCGATGAGAACGGGTCGCGACGCGACCCTCTGCAGAAAAGTGCAGGTTTTCCGTTTTCTTGCGAAATTCGCTATTCCGCTCGATTCCGATTCTTGTTCCGATTAAAAACAGATTTGACAACCATAAAAACAGTTCCAATCAAAGTCACACGATCATTCAAGTCAATCAAAAACTCATTCAAAACGGATTTTATCAAAACGCGACATATTTCCCAATTAACGGTTTTTAAGTCAAAATCTTTCGAAATCAAATCACCGAAAATTCCATTTCAACGCGACACAACTCGAGACTCGCTCCGATCGATTCCTAATCCGAAACAGACAATATCCAGAAATATTCCAGTCCAGCGAAAGCGGTAAAACAGTTAATTAATTATTCGAAACATAAAAATCCTAAACGTGAATAGAACTCACCTTTGACGCGTGAACCACGATCGAGCCGAATTCGCCGAGTAACCACACGAACATTCCCCGCATAAACTTTCCGTTCCGACGTCACTCCAATCCGCTTCCAAAACTTTCCGCTCGATCACGAAACCGCTTTTTGACCGAAATACCGATTTCCCGAAATTCTCCATGGGCACTATTCATCATCTTCTTCACCTCAAGCCACTATTCACATAAACCCCAAATTTTCAACCCTAAGCTTTGATTCTTCACAAACTCCAAATCGGACTTCAATATTTGCGCTATCCACCTTGAGCTCGCTCCCAAACACCATCCAAAGCTTCCATTTGAGCTTGAACAACAAAACCTCCACTATTCTCCAAATTTCGAAAATGGTGGATTTGAGGAGAGTGAGTTGATGATGAAGATTTTGGTACCAAAACGAAGAGGAAGTAGCGCTGAACATTTTTCGTGTTGGACGGAAGTCGTTTCGGTGAAGTCTCTCACTCCCTCTTCTCTTCTCCCTCACGCCATCTCTCTCTTTTCCTCTTTTCTTTCTTTCCTTTCTTTCTTTCACGGCTCTGTATCTCTTTCTCCTCTTCCCTTTCTTTATTTTTATTTCTTTTCTTTTATAACACACACACACATACACGTACACACATTTATTTATTTAATAAATATATGGCAACGTGGTCAAATTACCATATTGATCTAAATCTCCTATTTCGATTCCGAAACTTTCTTGGTCCGTATTATCCGGTTAACGATCCGATGACAACCAGTATATAATTTTAGCACTCGATAAATTTATCAGTTAAGTACTAAACTGGTTTAATTGGGTTAACACCCAAATAATTCCATTAATTATTTTGAGGATGTTACAGGGACCAAAATAAAACAAAAATGAAAGATGAGGGACCAAAATAAACCAAAAAAAAGATAAATGACCAAAGTGAAACCTAGAGCAAACATAAAAGACCAAAAATGCTATTTAGCCTATATCATATAAGTACTCGGTTAGTACCAGCAACTCTAGAACCTGTGTTTTAGAGAGGCCTTTGTTCAAGACAAGTTCTCTTTTAAAGATACATTGATTTGAACACATAGTGATGGATCAAGAAGAGAATACACAAACCTTATCAACAACAAACTTTTCAAGTCTTATAACGATCCTTGCATCCCAAGCTATTTTTGATCTTATTATTATGAATTTTGTGTAGTATCATTTGTTTGTGACGTCCAGTATCCACTAAACAATGTACGGTACAAAAAATTATCTAAAAACTTAAAGGTTCGTCGAGTAGTCCTTATCCATTTGCAAATTAAACAAATGAAAAGGTAATTTTGTAATTTTTTTTTTTTTTTTAAAATTGGGGAAGGGGGAAATTTTTATTAATCAAAGTGGCACTAATGGCCATTTTACAACTGTCCCCGAGGGGATTGAAACTCAGCACCTTGAGGATATAATGCTAGCTCTTACCACTAAACTAGCACCTCAAGTGTTGGTAATTTTGTAATTGACAGGAGACTTCGTCTATTAAACAAAAAATTACATTTCTTGTTACAATTGTTGGTATAAGTAACAACACTTTGAAATATGAACCCAAAATTGAACAATTTTTTTTTTTGAATTAAAATCGAACAATTTTTTTGTGGTTGCTTAAAATCAGGTTATGGACTTTTGATTCCCATTGGTTTAGGTATAAAATTAGTTCATTAAGAGATACCTGCCAAATTTTGTTTTATATATATGGAAAAAATTCCGTTGACATAATCTTTGAACTGAGATAGTTGTTCATTTGCGTAATTAGTGGCAGATGTACTGAAACCACACATATGCCCAGTGATTCCGTAATACGTCATATTTGTTGATGACTTGATGTTTACAGATCCTCCAACTAGTCTGATTAGGTGAGTGGGGGGAGGGGGCGCCACTTACTACCCTACGGCCCACGATAACTACCTTTTTTTATTTTTTATTTATTTTTATAGTCATAATGCTCAACAAACAAACCATTGATTTTAATCGATCGGGCGGCAAAAGTGCTCCGAGGTTCTTATCTTTATTTAAAGTAATAAATTAATTTTTTATGTTTTTTTTGTCCCACATAAGTCTTTTATCTTTTAAATTTTTGACATATAAATCATTTTCCGTCAACCTCCATCCAACTCTGTTAACAGTGCAGTGCTAATGTGGCGTGCTGACTCATTATTTTATTTAAATTAATATTTTTTTTACAACAACACAACAACATCATCAATTTGTTATTTTGTTTATGCTTCTTCTTCGTGTTGACCCATCGTGTTCGTTCCCAGTAACACAACAACAATCGTTTTCATTCTCAGTGTTTTCATTCCCAGCAATCGTTCTCTAATCAACAGCAATTTCGTTCCCAGCAACACAACAACATCAATCATTTTCGTAAGAAATGAACGAATCGAAATCAAATCTAAACGAAATTTCGAATCTGGAAGAAAATCGAAATTAAACAAACAGATTTGGAAAACAAGAGAAAGAATCTGGAAGAGAAACAGATTTGAAGAGAGAAGAGATGAACGTTCACTACAAGAAAATGTTGAATTTCCGGCCAGGAATTTCCAGTGGATTCGGAGCCGCCGCAAACTTTGCGGCGGATTAGGGGGATTACCGGCGGATTTTATCCGCCTCAAACTTTCCGGCGTATTCCGTGGATTTTGCGGCGGATCTGTTTTCGCCGTGGATTTTGCGGCGGATTCCGTGGATTTTGCGGAGGATTGGAGATTACAAAGAATAAGCGCCATTTTAAATTTTCAAAAGTCCACCGCAAATCCCCGTTACCGGTGGCCTTGAAAAAATAAGCGCGCAGTTTGAATTTCAAATTTCCGCCGCAAATCCCCAAAACCGCCGCAAATCCCCATTTGACCGTTTGACTCCGTTTTCCTATATATATCCCTTCCACACTTCTTATTCTTCACACGTCTACCAATTCTCTCATTCTCTTCTTAAAATTTCTCTCTTACTCTTTCCAAATTCTCTCATTCCCTACTAAATCTCTTCTTGAAACTCCTCACTTCCTCCCTACGAATTGTCTTCTCCTTTCATTGGAGCTATAAAAAATGAAGATGAAGTTAGACTTGATTTGTACAATAATGGGTTTAGGCTAAATTATTGGACATGGAGTCGTCACGGGGAGGTAGCACCAAGGGTAGATGCAGTTCCTGCGGTTAATGTTCCGGTTGCTGTTCCTGCAATGACTGCTCTTTCCAATTTTTATTTTTTAAATAGTAAATTAATTAATTATTGAATTTTATTTTTTTATCAATAATTAAAAAATTTAATAAAAAAATAATTTTTTTAATTAAAACGATTTTTTTTTAAAATAATATTTATTTTTTTAAAAAAAGGATTTTGCGACGGATTATCCGCCGGAAACTTGCGGCGGATTATCCGCCGGAAACTTGCGGCGGATTTATCGGCGCCGGAAAGCGTTTGCTGCGACCTGGCTACCGGCGGCAAAAATCCGCCGCAAAGTCCAATTTTGCGGCGGAAATATGGCTTTTCCGGCGGATTTTGCCCGCCGCAAAATCCTGTTTTTCTTGTAGTGGTTGTGGTTCAAAGACGAAGATGAAACAGATCAGAAGAATCTGGAAGAGAAACAGATCTGAAGAGAAACAGATTTGGAAAAAGAGAGAAAGAATCTGGAAGAGAAACACATCAGAAAATCGTTGTGGTTCAATGACGAAGATGAGGATTCAACAAAGACGTAAACAACCAGAAATGAAAACGAAAACGAAATGAAGATTCGGGAAGCAGATTCACAAACAGATCAGAAATTAAACGAAAACAAAATAAAACGAAATCAAGAAATTAAACGATGCTCTAAAACGTAAACAGATCCAGAAATTAAAACGAAAACGAAAACAGAGGGAGATGGAGATGATTCAAAAACGAAAATGAAGGAAGGAAACGAAGAAGAAGAAATTTGTATGTTATGGATTTTGGGTTCAAAAACAAAGAAGAAGAAGAAGAAGAAGAAGAAGAAGAAGAAGAAGAAGAAGAAGAAGAAGAACAAGAAGAAGAAGAAGAATAATTTGGGTTCAAAAACAAAGAAGAAGAAGAAGAAGAAGAAGAAGAAGAAGAAGAAGAAGAAGAAGAAGAAGAAGAAGAAGAAGAAGAAGGATCCTGGGTTCTGGGTTTCTGGTTCAAAAACGAAGAAGAAGGAAACGAAAATGATTCAAAAACGAAGGAAGGAAACAAAGAAGAGGAAATTTGGGTTTTTGGTTCTGGGTTCTGGGTTTCAGATCCTATAGTTTTTAGTTTTTGTTTTTAATTTTTAATAAAATTTAAACCAATATTAGGTGGATAATATTTTAGACAGCCACATAAGCATTTCTAATGAGTCAGCACGCCACATCAGCACTGTTAACAGAGTTGGATGGAGGTTAACGGAAAAAGATTTATGTGCCAAAAATTTAAAACATAAATGACTGATTTGAGACAAAAAAAAGATAAAGGACCAAATCGTTACTTTAAATAAAGATAATGGGCATTTTAGCCTAATCAATTTTATGGGAAATGTAATCCACATGCTTAATGCCAGGTGAGTTTAGATATGTGGAATTAATTGAAATTTAAGTTTGTATTCCAGATCATCACCGAGATTTAATTACACATAAAGCACGCCGTCCACCACGCCCATACATGGAGCATCGCTTACTAATGAAGGAAAATTGTGGTCCATTCTCATTGTAGATATGAATTGTGACATAATTGTGAATTTGTGATGAGAGTTATTGCTTTCTTTAACATCGTTCTCAATCCTGTCATATCTCCCATGTGGATTTTTATGGAAGATGCATAAGTCTATCCCAATCTTATTTTTCCCTTTCATACTTACCCTCTATTTCAATGCTTTACAGAAATTTAAGAGATAGAAAATATAGAGAAAACTTTAAAAGTAACAAGTCTTTTCATTGTTGTTTGATTGGATAGAATAATGAGAAAAAATGTCTTTATAAAACTAAGAAGCATTTTAGTGAGTTCCATATAAAACTTTGTTTAGGGTGAATACAATTCTTTTTAAATAGATAGATAAATTTTTTAAAATAAAACTATCTCTCTATAATTTGTGTTCTTTTGTTAATTAGGAAAAATAATTAACGTAGGAATCGGTTTGTCTTTTTCCCTATTTTTTCTTATTCCAAGTAAGTGATTTTGTACTTTCATTCTCATTTTCTCACCTATTAGAAACGTGTCCATTTGTTTTGCAAAGAGGCAAGTACCGGACATGACAATATTGGACATGACAATACAAGCCAAAAAATGTAAAATTTACTATAATAACCCAATGATAAATGTACAATAATTTTATAGAACATGTATTATAATACAATGTAATATAAAATGATATAAAAAGATGAGAGAGAAGAGATGGTGAGAGAAGATAAAAGGAGGAGGCGAGGGAAAACGAGATAAGAGGAAGAAGAGAGGATTGGAGAGGAAGAGAAGTGAGAAGATAGAAGAGAGAGGGAATGGAAAGAGAGAGTGCGAGAAGAGAGAGAGAGGATACAGAAAGAGAGAAGCGTTATTGAGAGATGAGAGGATAGAGAGAGAAGGAGGAGAGAGAGGAGATAGAGAGAAGCGATAGAGAGATGAGGGTGTTGAGAATTCAAGTGTGAGTGATGATTAGTCACACATCGACTAAAATGAGCTAAATAAAGAATATATAAGAGAGGTGACCTATACTCAATGCCTTAAGATTTTTGGTGGAGATATGACGTCCAAGTCTCTTGGTGGTCTAGTCATTAGCTCATTGTTGCTCTCGGTACTCCCCCAAACTCTCCAACAAGTGTTATTAGAGCCTTGTCGGCTTGGTGGAGGGAGCGAATGTGGATTCTGGTTTGGATCAAGTCTAGTGATGTTGGTGACTCACACTTGAGAGAGATTGTTGAGAATTCAAGTGTGAGAGGTTAGTCCCACATCGACTAGAAATAATCTAAACGAAGGATATATAAGAGAGGTGACCTTTGGTCAAAAAAAGAAGAGAGGTGACCTATATGCTCAATACCTTAAGATTTTGGGTGGAGATATTGTGTTTAAAGTCTCTTGATGGTCCTATTCATTAACTCGTTATTGCTCCTGGTGCTCCCCATACTCCCCAATAGAGAGGAGAGGGAAGCGATATAGAGAGAGGAGATAAGAGTGTGAGGAAAGAGATGAGAACGAGACATATATAGAGGAGATAGAGCATTTTTATTTGTTTAACTAGTTTAGAAAAAACATTAACAGAAGGGTTGTCAAGGCTTGAATTGATAAAAATATTTTATCATTCTTTAAACATTTTTAACTAGTTAGAAAAATACTTATTAAAAATATAATGGGGATTGAATGTGCGTTTGTTAGAAATAAACACTATGATGAAGATCCATCTGAATGCACACAATTAAACTCTAAGAACTGCTAAGGACTTTTTAGGATGCATTATGTTTTATGATCAAACAATTGGCTCACTTAATGAAAGATTTGAGCAATATAGCACGTATGGGGAGATATTTGGATTTTTGTTTATTATTGAAAGACTTAGGTCCTATTGGAGTTGATTGGAATTGAGCATCTTGAAGATGTCCCACATTGTGCTCATTTTATTTCTTTATGTTGTTTTTTACAACAAGTCCTTCTCTCATGATATCTTAAAATTATCTTGCATCAATCTTGAAACTTATTTGAAACATGGTAATTCTTATGGGGTCCGTCTAATATGGACTTTTTTGGTAGGGTTCATCGGTGGTCCAGGTAAATTTACCTGCAATAGCAGGTATGTGCGCCCCACTACATATTTACACTTGTTTCCCCTTATATTTATTCATTTACATTTGAGTCCCTTAGAATTTACTAAACTTGAGATCCAGCATAATCGTGGGATACAGAGAGAGAGAGAGAGAGAGAGTGAGTGAGAGTGAGAAAGAGATGATCGCGACAGTGCGGTGGCGAAGCGTTCACTAACGGCTCTCCATGTGTGACGCATCGACAATCTTCCATTCTCCTCTGGCGCGACGCGTTCAAAGCTTTTCGGCGATTCGTTTAGGTAAGACAACTGTTCCCATTTTTTATTCTGAAAATGAGATACTTTTGTACGATTCTTTTGTTCGATTCTTTTTTGCGATTCGCTTAAACTGTTCCCATTTTTTATTCTGAAAATGAGATACTTTTGTGCGATTCTTTTGTTCGATTCTTTTTTTGCGATTCGCTTGGATGTTTGTTTCTGAAAATGATGTTGGTCTTTATGATTGAAACCCTCTTATCGACTCATTTTTTTCTCTAATCAAAAACTTGGAATATGAATATTGAAATTTCATTAGATGGGAGTTGTTTTGGATTATGTGATTTCATTGCATGTTGAGTAGTGTGGCTTTGATGTCTGATATCTGGTGGTCGCGGCTGCATTGTGAGTTTGGTTTTGGAAGTGAAAGCTACGGGCTTTAGAATTGCAACTGTTTGTCAAGTATGTTTTGGTCCTTCTGAGTAAGTCATAAATACCCACAAAGATAAAGAGAGTATTCTCTATGGTTTCAATGTATCTATTGTATTTCAATTTTGTTTATATGTTCAATGAACACAGGTTTGAGAATTTAATCCTATAGGCCATCTCATGCGACGCCTCTTCCCACTCTTCTAGTCGAGGTCTTAGAGAAAATCCTGATTAGGCTCTCCGTCAAGTACCTCATGCAACTCAAGTGTGTCTGTAAGGATTGATTATTCCTAATCTCTTCTAATAAACAATTCTCCAAGCAGCACCTTTAGGTGTCAATCCTGCGCCTTCACCTCATCACTCCCGGCCTCATGGATTACCCCTGTCCTCCGTCTTCACAACGGGGACCACTGACCTCGCGATGCAGCTTCAGCACCCTCTGAACAATCAGAATCCCTACCATCGCCTTGTTGGGTCTTGCGATGGCATCATTTGTATTTCCATCGATAACAATTTCTCTCTTTTGTGGAACCCTTCCATTAGAAAAATCAACCTACTGCCGGGCTTACAAAATCCACATCCAGAGCGTGTAAGCTTGACAATATATGGCTTTGGATATGATCATTTCAATCATGAATACAAGGTCGTTGCTGTTTTTTGCCATCAAGATCCCCGTAGCTTCTCTTTTGATGCAGAAGTAAAGGTTTATACATTAGGTACCAATATTTGGAAAAGGATTGACCGGGGGTTCCCTTTTCTAGGATACCCTAAGCCTATTTATGTATTCGGATTATTCGTCAATGAAACTGTTAATTGGTTGACATATGGTTTTCATCGTCAACAGTTCATTGTTTCTCTTCATTTGGGGAACGAGTCTTATCAATAGGTGTTGCAACCGAACTATGGAGAGGTGGTTTTCGATACTATATCACTGAGTGTGTTGAGATATTGCTTGTCCATCCTTACTCATTGTAGCAAATTTGTTGATATCTGGGTCATGAAGGAGTATGGTGTTAAGGAGTCTTGGACCAAACTGTTCAGTGTGCCCACAGATTTTGATACTCAATTCGGTAACCTTTAATATCGAAATGCTAGGACACTTTATGTTTCTGAGTACGAAGAGGTGTTATTGGAGCTTTGGTTAACGTTGATTGTTTACAATTCTAGTGATGGTACTTTCAAGAATCCAGAAATTCAACATATTCAAAACATCAATGATTGGCAAAAAGATGATGGTTGTTTGGTCCCAAATGTCTATGTTGAGAGTTTGATATCACCTTGTGATTAGTTTTTGAATGATGGTTTATTTATTTTTATATTGTTGTTTGTTGTTTTTTATTTATATGGATGGATGATGGTTTATTTGTATGGCTACTGGTTAACGAATATTGTTATTTGATTTACTCACAGTAGCTCCTTGAAATGTATTTTGATTTGTTCGTTGGGTTTGATTCGATGTCTGATTCTGTTACCCTGTTGGTTTCCTCATATTCATCCTCGAGTACATTCCCTTTACTCGTACAAGTCTGTCTATTGTGGCCAACGACTCCACAGTAACCACAGCGCACACTGCGTTTTTTAAGTGGACGTCTAAATCCTCCCTTGCCACCACGCCCCTTAGTCTTAGCAATAGTTGGATCTTGGAGGAAAACAGTTAGCGTGTAACAGTCTGGGCCCTTTTCTTTCTAGTAGGCTACCCCAGAACTGTACATCATGACCTTCTCTACCCCCCTGGAGAGATTTTGCCTTCCGTGGGAATCGAACATTGTACCCTGGGGCTCAAGTACAATCTCAATGCATTCTCAGGTCTTGCCACACACTTACGAGTTTTATCATCCCCAAAACGATCTTCTCTAAAACATTTTCTATAGCACAAAAAAACTTTAAATGTAATTTCTCCTTGTTTGTTTCTCCTTTCTTTGCCTTTACGGACAGAGAAACCCTTCATTCGAGCAAACCAGAAGTAAAAAGTAAATGCAACCCCAAGGGTACTGTCGAGATGTTGCTCGGTTTTTACCAGTTGGGACTTTGTTTTTGGCAATACTATGTCAAAACTATTGGAGAGAAGTAGCGGGGAATCTGTCTGTCTCAGAGACACCTTTTATTCAGTCGGTTGATAAATTAATTTTCGAGTTTCTAGTCTTCTTCATTTTGCTCGGCTAGTTCCTGTTTGAATGGTACCTGAGAGTTAGTCAAAGTAGTGTGCCCCTGGGACGGGTCATGCGCCTGCCACTGTCACCGGATGCCAAAATTTCGTTTCGTTGCTCCGTTCGATTCCAAACCTCTTCTAATCTTCTTTCCAACCAATTGTGATGATATTCACTTGATAAAAATATTGTTTTAAATGTGTTCAACTTAATTTGGAAGAAAGGTTTTGGAAAGCTATAGATGTTTTGAAAAACCGAAAAGTGGACCGCGTGTGAGTACAAGCTTTTGAATAACTAATCGGATTATATGTCCAATTTAGTATTGTATTATGACGACGGATGTCTATTATTAGGTTCAACTAGACGGGTTATGAACAACAATATATAGATTATATCGAAAATAGAAGTCGGCCCAATGCGGGTATGATATATAAATTATATCAATGTCGGATGACGATCCGACGATTAGCATATTAGGCGGGGAAGGTCATGAGCCCCTACACTAGGCCCTGGACGTTAGGTAAAGTACTAGCGGGGGTTTATCGAGATTGTGGCTGTTGCACGGCCGATGTTATGCTAGGTACAAGATTCGCCGAGATTGTGGTTGTTGCACGGTCGGTGTTTCGATTGGTAAGCTTGTAATTATAAATTAACTTACAAGGCTTGGAAATAATTGAATAGCACATTATATGCCGAGATTGTGGTTGTTGCACGGTCGGCGATGGGCTACGGTTATATGAACAAGTGGTTTATAAATTAAACTATGTTGCAACGGTTTTATAATTAAACCGAGTGATGGTGAGGGGTTACGGTAGAACTCACTGAGATATGTTATCTCACCCTATCATTATTGTGGTTTTTAATTACAGAGAAACAGGGTAAGAGGAAGACAAGGCAGTACGAGTAGGGATGTGCTTATGGAGATGCCAAAGACTTGTAGTCTTGAGTTTCCGATTATGTTTCTCTTGTTATTTTCCGTTATGGTTATGTAACTTGTATTGATATGAGTTGTATAAACCTATTCCGCTTCTCTGGTTATGATATTGAACAATAGACTTTGTATTCTGTTCTGGACTGGACCAAGAGGTCCATTTAGCAAAACAAGGGGGTGCGTTTAGCAATTGGATATGGATCAGGCCAGTCGATTCGGCCCATATCCACTACATACAAGCCCAACTAAAGCCACCACGCTTGGATGGTTCAGATCGATTCTGATAATCCGACAGTCCACAGACGAGCATCGATTTCCTATAAATACCGGCTCGCATAGCCATTTATAAGGTACACACTCTTCCCTTGCAAATTCACTAGCTTATTCTCATACTGACTTGAGCGTCGGAGTGGCTTTGCAGGTACCCCCCGGGCGCTCACTGACCTCCTGCCAGGGCAGCAAGAGACCTACCAACAGCAGCCGACCAAAATACTGCTAGGTACAGAACATTGGCGACCACAGTGGGAGATATCTATCTTTCACATCATCACTACTCGAACTTTTCTCTTGCTACTCCATGGCTCCCCGAGGCAGACCCCGGATTCAAGGTATTGCCATACCCACACCCCGACCAGAGGGTACTCCTGAGGGTAACGTCGCCGGCCTGCCTGACGAGGGTACTAGTCAACCTGCCCAGCCCTCGAATGTAAGCCAACCTTTGGATTTCCTGGCCAATCGCACCACCTGGCAAGGTGGCGCCTGGCACGGTGGCGTTTGGCAGGGTGGCGCCTGGCAAGAGGGCCAGATCCCAAGGACATTGTGGCCAGCGGCCATGGTGATTCAGGGAAGCAACCCCCTTGACGATTGGGGGTCGAACAAATCAATGAAAAAGAAGTGGAAGAAAATCTTGAGCGTTGCATCAACCTCAGACCCTAGGAAGGGACCAATCAGGCCGCCCCTATCCTTTTACGACAAGGATTTGCTTGATGGTAAACCAAATAAACACGTTCCACTGCTCATTACTGCCATTATGGCCAATATTGAAGTAAGAAGAATTCTGGTCGACCAGGGAAGCTCAGTAGACATCATTTTCGAAGACCTGTTGCAAGTTTTGAACATCTCCCCCGCCGACCTGACTCCATATCGAGGAGAAGATTTGACTGGGTTCAACGGATTAAGAACTAGGCCTCGAGACCACTTGGAGCTGATGGTCACCTATGGAGACCCCGATGGTGAACCACCTTTGTTCAGAACTGTCAAAACAGCTTTCCTAATCCTCCCATGCAAATCTGTCTACTAGTGCATTATCGGGAGGCCGACGTTGGGCAAGCTGGAGGCGGTAACCTCAACGGTTCACCTGAAGATGAAATTCCACAACTTAGAGAATAAGATTGTGATCCTCCAGGCAGACCTGGACGCAGCATGTAGATGTTACTACATGAGCCTTAAGGATGAAAAAGAGACTACAGAAGTAAGAGACTCAGACGGGGAATCCGGGAGAGAAGCTGAAATAAATTTGGCAGACTTAGATGCCAGATATGATCCGGACAGCGAGGAAGAGGAGGAAGATTCCACCCTCACTAAGGAACTCAAAAAGCGCATGAAGAGGCCCGAGCCAGATGGCGCCTTCATCTCCATCCAGTTAGGAGAAGACCCCACTAAGACTATCAAGATAGGCTCCGACCTCCCCGAGGAGGTCAAAGAGAAACTTACCATCCGCCTAAGGGAGAATGCAGACCTATTTGCCTGGTCGGCAGCTGACATGCCAGGGATACCACCCGAGGTAGCCTGTCACCACCTGGCTGTTAATCCCGACACTAAGTGGGTCGCCCTGAAAAGAAAAGTTTAGAAGGGATAGAAAGCCGAAGCCGCTGTGAGGGCTGTGAAGGACCTCGTGGAGGCAAATTTCGTAAAAGAAATTAAGTACACCACCTGGCTGTCAAATGTAGTCATTGTCAAGAAATCTAATGGAAAATGGAGAATGTGTGTCGACTATACTGATCTCAACAAGGCATGTCCCAAAGACGCCTTCCCCGTCCCTAGCGTGGACAAATTAGTGGATAGCGCCTCAGGATTTCGTTTGTTATCTTTCATGGACGCATACTCAGGATACAACCAAATCCCGATGTTCCCGCTCGATCAAGAGAAAACGGCATTCATGACAGAACAGGGGAATTATTGTTATCGCGTAATGCCATTTGGACTCAAGAACGCCGGGGCAACCTACCAAAGAATGATGAATATAAAATCTTCAAAAGTCAAATCGGTCGGACGATCGAAGTATACCTAGACGACATGATAGTGAAAAGAAAAAGCGACCCAGATCACCTCAAGGACCTGACAGAAGTATTTTCTGAAATCTGGAAAAACAATATGAGATTGAACCCAGAGAAGTGCACTTTTGGAGTCAGTGTAGGGAAGTTCCTCGGTTTCTATCTCACTGAGAGAGGTATCGAGGCCAACCCAGATAAATGCAGGGCCGTGACCGAGATGGCGTCGCCTACCACAAAGAAAGAGATTCAGAAGTTCACCGGGATGATAGCATCGCTGTCCCGATTCATTTCAAAAGCAGCCCACAAGTCCCTACCTTTGTTCAAGCTTCTTAAGAAGGAGACGGGTTTTGATTGGACCACCGAGCAAGGGCAGGCGCTGACCCTTTTGAAAGAGACCGTCTCCGAGCCACCCATTTTGACACGTCCCGAGGAAGGAGAAACGTTATACTTATACCTCGTTGTGGCCGATGAAGCACTAAGCGCAGTACTCGTCAGGGAAACCAGCGCTGGCCAGAGGCCGGTATACTATGTCAGTAAGGCATTACAGGGACCCGAGTTAAGATACCAAAAGGTGGAAAAGGTCGCTTTGGTGGTCGTGATCGCAGCCAGGCTCCTTAGATCATATTTTGTGGCACATCAAGTGGTCGTTCGGACCAACCATCCAATCAGACAAATCCTCCACCGTCCCAACCTGGCGGGGAGAACGATCAAATGGGCGGTCGAGCTCTCAGAGTTCGGGATCAAGTACGACACAAGACCGGCCATGAAGGCTTAAATTTTGGCGGACTTCGTGGCTGAAATGACAACGATACCGCACGAAGACAAAGCAGAAACGGCATGGACCCTCCACGTGGATGGGTCCTGAAACAGCAAAGGGAGTAGAGCCGGACTGATACTTAAAAACTCGGAAGAACTAATGGTTGAGGTGTCCCTGACCTTCTCCTTCTCCACGTCCAACAATCAAGCGGAGTACGAGGCTTGCATAGCCGGCCTACGGTTGGCCAAAGACTTCGGCGCCACACAACTCGAGCTCCGCACAGACTCTCTGTTGGTCGTCTCGCAGATCAACGCTGCATTTGGAGCTTATGACCCGGTGCTGCAGAAATATCTTGCCAAGGTACGTGAACTCCTTGGATGGTTGAATAAGGCGGAGGTAAAACATGTACCCAGGGGAGTGAATACTAGGGCTGGTATACTCTCCAAGCTGGCCAGCACCAGAACACCAGGGAACCTTCGGAGCGTCATTCAAGAAACTCTGTCTAGTCCCAGCATCCTCCTAAGCAATGGATCGCCTACCTCTGTTCTCACCGTCGAAGCGAGCCAGAACTGGATAACCCCAATTCGTCAGTATATTCTCGAGGGGCAAGAGCCCGCTGACGCCAAAGAAGCAGCCTCCGTGAGGAGGCGCGCAGCATCATACTCGGTCATCGAAGGACGACTTTTTTGTAGAGGCTTATCCATTCCTCTATTGAAGTGTGTAGAAGGATCAAAAGCAGATTATGTGCTCACATAAATCTACGAGGGGATCTGTGGACCACAACTGGGAGGACGAGCCCTCGCAGCAAAAGCACTCAGGGCGGGTTATTACTGGCCTACGATGAATGAAGATTCGCGGAATCATGTAAAGAAATGCGAAAAGTGCCAAAGGTACGCTGACGTGCATGTCGCCCCCTCCTCTGAATTGGCATACGTAAGCTCCCTCTGGCCTTTTGCTTGGTGGGGAATCGACCTTTTAGGTCCCTTTCCGCCCGGCCCAGGACAGGTAACGTACTTAATCGTCGCGGTTGATTACTTTACCAAATGGATCGAAGCCGAGCCCCTGACCACTATCACGGCAAAAAATTGTATGAAATTCTTCAAGAAAAATATCATAACCAGATTCGGCATACCGGAGGTGATCATCACCGACAACGGCACGCAATTTGCGGACAGAGGTTTCAGACAACTGATGGCCGACCTGGGCATCAAGCACCGTTTCACGTCAGTGGAACACCCCCAGACCAACGGACAAGCCGAAGCAGCCAACAGAGTAATTTTAAGAGGAGGCTTGACGAAGCAAAAGGCTGTGGGCCAGAAGAGCTACCTTATATCCTATGGGCCTACAGAACCACCCCTCACTCGTCAACAGGCGAGTCGCCCTTTCGGATGGCATACAGAATAGAAGCAGTCATACCCGTCGAGATCGAAGAGCTAAACTGGAGAACCAAAACCCAAACCCCCCGGAGACCAATGATCAAAGACTCCGAGAGGAGCTGGACTTCGTCGAGGAAGTCAGAAACCAAGCAGCGTTAAAGTATTTGGTGATCAAACAAAGGATGGTTGCAAGATTTAATGCCAGGGTGGTTCCCAGAACCTTGGAAGTGGGAGACCTAGTCCTACGAAGGACAGACATAGGTTTGAAAAACGCATCCCAAGGGAAGTTAGCTCCAAACTGGGAAGGTCCATACAGAATAGTTGCGGAAACCGGAAACGGAGCTTTCAAGTTGGAAACCCTGAGCAAGGAACCAATATCGAGAACTTGGAACGCGAATAAGCTAAGGAAGTTTGTTGTATGAACAAGACAAAAGTTTTAAAGTGATGTAATAACATGGGATGTTAATGTGCATGAATAAACGAAATTGTACTCTTGCAATTCAAAATATCATTTTGCAATTACAGTTTTTACTCTAGCTTACTAGCATTAACACTTGTTCCAACGAAAATTCCTTAAGATCACGAAAGAAAAATGATCCAACTCCATAGTCAGGAGTGGAGCGAGACAAGTTTGAAACCCAACATTAGCTCAAAGCCAAGATCATCTCCCTAAATATGGGAGTCAAGGGTGTCATGGCGCGCTCGTCTTCCTAGAGCAAAGCAACCAAGGTCACGGCACCCACCCAGTGGGGATTAATGGCATGGCACCATAGAAGATGC
The DNA here is from genome assembly GCA_039519185.1 of Astragalus membranaceus. Classification (NCBI taxonomy): domain Eukaryota; kingdom Viridiplantae; phylum Streptophyta; class Magnoliopsida; order Fabales; family Fabaceae; genus Astragalus; species Astragalus membranaceus. The sequence continues at coordinate 100,628,438 of CM076850.1, forward strand.
CTAGCACCTGGCACCAAGGCGCCCAGCACCATAGAAGGCACCATAGAAGGCCACCAGCACCCAGGCTCCTATGAGGGCGCCATCAACAGCAAGGCACCCAGGAGGGCGCTATCAACAGAAGATGGAGAACCAGGGCCACTGGCCCCGCAACCTATGATGGGTGAGTTATCATCAGACCGAGTTCTGATAAACTGCCCCCAGAGTTAACTTTTCCACGAGGCACGAAGTGACTTAAAACGTGTCGCAACCTCTGATGGGTGAGTTAAATTCAGATCGATTCTGATAAACTGCCCCAGAGTTAACTTTGCCACGAGGCACGAAGCGACTTAAAACGTGTCGCAACCTCTGATGGGCGAGTTAAATTCAGATCGATTCTGATAAACTGCCCCCAGAGTCCCACGAGGTGCGAAGTGGCTTTAAACGTGTCACAACCTCTGATGGGCGAGTTAAATTCAGATCGATTCTGATAAACTGCCCCCAGAATCCCACGAGGTGCGAAGCGACTTTAAAAGTGTCGCAACCTCTGATGGGAGAGTTAAATTCAGATCGATTCTGATAAACCTCCCCCAGAGTCACCACGAGGTGTTAACTTTGCCACGAGGCACGGAGTGACTTTAAACATGTCGCAACTTCTGATGGGCGAGTTGTTATTCAAATCAATTCTGATAAACTTCCCCCAGAGTTAACATTGCCATGAGGCGATATGAGATTATACATTCAGATGCGCAAGGCGATGACCAGCGCCCGAGGCCACCCAACGCGTGCCAGTTACAATTATAAGGAACAAGCTAGATAAAGAGGAAGCTTGGATGTTTCAAAATGAAACATAAAAAAATCAGGGGGCAATGACATTGAAGTCAACCCCGTTGGGTCGGTATGTGACAAGCCTCCCGGCCAGAACCTCTTGATCAAATTGAAAGATCGTGGAGATGTCAAACAGATCAAGCCCTGAAATTTCATCAAGAAGAAAAGCAGGCTAAGAGATAGAATGAGTAACAAAAAATAAAGTAGAGGGCGCCTGACAGAGGGGCGCCTGGCAAGGAGGGCGCCTGACAAAGGGGCGCCTGGCAGAGGGGCGCCTGACAGGAGGGCGCCTGGCAGGAGGGCGCCTGACAAGGAGGGCGCCTGGCAGGAGGGCGCCTGGCATGAGGGCGTCTGGCAGGAGGTGGTCTGGAAGCAAACCCTTCGCAAGGGGGCCGCCCGCGCTATGCAACAAGGCGCCCAAGGCACCCATGAGGGCACCAAAACCTTGTCTCGCAAAACCTGCTCCACGAGGAGACACCATGAGCATGTGAGTGCTTGAGCATGTAAGAAAATTAAAGGATCCATGAGCATGTGAGTGCATGAGCACGTAAGAAAATTAAAGGATGCATGAGCATGTGAGTGCATGAGCATGAAAGGAAACAAAAGAGTGCACGAACACGTGAACAAAAAAACAGAGTGCCAAACACACGTCCACACAAACCAGCGCCCATGAGGGCGCATGGCAAGGAAGCAACCAGCGCCCATGAGGGCGCCAAGCACCAAGGCAGCGCCCAGGAGGGCGCCTGGCAGGGCGCCAATGATGAACCAGGACAGCTCCCATGAGGGCGCCAAGCACCAAGGCAGCGCCCATGAGGGCGCCAATGATGAACCAGGGCAGCGCCCATGAGGGTGCCTGGTAGGGCGCCAAGCACCAAGGCAGCGCCCATGAGGGCGCCTGGCAGGGCGCCAATGATGAACCAGGGCAGCACCTATGAGGGCGCCAAGCACCAAGGCAGCGCCCAGGAGGGCGCCTGGCAGGGCGCCAATGATGAACCAGGACAGCGCCCATGAGGGCGCCTGGCATGGCACCAAGCACCAAGGCAGCGCCCATGAGGGCGCCTGGCATGAGGGCGCCTGGCAGGAGGTGGTCTGGAAGCAAATCCTTCGCAAGGGGCAGCCAGCACTGTGCAACAAGGCGTCTAAGGTACCCTTGAGGGCACCAAACCTTGTCTCGCAAATCCTGCTCCACGAGGAGACACCCAGCGCATGCACGCAGGCAACAACACCAAAGGCACGCAGGATTACCCCATAGGAGGCCTGAGTCATGGTCGCAACGAAGTGATCTTGTACGAACAACCAAGACATACAGAGTAACGCATTACGATAAAGAAAAAATTTCTCTTTTTTACTCTAGAGAGTGAAAATGATAAAACACGGTCGTGACAAAGGCAGTGTCCCACGCGACTTCGCGCATCCGGTAGACTGACGAAAATCCTTCAAGCCAAGACCATCCTCCGGAATAATCTCGGCTTGGGGGGCAACTGTTCTGGACTGCACCAAGAGGTTCATTTAGCAAAACAAGGGGGTGTGTTTAGCAATTGGATATGGATCAGCCAAGTCGATTCGGCCCATATCCACTACATACAAGCCCAACTAAAGCCACCACGCTTGGATGGTTCAGATCGATTCTGATAATCCGACAGTCCACAGACGAGCATCGATTTCCTATAAATACCGGCTCACATAGCCATTTATAAGGCACACACTCTTCCCTTGCAAATTCACTAGCTTATTCTTATACTGACTTGAGCATCGAAGTGGCTTTGCAGGTACCCTCCCGGGCGCTCACTGACCTCCTGCCAGGGCAGCAAGAGACCTACCAATAGCAGCCGACCAAAATACTGCTAGGTATAGAGCATATTCCTTTTAGTATGTTCAATATCTAAACAGGGATTGTGTCCTCTGATTGCTGACAAAGATGTGCATATTAGTGTATCTACCTGTTAGAAACATTGGAGTGTTACAATCCATCCCCTATGGCCTGCTAGGAAACCAACATTACGTTGGTTCACCAAATCATGATTGTGCACATTGTTCAAATCCCAAACATACCAACGTTGACTATTAGAATCAATGCGCACACTACATTTGGCCTCACATCCACACCTTAACTCAGGTCTTGCCTCACACTTACGAGTTTTATCATCCCCAAAACGATCTTCTCTAAAACCTTTTCTATAGCACAAAAAAACTTTAAATGCAATTTATCCTTGTTTGTTTCTCCTTTCTTTGCCTTTACGGACAGAGAAACCCTTCATTCGAGCAAACCAGCTGTAAAAAGCAAATGCAACCCCAAGGGTACTGTCGAGACGTTGCTCGGTTTTTACGTGTGTCATACCCCAATTTTGTCCGGCTTAGGTCAAAACCCTAATTTTTCATACGAAAAATGCATTTTGGGTCCTAGAAACCGCTCCAAAGTTTTTTGAAATCATTTTTAGGGTTAGAATGCACTTTTTGGGGAAATTAAGGTTTTTAGGGTCAAAAAGGGCATTTTGGTCATTTCTCACAAGAATCGATTTCTATTCTGTTCCAATGGCCAAGAATCGATTTATACTATTTTGTAAAGGCCATGAAATCGATTTCTTAATCCAATGTTAAACCATAAAATCGATTTTCAGGATCTCCTAAAAGGCAAGAATCGATTCCCACTATTTTCCAAAGGCCAAGAATCGATTCTAAAGGCCATGAAATCGATTTTCAAGCAATCCTAAAGGCCGAGAATCGATTTCTCAATCATATGTTTAAAGCTTGAAATCGATTTCTACATATACTCAAGGCAAAGCTAAAATCGATTTCCTTCTATTTCAAGAGACTATGAAATCGATTTCAAAGCAATCCAATAGGCCATGAATCGATTCCTCATTGTTTTAACTAAGGGAAGAATCGATTTTCACCTATAAAGGAGGTCCTGAAAATCGATTCCTACTTGTTTCCAAAGAACAAAGAATCGACTCCCATGTTTTCCAAAATGTAAAGAATCGATTCCTCACTATTTCAACTATCCAAAGAATCGATTCTTGAGGCTTCTAAAATGATAAGAATCGATTCCTCACCTTTTTAACTTCATGTCACAATCGATTCTTCACTTTCATTAAATATTTTTTCAGATCTACGTCTTCCTAAGCCTATAAATAGGAGTCTCATTCTCCACTCTTGAGGGAGGAACACGGACACGGATTTCACAAGACCACAATTTCATAACTCCTCTCTGCTTCTCAGACACAGATTTTCACGAGATCAGAGAAAAAACCCATTTTTCTCGAAATCTCTCACATTTTAGAAAAAACTCTTCTACGCTTTATTTTTTCGCTCTATTCGTTCCGTTGGTCCGTCTGAGCTGATCTTCTGCAAGAGTTAGTTGGAGTTGTGTTCTTCAAGTGGTAGTATCTGCCTTCATCAGAGGTATTTCTGTCTTTATATTTGTTAATATTTAATCATTGTGATCCATGCCAAAATTGCCCCATGTGATTTAACTTTGTTATAGTGTCATTGTTGATGATGAACCACATGATTCCCACTTATGCCTAGTGCATCATGTTCTGAGTGGTGAAGATGGTCTCAGATGATTCAACCCTTTTAGTTTATATGATGATTGGCAATGTGATTCACACTGGTGCACTTGTGCACTTAATCTTAAGTGTGAGGATTGACCAAAGTGATTAAACATTCTTTGATACTTTGGTCGCTAAATAATTTGCTTGCCTATGCTGGCCAATGATCATGATTGAGGCAACTCTTTTGCTTGAGCTTACAGCGTCATCGTCTACTCTCATATAGAATATCATCAATACTTAGATAGGTCCATTCCTTACATTGCATCTTCCACTAGATGTGCATTTAGATTCCCCTTGCGTTTTGTAGAAATATTTGAGTATGGTTCTCGCCTAGCATCTTCCACTAGATGTGCATTTAGGTTCAATCTTGCCTACTCTTGTATTTTTGCTTGATGCCCAATTCAAGTTCCCTCCTTGCCTATCTATGCGTTGTGATCTACTATGTGTAGTTTAGACTTGATTTCTGTTGGCGAATTCAAATATTGTTGCTTAATGATTTGATTCCACTGATTGTGTTATGCTTGAATCCACCAATTCTTTCTCGCATTCATTATTTTCATTTCTAAACGACCTGGCACAAAACGGTTACTAGTGGCAATCCATCACAACCTTTGATTGGTTTGATTGCCATGAAAGCCTCAATTTCAAAAGAATTTTCGTAAGCATAAAGCAAGCTACTAGTGATAATCCATCACAACCTTTGTTGGTTTGATTATTATGAACGCGTCCAATTTCAAAAAGCATTTGTCTAGGTATCAAAGAATCAAAAGCAAGTTATTAGCGGTGGTCCATCATAACCTTTGTTAGTTTGATCATCATGAAAGCTTTCATTTTCTAAAACCTCATCAAAAAGATTTTCATTTTTAAGGCTCGATAGAACTACGTCGCTTTGATTCCCATTTGGGATACGTAGGAGCGAGTCACATTCTCGCCAAGCGCAACCATAAAAAGTTTAGCATTTGCATAACGAAAAGAAAGGAGTTATTTCCGTAACAAAAAAGAATCACTTTCGCAAACCAAGATCATTTTCAGAACAAAAACCTTTTTCCTTTCTAAAATTATTTTCAACCCATCGTCGCTAGTGGTTAATCAGAACCCTTGTTCGTCTAGCCATTGGTGGCGATGTCTTTTTCCCCAAAGAACAACAAGCGATGATCACTCATAACCTTTGTTAGTTTGATCATTCGTGCCAATCAATCTCTTTCGAAAACCCCTTTCAAAAGAACAAATAAAAACGAGTCGCTACTAATAGTCAATCGGAACCTTTGTTCGTCAGACTGGCGGTAGTGACTCTCATTTTCAAGAGTACTTAGCGGTGATTACCCATGACCTTGGTTAGTTTAATCGTTCACTAAATACTCGTCCTATTTCGAAAACTCACTAAAAAGATAAAAGACAAAAACCTTTTTCAGGACAAAGAAGAACTATGTAGCTTTGAGTTCTCCATCGCACCGGGAGATACGTAGGAGCGGGCCATGTCCCGTCAAGCGTTTTTTCTAAAAAAACATTTTCCCCCCTTTTTCATAATAAATAAAGATTTTCATTAAGATTTTTTCAATAAGAAGTAGAGAGGCAAAATTAAGTATTTTCAAGTCAACACACTAAAACCACACATTTAATTAAAGGTTCCCTCTCAGTAGAGAGGACGTGTGGGGTGCTAACACCTTCCCTGTGCGTAACCGACCCCCGAACCCTATTCTCTAGTTTCGCAAGACCAATCGCTTTCCAAAAAAGGTTTTCCTAATATTTTCCTTAATAAATATTGGTGGCGGCTTCATTGTCTTAGGAAAAGTTGTGAACGAGGAAGGTTCTCCCTCGGGGACTTTTTCGGGCGCAACAACGTGTTGGGACTTTGTTTTTGGCAATACTATGTTAAAACTATTGGAGAGAAGTAGCGGGGAATCTGTCCGTCTCAGAGATACCTTTTATTCGGTCGGTTGATAACTTAATTTTCGATTTTCCAGTCTTCTTCATTTTGCTCGGCTAGTTCCTGTTTGAATGGTACCTGAGAGTTGCTCAAAGTAGAGCATCAATAACTTCAATGTGATTATAATTTGCTTGTCGTAACTAACGCGCATGTAACTTCCCAATTTAGCTAATTTCATTTATTGAAATTAGCAAGAGGTCATAATTAATTAATTAGCTAAGCTAAGTATAATTAGCATAAATTATTAATTATGAGATGATGATCATGGATTAAATGAAAGAATTATGTGTTGTTTGTTTAGTTATGCTTATGATGAGAAATCATTTGATTGAGTAATTGCTTAAATGGGGTTTAAGTGAGTGATTGGTAGTGAGGGCAAAACTGTCATTTCCACCTCATTTATTTTCCCCCAGCTAACTTAACATCCAGCTGGCCAAATATCCCTCACACTTACCTAGAAACAGCACCAAAAACACACAAAACATTTCATTTTGCTAAAACAGAAAAACAGTAGAAAGAGAGCTTGAGAGTGAGGAGGAGGTCGCGAGAGAGGAGAAGAAAGAGAGGGAGACTGAACCTTAATGCATGTTCTAGATTCTTACACCATTAAACTCAGCTCCTCATTATCTTCCTAATGATATCCATTTCGTGACCTACATTGTTCTCCTTCTCAAAACACCATTGATGAACTTCCAAGCTCAAAGTGTTAGAAATGGTGTTCTTAAGTCTTGCATGTGGTGATTGAAGCTTGATACTCAGTAACTAGCACACCTTAACCAACCACATTGTAATTTTGGGAGCAATAGTGTAACACCCCAAAATTAATTAAATATTTTTTATTTATTTATTTAATTATATTAGATTCATGTGATAGATATAATAATAGAATGATATATGTTAATTATATTAGTGTGTTGGTCCATATTAGAGTTAGAAATAACAAAGGGGAGTGAATTAGCCCAATATAGTATTCGCATAAGGCTAAGGGAAATAGCCCATGATGAGTGATGTCTACGTATAGGGCTAGGTTTGGGGTTTCTCTGATAATTAGAAACAAAACGTAAATTAGAAGTGAGAAGAAGAGAAGAGGGCGACGGCTAGAGAGAAGAGAGGAGAAAAGGCGTGATCCACAACCAAGGAGAAAGAAGGAAAGCTAGGGTTTCGACTTCTAAAAGCTAAGGTAAGGGTGAGGTTCATGCTTTATAAGGGGTGGTATGAAGGGTTGTATGTGGGGTTAGGGTTTTGATAATTACCGTAGGTGTGTCATAGTTTTTATATGTTGATGTTACGTCTTGATACCTTGATTTAACGATTTGATTATGTGTTGATGTTCCCATGCCCTAAAACCTAGTTTTGATGTTGCTATGTTCATGACTTGAATTGATGTCATATGTTGTTGAATTCGTGTGATTGATGAATAATAATATGTACATCTCATGTTGCCTTGAAAAAAAAATTCATAGCCTATGTTTGATATTTCCCATGCCCTAAAGTTGTTTGATGATTGCCATGATCATGGAAATTGAATTGAAATCACATGTGCCATGCTGAAATTGGCTCCCTAGGCGCCCTGTCCCTGTGTGTGCTACTGATTTAGGCGCCCTGCTCCTGGGTGCCATGCACTGTGCACGTTTCTGTGTTTGTTGCTGATTTAGGCGCCATGTCCGTCTCATGTTCTGCTGTCCCTGTTGAAGGCGCCCTGCTCTTGGGCGCCGTGCCTGTTTTTGCTGCTGTTGCGGTAGGCGCCCTGCTCCTGGGCGCCAGGCCCTGATTTGTGTGCTGTTTGCTGAAAACTGATTTGTGTGCTGTTTGCTGAAAACTATTTGTGTGCTGTTTGCTGAAAACTTATTTGTGTGCTGTTTGCGGAAAACTATTTGTGTGCTGTTTCTGAAAAATTATTGTGCTGTTTTCTGAAATTAATGTTGCTGTTTGTTGAAAACTATTGTTGCTGTTTTCTGAAACTATTGTTGCTGTTTGTTGAAAACTATTGTTACTGTTTTCTGAAAATTAATGTTGCTGTTTGTTGAAAACTATTGTTGCTGTTTTCTGAAATTAATGTTGCTGTTTGTTGAAAACTATTGTTGCTGTTTTCTGAAACTATTGTTGCTGTTTGTTGAAAACTATTGTTGCTGTTTTCTGAAACTATTGTTGCTGTTTGTTGAAAACTATTGTTACTGTCTTCTGAAAATTAATGTTGCTGTTTGTTGAAAACTATTGTTGCTGTTTTCTGAAATATTATTGCTGCTGTTTCTGAAAATTATTGCTGCTGTTTCTGAAAAAATTAATGTTGCTGTTTCTGAAATATTAATGTTGCTGTTTCTGAAATATTATTGTTGTTGTTTTTGAAAATCATTGCTACTGTTTCTGAAAAATTAATGTTGTTGTTTCTGAAATATTAATGTTGCTGTTTCTGAAATATTATTGTCGCTGTTTCTGAAAATCATTGCTGTTGTTTCTGAAAAATTAATGTTGCTGTTTCTGAAATATTAATGTTGCTGTTTCTAAGAATCATTGTTGTTGTTCCTATTTTATGCGTTGTTCCTAATTTTATGTGCTGTTCCTATTTTTTTGTGGGTGGTTGTTGGTGCCCTTAGCGCCCTGCTGTTTTGTTGATTTGTTATTGTCGGCCGGTGGCCATTGTTGGATTGCCTCTTTAGGCATGGATTTGTTGTTGTAGGCCGGTGGCCCTTATTGATTCGTTGTTGTAGGCCTATGGCCGTTGTTGATGTGTATGGCTATTGTTCGTCTGTGTTGCATCATTGAGTCGCATGCATATCATGTACATATAGGGCAGATGGCCCTTGAGCTTGTCTCCGAATTGTTGGATCACCTCTTTTGGCGTAGATTTGTTGGAAGCCTCTATTTACGGGCTGGATTTCGGTACCATCAATGCATTATAGGGCAGACGGCCCTCTGATGAGCATCCTGCATTCATACCGCATGATTGAAGTCACTGACTGCTGTGACATGTTGTTTACTGAATGTTGACTGTTGTGATGATATATGCTTGTCGTGCCGAAGTTGACTATTATGATGATGATGACGGTTATGTCCACGCTGTTGTTGACCTGTTGACTGTTGTGACGATAATTGTCTATAGTGATTATCTGACCTTCTGACCTGTATATACGATCTTTCATACGATTATTTATACTGTTTGATATCTCACCCCTTCTGTTTGAATGTTACCCCTACGTTGGTAACGTGCAGGTGATCTCGAATGAAGATTATAGTTCTTCATTAGCACGGTGTCGTCGCTCTGATACGTAGCACTCGGGGGGATGAACGCTTGACTATTTTTATTCATGTTTTCCATTTGTTGGATTTTTGGCGTTATGAACCTTGCACAGTTGCAACAATTATTGATGATTAAACTTGTTGAAATTTTCCGCTGCGAGATTGAATAAATTTTGATGTTGATGTTTTAAAAGTGCTATGTATTCGAGTTGTTTTGAGAAATGTGACATCCGTTTTATTGTTAAAAACAAAACTCTGATTTTACGCTAATAAATTACCGGGTAGAAATGGGTGTTACAAATAGAGTCAAGGTCAGGTTCTGTTCTGGGTGTTTTAGAATGGAGAGTTCGAGTTTGGGGACTATTGGGGTGCTAGGAGCTCATTTCGTGAAGTTACAGTTTTTGGTCCGAGAAGCTTCGGTATTGTGTGCGATTTTCATCGCAAGAGGTGAGTTCTATACTCGCTTAGGGATGTTTATTTGATACTGAGTTTGCATGTCTTGGAATCCATGTGTCTCGCGTTTTATTTCAAAAAGGAATCGAGTCCAAAACCGTTTTACAAAATTACATTTTTACGATAACTCATACGATTGATTGAATGATGCTGTGATTGTTTGAATTAATCGTTGTTCTGGACTGAAATTATGTGTCTTGATGTTTGGGAATTTATCGGAACGGGTATTGGAACGATCGGAACGGCCAAGTTTTCGGGAAAAAATCACAGTTTTGGGCTATTGATGAACACGCACGGGTCGTGCGCCCCAGTGGCGCGGACCGTGCGTCCTGTTCGCAGGACGCCTGTAAAAATTTAAAGACATAGCACGGACCGTGCGCCCCTAGGGCACGGACCATGTGTACTCTTCGTATTCGTGTTCAAAATATTTTGAAAACACGCACGGATCGTTCGCCTCTTAAGCACGGACCGTGCGTAGGCTTCTGTTACCCAACTTCAAAACACGTCTTAGGCCAATCCGAACGGTTCCAATTGCGTTCTAAATCCCTTCCCAACCCTATTAAATGATAAAATAACCGTAGTCATTGGAATTGCCTATGTTTGGGTTGAATTGGGGAGAATTCCCTAAGTTATAAGTAAGGTAATATGAATTGGATAAACATTGTTTTATCAACGCCGTGAGAGGAAAACCCTAAGTCACGATAATAAGATGGACTACAAGTTCATCAAAGCTAAGTTTAAGGTCATTATTAATGGAACATTATGTTCACACAAGTCAAGTTAACTCCGTAAAGGAAAGAAAGATGGCATACATATAATTATATATGTATATCAAGGGTGACGACCCCAAGGATTAGCATACTGGGGGAGGGGATGTCATGAGCCCCAAAACCTAGGCCCCATGAGGTTTGCCTGCTAATTAGTGGTTAATGGATTGGGTTCACCAAAAGCCATAGAAAAATAAAGAAAGTGGCTTGAGGTGTTATGCTGAGTTAAAGAAAAAGATTGTACGTAGTCATCCAGAATTGGGCTACGGACAATAGAGCATAATTCTATGCTAAGTAAAAGATAAAGCACGTAGCTATCCAGAATCGGGCTACGAAAGAATAAGATTCCTACGTAGTCGCTTATTAGGGCTACGAGTTCAAAGGTCAAGCATAATGAACCGCTAGTGTTAGTAAGGGGTCTCGATAGGACTCACTGAGATAATGTTATCTCACCCTTTATTATTGTGGTTTTTACAGAGAAACAGGGAAAAGCAAAGGCGAGAAAGCACACTTAGCCGGTGTGACATCATGGAGTTATTGAAGAATCAGTTTTATGATTATGCCTTTTTCCCTTTTGTTGTCTTTGTGTTATAGATTGTAAAACTATTACTATTAGCTAACAGTTGTAAATCGTTTCCGCTACTTATGTTTTGGATATTGAACGCCAGGTTGTATAAATTTTAAGTCATGAGACTTAAGTACCTTATGTTAAGTTTAATGAGGTTCATGGAACCGTTTGATAATTATTTATCCAAGTTTTTAGTTGTGTTCAATATTCCAGGCATACAAGTCAAGTCTGATGCATGCCATGCCGTGCACTTTGGTATTTCTACAAGTTAGAAATACTGGGGTGTTACCGTGCGCCAGAGATAATTAATCGTGTTGGAAAACACATATCTCTCTCATTCGACCAATTAGTTAGATGCCATTAAATCTATACATTTAAATCCCAAGGTAGTATGATGTTAGCATTGGTGTGTGGGCCTTCCCACCAATGTTGGCACCAATTCCTCCCACCCCCACCCCCCATCCCCCACCCCTTTTTTCATATTTTCATTTTCACCCCCCTTTTTTTTCCTTTATTTATTTTTTATATTTTCATTTTGAAGGGTACATTAAAATTTAGGTGAAAAAAAATTCAACTATTCAAATATGCAAAGTTTGTGCCTCAGTAACCGTTTTGGTTAGGTGAAAAAATATGATTTCGTGACAAAATATGTAAAGTTTGATGCTAAGTAGTGTTTTTTTTATACTTTAGTGTTCGTAAAAAAATTAAACCTTCAAATGCTCAACGTTCAATGCTCAATATCGAAAAAAAATTAACTGTTTGAATGCGCAAAATTTGTTTTGGTTAAAAAAAATAAAAAACAAAATATGTACGGTTCGATGCTAAGTAGTGTGTTTTTTATACTTTAGTGGTCGTAAAAAAAAATTCATCTATTCAAATATGTTATGTAGTGTGTTATTGTCTTAGATCTTATATAATGTGATATTGCGTTAAACTAAAGTTATTTTATTATCATTTTTTGTCTGTATTTTAATGAATCAATTTCATTTGTGTGCTGATTTTTTAAAAAAAAGAATTAACTGTTTGAATTATAAATTACTATGCAACCTTATTTTCATGGACTATTACTTATGTTTGAATTATAAATTCACGTTAATTTGTGTGCTGATTTTTAATTTATCCATCAAATTTTAATATCACAACAACTAAGTACTCACTAAAGCTTTTACCCCGTGCATCGCACTGGTACCGGCGCTAGTAAGCAATAAAGTCGAGCGCCAGACAAGTGAGTAAATGCTCCTTTAAACAAATTGACTCACCCAGCCAAATAATTTAATCAAAATAGTGAAAAGGCAACGGGAAAATTTGGAATTTGTAACATCCCAAAGTAATTATTTTAATTACTTTGATGCTTGAACTATTTAATTATTTTGGCAATGGTGCTTGATTGATAATTTTATTAATTGATTGTTTAAAAGTAATTTTTATGTACATTAGTGTGTTAATTACTAAATGATTTAATAAAATTTAGGATCAAGTAGTGATTAAGAGAAAGAGTAAGGGTATAATTGGTATTTCCAATACCCAACATATTAACACCACACACACGCACTCTTATCCACAAAAGAAAAGAAAAGAAAAGAAAAAAAGTGAAAAAAGAGAGGAGAGAGTTCGAGAGAAGAGAAGAGAAAGGAAAGAAAAGAAAGAAGGGTGAGTTGAGAGAGAAAGAAGGAAGCAAAACCCTCAAACCAAAACTTGATAAATTTCCTTCTCTTCCACTAATTCTTGTTAGTTCAACAAAACCCTTTTTCAAATCATCAAGTTTGGTTGAGATTGGGGCTTTTGGAAGCTCAGATTTGGGATTTGAAGATTGGGGTTCAAATTGGAGCTTAGGAGTGGGATTGATACTTCAAACCTTTGATTTCCTTGCTTGATTGTTGTTGTTCCTACACATTCAAGGTGAGTTCTTGCTCCATTTTAGGTTTTTGGTTATGAAAATTGTGTTGCTTGTGGTTGATTTCGTGTGACTTGTATTTTTCTCGAAATACTATAACGTAAATTGGTATTCAATGATTGGTTGTGTGTTTGGTTGATTGAACATGTTTTTGGTGCTGTTATAGACTGTGGTTAAGTTAGGAATCGAGTGGAACGAGTAACAGAATCGAACGGAATGGCGAAATTGCACGAAAACAAACATTTTTCAAAGCTATCAAACATTCCCGGTCCGTGTGCCCATAGGCCCGGACCGTGCGCTTGGGTCTGATACTCACCTTGCAAATTCTTTTGCAGTGAGCCCGGACCGTGCGCCAACGAGCCCGGACCGGGCCCCTACTTCTGTCACCGTTTTTAAAACACGTTTAATGCTATTCCTTTTGATTCCAAACCTCTCCCAATTCCTTCCTTAACCCTTCCCATTGATAATTGAATACTTTGATTCCTTGAATCGTTTATTTTTCATGATGCAAAATGAATAATATTATGCTAGGGCTCTGGCATTATTCGGTATAGCTATACGAATTGGGGTTTCCGTTGAAATTGAGTGATTTGATTTCTCGGATTGTGCTAAGCCATAGAAACAAGACATAGACAAGGAAAACACCGAGAGAATAATTGTGAGGGGGTACGAAAGAACTCAATGAGATTTGTAATCTCACTGAGGAGAAGTAGCGGGTGCCTTAGCTACTCAGTTTGAAGGAAGATCCATTTTAGATCATTATGTTATGTTGTTTCATTTTCTCTCTCTTGTATCTTTGGAACTAAATCCTTGAACTATAGTCAAGGTCATGTAGTATTTATAACTGTGTTTTGTAGTTGGACCAAAGTCATGTTTATTACCTCGAATATGTACCTATTAAGTACTTATTTCGGATTTGTATTTTGAGTAATTTCATCTCAAAATTATGTTAAGTGGTTTCAATCCGCTGTAGTTTCCTTTTGGTCCAACACTATGAGCAGGTTATACTCTGATTTGTTATGATTATGTTAATGCTTTTTATTCACCTAGTTGTGATCTTAAGGTGTTGCATTTTTGGTATCAGAGCAATTTGACCTAATCGGGCTTAGATTTGTTTAGGGTTGAGTGTGATTCCTTGTTATCCTTTGTTATCTTTCTACTTATTATGCTAAGAGATATTGAGCCTGATAAACTCAATGGGTTTGCTGTTCGGCAGCGTCGTCATCCTCGGTCAAAATTCTCGGCAGCATGGGGATCGACAGAGACAATCGACGATTTCAGTTGTTGTACAATAAGGTTTTGATAACCGGTTTTGTCTTTGACTTCAAGTTCAGATCTGCACTGTGGATTTTCACTTGAAGCTTCGATTCAAGCCTCAATTGCCCCTTTTTTAACTCAGTTGTACCATTCCTTCAGATTTGTTACGTCGTTGCTGCTTCACCTCGAGTCGGAACCTACATATTGGTTTTTAGAACATGGAATGTGTTTTTACGATCTCCTTTAGCACGCATCACGGAAACAAATCTAAGGGGGAGTAGATCTTATAAAGTGGTGGTATGTAGATTACAGATTTGTTTGATGGTTGATGGTACCAAGGAAGTGGAAGGTTTATTTGTGATTCAAGATCAGATCTAGTCACAACTGGTAGGGAAATGGAAAGGTTTTTCAGATCTGTTTTTTGTTACAGGTTTGAGGACTTCCTAGTTTTTTAGCAAAACACGAGGAAGAAGATGGCGGCGTTGTCACATCGTGACAACTAGTGAGATCTACGTCGCTGATAGAACATCGTTTTTTCTTTTTGAAAGGTGGTGGCCATGGAAGAGTTTTACCTGGGCCCCACGGTGGGCGCCAATGTTACGATCAGTTTCTCTTGTTGAGAAAAGGACCGAGCACGAGTTGTTTTATATTCTGTGTAAAGTGACTAAGAACAAGTATTTTGAGTGAAAAATGAAAGTTGGGATCCGTTTATTGGCCTCAGAGGGCGTATATTTATAGTACAATGGGTATTAAATGATAATAAATTCATATAATGGTCGAATTGACCGTTACAGACAGATTGAAGGGAAATCAGGGATATTTCCCTCTGATTACGCTTCATTCCTTTCTGGGAGAGGTAGATGCGAGATATTTTGGGCCGATCGGTCAGTCATCAGGGGAGGTCCTTTGGAGACCGAGCCAATGTATATGCCGGCCGGTCCGGAGGGGAACAGAATCAAAATCAAGTTTTATGATATTGAGTTCTCTTAAGACGCTTTATGGTTTTCCAAATGCATGCATAGTTTATAGAATAACTAGCAGTATACCCGTGCATACGCACGAGTAATATCGTATTCTTTGTATAAATAGATTTAGATAAAATTCAATTACAATAAATTTTTTAAGTTGATAAGAAATGAAGTTTCATAACTTTAGAATATTTTCTTCAATTGACATTATTTATCGTTAGGTAATTACCAATCATGTAGTAATAATGTATCCCCCATGGCGAATAAGCACACGAAATATATTTTATCAGTAATAAAATTATACCAACAACATGTAATACATTTCCGTTGTAACTCAAAAGCAGAATATAAAATAATTATTCTGACAATGTGCAACGTTCCACCATAGCGAATTAATAGTAATGAAGTTATTATAGTAACAAATAATGTTTACTCATTCAAACTTAAAGTTATTGAAATCCTCGTTAGTGTTGAATATGCTGAGAGAGGCTTTTAAAAATTAAAGTTATTGAAATCTTATTTGCGTTCTATAATATCGCAAAGTTGATCAGACAATCTTGTTTTGATTTTAATTGAAAATGATTTTTTTAAATAATCTTGATTATGAACAGTTTATTAACGATTTTGCAGCCAAAAATGTAATCTTGTTTTGATTTTGGATGCTGCTGCTAGTGTAGAATGCTACTATGACATGTTCGGTTGACAGACACATGTATACTTTGGTTTGAACTTTTCAATATTGATGTAAAATTTGACTTTTCTTTCATAATATTTTATTTTACTTGAGGTTGTATTAATACAATTAATTTCAATCTATATATGACTTATAAAAAATAGGACACCAGATTCAGACTTCACACAGGGCACCCAAAATCTTAAGGACGACCTGGTATATACATTTCACATGCTATTCATACCTATTTTGTTTGTTTACGGAGCAACAAGTTATTTTCCTCTTCTAGAGCTGGAAAAACGGGTTACCCAGCTCGCATCAGGTTGGCTCACACGGGATCAAAATTTTAAGGACTGGGCCAAAAAGCCCAGGTTGAAATTCAGGCTCACCCGCTACGGCCTAAGTGAGGCCCTTTGTGGGCTAGGGGCTTTTCAGGTTAGCCCACATGTTACGCGATTCTTTTACCAGATCATAATGTAATTGTAAGAAAACTGAACATATTTCAATTTTCAAAATACCACATTCTGGAAGAAGCCAAAAAGGCATATTTCAATTCAAATAAAGCCATTCGGCTCAAGTCCTGCATTTTTTCGGGCTAGCCCAACCCGACCCCACGAGCCCGACTTATTTTGCCACTTGGGAATCTTAACAAGAGTATCACACTTGATAGCTTCTTTTTGAAATGTGACCTAAATAATGATATAAGTTCAATACCTACACTCTCAACGTTTTATTTGCATCTTGCATTTATTAAAATAGCTACATCCGTCACAAAAAAAAAATGTATAGATGCTTCAAAAAAAAATGTATAGTGCTACTTTATTTTCATTATGTAGCAAGCTTCTTGAAAAGAGCGGAACTAGACTAAAGAAACATAAACCCAGACCGTGGGTTCAGCGGTTGGGGCTGATCCTCCCTTAACCAATAGTCGGGGGTTCGATCCCCACATTGGGTACGGAGCAGCGTTATAACTCTGGGTCAGTTGTCCTACCCCTCGAGACACCTTCAATTAAACGAGGAGATTAGCCACTACAATTGTCGGTAGATGGCCTGGTAAAACCAAAAAAAGACTAAAGAAACATAGATGCCATTAAATGCATCACGATATTTGTGGGTGCCCTCTACAATCTACATCATGGCTCATTGTTTTTATTTTTATTTTTATTTTTACAAAGCATGGCTCATTTGGTAATGTATTAGTATTAGTATTACAAACATATATAGGAATTTCTTCTTCTTCAATTCATGCATACATGAGGTATGGTTTAACTTTGACCTTGACCACCGTGAAGTTATCACTGAAGTCAGAAAACCAGCTCTGGTTCCGTAACCGAGTCGCCGCCAGAGGGGGGCTCCCTCTGCCGCCGCCGGAGCTTCCCCTCCCTTTACCCTCGGTGTCCTTCTCTCTCCTCTCCCCTCCTCCGTTTTTTCCCCACTCCGAATCCACTCTTTTTCTTCACCCTCTCCTCCTCCCCTCACCATCGCGATTCTCTATCTGCCATCCCCTTCCACCGTTCTGTCGCCACCTATCCCCTCTCTTCCTGTCCTACATCCACCACCCTTTAGCCTTCCCTTTTCCAGATCTGCTTGGAGTTCGCGTGTGCTGCTGTGAGGTTCGCGTTTGAGACTGGTTCATCTTCCTCCGCTGCAAAGATTGATGTGGTGCTTTCTGATCTAAGGGTCTTTTGATTTGTTCGCGTCAGATCTCTCGCCTCTCTGCTGTCGTGTGATTCTTTTTCTGTGTCAAGGTGTTTGAAGGCGCGTGTGTGCCTTCTTGGTGTGTGGTGGTTCCATTAAGCCTGAGAAGTTTTCAGTCCAAGCAGTGTTCAGATGGTCTCACTGATGTGCGTTTGGATATTGGGACTCATTGGTGCTGACGGCTTGATGCAGGGTCTTTCAACTTGCTAAGATTACAGGTGTTGCAAACCCAGGGGTCGATCGTTTAGTTGTGGTGGCGCTCAAGCCTCTGCTGTCGCGACCTCTTTTCCTCCGATCGCGTGGGTTGAGACTGTCCCGCGACGCCGCCTTCCTCTGCGCTGCTGTCCCGCGACCTCGATTTGGATTCTGCTCCGCGCTCGTTCTCCGCACCTGCGTTGTTGGTGGATCTGGTTGTTGTTCTCTGTGGATCTGGCTTCGAGTCCAGCGATTGTTGTTGATATGATTCGTGTGTTTTGACTGCGATTGGTTCTGCGATTTGACTGCGATTGGTTCTGCGTTTGGTTTTGACTGCGATTCGAGCGTTTTGATTTTTCGGAATCTGGGTTTTGTGCGATTGGTTCTGCGTTTGTTGATATGGGTCTCAACGTTTGTTGTTGTTCTAACCGTGGGTCGCATAGTGATCTTGCTTCCTCTGTGCCGTTCATGGTCTCTGCCCCGTGGCGTTGCTGGTTTGGATATGCCTTTTTGGTGGATCTGCGCGTTTTAGGAGGTACGTGGTGTGCTTCTGTTTCACGGTGGTTTGCTGATTTGAGCGGGATGGTGGCTGGTGGATCGCTCTTGGGTCCGCGATCACGACAACTTCCGCCTCCGAGGCCGCTTCTTCGTCTTTCGTCACCGTCACTAGCTGAATGTCGCTGAGTAGCGTCATGATTGGTTGTGTCACGGTGTTGGCCGGTGGCACAACACTGCGGTGGTGGCTGGTGATCGACGACCTCGGTCAAGCTCGGTTGTGTCGCGGTGTTGGTCGGTGACACGGCTTCGCGGTGGTGGCTGGTGTTTCGACGCCGGAAGACAGGGGGTGTGCTGATTCGGTGGGTGTTTCTCTGACGGGCTCCTCCCCTCTGCCTTCAGCTCCCGAGCCCTTTCCCTCTTCTGGCCTCCACCTCTAACCTCGATCAGTTGGAGGGTGCTTAATGTGAGGATAGTGAGGTGATGCTGGGTGTTGTGGTGTGGCACTCAATTGGCGGTGGGTGGTGGTGTGTGGGGGCTTGAAGGTGCTGCCCTGCTTCGGAGTTTGGGTCCCTAGATTACAGTTAGCAGTTCTCTTCGCTGGGCTCCTACCTTTGCCTTCAGCTTCTGAGCCCTTCCCAATCGCCTCTTGGCCTCCACCTCTAACCTCGATCTTTGGGAGTGTGCTTAATGTGAGGATAGTGAGGTGATTCTGGCTGGGGTGGTTTGTAGTGTGTGCGTAGTAGGCAGTGGGTGGAGGTTGTGGGGGCTATTCAGGTGTTGTCCTGCTTCCTTTTATTGGGTTGTCCTGGTCGCCTTAGAATATCTTTTATTAGAGCTCTTTGGTTGTTTATTTTAGGGGCCTTTGTTGGGCTTTCTATTATTGTTCTCATTGCCAAGGGTTTTGGTCTAGTCCCCCCTTGTGTTTTCATGTCTTCTCTTTATTTTATTAATAAATACATTTAATTGTGGCTTAAAAAAAATTCATGCATACATACTTCAGGAGTAAATAACCTATTTAGTTTTCGGATATTGTCCATTTAGTCTTTTCAGATCAATTAGTAGCTTTGATAAAACAAAGATCAATTAGTTTAGTTTCTAAATTCATCCGACAATGACTAATGAAGCTCAAAAGTTTCTTCTTCTTATATCAATAATTTAGGGTGAAGCCAGGGATGGTGCTCCAATCGGGAGGGAATATTTTTGAGTTTTAAGAGTACTTAAGAATTTTATAGGCTAAATTATAGTTTTGGTCCCCCTATTTTCAAAAATTCAGACATTTGGTCCCCCTATTTTAAAACTCAGACATTTGGTCCCCCAATTTTAAAAAATCAAATACATTTAGTCCAAAGAGGGACCAAATGTCTTTGATTTTTTAAAATTGAGGGACCAAATGTCTTTGATTATTAGCCATAAAAAACTGAAAATTCCTCTTGGGACTAAATGTCTTTGATTTTTTAAAATTGGGGGACCAAATGTCTGAGTTTTAAAATAGGGGGACCAAATATCTGAATTTTTAAAAATAGGGGGACCAAAACTATAATTTAGCCAATTTTATATTTAACTCACCTCAAAGAGATTAATGATTAATGAAGATTTGAACCTACAACTTGTCAAAGACCTTATTATGCAGACCAACATTTTTTTATTGCACTTATATGAAATGACAAATAAACACCACGCATATACACTAGCACTACTCACACCCGAACTCGAGAGCTAACATTCACATGTCGCTGAAATTGCGAAGGCAACCAATTGTGAGGGACATGCATGCAAACCAACCTTTTGAAATAGAAATAGGTGAAAATGTTCAAAATTAAGAGTTATTTTATTAGTTTAGTAACTAAGTTGATGCCTTCCTATGATGTCAGAAACTTATTTATTCACAAAAAACAATTTCAGAAACTAATTTGGTAATTTACTTAATACTCCCCCCAATAATAATAATAATAATAATAATGGCACATGATATTATGAGATTATTTTTGTCTATTCAATTTTTTATATAAGAAGTAACAGACCAGTGATTTAAGACCTGGACTGAACCTTCCGACAACCGGACCCATGGCCAGTGCGATCAACTAATTTGATCCGTTATGCATGAAAGCAGGCTAACTCGGCCTCACTCTATTATGTTGCTCTTAGAACTTTGGTCATGGGGAAATTAACACACCGAGTTTCCCATCAAACCACTTAACGTTTTTGTTATAACTTACCGAGTATTCTCTCTCTCTCTCTCTCTCTCTCTCTATATATATATATAAATTTATAAGTTAACAACACATACTTCCAATTTTTATGATATTTGTTAATTATATGGTTGTCATGAATAATTTATTAGAAAAATGTTAACAATTTGTCTTTAATGAATATGAATATTTTATAAATATAAATGTAAAATATACCGAGTCATGTGGGTCATTGAGTGACCCAGTGGTTTGACCATTGACCCATTGACTCCGCATTTTGATCCATTGAATCCTCATTTTGATCGAGTTGATGACCGATCTAAGTCTCCAAACACTACACACTAGTATATCAATTTTTCCCCATACATAGCTATATTGCAAAAAGGGAAAAAAGGTAATAAAAAGTGAAAGTGAGAGGAGTTGCTGGGTGTATTATAAGCAGGTTAAAATTTGGTAGAAAGATGAGCTGAAATTGTGGCATAACATAATAAAAAAGAAATAGCTGGCAAGAGCTGTCTCTACATTACAACAACACTCTTTGTACTAAAAAATAAATTCAATTCAATTTTTTACCTTTTTCTCTAACACACTAAATACAAATATACCCCTTTTTCTAATTCTTCTCCTTCTCGAGCGTTTCTTCTTGAACAAGCACAAAGTACCAAACTTTAACACACTACAGCATTGTCACATGAATAATTAGGGTTTATCTCTCAAGAAAATTGAATTCGGTGCTGTGGAATTGAACGGCAATGAGTGGTTCCAGATTCATCAAGTGTGTCACCGTAGGTGACGGTGCCGTCGGCAAGACTTGTTTGCTTATCTCATACACCAGCAACACTTTCCCCACTGTGAGTGCTTCTCTTTGTTTTTTGAGAAAATTGTCCTCACTACAAATAATGGTTTTTAGGTTATCAGAAAAATATTGATTTTCTTTTTGGTTCCTTGAGTTTTTTCTTGATTCTGTTGTCTGAACCCTTCAATTGAGCCTCTTTGAAATTAATCGGGTGGAAAGAGGAAAGTGGACATGCTATGATTGAATCTTCAATGTTGATTTTGATTCTGATGTGCTGTATTTCTGTTTGCTACTGTAGTATCATAATTTGTCCAAGTGAGATGCTTTTGTTGAAATTGCTTTCTTTGGAAATTAGGAATTTGATCTTTTTTTTGGGGGGATTTTGATGCAATGATCTTCAAAACGATTCCTGTTGTTTGACTTAGAATTGACTAACAGATGGGGATGTTGTAATTGTGATATCTTTTGTTTCTTTGTGGCAACACAGGACTATGTGCCTACCGTCTTTGACAATTTCAGTGCAAATGTAGTTGTGGATGGGAGCACTGTGAATCTGGGTTTATGGGATACTGCTGGTAAGTTTGGTTTCCTGGATATATATATATATATATATATATATATATATATATATATATATATATATATATATTCCTTTTGTATTTTAGGAGTATCTTGTCAATGATTTAATGTTTTTAACTTATGGAATAGGCCAAGAAGATTACAATAGATTAAGACCCTTGAGTTATCGTGGAGCGGATGTTTTCCTGCTTTGTTTCTCTCTCATAAGCAGGGCTAGCTATGAAAATATTGCCAAGAAAGTAAGCTTTGTGATGATTATTATTCTTTTTTTTTACTTTTATCTTGTCCCTCTCTAATGTGGACTAATTTTTGCTCCCTTTTCCAGTGGATTCCTGAGCTGAGGCATTATGCTCCTGGTGTTCCAATTATTCTTGTTGGAACAAAACTTGGTTAGATTCTTGCTCCTTAACTTCCTTCTCTAACTATGTTTACACGGTTGATGTGCTCCTTATGTGGCTGATAACATTCCACATAATAGTTATAGTAGTTCTCTGAGATTGTGAAGTTTCTTAGTTTAATGAAAATACCAATTGCCATCCTTTACCCACGCTATGTAGCTCTCGTTATGTTAATGTTGGGGAAGTTATTTGTTTATTAAACACTTCCTTGAACAACATATCTTCACCTAAATTCTCGAATCTGAAGCCAAGCCACTGTAGTTATATCTCTCCTTTAATGGCTTGTTATTCAGTAAAGATTGAGTGAATCAAGTTCTTTCATGTCTTCCAAGCTTACCTCAGGAATGGATTTAACCAATAGTTGGTTCAAATATAACAAAGAATTTCATGGTATATTATCTTCTTAAGTTGTCATCTAAGACAGAAAAAATCCTTGGTAATTTTTCATCTTAGTTCGATGTTTACTTCCCGTAAAACTAAAAAGGCACAAGTGTAGTGTGGCTGTTTACAATGCTGCATCAGTGCTTACCATGATGCTTGAGAAGTCTGGACCTATGAAGTGTATTAAGAAGTTTAAGATGACAGAACAGTGCATGGTAGTTAGTTATCTTGGTTGAGTCAGGGCTTGACATTATAAGTCCTTCGCATCACGATTCATCAGAATTTCCTTTTGTAATAGCCTATGGAAAAAGTAGAGCTTCTGTTCCAAAAAAATTCTGTTGATAATTTTCACACACTTACTTTTGGAATGTGTTTCCTCCTACATATATTGTTTAACTTGATTGTATCCATTTGATGGTTTCTTTATAAAGTTGTTATGATTTGCTTGTTTGGGCATTTAATGCCAACTAAATTTTATGTCTTGTAGATCTTCGGGATGATAACCAGTTCTTTCAAGACCATCCTGGTGCTGTGCCAATCACCACAGCACAGGTACTCGCTATTTTCTAGTGCTTCCTTTATATATACTGTTAATTGCTTTTGCTTTATTTTCTATTTCACTCTTCTGTCTTTTAGCCCATCACATTCTTTCTTTCTATTTTATATTGGTCTGATTTGCTATCTCTTCTGAAGGGTGAGGAACTGAGAAAACTTATTGGGGCTCCAGTTTACATTGAATGCAGTTCAAAAACACAAAAGGTACATATATGTTCTTTGAATCTTTAAACGTTCCGGTGGTTAAAGAATATGCTGTCATTAACACTATTATCCTTTGGATACAGAATGTGAAGGCTGTTTTCGATGCGGCCATCAAAGTAGTTCTCCAGCCACCAAAGCAAAAGAAAACTAAGAGAAAGGGGCACAAAGCCTGTTCCATTTTGTGATCTTCATATTGTAGTTGGTGGATGATGACATGACAGTAGCCATTTCCTGGTAGTCTTTGCCATTCTGATTCTATATCTTATATACTATTTCCAACCTAGATGAAGGAATTGCCATGTCCAACTGACCATGTTAAGGTTCGCTTCTAAGCATCAAGCTATTTGTCTCTGGCTGAAAGAGATATACGTACAGTCATAATTTCAACATGTTTGGCGTGTACAACTCTTTATGTTTACCTGTTGTATTGATTATTAAGTGGCCATCTCCATCTGTGGACATGTGTTTTATTCCCATTGTAATCTAATGTAGGAAGTGCTTGCTTGCATATGTGGCTTTGGATGTGAACTAAGTATATGTAATTATATTAGCTGCTTTTAACTGCCTGAATATACTTTGGTCTGATGAATGGTTCATTACTACATTTGTTTTTCAAGTGATCTTAGTACTTGTTGAAGTTCTAACTTGTAATCCAAAGTTTAGTTGGCTTAATCAACTATACCAAAACCTTATTTTTTGGTTACGGTGTTATTAGTGCGTAGTGTCCATCGACTTTGTCGGTGACTAATCTACGTCGGGGAACCTGGAAACTGGCTTTGTAGCTCCGTTTGGTTCTCTCCTCCTAATAGAATTTTGACCACATTCAAGACTCTAACGTGGGACTTTGGGGTGGGATCCTAACCTAGTTACTACGCACAACTGCATTATGAGGCAAGCCAGATTTTTAAAAGGAAAAGTCAGCTGTTAAGTAAAGGAAATGAGAGAATACCATGCAGTTGTCAATAACATTATTGCTACACATTAAATCATTGATCAGATATTGGGTCGGCTACAAATTGTGGATCTGATTCTTTCTTTTTGGACGTGGGTTGAATTTTATTAGCCGTCCAATAATTGAGTATCTTGTTTTGGCATCGATAGGGAAGTCATACCTGAAGGCGAAAAGGGTGAAAATGAAAGCTTTGAAGAGCCACCAAGAGATGGTGGACTTGCTTTAATTAATTAACCATTCATCGATTCTTTGTTGATTCAACATTTAAATTTGATATATAATTTCCCATAGAAGGATCTTGTGTGAACGGAGAGCAGCTAGGTTATTTTTATCAATGTTTTAAATTCTAATTCTAATTCTAAATAGATATCAAACTGGGAAGACCTCCAGGTCATTGTTCAATTGCATTAGTTTGCTCGAACCACAATGAACTACAGATCAAATCGCCTAAATAACTGAACTGTATACATTATTATTTTACGATTCAACAGGTTGAACCTTTTTGGTTTGGTTTAGTTTTTAAAATATTAACTTTTACATGTACGATCTCATGTAAACAGCTGAAACCTCTGGAACTTTGACATGCAATTAGAAAATGATAGAAGGAAATCAATGATTAAATATATTTCAAATGAAAAACTAAAATACAAAGTAATATGGCAAACATCCTTTATTCTTTCTCCTATGGATTCTTAAAACCTTATCTTCCTTTCTTGAAGAATATATACTGTCCCCATTTCCTTTCCATTGGTCAAAAATGACTAATGGAACTCTTCTTGCATTGATTCCCCTCAACATCTCTTCTCCAACACCGCATACAAACTCCAATAAATAAGCCTGCAATCTGTTTTATTTCTTGTACCATACTACTAATCATCTCCAATTCAGCTTGATAACTACGTAAATGGCATTCAAGAGAATAGTGAAGGAGCTCAAGGACTTGCAAAGAGACCCACCAACTTCATGCAGTGCAGGTAAAGAGTTTTAAATATATTGAAAGTTGAATTGGGTAATTTGACAATATATGTATTGTGACATGCTTGTTATTATGATGGGTTTTTAAGGTCCTGTTGGGGAGGACATGTTCCATTGGCAAGCAACCATTATTGGTCCAAATGATAGTCCCTATGCTGGTGGCGTTTTTCTTGTCACCATTCATTTTCCTCCAGATTATCCCTTCAAACCTCCCAAGGTACACCAAAAACTTTTAACTAGTAACTCTTGATAAGCATAAAGTCTCATCCTTTTGCTCTGTGTGTAATATAGCCTAGCAAGATATTTTGTAAATTACCATGTTTAGTATAGGCTATAACAAACAACTACTATGTTTTGTAAATTGCCACTCGAGACTTTTGTCCTTGATAAACAATGGTTGAGCGGTGCTTTGCTTAAGGTGGTGGCCTTTTCATTGTGCCTCCTCCATAATAGGCTCCTATCTCGAGCAAACATATTCTGGAGTGGGATTATAACTGAAGTCTCTGCCATAAGCTGTGTTCACTATGGTTTGCACCAAGAGTCGGAGAGGCATCTTTTCCTTAAGTGTGGCTTTGCTGCCCGACTATGGTACTTAGTTTTTAAATGGCTGTGGGTGGTGGTTGTCCTATCGCCTGACCTTCCAATCCTCTTCTCAATACTCTTTAGTGGCGTCCTATCTACTCGGTACCAGAAGGGCCTCATCATGTTGTGGCATATTGTCCTTTGGGCTATTTGGGATACTCGAAATGGGGTTATTTTCTCGGTGAAAACTCTAGACCTCTTAGAGACCTTTTTTGCTATTAAGTGTTCATCATGAAAGTGATTCCTAGATAAGACGAATTCAGGTCATAGTCTCTTCTATGAATCCATGAATGATGTGTTGATCCTTTGGAGTGCATTTCTAGGATATATAAGTTTTTTGTGTTGTGACCTCCATTATATTGTGTACATGGATGCCCCTGACACTTGTCAGTATTTTGGGTGTTGTTTTCTTTCTTGGTGTTTCTGTATCGTATCTTGCCTCTTGTACTTAGGTTTGAGTAACTTGTTTACTCATAATTAATTTAATAGTATATCTATTTTTGCTTGTTCAAAAGAAAACTATGTTTGGTTTAAAGCTGAATCTAATTGATAGCTAGTATTATTAGTATTTAAGATTGAATCCAATTGAGTAAGTAGATAAATTTTGTATATTAAGTGTGAGAGTTACTTTGTTGTCCAAAAACTATAAACAGCTTGAATTCAAGGTTTCCACCCGTACGTATATTCATTTGAGTTGTCTTTATTTTATCCCATGTGAGCCATATTCTCTAACAATTATCAAAAATTATTTTGCAGGTTGCATTCAGAACCAAGGTATTCCATCCGAACATTAACAGCAATGGCAATATTTGTCTTGACATACTCAAAGAACAATGGAGTCCTGCTCTCACCATATCCAAGGTCATTTTTTGTTAGACACTTTCCTCATTGATGCCATCAATTTCTTTCTATTTTATATAAATACTGATATTGATTGTTAAAAATCATGATGCAGGTGTTACTCTCTATATGTTCTTTGCTAACGGATCCAAATCCTGATGATCCTCTTGTGCCTGAAATTGCTCATATGTGCAAGACAGATAAGTTCAAGTATGAGTCAACTGCTAGAAGCTGGACTCAGAAATTTGCCATGGGCTAAGAATTTTTGCCCTCTTGACTCCTCCAAATGCTTTTTTTGAATTGTCTTTTTGGTCTTCAAAAACATTCCCTCTTGAGGTATTTTATATATAGATATGGCCTTGAAGTTCGGGTATTGCCGAACAACTTGTATACATATAAGAACTGTTCTCAAAAAGGCTTTACCTTTGTAATTGGAGCTTGCTCTCTATGAATAAACAATGCTTTCTTTTGGCGCTTTTTCTTATATTTAGCCCATTAAAACATGTTCACATCCTCATGTCAACAAACTAGGTTCTAAATCTTTAAAACACCTTTTAGAAATACTAACTTTGGTCTTAAGAGAAAAATGCAGTTTTAAGCTTATTGAATAACCAATGTATCTAGTCTATATTACTATTACGTTGTACAGTTGTTTCTCATAAAATCCACATGATTGTCATGGCTGTGAGATTTGGAATTGAACATTAATTGATTCTTGATATTGATCCTAATAATTAATTCAAGCTGCAATAATACTCAATCAGCATGTGAGTTGTTGATTTACTGCTTCCAGCTTCTTCATGCTATCCATGGCTTAGTAGTTAGTAGTATTCCCTTATATTATTTTGTCATTTCTAGTTCTGGTCAAGGCAAAGAACAACTCAACCTCTACAGGACTATATATTAGAATGTTAAAAAAGTATGTAACTGGAAATCATGAAATTAAATGTAAGTTTTAATGAGTCTTACTCTAAAGTGAGAGTACATTTGTTGAAGATTACATGAGAGGTAGGACTTGCCAAAAAGGTAAAAGTTACCAAACTTAATAAATGTTTAGAACAACATCTGCGAGAAATCAAATGCACAGGGACTAGAAGTCTGTAGACATAGCCGCTTCAACAACATTACAACATTAGTTGTTAGATCTTGGGTTGGGGAATGTTGCAAATACTTGATGAGAAAGAAGATGAAGATGATAACAATTGCATATAATTCCAATGCGTGTATCACGAACACACTAAACCTTAAATTCGATTTGCCACTATCGGTTTTTGTAACTTGGATGCAATAGGGATAATCATGAATCTCCTTTAGGATATTTTGAAATTATTGAAGTAAATTGCTCATCCACTTTAAATCTATTGATGATAGTTTCCGGAATAAAGTTTCCTCGTTTACTCTTGAACACTAGAGAAGAGAAGTGATTTAAGATTTAACAAGACAAAGAAAGAATGATCAAATTTGTTGCTCATATTGTTGTATATGGTATCTTATTTATAGAACATGATACAGCATTTAATGAGAACACATGACTCTTGATTTATGAATAAATGTATCTTAACAACTTGAATATTGAATCCATGAAGAGACATAATGACCTTCGTATCATTTTCAAAGTGTCTTCTTTGATCTCATCATTTTGGAAATGTTCTAACATTATTTGTCTCGCCGTGTGAGGCTTGAAGGGTGTTCGTGTATCAATTGTGAGTAAGTCTCACATTGGATGAAAATAGAGACTTACTTGTAACCCAATACAATGGTTTCAAAGCCGATGGTTAAGGTGACCGGTTCCTTGTAAGTTTGTCTACCGATGTAGAGACTAGGTGGTGTGTCCCGTTAATGAAAAATGAGCCAACAACTGTGCAAGTGTATGTGGATGAAAAAAAGTTTCTGTTTGAGGGGGAGCAACCTAATGTCTTAAGGTTTTGAGTAAAAGATGTGATGTCAAATCCACTTATATATTTGTTCATGACTCAATGTGGAGATCTCCTCGTTGTTTTAGGCTTCCCTCGTGACCCAACACACTGGTATCAAAATTGATGGTTAAGGTGACTTGCTCCTTGTATCGAAAGTCTGCTTAGCAATGTGGAGATTAGGTGGTGTGTCCCATTGATAAAAATGAGCCAACGACGATGCATGTGTATTTGGATGGAAAAAAAGAGTTTCCGCTTGACAGGGAGCAGGACTCACTTGAGGGGGTGATTGCTAGTGTATCAAGTGTGAGTAAGTCTCACATTTGATGAAAATAGAGATGTTGAGCAATATATAAGTGAATGGACACATACACCTAATGCCTTAAGGTTTTGGATGAAAGATGTGATTTCAAATCTATTTATATATTTGTTTTAACCCAGTGTGAATATTTATCGTTGTTTTAGGCTTCCCTCGTGACAGAATTATAGTTTTGAAGAAAGATAGACCATGAGGCTAGATAATAAATAAGAACTAAAATTCGTTTTTTGTCCTTGAGTTCCAATCAACACGGAAATTTCCCCACTAATGGATGCAAACAAAAATGTTGATGTTGACCAAAAACAGAGAGAAAGACATCAACTTTAGAAATTGATTCTAATATCCATGTAGATAGGGATTATGAAATTTTTTGGATATCTTACTCTCCAAAACTTATTTCATCTATCTAATAAATCTTTGGTGCTTCAAAAAAAAACTTTGGTAGTCTCCTAGCGGGCAAGGTTGTCAAACTCGAGAGTCTACGTAAACTCGTGGAACAAAGGTAGACTCGACTCGTAGACTCGACTCATAAACTCGTAAGTGGCTACCTACTATCAAAGAAACCTATAAGTTCATATATACATGATATAATATAGATTAACACAACAACAATCCAACATTCCAACTAAACAATAAAGTAAAGTATCAATCCACAATAATAAAATGTGTTAGTATATTATTACTAGATAAGATCATACTACATGAACGACTAAATCTTACATAAATTCATAAAAACACAAGTTATTAAAATGAAAAAATTCAAAAAAAAAGCTAATCTGACCTAAGTCCAACATATACGGCAGCAAATACGTAATTCAACCTAAGTAGCTAACAATGTTGACCAATAATTTACATTAGTAAAATTGTAGACTCATAAACTCGCAGTAAAATCAAGAGTTTGCCGATTTTACCAGAGTTTCCTTGAACTCGTACGATTTTACGAAAAAGAGAGTTTACCTAGAAATTGAATCACTTTTGTGATCTAGACTCGTAAACTTGTAAGAGTTCAAGAGTTAACTTGAGAGTTTGACAACCATGGGCAGGATGCTCCATCTCTTTTTTTTTTCAACTCTTGTCTCATTCCTTTTTTTTAACAACGTTGACCAACCATAAGCTTTTTTTTAACTCCTCTCTCTCTCTCTCTATCTCTCCTTTTTAAAAAAAAATTAAAATTTATTTCTTTATAATTATAATTTATAATTAGCACATTTTTGTTAACATATTTTTTACTTTTAGCCCCACATAAGTTATGGGTTTTAGCCTACTTCTTTTACTATTTTCACCACTTTAAAAAAAAATTATTTGAATTTGCATTTCTTCTCTATTTTTTTAAACAATATTTTTCTTAACCCAAAATATCTACTCATCTACTTAAATAAATATTAGTAGTATTCGCACTGAATCGAGTTTTAGTCCGATCACTACGCAAGTTACAAAGTCGATAACTAAACTAGATCTACTTTTGCGTCCGATGTACTTTTTGGTTTAGACACTATGCAAATCTAAAAAGCTCACAAATAAATCAAGACTTAAAAAAATCTTACGGTAGGTGGGTGATTGGGAGCATGAGGAACTAACTATGCATCTTAATTACATGAATATTTATTTACAAGTAGTTTTGACTACTTTTTGGTTTTTGGTTTTTTTAATTACATGTCCCCTATATTTCCGCCTCACTATTTGGTGATCTATATATTCATGCAATATAACCCCAAACTGATTATCAAGCAAATGGGGCTGTAGATCTCCCTGATTTATTCTCAAGGCTCTTCTAAGTTTTCTATATGTTTCAGTTTTTTTGCTTTCGTTAACGAGAACTCATTTAATATTCGGGAATGAGTTACATCCAAAACAATGCTTTGAAACAGAAAATCAACATTTGTTTGTTTTCTAATTTTCATTTCAATTGATATCTTTTTGTTTACAAAAACTTATGGAAGAAAATAATGTAAACAATATCTTAAGATTGTAAAGTTACACTCGAGTATCAATTTTTGAACCACATCGATATTTTATTTGCATTTTCTTAACACTAATAATGTTGAACATCGATATGAGTTTTCTTTGTATGCAATTCTCAAAGTTATCAATAATCATCCTATTCAAAATACAACTCAATAAACTTCCAGAATTATTCCAACTTCGTGTCATGATCCACTTAGTCATGAATTGAAGAGATTCATAAACTCAATTTGCAAAATATGAAAAGCCATGAAGACATGTGAAAA
This sequence comes from Astragalus membranaceus, assembly GCA_039519185.1. NCBI lineage: Eukaryota > Viridiplantae > Streptophyta > Magnoliopsida > Fabales > Fabaceae > Astragalus > Astragalus membranaceus. Next base: position 100,659,842 of record CM076850.1, read on the forward strand.
TTTGGCTTCGGACATGGGAAAATTCCTCATTAAGACTTTTCAAGAATCTGATTGTAAAGTTTTGCTCACAAAATACTCTCATAGATCGAACAGCTCCACATGTGCAAGGATCGCACAGGTATAGGAAGGAAGAAGACGAAAACTTTCTAATTCGCCCCAAAGCGATTTCAGCTTGGTATAATAATCAAAAACATCATATGTACCTTGTGATAATTGGCGAACATCTTCTTGAATATCAGCGATTCGAAACATATCTCCTTTATCAAAGCGCGCGACCATGAAGATCATGTTGGGGAAAAACAACATAGAGAAATAAATTAGCACAATCGGAACACAAGAATTTAACGTGTAAAACTCCAAAACCGCAGAAACCACAAACCGTAGTCTAATGACAACCAAAGAATACCACTATGTGAAAATTATTACAACACATAGACTTCTCTCAAGCACCCACACCCTCCAAAGAAAATATTTAACTTGAGCCCATTATATAGTCTTGGTCTCCTCATTTTTTCACAAAACTAAGCAATGTGGGACTTTTTCAAGATGCTCAATTCCAATCAACTTCAACAAATCCTTCCGAGGGTCATAGGCTTTGTCAAAGAACACAGTGGATTTGACGACGCGTGCAGAAATGAACCTATGTAGCCCGGCCAGAACCAAGTTGTTGCATCTGAACCATTGATTGTAGTGAGAACTGGTCTTCGATGGAGCGGTGATGGTTCCATCAACGAAGATCATCTTGGTCTTCAAGATCAACGAAATACGCATTGAACGAGTCCAAGGCTGAAAGTTCTTGCTTCATTCTAACACTGGTTGAACTAAGACAACAATAGGAGTCTCATTTAAGTGAATGTAAAACAGATTTGAAGAATTGGTTGCAAAATTAAAATACGTTTCGAGATTCTAGTTCGCCGTCGTAACCTGATGTAAGGAAATTGAAACTCAATCGATTGCATAATTGAGTTAGAGGAGAAATTCAAACTGAAAAGCGATGTTGAATCCGGAATCGAAAGGTGAGAAATCAAGAATCGAGGTGCAATCCAAAATCAATTCGGGAAGAAGAAATTGGAATGCCGAAACTCAGGGTTCACAAGAGGGAAGGAACGATGGCGAAACCGGAGCTCAATTCTTGAGCTCTGACACCATCTTAGCTTCGTATGGAAGGTGAGAACGAAGTGTGATGAAATGCAACTTCTGTATTGGATGAAAAAGAACTGTACAATATCCATATATATACATTGTTGATCTAATCTAATTAATTCAACTGTAAACTAACTAGTAAGATAAAATTCTAACATGAACTAACTCTAGTTAAATAACTGTAATAACAAATTAGAGTAATCTATAACTACAAACAGATAGCACGACCAAAATAATGTAAAATTCACTAAAATATACTGGAGCTTCTCAATAGAAATCATATCATATCTATAATTATAGGTGTTTGTTTTTAGAGAGGGAAATATGGTCTCTTTGATTCACTTCAGAAAATCCGTTTTAAAAAATTAAAAACTAAAAAAATTGCTTGTTTAAATTGTTTCGTTTTACAAAACTACTATTTTTTATTTTGCTGTTTTTAAAGCTAAAAAAAATCAAAAAAGATAACAATTAATTTAAAAAACAGTTTTTCCAAATTATTCTATCATGAACTTGTTGATCATAAACGAGAAGAATGACCAAGTATATGTTGTATTTTATTGAAAATAAAAAGATATTTCAAAAGTGAGAAGTCCCACATTGCTTGACTTTGGATTCACCAAAGTATTTATATACTAAAGCTTAATGAGAGCTAATAAACAAGCAAGTAGAAGGGACTCCCTCGCGCGCTCAAGCAGGGACCAACATGGCTTAGTTCAGTGGCTTTGCGCTAATTTTATGGGCCAAAATAATTTGGTCGGAAAGTTCAGGTCGAAAACTAAAAGTGGGTCTAAAAAATAATTTGTAACGGATAGTTAATTCCCTTTATTTTGTAACTGTCATTTTCTTCCAACAGCTATTTTCATTCAAACCTATTTATTCCGTAACTGCAAAATTAAACCGGCTTGATTACAATTGATTTATGAAACGCCCTTTGACTGGTTTTAATGCCTGATGGAGCGTATGCCTCCAACGACTCTTTCCTAAAAACAACCTTGAGCTGCACTTGAAGATACACACAAGAAAAACCATTTTCCACTGTTCTATAGAAAGAGCTCTGGGTTGCTCTCCCGTGAATATCCAGTTCTTCTTGCTAGTTCTGATACCTCTTTCGCTACTGCGATTGAGAAGACCCGATTGTACCTCGGGGAATTTGCGCTGTAGAGGCGGATAAATTCTTCAGGGCAGTCGCAAGACGCCTCCGGTTGTTTATCTAACATTTCTGTGTTTGCAGGTTTACTTTTCGACAACATCAGTACAATTCGACAGCAGCTACTTCGGCTTCGACAGCTTCTGTTTCTGCAAATTTGGTTCGCAGCAGTCCTTGCCACTTAACAGCATCAGTCGAAATTTTACTACTGCAATATGACTACATAAGTTCGACTGCAGTCAGCCTCATTCGACTACAGCCATATCTGCAATTTTCGACAACAATCTGAAGAATTTATCTATGGCTGACGCAACCATCGACAATGATACCAGTGCTACCATCAATAACAATAGCACTGTTATTGTTCCTGCTGCTGTCCCAGTAACCTACGCGAAGCCTTTTCCTGACATCTCCAAAATTGAGGTCTTCGCAGGCCAAAATTTTCGCAGGTGGCAGGAACGCGTGAGTTCCCTTCTTGACATGCACGGAGTTGCAGCTGCTCTTACTGACTTCAAACCTGTCGAACCTGCTACTCCCAAACAGGTCGAAGTTTGGACCCATGCCAACAAAGTGTGTCGTCACACAATTCTCAGCACCCTCTCCAACGAATTGTTCGACATCTACTACACCTACAAGGAAGCTAATCAGATCTGGGAATCAATGATTCTCAAATACATCGCTGAAGATGCAAGCAAGCAGAAATTTGTCATTAGCAACTACTACAATTGGGTCATGAGTGAAACTGGCAAAATCAAAACCCAAATCAACCAGTATCACAAATTACTAGAGGAAATGAAGGCTGAAAACATAGTTCTCCCTGACGAGTTCATTGCAGGTATTCTGATTGAGAAGCTGCCAGAATCATGGAAGGACTACAAGCAACAACTGAAGCACAAACACAAGCAACTGTCACTGAACGAGCTGCTGACTCATATTATCATCGAAGATACCAACCGGAAAGAGAGTAACAAAGCAAGGTCGAAATCTATTTCTGCACGTGCAAACATGGTGATGAACAACCCTTCAAGGTTCGACAAAGGTAAACCAGTCTCTCCAAATAAAAGGTACGATTCCAAGAAATTGTCTAATCAAAAGTACCACAAAAAGAACAATGATCATTATCCTGGTACTCACAGCTCTGAATTCAAGAAAAGAGGATATTGCTTTGTTTGTGGAAAGCCAGGACACTATGCACCTAAATGCAGGCATAGGGCGAGAAACGACAATCCTCCTAAGGCTAACGCCAACTTGGCTGATGCTGGTGGAGATGATAATGAGGATGACGATGTCATTGCTGCTGTCGTCTCTCTGGTCAACATGGCAACCGATGTGAACAAGTGGGTGGTGGATTCTGGAGCCACCAAGCACATCTGTGCTAATAGAGAAATCTTTACCTCCTACACTGCTGTAGGGGAAGGAGAAGAAAACATCTATCTGGGTGACTCACATCCAGCCCCAGTTGTGGGGAAAGGAAAAATTCTTCTCAAGCTCACATCAGGAAAAACTCTGGCTCTCACAAATGTGCTTCATGTGCCTAACATAAGGGCAAACCTGATCTCTGTTGGGGTTCTGCTGAAGCATGGTATCAAAGTGACATTTGAATCTGATAAGATTGTACTTACCAAAAACAACATTTTTGTTGGTAAAGGATATTATGATCATGGACTTTTTGTACTCAACACTTCTGATTTTAATAACAATGTTTCGACTTCTGCTTACTTGATTGACTCTTATAATATGTGGCATGCTAGACTAGGCCATATTAACTTTCCGTATGTTATTAAATTGCAACGTCTTGGAATGATTTCGACTAGTGATAATCAATATAGTAAATGCGATGTATGTGTCAAATCCAAGTTAACAAAGAAATCGTGTCCCCCAGTACATCGTGAAGCTGAACTGCTTAGTTTAATTCATACGGACCTAGGAGATTTAAAACAAACTCCAACTAGAGGCGGAAAAAATTATTATGTGACGTTTATAGATGATTTTTCGCGATACACTAAGGTGTTTCTATTAAGAGAAAAAGATGAAGCATTTGAAGCTTTTCTCTCATATAAAGCTGAAGTCGAAAACCAATTAGATAGAAAGATTAAAAGAGTTAGATCCGATCGTGGAGGAGAATACATATCTTTTAATGATTTTTGTGAAAAGGAAGGTATAATACATGAAACAACTCCCCCCCCCCCCATTCACCTGAATCTAATGGCATAGCCGAAAGGAAAAATAGGACTTTGAAAGAGATGATGAACGCTATGTTAATACGTTCTAGTGCGCCAACCAACTTGTGGGGTGAAGCTATATTAACTGCATGTTTTATACAAAATAGAACTCCTCATAGGAAAACAGGCAAGACCCCCTATGAACTATGGAAAGGTTATCAACCTAACTTAAAATATTTAAAAGTGTGGGGGTGTTTAGCTAAAGTTATGTTGCCTGATCCTAAGAAAAGAAAAATTGGTTGCAAAACCTCTGATTGTGTTTTTATAGGATATGCAGAACACAGCGCTGCTTATAGATTCCTTGTTGTGAAAAGTGATGTTCTAGATAATAATACTATCGTGGAAACTAAAAATGCTGAGTTTTTTGAAAACGTTTTTCCTTTGAAACATGATAGTATATCTAGACAACCATTAGCAAGTACTAATGATGAAACTCATGAGGAACCGTATCAAGAACTAAGGAGAAGTAAAAGACCAAGAAAAGAAACATCCTTCGGAAATGATTTTTACACTTATCTTGTCGAAAAAGATCCAGAAACCTTTTTTGAAGCAACTTCTTCTTCTGAGTCGAAATTTTGGAAAGAAGCCATTAAAACTGAAATAGACTCAATTTCCAAATGTAACACTTGGACCTTAGTTGATTTACCACCTCGGGAAAAATCAATAGGATGCAAGTGGATTTTCAAAAGAAAATATAACCCTGATGGGTCTATTGATAAATACAAAGCTAGATTAGTAGCAAAAGGTTTTTCTCAAAAAACAAAACATTGATTACTTTGATACCTTTGCTCCAGTAACAAGAATTTCTTCTATTAGCGTTTTAATAGCTTTGGCTTCTATCCATAAACTAGTTATTCATCAAATGGATGTTAAAACCGCTTTTTTGAACGGTGACTTAGAAGAAGAAATTTACATGAATCAACCCGAAGGATGTATAGTTTCAGGTCAAGAGAACAAAGTATGCAAACTCCTTAAGTCGTTATATGGTTTAAAACAAGCACCAAAACAATGGCATGAAAAATTCGACAGAACTTTAGTCGAAGATGGCTTCACCACAATTGAAGTTGATAAATGTGTCTATACTAAAACTTTGTATGGAGAACATGTGATTATATGTTTATATGTAGATGACATGCTCATATTTGGTACTTGTCTGGATATTGTTATTAAAACCAAATCCTTTCTTTCATCTAGTTTCGACATGAAAGATATGGGTGAGGCTAATGTAATATTAGGAGTTAGAATCATCAGGGAAGGTGATAGTATCACACTATCACAAAATCATTATGTGGAAAAACTTCTTAGGAAGTTTGGTCACTATGACTCAACCCCCTTGAGTACCCCCTATGAAGCTAACTCACGCTTAAAGAAAAATAGAGGTGATCCTGTTGACCAACCTCAGTATGCCCAAGTAATTGGGAGCCTACTGCATTTAATGAACTTCTCTCGACCAGACATTGCATTCGGTCGTATACTCACAATCTTGGTCAGGATCATTGGAAGGCAATTGCTCACCTTATGAGATATTTGAGAGGTACCACAACTTATGGTATTACTTATAGTGGATTTCCCGCAGTATTAGAAGGATACTGCGATGCTAACTGGTTATCTGATTCAGATGAGACAAAATCCACTGGTGGTTACATTTTCACACTTGGTGGTGGTGCGGTAACTTGGAGGTCAGCCAAACAATCCATCATTGCTAGATCGACTATGGAATCGGAATTTGTAGCTCTGGAATTGGCTGGTACTGAAGCTGAATGGTTGAAGAACCTTTTAGCTGGTATTCCTTTGGGAATAAAACCGACACCATCAGTGTCAATACATTGTGATAGTCAATCGGCAATAGCCGTTGCAAAGAATAAAACCTATAATGGCAAAAATAGACATGTGCAATTAAGACATAAGGTTGTCAAACAATTGCAAAAGTATGGAGCAATATCGATCGATTATGTGAAGTCAGAAGTGAATTTGGCCGATTCTCTGACAAAACCCTTAGGGAAGAAAATGATATGTGAAACATCGAGGGGAATGGGACTAAAAGCCAACTGATATTAAGAAGTGATGGTAACCCAACCTTTGTGATTGGAGATCCCATGAATAAGGTTCAATGTGGTAAAAACAAGTTACTTCTTGATAGTGCTAGCACTGGAAATTAACTCAAGTAATTAATTTCATTATTGTCCCTTCCTATGGTGTTATTGTGATGGTGCTAGACTGCAGGGTTAAAAGGATAAGCTTAAAGCTTTTAATGATTTTCATAGCCCTTATGGGTGGTGTATGACTTGCAGCATACACTTGATGAAATCACCTATATGAGTGTCAAGTGGGGCCGCTTGCATGAGATCCTGGCGAGGTCTCTAGAGCACTCATGAATACCGAGCACACGCAGGGCCTAGTAGCGCACCACCGCGGAAACAGCAAGAATTGTGGGGGTGCAATGTGATAGTGAAACCTCTAACATATAATATGTGTCTTGGGTTCCATAGCTTGCTATACCAATTCACAGTATGTTATGTTTTATCTATCTAGGACTGGTTCCATAGCTTGCTATACAGCTCTGAAACATTACATCTACGATGTCAACCCAGAAAACCTCTTTTATGAATTTATTTTCAACTTTTATGAATTTATTTCAAAAGTGAGAAGTCCCACATTGCTTGACTTTGGATTCACCAAGTCTTTATATACTAAAGCTTAATGAGAGCTAGTAAACAAGCAAGTAGAAGGGACTCCCTCGCACGCACAAGCAGGGACCAACATGGCTTGGTTCAGTGCGAATCTTTTGACTCCCCCCCCTGCGCGTTCACCTGGCTTTGCGCTAATTTTATTAAATAAAATATTATTTTTATCAGCCTATCCGTATACGCCCAATTATGGGTCGAAATAATTTGGTCGGAAAGTTCAGGTCGAAAAACTGAAAGTTGGTCGAACTGATTGGCAAAACAATCAGGCCGAAAACTGAAAGTGGGTCGAACTGTTTTACGAAATAATTTGTAACGGATAGTTCAGATAGAAAAACTGAAAGTTAACTCCCACTGTCATTTTCTTCCAACAGCTATTTTCATTCAAACCTATTTATTCCGTAACTGCAAAATTAAACCGGCTTGATTACAATTGATTTCTGAAACGCCCTTTGACTGGTTTTAATGCCTGATGGAGCGTATGCCTCCAACGGCTCTTTCCTAAAGCCTATAAAAACAGCCTTGAGCTGCACTTGAAGATACACACAAGAAAAACCATTTTCCACTGTTCTATAGAAAGAGCTCTGGGTTGCTCTCCCGTGAATATCCAGTTCTTCTTGCTAGTTCTGATACCTCTTTCGCTACTGCGATTGAGAAGACCCGGTGGTACCTCGGGGAATTTGCGCTGTAGAGGCGGATAAATTCTTCAGGGCATTCGCAACACGCCTCCGGTTGTTTATCTAACATTTCTGTGTTTGCAGGTTTACTTTTCGACAGCACCAGTACAACTCGACAGCAGCTACTTCGGCTTCGACAGCTTCTGTTTCTGCAAATTTGGTTCGCAGCAGTCCTTGCCACTTAACAGCATCAGTCGAAATTTTACTACTGCAATACGACTACAGAAGTTCGACTGCAGTCAGCATCATTCGACTACAGCCATATCTGCAATTTTCGGCAACAGTATATATGAGTTTGATTCAAAGACTAAACTCTACTACTAGTAAATATTATTGACATGGTATGAACGAAAATGAATGGGAATCAGAGGATTGCAAGTTAGACTTTAGTGAAATATTGTGTTACTCTCTGATTTAGAGGCTGGTGCAAAATAGATTAGTCGTTTGTCCCAACAACATTGATGTAGAGATGTGATAGTCAGTCACTAAATAATTACTCTACTATTTACTTTCTATTTTACCTTGTACTAGCTGGTAGTACCACTAGAGTATTTTCATTTCAGCATTTTATTTCATTGTACTACACTCTTCTAGAAGTGTACTACACAAAAGGGTCCAATGATTGATTGTACCATTAATACCATTCACTGAAATCAATGCAAGTACCAATCATTATCCAATAGAATCTTCTCTCTAAATTCTCTCTGCACTTTTATTTTCCTTCTCATTTCGAGCACCATTCTATTCCATTGGCTCCTAGTGTTGAAGTAGCAAGGATTGTTCACGGAGCTCCCTCCCTTTCAATCCAAATTGGTATCAATTGGTGACAATTGGTATTAAAGCAACTCCTGGCACCATGAATACCCGCTCGCAATCACACGCAGATCTTGAGAAGAGACTCGATGAGTGTTAAGATATTGGCAAGTGTACCAAATCGTTCAAGTAATAAAATCGGTAAGAACCGGATATCGTCCTCAAGGATCGAAGTCAATTTACTAAGACGTTAACAACAGCTAATAGAAACCAAATTAAAAGGGGTTTGTTTGATAATTGTTGAGCTGTCAAGCTCGAAGTAAAACAATAAAATATTTTTGTGTTTTTAATAATAAAAGCTGAAAAACGAGTTGAAAAGAATACGATGGTAAAGGATGCTAGGGACGAATTCCTATTGATTTCACCCTATTGCCACTGATTTAATTTGAAAGTTAATCTCTCTCTCTAATCTTGCTATCAAACTCACAACATTAACCAATTCCTAGTTCCTTAGGTAACTAGTCCTTTGTCGATAACTAAAAACCCTAATCCCTTAGGTGATTCTAATTAACAACAAGCATTAAAGCAAGAGTTTGCAATATACAACAACTCATAGATTATTCCTAAACTACCAATTGAGGGTAACGACTTTCAAACATTTAAGAATAAGACTCCCATTTCATAACTGAACAAAAGATCATTGTATGAGTTTTCCAACCATAAAAAGCATTAAGCGTAGAAATTCGATACACAAAATACGAGAGAGTACGGTACAAATATGATACTAAACCAGCGACAATAGAGTTTCATCAATATTCCTTCATCCCTAACATAAAGATGTTTAGCTATTCATGATTAATGAAGAGAAACAAAGAAAATTACAAGTGGAAGATGATGATGAACTCATATGAAGCTTCAATCCTTGTTCCCAAGTGTTGATTCTTCGGTAGCCGTCAGACGGAATCGCTCCTCTTTCAGTTCTTGGGTTCCAAAAACGTCCAAAAAGTCCTGAAAACGCGTCCTGGATCTGTTTTTGACGCAAGCACAGTGATTTCGCGCTGCAGTGGCGCGGCACGCGCCACTTACGCGCAGAGTGGCAGAAGGCGCTGTGAACTCGCGCACCATTGGCGCGCCGCGCGTCACTTACGCGCCCTGGAGAGATGCGTCCTCCCGGATCTTCTGTTGTCTCGCGCGCCTCTTGCGCGCCGCGCGTGAGTGGCGCGCCACTCCCAACTCCTGCGCTCTCGAATCCATTTGTTTGCAGTGCCTTGTCTTTTCGTTCCACCTATTCCCTGGGCACAAAAATACAACAAACCAAGCATAAACACTGCAAAGCAAGTAAATTCCAAAAAGCACAATTCAGTACAGTTCATCACAGAATTTAACTAATTCATCACTAAATTTGTATAAAAACTCTCTTGAAAACTATGAACCACATCATGTGATGAGGGTTCATCACAACCCCCAACTTGGACATTTGCTTGTCCTCAAGCAAAGACAAGACAAACCAAAACCAGATAACCAGCAATCAAGTAGAATCCACTAATTAACACGAATATCACAGAGACAAGTTGAGCGTCAACTTTCAGACTGGCCACTCGAATTCAATCCCACATATGGTACTTTCACTAGCACATACTTGCTCAATAGTGCGTGTGTGACATTTAACTCAGTTGGAACATAGCTAGTTTCGCAATGCATTTAGCTAAGACTAGAGGGTTTCCTTCCGGGAATGCCAAAGATGGTTCAACACAAAGGGTAGACTAGCGTTTTCACATAAGATTGAGGGGCTTCAAGGCAACGACAAAGGGTCTTAGTTAGGCATTTCAGATTGGGCCAGTGCACAACTACTTCAACACATACACACACACACACACAACTACACAACATAAAGTTTTGGGCTGCAGCCCCCTCATTACATCAAAGATTTAGATTGACTCAGCAGTTACTTCGGGACATTTGCAGCAATTACACAACTATGTGGATTTTTCCACTTATTCACAAACACACTTAACACACACGGCATACACTACACTCGTTACGGGTAGACGCTGCAGTGCTGCACTCACACGCACTAACACACACACACGGCATACACTACAGCGTTACGGGTAGACGCTGCAGTGCTGCACTCACGCATACTAACACACACACCCGGCATACACTACAGCGTTACGGGTGGACGCTGCAGTGCTGCACTCACGCGCACACACACGGCACTGACCATCCTACAATCTTCATACCCAGCCTTAATACAACCGATGCACCCCCAACTTAGCTTCTACAGCTACCCTAAATCTTTAGTAAAAATTTGGCGCTCCCATGGTCCACCAGACAGCTAGCTCAACTAAACTCATCCCTAGGATCACTAAGTTCCACCTGCGCTTTGGTTATGAGTGTAGAAGCAAGAATGCACTAATTCAATCACCACTGGGGTACTATCCGCTCAAATCTCACCAAATCATCACCAAGTTAGCTCAACTGTCTCTTTTTTTTTTTTTTAATGAATGCCTACCATCTAGGAATTTATAGGGAAGGCCTATGAACAGACACAACGGAAAGCAGCAAAACATAAAGCAATGACAACTAAAGGGAAATAAAACACCAAAATACACAATCAAGTAAGACAGAGATGAGGGGACGAGAGCAAAACCAGGGTCTACTGCGGAAGTGCCCGAAAGATGTCGGCATCTGGGTCCAGCTGCCTTCCACTCTGCATAGTACATAAGGCTTTGTAAAGATTTCTCATCCCAAATTTAAACTCTGCTCCCATCCTTAGTTGGGTCCTCCTCAACTCATCCTGATTGGCTGTGAGAGCCTCCATTCTTGATTGCAGCTGCTGGAAATCCTCAGCAGATGGCCCAGCCTGAAAATCTTCCATGGTGAAGGTTGGTTCGTTCTCATCTGGCTGCTCATGGGGTTGCTCCTCTCTATGGCCCGGGTGCTCTTGTCCGGTTCTAGCTCTGATCCAGCCCCCAGTGATAGCAGCAGCTGGCGAAATGGTGGCCTCCTTTGGATCAGCTACAACACCCGCTTTTTTACACAGCAGCGAAACGAGGCTAGCATGCCTCCAATATCTGGGCAACGCCCCACCCTTGAAATTTGCAAAGCTTCTAATCTCATTCTCAAGCACCCATCCCAAGTTGACCGGCTCTCCTCTAATGATGCAAGAGGCTAAGGTCGCCCTGGGGAAATTCAGCTCAGTCTGATTGGAACTTGGGCATATGGTGGAAAGAATGAATGCTGCCCATCCTCTAGCCACTGGTGTAAGAGAATTAACCATAATTTTCTGTGGCTCCCCACTAGCGTTTCTGACCCAATCTGCCCCTGGTTGACACAATGTAGCACAAACCTCAGCTGCATGTTCTGGGTTAGCCTTAAGATTGCGGTTACTGATCTTGGTTCCAAGAAAGCAATCTAAAACAGGCACAGCAACTAACCCAAACAGTTCATTAATAGTATCAATGTCATAGGGAACCCAACAGCCCCGCACAAAACTTTTGGACCCTGAGAATACTAAATCCCCATCAATAACTGGCTTGGGGAACACATTGGAGAAGAACTCATACACCAAAGCTCTGCTTGCTTCCTTGGGGTATGCCACAAATTGCTCCCACCCCCGGTCACTGATGTTTTGTCTTATTTCCTCAAATTCGCCCGGGGGGAGGAAAAGAGCCTTTTCCTTAACAAACTTGGAATCCACAGCAATAGTCTCGTGGAACTTTTCGCACCCGAGAGACCTAAACAAATGAGAATTATACTCAGGTTGGTCGGAATGGGATGACGAACCACGTCTAACAGTCTTTCTCTTCTTGCCCGAACCAGCCATCACCTACGCACACCATAAGAAAAACAACAATTTTGCACAAAATTGGTCAAGGTTAGCATACACACATGACATAACTCCTTCTTCCAACCATAGTCACATAGAACATTGTTTTGCTCGAGGAAAATATTGAGTTCACATCCTAAAAACAAATCCATTGCAAGGACAAGCTTGTGGTAGACAAATGCAAGCTTGTTGCTCATGAGATCCTAGTTTAGGCAATTTATCAAACACTTAGTGTGCACACTTGTTCCACTCATGAACAACAACTTACCATTAATCTTATCAACCCCAAACTTATTCTATTACCCATTCCTAATCACATACATTAACTCTACAACATTTCTAATACAAACTCTTAGCAAAAACAAGCACATTGTTGAGTTTTTCATTGATAGCTTAAGATGAATGTTGCAAGAATTAAGATTGAGAGGAGGAAACTTACTTGATAAATGAAGAATATGAAGAAAGGAGGGTATAATTGCAAAACCCCACAAGCAAAATCCAAGATTGGCACCCTTTTTTGGAAGAAAATTTGAAGAACCCTTACTTGGAGAAGACCCACGCGTGAAAAATGCAGCAGCGTGAGTGCTGCGCGAGTTTTATACCGCCAGCCACGCGCGCGCGCGACTTACGCGCAACAGGCGCGCTGGGCCACAGAAGGTTCAGACGCAGCAGGCGCTTCCCTTGCGCGCGGCGCGTAACTTATGCGCAACAGGCGCGCTGGGCCACAGAAAGTTCAGGCGCAGCAGGCACTTCCTGGCGCGCGGCGCGTGACTTATGCGCAACAGGCGCGCTGGGCCACAGAAAGTTCAGGCGCAGCAGGCACTTCCTGGCGCGCGGCGCGCCAATGGTGCGCCACTCGCGCGCGACTAGACAGACTTGTGAATCTTGGTGAATCCTAAATTGCCTAAGTTAAGGAAAATAATGCGAAACAATAAAAGAGATAAGGGTTGAGAAAATTGGGTTGCCTCCCAATAAGCGCTTCTTTAACGTCACTAGCTTGACGTTACCTCGATTTTTAAGGGTCGCTTAAAACCAAGGCCAATTTCTCTCTCTCCACTACTTCGCCCAAGTATGGCTTCAATCTCTGCCCATTAACTTTGAAGGATCTTTTTGATTCAGGTTCCTCTACTTCAATTGCTCCATATGGTGTCACTTCTTTGACTACAAAAGGCCCTGACCATTTGGATTTCAATTTCCCGGGAAACAACTTGAGTCTAGAGTTAAACAGCAACACTTGTTGCCCTGGATGAAATTCTTTTCTTGAAATGTTCTTGTCATGATACGCTTTCATTTTTTCCTTGTTGATCTTGTTGTTCTCATATGCTTGCAGACGCATCTCATCTAATCCGTGTAGTTGTAGGATTCTCTTTTCCCCACAGGCCGAAGTGGTAAAATTCAAAAACTTTAGTGCCCAATACGCTTTGTGCTCAAGTTCAACCGGTAAATGGCAAGCTTTACCATAAACCAATTGGTACGGAGACATGCCTAAAGGTGTCTTATAGGCTGTTCTGTATGCCCAAAGTGCATCATCTACCTTCAACGACCAATCCTTTCTTGAGCTTCCAACTGTTTTTTCCAGGATTCTCTTAATCTCTCTGTTTGAGACTTCTGCTTGACCATTGCTCTGAGGGTGGTAGGGAGTTGTCACTTTATGCGTAACACCATACTTGGAGAGAACATTGTTGAGTTGGGTGTTGCAAAAGTGGCTACCCCCATCACTGATTAGGACTCTTGGCACACCGAATCTAGAGAAGATGTTCTTCTTTATGAATTTAACCACAGTTTGGGAATCACTCTTGGCAGTGGCACTAGCTTCAACCCACTTGGAGACATAGTCAACTGCCACTAAGATGTATTCACAGTTGTAAGATGGTGGGAATGGTCCCATAAAATCAATGCCCCAGCAGTCAAACACTTCTACTTCAAGAATGGGGTTCAATGGCATCTCCCCCCTACGTGAAATATTGCCAGTCCTCTGGCATTTGTCACATCTTCTCACGTAGTCATGTGCATCCTTGAAGAGGGATGGCCAGTGAAAACCAGATTGGAGAACCTTAGCAGCTGTGCGTTCCCCATTATAGTGCCCTCCACAGGGAGAGTCATGACAATGCCAGAGAATGCTTTTTCTTTCGGCACCAGACACACATCTTCTCAAAAGTCCATCCGCCCCAACCTTGTAGAGATAAGGATCATCCCACAGGTAATGTTTGGCATCATGGAGGAACTTTTTCTTTTGTTGCCATGTGAGATCTTCCGGGACCGTTCCGGCTGCCTTGTAATTTGCAATGTCGGTGAACCAAGGTCTTTCTACAATGGCAAGCAACTTTTCATCCGGGAACTCTTCCAGGATTTCTTTTGCTAGAGCAGTCACTTCTTTGTTCTCTAGCCTTGACAAATGATCTGCTACCACGTTCTCGCTCCCTTTTTTGTCCTTGATTTCCAAGTCAAATTCCTGCAAAAGCAAAATCCATCTAAGGAGTCGAGGCTTAGACTCGCCCTTGGTTAGCAGATATTTAATTGCTGCATGGTCAGTAAAAACAATCACTTTCGATCCAACCAAATAGGAACGAAATTTTTCCAATGCAAATACTATGGCTAGCAATTCTTTTTCGGTTGTTGCATAGTTGACTTGATTCTCATTTAAGACCTTGCTAGCATAGTAAATGGCATGAAAAAATTTCTCTGATCTCTGCCCCAATACAGCACCCACTGCGTAATCACTTGCATCGCACATGAGCTCAAACGGAGCATCCCAATTTGGGGCTACTATGACTGGAGCAGAGACCAGTTTTTCCTTTAGGATATTAAAAGCACACAGACAATCATTATCAAATACAAACTCAGCCTCCTTAACAAGTAGATTGCATAAAGGTTTTGCAATCTTGGAGAAGTCTTTTATGAAACGTCGATAAAAACCGGCGTGTCCTAAAAAACTTCTCACTCCTTTTACATTTAGAGGAGGAGGTAACTTTTCTATCACTTCGATTTTCGCTTGGTCAACCTCAATGCCTTTTGCAGAAATTTTATGGCCAAGCACAATACCTTCCTTGACCATAAAGTGGCACTTCTCCCAATTCAAAACTAAATTGGTTTCAGTGCATCGTTTTAAAACCGCATCAAGGTTAGCCAAGCAAGAATCATAAGTAGAACCAAAAACAGAAAAATCGTCCATAAATACCTCAATTGCAGTTTCCATCATATCAGAGAAAATAGAAAGCATGCACCTTTGAAAAGTCGCTGGAGCATTGCACAACCCGAAGGGCATCCTCCGATATGCGAACACACCGAAGGGACACGTGAAAGCTGTCTTCTCTTGGTCTTCTGGGTCTACTGCTATCTGGTTATACCCAGAGTATCCATCCAGAAAGCAATAGAACGCTTGTCCAGCCAACCTCTCCAGCATCTGATCCATGAATGGCAACGGGAAGTGGTCCTTCCTGGTTGCCTGGTTTAACCTCCGGTAGTCTATACACATTCTCCAACCCGTAACAGTTCGAGTCGGAATCAGCTCATTCTTGTCATTCTTCACTACCGTCATACCACCTTTCTTAGGGACCACATGAACCGAACTCACCCATGAGCTATCTGAGACAGGATAAATCATTCCGGCCTCTAAGAGCTTTAAAACTTCCTTACGCACCACCTCTTTCATTGTAGGATTTAATCTCCGCTGAGGTTGGATCACAGGTTTGAATTCTTCCTCCAGTTTGATTTTGTGCATGCAAAAAGCTGGACTTATCCCCTTGAGGTCTGAGATAGTCCAACCCAACGCATTTTTGTTGCTTCTTAGAACCCTCATCAGCTTCTCCTCTTCCAATTTGGTCAAAGAGCTGCTAATGATAGCTGGATGAAGATCATCATTTGCAAGGAAAACATACTTCAGATGAGAGGGGAGTTGCTTCAATTCAGGGATCTTTTTCTCGGGACTCTCCCCCCTATCTAGCTCTTCTTTTTTCTTTGACACATTTTCTATCTGAGAAGTTTCAAACTGCAGAATACAGTCTTCTATTTCACTCCCCAGATTCTCTTCTGCTTCTTCAATAGAGTTTACAATTACATTCTCCAATGGAGGAAATGGTACTTCCTGTCTAAAGGTCTCTTTCACAGAATTATCAAGTACATCCACCCTAAAACACTGTCCTTTGTCATCAGGATGGCGCATAGCTTCAAAAACATTAAAAGTGATCTTCTCATCCTGGAACCTTAAGATTAGCTTCCCTTGTTGCACATCAATCAACGCTCGCCCTGTGGCTAAAAATGGTCTTCCCAGGATAAGTGGTACCTCTGCATCTTCCTCCATGTCAAGTATCACAAAGTCTACCGGAAATAGGAATTTGTCAACTCTGACCAGAACATCTTCCAACACTCCATAAGGGTATTTTATTGATCGATCAGCAAGTGTCAGAGACATTCTAGTCGGCTTCACCTCACCACCACCAAGTCTCTTCAGCATAGACAATGGCATAAGATTAATACTGGCCCCCAGATCACAGAGAGCTTTGCCAACGGCTATGTCGCCAATTGCACACGGAATGGTGAAGTTTCCCGGATCTTTCATTTTCTGAGGAAGCTTCCTTTGAATTATGGCACTGCACTCTTCAGTCAAAGCCACTGTTTCATCCTCTTTAAATTTCCTCTTCTTTGTCAAAAGCTCCTTCATGAATTTGGCATATATAGGCATCTGTTCTAGAGCTTCTGCGAAGGGTATATTGATTTGTAGCCGCTTGAAAACCTCCATGAACTTAGAAAACTGCTCATCTTTTTGATTTTTCTTGCTAGCATGAGGATACGGCAGCTTCACTTGCGGAGGAGGTGCCTTGGGTTTCTCTTGTACCTGCACATCAAAGAACAAATTGTTTTTATTAGTGTTAGACTTCATGTAACATCCCTAATTTTTAAAGATTCGTATTATGATGCCGGAGGCCGATTAATTATTTGTGGGAATAATTGGTCGCGTCTCGGGGATTAATAGTCGAGAAATTCGTCAAGAAATCCTATTCTCCATTAAAGTGTGGCTTATTCATAATTTAAATAAGGAATTGGGGATGAAGGGCAAAATCGTCTTTTCACACCCCTAATCATAAAATTATAATTACGAAGGTTATAATAAATTACGAACCGAATGAATTGAGGAAT
The DNA here is from genome assembly GCA_039519185.1 of Astragalus membranaceus. Taxonomy (NCBI): domain Eukaryota; kingdom Viridiplantae; phylum Streptophyta; class Magnoliopsida; order Fabales; family Fabaceae; genus Astragalus; species Astragalus membranaceus. The sequence goes on from CM076850.1 coordinate 100,677,436, forward strand.
TTCGGATCGGAACCGGATTACTCGAGAAAGTTGTACGAAGGGAAATTTCAGCACCTAAGCTATCGTTTTATGGGCCAAGGGCAAAACGGTCTTTTCACCATCATTAAACCCCTCAGCCCATATACACCCAACTGAACTCACTTAGTTCCTCATTTCCCTCTTCTAAAACAGAAAGCAAAAAGCTGAAAGGTTGAGAAAGAGAAGAAGGAGGAGGCGTGAGGAAGGAGGAGAAAGGGAGAAGGATCTCCTCCAAAATTTGTTGCATGTAAGTGTCCTAACCTCTCTCCTACTCCATTTTCATTCACCTTTCCATTGAATCTATTTGTTGGAGCTGATTCCTCCCCTCTCCCCACCTTTTATTTTTCGAACCATGAGAGCTCCAAGTGGAAAGTAATGGAGTTTTGAACCTTGATTGTGTTGCATGTCATGTTGTAGTTGTGGAAAGTGAAGTCCTAGCCTTGCATTTCGATTTGGAAGGATTGGGTTGCTGTTTCAGTTTCGAGAGAAAGGAAGCCACTGTCCTTGTTCGAATTCGGTTTCTAGCGGGGATAGTTCGTTGATTTCAGTTCGGTGACTTCGTCTCACGACTCAACTCTCGGGATTTCGACTTACCGGTGAGTTCTACTCACGGATTAGGGACATTTCGTATATTCTGAAAATTGTGTGGTTTCAAATAATAAGGCAACAATCCCGTTTTCGAAAGACTTAGAACCGAAAAGCGATTGTTGAGTCAAAACGGTATTTTACGGTTTATTGAGAATTTTTGATGGAAATTTTGAAATGAATATATATATGTTCTGAAAGGCCTGGATATTTTCTGAGTTTCAGGAGTGATTGATATTAGGAATCGAATTCGGGCGGAAACGGAAAGCGGAATTAAGAAATAAGCGGAATTCGGTAACAGACACAGGTCGCACGGACCGTGCGCCCCTGGGCACGGACCGCGCGCCTGCTACGGGTTGGTTCTGTTGAAAAATAAAACGGAACGCACGGGTCGTGCGCCCCTGGGCACGGACCGTGCGCTCCTTTCGGTTTGGCTGGGTGATTTTAACAAATCACGCACGGGTCGTGCGCCCCTGGGCACGGACCGTGCGTGAGCTTGTCACCGATTCCCGATTTCTCGTTCCGGAGCTCCGTTTGATCCCGAACCTTTTCTAATCTCTTTCTCAATCATTTAAAATGAAGTTGCCTTATTAAAAACCGTGTTTTGAGCTCGTTCAACGTATGTTTTTGAAAAGAGTTTCGAAAGCACATTTAATTGAAAAACCGAAACCCTAGGATACGTGTGGGTACACCGACTGAATATATATGTTTATATATGTCAAATGAAAATGATTATAATGCCGGAGGTCTAACTTATGAATTCCTCAAAACGGGTTATAGATCGATATGGATATTGTTTATCCAATTATTATGTGATTGATCCTTTGGTGATCGAAAAGATATAAATTATCTAACTCTCGAGAACTTGATGCGTATTGTCATACGTATTGCGTTGGGTGACGACCTGACAAGTAGCATACTAGGGAGGGTAGTCATGACCCCTTACCTATGGCCCTGAATGTGTTTTGGCGTGGTCAACTCACGGGTTACCGATATTCGTGACGTTGGGTTCACAATCGGTTTATGCTAAACTAAGACTATGGTATTTCCGATATTCGTGACGTTGGGCTCACAATCGGTTTATACTAAATAAGATAAGAACACGATTTGCTTGGCATTTCGATTAATAAATAAGACATTGTTATGTCAGCTCTTAATATCGGTTTAATGAATTGAACCGAGTGTCAGTGAGGGGTCACGGTAGGACTCACTGAGATAATTTTATCTCACCCAATCCATATTTGTTGTTTTTCAGAGAAGCAGGGAAAAAGGAAGACTATTGTGCACGAGTAGCTGGTATACTCTTGGAGGTGCCGAAGACTTAGTCATTTGATTCCTTGTTCTTTTGTTGTCTTATTGGTTATATAAACTTGTATTGATTATGAGTTATATGAACCGTCTTATGTTTCTGTTTGGTATTTGGACTTGGATATTGTAATCCACTCGGTATGGAACCGATGTACTTCTATTTTACGAAGTAATGTTATTCCGATTATGTTTTTATTTCGGAAAAAGTTTGTATGTCCAATATTTAAACAGGAACTGTGTCCTCTGAACTTCCGCACCTGTGCATCTTCGGTCTCTCTACATGTTAGAAATACCGGGGTGTTACATTTGGTATCAGAGCGGTTCGACCTAGTCGGACTTAGTTGTTAAGAGTCTTTTACGTCTTCTAAGTCTGATTTTTCTTAGTATGCTATTAGACATTGAGCCTGATCAACTTAATACTTTGTGCATACTTCGCAGAATCATGGCTGGGAGAGGTAGAAGAAACCCACCTGTTGATCCTCATCAAGAATGGATGCAGAATGTCATCGAGACTCAGCAAAAGATGATGAATGACATGATGCTAATGCAACAGCAACAGATGGCTCAAATGGCTCAAATGCAGCAGATGCATCAGATGCCTCAACCACAACCAGCTGAGCCAGTCAATGTGCCAACACCTGAGGATCCCAACAGGGTGTATTTCCGGTTTCTGAAGATGAAACCCCCAACCTTCAAAGGAGGATCCGAGGCAATGAAAGCCCATTTCTGGGTAGATGCCATGGAACGGATCTTTGATACTTTGCAATGCAATGAAGGAGAAAAGGTAATTTGTGCTGCTAACGCTCTGGACGAGGATGCTCACACTTGGTGGGTTAACGCTCGTAGAATGCTTCAAAATCAAGGAACTCCTCTTGAGTGGGATAGTTTCAAGGAGTTGTTTTTGGGTCATTATTTTCCCGACTCCCAAAGACTTGATAAACAAATGGAATTTCTGAGTTTGAAACAGGGAGAGATGACAGTTGGGGAATACGCTGCAAAATTCGAGAGGTTGTCACAATTCTATGAATTGGGGACCACCGCCCCTGATGATAAGTGGAAAATGGTGATGTTCAGACAAGGTCTTAGAGGTGATGTGAATCAAGGTCTCAGTTCTTATTCCATGACCACTTATCCTGCTTTGGTTCAACAAGCTCATTCAGCCGAGAGCGATCTTAAAAGAATGTATGCTGAGAGGAAAGATTTCTGGAAGGATAAAAGAAAGAGTAGTGAGTCAACTTCTTCAAAACCGAAGTATAAAGGGAATTTAGACAAAGGAAAGCAGATTCAGTCGGATAACTCTTCTGGGTATCGGAACTGTAAGGTGTGTAAAAAGAATCATCGTGGGAGATGTCAATTGGAGTCAAAATCAAACCAGTGTTATTATTGTAATGAAGAGGGGCACTATGCTAACAACTGCCCAGCGAGAAAGGCTTTCTTGGAGTCTCCTGATGCTCCGAGACAGGCTCGAGTCAACACTTTGGATGCCAAGACCATCAAGCCAGCTGATAATCTTATAAGGGGTACAGGTTCTCTCTTTAATCAAACTGTTAATATTTTGTATGACTCTGGTGCTACTCATTGCTTTATCTCTGAAGCATGTGCTGAACGATTAGGATTGACAGTATCTCCTATATCCGAGCCAATAACTATTCTTACTGCAGCCAAGGGTCGTGTGCGAACCCAATCCTTGTGCCTTAACTGTCTGCTTACAATTAGAGACAGGGACTTTGTTGTTGATTTTATCTGTCTACCTATGAGGGGAATGGAGATCGTTTTGGGAATGAATTGGATGACTTCAAATCACATTACTATTGACTGTTTCAATCGGGCAATTAATTTTCCTTCTGAAGTAGCGGAACATTCACTACCTGCAGATGATGGTGTTATTCCGTCCGCTTCAGCCAGCCAGTCTCTATTCCAAGGTGCGGAAGCTTTTGTTGTTATTTTGTCTGCGTCAACTGAGGCTGACTTGGATTTATCGTCTATTCAAGTTGTTAATGAATTCTTAGATGTCTTTCCCGAGGAAGTTTCCTCTTTGCCTCCAGAACGAGAGGTAGAATTCTCTATAGATTTGGCGCCTGGCACAGGGCCAATATCCATAGCACCTTATAGGATGTCTCCTCTTGAACTGAAAGAATTGAAGTCCCAACTTGAGGAATTAATTTCCAAGAAGTTTATTCGCCCGAGTGCTTCTCCATGGGGTGCTCCGGTATTGCTAGTCAAGAAGAAGGACGGAAGCATGAGGTTATGCATGGACTACCGTCAGCTGAATAAAATCACTATCAAGAACAAGTATCCATTGCCAAGGATAGATGATCTACTTGACCAATTTCGAGGTGCTAAAGTTTTCTCCAAAATTGATCTGAGGTCAGGATACCATCAAATCCGGGTAAGAGCCTTAGACATCCCGAAGACTGCTTTTCGTACGAGGTACGGACACTACGAGTTTGTGGTGATGCCCTTCGGATTGACTAATGCCCCAGCCGTATTCATGGATTATATGAATAGAGTATTTCATTCATACCTAGATCAGTTTGTGGTCGTCTTTATTGATGATATCTTGGTTTACTCCAAGTCAGTTGAGGAGCATGCCCAGCATCTCCGCTTTGTCCTAGGAGTACTCCGAGAGAAGAAACTTTATGCTAAGCCATCAAAGTGTGATTTTTGGATGTCCGAGGTGAAGTTCTTGGGTCATGTGATCTCCCAAGAAGGGGTTGCAGTCGATCCTAGCAAGGTGGAAGCAGTGTTGAATTGGGAACGGCCAACGTCTGTGACTGAGATCAGAAGCTTTCTGGGTTTAGCTGGTTACTATAGAAGATTCATTGAAGGTTTTTCGCAATTGGTACTTCCACTTACTCGACTGACTCGCAAGGGTCAACCGTTTACTTGGGATGCCGATTGTGAAGAGTGCTTCCTTGGATTGAAAGAAAGACTAACTTCTGCTCCAATCCTAATTCTTCCGGATCCGTCATTGGGATTCCAGATTTACAGTGACGCATCTGGGAAGGGTTTAGGATGTGTTCTCATGCAGAATCAACACGTTGTGGCCTATGCATCTAGGCAATTGAAGACGCATGAACGGAATTACCCAACTCATGACTTGGAGTTGGCGGCTATTGTGTTCGCACTAAAAATTTGGAGACATTACCTTTACGGTTCTCGTTTCGAGATTTTTAGTGATCACAAGAGCTTGAAGTATCTATTTGATCAAAAAGAGTTGAATAACAGACAGAGAAGGTGGACTGAATTTTTGAAGGACTACGACTTCGAATTGAAATATCACCCAGGGAAAGCCAATGTGGTAGCAGATGCTCTGAGCAGGAAATCTATCCACACGGCAAGGTTAATGGTTCACGAGATGGCTTTGTTGGAATCATTCAGGAACTTGAAACTCAAGGTGGTAAGAAAGAGGGATCGCGTAGTGCTGCGGCATATACGGATAGCCAGTGTGCTAAGGGAACAAATCTGTGTAGCTCAAGAAGCTGATATGAAGTTGCAGTCTCAGAGAGGGTCGCCAGATTTCACTGAGGATAATGATGGCGTGATTTGCTTTAATGGGAGGATTTGTGTTCCCGATGATGATAATATCAAAAGGCAAGTATTGGAAGAAGCTCATAGGAGTCAGTACTCCGTACATCCGGGATCCACCAAGATGTACCGAGATTTGAAGTTGATGTATTGGTGGCCTGGGATGAAGGTCGAGGTTGCAGAATTTGTTTCTCGGTGCTTAACTTGTCAGAAGGTTAAGGCGGAACACCGAAGACCGGGCGGTCAGTTACAACCGCTAGATGTACCAGTTTGGAAGTGGGAAGATATCTCAATGGACTTCGTCATGGGTTTGCCGAGGTCACAGGCAGGCAATGATTCTATTTGGGTAGTAGTGGACCGATTGACTAAATCCGCTCACTTTATTCCCGTTCGCTCGACTTATAAGGTTTCCAAGTTAGCAGATGAATATGTGAGGAACATTATCAGACTGCATGGAGTTCCAACGAGCATTGTGTCAGACCGAGATCCCAAGTTTACTTCCAGGTTCTGGAGAGCATTGAATGAAGCTTTGGGAACAAGGGTGCTGGTTAGCACTGCTTATCATCCTCAGACTGATGGTCAGACGGAGAGGACTATCCAGACTCTTGAGGACATGCTTCGGGCTTGTGTGCTCGACAGTGAGAGAAAATGGGAGGATCATCTTCCGTTAGTAGAATTCTCCTACAACAACAGCTACCATTCTAGCATTGGAATGGCACCGTTTGAAGCACTTTATGGTAGAAAGTGTAGAACTCCATTGTGTTGGTGGGAGATTGGTGAAGACAAGTTTTTGGGACCCGATATGATTCGGGAAACTACTGAGAAGATCAAGTTAATCCGAGAAAGGATGAAAGTTGCTCAGAGTCGGCAAAAGAGTTACGCTGACAACCGAAGGAGACCATTGGAGTTTGAGGTTGGTGATCATGTGTTCTTGAAAGTTTCTCCAACCATAGGCACTGGGAGAGCCTTGCGAGCAAAGAAGCTCAGTCCTCGATATGTTGGACCTTTCCAAATCATCGAGCGGATTGGGCCAGTTGCCTATCGCCTCGCATTGTCTCCAGCCCTATCCAATCTCCATGATGTGTTCCACGTGTCTCAATTAAGGAAGTATGTTCCCGATCTGCATCAACCGTTGAGTGTTGATACAATTGACCTGCGACCGGATTTGTCGTTCCAACCTTATCCTAGCTACATCGTGGAGCATGGCGAGAAGACGCTACGGTCAAGAACTATTCCTATTGTCAAAGTGGTCTGGGATGGATTCTCAATCGAGGAGGCTACCTGGGAACTGGAAGATGACATGCGGACCCGATATCCATATCTCTTCAATTGAGGTACGTCTTGTCAATTTTGAGGACAAAATTTTAAAAGTTGGGGTGATTGTAACATCCCTAATTTTTAAAGATTCGTATTATGATGCCGGAGGCCGATTAATTATTTGTGGGAATAATTGGTCGCGTCTCGGGGATTAATAGTCGAGAAATTCGTCAAGAAATCCTATTCTCCATTAAAGTGTGGCTTATTCATAATTTAAATAAGGAATTGGGGATGAAGGGCAAAATCGTCTTTTCACACCCCTAATCATAAAATTATAATTACGAAGGTTATAATAAATTACGAACCGAATGAATTGAGGAATTTCGGATCGGAACCGGATTACTCGAGAAAGTTGTACGAAGGGAAATTTCAGCACCTAAGCTATCGTTTTATGGGCCAAGGGCAAAACGGTCTTTTCACCATCATTAAACCCCTCAGCCCATATACACCCAACTGAACTCACTTAGTTCCTCATTTCCCTCTTCTAAAACAGAAAGCAAAAAGCTGAAAGGTTGAGAAAGAGAAGAAGGAGGAGGCGTGAGGAAGGAGGAGAAAGGGAGAAGGATCTCCTCCAAAATTTGTTGCATGTAAGTGTCCTAACCTCTCTCCTACTCCATTTTCATTCACCTTTCCATTGAATCTATTTGTTGGAGCTGATTCCTCCCCTCTCCCCACCTTTTATTTTTCGAACCATGAGAGCTCCAAGTGGAAAGTAATGGAGTTTTGAACCTTGATTGTGTTGCATGTCATGTTGTAGTTGTGGAAAGTGAAGTCCTAGCCTTGCATTTCGATTTGGAAGGATTGGGTTGCTGTTTCAGTTTCGAGAGAAAGGAAGCCACTGTCCTTGTTCGAATTCGGTTTCTAGCGGGGATAGTTCGTTGATTTCAGTTCGGTGACTTCGTCTCACGACTCAACTCTCGGGATTTCGACTTACCGGTGAGTTCTACTCACGGATTAGGGACATTTCGTATATTCTGAAAATTGTGTGGTTTCAAATAATAAGGCAACAATCCCGTTTTCGAAAGACTTAGAACCGAAAAGCGATTGTTGAGTCAAAACGGTATTTTACGGTTTATTGAGAATTTTTGATGGAAATTTTGAAATGAATATATATATGTTCTGAAAGGCCTGGATATTTTCTGAGTTTCAGGAGTGATTGATATTAGGAATCGAATTCGGGCGGAAACGGAAAGCGGAATTAAGAAATAAGCGGAATTCGGTAACAGACACAGGTCGCACGGACCGTGCGCCCCTGGGCACGGACCGCGCGCCTGCTACGGGTTGGTTCTGTTGAAAAATAAAACGGAACGCACGGGTCGTGCGCCCCTGGGCACGGACCGTGCGCTCCTTTCGGTTTGGCTGGGTGATTTTAACAAATCACGCACGGGTCGTGCGCCCCTGGTCACGGACCGTGCGTGAGCTTGTCACCGATTCCCGATTTCTCGTTCCGGAGCTCCGTTTGATCCCGAACCTTTTCTAATCTCTTTCTCAATCATTTAAAATGAAGTTGCCTTATTAAAAACCGTGTTTTGAGCTCGTTCAACGTATGTTTTTGAAAAGAGTTTCGAAAGCACATTTATTTGAAAAACCGAAACCCTAGGATACGTGTGGGTACACCGACTGAATATATATGTTTATATATGTCAAATGAAAATGATTATAATGCCGGAGGTCTAACTTATGAATTCCTCAAAACGGGTTATAGATCGATATGGATATTGTTTATCCAATTATTATGTGATTGATCCTTTGGTGATCGAAAAGATATAAATTATCTAACTCTCGAGAACTTGATGCGTATTGTCATACGTATTGCGTTGGGTGACGACCTGACAAGTAGCATACTAGGGAGGGTAGTCATGACCCCTTACCTATGGCCCTGAATGTGTTTTGGCGTGGTCAACTCACGGGTTACCGATATTCGTGACGTTGGGTTCACAATCGGTTTATGCTAAACTAAGACTATGGTATTTCCGATATTCGTGACGTTGGGCTCACAATCGGTTTATACTAAATAAGATAAGAACACGATTTGCTTGGCATTTCGATTAATAAATAAGACATTGTTATGTCAGCTCTTAATATCGGTTTAATGAATTGAACCGAGTGTCAGTGAGGGGTCACGGTAGGACTCACTGAGATAATTTTATCTCACCCAATCCATATTTGTTGTTTTTCAGAGAAGCAGGGAAAAAGGAAGACTATTGTGCACGAGTAGCTGGTATACTCTTGGAGGTGCCGAAGACTTAGTCATTTGATTCCTTGTTCTTTTGTTGTCTTATTGGTTATATAAACTTGTATTGATTATGAGTTATATGAACCGTCTTATGTTTCTGTTTGGTATTTGGACTTGGATATTGTAATCCACTCGGTATGGAACCGATGTACTTCTATTTTACGAAGTAATGTTATTCCGATTATGTTTTTATTTCGGAAAAAGTTTGTATGTCCAATATTTAAACAGGAACTGTGTCCTCTGAACTTCCGCACCTGTGCATCTTCGGTCTCTCTACATGTTAGAAATACCGGGGTGTTACATTTGGTATCAGAGCGGTTCGACCTAGTCGGACTTAGTTGTTAAGAGTCTTTTACGTCTTCTAAGTCTGATTTTTCTTAGTATGCTATTAGACATTGAGCTTGATCAACTTAATACTTTGTGCATACTTCGCAGAATCATGGCTGGGAGAGGTAGAAGAAACCCACCTGTTGATCCTCATCAAGAATGGATGCAGAATGTCATCGAGACTCAGCAAAAGATGATGAATGACATGATGCTAATGCAACAGCAACAGATGGCTCAAATGGCTCAAATGCAGCAGATGCATCAGATGCCTCAACCACAACCAGCTGAGCCAGTCAATGTGCCAACACCTGAGGATCCCAACAGGGTGTATTTCCGGTTTCTGAAGATGAAACCCCCAACCTTCAAAGGAGGATCCGAGGCAATGAAAGCCCATTTCTGGGTAGATGCCATGGAACGGATCTTTGATACTTTGCAATGCAATGAAGGAGAAAAGGTAATTTGTGCTGCTAACGCTCTGGACGAGGATGCTCACACTTGGTGGGTTAACGCTCGTAGAATGCTTCAAAATCAAGGAACTCCTCTTGAGTGGGATAGTTTCAAGGAGTTGTTTTTGGGTCATTATTTTCCCGACTCCCAAAGACTTGATAAACAAATGGAATTTCTGAGTTTGAAACAGGGAGAGATGACAGTTGGGGAATACGCTGCAAAATTCGAGAGGTTGTCACAATTCTATGAATTGGGGACCACCGCCCCTGATGATAAGTGGAAAATGGTGATGTTCAGACAAGGTCTTAGAGGTGATGTGAATCAAGGTCTCAGTTCTTATTCCATGACCACTTATCCTGCTTTGGTTCAACAAGCTCATTCAGCCGAGAGCGATCTTAAAAGAATGTATGCTGAGAGGAAAGATTTCTGGAAGGATAAAAGAAAGAGTAGTGAGTCAACTTCTTCAAAACCGAAGTATAAAGGGAATTTAGACAAAGGAAAGCAGATTCAGTCGGATAACTCTTCTGGGTATCGGAACTGTAAGGTGTGTAAAAAGAATCATCGTGGGAGATGTCAATTGGAGTCAAAATCAAACCAGTGTTATTATTGTAATGAAGAGGGGCACTATGCTAACAACTGCCCAGCGAGAAAGGCTTTCTTGGAGTCTCCTGATGCTCCGAGACAGGCTCGAGTCAACACTTTGGATGCCAAGACCATCAAGCCAGCTGATAATCTTATAAGGGGTACAGGTTCTCTCTTTAATCAAACTGTTAATATTTTGTATGACTCTGGTGCTACTCATTGCTTTATCTCTGAAGCATGTGCTGAACGATTAGGATTGACAGTATCTCCTATATCCGAGCCAATAACTATTCTTACTGCAGCCAAGGGTCGTGTGCGAACCCAATCCTTGTGCCTTAACTGTCTGCTTACAATTAGAGACAGGGACTTTGTTGTTGATTTTATCTGTCTACCTATGAGGGGAATGGAGATCGTTTTGGGAATGAATTGGATGACTTCAAATCACATTACTATTGACTGTTTCAATCGGGCAATTAATTTTCCTTCTGAAGTAGCGGAACATTCACTACCTGCAGATGATGGTGTTATTTCGTTCGCTTCAGCCAGCCAGTCTCTATTCCAAGGTGCGGAAGCTTTTGTTGTTATTTTGTCTGCGTCAACTGAGGCTGACTTGGATTTATCGTCTATTCAAGTTGTTAATGAATTCTTAGATGTCTTTCCCGAGGAAGTTTCCTCTTTGCCTCCAGAACGAGAGGTAGAATTCTCTATAGATTTGGCGCCTGGCACAGGGCCAATATCCATAGCACCTTATAGGATGTCTCCTCTTGAACTGAAAGAATTGAAGTCCCAACTTGAGGAATTAATTTCCAAGAAGTTTATTCGCCCGAGTGCTTCTCCATGGGGTGCTCCGGTATTGCTAGTCAAGAAGAAGGACGGAAGCATGAGGTTATGCATGGACTACCGTCAGCTGAATAAAATCACTATCAAGAACAAGTATCCATTGCCAAGGATAGATGATCTACTTGACCAATTTCGAGGTGCTAAAGTTTTCTCCAAAATTGATCTGAGGTCAGGATACCATCAAATCCGGGTAAGAGCCTTAGACATCCCGAAGACTGCTTTTCGTACGAGGTACGGACACTACGAGTTTGTGGTGATGCCCTTCGGATTGACTAATGCCCCAGCCGTATTCATGGATTATATGAATAGAGTATTTCATTCATACCTAGATCAGTTTGTGGTCGTCTTTATTGATGATATCTTGGTTTACTCCAAGTCAGTTGAGGAGCATGCCCAGCATCTCCGCTTTGTCCTAGGAGTACTCCGAGAGAAGAAACTTTATGCTAAGCCATCAAAGTGTGATTTTTGGATGTCCGAGGTGAAGTTCTTGGGTCATGTGATCTCCCAAGAAGGGGTTGCAGTCGATCCTAGCAAGGTGGAAGCAGTGTTGAATTGGGAACGGCCAACGTCTGTGACTGAGATCAGAAGCTTTCTGGGTTTAGCTGGTTACTATAGAAGATTCATTGAAGGTTTTTCGCAATTGGTACTTCCACTTACTCGACTGACTCGCAAGGGTCAACCGTTTACTTGGGATGCCGATTGTGAAGAGTGCTTCCTTGGATTGAAAGAAAGACTAACTTCTGCTCCAATCCTAATTCTTCCGGATCCGTCATTGGGATTCCAGATTTACAGTGACGCATCTGGGAAGGGTTTAGGATGTGTTCTCATGCAGAATCAACACGTTGTGGCCTATGCATCTAGGCAATTGAAGACGCATGAACGGAATTACCCAACTCATGACTTGGAGTTGGCGGCTATTGTGTTCGCACTAAAAATTTGGAGACATTACCTTTACGGTTCTCGTTTCGAGATTTTTAGTGATCACAAGAGCTTGAAGTATCTATTTGATCAAAAAGAGTTGAATAACAGACAGAGAAGGTGGACTGAATTTTTGAAGGACTACGACTTCGAATTGAAATATCACCCAGGGAAAGCCAATGTGGTAGCAGATGCTCTGAGCAGGAAATCTATCCACACGGCAAGGTTAATGGTTCACGAGATGGCTTTGTTGGAATCATTCAGGAACTTGAAACTCAAGGTGGTAAGAAAGAGGGATCGCGTAGTGCTGCGGCATATACGGATAGCCAGTGTGCTAAGGGAACAAATCTGTGTAGCTCAAGAAGCTGATATGAAGTTGCAGTCTCAGAGAGGGTCGCCAGATTTCACTGAGGATAATGATGGCGTGATTTGCTTTAATGGGAGGATTTGTGTTCCCGGTGATGATAATATCAAAAGGCAAGTATTGGAAGAAGCTCATAGGAGTCAGTACTCCGTACATCCGGGATCCACCAAGATGTACCGAGTTTTGAAGTTGATGTATTGGTGGCCTGGGATGAAGGTCGAGGTTGCAGAATTTGTTTCTCGGTGCTTAACTTGTCAGAAGGTTAAGGCGGAACACCGAAGACCGGGCGGTCAGTTACAACCGCTAGATGTACCAGTTTGGAAGTGGGAAGATATCTCAATGGACTTCGTCATGGGTTTGCCGAGGTCACAGGCAGGCAATGATTCTATTTGGGTAGTAGTGGACCGATTGACTAAATCCGCTCACTTTATTCCCGTTCGCTCGACTTATAAGGTTTCCAAGTTAGCAGATGAATATGTGAGGAACATTATCAGACTGCATGGAGTTCCAACGAGCATTGTGTCAGACCGAGATCCCAAGTTTACTTCCAGGTTCTGGAGAGCATTGAATGAAGCTTTGGGAACAAGGGTGCTGGTTAGCACTGCTTATCATCCTCAGACTGATGGTCAGACGGAGAGGACTATCCAGACTCTTGAGGACATGCTTCGGGCTTGTGTGCTCGACAGTGAGAGAAAATGGGAGGATCATCTTCCGTTAGTAGAATTCTCCTACAACAACAGCTACCATTCTAGCATTGGAATGGCACCGTTTGAAGCACTTTATGGTAGAAAGTGTAGAACTCCATTGTGTTGGTGGGAGATTGGTGAAGACAAGTTTTTGGGACCCGATATGATTCGGGAAACTACTGAGAAGATCAAGTTAATCCGAGAAAGGATGAAAGTTGCTCAGAGTCGGCAAAAGAGTTACGCTGACAACCGAAGGAGACCATTGGAGTTTGAGGTTGGTGATCATGTGTTCTTGAAAGTTTCTCCAACCATAGGCACTGGGAGAGCCTTGCGAGCAAAGAAGCTCAGTCCTCGATATGTTGGACCTTTCCAAATCATCGAGCGGATTGGGCCAGTTGCCTATCGCCTCGCATTGTCTCCAGCCCTATCCAATCTCCATGATGTGTTCCACGTGTCTCAATTAAGGAAGTATGTTCCCGATCTGCATCAACCGTTGAGTGTTGATACAATTGACCTGCGACCGGATTTGTCGTTCCAACCTTATCCTAGCTACATCGTGGAGCATGGCGAGAAGACGCTACAGTCAAGAACTATTCCTATTGTCAAAGTGGTCTGGGATGGATTCTCAATCGAGGAGGCTACCTGGGAACTGGAAGATGACATGCGGACCCGATATCCATATCTCTTCAATTGAGGTACGTCTTGTCAATTTTGAGGACAAAATTTTAAAAGTTGGGGTGATTGTAACATCCCTAATTTTTAAAGATTCGTATTATGATGCCGGAGGCCGATTAATTATTTGTGGGAATAATTGGTCGCGTCTGGGGATTAATAGTCGAGAAATTCGTCAAGAAATCCTATTCTCCATTAAAGTGTGGCTTATTCATAATTTAAATAAGGAATTGGGGATGAAGGGCAAAATCGTCTTTTCACACCCCTAATCATAAAATTATAATTACGAAGGTTATAATAAATTACGAACCGAATGAATTGAGGAATTTCGGATCGGAACCGGATTACTCGAGAAAGTTGTACGAAGGGAAATTTCAGCACCTAAGCTATCGTTTTATGGGCCAAGGGCAAAACGGTCTTTTCACCATCATTAAACCCCTCAGCCCATATACACCCAACTGAACTCACTTAGTTCCTCATTTCCCTCTTCTAAAACAGAAAGCAAAAAGCTGAAAGGTTGAGAAAGAGAAGAAGGAGGAGGCGTGAGGAAGGAGGAGAAAGGGAGAAGGATCTCCTCCAAAACTTGTTGCATGTAAGTTTCCTAACCTCTCTCCTACTCCATTTTCATTCACCTTTCCATTGAATCTATTTGTTGGAGCTGATTCCTCCCCTCTCCCCACCTTTTATTTTTCGAACCATGAGAGCTCCAAGTGGAAAGTAATGGAGTTTTGAACCTTGATTGTGTTGCATGTCATGTTGTAGTTGTGGAAAGTGAAGTCCTAGCCTTGCATTTCGATTTGGAAGGATTGGGTTGTTGTTTCAGTTTCGAGAGAAAGGAAGCCACTGTCCTTGTTCGAATTCGGTTTCTAGCGGGGATAGTTCGTTGATTTCGGTTCGGTGACTTCGTCTCACGACTCAACTCTCGGGATTTCGACTTACCGATGAGTTCTACTCACGGATTAGGGACATTTCGTATATTCTGAAAATTGTGTGGTTTCAAATAATAAGGCAACAATCCCGTTTTCGAAAGACTTAGAACCGAAAAGCGATTGTTGAGTCAAAATGGTATTTTACGGTTTATTGAGAATTTTTGATGGAAATTTTGAAATGAATATATATATGTTCTGAAAGGCCTGGATATTTTGAGTTTCAGGAGTGATTGATATTAGGAATCGAATTCGGGCGGAAACGGAAAGCGGAATTGAGAAATAAGCGGAATTCGGTAACAGACACAGGTCGCACGGACCGTGCGCCCCTGGGCACGGACCGCGCGCCTGCTACGGGTTGGTTCTGTTGAAAAATAAAACGGAACGCACGGGTCGTGCGCCCCTGGGCACGGACCGTGCGCTCCTTTCGGTTTGGCTGGGTGATTTTAACAAATCACGCACGGGTCGTGCGCCCCTGGTCACGGACCGTGCGTGAGCTTGTCACCGATTCCCGATTTCTCGTTCCGGAGCTCCGTTTGATCCCGAACCTTTTCTAATCTCTTTCTCAATCATTTAAAATGAAGTTGCCTTATTAAAAACCGTGTTTTGAGCTCGTTCAACGTATGTTTTTGAAAAGAGTTTCGAAAGCACATTTAATTGAAAAACCGAAACCCTAGGATACGTGTGGGTACACCGACTGAATATATATGTTTATATATGTCAAATGAAAATGATTATAATGCCGGAGGTCTAACTTATGAATTCCTCAAAACGGGTTATAGATCGATATGGATATTGTTTATCCAATTATTATGTGATTGATCCTTTGGTGATCGAAAAGATATAAATTATCTAACTCTCGAGAACTTGATGCGTATTGTCATACGTATTGCGTTGGGTGACGACCTGACAAGTAGCATACTAGGGAGGTGTTGCACCCCGAAAAATCCCTGGTTTGGGTTTCTCAATGTACAACGTGGAAAATTTTGGAGCCGCCACCAATATTTTAATTTTAAGACCAAAACATTGAAAAAAGGTCTTTTGGATAAGGCGGATGGTCTTTGAAAACTAGAGATATAGGTTCGGGGGTCGATTACGTGCGAGGAAGGTGTTAGCACCGCGCACGTCCTTTCTACCGAAAGGGAACCTCTAATTAAATGTGTGGTTTTAACACTTGATTTGAAAAATACCTAGATTTGCCTATTTATTTCTTATTTGGAGATGAATAGGAAATCTTTAATGGCAATTTTATTTTAGGTGAGAAAAGGGGAAAAAAAAGGTTTTTAGAAAAAAAGTGCTTGACGGGACATGGCCCGCTCCTACGTATCTCCCGGTGCGATGGAGAATTCAAAGCTACGTAGTTCTTGGTTCTTTTTGAAAAGTTTTTTGTCTTTTATCTTTTTTAGTGAGTTTTTGAAATAGGACGAGCATTAGCAAATGATTAAACTAGCAGAGGCTATGATGAATCACTACTAAATACTCAGAAAAAGAGAATTGTACCGCTAGTCAAACGAACAAAGGTTCTGATGGACTATTGACAACAACTCGTTTTTATTATCTTTTTTGAAAGTCGTTTTCGAATGAGATTGATTTGTACGACGATCAAACTAACAAAGGTTATGATGGATCGTCGTTTATTATTCTTATGGGAAAAAGGACATTGCCACTAATAGCTAAACGAACAAGGCTCTGATGAGCTACTAGTAGCAATGGGTTTGAAAATGTTTTTGTTTGTTTTATGAAAATGATTGGCTTAGGGGGATGAAAAGAATTTTATTTGTTGCGCTTGACGAGAACGGGGCTCGCTCCTATGTATCCCAAACGGGAATCAAAGCGACGTAGTTCTAATTAAAAAAATGTTTTTGAAAGGGTTTAAAAGGGGCGAGCTGAATCACCCGAGACCATCTTCACCACTTAGAATATGATGCACTAGGCATAAGTGGGAATCCTATGGTTCGTCCTCAGCAATGGATGATAACATACAAGAACGAGCAGATGAATGCTATGGCTAATTTAAATCACATGGATCACAATAACTAAATATTAACAAATGAAAAGACTGAAATACCTCTGATGAAGACAGATATTACAGATCTGAAGAACGAGCGAAAATGAAGCGGAGAACTGGAAAATGAGATTTGCGAGAGTTGTCTTCCCAGATCTCGTGAAATGTCTCTCAGATCTCGTGAAAAATGTGTGTCAGATCTCGTGAAAAATGTGTAGCAATTCTTCTCTCTGATCTTGTGTGAAGTCTCTGTGTCCGAAAATGTGATTTGAGGCTGCCTATTTATAGGCTTAGGAAAGCGTAGAATTTTTTAAAAAACATTTATTGCAAGGATGAATCGATTGTTTGAGCCTTTGGAAATAGCAAAGAATCGATTCTTGGACATCCTGAATGGGTGAAAATCGATTCCATGCTTAGTTAAAATAAGTGGGAATCGATTCTTGGCTCTTGGAAATGACTTGAAAATCGATTCCATGTTTTGACAAAGTGAGGAGGAATCGATTCTTGGCTCTTTAAAGTGGCCTGAAAATCGATTTCATGCCTTAATAACATAAGGAAGAATCGATTCTTGGCTCTTTAAAGTGGCCTGAAAATCGATTTCATGCCTTAATGACATAAGGAAGAATCGATTCTTGGTTCCTAAAAATGGCCTGAAAATCGATTTCATGCCTTGATAACATAAGGAGGAATCGATTCTTGGCTCCTCAACATGGCCTGAAAATCGATTTCATGGTTTAATATTGGATTAAGGAATCGATTTCATGGCCTTTACAAAATAGTATAAATCGATTCTTGGCCTTTGGAACAGAATGGAAATCAATTCTTATTTTTTCACAAAAAATGTTTCTTATGTTTTTGCCATGCATGCCTAAGATATTTTCCAAAGCTTGCCATGCATGCATAACATATTTTTCAAAACCCTAGTTTCTTAAAAAGTGCATTTTAACCCTAAGAATGATTTCAAAAACTTTGGAGCGGTTTCTAGGATTCAAAATGCAATACATTTTATCATTATTATTTTTTGTGGAGAAAATTAGGGTTTGGACCTAAGCCGGACAAAATTGGGGTATGACAGCTGCCCCTCTTTATCTGAATTTTAACGAGGAATATGAATTGGCCGAAACATATTCCAAGGCAAAATGAAGATAAAGAATTCAGAAATTATACCGATTTTGTCCACTTGGAAAAACCCGAATTTTCCTCTTTTTTCTTTTTCTAGATTTTTGAAAAGATGGGCACTTTTGTGCAGAAAGCGGTAAAGTGGGCACTTGGCGTGCAGAAAGCAGTAGATGGGCACTTGCGTGCAGACAGAAAAGTAAAATGGGCACTTGCGTGCAGACAGGAAAGTAAAATGGGCACTTGCGTGCAGACAGCAAAGTAAAATGGGCACTTGCGTGCAGACAGAAAAGTAAAATGGGCACTTGCGTGCAGACAGAAAAGTAAAATGGGCACTTGCGTGCAGACAGCAAAGTAAAATGGGCACTTGCGTGCAGACAGCAAAGTAAAATGGGCACTTGCGTGCAGACAGAAAAGTAAAATGGGCACTTGCGTGCAGACAGAAAAGTAAAATGGGCACTTGCGTGCAGACAGAAAAGTAAAATGGGCACTTGCGTGCGGACAGAAAAGTAAAATGGGCACTTGCGTGCAGACAGAAAAGTAAAATGGGCACTTGCGTGCAGAAAACGGTAAATTGCCCAGGCTGCCTAAAACCTGTAATCCTTAAACGAACTCTTTTGACGAATCCGAGTTTGCACGTAGCTTTGAGGAGCACGCTCTTCCTGTTGGCCTTTTCGAGCGACCGGGGGGATCGTTATCAGCTCCGGAACTGATATACTGATCAATGCACGGCGTCCACTGCATCTTAGGCTGATACAACTATTCCGTTGAACCTCACATGGGGCTGCGGTCCATCGCGTTGCTCGTACACGATGTGAGACCTGGGCAGAAGGGAGCGATGATCTCTGTGCTCCAATCCGCAATGCACGCTTGAGCGCTCTCTTTTCTTTTCTCTCCTTCCTTTCTATTTCTCTTTTTTCTTCTTTTTTCTTTCTGAACTCCCAACTTGGGGGAACATTTTCTGGAATCTGGGGGCGAGGGCTAACACCGAAGTGCTCATCCTCTCTTTGTACCTGTAGCTGAAAATGAATAAATGCATGCAATGCAAATGCCATGATTGCTGTTTTCTTTTTTCTTATGATGAATGATGAGTTTCTTATTTCCTTTGTCTATGTCGGATGAATGCATGATCTTTTACTGTTCCTATATGCAATGATTTTCCTTCTCTTCTCTTGTCTGTACGCAATGCATGATTTTCTTTTTCTTTTGCTTATGAATGCATGATTTTCTACTGTTCTTATATGCTTGATGAATGCAATGATTTTCCTTCTCTTCTCTTGTCTGTACGCAATGCATGATTTTCTTTTTCTTTTGCTTATGAATGCATGATTTTCTACTGTTCTTATATGCTTGATGAATGCGATGCCTGACTTTATTTGTTCTTTTGCTTTTTTCCTCTTTGGTTCCTCTTTTTGCTCTTTTAAGAAACAAGGGTATGCGAATGCAAAGCTTTGGTGTTTGATGAATGCTCATGTATTTTAATGGAATGACAGATGACATGTAATGGAAAACTTTTCTTTTTTTGTCTTTTTTCTATGAAGTGTGAATATTGCTGGTGAATAACATGAAATGATGAATGACATGGGATGTTTTAGCTTTTTTTTTTTTTTTTTTTTTTTTTTTTTTTTATGAGATGCCAGTATTGATGTGATGCGACTGTATTGCTTTGATGTTTGAATGCAAATGTATGCGGTGATTGATGCTTTGATGAATGAAATGCTCTTGTTCTAACTTCTGTTTTTTTTTTTTTTTTTTTTTTTTTTTTTTTCTATGATGCAATGCTTTGATGTTTGATGCAATGATTCTTGTTAATATGATGCATATGCAATGCTTTAATGTTTGATGATCGAATGACAAAGGAATGCTGAATGATATGGAATGCTGGACGACAGGGAATGTTTTTGTGTTGCTTTTGTGGTTTCTTATCTTTGTTTGCTTTCTTTGCTTTTTCTATGAAATATCTGATGCAAAATGTAATGCTCTAATGATGAATGACATACGATGATTTTGTTCTTTTCCCTTTTTATGAAGTGTGTGTATGCAAATGCAATGCTTGAGAGTTGTGAAATGCCTTGGAATGCTAAGTTATGGACTTGACATTAGTCTGATTTAAGGATCACAACGAGTCTGGTTTATGGGCCGACAAGCCTGGTTTATGGAGCAATTTGTGTCTGCATACTGGTCTGATTTATGGACCCTAAAGGTATGGTTTAAGGACACGAAGGTCTGGTTTATGGACCACAATGATCTGGTTTAAGGACACAAAGGTCTGGTTTGACCGCATGGAATGCCAGCGTATGCAATGGAAGGCTTCGTTTTGTTTTTTCTCTATGCGATGCATGATGCAAATGCCATGATTGCTATTTTCTTTTTCTTTCTCTTATGATGAATGCAAATGCCTGAATTTCTCTTTTTCTTTACTTTATTATCATTATTTTTATGTCTGATAAATGCATGATTTTATGCATGATGAATGTAATGCATGACTGTGTTTGTTTATTGCCCCCCTTTTTTTTTTGCTTATTTTTATTTTTGCTGGTTCAGCCAACCCGCGACACTCATGACATGAGACTGAGGAAGCTGTTGGATTTGCGGGGCTCATGGGCCGAGTGCATGTTGGTCTTGACTTTGCTGGTTTGAAGCAATCGCGGATGTAGTTGCTCTCTTGCATGAGTGACTGGCTTTGGGGAATTGCCTTCTCCCGGGACTCTTAAGAATCTCGTAATGATTTGCAATGCTCTATGATGTATGCACATGTTTTACAGTTCAGGACCATCATCATCATAAAACGTTTATTTTGAGCAGAAAAAGCAGAAAATAAAAGAATGAACAGATACGAGAAATTTGAACTTTATTAATGTGGAAACCGGTCGCACAAGAAGTTACGCCGATTATTTATTTATTTGAAAGTTTAAACTGTAAAAAGACACGAAAAAAGGAGAGAAGCTGAATTCTGACTGTCCGTCTCTGTGGAACAGTGCCAAACATCTATGTCCTTGACCTTGATCACTCCCTCATCCAAGCTTGTAGGAGAGTTGTATGCCTTTCTTTACTTTTCATGCCTAAGTTTTCAGACCCTAATTTTTGCCTGGATCGCCCTTTGCGGGTTTTCAATCCACCGGGTCGCTCTGATTTTGCCTAGGTCGCCCTTTGCGGGTTTTCAACCTAGCGAGCTAATTCTTACTTGGCTTGTCTTTCTCTTTTTTCATCTATTTCTTTTAGGCATAATACTTCTTCACTTGATCTGAATTGACTGGATTCCTGAGATCTTCGCCCTCTATGTTTATGAGTATCGGCGCTCCTCTGGAAGAAGCTTTCTTGACTTCACATGGACCGTCATAAGTGGGCCTCAACTTCTCACGGAGTCAGTCCGGATAGGTAGGATCTTTTTGAGTACAGGGTCTCCAACGCCGAATCCTCGAAGGCGGACTTGCTTGCCGAAAGCTGCCTTCATCTTTTGTTGGTACAACTGGCCATGGCGCAGGGCAGCAATTCTTTTCAGTTGATCTAGACGAGCTTGGATCCATTTTGCTTCTTCTAACCTGGCCTCCATGACTACTTGTAGAGAGGGTGTTTCAACCTTGATGAGAAGAACTGTTTCTGACCCATTCACTAGAGAAGAAAGGGGGTTGCCCCTGTATGATTTCAATGAATGTGAGTGCGACAAGGGATGAGATAGGTGTAGGGTCAATTTCCCCAGTTGTAGGAGGGGTGAAGAGCGACAGAATTGCCCCACTTGGCACATGGTAAACAAATGAATTTACTTGTCCTTGAGCTAAAACCTTGAGAAAACAACAGCAATCAATCATTGATCGGGATGGACCTTTCGGGATTGTGGTGTTTTGTGGAGGAGAGATGAGTAAGCTTAATGAAGTATTTGGGGCTAATGGCAAGATGGTGTTTATTTGGTGTTGGCTGTTGATCGATGATTTATGACGGTTAACTGGCTTGATGAGGTATTAGGAGGTTTTATTCCTGGCTAAGGGTTTATGGAGGGCGGGCTGTCGAGGTCAAAGGAGAGTGCTTGCGGTTTATGAGAGGAGGGGTGCATGGAAATGAGAAAGTGTTTGAAGGTTTATTGAGACGAGGATCTCTTGGGTTTTGTGGTAACATGTATCAACTCACTATTTCTTTTGTATTTTTCTTTTGGTTTTGGGATTTTCCTTTTTGAATGATTTTTCCTTCTTTGACTTCTTCTTTTTCTTGAGCTTGGGTGAGCTGATAAAGAACGATGCACTGTTTTTTAATTCGAGGTGATCCTTGTCTAAGGTGACTTTTGGATTTTTGGCTTTTTCTTGGCTTAAGATGGGTCGGAAAGGATTATGTTTTTCTCTTTGGGATTTTCTTGGCTTAAGGTGGTTAGGAGAGGATTTTGTTTTTCTCTTTGGGATTTTCTTGGCTTAAGGTGGTTAAGAGAGGATTTTGTTTTTGAGTATGGAATGGTAGTCCGACTTCATTTCAAATCATGATTGCTTATTTCCTCAAGAATTAACTCTGGGACAATAGTTCACTTATTTTCATGCACTTGCCCTTCTTCTTTATTTGAGCTCTAATTTTCCTTTATTGAAGTACCCATCCTGACCTCTTTTTTGTTCTCAGTAGTTCCCAAGTTGATCACTTCAGTGGATTCCCTGTGATGCTGAATAACTCTTTCTCCTTGCTTCATTAACCTTCTGGAGGATTTTCCCGGTCTTTCTCAACGTCCCACTCTGCTTGATTGATAAGGTGATCAAAGTCAAAATATGGACTGTTGGCACTGTTATTTTGAGAGACAATTGCTGTGGATCCGCTTTTTACTGAGGCGAAAAAGCAGAATGAAAGGCGAAACAAACAAACAAGCAATAATAATGCAAGGAAAAGACACACGAAATGAAAAGGAATTAATTTTTATTGATTGGAATTCAAAAACAACGTTTTTATTAATGATGATGATTCTGAAAATAAAAACATGATTGCCCCTAACAACTTGCTCTATGACCTTGGGCAGAGCCACAGAGTTGCATTACAATGATCATATTGAATTTAAAAGTCACAGGAAAGGCAGCAGCTTCTTCAGCTTTCTCTGGCAAGGCAGCGACGAACCAGACCAGTCTCACTTTCTTCAGCTTCGGATCCATTACCGATGACAGCAATTTGGTTGTATTGTTCCTCTTCCTCATCCCATCCTGTGGGCTGGATGTCTTCTATTCGGATTTGAGCACTCTCGGGAGCGTCATACCTGACCAAGTAATCAAACTTTCCACTGGGCTCCCCTAGGGTATCCCAACATTCCTCTTCTGACTTAAGACCATTATTGATGACAGCAATTTGGTCGTATTGTTCCTCTTCCTCATCCCATCCTGTGGGCTGGATGTCTTCTATTCGGATTTGAGCACTCTCGGGAGCGTCATATCTGACCAAGTAGTCAAACTTTCCACTGAACTCCCCTAGGGTATCCCAACATCCTTCTTTCATAGGCACCGCTATTATTTCCTCATTGATTTCTTTATCATGGGTCCCTATCTGAACCACGCACCGATCTATCAGGTCTTGCAGGATCGACTTGAAAACTTCACAGGCACCCACACATAAAAGATCGGCGCATACACAACCCTTCTTGATAACACCACGACGACACAACTCAGCATGTATATTTTCCAGAGGAGTCTGGATACACTTAACATCTTTTATCATTGTCTGCCCCACAGAATCCTCTACTGCATTAGCGGATGGTGTCCCATGTCCCGGTAGGGGGTTTGTTGTTGTACTGGGACTGTTCGGCTTGAAAGAGATCCAGTTGGCGTCAATCAAATCCTGGACTACATATTTGAAAGCCTTGCAGTCCTCCACCGTGTGGCCGACTCCTCCACTATGAAAACTACAAGTAGCATCAGCAATGTACCCCCTAGGAAAGGGAGGTTGTATAGGCTTCATGGGGCGAGTATTGACCAAATTCTTTGAGACAAGATGATTGAACAATTCAGTATAGGTCATCGGAATCGGATCAAAATTAGCACGCCTCTTCTCTTGATAATTCTGGGCTCTGTAGCCTGAATTGGTTCGCTGCGGAGAGTTGAAAGATAATGGTACCGCCTGCTGTGGAGAGCTGAATGATGGGCCTCCCCCTGCGGAAATAACATTGGTTTCCCCTTCTTTCTTCTTGGGGAAGTTGGGAAAGGGTTTCTTTTGTCCACTAGAATTGCCAAAACTTCCAGCAATCTTTCCGCTGTACCAATCTAGTGATGCCCCAGCCAGACTGTCCTGGAAATAATGAATGAGCACCTTGTCATCATGAGCATGAGCGGCCATTTTTCTAACATACATCGTCAGATGGCTAGATGGACACCCAGTGCCGCGATATTTATCAAAGTCAGGTGCTTTGAATTTAGGGGGGATAACAACATCTGGGACAAGGCACAAATCTCGGGCATCCCTGTCTCTAGTTCCTGATCCTTCCACAGCTCTTAAGCGCTCTTCAAGCGAGTGATATCGATCCCCATGCTGAGTGTTCCCAAACAAATGACCTTGTGGATAATAACCCCCATGCTGAGCAGGGTTTCCCATATGATGGACAGCGTTCTGAGGGTTCACAGTAACTCCCAGGGTAGGACTAGGTGAACCTCTTGCCAGTGCAGTATCAGGACTAGGAGTATGAATTTGTGGTCCCATAGCAGCTCCACCAGGCATAGTCGTGACAGGTTGACTCGGCCCCACAGGAATAGCTTCAGCAGCAGGCGGCATATAACCCATTGGCATCCCCCAAGGATATATCGGTGCATTCAGATGACTCTGTCCGCTCGCCCCTGGAGGATGGGCAAAGTGACAGACCCCCTGTTCATAAGAAGTGTGAGTAGTTGTAACTTCAGCGGACACCGGAGGAGAAACCCCTTCGGAATTTACAACAGCGGCGGCCCCAGCGGCGGTTCCACCCCTCAGATTCTGTAGCATACTTATTACTTCGACCATCTGTGCTTCCATAGCCTCCACTTTGGTCCTCAAAGCTTGATTCTCTTGAGCCAGCTGCTCAGGATTAAGAATCTCTGCAACTAACTCCTCTTGGCTCCGGCGGCCTTTATTCTTGAAATTCCGATTACTAGCCATCAACCTTGATTGCAGAAGGGTGGAGTATCGGTGTTGGTGAACCAGCTTGCCTTTTGTTTCTCTCTCTCTCTGATGATAGAACATTTTTATGAGTACACGTATGAATGCGTAAATGAATGCAATGCATATGGTTTTATGTTATTTTTGTATTTAGATGCATGAGGAATGCTGTATGAATGCTGTTATGATGTAGAATGCGGATGATGAGGATGCTTGTTATAAAGACAGATATTTACAGGTGGGGTTTTGAAAAATTAGGGCGGTATACCCTATATGCCACCCCCATATAGGTATTTATGAAAGAGAAGGAAAAACCTATTTTTTTTTTTTTGATTTCGTTGTTTTTTCAAAAAAAACGTTGGCGGAGATGAACTAAACTAGATGCAATAATGCACACACAATTTCGAAAAAGCCCTTGTGACCTAAAAAGAGGTAAGACCTATGATCTAGGGCAATTAAAAGGGTAATCCTTCCATGTAGCTCTATTCACTTCCTCACAAGGCCACCAGAGCTACAGTCCCTTTCACAAAATTCCCCACAAATGCAGCAAACTGCTAGGTGTGAGGCATCATGAAAGAGCACAACTCTGGTTGAAACTTTCGCAAGTAGCCAAACGGACAAAGGTCCTGATGGGCTCTCACTACTCGAATCCACTCTCCTAAGTTTTGCAGACCTGGGTTATGGTCCCACTCAAAGCACATAGTCACAGGGTATAAGTGTAGTGTGTGTCAAGGGCATTTTCCCTAGCACTACCCCCACCTGAAATGAAAACCAGAGCGGTCCAGATAATAGCATGTTGGCTACCCTATGGTTCAATATTATTCAAATACTACTAGCCTAGGGTGCTAACAACAATGCACTACTTACCTCAAGAAAGGGAGCAAAGAAGAGGGAACATGATAGAATTGGGGAATATGCATGAGCTTACCTTGAAGAAAGGGAGCAAAGAAAGAAGGGAACATGGGGATTGAAAAATGCATGGGCATAAGCGATAAAAGAAAGGGAATAAAAGATAAGAAAGAAAGGCAAACAAGGTTTTAATCAAATCAACAATACATTAAACCACATATTTAAATTAGTTAGGCTTGACCCTCGTCTTTTTTTAAAAAAGTCCCCAGTGGAGTCGCCAGCTGTTGCACCCCGAAAAATCCCTGGTTTGGGTTTCTCAATGTACAACGTGGAAAATTTTGGAGCCGCCACCAATATTTTAATTTTAAGACCAAAACATTGAAAAAAGGTCTTTTGGATAAGGCGGATGGTCTTTGAAAACTAGAGATATAGGTTCGGGGGTCGATTACGTGCGAGGAAGGTGTTAGCACCGCGCACGTCCTTTCTACCGAAAGGGAACCTCTAATTAAATGTGTGGTTTTAACACTTGATTTGAAAAATACCTAGATTTGCCTATTTATTTCTTATTTGGAGATGAATAGGAAATCTTTAATGGCAATTTTATTTTAGGTGAGAAAAGGGGAAAAAAAAGGTTTTTAGAAAAAAAGTGCTTGACGGGACATGGCCCGCTCCTACGTATCTCCCGGTGCGATGGAGAATTCAAAGCTACGTAGTTCTTGGTTCTTTTTGAAAAGTTTTTTGTCTTTTATCTTTTTTAGTGAGTTTTTGAAATAGGACGAGCATTAGCAAATGATTAAACTAGCAGAGGCTATGATGAATCACTACTAAATACTCAGAAAAAGAGAATTGTACCGCTAGTCAAACGAACAAAGGTTCTGATGGACTATTGACAACAACTCGTTTTTATTATCTTTTTTGAAAGTCGTTTTCGAATGAGATTGATTTGTACGACGATCAAACTAACAAAGGTTATGATGGATCGTCGTTTATTATTCTTATGGGAAAAAGGACATTGCCACTAATAGCTAAACGAACAAGGCTCTGATGAGCTACTAGTAGCAATGGGTTTGAAAATGTTTTTGTTTGTTTTATGAAAATGATTGGCTTAGGGGGATGAAAAGAATTTTATTTGTTGCGCTTGACGAGAACGGGGCTCGCTCCTACGTATCCCAAACGGGAATCAAAGCGACGTAGTTCTAATTAAAAAAATGTTTTTGAAAGGGTTTAAAAGGGGCGAGCTGAATCACCCGAGACCATCTTCACCACTTAGAATATGATGCACTAGGCATAAGTGGGAATCCTATGGTTCGTCCTCAGCAATGGATGATAACATACAAGAACGAGCAGATGAATGCTATGGCTAATTTAAATCACATGGATCACAATAACTAAATATTAACAAATGAAAAGACTGAAATACCTCTGATGAAGACAGATATTACAGATCTGAAGAACGAGCGAAAATGAAGCGGAGAACTGGAAAATGAGATTTGCGAGAGTTGTCTTCCCAGATCTCGTGAAATGTCTCTCAGATCTCGTGAAAAATGTGTGTCAGATCTCGTGAAAAATGTGTAGCAATTCTTCTCTCTGATCTTGTGTGAAGTCTCTGTGTCCGAAAATGTGATTTGAGGCTGCCTATTTATAGGCTTAGGAAAGCGTAGAATTTTTTAAAAAACATTTATTGCAAGGATGAATCGATTGTTTGAGCCTTTGGAAATAGCAAAGAATCGATTCTTGGACATCCTGAATGGGTGAAAATCGATTCCATGCTTAGTTAAAATAAGTGGGAATCGATTCTTGGCTCTTGGAAATGACTTGAAAATCGATTCCATGTTTTGACAAAGTGAGGAGGAATCGATTCTTGGCTCTTTAAAGTGGCCTGAAAATCGATTTCATGCCTTAATAACATAAGGAAGAATCGATTCTTGGCTCTTTAAAGTGGCCTGAAAATCGATTTCATGCCTTAATGACATAAGGAAGAATCGATTCTTGGTTCCTAAAAATGGCCTGAAAATCGATTTCATGCCTTGATAACATAAGGAGGAATCGATTCTTGGCTCCTCAACATGGCCTGAAAATCGATTTCATGGTTTAATATTGGATTAAGGAATCGATTTCATGGCCTTTACAAAATAGTATAAATCGATTCTTGGCCTTTGGAACAGAATGGAAATCAATTCTTATTTTTTCACAAAAAATGTTTCTTATGTTTTTGCCATGCATGCCTAAGATATTTTCCAAAGCTTGCCATGCATGCATAACATATTTTTCAAAACCCTAGTTTCTTAAAAAGTGCATTTTAACCCTAAGAATGATTTCAAAAACTTTGGAGCGGTTTCTAGGATTCAAAATGCAATACATTTTATCATTATTATTTTTTGTGGAGAAAATTAGGGTTTGGACCTAAGCCGGACAAAATTGGGGTATGACAGGAGGGTAGTCATGACCCCTTACCTATGGCCCTGAATGTGTTTTGGCGTGGTCAACTCACGGGTTACCGATATTCGTGACGTTGGGGTTTATGCTAAACTAAGACTATGGTATTTCCGATATTCGTGACGTTGGGCTCACAATCGGTTTATACTAAATAAGATAAGAACACGATTTGCTTGGCATTTCGATTAATAAATAAGACATTGTTATGTCAGCTCTTAATATCGGTTTAATGAATTGAACCGAGTGTCAGTGAGGGGTCACAGTAGGACTCACTGAGATAATTTTATCTCACCCAATCCATATTTGTTGTTTTTCAGAGAAGCAGGGAAAAAGGAAGACTATTGTGCACGAGTAGCTGGTATACTCTTGGAGGTGCCGAAGACTTAGTCATTTGATTCCTTGTTCTTTTGTTGTCTTATTGGTTATATAAACTTGTATTGATTATGAGTTATATGAACCGTCTTATGTTTCTGTTTGGTATTTGGACTTGGATATTGTAATCCACTCGGTATGGAACCGATGTACTTCTATTTTACGAAGTAATGTTATTCCGATTATGTTTTTATTTCGGAAAAAGTTTGTATGTCCAATATTTAAACAGGAACTGTGTCCTCTGAACTTCCGCACCTGTGCATCTTCGGTCTCTCTACATGTTAGAAATACCGGGGTGTTACACTTCACATCTTCTTCACTTTCCTTACTCCACTCATTTTCAACTCCTCCATTTTTTTCATTTTCATTCTTTTCACTCAACTCTTTTCTTTCATTTTCAACTGACACCTTCTTTTCACAATTTACCACCGGAGTCGGCAACTCCCGACCACTCCTTAGAGAGATAGCCTTAGCAGTTTCATCCCTAGGGTTGTCAACTGTACTAGCTGAGAAACCGCTGTTAGATGATCCAGCAAGCTGCTTTGATAACTGCCCAATTTGAGTCTCTAGATTCTTTATGGAAGCTTCATGATTCTTTTCCATATTCTTCATAGCTTGGTCTTGAGATTGAAAGGTTGTCTTTGTCATTTGCATAAATTGAGTCAACGCTTCCTCCATAGGAGATGGCTTTCTTTGTTCTTGACTAGGTTGCTGCTGATGTGACCCTGCGGTATCATTATTCTTCCAAGAGAAGTTGGGATGATTCTTCCACCCAGGATTGTAGGTGTTAGAATAAGGGTTCCCACCTTGCTTCTGAAAGTTGCCCATATAATTAACCTGTTCACTGTTATCTCCATGAGTTGCACAGTCACATTCATGAGCATTTCTGCCACAATAATTGCATGCCCCCGTTTGCAGTGCTTGAACGGTTGCAGGATTTTGAGATCCACTTGGCAAAGCAGCAGCTAACTGTTTAGTGAGAGCTTCAATTTGAAGTGACATTACCTTTTGTTGGGCCAACACAGCACTATTAGCGTCCAACTCTAAAATTCCTGGCCTCTTTGTTGCCCCTCTATCATTTTGAATCCGGTACTCATTAGAAGCCATATGCTCCACTAACTGTCTTGCTTCAGCTTCCGTTTTAGTACCCAAAGACCCTCCAGCTGAGGCATCTAACATCATTCTTGTTTGAGGTCGCAAACCATGACAGAAAGTTTGCAACTGAACAAAGTCATCAATTCCATGCCCAGGACATTTTTTTAATAACAGTTTGAACCTTTCCCAAGCATCATAAAGAGACTCAACATCTCCTTGCTCAAAATTTGATATTTCAGCCCGTTTCTTGATGAACTTAGAAATTGGAAAGAATCTTTCTAAGTACTTGCTCTCTAGATCACCCCAATTGTTAATAGTTCCTGTTGGGATAGTGTTGAACCAATCTTTAGCCCTCCCAGTCAAGGTATATGGAAAGAGACGCAACTTTTTCTGGTCATCAGTCACTCCCACAGGATTTGTGGACCCACAAATTTCATAGAACTGAAATAAGTGTTGATTTGGATCTTCAGCATCAGACCCAGAGAATTGTTCTGCTTTCAAGGCAGTGAGGATCGAAGACTTGATCTCAAATGCCACAGCTCCCATAGGTTGGAAGGTGTATGCTTGGACGCCTTTATTTCTTCTACCAAAGTCACCAAGAGTGCGAGCAGGTGGTGGATTTTCTCCCATAATTTCAGTCACAGTTTGTTGCACAGAAGATTCTCCGGTTGTTGCTCCTTGCTTCCTTAACCTTGCTTCCTTTCTATTAGCTCTAGCGGTTTTCTCAATCTCTGGATCGAAAAGTAAATCCTTAGGATTAACAGCTCCGCGCATGCACTGAGAACACAAGAAACTCGGACAAGGGTCAAAGCAAACTGTGTAATATATATATACAATAACAAAAAATAACAGAAATAAAACTAAAGTGAATGTAAATATGTACGGGTTCGAATTAGCAGTTGCCTTCGAATTACTAGTAAATGTAATTTCGGTCCCCGGCAACGGCGCCAAAAACTTGTTAAGATATTGGCAAGTGTACCAAATCGTTCAAGTAATAAAATCGGTAAGAACCGGATATCGTCCTCAAGGATCGAAGTCAATTTATTAAGACGTTAACAACAGCTAATAGAAACCAAATTAAAAGGGGTTTGTTTGATAATTGTTGAGCTGTCAAGCTCGAAGTAAAGCAATAAAATATTTTTGTGTTTTTAATAATAAAAGCCGAAAAACGAGTTGAAAAGAATACGATGGTAAAGGATGCTAGGGACGAATTCCTATTGATTTCACCCTATTGCCACTGATTTAATTTGAAAGTTAATCTCTCTCTCTAATCTTGCTATCAAACTCACAACATTAACCAATTCCTAGTTCCTTAGGTAACTAGTCCTTTGTCGATAACTAAAAGCCCTAATCCCTTAGGTGATTCTAATTAACAACAAGCATTAAAGCAAGAGTTTGCAATATACAACAACTCATAGATTATTCCTAAACTACCAATTGAGGGTAACGACTTTCAAACATTCAAGAATAAGACTCCCATTTCATAATTGAACAAAAGATCATTGTATGAGTTTTCCAACCATAAAAAGCATTAAGCGTAGAAATTCGATACACAAAATACGAGAGAGTACGGTACAAATATGATACTAAACCAGCAACAATAGAGTTTCATCAATATTCCTTCATCCCTAACATAAAGATGTTTAGCTATTCATGATTAATGAAGAGAAACAAAGAAAATTACAAGTGGAAGATGATGATGAACTCATATGAAGCTTCAATCCTTGTTCCCAAGTGTTGATTCTTCGGTAGCCGTCAGACGGAATCGCTCCTCTTTCAGTTCTCGGGTTCCAAAAACGTCCAAAAAGTCCTGAAAACGCGTCCTGGATCTGTTTTTGACGCAAGCACAGTGATTTCGCGCTGCAGTGGCGCGGCGCGCGCCACTTACGCGCAGAGTGGCAGAAGGCGCTGTGAACTCGCGCACCATTGGCGCGCCGCGCGTCACTTACGCGCCCTGGAGAGATGCGTCCTCCTGGATCTTCTGTTGTCTCGCGCGCCTCTTGCGCGCCGCGCGTGAGTGGCGCACCACTCCCAACTCCTGCGCTCTCGAATCCATTTGTTTGCAGTGCCTTGTCTTTTCGTTCCACCTATTCCCTGGGCACAAAAATACAACAAACCAAGCATAAACACTGCAAAGCAAGTAAATTCCAAAAAGCACAATTCAGTACAGTTCATCACAGAATTTAACTAATTCATCACTAAATTTGTATAAAAACTCTCTTGAAAACTATGAACCACATCATGTGATGAGGGTTCATCAATGAGTCGAACTCACACATGGATAGATTCGAAGAAAGGATTGATTCACGATTGGATGAGCTGCGTAACTTGATTCTGACCCAGAATCGTCAGCCGTCACAGGAAAGCTTCAACAATCCGACCGGTGATGTAGCACAGTTGGACGAAGGTGGTCGACCACCGCCGGTGGAGATACCGGAAAATACCCTTTGCGCGCAACCGGACCAGCACACGGGGGCGCGACACTACTCCACGCGTCTGTCTAAGGTCGATTTTCCAAGGTTCGATGGGAAAAAGGTCAAAGACTGGTTATATAGGTGCGAGCAGTTCTTCTTGCTTGATGAAACACCGCTGGAATCCCGTGTACGCTTTGCATCAATTCATCTCGAAGGCTTAGCCCTTCAATGGCACCTGAACTATATGAGAGGGCATTTTGATCAATACCCTCACTGGTAATAGTACTCTGCTGATGTTCGTAGAAGATTTGGGGATTTGTATGAAGATCCTCTTGCAGATCTAATTCAGGTAAAACACTCCTCCACAGCTCAAAGTTACATTGATGAGTTTGAATTAGCACAAACCCAAGTCAGTATACTCCCTGAACATGCCCTTGGCGT
Source organism: Astragalus membranaceus (assembly GCA_039519185.1). NCBI lineage: Eukaryota > Viridiplantae > Streptophyta > Magnoliopsida > Fabales > Fabaceae > Astragalus > Astragalus membranaceus. The sequence continues at coordinate 100,709,998 of CM076850.1, forward strand.
CTTCATTGCTGGCCTAAACCCATCCACCCAAGCCCATGTAAGGATGTTTAACCCCACATCCATTGCTCAAGCAGCTAATCTTGCTAAGTTGTGTGAAGCTGCTAAACCTAATCAACCCACATACAAACAACCTTTCACTCCTTCCAAACCTCAAACACAAACCACTAAAAATAGCCAAACACCTATCCTACCCTCATCCAATAACACTGCCCAGAAACAGCAACCTAACAACACCATTAGAAAATTCTCTCAGACCCAATTACAAGAGAGGAGTGCAAAGGGGTTGCGTTGGTATTGTGATGAAAAATTCACCCCTGGACACCAACTCAAACATCATGGTCCCTCTCATCAGCTGATGTGCATGGAAGCTGAGGAAGAGATAGAGGTAGTAGAGACCTCTGCACCACCCTTAGAGCCCGTTTTAACCCCTGTGAGTGAAGTAGAACCACCTGTGATATCAATGCAAGCAATGACTGGAACTTCCACTTACCAAACCGTGCGAATCAAGGGACTGTACTATAAGAAATTGTTGCAGATACTGCTTGATAGTGGAAGTACTCACAATTTCTTTGACCTTGACATGGCTAGGAAGCTTGGTTGTCTATTGGAAGCATTAGAGGTGCCTCTTTCTATTACTGGTGGGGGTGGAAACAAGTTGGAAGCCCTTTATGTGTGTAAGAACTTTACTTGGGTGATTCATAATCAGACATTTGTGGCTGACATGATTGTCATGCCTTTAGTTTGCTGTGATATGATCTTGGGTGTGCAATGGTTGAAGTCCTTAGGGCCCATTCTATGGGACTTTGAAAGGCTACAAATGGAGTTCTCTTGGAAGGGCAAGAAGATGATTCTAAGAGGAGCAAAGAGTCCTACTGTGAAACTGATTTCTAATGAGGCTCTCAACTCTGCTGTGAGTCAAAGGGCAGAGCTGTGCTTCTTGCAACTTGATCAAGCCTCTCCACAATTGGTCATCCCTGAATGTTCTGTGCACTACCAAGGTAATTCTGAACCTTCTATGCCTAATGAGATTGCATTGCTAGTTGAGCAGTTTAAATCCATTTTTGAAGAACCTACTGAATTACCACCTAAGAGGTTAGGATTTGATCATAAAATTCCTCTTAAAGAGGGTACACTTGCTGTTAACCTGAGGCCATATAGATACTCTGTAATACAGAAAGATATTGTTGATAATTTGGTTAATGAAATGTTGAAACAAGGTGTAGTTCAACACAGCAACAGTCCCTTTGCGTCACCCACTGTTTTTGTTAGAAAGAAAGATGGGTCATGGAGGTTATGCGTTGATTATAGGAGGTTGAATCATTACACTATCAAGGATAGATTTCCTATTCCTTTGATAGAAGATTTGATGGATGAATTGGGAGGTGCTTCCATTTTCTCTAAGCTTGACTTAAGGTCAGGATATCATCAATTGAGAATGAGTGAGGGGGAGGAATACAAGACAGCTTTCAAGACTCATAGTGGGCATTATGAGTATCTTGTCATGCCTTTTGGCTTGACCAATGCTCCTGCTTCTTTTCAGGCACTTATGAATCACACTTTCCAGGAATTTCTCAGGAAATTTGTAATAGTATTTTTTGACGACATCTTGGTTTATAGCTCTTCCTTGCAGGATCATGTAAATCATCTTTCACAGGTTTTTGAAACTGTCAAAACCAGCAAGCTGTTTCTCAATTTATCTAAATGTCGTTTTGCAACTACTAGAGTGGAGTACCTTGGCCATTTTATTACAAAAGAAGGAGTACCCACTAATCCTGAGAAAATCAAAGCTGTGTCTAATTGGCCTGCACCTGCATCGGTGAAGCAATTAAGAGGTTTCTTGGGACTGGCCGGTTACTACAGAAGGTTCGTGAAAGACTTTGGGAAGATAGCCAAGCCACTGACAGATTTATTGAAGAAAGACTCATTTGAATGGACTGACTCTGCTGCTGTTGCTTTTAACACTCTAAAAACTGCACTTGTGAATTCTCCTGTACTCACTCTCCCTGATTTTTCTAAAGTTTTTGTGCTAGAAACTGATGCTTCAGGGCGTGGAATAGGAGCTGTACTCATGCAAGATAATCACCCAATTGCATATCTCAGCAAGGCTTTGGGTCCAAGACAACAAGCTCTCTCCATTTATGAGAGGGAATTGCTTGCTATTATCTATGCAATTCAGAAATGGTCTACTTACCTAACTCACAAATCATTCATTATCAGGACTGATCAAAGAAGTATAAAACATATACTTGAGCAGAAGCTACACACACCATTCCAACAAGCTTGGGTTGCTAAGCTTATGGGCTATGAGTTTGAAATTCAGTACAAGGAAGGAAAGAGTCATGTAACTGCTGATGCTCTTTCTAAGATTGAAGGAGCTGAACTTATGTCTCTGGTTTTGAACTCTGTTGATACTAACCTTATGCAGCAAATTAAGGATTCCTGGACTAGTGATTTGCATGTACAGAAGTTGATTTTTGAGATGCAACAAAATCCTGGATCTCACTCAAAATTTACCTGGCAGAATGATATTTTGAGGAGAAACGGTAAGCTGGTTGTTGGTGATTCAGCTGCTGTTAAACAATTCATCCTTCAATGGCTTCATGACTCAGCTACAGGGGGCATTCTGGGAGGGATAACACTGCTGCAAGGGTTAAATCTCTGTTTTATTGGAGAGGAATGTCTAAGGATATCCAAGCTTATGTGAGGAATTGTGTTGTCTGTCAACGTAGTAAACCTGAGAATGTGGCTTCTCCAAGCCTACTACAGCCCTTACCTATACCTGAGAGAATATGGGATTCAATTAGCATGGATTTTATTGAAGGCTTGCCTAGCTCTCAAGGAAAACAGGATATTTTTGTTGTGGTAGATAGGCTTAGCAAGTATGCTCACTTCTTGTGCCTAGCTCACCCTTATACAGCTCTTGATGTGGCCAAACTTTTCATGGACTCTATCTTTAAACTACATGGCTTGCCCACTTCTATAGTTAGTGACAGAGATCCAATTTTCCTCAGTGAAATTTGGAAGGAATTCTTTTCTTTGCAGGGTGTGGCTCTTCACAAGTCTACAGCTTATCACCCTCAAAGTGATGGGCAATCTGAGATTGTCAATAAAGCTTTAGAGACATATATTCGTTGTATGTGTTCTGAAAAACCTGCTGATTGGGCTACTTGGTTACCATTAGCTGAATGGTGGTACAATACAAACTTTCACTCCTCTATTCAAACAACTCCTTACGAAGTTGTATATGGTCAGACCCCTCCTCTGCATCTGCCATACTTTCCTGGTGAATCCAATTGTATTGTTGTTGACAGGTCTTTAACTGCAAGGGAAGATGCCATTAAGTTACTGAAGTTTCACTTGGCAAGGGCTCAGAACAGGATGTCTCAGCAGAGCAACAAGAAGAGGAGTGACAGAAATTTCAACATTGGTGATTATATTTTCCTCAAACTTCAGCCCTACAGACAATACTCTCTCAGACACCAACCATTCAACAAGCTTGCTCCAAAGTACTATGGCCCCTATCGTGTACTAGATCGTGTTGGATTGGTTGCTTATCAGTTGGATCTGCCTGCTGCCACTGGTATCCATAATGTATTCCACATCTCTCAGCTTAAGCTATGTCATTCTCCTGATGCTGCTACTGTGATACAGCACCCTGCTGCTCCTTCTGTGGTTCCTGTGCGTGGTGAACCAGAAACAATCTTAGAGAGGAAGATGGTCAAGCGTGGCAATGTGGCTGCCACCAAAGTTCTGATTAAATGGAAAGATGCTCCTGTTGAAGCTGCTACTTGGGAGTATTACTATGATTTGCTGAAAGAATTCCCCAACTTCCACTCTTGAGGACAAGAGTGCTCTCTATGGAAGGGGTATTGTGATAGTCAGTCACTAAATAATTACTCTACTATTTACTTTCTATTTTACCTTGTACTAGCTGGTAGTACCACTAGAGTATTTTCATTTCAGCATTTTATTTCATTGTACTACACTCTTCTAGAAGTGTACTACACAAAAGGATCCAATGATTGATTGTACCATTAATACCATTCAGTGAAATCAATGCAAGTACCAATCATTATCCAATAGAATCTTCTCTCTAAATTTCTCTGCACTTTTATTTTCCTTCTCATTTCGAGCACCATTCTATTCCATTGGAGCTCCTAGTGTTGAAGTAGCAAGGATTGTTCACGGAGCTCCCTCCCTTTCAATCCAAATTGGTATCAATTGGTGACAAAAGATCTATGGAGCACTTTAGTGCCTCTAAAATGGTTTAAATACGTTTTTACCCCCTGCAAATAGGGGGTGTTTTTCTTTTACCCCCTGCAAATTTTTTTTTTTTAAAAAACACCTTGCAAAATTTTTTTTGTTTGATATTAGTCCTTCTGTCAAATCTCCGTTAGTGGTTTGTTGACGTGTCTAACGGAACTGCCAGCTGGCTTTGCTGACGTTTTGGCTTTGCTTTTACCCCCTGCAAATAGGGGGTGTTTTGATTTTACCCCCTACAATTTTTTTTTATCTAAACCCATCTTTCTTCATCTTCATCTCTCTGTGTTGTTGTTGTTCCCTCAACATCTCAGCTTCATCTTCTCTCTCTCACCCACACCACAACCACCAACACCACCACCACTCACACACCACCGCTAACACCACAACCACTCTCTTCATCATCTCCAACCTCACTCTCTCAAAAACGAAATCGTTGTGAAGAGGAAACAAAATCGCCGTGAAGAGGAAACGAAATCGATGTTGTTGTTGGACACAAAATCGTTGTTGTTCAAGAGGAAACAAAATCAAAATCGTTGTCATTTCATTTCAATTTGTTCTATTTCGATTTTGGGGTTTTTTGGAAACAAAATCACTGTGTGTTTTGTGGTGTGGGTGAGAGAGAGAAGAGAGTGGTTGTGGTGTGGGTGAGAGAGAGAAGAGAGTGGTAGTGGTGGTGGTGGTGGTGTGGTGGTTGCGGTGAGAGAGAGAAGAGAGTGGTTGTGGTGGTGGTGGTGTGGTGGTTGCGGTGTGGGTGAGAGAGAGAAGAGAGTGGTTGTGGTGGTTGTGGTGTGGGTGAGAGAGAGAAGAGAGTGGTGGTGTGGTGGTTGTGTTGGTGAGAGAAGGAGAGAAGAGAGAAGAGAGTGGTTGTGGTGTGGGTGAGAGAGAGAAGAGAGTGGTTGTGGTGGTGGTGGTGTGGTGGTTGCGGTGTGGGTGAGAGAGAGAAGAGAGTGGTGGTGGTGGTGGTGGTGTGGTGGTTGTGTTGGTGAGAGAGGGAGAGAAGAGAGAAGAGAGTGGAGAAGAAAAAGAATAATAGGGGGTAAAATCAAAAGCCCAAATCAGCAAATAAAATAAAAAATAAACTAAATATAAATGCCAAATGTGTGACACGTAGGATTTTTGTAACAGATGAACTAACAGAATGGCTAACGCCAAAATGGTGACATTTGCAATGTGTTTTTTAAAAAAATAAAAATTACAGGGGGTAAAAACAAAACACCCCCTATTTACAGGGGGTAAAAACGTATTTAAACCCCTCTAAAATTATAGTCTTTGCATGGCGTTTGATCCTTGATAGACTCCCGATCAGAAAAGACTTGGAAATTGGTCTCTATTTATTATTATTTTTTCTGACAAAAAGAATGTTAGGGTAAGGGGATACTACTCCAATCCAAGACATGCAATAATACCTCCAAATAGTTAAGTTTCGAGTAAAAAACTAATAATAGTCAACTTCATGGGGGTTTTTGGTCTCTTTTTATACTAAGTTTCGAGTAAAAAACTAATAATAGTTAGGTAAATCATTTTTCATTGAGACAAAGGATTTAAATGACCAGGATTATGAATTTTTCCGATCTGATTTCTAAACGCAAATTGATATTTCCTAGCGTTTAACTAATTTAACCGTATCCGTCAAAAAAAACTTAATTAACTGTAACATTTAGTCGACTCAACGATACAATGCTTTAATAGTTGAATTTGTTCTCTATTTTTATGACGTGTAGATCAACTTTTTTATTAGACAAATCGATATATGTACAGGAAAAGGGGGAAACTCCATTCACAAGAAACCAAACCAAAACACACCATTTTCTGGTGTACCTAATATCAGATAAGCAGAAGATTATGAGTCTCTTTTCTCACCAAAACGAACAAGGCCTAAGAAAACGTGGCATATATATTGAAGTTGAAAGTTGAAAGGTGTAATACTTTAGAGTTTAGACTTTGAATTAATGAGACATGACAAAGAATCAGATTTTTAACGTGTTCAACTTTGATTTCATTGCTAATCTCAAATTTGTCAAGTCAAGAAACCAGTAAATTATATTAATTAAACTGCCATGTTCAAAGTGACTTCTTCATTTATCACACGGAATCCCTTCAGCTGTTACATATATTCTTGTTGAGCGGGCCATGTTCAAACTGCCATGTTCAAAGTGGTACCGGCTTAGAATACTAAGCCAAAAGCTTAGTTTTCCTTACTAAATCTGTTGCAACCGTTGGATCAGAGCCCCTTTTATAAATTTTAATCTAACGGTCAGTGTTTAATGAGGGCATATTTGTCTTTTTACCCTTCAATTTTTGATCACGCATCTTCGTTTTTCGTTCTCACGTTCACCTTCGCATCAGTTCTGCGCGCGCAACCTTCATCAAGCACTCCAGCAACGATCACTTTTCGGCAACCATCACGCACTCCGGCAACGATCTCGCACGCGAACAAAACTTCTCTCAAAACGCGTCTTATTTTCTTCTGCTGTGTTTTCAGTTCGTATCGCCGTTTTCTTCCGCTAATTTCAATTCACATCATCGTCCCTGCTCCACTGTATTTTCAGAGCGTCCAGCTCGCTCCGTTGGTTATTTTCTCGCATTCTTCCTTACTCCTCAATAAGTAAGTGATGTTCTCACATTCTCACTTTGGTGCATTCGTGATTTCTTAATTGCTCTATGAAATTTGTTGCTGCTTGTTGCTATTTGTGTATTCCAAATTGTTGTTCTTAGCAAAGTGAGTTTTTGTTTTTTGCGAAGTGCGTTGTGTCTTTGTGTAGAATGCATACTAAGTGTTTGTAAAAATGCTAAAACTGAATTGTAACTTTCCTTTTCAAAGAGGTACCCATGCATGCTAGTTGTCAGCTTTTATTGTTATGATTATACATGCAAATTCTGACTTATAATTAAATGAATTCTGTGATATGAGCGATTTACGATTGCGAACGACTCTGATTTACGATTTTCATCTCCATTATTGAGAAATCGTTGTATGAGCGATTTTCATTTCTATGGTGGCGATTTTCTTTAATTTCTGTGATAAGAATTCAAGACGTAAGTTGTTTTTATTAGTTGTGATTGAGTTAATGAGTGATTGAGTTAATAAGAATTCTGTGATTTAGTTAATGAGCGATTTTCATTTCTATAAGTCGTTTTTCTTATTTGAATTTTTATTCATTCAGTCCGTAAGTTGTTTGTATGCATCACAACCAATTCACACAACCTCCACGCGTAAGTCGTTTTTCTGCAGATTTCAATATGCTCGGAGTTGATGAACATGGTGAAGTAATCAGCTTTTCACGTTTACTTGCTCGTAAGTCGCTTGTTGCTTTGTAATATTTCTCTGTTACGGTGTCGGTCTCAGTTTTAGTAATGCATTGTTTTAACCATTTTGGTACTAATCTGTGGTTAGTGGCCACTAACCAGTGTTGTACATATTTGTGGTTAGTGGCCACTAACCATTATGGTACGAATTTGTGGTTATTGCCACTTACTACATTGTATTTCTTTATTGCAGTTCAGGATTGTCACGGTCAGGATGAAAATCTCACTGATATGGTTGTTTCAGGTTGTTAACTTATAATTGTCAAATTCTTTGATTTTAACTTGTTAAAATTTGTGTAACCATATATGTGTACTATTATAGTTAGTGTTATCTGACATTGCCTTCCTATGCTTAGCTAATTCATTTTTTCGTAATTCAGAAGGAGTTTGAGGCGTGCAAAGCTTACACGATATTGGTAACTACCCATTTTTTTTTGTTAATAATTCTTGTTAATTGGGGCAATAACCACAAATTAGTACCACAATGGTTAGTGACGTACTAACCACAGATATGCACAACACTGCTTAGTGGACACTAACCACAGGTTAGTACAATAGTGGTTAATACTTGTTAGATGCCACAGATTGCCATTACTATTACTTTTTACCAACAATATTACTTCTCAATAACTATTATTTGTCCTAATAGTATATTTCGTGTGCAGCCTGTTCACGAGTTGAAACATGACACAACAGAAGTTATAAATGTTGAGAGATGGGATAATCAAGTTAGATTTGGTCAGGAGTTCTGTTACTTTCAGCTGTCGGTTTTTTGAGAACCGGGGGTTAATTTGCCGGCACACACTGAGAGTTTTGGATGCTTTAGCTGCGTGGCGTAATCCTTTTTGTCCCATGTATGTGAAAAAAAGATGGTGCAGAGATTATAAGAAGTCTCTTGGTTGTATTTCTGAGGAACTAGATCTTGAAACCAAGTCTCTTTCAAATTTTGGTGAGAGATACCAGCGTCATTCTGATACAGTTTCTAGAGCTGGGTCACGTATATGTTATAACGAGGCTGCCTTTAACGTATTTCTTCGTCACGTTCTTGATGGAGTTAAAGAGGCTGAGCAGTTGCTACATTTGATGTCTGATACCACTGAACCTTCGCGTGTTGAGTGTTCAGCCTTGCCAGGTATTTGCTATTTTATTTCCATTGCTCTTTATCTTACATTTATTTTTTGTTCAAGATTTTGCAATTCTTATATATGTTGTGGTTGTTGAACGTTACAGTTGAAGAAGATGAAGTAGAATTTCCAGCTAAAAAGATAAAGCAACGTCAAAATCCATGCAAGAGCAAGATCATGTTGATGTCCCAATCAGAGAAAAGACATTTGATTTGGAAACAGCAACGCAAGCGGGCAATTGAACTTCAGAAGCTGTCCGGGATTTAGAACTTGTATAAAAATTTAGGAGGAAACAATTGTTCTTGCAGTTTTTATGCATTTATACTTAAGACTGTAATGTCTGTTATACAATGGCATGTACATATGCTTACTGACATACCATTGCCACATTGTGTGCATAGAAGTTTGATAATGTGATTCTGATTGAGTTTGATAATGTTAATTTATTGGCATAGCAATTAATAACCACTATTGTACAATCTGTGGTTAGTGGCCACTAACCACAGTTGTGCACAAATCTGGTTAGTAGTATGAGTAAGAACAAACTACCAGAAATCTCAATCTCCATTCAGCTAGTAGCTTCAATAAATTCCAGACATGATTTCTACCAGAAAACTACTTGAAATCATAATCCTGAACATAAAATGTAAAGGAATGAGAATGAAAATTAAATAAACAAATTATGATTAAGAGAAAATTATAATCCTAACCAATGTTATGCACATTTGTGGTAAGGGGCAATAACCACAAATTAGTACCCCAATGGTTAGTAGTGGCCGCTAACCACAGATATGCATAACTCTGGTTAGTGGCCACTAACCATGGAATAGTACAATAGTGGTTAATACCAGAAATCTCAATTTCTTCATTAGAAATTCAATTTCTTCATTCAGCTAGTAGCTTAAATAAATTCCATACACTAGCCAAAGCAATTACATAGAAGTTCAATTTCTTCATAGAAATTCAATTTCTTCATTCAGCTACAATTGCAATAGTGTCTCAATCTAAAAAAAATTACAATCAAGAAACAGTTCTAATTTTCCCATCTTTTTCTTCTTTTTCCTAGAGCTTTTTCCCCCCCTCCATTTTTCATTATTTCAGCTTTCAATTGCTCACAAAAGGTGTTTGCTTCCTCTTGTATCGATTCCTTCAGCAAGTTGCTTCGGTGTTTCATGATTGAGCAGCAGAGATCTGTCCGGAATTGATTAGTTGCAAACACCCTTTGACTCCTTCCTAATGTATCCCAGTTGAGAAACGAATCCATGTCATTTTCATTTCCACGCCATTTCTTTAGGAACATCATTGTGAATACAATACAACAATCTCCATCTGGCTGTTGTGGCATTTGTGGATCATGCCACTCAAATTCTTCCCATTTATAAGGACAAGCCTTTTGCATGACATTGTATCTCGCTGCAACAAAAATGCGTGCTTCAGTCATCAACTTGTCCCCAAGGGCTTCAAATACTGAAAATGTGTCACTTTCATCCTTTCTTGAAAACCTTTAAAGGCTTGTTAGATACTCATATCTCCGCATCTTCAAGTTGAGCACATACGTGACAAAGTGGGATTGAGCAATAGTAGGGATCAGGATCTGCAATATAGGTCAGGTTAAAAAATGAGTGGGCAACAACCATGAAGTTAGAATCAAAAACCTAAATTAGAATCACATTATCAATCTTACAAGTAATAACCACTATTGTACAATCTGTGGTTAGTGGCCACTAACCAGTGTTAAGCAACTCTGTGGTTAGTGGCCACTAACCATCGGGTACTAGTTTGTGGTTAGTGGTCACAGATACGGAACTAGTTCTACATAGCAATAACTCTAACGATAGCCCCAAGATATATCCCTTTTATACCTTACAGCATATCAGGGATCAGGATGTTTTATATTTAAAAAAATTCAATGAAAACCTACATATTCGAGTGCAGAAATGTTGAGCCTCCTCCATTTCATGAAGCTGTTGAAAATATGCAACTTGCCAGTGAAGTCTTGGACAGCCGTGGATTGATCTCGTTTGTCCGGCGAGCAACTCTTTTCCCTTGAAATAGCTGACGATAAGAGCAACTGTGTTCCAAAAAGTTCATAATACAATTAGTTGACTTACATACGCATCGGTTTATCCAAGTAAAGCATATCAGATCATATATGCTTCAATCCAACAAGTATTAACCACAATTGTACTATTCTGTGGTTAGTGGCCACTAACCACAGTTATGCATATCCGTGGTTAGTGGCCACCAACCAGTGTGTTAAGCATATATGATCTAATCAAATAATTTCTTACCGTGGACCCTGCTGTTAATACTAGTCTTCGCATCCTGTCTTCTGGTTGCCCAAATTCAACAAGAATGCGTAGCTATCGACGACTAGGTTTGACACCCACTCTACTTCTTGCAAAGTCCAGAATTCAAGTCTCCTCAGGTTGAATCTATAATCCCTTTGGCACTGGTACATTATTTTGTCACTGCATGATACATTTGGAACTCATAAATGCAATTTCCAAAAACACTTAATAGATGGAGTTTTTAATCTAGCAACTAATTACTATTCAAATCTGTGGTAAGGGCCAATAACCACAAATCAGTACCACAATGGTTAGTGGCCAATAACCACAGATTTGTAATACCACATTTAATATTATGGCAATCTTATTTTTGAGAAAGTTTCAACTTACTGTTGCTGGTCCGGTGACCAAATATATGTCACAAAAAGGCATTTGCTTACAGAATCAATATTCTACACATAATATACAAATTGCAATGAATCTACCTACTTAGTAGCTGACAAGGACATCGAATCAATTAAGACATTTCTTTCGCAGCCATTGAACTTGTACCACATCCACACACTCTCAGTTTTAGTTAGACTGCCAGAAATATGAAGTTATTTTATTGGGACACATTGAATCTCGTTTCCAATGCTCTAAAGACTAGCTTAAAGCTTTTTTTGATCAAACTAAAGAGCTTAAAGCTAAAACATGTCAAGTGAAGTAATGAATTTTAATTTTTGTGTCCACTGATATGCTTTCAGATAGGCTAAAGTGCTCTCGGGGTCCCTTATCTTTATTTAAAGTAATGAATTAGTCCTTTATGTTTTTTTTTCCCAAATAAGTCCTTTATCTTTCAAATTTTTGACACATAAATCCTTTTCCGTCAACTTCCATCCAACTCTGTTAACAGTGCTTATGTGGCGTGCTGACTCATTATTTGATTAGGTGGCATGTCATTTTTATTTTTGTTTAGCTTTTATTTTTATTAAATTAAATTATATGCCACCTAAGCAAAAAAAAACATATTACCATACATATTACCAGTAAATTGTATGGTAATATGTTTTTTTGCTTATCAGGACTAATTTGTTTATATTTCAAGTACACCTTTAGCCTAGAACCAATACATATTACCATACACTTAAGCTCTCCAACCAAAGTGAAGGGAAAGCAAAACAACTTTGACCACATCTTGCAGTCAAAGCACCATGGCAAAATAAACAATCCAGTGAATCAATAAAATAACAAACCAGTGAAGTATGACTATGAGCTTCAAAACAGAAATTGAAAGATGATTTAATGCTTATGCAATAATGTCCAACCCCCAATCTCTATGCACCTTATGTTGTACATAGGACCTAAAACAGCAACCGCGAGAAATAGCCTGCAAAACAATAAACGTTAGAAAACCAACGGAGGGGTCGTGAGATGCGTCCTTAAGGATTTATTTGCCTCAAAAGCGTAAATCCCCCTAGGAAACAACCGGCCTCGTCTCGAATCACAATAGCGATCGAGGTATCCGAACTGGCAAGAATGGAAATATATGTTTCAGGAGATGAACAAGGAGAGAGAAAAATATGTTCTTGATTTTTATGCGTATTATCAAAGTGATAATTGACTGTAACTCACCGTTACCAAGTCAGTGAAAAATAGGAGACTGTAACAACTCAGTTTATTACGCTAAAAACATGGAGAGAGTAGAGTGCTGAACAAGTAATGAACTGTAAAAAGATGTTTGAGCTGAGAGAAAATTAATTGTTAAGAAAATATCTAACAGAATTTTTGACTTATTCAAAATGAAAAATAATAGGAAAACTTTGTAAAAAAGAAATAAATTAAATTCCAAATATTGATCAAATTAAAACTCTCTTAATAAAATTAATAATGTAATAAAATTGTTTTCAATAAAATTAATATTTAACTAAAATTCATTTAAAAACTTTTGAAATATTATAAAATTTACAACACCTTACACTTGACAAAACGAGTGGTGGACTTCTTCCACCGCAAGAGATTTTTGCCATCTGATGGACCCATCGGCGGACTTACCTTATAACCGGGGTGTGGGAGTGCACAGTGCACACCCTCAAATATTAAAATTCTCAATGATATCCCTATTAAATATATTTTTTGACCCTCTAGTTCTTCTAATCTTTTGCACACCCCGGCGGCTTGACCCTCTTTCCTTCACAGCTACTCAGCTGCAGTGATAGTGATGACACTACTGTTTACGGTAACAGTCATGTCAAACACACTATTTTCTCTTATCATTTTTGAATTGCCGTTTATGCCTAAAACTCAAGCCCTCACTGCTATCGTCTTCCTCACTTTGCAAACAAGGTACTCAATCAATGCATGCTTCAAATGCTCCCTATTTCATGCTTTTTTCTGCTCTTTATTTTCCAACATTTTTATTGCTATAACAGAGATGCAAAGTCGGGTTCAAAAGTCGGGTTCAAATGCTCCGCTATCTTTTCAATTGAAATATATTTGTACTTTTACACCACGTTCATATAATATTATTTGGAAACATGTGACAAATTTAGATTACATTAATATTAAATTAGTGAGATGTATGTGTCAAATTTTAAGAAATACAAGTGAAATGAGTAAATTACTCACATTTTTACAATGTGCAACCTAGGCCTTGCCTTATTCTATACTTTCTCTTTTTTTTGTTGCTATCTTTAATCACTCAATTATATATTAAAAAAAACTTTCAAAAAAATAAAATTATAGATTAAAAAATAAACAATGTAAGTACGATTGCTTTAGATTGAAGTATCTTGAACTTAAAGATGGCTACGGAATTTGTATCCTACAGATTATAGATTGAAGTGGGAAGATGGGGAAAATTAAATGTTGTTACAACTTGAAAGTTTTACGTGCTAGTATCTTGCAAAGGATGCAATCGATCCCTTGGTTGTAAATTATTTTCTTTTTCTATATATAAATAAGAAACCTCCACTAACTAACCCTCCAAGTAGAAAAATGATTTATTGGAAGCAACGCAGTGCAGTGGAAGGCGCTGAGCCCCGTGATAATCGTTGAATGAACAACCTTTCATCGGTCCATGCAATGCGTCCAGATTTCAAGGGTTCCCGCTAAAACGTCCGGTTACTTTCTCATCTCAGCTCAAAAAATATCATCACTTGCGGATCAAATCAATAGTATCCGTGCTTTTCGCGGCAATTTTTTTTCTTGCCGACACTTGCTTCTTCTTAATCCTCCCTCACCCTCAAACATCTTTTACTTCTTTCTCATCCCTTCCAATTTTACAACACATTTTTTTCTTGTGTTATTATATTATAGATATTCCATTCCAAACCAGATTTGTCTCCTGATCTTCTATTCCATTCTACCAGAATAATAAACAATAAATTTAGTTGAAGCAGGTAGCCTTGCTGATGCAATTTGGCGGTAAATTCAGTTAAAAAAACCAACCATGCCTCCTTACAATAGTTAGGTGCACATTTCTTTGTCTTTTATTGCTTTATCTACAATTTTTAAATCTCATCTTCTTTTATTTATTTATTTATTTATTTATTTATTTATTTATTTATATATAATAACATTGAAGGCCTCGTAGGGAGTTGTTTCATCTAGTTGGTCATGTGATTGTAGTTTTTCAATGTTTTTTTACCCCCTCTCTCGCCATAAATATATATATATATATATATATATATATATATCTTATTTCCTTTTTTTTAATTGGACTCTATGACTAGAGGCTGCTATTTATATTCAAGAATAGTATTTGTTTGGGGCATTAGATTCAAGTTTCAACCATGGTGGTTGTTCTGTTTAGCAGAAAATGATATGGTTATTTGCAGGACTTGTTCTGTAAAAGTCAAGTAGGTGTTTTGTGATTGAAGAGGAGGTGCAAAAAGCAATGACAGTTGAGAGGAGATTTGTTTTGGTGGGGATTAGAATCGATGGCTACAGCAGACAGCTTCTCAATTGGGCACTTGTTAAAGTTGCAGAACCTGGTGACTGTGTTATTGCAATCCATGTAGTTAAAAGCTTAGGTAAGCAATTTTTAGAATTTTTTTTATATTAGCATCTGTATTTTTCTTTAGAAAACTTAAAAGTTAGTAATAGAAGTTATTTTAATGCAGATTATGTTTCTAAGAACAAAAGCCTTATAGATGACTATTTAGAGGTTTATGAAGGTCTGTGTGGTGTAAAGAAGGTACATAAACGTTTCTGGTTTCTTCACCTTAATGTTTCGTAATTATGTTACAGATTATATTGATGTTGGTTTGTTTGGATTTAAGGTTGGTCTCATTGGTCAGATTTTAACGGGAACCTCCGTTCGAAACATTCTTGTTAGAGAAGCAAAAAGTCAGGTTGCTCTCGCCCTAGTGGTAGGGTATGTAGAGTTTGTATTTCATAACCTATTGTCTTGGGTTTGTTTTGTTTTGCTTGTACCACACTTTCGGTTGAAGACGTGTCTGGTATCCAACACGTATCGTGTTGGACATCGACACTTCAATTACTTATATTTTTCAAATTAAAATCGGTGTCTCTATGCCTGTGTCGTATCTAGTGTCAGTATCGGTGTTTTATAGTTGCTTTCTCAGGTTAACCTAAAAGACTAGAACATGTTCTGATTGTAGGGGTCGAGCTGCCACTGCTAAATATTGCGCCGAACGGCTTCCACCCACCACCAATGTTCTAGCTATTCAAGATTCAAGAATTGTGTTCAGGAGGTGCACCAATATACAACCACCAGGTACATATTTGTGTCCTTAATTAGGCCAATTAGGCCAAATATAAGGCTAGCGTCAAGGTTTTAAAAAAAATCTGCAGCTACTATATGGGTTGCGTAGCTTTTGCGGTCTTGCTACAGCAACGCGACCGCGAATGAGGTTGTATTAATTAGCCGCATTTAACTGCGATTCTCCACGATATCAAGTATTGCGATGTGATTACTACTGTGATCATAATTTAAAACCTTGGCTAATGAGTTTGTGACTGACAAAAGAAACTAAAATATGGTTTGTTTTCATTTGTGATAGGTAGTCTTATATTGGATGATCCAAGACCAAGTTTAACAAGTACAGAAAACCTGAGTAACAAGCTAACCCAATTTGAATTTGGTGACTCTAACTTAGAGAGTGACAAATCACCAAGCCAAAATTCCGAGGAATTGAAAGAAGAAGCATTTGACAGATCAGAAAAGTACAAGTCAAATTTAATATCTATATTTGCAGACTATCCTACAGAGCAGAAGCTTGGATGGCCTCTACTTGGAAGAGCCAATTCAGGAATCTCACAAAATCTTCATCTAAGGGAGATGTCAGTAGTACAATGGGTAATGAGCTTACCAGATCGTTCACCACATAGTAGTCCACAATCTTCTTCTTCCACTGAGGAAAATCCATTCAAAAGGAGCATCGACGACATCGAGGATGAGAGCTCTAAAAATTCTTCACCCTCATCTGTTGAACTACAAAAAGACATAGAAGGAATGTTAGATGTAAATTCACTCAATTGCAAGTTGTTCGACCTTGATGTTCTGAAATCTTGCACTAACCAATTCTCTTCAGGTTCGTTGGTAACTAATTACTAACTACTAACATTTGCCTATAAAAAAAATAACGTTGTATTCCTTTGCAGAAAATTTGATTGGAAAAGGAGCGAGCAATCGTGTGTATAAAGGAGTTCTTTTTGGTGGAAAGCCAATTGCTGTTAAAGTATTGCGATCATCAAAAGAATCATGGAAATATTTTTCACTTGAGGTGGAAATAATGTCCTCATTGAAGCACAAAAATATTACCCCACTACTTGGAATTTGCATAGAGGGAAATTCTTTAATATCTGTTTATGACTATTTCCCCAAAGGCAGCTTAGAGGAAAATCTACATGGTAAATCTTCTATGAATTTTTTTTGACTTTTTAACCATTATATAAATTGCTGGAAATTGAAAATATGTTGATATGAATTTAGAAACGTGTGTAGGAAAGAACAAGGATGGATCCATTTTGTCATGGGATGTTAGATTTAATGTAGCTGTTTGGATTGCTGAAGCCTTAGATTACCTACACAGAGAAGCTTTGAAGTCTGTTATACATAGAGATGTCAAGTCTTCAAACATTCTTCTTTCCCAAGGGTTTGAACCACAAGTAATCAAAAGTTCTGGCATCATTCCATACTCCCTCTAGTCCTACTTAAAAAAAAAATTGCAGTTTTAGGTTCATTATGTAAAGTTAAACATTATGTGTGAATTGATAGTTTCACTCATGAGTCATGATTGTTATTTTTGTTGCAGTTGTCTGATTTTGGACTTGCAATATGGGGACCAACAATTTCATCATTTTTAACACAAGAAGATGTAGTAGGAACATTTGGTTACCTTGCTCCTGAATATTTCATGTATGGAAAGGTTAGTGATAAGATAGATGTCTATGCCTTTGGTGTTGTACTACTTGAACTAATATCAGGAAGGGAACCAATCAGCTCTGACCCTTCCAAAGGACAGGAAAGTTTGGTCGTGTGGGTAAGTAAAGTGCTAACCCCAATGAAAACAAATTTTGACTTTTTTGTGAATTATGTTGAGCATAAATATCTTTTATATAATTAACATTACTATCATTTTTAGGCAAAACCAATAATAGAGAGTGGGGATATTATAGCTTTATTGGACCCAAAATTAGAAGGGAAATTTGATGAGGCTCAATTACAAAGAATGGTTCTAGCAACATCTTTATGCATCACACGAGCTGCTAGGCTTCGTCCGAAAATAAATCAGGTAATTATTAATACTAAATGAAGCTGTCAAATTCTCAAGTGAAGTCATATTCATAGTTATATTTAAGAATTTTTATCTTAATTGTTATATTTAATATTAATCTTATATAGTTAAACACTTCTATCGTGTACAGATACTCAACATCTTAAAAGGGGATGATAAAGTTGAATACTGCTTCAATGAGCATTCAAACAACCAAGAAAACATTGATGATGAAGTCTATCCAAATTCAAGTGCAGAGTTACACCTAAGTCTTGCATTACTTGGTGTTGAGGATGACAGTACGTCACACAGTAGTATAGATCACAACTATAGTGAAAAACTTGAAAAACCAATGGTGCAAGTCGTCGAGTTTTAATTAGTTTCTTTCAATTCAAACACTTGTTTATCAGTAGTTTTTGAGTGAGTGTACAGTTAAATTTTTTTAAAAAAGGAAATAATTGGCAATGGTTGAAGATGCTACAAGTTTTTGCTTATATTAGTTGACTAAAAGCCAATCATAATGCATAAAAAATGCACTTGCAAAATTTAAAATGAACCATAACTTATTTTCGATCAAAATAATGTTGGGATTATGTACATCAAAGTAGGAATGTGTCCTCAGTGTCTAATTAATAACAATTTGCTGAGCATCAGTACCATATTGATTACAGCTTCAAGAATAAATAAATGAAAAGATAAGTAATCATCCCTATGGACTCATCTGTCATTTTTTATATGCAAATGGTAGTGGTTAATTATTTGAAAGAAGAGAAATGTTAGTTTTCAGGATTTGAACTATAGACGTTTTACTTATACTAGCTGAGATGCAAAACAAAGAGTGAACATCTCAACAAAACACTTCATATTAGCATTCTCGAATCTTGACACATCTCAACATTGGGGTCGCCAAGTGCTTCGAAACAGACGGTTGCATGCGGCTTCCGTCACTGATGAAAATCCCATCGTCAATGGCACATAACCCTCGCAAGATAGAATCTCAATGATATCTGATTCTAGTTACAAGTGCTCTTTTACATGAAGAGGCTTGTTTTACTTAACAGAAAACTAACTCTAATTGTCTAATACAATGTCCGGTAGTAACTCTTAAACTGAATGAATACAAGGTACAATTACAATTAACTCTATACAATTACAAATTTACAATTAACACCAGCAATCTACATTTAATATTGTCTCTCCTAATCCGGCATACCAAGGAGCAAAGCCGCCCTTTCGGCCTCTTCCGATTAGCACGCTTTCGGGAAGAACATAGGGTAGTAGAGGATCCAGCATGCGGAACACGGCGATCATTTGCTCACGAGTAACTGAGATTAATTATCCAAAGCTCCCATGCCAAGCTTTTCTCTTAATTTTGTGAAGGACTCCAACTTCAAAGGTATTGTCATTATATCTACAACTTGATTGACAGGGTTGCAGTAGCGAAATTCTATTACTTCATCACTGCACAAGTCCCTTAGAAAGTGAAATCTTACATCTATGTGTTTACTCCTACCATGCAAAACTGGATTTTTTGACAGTTTGATGGTGGAGCTACTGTCACAGTATATTACAGTTGCCTCCTTCTGCTCCATTCCTATCTTGCTCAGAATTCTTCTCAACCAAACTTCTTGACAGGCACTGGCAGCAGCTGCTATAAACTCAGCTTCATTTGTTAACAAGGTGACCACAGGTTGTTTCTTTGATGACCAACAGTCCCTGAACCCAACATATGCACGTATCTTGAGGTGCTTTTTCTATCATCTGAATCCCCAACATAATCACTATCTATGAAGCCAGTTAACTCATCCTTGTCCTGCCTAGCACCACTCTACTTATTATACAAAATACCAAGACTCAGTGTTCCTCTAACATATCTCATAATCCGTTTAACAGCAGTAAGATGAACTTCTGTAGGCCTCTCCATGTATCTACTTGCCAAGCATACAACATACTTCAAATCAGGTCTTGTAGTTCTAAGGTACATCAAGCTCCCTATCATTTGTTTATAGGTGGCATCTACTGCCTTACCATCTTCATTTCTTGACAGTTTACTTCCAGGCACAATAAGATTAGCTACTGCCTTGCTGTTTTCCATGCCAAATCGTTCTAAAATCTCTTTAGCATATTTCTGTTGGCATATAAACACACTAGTAGTAGTTTGAGTTACCTCAATCCCAAGGAAGTATTTCATTTTCCCTAGGTCAGTCATCTCGAATTCTTGCTTCATGGACTCCTTAAAATCAACACATAGCTTCTCATCACCCCCTGTGTAGATCAAGACATCTACATAGAGACTTACAATTAGTAAATCTCCCTTAGTCCTTGTTTTGGCAAACAAGGTGTGCTCATGAGGGCATTTGCTGAAGCATTCTTTGCCATAGGATTCAATTTTGTTGTACCATGTCCTGGGTGCTTGCTTCAATCCATACAGTTCCTTTTGCAGCTTATATACCTTCTTTTCTTCACCCCATTTGATATACCCACTTGGTTGAGCAATGACATCTTCACTTAATTCACCATGTAGGAACACACTTTTCACATCAAGTCGATACACTTTCCAACCCTTAAGAGCTGCTACTGCAAGAATGGATCTGATTGTATCCCATCTAGCAACCGGAGCAAAAACCTCATTGTTGTCCACACCATGTCTTTGTGCATACCTCTTAGCAACCAACCTGACCTTATGTTTTTCTATCTTCCCTTCTTCATTAAACTTTGTTTTGTAGATTTAACTCCAATGGCAGTTGCAATTGAAGGTAGATCTACCAGTTTTCAGGTATTGTTTTTCCTAATAGCCTGGATTTCAGCATCCATAGTCTGCTGCCAGACAGAGTGTTGCACAGCTTCCTCAAAAGTGTCAAGATTTGAACACACCTAGACTCATTTCATCATTGAAGTGAGAACTTTCACCTGTTTCATAATCATTTAGCCAAGCCGGTGGTCTTCCGACTCTCCTTTGCTCATTATCAACATTCTCCTCTTGTTGTTCACAACTTTGATCAGTTACAACAAGTTCCCTATTCTAATCAGAATTACTTGGCTCCCACAAGTTCCCACAAGCCGGTGATGTTATGACGTGCTATGTGTCGCATTATTTTAATGGTGAGATTTTATTATTGGCGTGTGCTGTTTAATGGTGTAAGTGTGGCATCCCTTGTGGGTGTATTGAAAAACGTTTTGAAAACTCTGATTTTTGTCAATAATTTTCCGGGTAGAAAAGGGGTGTTACACTGAGCAACCTCAGCCTCAGCTTGGTCATCTACATGCATGGCGTCTGGCTCAGCAGGCTCGTGATAATAATGCTCCTGGTCCTGCTGCTGCGCACGGTCTCGGACACGTCTCTGACGCTTAGATGCGTGTCCCGCCTCTCTAGCCCTCAATCTGATCCTGATCCTACTGCCAGCAGAATTCTGCTCATCTCAGGGTTCTGCTCCTGAATGCTCGCCTCGCTCTAGGTTTCCTGTTCTGGTTGCCACTGAAAAAATCAAAAAAATTAATTAAAAGGGAATTCTAAAAAAAATCAAAAACATTCCGGAAATATTTTGGTTTCCGGAAATACCTCTTTTTGAGGTATATCCGGAAATCCCTAAAATTTAACTTTCCGGAAATACCTTAAAAAATGGTATTTTAAGGTATTTCCAGAATGTTTTTTGGAAAAAATACGTTCCGGAAATACGTCTATTTTCAGGAAGTTTAGGAAAAACACTCAATTTTTCTGGAAATATGATGCAATGATGAATGATTTCGTTTTTTAACCATTTTTTAGAAGTATTTTGGTTTATTTGGTCAATTTGGGGGTATCGGGTCGGGGGGTTTTTACAAAAAAAAACACCCAAATTAAACTGATAATGAAATATTGAGTAGCCAAAAGAAAACTATGGTTAAAACTGGCGGCGTTGCTTTTGTCTTTTTGAATTAAAAAGGAAAAGAAAACGCTAAACAGCGAAAAGGTTTACGAATTTCATAGTTAAGGGTTCTGATAAGATTCGTTTTGTTTTTGTGTTTCTTGGAGTAAGTCTTAAGAGTGACGCCTTAATTTGGTTCTCAAAGTATTTTAGAACAGTGTAGCAAGCTCAAGAAAAACTATTATTATTAAATCGCTAATCCCAAATAATGCCTTATATTATATTCTAATTCTAATGTTTTTTTTTTATAAGCAAGGTTAGTGGGATGGGGAAATGTTTCCTTCTTGCACTCTTTTGGTGCACTCTTTCGATATCTCTTAGCTCGCCAACTGAGCTAGTACCTAATTGGGATTAATGTTAAAAAATAGGTCTAATATTAGCTGCTTAGTCATTCGGCGTATGTGACAGTGGAACCATCATATGATATAAGGCTGGGCCTACGGGAATTATTAATGGGGATTCAATATGTGAAAAAATCAACTAGTGTTCTGTAGAATACGTATAAATTGGAAGGAAGCGATTGAGAGAGAGAAAGAGAGAGTCAAAAAAACAAAAACGAAAAGAAATCGTGGAATCTCTGAACCTATCGTTTCCTCCTGGTACGTCCATTTTTTTCTGCTTCCCCCTAAATGCTATTATTTCGTTAGGGTTTCAATTTCATCTTCAATTCCATTCAATTACGCTGATTTATCCATCAATTGACTTCTCCTATTTACTTGTTTCCTTTGTTTTTTGCTCAATTGTAAAAACGCATTCCAATTCCTGCATGCACTGCTGTTTAGTATTGTACTACTTGTTTTACTTTTCGTTTGTACTTCGAATTCGCCGATTGGAATTCGCATTCGTATTCACATGAGTGTTGTGTATTTCATTGTTTTTTTCTTTCGATTAGGTGTGGCGGCATCGGCATCGTAATCTCTGCGGTTGAATTTAGGGATTCGATTTTTTCAATGGAAGATGGAGAGCTTGATTTCTCGAACCATGAAGTGTTTTCTAGTCCAAATATGGGGGAAATTCCCAGTAGTGGTTCAATGGACAGTTTCTTTGATGAGCTTTTGAAGGATACACATGCTTGCACTCACACCCACACGTGCAACCCTCCAGGTCCTGATTTTTCACACACTCACACGTGTTATCACGTTCATACCAAAATCGTGCCTGCAGCTGGTGATGGTGATGATCAGGTTGGGACCGATGATACTGCTGAGTCTGCTGAAAAGAATTCCAAAAAACGTCCACTTGGGAATAAAGAAGCGGTACGCAAGTACCGTGAGAAGAAGAAAGCAAGGGCTGCGTCGCTGGAAGATGAGGTTACGAAATTGAGAGCTTTGAACCAACACTTGATGAGGAAGTTGCAGGGGCAGGCTGCTTTGGAGGCAGAAATTGCTAGGCTTAAGTGTTTACTTGTTGACATAAGGGGAAGGATTGAAGGGGAAATTGGATCATTCCCTTATCAGAAATCACACATTGCCAACCCGCCAATCTCGAACTTGCCTGGTTCTTATGTCATGAACCCTTGCAATATGCCGTGTGATGATCGGGTTTACTGCCCTCATCCCGGTGCAGATGGGAATATTAGTGAAGCGGCAGCACTAAATGGGGAAGGATTTGAGGGTTGTGATTTTGAGAGCCTTCAGTGTCTGGCTGGCCAGAATGTTGGACTCAAGGACCTCCGTTCCTCTGCATCAAATAAAAGAAAAGGTAATGCTTGATCATGCACTCTTTCTTACTTTAGGGTTAAAATTTTCATTTTTCATACTAGGTTTATATTTAACCTGCACTTGATTTCATTTTAATTTCTGCCTGGTGTGTGGTGTGATCTTCATGGCATTTTTGAAATCTTTTGGAATGTGGTGATAGTTGATTGTCTTGTTACCTAGTTTTTGCTTTGTAAACATGCTATATAAAAAGCATTGAGATTTGAGAGTAAGAAAAGGAGAGGATAGGAGATGAAGCATAGCTTGCTCTGTAATGTAACCTGCTGCATGTTTTTGGTTTGGGTCTTAAATAGTGTCGGGGAGTTTAGAATTCAGATGGTCATAAAAAAACATCTTTTTGTTTTTGCATTATGTTTGATTGCTAATATTTATTCATGTAGCCGACTCTACCATGTAAAAGACTCTTGTTGTATGTTTAATTGCTAGATTTCATAATTATCCTTATATTCTTGTGCTGATAGTTAAATCTGATTGCTAAAATTTTATACAGGATGATTGTTAGCTTATGTGAGATTGCCAGATTTTAAAAGGGTAGTAGATATTACTAGTGCTAGTATTACAGAGTTCTTCTAAGTACTCCCTCCGTCCCATATTATATGTCGTTTTGGGTCATTTCACACATATTAAGAAAAGTAGTTAATTTTGTATGGGAAAGAGAAATTGTGAGTTAGTTTACTAAATTAACTTTCATTAATGACATTGGGAAGATAAATCATTAGAGTTATGAAAGAGATATTATTAAATAATAAAGGGTATGGTAGGAAAGGAACATTAATGTTTCATTGGGACTCTAAAAAGTCATGTATTATGGGACAATTTTTTTTGGCTAGAAAGTCATATAATATGGGACGGAGGGAGTATTACTGTAACTAGGTGCACTATGTATGTATGATTCAAATTTCAAAGTAATATATGATTGCAGTGAACATTTTTTCCAACTGTACCAAGAAGGTGGATTTTCTTTTTGAAATTTTGATGATAATTTTTTTATCCCTATATACAAAGTAATTGGGATTCTATCCAGTGTGATGACTTTAGAGCATGGAAGTTGCATATTCTTGTTTCTCGTCCTTTAAAATGATCTAATGGTTTTTTATTCATTAGGGGGATCTCGTGCAGCAACAGCTGGTTGAAGAGTTAATAAACTGATCGTTTCTATTGTTGCTATGGTAATATCTCCTTCCAATAAGTTGTTACCAGTTGCAGCATCAGCTATCCATCAAGTCAATTTTGAAAATTATTCTCTTTTTGACCCTCTGCTGATAGATAATTATTCTATCATAGACTGGATGGCTGTTCTACCATGGAAGATTAGTAGTTGATAAATGTTTATTAAGCAGACACAGTAGTTGATCTGTAGTCAGCAAGCATAGCTTATGGCTGAGACAGATTTGGTGCTTTCCTTTGCAACCATGCTTCGTGTTCCTTCACTTGTGCATGGACTAGTTAGACCAGCATCGTCGATGTTTTTTTGCTGTTTCAATTTTAAATCTGCTAAGCGTTTGACTAGTTTTTTTACTTTGTCTAATGTGGATGATGTTTTAAGTTATGATTCGTGTTTTCTAAGTTCGCAATTTCTTTATTGCTGGATTACAGAGCTGGGGAAGATTGGGTGTGTTTCATCTTTCAGTACTTTGTGCTGTGGACAGGTGAGGAACCAATGTCATTTTGTGTAATATAAACTTGTGCGAGTGAAACCATAAGATTGGCTTGTATGGTTGTCAGCACTGTTCTTTTTTTCATCTATGCTTATCTGAAAAACATAAGAGGTTTACGTCTTTAACATTTTACTCGACAAGGGGTGACTAGTTTGAATCCGGAAGAAACTGTTGTCTCTAACTGCAGATTTTGCATATGGGCTTTTGACTTCGAGGAGTACTTCTTTCTGTGTTTGAGAACACAAGTGGCTGTTTCGATTGACAGTGAAACATTGGAGCCTTGCTACCGTTAAAGTGAGATGGGAAAGATGGGAAGCATATCTACGTGTCTGCTCTTTAAAGGCCTATTGGTGAATTATTTGGGTTTCGAATGATTAATGAAACTATACTTGATTGTATCTTTTGCTACACTTAGAACCCCGATGTCCATTTACCATTGTGGACAAAATTTGTAACAATTTCCCTGCATTCAGTTGCTCACTGCTCAGTGAACATATAATGCATATCAGGACCTTTGCAAATCAGGACTTGAAGATTAAGTAAACGCAGTACCATTGCAAGCTTGTTCATCTCAAAGTAATAATGCATCAGCCATCAAGATTGGAATACCTTCGATATTTTAAATTGACAGGAATAACCAAGCGCCTCACACTTGATGGTAAAATGGTTTCACCTCAATGGATTTGTTGAAGGTGCACTATACCGGTACATGGTGTAAAAATGAAAATAACTCGTTGCCTCCTTCTCCCCCCTTTCGACCACTTCTCTCCCATTGACCCTTTGTAAAATCAACATCCCTTTGATGCTTATCGGTCTAGCCTTCATTTGGGTTCAAGTGTTAGCTAATTTCTTTTTAACTCAACATAGCAGTTCGCAATCCAACTCAACATAATGAGGGATGATGGATCATGGAAGGAGGTAATCTCTTATACACTGCTTGAAAATGGACCGAGTCCCGTGGATGAATGGACGACAGTGTTATAGTTCCAATCAGCCCGAGACAAAAATTTACCCCACCAAGCTGCAAGACATTCACAGCTAAGTGACAATCTAGTTGAACAGCTCATGCCGAAATTGGCTAAAAATACTGGTCACGGTCATAAACCAAACTCCTTAGGAAGCCATGCATCTTAATAACAAATAATTCAACAATCTTTGGTGCAGAATGTTTTCTGAGGCAAATACCAAAGAGGGAAGCCCTTGATAACCTGTCAACCACAAGTTCAACCGTATAACCTTGATACGGTGGCAGACTTGTATCAAAGCTAAAAAAAGATCTTCCCCTATCTGATTTGGAATAGGGAGTTGCTGTAGCAACCCACTTCGAGGCTGGGTACTCGTTGACAAGGCATGCGCCTTTGAATGAAGTGAAATGCACCAGCACGAATATTAGGATAGTTGAAAGTTTCCATTAAACTCCTGAGTGTCTTGGCAACCCCCTCCCAAATTGGAGAACAAAATATCTCCTCCAGTAAGGTTTCTTTTTAAGTTCTGAAAGGGATACAGTAGCTGTTTCCCCTTAAAAAAATTTGTCACCCTGTACTGAGAAACGGGGAAATCGTTTAGTGAACACAAATTAGGAAACTTCCATGGTTGACAAGAGAATTTTGATGATTCTATGGTTTGTTTCAATGGTATAGTGTTCTTATTAAATATTGTCTTCATTTTTTCATATCCTCCGTAATGGTATGCAGTTCAAGAACATATGTGGAAGTGTTATGGACAGACCACCTTGGACAAAATTCCCTCTGAAGAAAGAAATTGGGTGTTTTCCTTGTAGAAGAACTGTACCCATTGTTGTTCCAAAGGGATCAATTTCAACAATGAATTCCACTTCAAAATGGTAATGCCAAAACAGGTGTTGTCATCAATACCATAGCCCTTTTTAGAGCATCAAATGCTAGTTGAGCATTTAAGTGACTGAGAGAATAAGTGCTTGTTTGGTTTGGCGGTGGGAGGGCTTAGAATCGATTTTGACAGTGCCTTTCGTGATTTTGCTGATTGAATGTTTGGCTTCTTTTTTTAAAAGCGATTCTTGCTTCTAAAATTGATTCTAGTAGAAGCAACTAGAGCTGTCAATTTGGCCCATGTGGGCCAGCCCAGCCCCAGCCCCACGTGGCCCTAGGGCCAGAAGGCCCATGGGCCAAAAAGCCCACATATTCATAAGCCCACATGGCCCCAAGCCCCAGTGGGCCAGGGCCAGCCCCAAGGCCCTTAATTTTTTGTTTAATTTTGTGGATGGTTGTGATCCATCCAATATATTTTTTAAATCCATTGAATAATTATAAAAATACTTTTTAACAAAAAAAATAAATTTCAGTTTTTCAGTTTTTTTCAAATTCAGAAACTATATATATATATATATATATATATATATATATATATATATATATATATATATATATATATATATATATATATATATATATATATATATATATATATATATATATTATATAATATATATCAGCCACCACCGACCGCCGTGGTGGCCGCCGGAGCGCCGCCTCCCGCCGCCGAGTGGGTTGCCGGGCGGCCATTTATTAAAAGCAAACCTGTCTCATGTTTGTACATAAATCAACAGCAAATAAAATATATAGATATTAAATGCATCTGAAAATCATTGAAAAAAAAAGATATTAAAGAACCAAATTAAAGGCTAAAGCTTTATAAGACATGTATATGTATATGACTATAAAGAGCCAAATTAAAATGACCTTAACCAATTTAACCCATTCCCAAGCAACAAATGCAAAAAGAAAATGTTCTGAATTTCAAAGTAAAATAAATTGCTCATTGAAAAAAATCAAATGAACTATTTTGAATACGTAAAAGAAAGTGGTGGTTCACGGTTGTGGTCTCTGGGAACCCTCACATCCATAATGACTTTGAATTGGCCCTTGAATCCTAAAACTAATCTTGCATCTAATTATTACCAAATCCATGGTATCTTTTAATATTCTTATAAAACTTCTACCAATCTAATATATATATATATATATATATATATATATATATATATTATATTTATACATTTACAGATATTAAAAAATGAATAAAAATATATGAAGTATAAAAATATATTAAAATGATGTTTAAAAGTATTTTTTTAGTGAAAGATTTTTTATGTTTTAAAAATATAAAGGAGGTGGTAGTGATGGTGGTGGTGGTGGTGGTGAGAAGAAAAATGAGGTGGTGGTGGTGGTGAGTGGGAGATGGTGATGGTGGTGATGGTTGTGGTGAGAGAGAGAATGAGGTGGTGGTGAGAGTGATGGAGAAGAGGAATGGGGTAAAAGAATGAAAGAGAGGTGTAAGTAGTAGGAAAAGAATGATAAAAAAAAAATTGGGGGCCAACCCACAAAGCCCTGGCCCCAACCCACTAAAAAATTGAAAATGTGGGTTGGGGCTAAAAAAAGCCCCATTAATAGGGGGCTGAAATATTGGGATTTTTTTTTGTACCCCCATCATCTCCCTAGCTACCCCCACCGACCCTGCGAAAAGACGCAATTGTCCTTAACAAAATTTAAAAATCCCGAACGTATCCTGAGTTCATTTTTTTTTTTTGGAAATCGGATTTAGGTAAATCCGATTTCCACTAAAAATTTTAAAAAATTTAAATCGGATTTATTTAAGATGGGTAGATCCGCTTTTAAAAATAACAAATCGGATTTACCTTAAGTGGGGGTAAATCCGATTTGTTATTTTTTAAAAGCGGATCTACCCCATCATATAAGGTAAATCCGCTTTTAAAAATAACCAAAGCGGATTTACCTTATGTGGGGGTAAATCCGCTTTGTTAGAAACAAATTTCGATCGTCTTTTGGTTCTGTTTAGTGTGTAGTTCGTTAACACGTGACAATATTGTACGTCGGGCAGAATAATTTAGGCTAAAAAATCAGTGTTTTCGGGCAACCTACTCAAATTGTAATGAAACCACATTCTTTAAATCGGAAAAATATTAAGGATTAATACTCCTCAAGAAGGAACTTCTTTCAGGACTGGGGACCTCAAAATCCCAAATTCCATCGTTTACTATTTTTTATTAATTTTTTTAATTTTTCATAATCTCCAAAAAATCTGAAAAATTTTGCATAACTTTATTTTGGTTTTATTAGATTTTTAGTGGTGTTTTCATAATTTTTGGATTAGTTTTGGCTGTTTAACGGATTTTTAGTAGTATTTTATAACCTTTTTTAAAAAATTAAATAAAAAACAATTTTTTTAATAACAAAATCGGATTTACCTTAGGTGGGATAAATCCGATTTTCTTTTTTTAGGGAAATCGGATTTATCTTAGGTGGGATAAATCCGATTTTCTCTTTTTTTAGGGAAATCGGATTTATGT
This sequence comes from Astragalus membranaceus, assembly GCA_039519185.1. NCBI lineage: Eukaryota > Viridiplantae > Streptophyta > Magnoliopsida > Fabales > Fabaceae > Astragalus > Astragalus membranaceus. Next base: position 100,739,330 of record CM076850.1, read on the forward strand.
ACCCACTAGGTAAATCCGATTTCCAAAATAACAAAGCGGATTTACCTCCAGCTAAGGTAAATCCGCTTTGTTATTTTTGAAATCGGATTTACCTATTGGGCACCCCCATATGAGGTAAATCCGACTTTAAAAATAACAAAGCGGATTTACCTCAAATGGAGGTAAATCCGAGCGAATTGAAAATTGGCACAGGGGTATTTTCGGGTTTCACTTTTATGTGGGGGTAGATTGAGAGATGATGGGGGTACAAAAAAAAACCCTGAAATATTTGGGGCTAAATTAAGGGGCCAATGGGGCTGGGCTTGGGGCCAAATTGACACCGTCTAGAAGCAACTCTCCTTAGCTTTTGCTTCTAACTAGAATCGATTCAAACCAGAGCTCCCATGGACCATGGTGGCTGGATGAATAGACCAATTAACCCTCTTCATTTTTGTGTGCACCATTTCTGTTGGAAAGGTAGACTCCCATGGTGGCGTCACTGTCTACTAACTTTGTTCTGCCGGTTATTTGCTAGGTTAGAGAAGATGAAATGGGCTAAGGCCTAAGGCCGGCCCATCACAGTGAAATGATAGACCAAGGTACTTCTCAAGGCCATAAAAAAATTAAAAAAGAGGTGTACATCAATCAAATGAGTAAACGACCACTTGTGGGTCTAAAAAACTGGCTCTCAAAGTAAAATTATTTTTGGCAATAGAAAAACAAAATAAATTTATTAATATATGTCGTCTATTTATCAAAATTTTAATTTGTAATGTAATTTTAAGTTGATACCTATTTTGGTAATTTCACACCCCAAAAGCAATTTTGATCCAATCTATTCAAACAACAAAGTTTGGTAAAAATCACTTTTTGATAAATGTATCCAAACAAAAATCACGTTATGTTCAACTCAATTTTAACTAAAATCAATTTTATAAAATCAATTCTATCAAAATCAATTCTCTCCGCAGAACCAAACATATATCTTTTTTAACAAGTTAGTCAACAGTGTGGCAACAGCAACATTCAGTTTAATAATCTAATCTAATATCTATTAATACCAATCAACCACATTTGATTTACCAAAATTAGACACAACCACTAAATGCCACATGTTTTTTCTTCACAATTTTTTTCCCACGTCGCGGTTATATGTGTCCTTTTACTTCGGTCTATTTCACTTCCAGCTTCCCACTTTTTCAAAAACTGCTCTCCCTATGTCACCGTCTCTCTCTCTCTCTCTCACTGTATCCGTCTCTGTTTTCAGCTTTCCAACCATTTCTTTCCAACTCTCAACCCCTCCTCCTTCAACAAAACCCATTTTCTTCTCAGTTTACTTTTCCCTTCATTAACATCACTTTCATCTTCTCTCACAATTTCATCTTCTGATTTTTGTTCATTTTCTGTTACCCTCTTCTTCTACTCTATTTTCTTACCAAAAAACCAAAACCCCTCATTCACAAATCAAGAAATCGCTAAAAATCAAGAAATCGCGAGCGGGAAAGATTGAAGAAATGGAAGCCGAAAAAGAAGCTCCAAACGGATCCATCGTCCTTTTCTCTATTTCAATATTAACTTCATCTTCTTCGAAAGTGAGCTTTCTTTTTTCCCTCTCATTTGTGGTTTGCTCCCAGTCTTCCTATTCATTCAGTTTCTTCAAATTATTTTACTTCTAAACTGCAATTTTAGGTTTCAAATGTTAGGATTTTGCTTGGGTGCTGACTCCCACATTACTCATTTTTAGCTTGGGATTTTAGGGTTTAGGTTATGTATGGTTTTTTTTGCAGATTATAGGCATCAAACAGTTTTAAGGATTATAGGGTTTTGCTATTTAGTTTTTTTCAGCCATGAACCATTTTCCAATTTTAGGGATCTTTTGGTTTGAAGATTTAACTTCGTATCTGTTGTATTCCTAATAGTTTCTTTTAGTGTTTATTTTATTTTTCAAGGAAGTAGTAACTGAATAAACACTTGAAAATTATCATGTTCATATTAACTGAATAAACATGTTCATATCAATTTGGTTTTTGGCAGAATGTTATTGTCTAGGCATTTTGGGATTTGTAGAAGGTCCTTATAGGATGATAGAAGTCAATAATACTTGAAAATTACAATTGCAAGTTCAAATATTTCAACCATGTCTTACAGGGAGGAGGAGCGGTGACGGGAACCTGCGATGGGAAGCGGCGACGGGGAGCTGTAATGAAAGTCATACCGTATATTCAGCTCCTATTGATAGAAGAATAATTGACACAAGCTCATAAGTTTAGGTCATTACATACTGATACAAGGCTATGAATCCATGGACTGAGAGAAGTTGATTCTCTGAATCAACTTTGAGAAAATTGATTTGTATATTGTGTTTGTGAAAAGTAGAGAGTGAGCTTTTATTGCTGCAGTTTTTACAAGATTGTGTAATAGGTAGGTTGCATGTTTGCTGCTGGCATAACTGAATTGGCCTAAGCTAACTGGCTAACCTTAGTTTTGTTGCCAGATTACATATTTGACTTGTGCCCAAATAAAAGAGTTTATAGCTCTATTACATACCGTTAGCGATTAGAGTAAGTTTATGGTGTATTTCTTTTTACTCACCAAGAAGGGAGAAGAACAAAGAATTTGTAATTTGTAGGATAAATTAACTTTACTGCACATTTTATTCTCAAGATTATATTCATGTCAAAGTTTGCACTCTAACCTCATCAATTCTGTTTTTGCATATGTCTTTATTATTTTGCTGACTTTTTGTTCTTATATGGCTGGATACTTTTCATATCTACAGACTTCCCTAGGGAACAATTTATTGTGGGAGTGTAGAGTGAAGAGTGAAGAGATAAGCTGAATTGTGTGATGAGAAATTATTTGACGGTATAAACTGAATATACTAGGTTGATTTTTGTATGATGAGAAATTTATCGCAGCTATCGCGGTGATTGCAACGGAGATTCACTTTAATGGTATGTTCCCATTTTTTTCTTAATTTATCTACTGTTTTTAAATTCTTATTCTACAATGGGTAAAGTGGTGTTTTGAATTCAATTACTTTAACATGATGTATATATTAAACATTGAATTCTAATGTTTTAAATTTTTATTATGCAGCTTGAAATTAGCCCAATGTGGCCTGGAGGAAGGGCCTTTTTAGACTTAGTTTTTTGTGTTTCTACATTGTATAAATTGGTTCTCTGCATATAATTCTATCTGTCTATATAAAGTACTTTTATCAGTTTTGGAGGATTTTCCGCAACTCTTATTGATCTACCAGTTTGGGTGATGAATGTAGTACTTACCAGTGTTATCAGAACCGGTCCGGACCGGCCGGTCGGACCGGTCGGACCGGGACCCGGTGGTCTTCACGGACCGGGCAGCTTGCAGGACCGGACCTGTAGTTGGCCCGGTGATGACGTCAGCGAACCGGTGAAAATCCGGTGAAAACCCGGTCGGACCGGGTCGGACCAGTTTTTTTTTTTTTTTTTTAAGATGAACCAATTATAAATTTTGCATTTTTCACAAAAAAGACTTGGGTGGGATTCGAACCCCCTCCCTAGTATTCAACATTTCAACTTTTTAACCATTAAGCTATCTATTATTTGTTGATACTGTCCCGCATTCATTAAATATATTCAATTCCGGATATGTTAATTTTTTTTGCACATTCTTTCATTAATAGTTTTGATTAAACACTCATTTTTTTGACAAATTGATTCAAGTTCAACACTCATAAACATGTTAGTAAATGTATCAGTGTTATCAGAACCGGTCCGGACCGGCCGGTCGGACCGGGACCCGGTGGTCTTCACGGACCGGGCAGCTTGCAGGACCGGACCTGCAGTTGGCCCGGTGATGACGTCAGCGAACCGGTGAAAATCCGGTGAAAACCCGGTCGGACCGGGTCGGACCAGTTTTTTTTTTTTTTTTTTTAAGATGAACCAATTATAAATTTTGCATTTTTCACAAAAAAGACTTGGGTGGGATTCGAACCCCCTCCCTAGTATTCAACATTTCAACTTTTTAACCATTAAGCTATCTATTATTTGTTGATACTGTCCCGCATTCATTAAATATATTCAATTCCGGATATGTTAATTTTTTTTGCACATTCTTTCATTAATAGTTTTGATTAAACACTCATTTTTTTGACAAATTGATTCAAGTTCAACACTCATAAACATGTTAGTAAATGTATAATTATAAATAAAATTATAATAAAATTTCTATATTAATAAATGTATACTTTCTTAGTATATATTATAATTTTTTGAATTTATTTAATATAGACCGGTCATGCCGGTCCGACTAGAGACCCGCGGTCCGACCCCGGGTCTAGTGACCCAGTGCCTTGACCGGGTCGATGGCCGGTCCGGGTCTGATAACACTGGTACTTACTGATATGCCAGATACACTTACTGTTACATTTGACAGATAATTTATAGGAATATATCATGATTGGTGCGAGTCCTTAAATACCTACCCTCGAACGTATGATCTTCCTCATTCTAGCTTTCTCTTCAAAAACCTTGGGAAAAGATGTAACATTGTGGATGTGGTTGTGGAGATAGATCGCATACTGAGACCGGTAGAAATAATTAAGAAGCTTGGTTAAATTTCCCTATTTTATATAATTCTCTAAGCTCTAAAATGATTTCTTTTTTGTATCATGTTGTTAGCAATAGCTAGCTGCAGTTACTTTTTGCAATTCATTTTCAATTTTGTTATTGGCTTACATTTAAAATTTATATCTATTGTCTGTATCTTATCAAATTCTATTATGAAAAGGTTTGGTCATTTTAAATGCATTGATCTATATATATGTCGGATGTAAAGTTACACAAGTGAATTTAATATAAACACTTTAGAATCTATTTTCATCCTTATTTTTAAGTATCACATCCAACAATGCTTTAATATTGTGACTTTTAAGTTTGTGCAGTGACTACGGGTAAGGGAGTTTGTGTCCCAGTAATATTGAGAGGTAAATCCATGTCTATTGATGTTTCATCTTAAATTGTTTGTACGTTTGCTTTCCCTATCCTCTATCCTATGTGTCCACGTAACAATCTGTTAAGAATGAGCTCTATCTCCCCCCCTTTCACCTCTGCATATAGTTGTAGCTATCGCCTTTTAGTTTTGATTGATAAGAAGTTAAACTCACCAAGTCATTTATTTCTATACAAGCTTTGGAACTAGAAGATCTCAACTCAAGTTTGTTGGTGAAGAATTGGAATGGCATCGGGTATATTGACCTCTTGATTGAGAAATTTGTCTTTCACAGATAAACAAATAGGAGGTACACATGCTTTCAAGTAGTGCTTTTGATATTTCCTTATCTACATTCATATCATGCTATGGTTAAGTTGTACATCACATTATCTAACATTTAATTTGTTTAGTTCTTCTAGATATCTCTGAATATTGTAAGGCTTGCACATCTTTCATGTTAGACTAGATAGTTTCTTTGTATTATATGCCATATCTCTCAGATTTGTGTGATAATGGGGTGTGCTAATTATAACTTCATTATATTAGATATTTGTTTTTTCTTTTGTTTTCCTCTTCAAGATGGTAGTAGTTCTTGCTGGAGGTTTCATTGTATATTTTGTAATTACATGCAAAACAATTTTAGGTAGTGTTAATCACTTTAACAAGATGCCACATGATCCAATTACAATCCCTATTGCAAGTTGTGTTTCATGTAGCATTTGTAATATGATTACAAGCATCTATTTGCTTAAGATTACTTTTCAATTTTCGCAATTTTTAACTGAAAAGCCTTTTTCTTTGAAGCTGACAGGTTCGATTTTGAATCACAAAAGAACATGGTTTTCAGAAAAAGAAGCATCCTTAAGGAAGGTAGGACCCTTATAGCTCAGAGAGTTGATTTATGTGCTCATATACTCAATTAACCATTCTCCAATCATTTTTATCGAATGTGATTGTAGAGTGCGTGTATTTTAGTGTATTGATTGTAGAGTGCAGAATGACCTAACAAATACAAGACTAAAATTTCATTTTCAAATTTTGTACCTGCATCTTTGGCACTTTTTTTTTTTCAAACTATGTACCTACTATTGCTTTGATACTAAAATTTGTTTTACGAACTCCTTAGCTGCAGCACAAAAGCACTGAAGTCTTCTCTATTTCCATGGTTTTATTTTTAATTACATTTCCCTGCTTACGTTTAATTTCCTTTGCCAATAAAGATTCTCCAGTTTGATTTTCATTAGCACCAAGTTGGCTTAGACACACACACCACACAAGCAAAAGGTGTAGCAGATTGTAATTATAAAGACCTACTTAATCTGATACATTGGTTAAAGTGGTTTCGAATCTGTAACATAGTTGTTCGTTCCCTTCTTTCCATTCGAATCTATGAAATGGAATCTGCAAAATAGAATTTTTTGGGTTATCTAGCTTTTATCAAATCTGTTGAGAGAAAGACAGAAGTTGTTCACCCTTTTCTTTCCATTTTTTACAATCGACTTTATCTACGTTTCCATTTTTTAGATCATTTTTTTTTTAAAAAAAAGAAGAAATCTGTTCATAGCTTTTATATTAGTATCTGTGACATATTATGCAGCAATTTTTTTTGAGTTTGTTCATCCATTTTTTTCCATATTATGTATGCTTCCTTTAAATCTCTATGTATGCTGTTTGAAAATGCCACATATAGTCTAATTATTTTTTAGAATCAAATAAGAGTCTGACAACCAAAGAAGAACGTTTTTTATGTGGGTGCACATAATTGTTTTTGTTTGACATGGTTGTTTTTCTTTTGTGCTTTGTGAGATATTGGAAAGAGCATCAAGGAAACTCCAACCACAAGTCCACAACTACCGGTGTTGGTGTTGGTGTTGGTGTCGGTGTTTGAGGGTATGGGATTGTTTTGTTGATGCTCTATCAACTTATCTCATTATTATTTGATTTTGGCTGTGATTTTTTGTCTAATTTTTTACTAATTACAAATCTTCTTGACACACAACACTTTGGAACTGAATCTATTACTCCAGCTAAGAGACAGCCAACACTCAACACTTTGTAACTCCACAACTCTCATCTACCAAAAGCAAGAAAATCATGGACAAGAAGTGATTAGGGTGTAGTTCATCTTCTGCTACAAATGTTGAATTTACTATTTTAGTTGCTTGGTGTAATATGTTGTAAGAATGTTAGTTGTTTTGGGATTAGGGTGAATCCAGCTGTTTAACCAAACTTCTTTTACTATGGTTCCATTGTCTGAGACTATCTGCAACTGGCTTTTTTGCTTCCTTGACACTATCTATGTTAAATTTCAGTATTGATGTTATTTCAATCAATACCATATGTGTTTCAGGCTCCACAACTGACTTTCTATGTTTAACTGTTTTTTAATTTAAATTTGTTATCAAAATTTATTTCATTGAAACAGACACTACTCTTTGACATACCCTCAGTATGCGTAGTGTCTTTAGTTGTTCCAACTTTCCTACTTTTATAACAAGTCAATTGTGTTCCTTGGTTGGATATTTTGTGTATTGTGTAGGCAAAAGGCGAGAATTCAATGAAATAGCATGATACTATATATCTTACTTTACATACCGAGTACTAAATGCTAAATATCACTGACTTGCAAGACTTATGGAAGAGAAGAGAGAAAACCATCCTAATTAGTTGTATCTGATATGTGCTTCATAGATCAATCCTTATGCTTATGGATGCTTCTTGAAGGGACAACACTTAGTGTTGGGTCAAAGACAATAAGATTAGTTTTCGTCCTATCTTAGAATAGAAATACAATATACTCATTGAGATTTGAAATTAATTTTTAATGTTTTGTTAACTTAGTTTTTATAATACTAAACTTTCAAAATTTGAATTTTGATTTGAGTACTTATCATACCACGTAACGCGATCGTCCCTTGCATCCGCACGGGTATGTTACTAGTTTCCTATAGAAGCTAGTTGAGCGGCTTGAGCCTATGGATGGGTGCGGTAGTGCTTCCCCTATACCCCCATTCTTATTAATATCCATGGATATGTATATGGGTAGACAGCCATATTTATGAATATTTAACAATTTAACATGAAATAGAATCATACAACATAATATGACAACATTGTGTCCATCGAATCATACAACATAATATGACAACATTGTGTTAATATATTTAACAATTATATTAACATTGTGTAATATACTATATTATACATTTATGAAGGTTTATTATTATGGGTCCATCGACCACAAAAGATATTAAATAGTGAAGAAAATAAAATTTACTTCATTTCAAAGTGATTAAAATGTCATTATTTACTATTATTTAATTAAAAATCATTGTAATTAGTATATAGGTACCCGTGGGGTGAATACAAGAGTTGTTGATGAGGTTAAGCTAGCATGTCATGATCCAAAAAGATTTAGGCTCAAAGGTGACATCACCATCAGAGTTGAAGCAGGAGATTGAGTTGAAAGATCGAAGATGGGTCGATATCGATGGAAGAGAACTATTATTGCCACCTTGTCTCTGAAACTAAAGGGCGTGTTCCAAATTTAAATATGTCACTTCTAAATAAAAAAACAATATACAAACGATATTTCACGCGCTCACGAAACATGCTAGCAATGTCCGTATCGAGTTCTATGTTGTGTTAGTTAGATCGCCCGATGATATAATCACCAACTTACGCCAAACTAGACCATTTGAAATATTATTGCAAACTACAATAAATCAAAACCCCAATGATGAATTTCCATACTTTGTATTGTGTGTTTTGAACTAACGTGAACTGAGATCACACATGCTTGGGTGAATTCAGTTCACTCAAACATGCATGAACCGAGTTCACACATGTTCAAGTTTTTTATTGGCATGTGTGAACTCAATTTATGTACGTTTGAGTGAGTTGAATTCACTCAAGTATGTGTGAACTCAATTCACAATCGTCTTCTTCATTTTGAAAAAAAAATACACTTATTGAAACAAGCACAATGATGGAGAGAAAACAAAAATGACCTAGGGGTACATGCATAGAGGAGAATGAGAATGGGACAAACGGAGAGTGGAGGTGAGAACTGCTTATCTGAACAAAATGGGGTTTGAGAGCATAGAGGGAGAACGAGAAAAAGCTTGTGTAGAGGGACAACAAAACTAATAGAGGGAGAACGAAGCAAAGGGCTTGAGAGAGACATAGGGTGTGACCGAGTGAGAGACAAGATGAAGAGGGTCGAGTGAGGATGGGGGGTGCACAAGAGTGAGAGGGGGAGGAGCTAAGGTTGGGTTGGAAAATTAGATTTAATAGTGAAAGTATTTAGGTATTTAGATAGAAGAGGGGGTGGATAGCATATATGGGGGTGCTGTTATCCCCAACCAAAGTAAGATTGGGTTAGAAATTTATATTAATAGTGAAAGTATTTACGTATTTAGATAGGAGAAGGGGGGGTGGATAGCATATATGGGGGTGCTATTAGCCCCAACCAAATTTTATCTATTTTGAGTGTAAAAAAGCATGGTGTTGGATTGACATACCGAAAAACTGGATTATGGAATTTCTTTTCCCAGTTATATTACTTTTAACTTGTTGAACCAAGTATTGCTTTTACGTTAGATCTGTTCTGGATACGAAAGTGTTTGTCAATGATACTACGATGCAATCATTGTTTCAAACAGTAAAATGGTCACAATACACTCAAACAAAACATGGCAATGACAATGGCATGCATGACAACACAACAAAGCAATAGCATTACAACCGTCCCTCTGAGCCTGGGTCTGGTTAGTGCTAGTCATCACCCATCCACATCTCATTGTCATCGCCATCATTGTAAATGCTCTCTGCCATTTGCCAGACATGGAAAGAATTGTCCTCAGCTACACTTGAAATTACCCATGGTTGGTTTGGGTTCCATGAAAAATCTGATATTTTCCCTTTGTGACCCCCATGAGAGAAAAGTAGTTCAGGAGGACCACCCTCAGTATCTCCCTCTATCTGCTCATCCCCAATCCTAATTCACCATGAAAATAAAGAGGAAAACGTCAAGAGTCAACATTAATCCTATCTGTTTATGATTATAATGGGATGGAACTTGCATAAGTTGATCGACATAAGGTGCCAATTGTCCAGAAAGAAAAATAAACAAAGCACTCCAAAGGAGTCTATTCTTACCTGTTAAGGTCCCAAACCATCAGCCTTCTATCACCACTAGAAGATGCCAACACGGCCTCGTGATTAGGATCCCACTCTACCTGGAATACCTCATCTCTATACACATTAAAACATAAACCAAATCAGTCGTAAAAAGTAGTGCAATTTTCAAAGCTAAGAACTCGTCAGTTACTCAGTTATCACATACGAAATAGTATCTACAGCATCAACAAAGATCACTATTAGACCTAGTGACTACATGATAGATGGCAGTAACATAAAGAAAAACAGAAAACATGAGAGATAAAGGACATACGTGTGGCTACTTAAGAAATGCAGTGGCTCGGCCAGCTTCCGTATATCAAAAACACCAATGTCCGTGTCTGAAGATGCTGTAGCCAAAATCCATTCGTTATACGGATTGAAAGAAAGAAAGTTCACCTGTTCAAATAGAGAAAGCAGAGCAATAAGGGTCTGTTTAAAATCTTTTTTAAAAACAACTTTTAGTTTTCAATTTTTTTAAAAAGAACACATTTTTCTTTGTTAATTGTTAATTTTACAAAACAGAACACAGTTTTTAAAAAATCAATTCAAACATGTTCTAAAACACTGACTCACTCAGTGATAAATGATATTCCAGCAAAAATACAGATAGATATGAAGACAAAATCAAACTCAATGTATATGAAACAATATATACCCTCATGGTCCATACAAGTTGCAGCATTGAGCAAAATCATAGCATACAAAACCCTAATGGAGTGGTTCTCATAATCTCATGCGGTTAAAATATAATCTTCTTTCCCTCATAGTCATAAATCTCCAATTGATATTTCATAGTCAACATGGAATTCTATCATACTACAAGCTTGATGGGAAAAAAAAAAGACTTGGTAAAAATTATGGAGAAACAGCATTACCTCTCTATCATGGGGTTTGACAGATTGTTGGGCTTTGTTTGTCCGCAAATCCCAAATTATCAAATTACAGTCATCTCCAGCTGACCCAAATAAATTATCATTCTTCAAATGCCAAGATACATCTTCAACAACACTTTCATGACCCTCATAAACATGAACCGCGTCAAGCACCTTATTCTCTTGAGATTCAGCTAGTACATCCCACAAACAAATCTTATGATCATTAGAACCGCTCAAAAGGTACCCTTTTTTAAAAGGGCTCCAAGACAAACCATAACCTTCTTTATCATGACCCCTCAACCTAAAATCAGGATCACGACCATTTCCTCTTTCTTTAGTAAAATCAAACACATAAACCTCGGAATTACAAGTCTTGGCTGCAACAATATTGGAATTCTGCGGCATAGAACGCGCCCTATTCACCTCGCCATCAACAAGAATCTTTTGAGTAATCTCTACCTGCATAAAAATAACAAATTTCATGGTTGGGGAATTTCATCGAACAGTTGGTATCCATAAATAAGAGCAAAGAAGGAAAAGAATGAAAACCTTGGGAAGAGTAGGGTTTTGGGGATCCTCTGCAATAATGGGTTGAGATGTGTTTACGGGAAGAGAGGCATTCGCGAGCATGAGGAAATTGGGTTCGTCTTGGGAAGTGTGAGTGGCGAGGAGGAGCTTGTGGAGGTTAAAGGAAGGGTGAGAGTGGGGTTCAGATGGCGAGGGAAGCCAGTGAACGGTGAGGGAAGGCCATTGGAGAGGGTGAGAGATGAAGAAATCGTATAAAAGAGGAGTGTTCTTCTTCCAAACGGAGAACTCTTCTTCAACTTCAGCCTCAGATTGCTCGTAATCTTCTTCCGCCATTTTTTTACTTTGCTTCAAACTTGGAAAACCTCGTTCGCGCCAATTTGATGCCCCTCTAAAACTGAAACCCCCATTTTATAGTGAGGGAGAACACGATCCGATTCGATTGGGCTGGGCTTGTATGTCCTTCGATCTCTTCTTAACTTAAGTGAGCCCACTACCTACAAATTCTTTTCCCGATTTATTATATACACCCCTAAATTTTGTCATCTACCTATCAATATTTCAAAATGATTCATGTAATTGCAAAAAAATAATCAGGTTCGCCCTTCCATTGGTATTCACATGGACTATAATGACATTAAGTTGGTAATGTCAGGGATGTATTTAAAAGTAAACAAATAATGTTAGAGTCACATTTAAAGATAATTGATATAAGTGAACAGTTTTTTTTGACAATGATATAAGCGAATAGTTGATTAGTGAAGAATGTTAAAGATGTTGATAAGTGAAGAATGTCGGGTTCAATTGAAACTAAGTGAATACTACCTTCGATTCACAATATAAAAACAAACTCCTACATCACACACACTAAGAAATGACATTGAAATCAGCTATTCTCATTTAATAAAGTTAAAGGTTTAACTTCTTTCAAAAATTATCACTTTCATTTAGTAATAACTTATACTCCTGATTAAAAACATCACTTTAATTACATTACTTAAATAGACGTAAATTTGAGATTGATTATTATTTAATACATCTAATACAAACATTTTTGGCTCAACCCAATAAATTTTATGGTCAAGTAGCCCATTATATCATTTTCATTTCTTATAATAGAAATTGGATTAATAGGGAATACTAGGGGTATTCCAGCCCAATACATCAAAAAAGTGTTACACAGATTGTAGATAAAGAACGGGTTGCAAATCTACCCGATCTACGAATAAACCACCCCCACAAAATACATTTGATCTTATTTAACAAAACAGCTCTATCCACCACTGACCTCTGAACACCGCATTATTTCGCTCCATCCAAATGCTCCAAACCACCGCCAACCAAATTAAATTACTTAACTTATGTTGGTTTCTTCCTTTCACGAGATCAGCAAATGAATTAAAATGATCCGCACCTTTAATCTCAGATATATAGGAAGGAAGACTTCCCCCTCTGCAAGCTGAAGATGGAGGTGTGTAATCTTACGTCTTTGATAACGGGTACCAGATCTTACACGGTGACCAACTCTAACAACACAATATGTGTTTCTTGGCATCCGACTACATTAGATTGTGTAATCCTCAACATTGACGGTAGTAGTATCGGTAATTCGTGTCCCTCAGGAATGGGCAGCCTTCTTAGGAATTATGATATTGACTGGTTTGGGGTTTCTCAGGTTATCTTGGTAGGCAAGACAATCTTTTTGCGGAGTTGATGGCTATTCATAAAGGTTTAGATATTGCGTGGTAGAAAGGCCATCGGCGTCTCATCTGTTACTCAGACTCCCTCTTAGCTACCCATCTGTGTCCTTTATGACTAACACTCACCACATGTATGCTACGCTCATTCAACGTATAAAACACTACCCAAAAAAACGCTGATTAGCGAGGGACAATTCCATCGCTAACATCACTAATTTCGTCGCTAAATGCCATTTACGAGGGAATTAACGAATGACTAATTCTGTCGCTAAAAACCTCCTCGCTACAAGGTTAGCGAGGGAAATTTGAATCTGTTGCTAAGTTGTGTGGGACGATTCTCTTGCTAATTCCCTCGCTAACTAGCGAGCAATTCAAATTTCCATCGCTAACGTTGGGTCACACGCGTCCAAGTTCTGACTGTCACGTGTTACATTTAGTGACGAAATTCCCTCGTCCAAGTTTCCCTCGCTAACTGTGGGTGCCACGTGTCAGTTTTAGTGACGAAAATCTGTCACTAATACCCATTGAGTCAGGGTTCCAACTCCCCTGAGTCGTCGGAGTCATGATCTCATTAATTTGCTCCTGTTTTGCATAACACAAAACATAGCATAATTAGCGCTCCATTATAGCAAAACAACATTATATAATACAAATCAAGTTGTATATTTACCCGAGTCATCCTCGAGCGCTCATCAACATACTTCTTAGTATCCTTCCTCACATGTGTGGCCCTGTGCAGCTCAGGAATAGTGAAAGGGCGTTCGGCTTTCTTGCTCTGTAAAATAAAACAAATTTTCAAAGATTGCTAACTAATTAACCTAAAGTAAAAAAACAAACAGATTTTTAAAATAAATTACCAATCTAACAGCATGCCGAGTCTGTTGATGGAGCCGTAGAAGTGAAATGTGCCACCCTTTTCTGAGTTTCTATTCTTCTTGGTCAATTGCTACACTTTTTACATCCAATATAGTCATCTAACCTACGGTTCATCAAAACATCAAAACTGAAGAGCCAATTGCTATACTTTTTTCATTTAAATATTTTTACAAACATAGACAACACATTTTTAAATTTAGAGAATTCATTTCCAACAAAATTCCACTGTTCCTATCCTAGCAAGGGAAAACAAACATAGACAACACATTTTTAAATTAGCATAAACAGAAATATAAAGCCAATTGCTATACTTTTTTCATTGAAGTTTTTTTATAAGAAAAATTGTTTAATGAGAGGGACAGTAGTACGAGTTATACTACTTTTTTCATTGAAGTATTTTTTACAAACAGCTTATATGGACACACTTAGTAGGCAATAATGCAAGGTAAAGGAGTAGAACAAAAGCATACCGAAAATGAAGAGCCTGAAGGTTACCGAGAAGAAGATAATCTGAGAGACAAAGCAGCAACAATGGTGGTGAAACGAGCTCCGGTGGTGGTTGCTCCGGTGAGAGAGAGGTCGCGGTTTTCGTTGAGGAGAGAGGGCGACGGTTTGTGAGAGAGAAAAAAGAAGATGGTGGTTGCTCCGGTGGTGGTGGTGGTGCAAGTGAAAGAGTGGTTCGAGTGAGAGAGATATTCGTGAGAGAGGAAGTGAGAGAAAAGAGAAGAAGTGTGGAAATGAGAGATTGATACAGATAAGAAAAAAAATTAAAGTTAGCGAGGGAATTAGCGAGGGACCCACTCTCGCTAACCCTCTTCACTCTTCCCAAGGACTGCAACAGACAGATAAGTGTTGCGAGGGACCCATTTCTGCGCTAATCCGTCGCTACACACTTAGAATTCCGTGCTATTTTTTTCAAATTCCCGCCCCCACTTAGCGAGGGACACAATTCGTCGCTTATCCCACTATTTCCGTCGCTAACCTGAAACAGGAACGACAATCCAACATTCCTCGCAACTTCTGTCATTAACTTCTGTTTTAGCGACTGAAAATATTTCCCTCGCTAATTTCAGCCGCTAAAGATATCCTTGTAAAGAATAAGACAGTGAGGATCCTGCATAATCTCAGGGAAGGAAATACGATCGTTGATTTCCCCTCGCTAATTTCAGTCGCTAATACGTCTTTTTTTGTAGTGAAAGATATCCTTGCAAAGAATTAGATAGTGTGCATCCTGCATAATCTCAGGGAATGAAATACAGTCGCTAATACGTCTTTTTTCAGTCACGGATTTCTTGGCCAAGCTTGGTGCGACCTCAGATAACCAGTTCATCCTTCTCTAACACCCCCAACTGGCATGAAGAACATTCTTACTGCAGCTCATGATTTAGTCCCTCGTCCTTAGTTTTTCGTTTGTTTTCGATTTTTTCTCTTTGTATGCCCAAAATTACCAACCAATCACTAAAGCCATTCAACACAGCCGCTGCCACTTTACATTTGAAAAGGACGTCATTTTACAAGTTACCTTCACATTTAGTAAATGATCCAATCCATTTGTTAATTTATATTATGGGTCCGTTTGTTACGAATTAAAAAATAAGTGATTTTGTTGTTAAATAATTCAGAAATTAGATTTTAGAGATTTTTAAGAAAATGAGAAATTGTTGTGTTTGTGTAACATACTGAAAATCACTTATTTAAAAAAATAATTCTTTAAAAAATGGTTTTTATAACAAGCTACTCAAAACAGATTCTCATTTTAAAAATAAAACTGATTTTTTTAAGAAAATAGTTTTTGAGAAAACCCGAAGCCAACACAATCGGGATCACTAAAAATAATTTTTTAGTTAAAAAAAGTGATTTTCTCGTAAAAAAAAGCGGTAACAAGCGGGCTATATGTAAATAGATCACCCCAGTGAACCATATGTTTGCTTGTTCACCGTAGATGCCACAAGCTGATTTTAAATGATCTATTTGCTGATAATTGTTTGTTGTTCATTGGAATTTAATGTGTATTGGGCCCAGTTATGTTAGTATTGTGTAAGCCCACAGTGGCATTTAGTTAGCACCTTAGCCCATGGTCTGTTAGTGTATCAAAAGCTTGTAATAAATTCTCAAAATTGCTAATAACAGAAGCAGTCGAATTGGTTGCACATTGCAACAATTCTGTTGAAACATTTTGCTCTCACATTTGGCATCAGAGCTCCGATCAAGGGGCCTGAGCTGAAATTCAAGAATTGCAGTTTCTGTGAGGTGAACAAAGCAAGGACGAAGCAAGATCGAATCATCAATGGTGGAAAAGGAGAATGGAACGTTCGTGCAAGCTGCGATACCTAAGCTTGATGGTCACTACGACCATTGGGCGATTCTGATGGAGAACCTGATGCGATCAAAGGAATATTGGGAAGTTGTGGAAAACGGAATTCCAACCCTAGCCCCCAATCCAACACCAGATCAGAAGAAGATCGTGGAAGATGCGAAGTTGAAGGACCTCAAAGCGAAGAATTACCTGTACCAAGCCATCGATAGAAGTGTATTGGAGACGATTCTGAAGCATGACACGACCAAGGATATCTGGGACTCATTGAAGCAGAAGCACAAGGGCTCAAAGAAGGTGAAACATGCACACTTGCAGACACTGAGGTGCGAATTTGAAACCCTCAAGATGAAAGAAGGTGAGTCCATAACTAATTACTTTGCAAGAACTCTTATTATTGCAAATAAAATGAATAGCTGTGGTGAGAAAATGGCTGAGAGTGTTATTGTGGAAAAGATCATGCGATCTATGACTCCAAAATTCAACTATTTGGCATGTTCCATTGCTCAAGCAATTGATGTGGAGGACATGTCAATAGATGAATTGCAAAGCAGCATAATTGTAGAGGAACAACGCATGAGTGGCCAAAACAAAAAGAAGAAGAGCAAGCCCTTAAGGTGACTACTGTAGGAAGAGGCAGAGGCAGAGAGAGAACTGGTGGCAGAGGTAGAGGAAGACAGGGGTCTAAAGAACATCTTGAATGCTATAAATGTGGTAAATTAGGCCACTTTCACTATGAATGTCCAAGTCTTGAAAGTAAAATTGCCAATCATGCTGAATTTGATGATGAAGAAGAAATGATGCTTATGGCTAGAATAAAATCACAAGATTCTGGAAAAGGCAAAGTGTGGGTGCTGGATGAGAAGGGTAGAGTATGGTTCTTGGACTCAGGATGCAGTAACCACATGTATGGTGAAAGAAGTTGGTTCTTTGACTTGGATGAGACATTTAGAGAATCTGTCAAACTAGGAGATGATAGAAGGATACAAGTGACTGGTAAAGGCAGTGTCAAAATCATGATTGAGAGAAGAATACTCATCATCACTGATGTGTATTACATCCCAAACTTGAAGGACAACTTGCTCAGCATAGGGCAATTGAAGCAGAAGGGTTTGAAAGTTGTGTTTGAAGATGACACTTGAAAATTGTATCACAAAGAAATGGGCTTGATCATCACTTCACACATGTCTAACAATAGAATGTTTGTTGTGATGGGCATATATACCTATTATTTCTCATTGTTTGCAGGTGACTAGCACTGACTTAACTGAGCTGTGGCACAAGAGATATGGGCACCTAAGCTACAAGGGACTTCAATTGCTAGCACAGAAGGAGATGGTGAAAGGATTGCCTGGGCTAAAAGAGACCAACAAAGTGTGTGAAGGGTGTCAAGTAGGCAAACAGCACAGAGAAATCATGTCTAGACAGAGCAATTGGAGGGCTTCCAGAAAGCTTGAGCTGATTCACAGTGACATATGTGGTCCCATCAACCCTGAATCAAGCAGTGGAAAGAGGTATTTCATTACCAATGATGGAGTTGAATTTTTGAAGGGATGGTTTTGCAGGTTTTCTAATTATCTCTTTCATGTATAGTTTGTGATGATTGTTGTGCAGGAGTTCCCATTCGATAGCAGGTAGGCGTTGTGATGATTGTTGTGCAGGGGTTCCCATTTGGTAGCAGGTAAGGTTCTGAATCTGTTCGGATCACCGATTTTTCGGCGAATTGGGATCCATCGTGCATTGTGTAGGCCTTTGAATGCTGGCCATTTTTCCACATTTCCCATACTTTTACTATTTCATTGTTATTTCCCATTTTTGTTATCATTCTTTTGAAATTCCTTCTTGTTTTCGCCTATCCGTGGTTCCCATTTGTTGTCGTTGTTGGCTTGGTTGGCGTTGATCTCAATGGGGGTTTATCTACGGTTTTTCCTGACAATTTTCAACTCTCTTCTGTTGCGGATGGGTGGTTGTGTGCCAAGTGTGACTTTGTTTTCATACGTGGTATCCTTCCTCTTTTACGGTAATTAACTTAGCTGTTTTGTTATTCACACCCTCACACTATAAATACGTACTCCTCTCTTCTTTGATCTTGTGCCTTGCTTCTCCATTACCACATATCAGTTCATCAGTTCATTGCAATTCCAACTATAGCTATGGGTTTTATTGATGAAATCGTTCCTGGGAAGGTTGATCGGTCCTTGACTGTTAGGGTTATCCGTCTTTGGGTGGTGCCCGAGTTTCGGAATCCTGTCAACCCAAGTAGTCTTGAGATGGTGCTTCTCGATGACAAGGTTCCTTCTATTATTTTTAAAATTTTATTTACGGGCTGTTTTTAAATATAGGATTCATGCTCTTAGGTGATATGCCCCCCTAAATCTTCTACAGAATTGCTAAATGAGCTAATAGATGTTATTATAACAAACTAATTTGTGGACAAAATATACCCATAGAAAATACCATACATATTGCTTATAAGTATCATCTAAGGTTGCTCATATAATTGTGTGATTCTAACTATGTTAGTTTTTGACCACTTCATACTGAATTACATGCTTGCAGAAGTAACATAGTTGGTTTAGTGTTCTTTGTACTTTGATGCTTGGGTAGATACATGTTAGTTCATTTTGATGTATTTGTTGTTATTGTTGTTACCTGTCTGCCATTAGACTTTTATTTTTTGACCTTACCAAAATTTATATTGCTTTACCTTTTAAATTTCAGTTGGGGAGGATACATGCATCTGTTAAAAAGGGTCTTCTGCATCAGTTCCAACCTATTATTCATGAGGGTTATACTTACTTGATTGATAAGCTTCTTGTGGCTGCCAACGACCTTAAGTTTCCAAGTACTTCTCATAAGTATAAGTTGAATTTTATGGGGGTAACTACCTGCATTGCTGTTGAGGCTCATCAAATCCCTACTAATCACTTTGACTTTATGCCATTTGCAACCATTGTTGTGTCCCCAAAGGATGAGATCCTAACTGGTTTGTTTAATTTGTTTACTTCCTCTTGTGTTGTTTTGTTATCTATTCTTGATTTGAATTAACTTTTTTATTGGTTGGCAAATGTTTAGATGTTATTGGTCATATTATCCAAAAGGATACACTTAAGGATCATGAGAGGAATGGCAGGACCACTAAAATGCTTCAGTTTGTTTTGGAGGATTTGAGGTATTTTCTGGCTTTTGTTGTTTTTTTGTTTGGTTGATATTTTAAAACGTGTTTGGTATTAATTTTTTTTCCTTTCAAAACTAGCCTTGATACCATTCAGTGCACTTTTTGGGGACCTTATGCACAAGACATGCATGAGAAATTGGAACATTATACTGCTACTTCACCTCCAGTTGTTGTGCTTCAATTGTGTAGGCTTAAGAAGTTCCTAGGTGATTTTCTTTTCTGTTTCTTACATTCTATTCATTTATGAATATTTGTGTTTGACTCTATTTAGTTCCCTTCTTTTAGGTTTTATGGGTATATCGAATGGATTTCATGGTACCAGGTTGTTTTTTGACTCTGATATTCCAGAGATATCTGCTTATAAGGCAAAGTAATGTTTGGTCTTTTCCTTTGTTCTTGTACTTGTGTATTTTTGTTTTGTATCCAACTTTCATAGTGTCTTTGTTTTTGTAGTATGATGGAGGCTGGTAATATTGCCACTCAGGCTGTGACCCAACTTACTAACCCTGTACCTCTTTCTCTTTTGGATGAGCTACTCCAAACTCGTCGTATGACAATTGCTGACCTCATTGATGCAACTGATGTATGTGTTTTCTCTAAGTGTTATTGTTTGTGTGGGTTGTTGACTATTTTATCTAGGCCACCCTTTATTTCTAAGCCTCTCCAAACTCGTCCTATGACAATTGCTGCTCTCATTGATGCAATTGATGTATGTGTTTTGTCTGAGTGTTATTGTTGTGTGGGTTGTTGACTATTTTACCTAGGCCATCATTTATTTCTAATTAATTCTTTGTTTTCCTTAGGTTGGATTCGCTGTTGTGCTTGCTCAGATTATGGAGATAGATACTGAATATGGGTGGCATTATGACTCCTGCAATAGGTGCCTTAGGAAAGTTAACAAACAAGGTTCCCACTTTTTCTGTAACAGATGTTCTCGTGTGGTTACTTGTATCCCAAGGTTTTACCTTCTTCCCTTCTTTTGTTGTACCTTACCTTGTGTCCTATTTTGTTCATGGATTGCTTTTAACTTTGTCTTTCTTCTTATTTTTCTAGGTTAAAGGTTGAGGCCAAGGTTATGGATCCTATTGGGTCCACTAACTTTGTAATGTTTGATCGTGTGGTCTCGCGTTTTATTGGCAGCACTCCTCATCAGCTTCTTGAGACCTCTCCTCATCCTAACGTTCTACCTGTAGCTTTTTAGGATTTCCTTAACAAACCTTTACTTTTTAAAGTTGAGATTGTTGACGGAAATGTTGCCCAACACTGGCAGCATTTTGCAGTTAGGCGAGTTACATCTGATGATGCCATCATTCAAACTTTTATCAACAATCAGCCTTGGCCTGAGGTTTGTTGTTTTCTTCTCTTCTCATGTCATAATGGCTTGATATCTTTTTATGTTGATCTGTTTTATTATTTTTTTAAGACTGGCCTTGCTGAGGAGGATCTTGACTACGTGGCACATCTTACTGATCTGGTTACTGCGAGCCCGTTGGTGTGTGGATGTTTGTTTTTGCTTTACCTTCTTTGTCCTTAATTTTTTGTTTGTCTGATTTTGTCTTTATGGCTACCACCTTTACTTTGTTTTTGACTATTCATCTTAGGTTTCTTTTGAACGTGTTGACTCATTGATGAAAGCTGACTACGATGCTCCTAGTGATGGCAACACTACAACATTTTGACCCTACGGCAACGCTCGAAAAACGTTGCATAAAGCCATAAAACCATTGCCAAAAGCTACGGCAACGGTTACCAAACCGTTGTACCTGCGGGCGTTGTCTTAGCTTTAGGCAACGGTTATTTGTCCCCAAAGGCAACGGAAGCTGAAAACCGTTGCCACTTCCAGATGTAACGCAACGGTTTTAGTTTCCACTCTATGGCAACGGTTGAAAACCGTTGCCAGTTATGGCAACACTTTGAAACCGTTGCCAGGTATGGCAACACGTGGAAACCGTTGCCATAAAGTGGAAACCAAAACCGTTGCCATGTATGGCAACATGTAGAAACCAAAACCGTTGCCATGCTATGGCAACACTTTAGAACCGTTGCCATGTATGGCAACACATAGAAACCGTTGCCATAAACTGGAATCCAAAACCGTTGCTATGGCTACACTTTTAGAACCGTTGCTATGTATGGCAACACGTACAAACTGTTGCCATAAATCCAAATAATACAATCACATACCAAACATTGACCATTCCCTGTTTATTTTAATAACAACATCGGTTTAAAAAACATTGCTATTGATCATCCAAGCTTCTTAATCACATCACAAACTTCTTAATCTAATCAAGGGAAAAACTAAAGTTGTACCTAAAATGTAACAATTTAACAGACAAAATGTATCATTATATTGCTACTTCAAAGACATAATTAATGTATCTTAAACAGCATAATTTGTTGCTTCAATAAGTACAAAAAAACATTGCAAAAGTTATATTACAAAAAACATGTTCCATTTCCAAAATAAAACTTGTCAAGTCTTCAACACATGTCTTCAAACTCTTCATCATCCAAGCCATGGAGACCAAGATTTATACCTTCATTATTTTCCTACAAAAGTAACAAAATTCGATTAATGCAATATACAATATGTCTTCTATTTAGAATGTAGCAAGGTAAACAACTTATGGAAGGTAGTAAGTAAGACTGATACACTTAGGGTGTGCTATAAGCATGCTTCTGAATCATTCAAAAAGTATTGGTAAGAAGGTTATGAATAAGAAAACTCATAACAGCAACAAGGCAAAATTATCCAACTGAAGAAAATGAAGGCTGAAACCAACTAGTATTTAAATTACAGAATTTTTTAAGATCAACAAGGTTTGGCCGGTAACTAGCATTCCAGTATTTTGAACTTCCTTATGGTAACAAGGTACCAACATTGAATACTTGGATTGAACTTGAAAACCAATCTAATAAAAACAATTAGCTTTGCTGATTTTTAGGTAGTAACTGAATGTCTTGGGGGAAGCACATGACAAATTAGAGTCCAGTGCTAGTAAGCTTGCTGATTTTTAAAATGCCTAGAATCAGGAAACAATATAGGAAATGGAGGTTGGAAGATGAGAGGTTTAGGCTCAGGCCATTACTAAATGATGTCAATATAGTGAGCAAGAATTCTTCTGTCACCAATGTGCCTAAGGAGATTAAAGATTCTCATATAACAGTTTCAGAAACAAGATCAATCTCAGATAAACAGAGCACAGTTATCAAGAGTAGCAGTAAAAGTATTAGATACAAAAACAGCTGGTGTTAGATACTTACTCTATGAGCTTCCGAGGCGTGTGTTGATGTCGAAGAACGTGGAACACTAGTAGCATTCGGCGGAGTTGAAAACATAGCTGCCAAAGCCTCCACATTCAACCCTGAGTTATTTTGATCTAATACGGTCTTTACTAGAAGCTGGAACTTTTTCTCCATGCCTTTCTGATTCTCTTGTAGTTTCTCTTGTAGATTGGACAGTATATTTAACTATGCTTCCAGGTATTACTGATAGACAGAATAGATATTAGTATTTACTATATTAGTATATATCAGTATATACGAGTATTAGTATATATCAGTATCTATATATCAGAAAGGCTCAGAATATATCAGTATCAGTATATATCAGAAAGACTCAAAATATATATTAGTAATACTGAATAGAAACTAATTCGTAACCACCCCTATATATTAACTATGCTTCCAATAGATTTAGAAAACTTGGAAATAACTTCTTACGAGGCAAATAGGCTGCTGTTGAGTGCTTCCAATATGTTGTTGATTTGTTCCTTGATTTGAATCGCTTCCCTTTCTTCTTTTTGAAGCTTTCTCATTTTCCACCTTGATTTTATACTTTTGAATCAAGTCCACACTTGATTTAGCTTTAAGTTGTTCAAGAGCAAAATCATTGTCCTTGTCCATTTTCCTACACTACCTGCATCATTGAAACACACAATCTATATTAATATCTAAACACACATGTGAGTGATAAAAATTTATGAGAAATTATATTAATCAATGCATAGATTCCAATATCACCTTATATTAACAATAATAAATTATGAAATGAAAAGTAAACTAATCCATGTAGTCAAACAAAGTGTCATCAAAATCAGAATCATCTCCAACATCCATTTCATTTGACACTATTAAGGGATCTAGCTTAGTTTTCTATTTCTATTGTAATTATCTGTCAGTTAGCTAATATGTATAGTTAAGTTGTTAGTTATGTTGTTAGTTCTGTTGTATCTAGTTAACGGATATATTCTGTTACTAGTCTGTTATTATTCAGTTAGGTTAGTTGTGTCCTATTGTATCTGTGTGCTCTGCTTGGCTATACTCCTCCACAGACTCCTACTGCCAATGCTACTTTTTGGCCTGCTCCTGTCACTATGAATGCCCCTCTTTGGCCTACTCCTACTGCTAATGCCACTGCCTGGCCTACACCTGCTACTCCTTATGTTGTGCCTTCTGTTTCTCCTTTTCATCCACAAGCTTATGCTGTTGCTGGACCGTCATTTGCTACAAGTAATCAGCTAGGAGATACTGCTGCCTCTCATCACATGAGCAACATTCCTCCAAATCCTGCCACTGCAACGGTTCTCTCTGGCCAGGATCATGTGTTCCTTGGAAATGGAACAGGTTTGCCGATTCACTCAATTAGTAATGAGATTATACCTTCTCCTCTTAACCCTAAGCACTTACTCCACTATAAAAATATTTTATATGTACCCCAACTCAACAAAAACCTGCTTAGCATTAAGAAATTTGTGACTGATAATGATGCATTTTTTCAATTTCACCCTAATTTTTGTTTTGCAAAATCACAGGCTGATGGTTCAACTTTACTCAAGGGACAAGGCACCAAGGATGGTTGTTGAAGCTTTACTAGGATTTGGAGTTAATATCTTGTTAAGGGGAGATATATATGATTATTATTTTGTTCTGGCAGCTTATAAAAACTCAGTTCAGTTCTACCACACAACAAATGACTCATGGCATTCACTCACCCCTTATCAGTTCAATTTTAACCAAGCCTTTACCCAATTTTCACATTGTTTATTCAAAGTTCAAACTACATATATATGCTACTTGTAATGTTGTACATCAATCCACCATAACAGATTTATTGCAAACATCGACTAACTATTTGCATTTGAAGTTAGTCAAAAAAAATCTAATAATCAGATACCTCAATTTTTCTATAGTAATAATGAATATCTTCGATAAATTCCACCACAACCAGTAAGGCTGTATCATCTTCTACATCATCTAATATCGAGTGTCAATCTGTTGCTATAACTTGCAAGCGTGCTCTAGATGTTGGTCTTGATCCTCCTTCTTTGGTTAGTGCTGACCCAACTTCTGCATCCCTTTGTAAAAGGGTTCTTGATGCTGATGTTTATCCTGCTGTTACTATTGGTCGTGATTCTGGCGGCCGATCTACTGCCAAACGTATCCTTGATGCTGATGTTGACCTTACTCCTGTTGGGGTTGTCACTGGCCCTGGTGGAGGTGTTTATGATTCTTCTGGGGGTTCTTCTCCCGCTGATGCTGGTGCTGGTGTGAAGGAGTCCAGTTCCAAGTGTGCTAAGACTGGATTTGTTAGGGTCCAGCCCAAGAAGTGAATGTTATCCTCCCAAGTAGTATGTGTGTCGTGTCTGTTGCTGTCTAATATAATGTTATCGTGGTCCTATGTGACTCAC